>CM076713.1:39103658-41603658 GCA_038501285.1 Penstemon eatonii
CAGTCCGATCAGCCCCTATTTCATATGACCTAATGCTGAAGTTTTGGCGAAATACCAAACCATCCTGCACAATCCTCCCTAGACCAAAAGGATCAACAAGCATATCTGGTCGTTTAGGTTTCCAATCAAGCATCATCCATTGCTTCTCAGCTGCCAAAAATATAGTTGTGATGGCAGCAAGGAGCATGCTCCAGTCAGGCAATTGGTTGATAAATGTCCTTGCGGGAGGTGAAGAGGTTACACCATCATCAGTCTTAAAGCCATCCAAAACTCCTACCTTTGACCCATTAACCTTGGGAGGTGCTTGGGCACTGGCCTTAACCTTTAATCCTGAATACTTTGACTTTGAATTTGCACCATTTCCACGAGAATCAATGCTTGCAGGGACGCTTCCTCCAATCTGTCCTGGTGTTTTTCCAGAGGATTCTGAAACTTGAGAAGCAATAGGAAGAAATGCAGACGTTGCGGCCATGGACACCATGATGTGATTGACGCGAAGTACCAGGACTGTCTATGACAAGAAAATATTACAGTGAGACTTAAACATAACTAATGTTGGCAGATTTAACCCACAGGGATAACGCTCAACACAACCACATATCAGTAAGGACTAAGGAGAGCTGTCATTTAGGTCCTCTACACATCAGTTAATACACAGATAGAAATATAAAACTACTACCCAACCTCCATGGAGGGATAAATAGAGACCTTGGAACATTCATATCCAATTAAGCTCTCCACGGGGTAAAAGAAAAAAGTTAAAGAGAAGCATATCACAATAAAATCAAATAACTAAAAGAAACACAAAAATGACAAAACACAGACGCATTAACAATCAATAAGACGTAACTAAAAAAATTCTAGACGACAAATACAATGTAAACCAACAAAAGCGGAGAATTAATTAAAGCAGATCTGAGCATTCAACCACAAAAACGACGCGGTTATCACGCGACATTACATTCCAAATTCACAAAACAAAATCAAACTTTCCTCCCTATCAACAACACGGCAACTAGCCAGATCAAAAGTAATGTCGAAAACAAAACATAGACATTTCAGTTAAAAAAGAAAGACGTCTCACCTCTGTAAAATGTGTCGAAATATGAATCAATAAGAACAAATAAGGGAAATTAACATTGTCTGATCAGCAAACCCGGTTCGATGATTCTCTCGCGATTTCTAGGGTTTGCGATCGTTTCAGGTGTTCACTTATTTTCTTATTAATTATTTTTTTCAAATTTGCTTTTCCGGATTTACCTAATTTTGTTTTTCTCAAGTCCTTTCGAAAAGGAGGAAAATTGTCGAAGAGAGAGAAAAAGGAGTGGGACAGCGGATTAGCGAGTGGTAGGCATTTGGTATCAGAGTATCTCCTTTTTATAGTAAGAAAAAAGAATAATAAATTATTATTGGAAAGAAAAAAAAAAGGAAAGAATAATAAATGAACAACTTTTTTATATGCTTTGCTGGGCCCTCCCTCTCTCCTCAACTACATCAATTAAACACCTCCTTTTTCCTATGCAATACCAAATATGCCCCTTTATCTGCACTCTGATAAATAAGAATTAATTGCATACTAGCGGCGGTTTTAGGGTTGAAAATTAGATAAAAGTTAATATTATTCGACATGTCGTTTTAGTTAAAAATAAAAATTTTAAAATACATACTCCCTCCGTCCCATTTTAATTGTCGTTTTAGAGAATTTTTTTTGTCCCAAATTATCTGTCACTTTAGAGTTTCAATGCACTTTTAATTACATACTTTCCCATTTTGCCCTTTGCTTTTTCTCTCTCTTACTTTATTACTCCAAGAGAGATAGAAAGAGAAAGATAGAGAGAATAAAAGAAAAAGGAAGAGAGAGAATGTAAGGGTATTTAAGGAATATCATTTGTTTTTTTCCTAAAATTGAGGCAATAAAGTAGGTGCCTTAATATGTGTGAAAACACCTAAAACGACAATTAAAATGGGACGGAGGGAGTATTATTTTAGAATTTTAGGAGAGACTTCAATTTTTTTTTGACATCTCCTTAACGATAATAGGAGATGTTGCAAATTTTCTAATTTCTTTTGAAGGGTAATTTTGTTTCACAATATTTTTATTCTCCTCTAAACGAAATGTATTTAAGAATTGAGGGAGTATAACCTAATAAATTTTAATTTGCAATAAGCTAACCATAAATAGAAACTTATATATATGTCATCATATTTTGCCAAAAAAAGATATCTCTTCATTTTTAATAAAAGCTAAAACTCTTATAGCTTGTTTGGTAGTCAGGAAAGTGAGGGAAATTGTAGGAAAAGGAAAAGGAAAGAAAATGGAAAAGAAAGCAATTTTCCTCTACATGTTTGATTGTGAAGAAAACTATTTTCTTGCAATTGTTTGGTTGTTAAGAAAGTTTTAGAAACATAATTTTTTTGATAAATATGTTTGTTTGATTATGAATTGTGTTTTCTTTGTTGATAAAAAATTGTATGAATAATCACGTTTTCATTATATTAATTTCATTATAAATTAATTTGACGCTATTCTGTATTTTTTAGTCACCGAATTTATATCAATCTTCAAAGTTAACAGGGTCAATTTTTAAAGTTAACATGGGGTTATTGATAATTTTTTTGGATAAAAAGGGTGCTTTTGCGTCATTTTGTAGGGGTATAATTATTATATGACTTGAGATGGTATTTTTTTTTGCTAATAATAAATAAGTACGAAAGGGGCTCTTGGTAATAAAAAATCACAACTGAAGATTTTGATAGTTAGACAAAATACAAGGGGTATTTTGTAATTTACTGTAAAATTTTCCCATCAAATTGGTGAGAAAATTTTTTCTTCACAAAATTTTTCTGCAGGAAAGTTGAAGAAAAATAATAACTTCCTTTCCTGCTATCCAAACAACAAGTTGGAGAAAAAAAAAAAACTGACTTTCCTTTACTTTTTCGACAACCAAACAATACATTAAAGCTTGAAACTTGTAAATCAAAATCAAAATATTATCCAACCAGCTAACTTGTCCAAAATTCACAAATATTTCAAGTTTGAAGTTTGATCATTATAACTATTCGGCAAGGAGATGATCTTACTTTGTATAGAACCATTTCACAATCTATTGAAAGTAAACCTACTTTCTTCTTTCTTTATGCACATAAATGTAAACTACACGTGTTAAAGTCCTTTTCCATTGTAATAATAGCCTTTGACAAGCAACTTCCCCCAAAATTTGTCAGTCTGATTTGGGACCGGGTGTCCACCACCCTCAAATGGGGAAAATTCGTGCCTACCTAAAGAACCATTTGAGATTTGACAGATTTTGGTTTAATTATTTTAGATAATTTTGTAACATTTAAAATCCTTTAAAATTTCATATGAAATAAATATGGATGTTAAGTTTTAAAAGGTTTGAAAAAATTGAAACCTGGTTTTGAATGTTAGATTTTAAAAGAAAAACATGGTAAGTGTCAAATCAATGTATTTGAAATATATAATATTATATTCGTTCTTTTATTTTTTATACTTTTACTCTTTGCAGGGAGATTTAAGTAAAAGTTAAACAACATAGAAATCTTATGTATTTTCATATATATGTTCTTAAATGTAATGGTTAAGAATTTTTTACTTTATATGAGAGGATATTTTCAAAAAAAAATTCTATTAATAGAAAGATATTGTTATTTTGGAACATCTCAAAAATAAAATAATAGTAAAAAATAGAAACAAAGAAAGCATGTGTCAAAGTCGATGTTTTTCATAAGTTTAAGTTCCAAGAGATTTGACTTTAATCTTAAAAAGTTTTGCCCAATTTTAAGAGACTAACGAAATTTGATCAAAACTCTTTCATATATGACCTATAATTTACTCAAATGCACATATCCAAAATCAAGTCTTTCATAAACAACCTCATAAATTAGAAACTAAAACAACCAAACACTATGAATCTTAATACATAGAAATCAAATTGGACATAATCAAACTTGATGATAGAAATCAAGTTAGACATAATCAAACTCGAATACTTAATATATAACTAGGAAAGTGTACGTGCGTTGCACGTGATTAACTACTCTTTTTTAGCCTAAGCCAATTATAAGTTTTTCAGTTAACTAAATATGATTGCTTTAGTTTAAATGATAAAAAGAAATGTGAATTCTTTTTAGGTTTTATAATAATTGATCATTTCTTAAGAATTGTCCAAAGAAACATCGATTGCGCCTGTATTTACACTGAGTTTATCATTTTTTTTTGTTATTTCAACCCGTTCTTCGACCGATTCCACACATTTTTGTGTTTTATCAAATTTGTTAATCAATTCACTCATTATTTTCGGTTTGACCCAAGTTTAGTCGATTTTACCTATCATCCTTACCACGTTGTTTTATCAATGGCACCATTTTTTATATTTAAGTTGTTTGTCTTCTATCTAACCCATTTTTTCTCTGATTTATAATTTTTTTTTATCATATATATATTTTTAGTAGAATCTTATCCGTTTTTTTACCAATTTTAACTATTCTATGTTTGACTTATTTTGGTTTAAGCCAATTTTAAGTTTTTCAGTTAACTAAATAGTACTTTTCTTTTATTCATATAGCCTGAACGTGACCTTTTGTTTTTAGATTCTTTAGTAAGTGATAAATTCTTAAGAATTTTTGAAAGAAATATCGCGTGTACCTATTTTACACTGAGTTTATCATTTCTTTTTTATTATTTTAACCCGTTCTTACACCGATTTCATCTATTTCTCTTTTGTGGTTTATTTCATTTCTTAATCAATCCATAATTATCTCAAGTGTAACCAATTTCAGTCGATTTTCACATTTGTTAATGAATTCACTAAATTTCTCCACTTGAACTGAATTTAGTCTGATTTTACTTGTTATTTCGCTTATTTAACCTATTTTCTCACATATTTCAACTTTTTTTTTTTGCCAATTAACTCATATATTTGTTTTTGTTCTTTTATCGATTTGATCTGATTTTTTGTTATCCCGTGTTTAGCAGATTTAACTCATTTTTTTTTTTACTGATTTTACCTATTTTTTGCTTGTTAACCTTGTTGGTTTTATCAATGGCACGATTTTTTTTTTACTCGCTTTTCTTTCTATCTAACCAATTTTCTCATTGATTTTACCATTTTTATCATATATTATTAATCAAAATGTACATTTTTTGCCTATTTTAACAATTTCAATGTTTTGAAGTTTTTTTGCTTAAGCCAATTATACATTTTTAGTTAGCTCTATTGTAACCCAATTTCTTTAGTTCTCTCTAATGTAACCCAATTTCAGTCGATTTTCACATTTGTTAATCAATTCACTAATTTTCTCCGGTTGAACCTAATTTAGTTTGATTTTACTTATTATTTTGCTTACTTAGCTTATTTTCTCACATATTTAACTTTTTTTTTGCCAATTAACTCTTTTACTTGTTCTTGTTCTTTTATCGATTTGATCTGATTTTTTTTTATCTCGTGTTTAGCCGATTTCATTCTTTTTTTTTTTTTTTTTTACTGATTTTACTTATTTTTTTGCTTGTTAACCTTGTTGATTTATCAATGGCACAATTTTATTTTTGTTTTAACCCGTTTTTCATTCTATCTAACGAATTTTCTCATTGATTTTACCATTTTTATCATATATTACTAATCAAAACTTTGCATATTTGCCTGTTTTAACAATTTCTATGTTTTGAAGTTTTTTTGCTAAGCCAATTATACATTTTTCGTTCTCTCTAGTGTAAACCAATTTCAGTCGATTTTTATATTTGTTAATCAATTCACTAATTTTCTCTGGTTGAAGCCAATTTAGTCTGATTTTACTTATTATTTTGCTTATTTAGCTTATTTTCTCACATATTTCATTTTTTTTTGTCAATTAACCCATTTATTTGTTCTTGTTCTTTTATCGATTTGATCTGATTTTGTTATTCCATGTTTTGCCGATTTTATTTATTTTTTTTTTACCAATTTTACCTATTTTTTTTGCTTGTTAATCTTGTTATTTTATCAATGACACAATTTTTTTTAACCCGCTTTTCTTTCTATCTAACCAATTTTCTAATTAATTTTACCAATTTTATCATATATTACTAATCAAAATTTTACATATTTTGCCGGTTTTAATAATTAATATGTTTTGAAGTTTTTTTTGCTTAAGCCAATTATACATTTTTTAGTTAACTCAATAGTATCTTTTTTAATCACATAGAACGAATTTGACATAGAGGTTCCTTAATGTTTTTTTAGGTTCTTCAAATAAGTGATAAATTCTTAAGAACTCTTCAAATTTTTTTTGAAGAAATATAGAGTTATAGTTTTTTTTTTTAACCATTAATATTTTAATAAATTGCAAAACTTTAAAAGATAATTATAAGTTTGTTATATATGAGACTTCTTGTCTAATTATACTTATGTAATTCTTTTCTTTTAGGATTCTTCTATTTTACATTTTTGCCATAAATTTAAATATCATAATATAATTTAAATAGGGGTATATTAGTCTTCACAAAAAAGGGAAGAAATTCCCTTAGGCCAACTCGTACTTTTATATGTATATAGACTAGGAAAGTGTACGTGCGTTGCACGTGATTAACTAATTTTCTATGTTAGTTGAATCATACAATCATTTTTCAATATACTATCTTAATGGCGTATCATATAATTTTTTTGACTAATTCACTTTAATTATTACTATGTTGTTACCAAAAATTAACATAAATACTTATAATCAAAACTTGAAAATAAAAAATGAACTATAACTATTAAGTATTTTTAATCTGAAACTACATGTCTACAGAACTATTATTCTAAAACAACCATTTGAACGAATGAATAACATCTATTATTTTCTTCCTTTACCTTGATATTTTCATCTAAACCATTTTTCACAGGTTTAACCCATTTTTTTTATTGATTTAATCAGTTTTGTATATTATACATATCTTTTACTAAATTCATTCATTTTCAATTACATGTCTAATCAAGTTTTAACGAATCTAACCCATTTTTACCAACTCTCCCCGATTTTGTAGTGTAAGCTTGCTTTTACACTAAGTTTACCCTATTTTCTGTTATTTTAACATGTTCTTTCATCGATTTTCTCCAGTTATACTTGAGTTTACCATTTGTTTTTGTGTTATTTTAATCCGTTATTTCATTGATTTCACCATTTTTTGTGTTTTATCCCATTCTTTTCACTCATTCTATCCGCTTTAACCCATTTACCTATTCTTTTGCTGATGTACACTATTTTCGCGACTATTTCAGATTTTTTTTTTCAATTTAACTCTTTCTTGTTGTTCTTTATCGATTTGACCCATTTTTTGTTATCTTGTGTTCAATCGATGTCATTCATTTTTTTTACCAGTTTACACGTGTTTTGTTAATTTACCTCATTATTTTATCGATCGTACCATTTTTTGTTGCTTTAACTCATTTTTATTCGATCTAACCCATTTTCCCATTGTAATGTCGTTATCACCAGTTTTAACTCTTTTTTAGCCTAAGCCAATTATAAGTTTTTCAGTTAACTAAATATGATTGCTTTAGTTTAAATGATAAAAAGAAATGTGAATTCTTTTTAGGTTTTATAATAATTGATCATTTCTTAAGAATTGTCCAAAGAAACATCGATTGCGCCTGTATTTACACTGAGTTTATCATTTTTTTTTGTTATTTCAACCCGTTCTTCGACCGATTCCACACATTTTTGTGTTTTATCAAATTTGTTAATCAATTCACTCATTATTTTCGGTTTGACCCAAGTTTAGTCGATTTTACCTATCATCCTTACCACGTTGTTTTATCAATGGCACCATTTTTTATATTTAAGTTGTTTGTCTTCTATCTAACCCATTTTTTCTCTGATTTATAAATTTTTTTTATCATATATATATTTTTAGTAGAATCTTATCCGTTTTTTTACCAATTTTAACTATTCTATGTTTGACTTATTTTGGTTTAAGCAAATTTTAAGTTTTTCAGTTAACTAAATAGTACTTTTCTTTTATTCATATAGCCTGAACGTGACCTTTTGTTTTTAGATTCTTTAGTAAGTGATAAATTCTTAAGAATTTTTGAAAGAAATATCGCGTGTACCTATTTTACACTGAGTTTATCATTTCTTTTTTATTATTTTAACCCGTTCTTACACCGATTTCATCTATTTCTCTTTTGTGGTTTATTTCATTTCTTAATCAATCCATAATTATCTCAAGTGTAACCAATTTCAGTCGATTTTCACATTTGTTAATGAATTCACTAAATTTCTCCACTTGAACTGAATTTAGTCTGATTTTACTTGTTATTTCGCTTATTTAACCTATTTTCTCACATATTTCAACTTTTTTTTTTTTGCCAATTAACTCATATATTTGTTTTTGTTCTTTTATCGATTTGATCTGATTTTTTGTTATCCCGTGTTTAGCAGATTTAACTCATTTTTTTTTTACTGATTTTACCTATTTTTTGCTTGTTAACCTTGTTGGTTTTATCAATGGCACGATTTTTTTTTTACTCGCTTTTCTTTCTATCTAACCAATTTTCTCATTGATTTTACCATTTTTATCATATATTATTAATCAAAATGTACATTTTTTGCCTATTTTAACAATTTCAATGTTTTGAAGTTTTTTTGCTTAAGCCAATTATACATTTTTAGTTAGCTCTATTGTAACCCAATTTCTTTAGTTCTCTCTAATGTAACTCAATTTCAGTCGATTTTCACATTTGTTAATCAATTCACTAATTTTCTCCGGTTGAACCTAATTTAGTTTGATTTTACTTATTATTTTGCTTACTTAGCTTATTTTCTCACATATTTAACTTTTTTTTTGCCAATTAACTCTTTTACTTGTTCTTGTTCTTTTATCGATTTGATCTGATTTTTTTTTATCTCGTGTTTAGCCGATTTCATTCTTTTTTTTTTTTTTTTTTACTGATTTTACTTATTTTTTTGCTTGTTAACCTTGTTGATTTATCAATGGCACAATTTTATTTTTGTTTTAACCCGTTTTTCATTCTATCTAACGAATTTTCTCATTGATTTTACCATTTTTATCATATATTACTAATCAAAACTTTGCATATTTGCCTGTTTTAACAATTTCTATGTTTTGAAGTTTTTTTGCTAAGCCAATTATACATTTTTAGTTCTCTCTAGTGTAAACCAATTTCAGTCGATTTTTATATTTGTTAATCAATTCACTAATTTTCTCTGGTTGAAGCCAATTTAGTCTGATTTTACTTATTATTTTGCTTATTTAGCTTATTTTCTCACATATTTCATTTTTTTTTGTCAATTAACCCATTTATTTGTTCTTGTTCTTTTATCGATTTGATCTGATTTTGTTATTCCATGTTTTGCCGATTTTATTTATTTTTTTTTTTACCAATTTTACCTATTTTTTTTGCTTGTTAATCTTGTTATTTTATCAATGACACAATTTTTTTTTAACCCGCTTTTCTTTCTATCTAACCAATTTTCTAATTAATTTTACCAATTTTATCATATATTACTAATCAAAATTTTACATATTTTGCCGGTTTTAATAATTAATATGTTTTGAAGTTTTTTTTGCTTAAGCCAATTATACATTTTTTAGTTAACTCAATAGTATCTTTTTTAATCACATAGAACGAATTTGACATAGAGGTTCCTTAATGTTTTTTTAGGTTCTTCAAATAAGTGATAAATTCTTAAGAACTCTTCAAATTTTTTTTGAAGAAATATAGAGTTATAGTTTTTTTTTTTAACCATTAATATTTTAATAAATTGCAAAACTTTAAAAGATAATTATAAGTTTGTTATATATGAGACTTCTTGTCTAATTATACTTATGTAATTCTTTTCTTTTAGGATTCTTCTATTTTACATTTTTGCCATAAATTTAAATATCATAATATAATTTAAATAGGGGTATATTAGTCTTCACAAAAAAGGGAAGAAATTCCCTTAGGCCAACTCGTACTTTTATATGTATATAGATAGATAAATTTAAATATCATAATATAATTTAAATAGGGGTATATTAGTCTTCACAAAAAAGGGAAGAAATTCCCTTAGGCCAACTCGTACTTTTATATGTATATAGATATAGATATAGATAAATATATTCGATCTGTATCATTTGTTTAATTGGCGTATCTCCAATCAAACTTAAAAGTTTATTTGATTTATCATACTCTATAAAATATATTAGAATTAATCCAAAGTACTTTTACAAACAATGCGGAATGAATCTCATATAATTAATTTAGTTTGACGTAATCCTATCCATGATGTTTACCACCTCGTGCAGCAAGAAATTGAATAATTTTTCTTTTCTTTTATTGAGTGAAACAATGATTACATCATTACATGGGTAAATCTAAGTCAAATGATGTTCAAGTTCAACTAACAAATACAAAGAATATTCAATAATCTGATTAAACTAGAGAAAAAATCATCAAGACAGATCTCATCGACCTCAAGAAATTGAATAATTTGGCAATTGAAGAACGTTGGCTAAATAATTGGTAAAAAGGTGCAAATGGGACCATGTGGCATTATTCTTAGTTCAAATGGAACTGATTCAAAGAAGCAACTTATCAGACTTATTAAAAATACCATAATCATTTCAAAGCACACAGCCAAAAAATAAATACTTTGGCCTAGCGATACGAGAAGCAATTGTAGGAGAATTAATTTTTGTATAATTGATTTTGGTAATAATTGATTATAATAAAAATTAATTATAGAATAATTGCTTTTGCAAAAGTAACACTTTAGTAGCTTCTAAAATATGTTGATTTTTTGCTTCTCGAGATCCCAAAAGTGATTATAATCTTGGGGGCCAAACACCATGAAAATCACGATTGAGCAGAAGTTATTTTTATAATCGGGGCCAAACACTTCAAAAATCACAATAAAGATCTATAAGTGATTTTAAGAGCTCCAACCGCTGGGCCAAACTCACCCTTAATCTCACCTCATAAACTAGAAAACAGCACGAATATGAGATACAGAAGCATTATGCGATAGCATATCAAGAATGAGTTCAGGAAACATCACAAGTTAACCCCCCCCCCCCCCCCCTTCCCCCAAACAAAAAAATGTAGAACAATTCAAGAGCTTTTTTAAAGCAACTTTTCTACCCTCCACTTAAAATCTGTAGATCAGAATTTAACAAAATTTTGTCCTAAGACAGAGTTATATTGGTCACAAGATGAAGGATAAAATCAACTTTATTAATAGAATATCTCCAAAGAACAACTCAATTTCCCAAGCTAGTTAAAACTCGGTACAAGCTTACGCTTCATAAATGAGAGTGCAAAGTGAAATATTGACGTCTTAATGAGGATAGGAGCACAAAGATTACATCTAAATATTTCAAGTCATCCAACCAATATGGAATACAATGACTTTGAAAATGAAAGTACACACCTCAGTTTCAAGAACGCGACCAATTGATGCCTCAGACTCATTCCAATTCATCTGTGAACATAACTCATTTCTTCTCCCATCTCGCCAATCAAGAAGACCAAGTAGAACTTCTACAAGGCCAACCCTGACCAATCATGTGCAATAGCAGTTTCATTAAGATGCATATATCATCTATTGTTAATATTTCAGCCAGGGACCAATCGACTAACTGATAACGACCCATCAATGTGCAACTTTATAGCTACACTACTGAATGCATACATATGCATCTCACAAAGAAATAGGAGAATTTAATTGTGAACAGAGGTAGTTTTATGCACATTTCACGTTTATAACAATTCTGTAAGATAGGGAATTTTTCACGTTGGTGATAATAGTGTCAGTCAGTCAGTCATTTGTTCATGTTGATATTTCTTAGCCAGATCAGGAATCTTTTGTATACCTTGCAGGCTGTATCCGGATGCTTTAGGGATTCATTCGGTTTATTTGAGACCAAAAGCAGAGTCTCCAGGGTTCCTTCTGGTTCCTAGTTAATACAATGTCCTGGTTTTGAACTTTGAATGCAATCAAGCATACAAATGCAATCATATCAAAGTCAAAGACCACCACTTTCAAATAAATATAAGTATATAAAGCACACCTATTTCTCAAATGCATATCTAGTGAGACTTCCAAATATTCAAGTTTAATGACCAATAAAATAAAGATTCTAAAAATAAGCGGCGGAGTGGCCTCACATCCAGGAGACGAAGGCTTAATCATATCATATTTTGTTAGCAAGGTACCTTCCCAGAGAATCAATGGGCTTTGTAGATATAGCATTTTCCTTCTTCCGACCCCTAATCTTAATCCGAGCAAGATAATCAGCAGCAATCCACGCAAAACTTAGCATCACCGTCTTCCCACCATCATCAAACAATAGTAAATCCTTTGATTTCTTCACCCAACTCTCATGATAAGTTACTTGATACCAAGCAGATGCCTTTCTTTCATACATCATGTTTTTCTCATCATCCGAAAGCTGATCAAATCCTGGGTCCATACGATTAAAAACTTTTCGGAAGTCCTTCCTCAGATTGCTATAAGCATGCTTGAGTCTCTCCTTCAATTCCCCCGTCTTTTTGCTACTGTACTTGGGCATGGACCATATATGTCCAGTAACAACCTCTTCTTCTCTGTGCACTTTATACTGTCCTAAAAGACCAATTAACTGTCCATCATAAGAACATTTACAATTCCAAGCATCAGTGATGAAGTTTCTAGATCCGGGAATTTCAAGATCTTGGTCGTACATGATGATGTCAGCAATTTCAGGAGATGGTTCATAGTCTCGGTCATATGCATCTTTAATTTTACGGTAGAGCTTTCCTAGAATTTTGTTGGAGTTGTAGGATTGAAATGCTTCTTTCTGCATGAAGTCAGGATACATCTTTGGCTTCAGCTGAGCTGGCATGGTCACTATCTTTCCCGTTTTCGGGAAATCAACCGCAGTGGCTGCAAGTTCTGCTAATTTGATGCACTTCTCATCCAACGCCCCGTATTCACTAAGGTCCGCGTGAACCACATGAGCATTGCATATAGCACCAAGACTTTCGTTCACCATATTATTCGCAAAAAAATTAATTATGTCCTGTACAAATAAAGGGGAATTGAGTTAATTTCTACAATAATAACATTTTTAAAATCCATTAGATTATTTCAAGAATGAAGGGAATTACCGAGTGTTTCACATCACGCGTCAATTCTTTGATTTTGCCTGGTGCATATTCCATCGGAGGCCAACTTCGCTTGCTAGGAGGAAGTAGATTCTCATCCCAAGTGACAAAATAAAGGTCCCCATCTAAATCACTACCAGATGCTTCATTAGTATGTGGTCTATACCCATTTTGAGGGAAAACAAGACAATCATTAAGATGATGCAATTCTGGTACATCAACTGCCTCAAGAATCCGAATATCTCCAGGGTGAAGACAAGGGTTCTTTCCAATTGCTACAAGGCCTTTAATAACTTCAAACTTTTTCTTTGCCTCAGAAAATTGAGATCCATGGTTCATAAAACAGTCTTCTAACGAAGGACTAGAAACTTGGATAAAGCATTGGCCCTGTACAAGTATACCGAGCTCGTCCAAACAGCCCATCAACCACCTTCCGGAAGGAACAAAAATCCTAGCTCTTTCTCTAAGGTCACCAAGCTGAGCAGCTCTAATGCTCGTTAGCATACCTCGTAAATGAGGTTCCGTTTGAGGCTTGAAACCAGCACTTAACATTATTGCAGCTGTATTTCCTTGGTCGGTGCATGAACCAGTAAGTACATCATAAGCCATATCAGTATCTTCAAGCATTTGATCGAGTCTCGAAACCATAGTTTCTTGCATATTCCAAAATATGTCATCCTTAACTTCTAAGGCAGAGAGTAAAGTGACTATTTGCCGATTTAGAAAACCCGGCTGGAATCGAGTCCAAGAACAGATCTCGAGTACCGTGTGGTTTGATTCGAACTTCTTCATGCTCCGTCGGAGAGATAACCGAATGCCATCTTTTTTCGAGGGCCAACAAGCAACAACACCTTTGTAGCCAGCATATCTAATTTGATAAGCACATGGAGGGTTCATACTTAACTGTAGCTTTTTCGCGACTTCAATTGCAAGATCGTCAGATAATTTTCCTATACCATCAGAGAAAACATAGCCGTTTCTCTTGATATCAGAAAGCTTGGAATCGACTTGTTTGGATGGAACTTCGACTGTGGCATAAGTCGAAGAGAAGCACTGACCCATCCTTGCTGAACATTTTGCTACATTACGGTTTGTAAACCTACCCATCCAACTAATGATGTTGGATACACTAGTAGTCTGGTCTTCCGCGAAAAACCAAGCTGATTTGTCCCTCAATTGATTAGCGGAAAACGCCAAAAAAGAATACTTCCGACCACATAGATAAAACCCTTGGTTTAGTATATCCTTCACCCGTTTGAACATCGTAGTCCTTTGTGGAAGGGAATTTGAGGTGATATCCCTCACAATAGGACTACTGTAGTAAGTGAGTAGATTCTTGTTAAGAGTTTGCATAGCTTCATCCATAAAAGTGACTCTTAAAAATCGATCGCCTATGCCTCGATAATGTCTAAGAACTCTGTTAGATAGCTCAACCTCGGGTGGAAGACAATAAGCTTTTGTCGGAGTTATAATCAATCTTCGGACTTCAACAATATCGTCCATTTCTCGAGGCCTCTCGAGGAGCTTAGGGTTCTTCAAAAGCCAATTATGAACGAGCTCTAAGGCTCTGATAGCATCATAAACAGGGCGCTTGTAAGAACACATGTGCTTTAGTGCAACCATATTTAGCTCGTTGGGTTGACTTCTCAATAGATCGAAGAATATTTCAGACATCTGGTGTTGATTTATTATTCCCTTGTGCATGACTGCATTTACCAAAAACATAACCTTGAAGGTTATACCTTGCTTGTACTGAATACAGAAGAAAAAATATGTTCCTGGCATCCCAAAATTGGGCTCTTTCGAAATCCGAAGCTGGTTTCTTGGACTGCGATGAAGAACCTTTACCCTATGATTTCTTAGATAATCCAGTGCCATTTCCAGATTAGGACCATTCCGAGGTCTGATTGAAATACGGTAAGTATTACATCTACCTAGTACCCCACCTGGTGTGAAATCTGTAGTTCGAATCCAGGGATCATCATCATCTAACAAATCAAAAGGCACTGACACTTCAATGTCATCATCCGCAGTTCTGTAGTATACGAGGGGTGATGAGGCCAGCTGAAACAAGATTATTAGCGAAGAAAAGTGTCTGGACTGCTGTATCTCGATAATTTCTCTAGGTAAGAACTCAATTTTGAAATTGCATTTTATTACGGCAGGTCTGACTTCGCCTTTTAATGTAAAAGCAGTATCTTTTGTAAGATGTAGTTTGCATGTCTCGTTGAAAGGATCGACCAGAAAATCGACCCCAGTTCGAGACCCTTTCCAGCCGACAATGAGCTCATCCTTGCTCTTTAAGAGTCCAATCTCTACATAAACATCAGAGAGCTTAAATGGAGTTGTAGTTCTTCTCCTCTCATTCATTATGTGTGGATTTTTTGGTCCCAAACTAACCTTTAAAAGTTTTCTTTCCAGTATAAGATCCCCACGGCCTGCAGCATCTAATGCCAATTGGGCAGAATGTGCGACTGCAAAATGGAGAAATGCATGAGGTTGGACTTTGAAATAGTGCATCTTTCTCTGTACATTTTTTGTATCAATCTCAAAGTCTGGATATGTCTCAGGTGGAGTCGAGGAAGTCTTTAATCTGCACCTCCATACAAGTCCAATATTGTCTTCAAAATAGTCCGAAAGCCTTTTGGCAGTAATGTTGTTTTCTAGACCACCAACACTGATTTGAGTCACAACCAACTCTTTATCACCTTCCCGAGATCCCATTTCCTATGTAGTATGAATCGCTCGTTTTCTAGCTCCGAATCTGCAGGATCATAGGTGGAGAACATAAGAATACTGAATCAATGTTATAATGGAGTAATAAATTAGCATTAACATGACATAGCGGAACAAACTGAACTTGGAAAAGCATGATAAAGAAATAAGTTGTTTACAAGAAGAAAAAAATTCTCTCATTTGTTAATTTATAGCAAGAAAACCTCAAATTCTAGTACCAATTACTGATAAATAATGATATAGTATGTTCTATAATTATCTCAAGTTTGAACATCTACAACAGCTAGTAAAGAAATTCATATAGATACATATACACACACGACTTCCCACATATAATCTACCTGTCACGAACAGTCACATAAGCACTGTGGCAATTTTGAAAGGAAAAACTAACTTGCATCAACTAAGTGAGATTCATTAGAACCATAATTCGAGCCTTGTCATATTCATAATTGGTAAAATGAGTGAAATCAATAAAATGAAGAAAGTTCAACCAACAAAAACAATGTTAAACCATTAGAAAAATGGTTTAAACCGAAAAAACTAAAGAAATCGATGAAAATACACATGATGAAATCAATAAATTGAATAACATTCATTAATGTGATATTTTCTGACATAATGGAATTAATTTTACTCTTATTTACAACTGACATTAAATAAACACGTATAATGTATGTACACTTTATACCGGTGAAAAAAATGGATGTGAAATTAAATACATTTGAAATCGATTAAAAAAAAGGGTAAAATTTATGAAAAATAGATGAAAACGGGTAAAATCGGTTAAGTTAAAATAAACGGGTCAAAAAATTTAAAATCGATGAAAATTAATTCGAATGAAATTTCTAAGAAAAATAATGAAACCAGTGAAATCCAGTCAAATTGGGTAAAGCTGGTGAAAAAAGGGTAAAATCGGTAAAAAACGGAAAGTTGGTACGAACATATTTAATCAATGAAAAATTCAGGTGAATAACATGTGAAATTAGTTTAAAAACATGAAAAATAGGTAAAACGGGTTAAATGGTAAGAACGAGTGAAATCAGTTAAAAAAAGAGTTTAATTGGTGATATCGGTAGAAATATAGTTTAAACTGAATAAAAAAACGAAAGAAATCGACCAAAAACAAAAACAATGAAAAATATTATAACCGATAAAAAAAAGTTTCTAAAATAAAATAAATCGGTAAAAAAAGTTTAAGCAGTGAGAACATATGAATCGATTAAAGTTTGGGTGAAATTTCTGAAGAATTGGATAAAATCAGTCAAAAAACTTGAAGTCAGCGAAAATATATTTAACCAATGAAAATTTAGGTGAATACTATGTGAAATCAGTGAAATAGGTGGAAACGAGTTAAACTTTAACCGACAAAAACAAGGTGAAATGGGAAGAAAATAGTTTAAATTGAAAAAAAGATCGACGAAACATGAAAAAACAATGAAACTTGTTATAATCGATTAAAAAGTGAAAAAATTGATAAAAAAAATATTTTAAACAGTGAAAAAATATGAATCGATGAAAATTCAAGAGAAATTGGTAAAAACTGGTGAAACCAGTAAGAAATAATGTTCGTGAAATAGATGAAAGTTCGGGTGAAATTTATGAAGAAACGGATGAAACATGTGACATCGGTGAATAATGGATAAACTTGACATGAAAACTACAATGATGGAATGAGCTAAATAATGTTCTTATAATCTTATTTTAGAATCAATTTTATAAGATTTAATGACTAAAGCAATCCTTTTTTTTTTTTTATAAACCAATATTAATTAATAAAAATAAATTTCTTAAAGAATAAATTGACCTCTTATAAATATATGATATTCTATGACATAAAAAAGCTATTTTTACTTTAATTTATGAAAAATACACATGAAATTAAAACTAGACACGTACAACGTACATGCACTTTTCTTGTTCTACTAAAAGTTTGCAGTCAATTTGTACAAGCAATCCATTTCATAAAATGATAAAACACGAAAAAATTGGAACACATCTGACCAAATAACTGATGAGGACATGTTCATATCGAAATCCAACTCCATTGTTGATCAGAAAATTCAGGTTGAGTCACCATGATTTACCTCCTCTCACAATCCCGTCGGACAGGGATGTGAGGGGCGCTCGGGGTGAGCGATTTCACCTTTTGGTTCCAAAAAATTCCAGGAAAGTCAAGAAATAAGCAGCATTAATTCAGAGTGACTTTTAAGTCAATGGAGGAATGACATTTACTAAGTTGCCACATAATTACTACCTAATAGAAAGAAGAAGAAAACAATTTTTAAAGATAATTACATTTAAGGCAAACACTGAGAAATTATATCTAGAGTACAACAAAATCACCTATAACTCAAAGATTCAATTAATTGATAAACCTGTCAATCACATAAAACACTGATCAATTAAAACTCAATTTCACTATAATAGTGAAATAAGAGCAGTGCCAAAAAGAAATGCATAATTTTGAGAGAGCCCACTAACCTTTTCACCCTCTTCGTTCAATCAACCCACTCCACGGATAGCATTAATCTCTTTTTCTTTCTCTCTTTAATAGAGAGGGTGAAGAGAAGACCGAAGAAATATGGAATAGCTTTTTACAAGTTTATTCTTTACACTCTTTTTAGTACTTCTGGCAATGTTTTTAAAACTAGACCGGAGAGCGAACCGGTGAGCCTACTGGTTTAGCGGTTTTATTGGTCGAATTGGATGAACCATTGATCGAACCGCTAAAATCAGCGAATTAACTGGATTGGACCAGCTTCCGGTTCGCGATCGAACCGGTCGGACCGGCCAGTCCGGCCAGTCCGGTCCGGTTTTAATAACATTGCTTCTGGGGTAACGCGGGAATAGGGGAAGGTATGATTTAGGAAGAAAATTATCTTGAGCTGTACTCCCATCTAGCATAGAGAAAGTTCGTTTCTTGATAGGTACATCTCATAAAGAAGGTTTTGAATTTTGATTGTCCATTTGTGTTAAAAGACATTAGTGAAAGGGATTCTTTCTTCAATTAAGAAGAAAAAAAATGAGATCAATATTAAGATTTTTACATTTATTTAGTGATGAATGTTATGAAATATACATACGTGGTGGATGCCCATTGCAATTTAAACCTCAAGTTATATGGTGTCAACACAAGACTCATCCACTTGGTTGTATAAAGAGATAATACATAACCTATGGCAAAATAGCAATTTACGTCTCCTAACTTTTACTAGTCCGCAGAATTAGGACACTTAATTTTCCGGCAAGCAATTTATGTCCCTTAACTTTCACTGGTATGCAGAATCAGGACACTTAATTTTTCAGCAAGCAATTTACGTCCCTTAACTTTCAGTGTTCCGCAGAATCAGGACACTTAATTTCTCAGCAAACATTTTAGGTCCCTTAACTTTCACTGGTCCGCAGAATCAGGACACTTAATTTTTCAGCAAGCATTTTACATCCCTTAACTCTCATTGGTCCGAAAAATCAAGATACTTAATTTTTCAGCAAGCATTTTACGTCCCTTAACTTTCACTGGTCTGCGAAATTTATAACTTTTTTATACCTACAATTTTAGTCCACTTGACCGCAATTTTAGTCCACAACTTTCAGAAAATTCCATAATTGCCAACTGGACAATTAATTTGGGGATTTGAATTAATATTGATGTTGTTAAATAGATGTAGACGGTTTGTTAAGTGATTGTCAAGTGGGTGTTTGTTTTGTTAAGTGGAGTAAAATTGCGGGTATAGAAAAGTTAGGATGTATTTTGCTTGTTGAAAAATTAAGTGTCCTGATTGTGCGGACCAGTAAAAGTTAAGGGACCAAAATGCTTGCTGAAAAATTAAGTGTCCTGATTCTGCGGACCACTGAAAGTTAAGGGACGTAAATTGCTTGCTGACAAATTAAGTGTCCTGATTCTGCATACCAGTGAAAGTTAAGGGACGTAAATTGCTTGCTGGAAAATTAAGTGTCCTAATTCTGCGGACTAGTGAAAGTTAAGGGACGTAAATTGCTTGCTGAAAAATTAAGTGTCCTAATTCTGCGGAGTAGTGAAAGTTAGGGGACGTAAATTGCTATTTTGCCCATAACCTATTTATGTGTCAAAGCTAGAATAAGTGTGGCAAGGCAAAAAACATATGGATGTTTCTAAGTATAGCCATGTATCACAATGCATGAGAAGCCACCCATCACTTTCCTTTGCAAGACATGTATGAAGCCACTCATCACTCTTCTTTGTATGACATGTGTACTCTTGAACTCTATAAATAGATGAGTTCATCCCTCATTTTGTAATGAGAAGAAGAACAAGAATAAGAACAACTACATAATCTTATATCCTCCTTTACATATTACTTTGCTTACACAACAAGTTCATCCCTTTTATCCTAAGTTTTATAACACATTATCAGCACGAGTTTGCTCCATAACTCGATTTCCCGACGTTTAGCTTGACCACTAAAATATATCACACAGACAAGAAAGAAATGAGGCAAAAACTTTGAAAGGCAGATTTTCGGATTTGCACAATATAGCTTCTGTTTTTCACTCATTCCGACCATTTCCACCATTGGATCATCCTCAAATTTTAACCGAAGGTTCCTCACACCAGCCTCTTCATTCTGACCGTTCGGATCGTCCTTACAAAGTTTGTAGGTGACACGACATCCATTAGAAGTTGACGAAAGGAGTTGAGGAAAAATAGCAATTGCTTCTATCCGGAAGGATTAAAATCGACAAACAAGTAATATACATACTATATTATACGTAGTATAAATAACTTGAAATTCGAATTAATATGCATACTTTATTATACATAGTATAAATAACTTGAAATCAAATACGAACAAATTATTTTCGGCTTGAAAGAAAACCTAATAAGTTTTGAGCTTGAAATAAAACTTTAAAGTTTAAGCTTGAAAGAAAACTTCGAAAATCTTAGACTTGAAAGAAAGTCTAGGCGAAAAACTCAAACCCGAAGTTTTGAGTATATTTTCGGCTTGGGCCTACTATATTTTTGCCATAGAAAATGGCAAATATCACCAAGCTCGAGTTCGCTGCCCTTGACATTTTCGGAAAGAATTATTTGACATGGGTTCTTGATGTTGGCATTCATTTGAGTGCAATGAACCTCGGAAATGCTATCAAAAAGGGAAATAAGGCAACCGAACAAGAAAAGACAAAGGCTATGATTTTCATTCGCCATCATATCCATGAAGGGCTTAAATCTGAATATCTTGGGATGAAAGATCCCGCTGCCCTATGGGAAAGCTTGGAGGAAAGATATGATCACCAAAAGAGTGTGATACTCCCAAAAGCTCGATATGAGTGGATGCACCTGAGGCTGCAAGATTTTGAAAGAGTGAATGAGTATAACTCCGCAATATTCAAAATTGTATCTCAATTAAGATTGTGCAGAGATAATATCACTGATGAAGATATGTTAGAGAAAACATATACTACTTTTCATGCCTCTAATATGCTCCTGCAGCAGCAATATCGTGAGAGGAATTTTAAGAAATACTCTCAATTGATTTCGTGCCTTCTTGTGGCAGAACAAAATAATGAATTATTGATGAAAAATCACAACTCCCGCCCCGTCGGTTCCCAAGCATTTCCAGAAGTAAATGCAAATACTTCATTCCCTGAAGAGAATGCAAGTTATTATGGAAACAATCGTGGACGTGGTCGTGGTCGTAGTCGTGGACGCGGCCGTAGTTATAGTGGCGGCTTTGGAAAGAACCGAGGTGGTCCTAATAAAAGGATTGCACCGTACCACTCAAAGAGAAACAATAGTGATGTTAAATATGAAAAAGCGAAGGGTACTAAAAGGTACAAAGATGATACTTGCTATATGTGTGGAGTTAAAGGACATTGGTCTCGTACATGTCCTATGCCAAAACATCTTGTTGATCTTTATCAAGCCTCTATAAAAGAAAAAGAGAAAGAGGCTAATTTTATCAATACAGTTGATAAAATAGGACGATTTGAAACCCCTCATTTGGATGTTGCCGATTTTCTCATTGAGCACAGCAGTGCTTACGACGACAATGAAAGGGTTCAGAATGAATCACTTAATGGCAATGGAAAATGAATTTGTCGCTTTGTATTATGTATCTTATAATTTTTGTTATATATATGTATGTGTGTATATATATATATATATATATATATATATATATATATATATATATATATATATATATATATATATATATATATATATATATATATATTTGACCAATGTATAAAAGGCATGTTTTCTAACTTATAGAAGAAAAATGAAAAATAACGTTGATGTGAGCATGCACAATGGAGATATTTGTTTGGTTGATAGTGGAACCACACACACGATTCTTCGAGAGAAGAAATATTTCTCGAATTTGAAATTAGCAAAGGCTAATGTAAGTACAATTTGTGGTACTACAACATTAATTGAAGGCTCCGGAAGAGCCAATATAATGTTGTCCGGTGGTACAAATATTTTAATAAAAGAGGCGTTATACTCTACGAAATCCAAAAGAAACTTGTTAAGTTTCAAAGATATACGTTTGAATGGATTTCATATTGAGACCATGAATGAGGGGAATATGGAATATCTTTGTATCACATCCATGATTTCATGCCAGAAGCATATAAATGAAAAACTTCCAGTCTTCTCATCGGGTTTATATTATGCGACCATAAGAGTTTTTTAATCAAATGTTGTATTGAACCGGAAGTTCAATGATTCAAAACTGTTCTCTCTTTGGCATGACAGACTTGGCCACCCAGGAGCAATTATGATGCGCCGAATAATAAAGAATTCGAGCGGACATCCTTTAAAGAACCAGAAAATTCTTTTGCCACATGTAAATGTGTGTGTGGCATGCTCACAGGGGAAATTAATTATCAGACCGTCTCCTATGAAGATTGGTACTGAACCCCCAATGTTTTTACAACAAATTCATGGAGATATATGTGGGCATGTAGATCCACCATGCAGACCTTTTCGTTATTTTATGGTCCTGATAGACGCATCTTCGAGATGGTCTCATATATGCCTACTGTCAACGCGTACAATGGCTTTTGCCAAGCTTCTTGCTCAAATTATAAAATTGAGGGCACAATTTCCTGATTATCTGATAAAGACAATCCGTCTTGATAATGCCGGTGAGTTTACATCTCAGGCATTTGATGATTATTGCATGTCAATTGGAATTCATGTTGAACATTCTGTTGCACATGTTCATACCCAAAATGGCCTAGCTGAGTCATTTATAAAGAGGTTGCAATTAATTGCTAGACCTTTACTTTTGAAGTCAAATTTACCTACCTCTGTTTGGGGACATGCAATATTACATGCTGCTTCACTGATCCGGATTAGACCAAGTTCATTCGAGGCGTATTCGCCATTGCAGCTCGTGACTGACCAGCAGCCTGATATTTCTCATTTGAGAATTTTTGGATGTGCGGTTTATGTTCCAATAGCACCGCAACAACGAACAAAAATGGGTCCACAGAGATGACTAGGAATCTACATTGGTTTTGATTCCCCGTCTATTATCAGATTTCTTAAGCCCCTGACAGATGATATGTTTAAAGCAAGATATGCTGATAGTATTTTTAATGAGACAGTTTTCCCGCCGTTAGGGGGAGATAAGAAGCCGGTTCCTGAAGAACGGCGTGAAATTAAATGGAATGTGTCATCTTTGTCTCATTATGACCAACGTACAAATAATTGTGAGCAAGATGTAAGAAAGATTATACATTTGCAAAATGTTGCAAATCAATTGCCGGATGCATTTGTTGACACGAAGAAAATAACAAAATCTCATATATCGGCTGTTAATGCATCATCACAGATTGACGTCCCTGAAGGACATGTCCCTGCAGGACAATCTGAAAAATCACGAACGAAACGTGGACGCCCGGTTGGTGCGAAAGACAAGAATCCCCGAAGAAAAGAAGTATGTATTCCTCCTGAAGAGGAAACTGTTTCAAAACAAAGCGCTATATAAAAATTAACTGATCAGTCTGAATTAAGAAATGCCCCAGAAGAGGCAAATGAAACTGTTGCCCCTGAAGAGGCGATATTTGAAGAGATCTCTTTGAATTATTTAGATACTCGAGAAAACTGGGATAGAAAGAAAGTAATTGTAGACAATGTATTTGCTTATGGGGTCGCACTAGATATTATAGGTAAGGATCCCGGAGATCCAGAACCGATATCGGTTGATAAATGTCGACATAGAAATGTTTGGCCAAAATGGAAAGATGCAATTCAAGCTGAGCTTAACTCGCTAGAAAATCGTAAAGTTTTTGGACCGATAGTTCGCACGCCCAAAAACGTGTAACCGGTCGGGTACGAATGGGTACTTGTACGAAAACGGAATGAGAAAAATGAGATTGTGAGATACAAGGCACGACTTGTTACACAAGGATTCTCACAAAGACCTGGAATTGATTATGATGAAACATATTCCCCTGTGATTGATGTAATCACGTTGCGGTACTTGATTAGTTTTGCAGTCTCTGAAGGACTGGACATGCGTCTCATGGATGTGGTTACCGCATATTTATATGGATCACTTGATAGTGATATATATATATATGAAAATCCCTGAAGGATCTCATAATCAAAGATCTCATGGATTGTATTCAATTAAATTGCAACGATCCTTGTACGGATTAAAACAGTCTAGCTGGATATGGTATAATCGGCTCAGTGATTATCTCGTAAAGATAGGATTTGTTAACAATCCAATTTGTCCATGTGTTTTCATTAAAAGATTTGAGAATGATTTTTCCATTATTGTGATATACGTGGACGACTTAAATCTTGTGGGGACTCCTGAAGAGCTCACAAAGACCGCAAACTATTTAATGAAAGAATTTGAGATGAAAAATCTCGGAAAAACAAAGTTTTGTCTCGGCCTGCAGATCTAACATTTATCAACTGAAATCTTTATCCATCAATCGGCATATACAGAACAGGTTATGAAGAGATTTTATATGGACAAAGCTCATCCATTGAACAGTCCCATGGTTGTCCGATCTTTGGATATAAAGAAAGATCCTTTCCGTCCTCGGGAGGAAAATGAAGAATTGTTTGGTCCTGAAGTACCTTATCTAAGTGCAATTGGAGCCTTGATGTATCTTGCAAATTGTACAAGACCTGATATATCATTCTTAGTTAACTTACTGGCAAGATATAGCTCTGCACCAACACGAAGACATTGGAATGGAGTTAAACACATATTGCGCTATCTTCGTGGAACAATGGACATGGGCTTATTTTACTCTAGAGATGCCGATGCACATGTAGTAGGTTATGCAGATGCCGGCTATCTTTCTTATCCACACAAAGGTAGATCACAAAGTGGATATGTATTTACTTGTGGTGGCGCTGCAATATCATGGCGACCTGTTAAACAAACTCTAGCAGCCACTTCTTCCAATCATGCTGAAATTTTGGCATTGCATGAAGCAAGTCGAGAATGTTTATGGCTGAGATCAATGGTTCAATATATCCAAGAATCGTGTGGGTTGCCTTCAACAAAGAATATACCAACATCATTATATGAAGACAATGCCGCATGCATTGCTCAAATAAAAAATGAATATATCAAATGAGACCGAACGAAGCACATATCACCAAAGTTTTTCTTTACCCACGAGCTTCAGAAAAAGGGTGATATACACGTTCTTCAAATTCAGTTATGTAACAACTTTGCTGATTTATTCACTAAAGCATTGCCAACTACAACATTCAGGAAGATGGTTTACAACATTGGAATGCGGCAACTTGTGGATCTTATGTCGGCATCAGGGGGAGCGTGTCAACAGAAGACTCTTCCACTTGGTTGCATAAGGAGATAACACATAACCTCTTTATATGTCAAAGCTAGAATAAGTGTGGCAATGCAAAGAACATATGGATGCTTCTAAGTATAGCCATGTATCACAATGCACGAGAAGCCACCCATCACTTTTCTTTGCAAGACATGTATGAAGCCACTCATCACTCTTCTTTGTATGACATGTGTACTCTTGAACTCTATAAATAGATGAGTTCATCCCTCATTTTGTAATGAGAAGAAGAACAAGAATAAGAACAACTACATAATCTTATATCCTCCTTTATATATTACTTTGCTTACACAACAAGTTCATCCCTTTTATCGTAAGTTTTATAACAATGAAATACTTTATATTCTCATAAATATAATTTTGATGAAGTTGAGTAATGACAATAGTTAGGGAATACCTGATTCTGGAATATGGTATACTCTGCTTCAAATTCTGTAAAATAAATGGGTGTCGACGGGTATCGGTGTCGGGTCTTGGGGTGTCAGCGGAACCTCCTCGCTTAAGTCAACGAAAATATCGCGTGAGATTGTGTATTAGGTTTTTCTAGCAAATATGTAGTATATTTATATACGTCAAGATTTAGCTTTTCCTTGTGAGTCAAATTTCGTATCGAACAATTTTGGTTTCACATGAATATGACTCAAGGTTCGACTGGCTATCTGCGACCTCGGTCCCTCCTCGCATATTGTATTCATTTCGTTGCTGGTTTTTGATAAATTCGACCAGTATGTTTTTTTATTTTAGAATTATTTTCTTAATTTCTTTAGTTTTTGTATTTGAACTAAAATGCATATTACTTTGTCTAACTATTAGAAAATTTATGTGTTAATTTTATTTTTACGATTTTTTCTGAGTCTTTTAATTATTATTACAAAGCACTAAAGCACAATTTTATGGTGATTCCTGGCGAAATGACAACAATACCCCCATATATATACTAATTTTAAACCAAAATGACCACATTAATAGGGAATGTATTGTCAATTTTTAATGAAACAAGGGGACATTGTCTATCGATTAACAAAACATGAGGTTATTTACAATTGTATATAATAAGTACTTAATGTTAGTATATTTAGTTTCAATGTCTGTAATTGTCATTTAAATAGTTAAATGTGATTAGTGCTCGTAAATGCAGCGGTTAAAATACATTATATAGTTTTAACTGTATCGTTAATTTTGCTAGAGCCTGCATGACAACAGATAATGTAAGTCAGGAAACACAATATATGCAGTAAACCTGAGGCTCGTCTCTCATTTCCGGTTTGCTAGAGCCTGTTCAGGTGCTTCCCAATCAAAAACATATCCTTGAACCTGTTCACGATATAGATCTGAAGCCAATGCCTTAATTTGTGCAGACAGTGATGCAAACATTGCTTGAGTCCATACAAGTTCGGGAGTTTCAATGGTTTGTCTCATTGCAACTGCTTTTAACAGATTGAATAGACTATCTAATAATGAAATTAATTTTGTGAAATACTTAATCAAATCAATGCAAAAAGCAATTAAAAGAGAATTATGTAGCCACCCTAACCTCAACTGCACCACATATTACTGCCACAAACTGTAAACATTATTGATATTTGATACCACTAAACCAATGAATTCGTTAACGGTTAACCAAGAGAAAATGAAAAAATAAAGTGAAACCTTACTTGTAAACTTGTGCTGAACAAACTGTTTTATGTTACAACAATGCGACATTATGTTCAGCACATAAAACTTTTTTTATAGTTATATTTCTTTCATCATGTTCGCAAATCTCCAGTATCTTGCTAGCTTCTTCTTCAGAAAGATCCATTGGCCTTCTAGTTAACTCTTCCCGCCACATTACTAGCAATGATTGCAAAAACTCCACATGTTCAACAATAGGCCAATCAGGAAACTAATTTCATCGCACAAGTTTTTGAAATAAAATCGATGACACAACATTTCATCTTTCAGCTCAGGATATGTTACTGGTGGCATTGGAGCATAATCATATAATGAATGACAATGCTGCGAAAATTACTGAGGGAAATCACCAAGATGCGGAAGAAACTATACAAACAAAGTATAATCAAGCCAACCACAGCGTCATTTGGTTTAAGGATTATGGAGCAGCAAAGTCATCGGAATGTATTATTTGAAAAACAACAAGAGGACTACCTGGCGGATCAGATTCTCTGCCCTCATCTTATGTGTCCAAATAATCTCAAAATTGTCAGAATCGGAAACCATTGTTGCTGCAAAATCAACTGGCCCACTACGTTCTAATACATAGAGCAAAGACTCTGGTAAGAGCCCACCCAATACACTTCGCTTTGCCAAAGGTAGAGAAGAGGAAACTGTAGCTTCTTCGCCACCTTGAAAAGATTGATAAACATGAGTCACTGAGAAGAGTTGAACGACTGAAAGAAGATTAGATCCTGGATATGCCAGGGCAAAATAAAATGCGCCGGTACTGTATAATCTTATCATTGCCTTGGAATTCCTGGAAACAACAGCCATGAGCAAAGCAGCAGAAGCTTCAACTATGGTTGGTTCACCAGAAAGCATTGCCTGCATAAAGATAGCAAGGAAAATAAGGTGCTTCTTAACTCGTATATAAAGTTTCAAGAAACCTCAAGGGTCCGAACATAAGAAAATGAAGATAATGGTGTACCTCCTATGCAAATATCTTTTAGATACATGTCATATGGCAATAGAAATACTAACTTGAGGAGGTGTGACAGTTCTAATGGGTCTCTAGAACCTGTTTATTTTTTAACTTACATTTGCTAGCCATACATCCATATTGCTAGATCATCAGGAAAAAAACAAATGAGGGGAAAAATAATCACACAGCTAGTAAGCTTTACTCAAATTCAGCGCGTCTACGGAGCAAGAAAATGCAAGAACGCTGGTGTCCTCTTTTTCCCCTTATTGAACATTATAATCCACAACAGGTGGTAGGATCCATTTTCTTGATACATCAACTTTCCGACAAAACTTACAGTCTAAGAATGCTAAAAGATTGAGGTTGAGGAATTTATTGCTATTGATTTCTTCGGTAGATAAAAATTTAAAGTTCAAAGAAAATGATGAAAAAACTGTCCATATCATAATATTCAAAAAGTTTTTAGAAATTAACTTAATATACAAATATATTAATACAAATTTTTCAAGTAACCAACAGCCCATTACAACAATTTGTACATGGAATTAGAAATTTGAAAACTCTTTCTAAAACCTCAAAAGTTGATTAAGAAATTAACTCAGTCGATGTACAATTATAAAATAAATGAAACAACTTTTCCAAAATAACCAATAGATCTAATAACAATTTATGCATGGACTTGGAAAATTTTATAATATCAGAACGAAAATTGATTATTATAACAAAGGGTATTTAATTCAATTACAATTGTAATTACTTCCATCTTGAAATATATAAGAAAATGTAGATTATACGATGTAAATGCTAAGCCAAAATTTTATTTAGAGATGTCCTAGCGCATAAAAGTAATGCTCCCAAACATGGATCAAAATTTCCATCTTTTCCGTTGAAAACATCGAAATTTTTTTGTTTTTGACTCAATCGAAACGAAAATAAGGTGTATTTCCTAAACTCTATATTTGCCTTGTAACTTCTTTTTTTCTTAATTTTTAGTAACTATTTTCACAATTTTTCCTAGTTTTTTGGAAACGTTTCCGGAAATTTTTCGAAAAGTTTCTTTTATTCAGCTGACGAAAACATACATCGAAGCGAAACAAAATAAATGATCATCGAAACATACAAGGAAAATCGATTTCTTTTCTTTTTCTAAGACCTTACTTTTCCTGAGAAGCACTTTACGACATAAATTTCCTCGCAACAAAATAAAGGATCATATAGATCAAAAAGATGAAAAAGAACCACAATGCCAATGAAAGACCAAACTCTGCAGAAATGCAACTATTTGAGGGAAACATAAATCGAACAATTCTTCATATAGCGCGCTCCATCGACTTTTTTATGACCTAATGATATACTCCCTCTGTCCCATTTTAAGTGTCGTTTTAGAGAATTTTTTTTGTCCCAAATTATCTGTCACTTTAGAGTTTCAATGCACTATTAATTACATATTTTTCCATTTTGTCCTTTGCTTTTTCTTTCTCTCTCTTACTTTATTACTCCAAGAGAGATAGAATGAGAAATATAGAGAGAATAAGAGAAAAAGGAAGAGAGAGAAAGAGTTAAGGGTATTTTAGGAATATCATTTTTTTTTCCTAAAATTGAGGCAATTAAGTAGGTGCCTTAATATGTGTGAAAATACCTAAAACGACACTTAAAATGGAATAGATGGAGTACAAGCTAAGTTTATTAGGGAAACACGTTGATAAATTGTAAGAATAACAAATACCAAACAACAAAATGGCAAGATAGAGAGAAAAAGAGGGATATATTTACAACGACTTGTAACTGTTTATTTCTTTCTCTTGAGGTATTTATAAAAAACAATAAAATGAATGAGAACAAAATTAAAAAGTAAAAAAAAATACATAAATTAGACATGGATATTACATGGGGATTGATAATAACATAGTGCAATGGACAGGCACAAGCACAACTTTAGTAACACAGCAATAAAGACTACTGACTACCTCCATTCCATCTGATGGATATGGGGCCCTAGGCACTTTCGTCTGGGAGTTGATCCAAGTTAATATCGTTCGAATATTTGGGCCTCCACTGGGTCCTGCCCCTGAAAATTTCGCTACCGCCCTCCAGACGAAGCAAGTGCTGGCACTCGACATAACCAGGGGCACCGTTGTCCACAACAGAAGAAAGGGACTGAAGCAAACTGTCACTCATGCATTCCCTTCGGAACTCCAGAGTCATACCAGCAAGCTCGTGAGTCTTCAGTATTTGTGACGGGGCACTCTGCAATATAAATCACATTATAAACACAAATCAATTTATAGCACAACATTGTTAGAATGGATCACTATATATGCCGTGAAATATAAACTCGCGATGATGGAAATGTTCACCTCAAGAATCCAACCAACATATTTTATATGATTCACATGTTGGTTAACATCTAGATCGCTCCATCTCGTCTGCACACAAGGACGTTTTGTTTCAACAAAGTCAAAGAAAGGATTTAATTGCAGATTAGAAATTAAAATTTTAGTATATTTAGCATGGCCTGCTGCATACAGTCAAGCCAGTACGAAAATGGTCTGCGATGTTGTCATCAAGCTTTGGAAGCTTCCTGATATCATCATCCACAACTGGAGGAGAATGAGAATCCACAAAATGGCACTCTATTTCCTCTCGGACCTCATCTGGAATTTTGGATAATCTTCTAGTCTTTTTATTTATCATCGCACATAGACTGCCATTATTAAAAATGAACTACAATGAGAAAAAGATAGTATTTACGACATGCAACTTAAATTCCATCGCTTTTCGCTAGATGAAACACATAAGCAGAATGTGTATCATGTTCTCCTCCAAACTAAAAGCAAATTAGTCTAGTTTCTCATCTCTATCAGGCACCATTCGACTAATTGATCAACTATAACTGGAAGAGCTATGGAACAATTTCTAACCTGGAAGCTCTAAATAATATTTCACCCGTATTGCTATCACGTACAAGCCAATCTCGGCGCAAACCATTCTTCCCCGATGCAGCCACCCAAGTATCTACCTGAACAACATCACCCCTGCAAGACAAACATAATTTTACAGACTTAAGTACACATCATTTATTCAAGGCTTCATACAAAATTATATAAAGGAGGAGTTTTATTCAAAATGTACCACGTAGGGTATCGATCCACGACAACTTGCATTTTAGCAACCACCCAAATCAAATATTTTTTGCACATCTCAGGTGTTGAGCCAAAGCCATCACAAAACAGTCCTAAAACCTTGACATGGTTAAGGGCAGTTTCCTGTGTATTGAGCAAGTTCATCAATTCGCAATAGTTGGGAAAGTAATTTACACATAAATCCAACATAGTAATAAACCCCATCATGTAGTACCTGAAAATGATTCATCATTGTCTCCACGAAAGCAGTCCGATCAGCCCGTATTTCATACGACCTAATGCTGAAGTTTTGGCGAAATACGAAGCCATCATGCACAATCCTTCCTAGACCAAAAGGATCAAGAAGCATATCTGGTCGTTTAGGTTTCCAATCAAGCATCATCCATTGCTTGTCAACCGCCAAAAATATAGTTGTGATGGCAGCAAGGAGCATGCTCCAGTCAGGCAATTGGTCGATAAATGTCCTTGCGGCATCGGTCTTAAACCCATCCAAACCTCCTCCAAACTTTGACCCATTACCCTTGGGAGGTTCTTGGGCAGTACTGGCCTTAACCTTTAATCCCGAATATGTTGATTTTGAATTTGCACGAGAATCAATTCTTGCACGGACGCTTCCACCAATCTTTCCTGGTGTTTTTCCGGAGGATTCTGAAACTTGAGAAGCTATAGGAAGAAATGCAGGCATTGCGGTCATGGACACCATGATGTGATTGACGTGAAGTACCAGTATTGTCCATGACAATAAAGCACAACCAAATACCAGTAAAGTGAGCTATCATTCATTATTCATAGTATCAGTTTAGTACACAGATAGAAAAATAAAAAAACTTCCCAACTTCCATAAAGTGATAAATAGAGACATTTGGAACATTCATATCCAATTGAGTAATTTCCAAAGAGTTAAAAGAGAACCATATCACCATAAATTCATCAAATAACTAAAAGAAACAAATCCGATAGAAACCAGATGCCCAAAAATGACAAAACACAGACTGACATATTAACAAGAATGCAATATAAGAGCAGGGTAATTTTTAAGTTTTAGTATATATACCATCAATAAATTGAACATTTTTCTTCTTCTTTTATTGAGTTTGAGTGCAACAATGATTACATCATTATATCTGCAACTCTATTAATAAGAGGGAAAAACATTTTTGATCTCAAACTTTATCCCAAAAAACACATTTGGTACCATGCTTTGCAGAAAAACAGATTTGGTACCACAATTTAGAGAGTCTTGACACATTTAGTCATTCCATTAAATTTTGGACGGAAATTTCGCTCGTGACCGTCATGCGCGCGTCAAGTTCAAATTGGTCACGAGTTTTGCACGTGACAAATCGGTCAAAACACTTTTGGTCCCAAACTTTACCCCAGAAAACACATTTGGTACCATGCTTGGCAGAAAAACAGATTTGGTACCACAATTTACATACTCTTGACACATTTAGTGTCCCTGTTAAATTGATTAAAATCACATATAATGAACAGACAACAGTTTCTCTAAAATTTTTGATAAAATCACAAAATATACTTAAATCATTAAAAATATTCTTAATAAAAGTAACTTGGATACCTGACTTGGTGCACTTTGACTTGCACTTGTATTCCAATGTTGATACAAGCACCGATCAAAAGTTTCATCTTTTTCATCGAAAACATCGAAAAGTTTTCATTTTTGAATCAGGCGAAACGAAAACAAGATGTAATTCCGAAACTATTTATTTGCCTTAAACTCATTTATTTTCCTAAATTTTGCAACTTTTTTTACAAATTTTCCTTAGTGTTCTGAAATATTTCCGAATAGTCTCGAAAAGTTTTCAATATTTGGCTCTCCGAAACATACATTCGAAACAAAATTTTGATCCATGGATACAAGTTCAAGTCAAAATGCACCAAGTCAGGTATCCAAGGTACTTTTGTTAAGAATATTTTCAAAGATTTAAGTACACTTTGTGATTTTTATCAAATCTTTTAGAGAAATTGTTGTCTGTTCATTATATGTGATTTTTATCAATTTAACGGGGACATTAAATGTGTCAAGAGTATGTAAATTGTGGTACCAAATCTATTTTTCTGCAAAGTATGGTACCAAATGTGTTTTCTGGGGTAAAGTTTGGGACCAAAAGTGTTTTGACCGATTTGTCACGTGCAAAACTCGTGAACTTAACGGGCGCGTGACGATCACGCTCGCAAATTCCATCCAAAATTTAACGGAATGACTAAATGTGTCGAGACTCTCTAAATTGTGGTACCAAATCTGTTTTTCTGCAAAGCATGGTACCAAATGTATTTTCTGGGGTAAAGTTTGGAACTAAAAGTGTTTTTCCCTCCTATTAATAATGTTCAACTAACTAATACTTCCTGACATTTTCACATAAATTGAGAAACTCAATAATTAGTCAATTTTCTAAGGTAAAATGTCAAAAATACCATTTTAAATATTGATTTAATTAATTTTATTGATCCTTGTGCACTCTACTTTATTGTGTAAATCTAAAAGTAAGAAAGAGTAAAATTAAAAATAAATACACAGAAAAACCAAATGTGTCAATTAATTTGAAACATGAAAGTTTGATAAATGTGCCAATTAATTTGAAACCGTGGGAGTACAAAAAATATTCATTAATCTGATTAAGTATTACTCCCTCTGTCCCAATTTATGTGTCGTTTTAGGTGTTTTCACACATATTAAGGCACCTACTAAATTGCCTCAATCTTAGGAAAAAAATAAATGATATTCCTAAAACACCCTTACATTCTCTCCCTTACCTTTTCTCTTAAATAAAGAGTTTTAGATACATTAAATAAGGGCAAAATAGGAAAATTTGTAATTAATAGTGCATTGAAATTCTAAAGTGACAAATAATTTGGGACAAAAAAATTTCTCTAAAACGACACATAAATTGGGACAGAGGGAGTAAACTAAAAAAAACGATGGGAGTACAAAAAATAATATTCAACTAACAAATACTCCCTCCTTTTTTTATTTGTCGTTTTGAATGATTGCACATGGATTAAGAAATGCAATAAATAGTCACTTTTTTTAAGCAAAAATCTCAAAACATTATTTTAATAAAATAATAACATCATTAATTATCATTAATTACAAGCATTAACAAGCAGGGTAATATTGATAGAAAAAAATTAATTTTACATAGAAATCTTAAAACGACTAATAAAAGTAAACAATATTATTTTCTTAAAGCGACAAAAAGAAAAACGAAGGGAGTACTTCCTCCGTTTCAAATTAATTGACGAATTTGATCTTTTCACACAAATTAAAAAATTCAATAATTAGTCAATTTTCTAAGATAAAATACAAAAAATACCTTGATTAATTTAATTAATTACATTACATTAATCTTTGTGCACTCTATTTTATTGTGTAAATCTAAAAATAAAAAAGGGTAAAATTAAGAAAGAATGCATTTGAAAACCAAATGTGCCAATTAATTTAAATCATGAAAATTTGGTAAATGTGTAAATTAATTTGAAACGATGGGAGTACAAAGAATATACATTAATTTGATCATATTAAACTAACCCATCAAGACATTAAACTAGAGAAAAACCTATCATAAGCCTACTTGACCTCAAGAAATCGAACAATTTGGCAATTGAAAAACGTTGGCTAATAATTGGTTAAAAGTTGCAAATGGGACCATGTGGTATTACTTTCAAATGGAACTGATTCCGAAGAAGCAAATTATGGGCATTTTTAGAATACCATGATCATGACAAAGCACACATCGAAAAGAAATAAACTAAGTCATTAACTAACCTCAAACTACAAAATGATATCAAGAAGAAATATTTTAATAAATTCCTAAACTCATATAATCAATATTGTACCAACTAAACAGTACGTGGGAGTGGAGATTAGAGAGCGACCTGTACACTTTGCTATATACAAGTGAAAGTGAGAAAAGAAAAGAAAAAACTATGCATCCAAGATGTCCAAAAGTCACTCAGCTGCATAATCCTATCAGCTATAATTTTTTTTTCTCAAAACTTACGTAGGGGTGTTCACAATTGCTTGTGCTAGACAATAAGAATCTAAAAAAATAAAATACTAAAATACTAAAATTGCTACTCGATATAATGAAAATTAGTTAAAATATAACTTTTGAGTGCTTGCAAACTATGCAGGTATAAGCTAAAAAGGGGCTAAAAAAAGACAATGTAGTGTTTCTAGAAGTAGGCAAAGGCTGATTTTGCTTTTGGTTTCTTTTTGGTCCTTTTTTGTGGAGAATATAACTCAGAAGTAACACTTCAAAAACACTGTTTTTGGGTCTCAGAAGCTGAGAAGTTCTTTTGTGCATTTGCAAACACACCCTTAATATCTTTGGATCGTTATGTAATTGCGTAGTTATCCCAGATTCCCATTTGAATTCTGACCAACTTGTGGTGAGGGAGCCGTTAGTGCATACATAAGTCTAGGCGAGGAACTTTCAATGAGACCAGCAACTCCAGCGGCTGAAGTTTGAGCATTCGAAGGAAGAAAAAGATCGTGCCTCTGATCTTTATAAGCATTCCAAACCTGCACATTTCAATTCCCAACGTAAATGAACTTTGTAAAAATTTATTGAAGCATGTCTGTCAACCTCCGATTATCACCAGTAAACGAGAGACAAAGTATTTTCTGTAACATAAGATTATAAACATAAATACCATCACATCTATACACAAATTTCACGCATTCTCAAATAGCAAGACTTTGGCCTGGTTGGGTGAAGATGGTGGTGGTGTAATTTGTAGCAAGACGATTAAGTTAGTTCATTAATGTCATAATACACCATAACATACTCAAATAGCTAACACTTTCTCGGTGACAAAAGGATGTAACCTGTTTTATGGAATAAAATGCGAACACACACATAAATACACAAGCACAGATAGATAGATAGATCCGTATTCGACAATCACGACAAAATGTTTGGAAGCGCCATAGCGTATGAGGGCACATAAAGATTAAGAGGTCACAACTTACATCAGAGGCATTTAGTATGCCACGCACTTTGGTACAATGGGCCCCTTCAACAGCAAATGCATGTAAGACCTACATGAACACAGCGGAGGGTTATGACCATAAAGTATAAGAAATGATAAATTGCCAATGAAGTTAAAATAACCACACAGTTTAGAACATTTTGAGAAGCCCATTAAAATTATAATTTTTCTGTCTTATTATTTAATTGTTAGCTGCTAATCCCACCTATTAGTTTTGGAAGGCACATCATGCATCCCATAAACTAGAAAACAGCACGAATATGAGATACAGAAGCATTATGCGATAGCATATCAAGAATGAGTTCAGGAAGCATCACAAGTTAACCCCCCCTTCCCCCAGACAAAAAAATGTAAAACAATTCAAGAGCTTTTTGAAAGCAACTTTTATTAACCCTCCACTTAAAATCTGAAGATCAGAATTTAACAAAACTTTGTCCTAAGACAGAGTTATATTGGTCACAAGATGAAGGATAAAATCAACTTTATTAATAGAATATCTCCAAAGAACAACTCAGTTTCCCAAGCTAGTTAAAACTCGGTACAAGCTTACGCTTCATAAATGAGAGTGCAAAGTGAAATATTGACGTCTTAATGAGGATAGGAGCAAAAAGATTACATCTAAATATTTCAAGTCATCCAACCAATATGGAATACAATGACTTTGAAAATGAAAGTACACACCTCAGTTGCAAGAACGCGACCAATTGATGCCTCAGACTCATTCCAATTCATCTGTGAACATAACTCATTTCTTCTCCCATCTCGCCAATCAAGAAGACCAAGTAGAACTTCTACAAGGCCAACCCTGACCAATCATGTGCAATAGCAGTTTCATTAAGATGCATATATCATCTATTGTTTATCAAGTAAAATAAAGTCGAATTCCGAATATTTCAGCCAGGCACCAATCGACTAACTGATAAAGACCCATCAATGTGCAACTTTATAGCTACACTACTGAATGCATACATCTGCATCTCACAAAGAAATAGGAGAATTTAATTGTGAACAGAGGTAGTTTTATGCACATTTCACGTTTATAACAATTCTGTAAGATAGGGAATTGTTCACGTTGGTGATAATAGTGTCAGTCAGCCAGTCATTTGTTCATGTTCATATTTCTTAGCCAGAGCAGGAATCTTTTGCATTCCTTGCAGGCTGTATCCGGATGCTTTAGGGATTCATTCGGTTTATTTGAGACCAAAAGCAGAGTCTCCAGGGTTCCTTCTGGTTCCTAGTTAATACAATGTCCTGGTTTTGAAGATAGTGATGAAAAGGTTATAGATGCTCTTCATGGTTACAACGAAGAGCGTGGTATAAATGGGAACCTATCTCCATTTTTACAAGCTTGGCTTTATGTAAGTTGAAATGTGAAATTTTTCCTTAAGATTCTAGAAAAATCTAGGATAATCATGAGATATCATGTACTTGAATCAATTGATAGAAAAATCTAGACAAATCCCATGTAATCCTAGGTATGTAAGATAAATGATGATAAGTCTAGAAAATATAGAATGTACTAGAAACTAGGATGTAATTAAATAGTCTAGAGAGTTCCATAGGCAAGTATAAATATGGTTGTATTACTCAAATGTAAAGATGACAAGCAATTGAATGAAAAAAGAATTCTCTCCAAAAATCATCATCCTCCAACTAACTACAAATAATTAAAAAAACAAATCATCAAGTTGATATCAATTTTACAATTGATTCAACCTTAAAAATCCAACAAAAATCACAGGATTCTCATACGTTGGTTCAAAACTGTTGGCACATTCATGTATGAGAGCAAGAAGTGAGCTCGACAAACTTAATGGATTTCATATAGATTTCTCGAGTTTATAAATAATAAATATTTAGGAATGAAGATTCTCCTCTTATAAAAAGTAAATCAAATTTCAGGAATTATATTGGGTAATCCAGACTTTAGCTGGACGAAGGTTAAGTTTGTTTTTTGACCCTACATATTTATGTTCCAGTTTCCCAAGGCATCTTTCTTTCTTGTATTGTACATCCATAACATAGCACCAAGGAGGGAGAAATAGTTACTGACCTAAGACCCTGCGCGACAAGTGCATCTCTTGCTCGATTTCCTGCAACAACGACGCGCTTCAAAGTTTCAAGAGCAAGGATGCTTCCACTTTGCCAGCCAATAGCTTTCATCAGAAGTGGAACCACCTGGAATTAAGGCCATCAGAACCAGACAACTTAAGACACATCTTAAATTAGACTGGTTATTTTTTCATTTTTTCTGCACTGTATTCTGAAACTATTACACACCTGAGGTGTCCCAACACTAGTTGCTGCCATAGCTTCTGCACAGATAGTGCTACCTGCAAGTTGATGAAGGACACGCAAACAACTAAGTCGCACTAGCTCTTGAGGAGTTTGTGAAGCTTTCTGCAATAAACCATCCTCCAATTTATAGGTTTCAGAAGCCATTGTTTCTCTTCTTCCTTCATACGCCACTGCAGACACAAGTTTTGGTACATAACCAAGATACCCAACATGATCTGCAAGAGCAGGGTAAACCCTGAGTAAAGATACCAAGGCAGCAGAAAGTAGCAGAGGAAGTTCAACGTCGACAACTTGGCCATCATAATGTGTGGCAGCAATGGATGAAATATACTGCTCCAGCAAACCCTCAAGAAATCTCTTTGGATTTCTAAGCGGAAATTTGGGATCTTTCAGGAATAACCTAACGTAGATTCCCCCAACCTGCATGACAGCAGATAATGTAAGTCAGGAAACACAATCGAAGCATTCTCAATATATTTGTGGTAGCATATATGCAGTAAACCTGAGGCTCATCTTTCATTTCCGGTTTGCCAGATGCTTGTTCAGGTGCATCCCAATCAACAACATATCCTTGAACCTGTTCACGATATAGATCTGAAGCCAATGCCTTAATTTGTGCAGACAATGATGCAAACATTGCCGGAGTCCATACAAGTTCTGGAGTTTCAATGGTTTGTGCAAGAGCACTAACAACAGCTTCACCAGGGCCATCCCTTATGACAGAGACAAGGCCATCAGGCAGAAATCTCGTCAGAGTTATTGCCACTCTAGGCCCATGCATTGTCTGCCCCACAAGTTTCCCTAATAATGAGGCAGCTGCTGCTCGTTGGTGCAAAGGAATTTCTTCTACAAACATATTTATTTTAGACATAAAATCAAAGCTTTTCTTGGGAAAGGCAATGTTAATAGATCACTGTACCTTTTATTGGCAAGAGAACTTCAAGAATGTACACCACACCACCATGCTTCGCAGTTGCCCATGCAAGCTCTGGTGTGCTTGCCAAGGCATAGAGAACATGAAGAGCTCCTTCACGACAGCTGGGAGATGAGTGAAGCATCTGTAATAAAAGAAGCAGGCTAGAGCTATCTGCAACCATTGCCTCCAGGCATGGAGCATATGTTGTCAGGCGTGACAACACAGTTAAACATAGCTGAGGAATGTTGCTTGCCGAAGCAGCAGGAAGAGAAAAGCATTCAAAAAGGGGCAATAACTTTTCCTTCGTAGACACCAGAAAAGCTAAATTGGGATTCTTTGTCAACAAGTGCTGAAAGCCAGAACAAAGGTGTTAAAAGTTAGTGCAGATGTGTTAAACAAAGAAAAAGTAGGCTGATTTGTACCTGAAGTGATATCAGACCAAATTGCAGGTTCTTAACTAATTCCTCGCTTTCTACGACTTTCCCATCACTAGGTGCTGAAGAACCCTCAAAATAATTCTGCTCAACAGATGATGCATTGGTTGTTCCATCATTAACATGAACATCCAACTTCGCGACTGGTGCATCATGTACTAGATGCGATATAAAATCAACAAGGGCATTACAAAAGACCTCAGGTTCAGTAATTTCAAAATCTGGTTGATCATTATAGACCCTCAAATATACATTGCCAATATAGAGTTCTTTCGATAATGTTTCGTAAACAAAAGATTGTGAATCTTTTAGGTCATATGAACCATCAGGACTGAGGCTTGCACGCTGCTTTTCGACAAATTTCAGCAGTTCTGCTCGAGTAGACGAGTTCCATATTATCTGCAACACAAAGATGACATTCCGGGAGACTATGTTATGATCCAACGGAATATCCCACCATTATGCAGTAGTGGTGGTAGTAGCAGTAGTAATACTAATACTAATAATAAGCTCCCCTAGATTAACAATCTCTTACAGTTTTAATTGCTTGAGTTGTTCTACCCAAGATTATTAAATTCCAGTAGGATTTGTTTCTTGATGATGGATGTAAGTAATAAGAAACATAATTATCTATTACATGCATTGCAACTGCTTGTAACATATTGCATACACTATCTAATCATGAAATTAATTTTTTTTATGAAATACTTAATCAAAATCAATGCAAAAAACAATTAAAAGAGAATTACGTAGCCACCCTAACCTCAACTGCACCACGTATTACTGCCACAAACTGTAAACATTATTGATACCACTAAACCAATGAATTTGTTAACCAAGAGAAAATGAAAAATAAAGTGAAACCTTACTTGTAAATTTGTGCTGAACAAACTGTTTTATGTTACAAAAATGCGACATTATGTTCAGCACATAAAATCTCCAAAATATTAATTAGTAAAAAATGCAATATGTGTGACTTTACTTCAGGAGACTCCAAGTTTGACTTCAATTTGGACAAGAGGCCTTTGGATGATTCATCTTTTAGCATGCTTGCAAGATTAGGAGTCAGCAAAGCCCTAAGTGAATCTGCTGCAGCCTTGTTATAGGGTGTTGGGGCATCACTAGTGCACAATCCACTAAGCCTCGACAAGGCATGTGATGCTTGAACAGCATGTACATTTTTTGCTATTTGAACACTAGTTCCAAGGCCATGAGCATCTGTCTTATCTGATTCTTCTGCAGTTGAATCATACTGAAGCAACAAGGGTAAAAGGTACCTAACAAATCAGAAGTTAATTTTATAAAACCACAAGTTTCAGAAATAGACCTGGATTCGAATAAAAGTCATTTACATTGAGAAGATATAACAAGGTATGAAATGGTGGTTTAATAACGGAATAACACAAATGTAGCAGCTAAAGCTATTGACTACAAATTTATATGATTTGTCATCCCCAAATTTTCACCTTACATGAATTTTGGACATCTTTTTTCCATCAAATTTGGATATGTTAACTTCAACATTATGGCTTCTTTTGCTAAATTTAACAACAAAAGAAGCTATAATTTTTCTTTCACAAGAACATTAAATTAATAAACAGGCTCCAACAGCTACAAAACATGTCAATGAACCATAAACAAGCAAAGACGCCAGAAAAAGGTGTACTACAATTAGACCACCGAATAAGGGAGTAAATTAATCGACGAAGTGGGGTAAAAATATATAAACAGAGAAACATAACAATGTGTTGCATTTGCATCCAAAAGAGTAGTCAAAAGGGAATTCCTAGAGCAGACATATAGAACCAGTAACATAACAAAAAAGTACCACCTGCCTGCAAACTCCATGTTCAGCAAACATCCTTACACAACTAAAATCTGATTCTGGAACATGATGGAAGAAATATAACTATAAAAGAATAAGTTTGCTTACCACAGTACACCAGCCTTCAGTAAGGCATCTTGAAATTCAGAGGATACGGAAACCCGAGCAATTGTATGAAGAGCAGCATCAACAGAAGCATCCACAAGCTCAAGTTCGGTGCAATGGACAATGTCCTCAACCAGTCCAGAAAATTCAAGCATCACAATTCTGGCACTTTCAAACTGGCTCAAAACCGAAAAGGTTCGCATTATGTTAGAAACTATAGTGGCACACAGTTCAGTAGCAGAAGTTGTTGGTTGGACCACACTCATGCAACGGGAAAGAAGAGTTCCAAGAAGTGGTATTCCACCTTCTCTCACGAGCTCTTCACCATTCAATGAAGAGGACTCACACCTGAAGTAGTAAAATTTTATCAAATAAAGTGAGCATATAATTATGAATTACTGATCAAGATAAAAATGAAGGAAACTAATGATAGACAACGAAGTTACGTGAGCCAAACAAGCTCAGATGCTGCAACTAGAAGAGGTGCTCGATCAGAAGAAAGAAAATTGTTATCATCTGTATCCACTGTAATGGCATTTAACAGCATTGGGTACCCAGCATATTTGAAGGGCAACAGTACATCACCATATCGCCTATATAGAATGCCCTGGCCCTTTAATAGAAGCAACGACCTCCAAGTTTGTGGGCCTTGCAACCCTTGCATGGTCACCTATGAAAGAAATATAGGGAAAAGCACAGTAAGCAACAAGAAACATAATCGTGTAAAATGAATAATTTAATGGAAATGAAGCGTATCCCATGCCACATCATATCATGCTTTTTAAATGCATGTGTGGTCATACACATACAGCTAAAAACATGAAAGAATTAATTTGAGTTTCACGCATTTTAGGATCTATAAAAAGCAGTGATTGAGCAATTTAATGCAAACCAAATGTTTCCCTCAACAAAATATTCTATTTATAATAAGGGACAAGATTTCTTATCATCGTCATTCACCTACATGTTCACTTGAACCATTACCCAAGAAGTTCGGGGGGGGGTGATGTTCCACTACTACCTAAGACCAACTACATTCTTGATAATACCTGTCATATATGAACTTCATTACCAAACTTCCCTCAGTTCCTACCAGATCAAACTAGAAACAACCGTTTTGATACTATCAGTATCAGGGTCTTGTACACGTAAATAAGAAGTGTGTATCCACTTACCACGTCCACAGACAGATAACTACCTTTCCAACAACCGGATATCCTACCACGAAGGACGCATATTAAACCTCAAATTAAACGAAGACCTTCCTAGAAATATCTAGCCATCTTCTGGAGTTTGAAGACAGGCCCAGCATATTCAGGCACAGATATTCCTTTTTCACTAAGCTCCGTCTATGATCATCATAAAATCAAACCAAAAAGGCAGGCATGTCGGTTTATTGTAATTACTTTCTTGTGGTCTTAGGCTAATTTTTTGCTTTTTTGTTTACCTTTATACTAGTTTTGTTCACTAACAAGAAGTTATTTCGAAAAGTTTCGTTCACTAACAGCAAGTTAAGTCATTTCGAAAACAATTGGTTTCCGTCAAATGGGTCAAACATGAAGGCAGACTATATTATGCACCATGTGTGTATGTGAATATCTGTGTGTGGGAGAGAGGTAACGAAGGGATTAGATTAAGATGCTCGGTGCTTCCTCTTGTGGGATGATTGCCAAAAAATCCTTAAGCCCCTTCCGGCTTTTGTTATTTGTTTTTCAGATAGGAATAGCCACTTTTGCATTCTATTTACAGTTATTATGGCAAAATTTTTGAAATTCTTCACATCTCAGCTTCTATATTTACTGCTTCCTTTGTCCTTTTATTTTCGTTTTGGCGCGGAGTTTTCGGCGAAAGTTAGAAAAATAAAACTTTTAGACATCTTCACAGTTATGCCTTTAAAAGTAATAGTCGAAAATTAGCGGTGCCAAATCATTGCTTTATTTTATGTTAGATATGTGAGAATATTTTATGTTATATATGTGAGAAGGTAATTTTGAGAAACATAACTCAAGTCTTAGAAGGAGAGTTTTTTTTTGGGACATCCCAATAAGGAATTAGGAGTAAGAATGTAAGGACGGAGGGAGTAATAATTTTAGAAAGGAGAATTGAAGGCAAAGTAACATAGGGTTTTAATGCATCTACACTTCTTTAAGAGCATCTCAAAGGAATGGAAACTTGATGTAGTTTCGATGTCCATAAACAGGTTTGACAAAGGAAATCACAGACAAAGTATTGAAGTGTTTTAATGCATCTAGACCTTTTTAAGCACATCTCAAGAGAGTAGGCTCAAAGAATCCTAGAAACTTAATAGTACTTTCACTGTCCTTTTAAATCATAAAACAACACTTAAGTAAGTTTTTCAGACTTCATATACCGATTTTATCCATATAATTCACGTCAAGAAACAACTAGTCTTCATCATGTTAAAAAGTGGAGTGCATGGCCTCTTCCTACTTTGCAAAGGCTCTGCAGTTCATAAAAGTACAATCTTAGAACTGATTCTGTTCCACTCCTTGACAGTCTAAAATGCTGAATGATTGAACTGAAATGACATCTCCCAAGTCATGACCCCGGAATAAGTTGTCTGAGAAAAAAAAGTGATTGATATGTAACAGATCGAAATGAACCTGAAGATCCTCTAGTGATCAACAACTTACACTTTATACCAGTACTATATAAATTATCAAAACAGGCTGAAACCTGTATTTGAAATAAGATCTAACGTTAGAAGATATCTTTGTTCTTATATGCGCATCTTTTTCTTACTAAGCACAGTTTTACACTCCAGTTCTTTACATATAAAATGGACAAGGTTGCACAAGATCAAGGAGCTGTACGTACCTGCAGGCACTCATAAGCTTTCTGAACTGCCAGGAACTTCTCTCTCCCTTCAGGATTTTTATCTGGATGATACTTCATTGCAAGTTTCCTGTACTGCCTCTTCAGCTTTTCGTCATCAACATTTTCAACCTGCTTTGATATGTTTGGACTCTCTTCAGCTGATTGAGAACTTGGTTTTTTAGGGCCATTATCTTTGGATAAATCTTCCATTGAAATCTCCAGTATCTTGCTAGCTTCTTCTTCAGAAAGATCCATTGGCCTTCTAGTTAACTCTTCCCGCCACATTACTAGCAATGATTGCAAAAACTCCACATGTTCAACAATAGGCCAATCAGGAAATCTAATTTCATCGCACAAGTTTTTGAGATAATAACGATGACACCACATTTCATCTTTCAGCTCAGGATACGTTACTGGTGGCATTGGAGCATAATCATATAATGAATGACAATGCTGCGACAATTTCTGAGGGAAATCACCAAGATGCTGAAGAACCTATACAAACAAATTATTATCAAGCCAAAAACAGCATCATTTGGTTTAAGGATTATTGAGCAGCAAAGTCATTGGAATGTATAATTTGAAAAACGAGGGGTTGGGGTAGAAAAACAACAAGAGGACTACCTGGCGGATCAGATTCTCTGCCCTCATCTTATGTGTCCAAATAATCTCAGGATTGTCAGAATCGGAAACCATTGCTGCTGCAAAATCAACTGGCCCACTACGTTCTAAAACATAGAGCAAAGACTCTGGTAAGAGCCCACCCAAAACACTTCGCTTTGCCAAAGGTAGAGAAGAGGAAACTGCAGCTTCTTCACCACCTTGAAAAGATTGATAAACATGAGTCACTGAGAAGAGTTGAGCGACTGAAAGAAGATTAGATCCAGGATATGCCAGGGCAAAATAAAATGCGCCTGTACTGTATAATCTTATCATTGCCTTGGAATTCCTGGAAACAACAGCCTTGAGCAAAGCAGCAGAAGCCTCAACTATGGTTGGTTCACCAGAAAGCATTGCCTGCATAAAGATAGAAAGGAAAATAAAGTGCTTCTGAACTCGTATCTAAAGTTTCAAGAAACCTCAAGGGTCCAAACATAAGAAAAATGAAGATAATGGACCCCACCATGCCCCTATGGATCATCTGAAACAACTATGAAAAACAATGAAAACATTTCAGAGTCTATCAGGATCATGTCTAGTTTTTCACACCTTATAAAGAAAGCTCAAGAACGAGGATAGTAAAATAGATAATAAACTCTGTCAAAAGGCACAAGATAAGAAAGGTGTATCTGTGTACCTCCTATGCAAATATCTTTTAGATACATGTCACATGGCAATATAAATACTATAACTTAAGGAGGTGTGGCAGTTCTAATGGGTCTCTACAACCAGTTTTTCTTTTAACACAGTCTCTAGCACCAGTTGGCTCAACCAATCTCTAATATATGATGATCCCACCCCTCTCTTCAAGTAGCTTAGGGGTTTTGCTTTTTCCATGTCTTCCCCCCCCCCCCCTTGGAGTCTCAGACGACTTATTAACTTACATTTGCTAGCCACACATCAATATTGCTAGATCATCAGGAAAAAACAAATGAGGGAAAAATAATCACACAGCTAGTAATTTGTACTCAAATTCAGTGCCACTACGGAGCAAGAAAATGCAAGAAAGCTGGTGTCCACTTTTTCCCCTTATTGAACATTATAATCCACAACAGGTGGTAGGATCCATTACTTCAACTTTCCCACAAAACTTATCGTGGTAGAATGCTAAAAGATTCAGGTCTCGAGGAATTTATTGCTATTGATTTGGTAGATAAAAATTTAAAGTTCAAATAAAATGATGAAAAAACTGTCCATATCATAATATTCAAAAAGTTTTTAGAAATTAACTTAATATACAAATAAATTAATACAAAATTTTCAAATAACCAACAAGCCAATTAGAACAATTCGTACATGGAATTGGAAATATAAAAACTCTTTCTAAAACCTCAAAAGTTCATTAAGAAATTAACTCAATCAATGTACACTAATAAAATAAATGAAACAAGTTTTCCAAAATAACAAATAGATCAAATAACAATTTATGCATGGACTTGGAAAATTTTATAATATCAGAACGAAAATAGATTATTATTACATACTGTATTTATTTCAATGACAATTGTAATAAATTCCATCTATAAACAAGAGAATGTAGATTATACGCTGTAAATGCTAAGGAAAAATTTTATTTAGAGATCTCCCATCGCATAAAAGTAATGCTCCCAACAATAAGAGAAATTTCTGAAATCTCACTTTTTTCTGCAAAAATAATAAAATAACTGTCTTATATCTAGTCATTGTGTAATAAAACCAATAAATTTGTATAGTATAGCATAGACAGGTATTCATCTTGTTTAAACAAAGGTCCCACTTGTTTTTCTACATGTATATCAACATTGTCAAAAACCTTGTTGTAGCCTTCTTTACAATCAAACATAAACAACCATCCAACTGACTTGACAACCTTCATACAAGAAAAATCGCTTTCCTTTCTTTTTCTTTCACTTTACCTTACTTTTCCTGAGAAGTACTTTACGAAATAAATTTTCTTGCAACAAAATAAAGGATCATATAGATCAAAAAGATGAAAAAGAACCACAATGCCAATGAAAGACCAAAACTCTGCAGAAATGCAACTATTTGAGGGAAACATAAAGTGAACAATTCTTCATATGGCTCCTTCGACTTTATTTATGCTCTAATGATATACAAGCTAAATTTATTAGGCAAACACGTTAAGAAATTGTTAAGAATAACAAATACCAAACAAAACACACTATTTTTCATGAACTTTAGCAACACAAAAAATCCAGCTAAGCAAACAGGCACTTAGCATGAATTCAGTTGAGGCCAAAATAACTCAGCTCCTTATTTTATTACCAATTATTGTCATAAAGCAGTCATGCATCCACACAGCTTTGCAATAAGTAGAGAAAAGCTAAATGTGGACAATGCCAAATCCCAGTTAACCACACTTGTAGACAGCCAACATAATGCACAAGGACTTAATTACCTGCGCTATGTGTGGAAGGCATCGTGGGCTTGATAAGATCCGCTTTACTCTAGGTGTCGGTGTAACAATCTCTCCTGCATCATCAGTATCTGAATGCGCAGCTACCATGCTGTGTAATATGGACAAGGAGACCTCTCCTACCTGTACAAAGTATAACACCTTTTATAAGCATCAAAATTCAAGAGTACATGATATTTGTCATACATTTCGGTGCAGACTTTTGCAAAAGCAACATAACATGTAGAGTGTCACTGCCACAAATTCAATTTCCAACTATCCAAGTTCTACCTCGTGCAACATGTAGCCATCTCAACTTTTGATTGCTGTTTTTGAATGGGCGCTTGAAATTAGTGTACCAGTGTTTCCAATTTTAACTCGGTACACTATTATGTGACATTGGAAAAAGGGAAGTGCGTATAATAACAAAAGGAGAAACTAAGATGACTTGCTATGTCATCAGTAAATTTAAAATGATTAGATCGCATTCTTTTGGCATCTGAATAGTGAAATTTACATAGAATTTGTATTGTTTGGTGACCCATGGTGTAAGACTCTAAGAAAATGTTCAGATTACGCTCTTTTGTTTTTTTTATAGAATTCCTCGTATAAAAATTCACGGAAATCTCATTTTCTGGAAACACCTGAGAAGTTTTCGAATATTTTTTCCAGTTTCCATAGATCTCCTAATTTCAACCTACGGACCACTAGGTTTTATGTTATAGCAGAAAAGTTCTGTGCATTGTGCACCACTATCACCCACTGCATCCACCGCTTACAACCCCCTCAACTGTATACATAAATATTTTACACTGCCGCTGCTGCCAGAATTCATCTCCACAACTGAGCCCCAACCCACCTTATCAATAGCTACCACCACTGCTGTATTTATAAAAAAATATCCTCCACCTAGCCACCACCTTCATTGATATCAACTACGACACCTAACACCATCTACCATGACCAAGAAGTGAATGAGAGAGTAAGACGGAGATGTTGTTTATGTCAGTTGTGGGGCCTATAGTCGAGCAATGGAAAGGTGGAAGGACGGATCCGCACTTTGGAGCAAGAGAGTGAAGCCAGATAGAGGTTTATAGTGGTTGAACCGAGAAAGAGTAGAAGTAAGGAGTTCGAATAAGGCTGATAGATCATGAATATGATTGAATATTTGGTTGTCATTTTTTTAAAGAAAATCGTCTTTAACTAAAATTTCAAACTAAGCTTATTAGATCATACCATGCATACAAAAGCAATCCTAGAGAATTCAATACAACTTGGGCAATCCTATATTTTTCCTTTAGAACAATTGCTTTGATCAAATTTTAGTTGAAGCATCAGCACAAGGTCCATGCTTACCCCCACTGCGAAACCAAAAAATCGTGTTCCTATGGGAAAAGGTTAAAAAAAGAAGATGTGAAGAATGTACATGGTTTTCAGTTGCTTGTGCTCCCTTTTGTTTGCATAATAACTTTTGAAGCATTATACCTGGATTGGAGTAAGAACAGGAACTCGAACAGCCATTGCCCACCGGAGCTCGCGTATGTCTCGTAGCCTCTTCCATTCCGGCATCCCAGATGCCCGACACCTGGTTATCCAATCAATTTCTTTCAATGACCAAAATCTTCTCACTGCATCCTTCTCCACTGGCCCAACTTGCACATTATCCTTGTCTATGAACATCCATTCCTTTAGTGGTTCCATAAAAGCAGTAGCAGCAATTAAGTTAGACTGCAATGGTATAGCAGTCCGTTCTGACGCTTCATGAACTGTTGTTAGTAAATCAACAGAGAGCACACATCCTCCAACTAAGACGCATGACTCCACATTTGACAGAACCTTCATCAAAACCTGCAGAAGGAAAATGATTTATTGACATAAAATTATCACAAGTTTCATAAATTTGGTCAATTTTCTTCCACCATAGAAAAGTTCATATCTTAATATTAACGCTCAGAATTCACCCAACCTGGTGGACTTTTAATTCAGAACTCAAGGTCTAATTCTTAGTGTTTTCCATTCAATTGTTGGCTCTTTAAATTTCTTCAATTTTCAGAAGTAGGATCATTTCGACAATGTCATAGACTTGCAGAAATTCTTGATGTTAAGTACTGGGTTAAGGAATTGCCTGGCTTCACAAATTATTATTAGTGTCATTCCCTGTTTTTTATTTTTCTCCACTGCTCTTCCAAGGGTTCAAACAGTTGTCCAACATTATACAGCAACGAATGGGGCCTGGTCATCCAACGATATAAAAGTTCAAGAGCAGTCCACAGTTTTGAGATGTAAGCTTTCCTTAAGATAAGTGTTAAATAGAAGCCTTATCATGAAATGAGCAATGGTAGATAAAATGCTACACATTATCATCTGTTTGTTACATTTTCAAAATTCTAGTTTTTTTTTTCTTTCTACTTGAAGGAATAGAAAAAAGATGACAGCAGTATGCATATTTACCTTTAGAAGGAGAAGAAGACGATGTCTTAAAGCTCTATCATCTGTCCTGTCCAAGAGTATAGTAACATGTGAAGTGCCTTCAAACGGGCCTATTGAGTTGTAATGTTGCTCATATACAATTGCCATAGCCCTAGCACAAAGCTCCCTCACAGATAAACCTCCCCCTCCTCCAAAACCATCTAACCTTCCCATATCACACCAATCATCAGAGGGACCCAGTTCATCAGGAACAGCACCATTAACAGTCAGACCCATGTCTGCATCACACAGGAATCTATGATACAGTGCTCTATAAAATGCAACTGGATCACGCAGTGGAAATTCCAGTGGCCTTGCACCGCTGCCACTCTCAAGGAGCAGGCGCAGATAATATTGACCCACACAAACTTCTTTAGCCAAACTAGGGTACCCAACATAAAATTCTGTATAATTCCATGATAATTGAGGCACGGCTTCTTGCCCATACATAAGTTCATTAGATATACCTCCAGGAACAATATCTTCAGTTCGTTCCTTCTCAAGGTCCAGTTTGTGAACCTCAGCCTGCAAAGCCTCTCGCAATTCCTGCCTGGTACGCTCATTCCAGATCAAATCTGCACGGTTGTGATCAAGACCAAAAGCTCGCCAAAAATCAGTCCAATTCAATAGCAATTTTCCACATCCCACATGTGCATTCTCCGTAGTTATTTGGGCTGGAGCAGGAAGGTCTGAATTCTGGGGGCCAGATGCACCCAGATCAGATTCAATTGTGCTTGCCACATTTGTTTCAACTGACTCGCATGCATTAACTGCAGGATTATCAGGAGAAGCAATGACTGTTAACTTATCACTTGGAGAGTCAGCTACAGCTGTGAGCTTGTTACAAAAGTTTTCACCAGCATGGACCAGAGAAGATTGAATGGATGAAACTTGCCCTCCAGCTGGATTTCCAGCAGAATTTTGATAACTATCTGAACCTCGAAATGCATAATTACTTGTATGATGTGCTTGATCATCAACTTCAACATCGTGAACAGAAGGAATGGTATTTCCTGGAGATGGTATTACTTTCCCAGGACGATTCCTTATCTGTTGAAGTAAACATCGTTGTCTTCTGCTCAGCAAGGAACCTTTTTTATTAGATACATCTGCTGCTGAATTTTCGCTGGGTCTGGTATGTAAATATGCAACCAGTCCAGGTGGCAGAACTCTAGATAACAAATTAAGCGCAGGTTGATAAGAATCTGCCCACAGAGCTACAAGTTGTTGGCTGACATCACGCCTTTCACCAGCAGGAAGATCAAATGCATGTAACAAGTGCCTCAGAAGTGCGCCATCACGTAAAGAAGCATCCCTCATAGACTCTGCAGCAACGGTATCTTCTTCTGCTATTGTACGCATAACGACAGCCACTATCTCCCGAACAGTTTCTGCAGGATGGCCGAACAATGCAAATAACCGACGGCGTAATCCAGCTACAAGGCGTAACAGTTCAACAAAAACTGTGTATTGGGTTGTCTCACTGTGGGGTTCACATATCATTGCTTCAAGAACTTCAACAACAGACATTGACAACAATGGCGAAACAGACATGGGTTTTAATCTATTTACGAGTAAGATTAAGTTACTTTGTTCTGCAAATAATACAGACTTGGTATGCATGATTATTGCATGCTGTTCTCCTTTCGTATCAGATAACATATTTGTATCCCCTGGACCACCACCAATGAGCACAGCAACAAGTCCTGTCATTTCAGCAGCTATTCCCTCGGAACCATTTCGAAGAAGGCCCATGATTCTACCAACAGCTGCAGGAAATGACATCACGTGAGATGCAGCACTTCTTGAAACCAACAACCTGCGTAAGCATGCAATGAAACCAATCACTGTAGCAGCTGCTTTAGGAGAAGGGGGTGGCAAGGGCAGAGTTTCAGGGGAAAGGTTGGGAGCGGCAGGAAGCAACGTAATCAAGGCCATCAAAGTCACCTCAGGTACTTCAATATAAGGAGGAACTCCACTAAATGGAATACAAGCATTAAATTCTCTTATCCTTCGCCACAATTTAGCTCTTGACCCCGGAATAGAGCCTCCTTCGGCCACAGCGTCTTTAGCAGCTGCTGCCAAGTGTTTCAAATGCATTAGTGCAAATTCCATGTCAGCAATGGGGGGCTGTCTTTTCATACAAACACTTCCGCAAGGAGGATCAATCCGATGACCAGGCATTGTCAGCCTTGGTAACATAGGCACTGGACATTGACCCTAAACAAGCCAGAATAACAAATTCTGTACAATTAGTTTCTTTGTCAGAACTCAATTAGTATCAATGATAAAATGAAGATACATTAATACAGAGCGAGCAACATAAGTCAGATTACTTTGCATGCATATATAGTCTGACGAATTGCATGGAGAATTAGTCAGACCAACTTTCCAAGCAGAATATGTCGGGGACCAATGTTTCAATTAAAACTTAATTGACCAATACAGCACATATACCTACTTTGGTTTGCAAAACATCCCGAACTGCAGTGAGTAAGCTATCGCGAGCAGAGCTAGCGTACACCTGAAATCATTTATGGCAAGTTACTGAAATTTGTTATTTCCAATTAATCACATTTAGGAAACTTAGCACCCTTCATATTACTCAAAATACTTAAAAGTAAAAAGAACTAACGTGAATTGGACATCCATCACTGAATTCAACAGCAAACATCTGTGGCTCCTCAGCAAATCGGACAAGAGCACTAACAGAAGATAGAGGGCGGACAATGACAGCCTACAAGCATTCAAATGATATATACCCGCAAATAAAAAAGAACCAGGCTCTTCATCACAGACGCTACACTGAATATTGAATTAATTATGTCGTACATGAAAAATTAAACTATATTTGAATATATAATCTTTCCCCAAAAGAATGCATCATGCACACTAAAAGAAGTGCCTGTATCAAGATCAAATGATTACTTCATAGTTATCTGGTCGCCTTTCAATAAGTGAGACCTTGGTAAGTATAAGTTGACGAGATACAGCATCGCCAGAGTCTCCTAGTCCTCCTTTTGGTCCAAGTGCCAAACTTAATCCAGACCAATGTAACATTCCATGTGCGGCAGTTCGCAACCTTGTGACAAACCATCCGCCAAGAGGAGCTTCTTCAGCACCCACAGCCTCCTTAGCTGTATATTAAATGTATGGAAACAGAAAGACGTAAAAGCATGTCAGATATATAAAAAATGCGAAGATAATATTTAAATTGTTAATACTCATGATTTTAAAAGTTACCCCTCAGCTTCATATATTCAGTCATGGTAAATGATTGAGAACTATCAACAGCTAATGACACCCCAACCATTGAATTCCCCGTTTTAGTCTGGACCAAAATGTTTATAAAGTGGTTTTAGTCTCATCTGCAGTATCATAATTGTTTAAAAGAGTCAACAGGAAACAGCTCCTTAGCATACTTTTGCAGATCGGTTAAACCAGAAAAAGTTTCAAAGACAACACAATGAGTGGGGTTTCTAGTTAAAATGTAAACAGAAGGAAATTTCTATATACCATATTTGATATTATGGCAGCATTTGAAGCACCTGGAGCAGCCTGGAAAGCTTTGGATTTCCTTCCATATAATGAACAAAGAACAAATCCTACATGGTCATTTTTTCTCCCATAAGATTCAGAGAGAAGAACTATGGCTGGAGAGTCCATATCTCTGAAGTCCAAACACCAATTGAGGTCTCCAGATTTCAAGTCTATCACCTCAACTCCGACATAAGTAACTTTCATTTTCTGCGCAAGACAAATTATCAAATAATGTGCAGCAGCTTAGAAAAGCAATAAAACAGTAGTTGGGTGGCAAATGCAGAAACAACTAATACATGTGCCATTTATCTCACTCAAATAATTTGTCCGCAGTAAAACAAAGTTCAGAGTTATCAAAAAAAGGAAGTGCTATTAAATTTGTCAATTTCAACAAACTCCTAACTATATGTAACACTATCTTGTTGATTTCTTCTAATCCATCCATATTTTCCCGCTCTTCTTCAGACTCCCATCAATATTCCTATATGTATAATTTTATGCTACTTAAGTGACAAAAACAAATAAAACGTAATGGATGGCATCTTTTAATAAAAAGACCAACTTGGAATTTTCTTAAGATTGATTATGGGGATAAATGCATGATACTACCCTGTGTTTGATTATGGGTATATTAAGATGGATAAGATTTTCTTTTCTCTGGCTCCAGAAAGCATCCTAAGCAAAGACTTCCACCTACCAAAGATGCAAAGGATAATCCTCCGCATACCAGATTGAAAGATAGCAATGAGAAAAAGAGAATAAAATCACATCTGGCAGCAAGTTATTGCACTCTGAATAGTGTCTAACTAAAAAAAAGTCTCAAGTATCAGAACACAATTCTCCCAAAAACTAATAAAACTAAATTTTGGAGGCACATTAACGCAAGATGGTAATATGAAAAAGGATAACATCATGATCAATGGACCATTAACTTGTACAGTTTTAAGTCATAAGATAGAGGATATTCAGGTTGCATAAAGTAATTAAGATTTGCATATATGGCATAGATTTATGCTGAAACTTGTCCAAGGCAATCGAAATGCGTAGGCTGGAAAAGGGCCATTTGCTTTGCACAATTACTTCCATAAGTTCATGCCACATAACTTCACTATCTCCAATCCTAAAATGTACAGATACCCCAAGAAACTCTACTTCCTATGAATAATGATACACTGTAAGAAATGAATACAAGTCAATCAGCAACTTAGAATGGGAACTCCACATCAACACCACAGTCAGACTGGTCATATAAAGCCCCCAACCAACAACATCCTGGCACATGCCAAAATATCACTCAATTACAATTCAAGATTAAGATTAATCATAACATCAACGCATGCATGCAATGCAGAGGGAAATTGCACATTTAGAACAGAGTTGCTGGATTTCAATGAAAAGGCATGTAACCCATTAGTAGATACATAAATTAACACGTAGTGGCACAAAAAAGCAGCCAAAACTAGTACCACAAGTCCAGAGAGAAAGAAATATTAGTCAGAAAGCTTACAAACGGGACCCACTCTGATGTCTTCCTCTTGAAATGAAGAACTTGAAACTCAGCTACAGTAGCCAGCCTACTCCATCTTATTCTGTGCAATTCAGTCAAAATACTAGCTCTATACTCGGATGAAAACTTAACTGACTTAAATTTCCCACGGCCTTCCGTCCGCACACTAATATTGAACTCGTTGGAATTCTCATCCCTACCAATAATTGGAGCAGCACTTTCGAAATCACTGCCTACGTCGTATGAATTGGTCACGGAAAGCGTGTTTGGATCCAATGTGATAATCGTGTTGTCGGAAATACAGAGAACTCTCTTGTAACGGCCGCGCCACGAGTGCTTAGTGACCATGTACCGGCACAAATACTCAGGCTCTTCGGGCGGAGAAGAGGAGGAAGAAGCGGGGTTTTTAGGTGCGATCTCCATTTGAAATTCAGGTAGGTATCGGAGACGGTGAGACGGCGGAGAACTAGGGCGTAGGAAGAACCACCATTTTCCACCTGCCGACGACGATGACGACGGTGGAGGTCTCTGCCTTGACTGATTGGCACCCAGAGCTTCGAATTTGAAAAACCTAGGATGGTTAATTAATCAATAGCTATTGAAATCGAACTCACAGTACAACCGATCAAAACGCATTCAATCCGCATCTCATGTATACTCAAATGATCATGCAATGAAATAACTAATTATTTTATGGGTGAAATGAAGAAATTTTGGTTCTCGAAAAAAAAATGAAGAAATTTTGGATCGGGGGATTGAGGATGAATATGCATCAATTTTACATGGAGTATAGCAACACGCCTTTATGCATGCCAGAATCATTTGCCAGAGAAGATAGCAAATATAAGAATGCAAAAGTGGATTGTTATGGAAATGGGAGTATGGGACATCATCCGACAAGTAATTAATATGAGATTTTTGCAGTTTACGCCTTCAAGATATAAAAAATAGGCACTTTACACCCCAAAACTCAAATTTAGCAATTTGCACCTCTAAAATATGAAAAATTCAGCACTTTGCACCTCTCTTATTTTCAAGCAAAAATAAGTATCGGAGTCAAGGGCAAAATAGGTAATTCAATTGTGTATTTTTGACACTTTGCATCTCTGAAACAGAATTAACACTTAGCACCCTGGAATTGAGAACAATTCAGCAACTTGCACTCTCAAAACACAATAAATGGACAATTTGCACCCCGAAATACAAAATTAGCACTTAACACCTTCAAATTAAGGAAAACTCAAATTCCTCAAATTAACAAAAATGGGGGTTGCCAAGCTAAGTAATGGCACAGAGATGGAGCAGTATGCAAAACTATGGAGCTATTGTGAGGAAATATTGGAGACAAATTATAGGACAACCAAAAAAATCAAGTGTAAGCACAATATAGAAGAACATCACAACATGGTTGTCTAAAAAAAAACGATGGGTTTGAGTTTTTCTCAATTTGAAGGTGTTAAGTGTTAATTTTGTATTTTGGAGTGCAAAGTGGACATCTATTGTTTTCTGGGGGTGCAAGTTGCTGAGTTGTTCTTAATTCGAGTGTGTTAAATGCTAATACTGTTTCGGGGGGTGCAAAGTGTCAATTTTTCATGTTTTGAGAGTGCAAATTGCTACAATTAAAGTACCTATTTTGCCCTTGACTCCGGTGTTCATTTTTGCTTGAAAATAAGAGAGGATACAAAATGCTGAATTTTCATATTTCGAGGGTGTTAAATTTGAGTTTAGGGTGTGCAAAGTGCAAAAAAAATATTTGCATATTTTAAGTTGTCGCAATTTTAGTCCACTTATTTGCAATTTTAATTCTAAATTCGTTGGAATTAAAATTAGTGTCCATAAATTGCTGATTAAGCAAACAATTGGGGTGTTACAACAACTTAAAATATAAAATATGAAATTGCTTGTTAGAACTAAAAGTGTCACATTTTTGCGTCTTTCCCTATGTAAAATGACTATTATTGTTTTTTTGGCACCGATTAGACGCGAAAAACAAATACTGTTATAAATATTGAATAAGTATTCATCAAACACAATGAAATTCACGTAATATATATATATATATATATATATATATATATATATATATATATATATATATATATATATATATATATATGGTAAAATAATTATTATTGTAAGATGTGAGTCTTAGTTAGAAACATTGTAGACATATAATAAGGATGCAAATAATTTTTCCAAAAAATAAATCTGTATTTTTTTTGCATGCATTCAAATATAAGTAAACATGTACAAATATTATAAATTTTTAGAACATGAACAAACTATAGAACTTCGGAACCCGTTATTGTATTTGTTATTATTATGTTATTGTTCTCATCATTGTTGTTGTTATAATTTGAAGCAGAAGTTTCAAAAAAGAAAATTAATTATTGATATAGGTTATATAATAATAGTTTAACTTGTTAAACTTTTTAAATGTCATTATATGCATGGTATTTTCCTGGGAAACATGGACCGAGCTAGCTTCTCTAGCCTCTATGTAGTATTTATTTCGGAGTATATGAAATTTTATTGTGTTTCCTTGAGTTAATGTCAATTTATCCCTCTTAAATATACATAATGTTCTTACCCTGTAATTTGAACAAAACAATTTACCCTATGTGAAAATTTTATAGAAACAATTTATCACTTTCAGACGGAGAATGTAACTCACTTGTCGAAATTTAGAATGGACATGAAAGTGTTTTGTAATATAGGAGAGTAAATTGCAACATTTATCCTAACTAGGAAAGTGCACGTACGTTGTACGTGTCTAGTTAATTTCATTGGTATCTTTTGTAAGTTAGAGTAAAATTAATTTTATTATGTCATAAAATAAAGTAAATTAACACATTTTCATCTATTTAATTCATTAATTTAATTTATTTTTCACCGACTTAACATGTTTTTTACCAATTTAGTTTTTTTTTACCTTTTTACCCATTGTTTTTTTTACCTTTTTACCCATTTTTTCCTCTTGTTTTATCCGTTTTAAACTGTTGAAACTTTTTTTTATTGATTCAAACGTTTTTATCATATTACCCATTTTCACATATTTCACACATTTTTTTACTGATTTCACATGTTCTTTTCACCAATATCACTTGAATTTTCATTGATTTGACACGTTTTCGCCGACTTTATTCATTTTTCACCGATTTCACCTGTTTTTCACTATTGTTGTCGCTTCACCGGTTTCATCTTTTTTTCACGAATTTTCATTGATTTCAGAGGTTTTTTTTCTTTTTTATCATTATCAACCAAATTTTCATCAACTTCGCCAGTGTTCACCAATTTCACCCGAATTTTCATTGATTTCACATATTTCAATGATTATATTTTATCTATTTCATCATTTTCCACGAATTTCACCTGTTTTTTTACGAAAAGAATTACACATATGTTATGCATGTCTTGAAATTATTGAATATTCTTCATATTTATATTCTAGCCAGAGTAAAATTACATAATTAGCTAAGTTATAAGTAATTTTTATTCTTTCATAGTAGCAATTCAATTTTAACTTTTTTTTTTTTTTGTAAAATAGTGATATTTTAGAGAACTTCATTTTAAAGATTTATATTTAGAGAGTTTATGACTTATGTTGTACTAAAACTTTAAATTAACATTTTCTTACTTAAATAAAAATTGATGCAAAAATATAATATTTTTTATACATATTTTAGGGACTATTTAAAATAATAGTGTTTTCTTAAAATTAAAATTACAAAGTTCATGTAAAAGAGAATTTATAAATTTTAGGAGTTTATGTAGGAGATAAATATAATAAGACTTCATGTCTAAATATACCTCTTCAATTTCTTTTATTCTTTTATATATTTACTATTTAATTAAATATCACTTCACATTTAAATAGGGGTATTTCAGTCTTCACAAAAAAGTTAAGAAATATTCATGTTTTTATAATAGTATATAATAATATAATATAATATAATATAATAATATAATATAATATAATATATAGTATATATATATATATATATATATATAGATAGATATATAGGGTAAATTGTCACATTTATCATAACACGTTTGTTAAACTGTCATATTATCGTAACACATAGAGTAAAGTGCCACATATAAAAATATCGGGAAGATGGTATAGAACTTTTATGAGATTACAGGGGGTAAAATGTTCTTTTTTAATCATATGAAAGTAATCTGAACATTATGAATATTACAAGGAGGTAACTGGACTAGCTAGCTTCGTTGGTTTTTAATATTAATTACATTTTTTACCCTCTACATATTACATGGAATAAAAAAGGACTATATTAATAACTATGGAAAAATAAAATAAAATAAAACTAGGAAAATCCACCCCCACCCTCAAAATCTAGGTTATTTGGTTCTACACCGTCTAAGTCGTCGCGGTGGGCTTGATTCTGCAACAACCAACGGTGGCTTGGGTGATCTCCTTAATGACCAGGTTGCGTGGAGGCCTAAATCCTTGGGTCTAAGGCATGGATCGAAGTTTCATTTCTTGTGGATATATGTTTCGGAAACACTAGGAAATATTATATAAAATATTACTAAATTAAGTAAAATAAGAGAGTCTCAAGACAAATAAATAGTTTCGAAATTACACCGTCTTTTCGTCTCAATTGATTTAAAAATGAAATTTTTTTGATATTTTTGACAAAAACGGTAGAAGTTTTAATCCATGATTTTGGGGATATAAAATGGATCTGGTTTAGGGTGGGGTACTGGGAAAGGAGATCAATTTTTCCTTGTTCTTTAAAAAAACAAAATAGACCCTTAGAGTTAATCTAGGTCTTTTTAATATTTATAAATGAAAACTAAATATTTCTAATGGAATGCACGTTTGTCTACATAAAAGAATAACCAAGTTAGATGAAAGGGAGGGCTCGTCCAAATATTAAAACTAAAAATGCAGGAAAGTCTCATGCAATTAACATTACAAAAGTGAGTTTCATGTAAGTTTCGCAAAACACAAAGAAGATTCATGCATTTTTGTCCATTGAAAAACATGGGCCTGTTTGTTTGGCGTTTTCCAAAAAAAAATTGTGTTTGAGAAATATCAAACAAACATGTTTTTTATTTTCTGAAATAAAGTTTTCATTTCTCAATTTTCTCAAACTACTCTCTCAAAATCTAATTAAACAACAATTTTCTTATCTCTAAACAAAACATATACAAACTCTACTTTGATTTAACATAAAATAACATATCTATTACATAATTTATCTTACACGTCTTACACCTTCAACTTAACTCTTCTAAAAAAACATACATCTACATACCTATTTTATTTCTCAAATCTTTCTCTCAAAACTCAAACAAATAACATTACGCAAATCGAAATTATTTCACAAACTTTCACTATTCTCCCAAACAACTTTCCCAAACACCAAACAAACATGCCCAAGTTTCATGATCAAGTTATAAAGTTATAATGACTCTCTTTATTTATAGCTAATATGTGTTCTTTAAGCAATTTGTAAGAAAGTATATTATTCTTCTAAGTGGCAACTAAAATATTGACCAGTAGATTCAGATAATCAAGCATTTCAAATAGTACATTTTCTATTTTTAAAATTTGTTCACTTTTTTATATATTAAAATATCGCTAAACGTGTAGTAAAGTATCATCATATATTTAATAGATTTTTATTTAAAATTAATTTCAAAGTTAGCGACGTATAAAATTTTGTGGGAAACCATTGACGAGGAAAAAAGGGTTAAAAAGATATATACTAGTGAACTTATAATAACTCAAAAGAAACAAACATCCTGTTTAATGCACGATTACATTTAAAAAATGTAAATGCCAAAAATAAGTTTCAGAGATGGTATAGTGTAATTGATAATGGTTCAATTCTAGTTTAAACTTCAATTGGCTATCTTAATAAATAATGTGTAGCTTATCTCAAATAATATAAGTATTCTTTTACGAATTAGTGGCGATTTTCTCCAATTCATGTGTGATTCATAACAAAGCTAGCATCAAATTTTCTTAATATATACAATTCATTTTTAATCATGACTAAAGTGAAAAAATGGGTGACTGGCTCAAGATTACATAAAATGTAAGTATAAAATTCAAAATTTACAAAAAATGTGCCGGTCGTGGATGGTTTTCTTGACATTATCCAATTTGACTTATTCACCGTACAGGTTAACTATGTTCAGAATGATTAACACTTGTGCAGGTTTTCTCTCATACATACTTGTCTTGTCGCTTATCCAGCACCCCAATGAATTGAATCCACCGAGACAGGCACACAATTTTCGCCAGAATATAGCTGCAAGGTAACCTCTTGAATTGGGGGTGCATAAGGTAGTATTGAGCCGATAATTCGTAAGGAAAGTCTGATACATTATGCCGTTTGGTTCTCCCATATTAAATAAGGTGGGATTAGCTATTCCACAATAATATAATGTAATGCAATTATATAGTTTGGTGTTTGGTTGTACATTTTCACTCAAATTATAATTGAGTTAATATTTGAATTTAAATGTTTGGTTTGCATGATAAAAACATGATTATGCAAATTTGACATTTTTATCCTTTCTTTTACTAACAAGTCATGTCCCATCATATCAACTTTTCATTCCTCGGGAGAGAACTCTACTCCACTACTCCACATTTTTCTTCCAATATGTTCATATCAATTTGTGCCCTTACAATTTCAATTAAAATAATTTGTTCAATTAAAAATCGATTTTGAAAAAATAATAAATATCATACTAAAACAATTTCAGATAGTACAAGTAAATCCAATTAAATAACTGACTTGTCTTCCAGATATTAAAATATTCCAATGAAAGGTGCACTAATAAATCTCATTTGGGAGATGCTAGACATGGAAAAAATCATCTAACAAGAAAAACTCTTAGTTGGTGGGGAGTAAAGTAGGAGAAAATAAAAGATATATTAGCAGATTTTTGCAGTAGGGTTGAGTTGTAAGAAGACTAGGGTACTTCTTCAGCCCCAAAATGATCGCAGTACTCCTCTCCCGTCTAATTTCTGATTTTATGTGAAAGGAATATGTTAAAATATTATATATACTTTAATGAAGAGTGAGGACAAAGGTGTAATTTCGTAATTTCCTTATTCCACCATAATGTAATTGTAGGGGTTGAGGCCCAATTATAATAGAGAGATTAGAGCTATTTATTGGAACTGGTCCACCAAAACCCTGGCAAATTGGGGTTGCTCGGATTTTCTTATTTGTAGAACCAAACACCAAATAAAGTCTCACTATTTAATTTATTGGGCCTTATATGCTAAACTAAACTGCAACTTAATATTTTGTTACGTTCCAACCTTTTTGGTTCATGCTATTCTTACATAATGGTTATTTGTTCAACTTTTGGAAACATGAGATTGTTGTTTATGAGGTTATTTACCTAATTCGTTTGCATTTATTCGTTAGGGTTTTACTTATTAAATTTATACTCATTAAATAGCCAAAAATATATATATATATATCACTTAATGCAAAAACGGTTGAATCATTCATAATGTTTTCGATGTTTACTCCTATCGTTATATGTCATTTTCTTCAGTGTCGTGTTAAAAAAGTAACGGGTCCATTGAGTATGAGTAGGTTTAGTGATTCATTCATTCATACAATATTTTATCAAATACTTATCAAAGTTTTATTATGATAGTATAACTTCTTATTAATGTGTTCGATGTTGATCTCGATATGTTATGTTGAAAATTATTTTAAATTCTGTGGTATTGGAGAATACGTTACTCCCTCGGATTTTTTATTTGTCGATTAAAAGGATTGTACATGGATTAAGAAATGTAAGAAATAGTCACTTTTTTGAAGCAAAAACTCCAAAACACCTTTTAAATCAAATAATCATAACATTAATTACAAGTATTAACAAGAAGGGTAAAATTGATAGGAAAAAATTAATTTTACATTGAACTCCTAAAAACGACAAATAAAAGTGAACGGACTTTTTTTGCCAAAGCGACAAATAAAAAAATGGAGGGAGTAGTGTTTAAGTAAAACTTAGAAATATATTTTAGTTTATGTAGATTTACTAATTTTGATTTTTCGTCTCAAACTATATCAACTCGTCGAATTTCGTCCCGTAATTTACCAATTTGTATGAACTTAGTCCCAATATTAAATTTCTAAATTAATGAAAATAACAGTTCAATCTTGTAATTAATTTGGGATGAATTCTGCAATATTATATAATTATTCATGTTAAAATTTACCACGGCATGACATGTAAGCAGTCATGTGGTAATTTAACGGACTAATACGCATTTTTCGTATAATTAACGGTGGGATGATATTTCAAAAAAATATTAAATTACGAGACGAAATCGTCAAGTTGATATAGTTTGGGACGAAAATCCAAAATCAGTGATTAGTTTGGGACTACTTTTGCAATTTTGCCTTTTACTCTCTATAATCTTGTAAAAGTTTCACATTGTCTCCCTCACAAAACTGACCTCTAACAAACTATAATTTAACCCAATCAACTTATAAATGTCACACTTTACCTCCCCGTGTTATTTTGAATGTGACATTTTACCCCATGTGGTATGATAAATGTAGCATTTTATCCTGTTTGATAAATATGGCACTTGTATCCCCTACGTTACGAATATGTGACACTTAACCCCCTCGTATTTTGATAAATGTGTCACTTTACACTCCTAAGACTACTTTTGTCTTTTTACGCAACAATTTTTATGTCCGCTGACAATTTCGGGGTTGGAATGAGACAAATTGTTATTTTCAAATCACATGAGGGTAAACTGTTATTTTTTAAATTTAATGAGAGTTGAATTGAACATTATGCATATGTCATGTACATAAATTTTAAATTAACCCAGAAAGGATAGAGTTGTTAACCAATTTTTTACAGAATAATATATGCATCAATGGATACAACTACTATCTGCAAAGATGGATACATTTATGTCAAAATGGTGAATGCAAAAATGGATTGTTTGTCAAATAACTGTATAAGTACTTACTAACAGGGGTGCATCCATTTTACCAAAAATGGATAATTTATAATAATTGACCACTAACAATATTGTTAGAACTGGTCAACTATTTAATAGATCCTTAAATCTGAAATATTACGAGTATGTTTATTACCTTAATCATTCTCATTTTGTATATCTGTAGATCCAATTAAAGAGTAAAAATCATTAACGAATTGGCAGTTAAATTTTCTCGACAAAAAGAAAAATTAAAGAAAAGAAGAAGAACTGGATTCGCAAATTAGAGTTAAACCAAAAATTTAAGAAAATAAAATTTTAATTTTGCTGTTCTCATAACGCAGTCACGTGTGAAGGTGGTGATGGCATGTGTTGTGGAATATGTTTGGAAGGTTTCGGTCATAGAAATTTAAGGTCATCTCCAATGGAAATGGTCAGGGGTGGGAGGGAAGCCGTCTCCAGCGACTGGGGGCTCGGGGCGGGGTGGGAATGGGATAGAGCCGGTGCTCATGCGAACCCTGGCCGCGGCCCTAGACTCGCGTGAGCTAAGGAAGAAGAAGAGGGGCGCGTGTTTTTTGACGCGCCCTGATTGGACCCTTTTTTTTTTTAAAAAAAAAAATCTTAATCAAAACTGTTTTTTTAATGTTTTTAAATAGGTAAAATTAATTTTTTACAGAAATATGTAATAAAATTAAATTTTGGGTTTGTCTGAAAGCTAGAGAATTGGACTACATTCGTGTGCACAGGTCGTGGGGTCGCACAAGTCTTGAAGGTCCGAAGTGAATTTCGATCCATGAATTTGCATCCCCCTTGCGCGAGAGAGAAGATACTTTTGATAGCTAGATTGTTATACCACTACATTGTCAAATCATATATAAATTTCAAGATTTTTCCTTCAAATTTCAACTGGGATAAAACCATTTCTATTTTTTTTTTCTCCCATTTCAAAGGGTAATCTTTTAGAATCAATTTCTCATTCACTCGAACTCTGATTTGGACATACCATATACCGTTTTAATTTACTAACGGAGTATAATATAATTCCGTAAAGACCCGAATGAATTTTATACTTATCAAATTTATTTTAGTTATAAGTTAGAGCGGACAAGAGTTAGAAATTGAATTAAATCAATTTTGGAGCCATGCCATTAGAGATGACCAGGCAAGACTCGAGGTGGGGACATGGGCAGCCCCAGGACTCTGGAGCCCTGAGCCCTCCCCCACCATTTGAGATGGCCTAACAGTTTTTTTATTTTTTTGATAATTCGATGGCCTAACAGTTTGTGACTACTGGAAAAATTAGCAAACAATTAAACAAATTGATGAAGCGGTCACTTTTGGTATGGCAACAATAATTATTGCTTTGACAATATTGTCAATCATTGATAAATGGTTACAGTGGGCTTGAGCTGTAACTAACATATAAGTAAAATTAGCAACTTTATACCTATTGTAATTTATCACCGTATATGCCTTATATCAGATATTAGTAAATAGGTTGGACCGGCTTGATTCGATTTCGGCTAAAATAGGTTGGGCTGCAAAAAGAACAAGGGCCATTCGAGTATTTGGTACCGCATAGTCCATTTGTAAACTTATTCCGTAATTCTGTAAATAAATATACGGATTTTGCAAATTCGAATACCCAAATCATGTTCTGGATTTTGAAAAAATCAGGTGAGGTGTGACGAATTTGGGTTACTCGAAAGGCCGAACCCTATGCCCAGTCCTAGTCGTGGAGGTTGAGGTGTTACTTCTTTTTTCCTTAAAAAATAGCAATCGAGTCGATTCATATGTAAAGTTTTAATATTGATTGAAGAATTATAATTTGTTTAGATCCAATTAAAGAATTATTATGATATTTTTTATTTGAAATTTTAACTTTTAAACTTTTTTTCATACTAATTTTAAAATTTAAACAATGACAATAATGTCACTTTGTCAATTTTTTTAAAGAAATTTGATGAAAAGAGAAGTTATTATAAATATATTGGGAAAATGCATCTGTTATATAATCGACTAACACCACTAAATGTTATTGTCCACTTAGAAATAAGGAAAATTCTTATATAGATATAGAACATGAATATATTATATAATCAATTTTCGTAATATAAGATTTTTTTTACGTTGTATATATAGCTGGTCTATTAAATTACTCCGTATTTTCTACTATAATTAAGCCTGCGTACCCCACAATCGGCGACAAGGCGCGTGAGGATAAACTCGACCACCTCCTTTCTCATCAGAGGCCCGCCATTTCTCTCTTTTCAGGATGAACATTAAATGTTCTTCTGTCAAGAAACTGTAAAGCCCACACCCATACCCCCCTCTCCAAAACCAATTTTCAACAACTACTACTACATTTAAAGACAATTCACTGCTCCACATCTCGTACTTTATGCTCACGGGGTTGTACATCAATTAAGCATCAGCATTTATTTCGTGGAGAGAGAGAGAGAGAGAGAAAGAGATGGCGAAAATTCTCCAGCTGCATGTGCCGAGCTATAAATTGCGTGAAAAAATCGAAATCAAAATCAAAATGTCAAAAAGAACAAAGTAAAGAGGAGATAAACACACATTTTGAGGAAAATAGAAAAGCGGTGGAAAATGGAGTTATGTGGAAATTCAACGACCAATAATTTACAAAGATGGATAAACTATTAATGAGCTCAACTAACTCAATTTTTCCTGACTCATTTCATATACTTATTCAATAGCATTAATGTTACACAACTAAAAATTCAAGCCCCAAACTCATCCTCTTTCTCAACACTTATCTCCACCGCTGTACTTTTTCCTGCTAAAATTCTGAAAGAGCAGAGTCGATCAGAGCATTGTCATATTTCCTTCGTTTTCATCGAGAAAATTGGATGTGGAACTCCGCGGAGAATGTTTCGGCGCGGTCGGAGTCGTTTAGAGAAGATGGAGACGACGAGGAGGCGCTACGGTGGGCCGCGCTGGAGCGGCTGCCGACGTACCGTCGCGTCCGGCGAGGAATATTCCGAGATATGGTGGGGGAATCTAAGGAGATCGATGTACACAAACTTCAAGCGCAGCAGCAGAGAATCGTACTGGAAAGGTTAATTAACTCCGTTGAGGATGACTGGGAGAAGTTCTTCTCTCGCTTACGACGTCGCTTCGAGAGGTCACTTATTTTATTTACGATTTCTTTTCTGATTTTTTGAAGAAAATTTGTTTGGAGTTTGTAGTTTATCTATATTCTACACGCATATAAGTGAAACTTCTATTTCATTTTAAGTCATTGATTTTTTGCAGTTGTTTCAATCTGGATACTATAGGGTGAATTACATTCACCTCCCCCGAACTTTGAACTATTGGCATCCACCTCCCTTGTCTTCATAAAATTTACAAAGGCTAGGGGAGGTGGATGCCAATAGTCGAAAGTTCGGGGGAGGGGAATGTGATTCACCCGAAAACTATTTGAGTGGTAAAATATTGATGAAATTATTAATTAAGGTGATTGACTTACTGTTATTCCTCAAAAAGATATAGAAAACTTATTTGAATGGTGTAAGACGTAACAATAGTGTCGCAATTCGGACTAGTTACTCATTTTTTAGTAGTCAATTGGTTAGGTAGGGTAAAATTGAGTGGGAGAGGCTATTGAGCCGGTTCTCTTAATGTGGGTAAGAGCCTTGTTCAATTTGAAAATGGCTAATGTGGTTGTGGTCCATGAGGAGTACAAATTGACTTAGCGAAATTATGCTTGGAGAAATCTAATAAATATTTTGTAATTAAATAACATCACAATTATGAATGTTCAAATGAAAAAGTCAGTGTGTATATTTAGAATCTGAAAATGTGTTTTTAGACATTGTTTTGGGTGACATTTAGCATTTGTCCTCGAAATGTCTTTAATACATGAAGAAAGTATTCCTTAAGCCAAAAATTGGAAGAAAATACTATTATGTTATCAATTATGTGCAAATTTCAAAAGGTCATACAATATCAAAGCTTATTTCTGCCTTGATAAATGTTTAGAATGTAGCTCCACTTGTAAAATTTCTTATGGAGCAAGACTGGTGATAAGATACTAATTTACTATTTAATGAGTGCTCTTTTGATTTCTGCCTTGATGAATGTTTCATCCACTAACATGATTACAAAATTTGATTTTAACTATATTACACTATGTCAATGCAGAGTTGATTTGGACTTCCCAAAGATTGAAGTTAGATTTCAGCATTTGACGGTTGAATCATTCGTTCACATTGGTAGTAGAGCCTTGCCTACAATTCCAAATTTTATAATCAACATAGCTGAGGTAAAGCCCGAGATTTCTTAAATTAATGCTGGTCATTTTTTCGGTTTTATATATATTTTTTTAAATTATTGTCACCTGACTTTTGCTAATATATATTTTAAACTCAAGGCACTAGTCAGGCAGCTAAGAATAAATTCTGGTAACAGAAGAAAGCTGTCAATTTTGGATGATATTAGCGGAATAATTCGACCAGGAAGGCATGTATTGTTTTTTTCTTTTTAAATTAGTTTACTTAGTGTGAATTTGTTATAGTATCTAATTATGTGATTGTCCATCCTTATAGATTAACATTACTATTAGGTCCTCCAAGCTCTGGAAAGACGACTCTTCTACTAGCTCTTGCTGGACGTCTGAAATCTGATCTTCAGGTATAAAAATCTATTATGCAATTGTAGCCCTCTAATTGAATACTAAACATAAACTTGTTTTGATACCCTGAAACTTTGATACCTCTAAGATGTCAGGTAAAGTAACTTATAATGGGCATGCTTTAAATGAGTTTATTCCGCAAAAGACATCTGCTTATGTCAATCAACAAGATTTGCACATAGCAGAAATGACCGTAAGAGAAACACTCGACTTCTCAGCGCGTTGTCAAGGTGTTGGGTATAAATACGGTATGTTTGATGAAGTTCTACGAGCATATTATGGGTCATTTAGATGCTGACCCTGAAACTTGCAACAGATATGCTTCTAGAACTTTCAAGAAGAGAAAAGGTTGCTGGAATAAAGCCTGATGAAGATCTTGACATATTCGTGAAGGTATATATTAGTCAATGAACCTCATATCTGCCTTTAACATGTACTCAATTATCAAAAGTAAATTCCTTGGGCAGAATTACACTTTTATTAAACTAAATTTTGAGCCGCGAAAAAGAAGTTTTAACTTTTGAGCTCAGATAATTCTGTCTTTCGAGCTCAAGGTCCTTTTGGGCTAAACACAGTCTTATACAGACACTTATAATGCTCTAGCTTTTGAGTCAAAGAAGCTTATTTTGGAACTAACAGACTGAGTCTGATAGGTCAAATTTCAGTGAGTTTATTGGTTAAAAAATACTTTTATGTAAGTACTATTAATTAATTTTAATATAGAAGTCTTTTTGTGTATAAGATCAAAAGACAGGGGACTAATAGTGATGGCTAAAGGACTAAACTTGCTAGTTAAAAAGATAAAGGACGACCAAATATGTCAGTTCAATAGATAAAGGACCATTTTTCTCTCGGCTCGAAAGGTAGAGGACTAAAAGCGTAAACAAAAGCTCCATGTTGCCACTCTAGAATCCTTGCACTTCTTTCTAACTGTTAATTTTGGATATATATCATTAATATGGAGTTAATTCAAATGAATTTATTTACACTGTCCAGGCAATGTCTTTGGAAGGAAAGGAGACAGGTCTTATGGTGGAGTATATATTGAAGGTATTTTCTGGATATTAACCATGATTATATGCATGTGGTACATTTGCTGCGGAGTCTGGACTCTCATACTACACATTCTTACAACATATTTTATGTTATAATTTTCATTCTACTAACAAATAGAGCTCAAAGATTTTAGGATTGGACCTTTGTGCGGATACGCTGGTTGGAGATGAAATGCTTAAAGGAATATCGGGTGGTCAGAAAAAGCGTCTTACAACAGGTATAAGGGTCAAAATTGAAATTTTGGTTCAAATACGTGCTCACTTAACGAATCCATATGGCAGGTGAATTATTAGTGGGTCCATCAAGAGTGCTATTTATGGATGAAATATCAACTGGCCTTGATAGTTCGACTACATTCCAGATCATCAATTATCTAAAGCATTCAACTCATGCACTCAATGGAACCACTGTGATTTCTCTGCTTCAACCAGCACCAGAGACTTATGAGTTATTTGATGATATTATTCTCTTGTCTGAGGGCCAAATGGTATACCAGGGACCTCGTGTAGCTGCCCCTGGGTTCTTTGCAAGTATGGGATTCTTCTGTCCAGAGAGAAAGAATGTTGCTGACTTTCTTCAAGAAGTAGGTGTTTAGATAACATACTATATCTTGCTAATAAGATTTTAAATTTTCTAAAGTTAGTATTTTTGTTTAGGTTGTATCAAAGAAGGACCAAGAGCAATATTGGGCTTCTCACGAACGCCCCTATCGGTATATACCAGTTGCGAGATTTGCTGAAGCTTTTCACTCGTATAACATTGGGAAGAATTTATGTGAAGAATTAGATGTCCCATTTGATAAGCGCTACAACCATCCTGCAGCCTTATCAACTTCTAAGTATGGAGTCAAGAAGATGGAACTTCTTAAAACTAGCTTTGACTGGCAGTTGCTGCTTATGAAACGAAATTTATTTATCTACGTCTTCAAATTCATACAGGTAAAATATTATCGATTGTCTTCTATGACAAACTAAACATTTGCCTGATCACTGACAAATATTACTCTTTTGCAGCTCCTTTTGGTTGCTCTAATAACCATGAGTGTTTTTTTCCGGGCCACACTGCATCATGATACAATTGATGATGCAGGTCTTTATTTGGGAGAATTGTATTTTTCAATGGTGATTATTCTTTTTAATGGTTTCACAGAGGTTTCCATGTTGATTGCCAAGCTTCCAATTCTTTACAAGCATAGGGACTTGCATTTTTATCCATGTTGGGCTTATACATTACCTTCTTGGTTCTTGAGCATTCCAACTTCACTGATAGAATCTGGTTTCTGGGTGGCAGTAACATACTATGTGGTAGGATTTGATCCAAATATAACAAGGTGAAACTAATTTTTAAGATTTATTTGGGTTATTACATTTGACATATGAAGGATCTAATATTAATACTTAAACCTGCAGATTTCTTAGGCAGTTTGTACTTTACTTCTTCTTGCATCAAATGTCTCTATCTCTTTTTCGCCTGATGGGTTCTTTGGGCCGTAACATGATTGTGGCAAATACTTTTGGATCCTTTGCCATGTTAATAGTCATGGCTCTGGGGGGATACATCATTTCAAGAGGTAAAATAATATTCTTTTTCTCCCCTTTTCTGTCTATTTTCTAGTAGAACTCTAAAGAATTTTCCCATTTATGTACTCTATGACATTGACAGATAGGATCCCTAGTTGGTGGATCTGGGGATATTGGATTTCTCCACTGTCCTATGCTCAAGAAGCTGCTTCTGTGAATGAATTCCTAGGGCATTCCTGGGATAAGGTACACTTAACTGCTGTACCTGTAAACTATACTTCTATGAAATAAAAAAACTTCTCATTCAACATTGTAATAATCATAATTAAGCAATTTGAATGGACTTTTTTATTTTACGTAACTAAAAAAGAGTTATATACCTTAACCTTGTACTATTTAGAAGTGACTTAGTTTGTATTTCACTGAGTAATGGAAATGCTAGCGTACATGCAAATTCTTTTATCAACAATTTTGTACTTCTGTCCCTGTAGAGAAGTGGAGACAACTCAAATTTGTCCCTCGGCAAAGCATTACTGAAGTCCCGCAGTTTGTTCGCAGAAAGTTACTGGTATTGGATTGGCGTAGGTGCTTTGTTCGGTTATACCATCTTATTCAATGCCCTTTTTACCTTATTTCTATCAAAGCTGAATCGTAAGCTCTACTCTCTTATAACTCCCAATATTAACCATTTTTACATTTTAATGTTCTCTCCTGATCTGATTTATTTTAAAATCTCCTAAAGCTTTGGGAAAGCGACAAGCTGTTGTTTCTGAAGAAGAACTCCAAGAGAAAGAGAAGATGCAAAAAGGAGAACCTGAAATAATTCAACTAAGAGAATTTTTACAGCACTCAGGCTCATTCGCTAGTAAGAAATTTTACTTGTTTCTCTGTTTGCATGTCCTAGGCAAACATAATACCTTGCACTTCTAATGTTTACTTTCCTTCATTTTTTTTATGTACCCAGAAAAGAGTTTTAAATCAAAAGGCATGGTCCTTCCTTTTCAGCCACTTTCTATGACTTTCAGCAATATTTGTTACTACGTGGACGTGCCCCTGGTGCGTATACCCTCCATTAATTCTTAAAAAAATTATCATTTTTTTTTCAATAAATGATCCTCAGAATACATTGCACAACTATCATTTCAGGAACTTAAGCAGCAAGGCATATCAGAGGACAAACTGCAGTTATTGAATAAAATCACTGGAGCATTCAGACCTGGTGTACTCACTGCATTGGTTGGAGTAAGTGGTGCAGGAAAGACCACTCTTATGGATGTATTAGCTGGTAGAAAAACTGGTGGAGTTATAGAAGGAGACATCACTATATCTGGTCATGAAAAGAAACAAGAGACTTTTGCTAGAATATCAGGGTACTGTGAGCAAAATGATGTCCATTCTCCCTGTTTAACCATTCATGAATCTCTTCTCTTCTCTGCTTGGCTACGTTTGCCATCGGAGATTGACTTGGAAACTCAAAAGGTATAGTTAATAATAATTGATATATACAATTTCTAGACATGAGATGACTTAAAAATGATCGCAATGGCAGGCATTTGTTGAGGAGGTGATGGAACTTGTGGAGCTCATTCCCTTGAAAGGAGCTTTGGTAGGTCTACCTGGAGTTGATGGATTATCAACCGAGCAAAGAAAACGTCTTACTATTGCTGTTGAACTTGTAGCCAACCCTTCTATAGTTTTTATGGATGAGCCCACATCAGGGTTGGATGCAAGATCTGCAGCCATCGTGATGAGGACTGTGAGGAATATTGTAAACACAGGGAGAACAATAGTTTGTACAATTCATCAACCCAGCATTGACATCTTTGAATCCTTTGATGAGGTCCCTTTTTTTTTTCCTTTTCGGACCACTTAACTTTTCTTTAACTAATATCACATTCCTTGTTGATAATTTATTCATTTCATTTTATGCTACAGCTTTTATTTATGAAACGGGGAGGAGAACTCATTTATGCTGGCCCACTTGGTCCAAAGTCTAGCAAACTTATTGAGTATTTTGAGGTCCGACATTTGGGTCCTTGTTATTTCGACAAGTTGTGTTCTATAATGAAATTTGTCATGCAAGCTCATGATCCGTACTCTTGCTTTTCAGGCAATCGATGGAGTAACCAAGATCAGGCCTGGGTATAATCCAGCCACATGGATGTTAGAGGTTACATCATCAGCTGAGGAAAACCGCCTGGGTGTTGATTTTGCTGAAGTTTACCGAAAATCGAACCTATTTCAGTACGTCCATAAAGCTTATAGTTTTGCAAGTTGAATTATTTGACACGGATATAATTTTCACTAGTTATTCTCTGTTGATGTTTCAGATGTAATAAGGAGTTGGTTGAGAGATTAAGCAAACCGAGTAGTGATTCAAAGTATCTTCATTTTCCCACAAAGTATTCTCGGACATATTTCGATCAATTTGTGACTTGCCTTTGGAAGCATAATTTATCTTACTGGCGAAACCCACAGTACACTGCAGTTCGCTTCTTCTACACAGTAATAATATCATTGATGCTGGGAACAATATGTTGGGGATTTGGTTCCAAAAGGTCTAAAATTTGACACTTATTTTGTTACATACACCCCTTCTTTTCATTTTTCTTTAAGTTCCATGATTATGGTTTTTTTATGATTCTCATGGTTAAATTCTTTTATATTATTATAGGGAAACACAGCAAGATATATTTAATGCTATGGGATCAATGTATGCAGCAGTGCTGTTCATTGGAATTACCAATGGCACTGCCGTTCAACCCGTTGTATCTGTTGAAAGATTTGTTTCTTACAGAGAGAGGGCTGCAGGAATGTATTCAGCTTTGCCATTTGCATTTTCCCAGGTATTGATTTGTTGCTTATTATAATCTCTCTATGTCTTCTGTTCTCGACTCTCATCTGGTCCGTAATGCTGTCTTCTATTTTGCAGGTTACTATTGAGTTTCCTTACGTGTTCGCACAGGCGCTAATATACGGCACAATATTTTATTCGATGGCCTCCTTTGAGTGGGTTGCTTCTAAATTTTTGTGTTATATACTCTTCACCTACATTACTATGCTTTATTTCACTTTTTACGGCATGATGACTACTGCCGTCACCCCCAATCATAATGTGGCTGCAATTATCGCTGCCCCTTTCTACATGCTTTGGAATCTCTTCAGCGGATTCATGATACCGCACAAGGTAAAAAAGTCAAAAACATTTCTCCTACTCTTTTTTAAGTTCAATTTTTATGAGGTTTAACAAAGAGGGAATGTTGATGTAGCCGGAAAAGTTTATGCTTAAATTTTGAATTTTAACCATGTCCTTGCTCCTTTACCACACAATCTACACACAATAAACTCTTAGGTTATGGAAGCTGAGAGTATTTCCGGCTTAGACTCTTTGATCTACTTAGTCTAAGGGCTATTACGAATCGGTTTTGACCAAAATTCACCCAGCAAAATGAGCCAAAACCAATCCAATCCGATCTAGCTGAGAATGCTAGAATGTAAAATGCTGGACTTACTTTATTTTCCCTGTCCTGTAAAATGTCAAAAATAACCCTTGTTTAGTATACTTCAATAGGGGTAAGATAGTCATTTCTGGAGAATGCAATTACACTTTTCATCTTATGGTTATAATAATTTTATATTTCAATATTAGTTTTCATAACATGAATTTCCGAAATTGCCCTTTAATCATATAAGTTGTCATTTTTTACCAGCAGTTCCCAGTATACTAACTAAAACATTGTTGTTTTCTTTTCTACCAGAGAATTCCAATATGGTGGAGATGGTATTATTGGGCAAACCCTGTAGCTTGGAGTCTTTATGGCCTTCTTGCTTCTCAATATTCCGACAGTAACGAACTCGTGAAACTGGCGAATGGACAGTTGATAACAATAAAGCTATTAGTCAAGAATGTTTTTGGATTCAGGCATGATTTCATTGGCGTTGCCGGAGTTATGATGGCTGGATTTTGTCTCTTCTTTGCTGTCATTTTCGCTTTTGCTATAAAATCTTTCAACTTTCAGAAGAGGTGATCTGTGAAAAGAGCTGTCCGGGTTCGTTACAAAGAACAAGCCTGAAATTTTGCAATGTGGATAGATCTATATAATTCTTTCTCAAATGCAATAAAATTCCACAGAATTATCTAAGTGTATCGTTTTAACAGTAGAATTTCGATTTTTTGATTATTAAGATTGTGTATACATTTGTAATTTTGTCATATGGAGTTATATAGTATTATATATAATGATGATTGTAAATTAAATTTGATTATATTATTTTTAACTTTGCTTATGTATAATGATGATTGTAAATTTAAATTTGATTTTTATAACTTCTACTTTGCAAGTGATGCTTTCTCTGCTGTCTATGTATTCATTATTTTGATTAAACGATCAAATTTGAATTTGTAGCTACATATAACTTCGAACTCAAGAACTTGTAAAATAGAACATAAGACCATCTTCAATGGTTTCCCGAGGCCATTCCCGGGCCAGCCCTCGAGCCAGCTCGGGCTCTGGGTGATCATTTTCAGAGTTCAGCACTCTGGACTCTCACCATTTTTATAATAGTTTTAATATTGATATTAATAATAATAATAGAATAATAATTATTATTATTTTAATAATATAATTAATTTAAAAATATTATAATTAAAATATTTAAACACTAAAATATAAATTAAAGTAAATCTCCACTATAGCCTCTTGGAAATTACGTATCTTATCAGACTCAGAATCAAGCAGAAATCAAATTGAAGAAGAAAATGGAATTTCCCAATTGATTGAAAGAAGATACAAATCAGATGAAACAGACGGAGTAAAATTGGAAACAATTATTTATTCATAAACCGGGTTCGGCTAAGTTAAGTAGTAAACCGGATATTAGTTTTGATTAAATTGTCTAAAGCCCAATAATGAAACCATTTAGACAGCCCATTAAGTTTTTAAATACTGCCGACATCAGAAAAAGGGGGGAGTGCACAACACTCCATCTTCTTCCCTTCTTCCTGACGCGCGCCCCGTTCCAGGAGGAGTTCCCGCCCGAGACCGCAGAGCCGCCCGTGAGCCGCCCCAAGCTACCCCGCCCCACCGTTGGAGATCACTTCCCCGCCCCGGCTCGGCCCTCACGCGCCCCCCAGCCCACGGCTGGAGATGCCCTAAGTATTGTTCTGCATCTTGTTGTACCTTTAATCGGATTTATGTAATTATTATTAATAAAGCATGGATATTTACTTGTGAAAAATGGTATCAAAGGAAGCGCATATTTGTAGTGTTTTTTTTTTTTTTTCATTAGAATATTAAAGATGTAAAACGTGTTTCAATGTAGACTGTTTATGACTCAAGAGCTCTGTAGATGCATGTAAAATCATATATGTTGAAAAGTTTTGGAGTTGAACAGTGAAAAAAAGAAGGTTTTTCCGTTTGTGTCAAACATTGACGTTGAATTAATCCAAACAAGGCCCTGTTTGTCTGTGTCAAAATCTTGGTCCGAAATGGTCTCAGTGTTACAAATATAGTTCCTAATGTATCATCAAAACAGAATACAACAAAACAATAACAAAAGCTGTCAATATCAATATCAAGAAAGCAAAGAATAATGTAACTTCTGATTTAATTAAGGATAGATTCAAGAAAGAATCAAACAGAAAACGACTAAATCCACAACATGGCCAATTCCAATCAATTCATGGAATTCCCAACGCCAATAAAATTCCAATTTTTTACTATCACTTTCTACAAAAAAAAATAAAAATTCATTATACAATCAAACAAGAGAAGCAAATTTACCTCCCCAAAAATAATAAAATAAAAGGCTAAAAAAGAACCAATAGTAAGCCATCCTTCACGCTGCTTTTCATATTTAGACAAATAATGTAACGAGTTGAGTTGAGTTGAGTCGAGTCGAGTCGAATCGAGATCTATGGTGTCACACCAGGTGGAGACAACCTCGACTCCTTCGAGGGAGTTTGGCTGTCTGAGGAATGCCGTAACCCATCATCAGTATCACCTCTATTCGAATTCATATCCTCAATCATTCTCAAAACTTCTTGCATTCCCGGTCTTTGATCCGGAACAATGGCAACACAGGCCATACCTATCTGGAGTAGCTGCACCATCTCTTCCTCCACACTATGATACCTCATCAACTCAACATCAAAAACCTCAGCCGTCCATTCCTCCCGGACCACGCTCTGGACCCATTTCGGCAAGTCAATCCCTTCTTCGCCTAATGAAGCTTGATTTGGTGATTTGCCAGTTAAAAGCTCTAATAGTAATACACCAAAACCGTAAACATCGGATTTGAATGTGACTTTTCGTGCTTCAAGAACCTCGGGAGCACGGTAACCCATTATACGATGATTGGTAAATGTTGTGTTGGAAAAGAGGGGATTGAGGCCGAAATCTGATATGCAAGCATCGAGATTTTCTTGTTTGAGGAGAATGTTGGAGGATTTAATGTTTCCATGGACTAGTTTTTCGGTTGTGTGGAGATGTGTGAGTCCTCTTGCAGTACTTAATGCTATTCTTAGTCGGTTATCCCAATCTAGAGGGGTATGGCCAGTGCCTCGACTACCTATACAACAACGTAAGAAGTTTTTATCCATCTAGATTTCCATTTTTATCCACATTAAAATGGGAAACTAGAAATAAATCGAAATTTCAATGTTGTCCACTTCTTTAACTTGGTACAACCAAGAATAAGAGAACAATCATGAAAGCTCAATGCACATCATATATAGCAAAAATATCTCTAAATAAATATAGTAGCATAGTCACAATGTCCAATTGTCTGTGAATGTCCAAAAAAAAGATAGAAAATAACAGTCTTTATAATGTGCGCTGCAAAATGAAACACTTAAAATGAGTGAATCTAAAGCTATCAGACACTATGCTAGACTATGGTTCACATTTTTTTGTGTTATTATTACGATCAGTTCCATAACCAACTACAAACAGAGATGACATTGCAAGTTGTGAACAAACGTTTGACACGAAATACTAGGCCTCGTCTAGGTAAGTGTTTTCCGCTATTTAGGATTTCTGGCATCAAATATGGAAGTCAAATGTTTGGGGAAATTATAGTTAGTTTTTAAACAACTAACTCCTTATGGAACCTATCCTCAACCATCTTCTTAATGAATAGGTACATTATTTAGAAGGTAGATTCTTGGATCAAAGAATGGGTACATAATAATACACTGGTTAGATGGAAATATGGGGAATATTGCGAAGAAAAAATGATTAGGTGACCAAAAATGGTAACGTCGTAAAAGGGCAAAGTTAGAGAACCTTTGTTAAAGAAAGCGAAGAGGAGAAAGAAACATCATTATTTTAATCTTTACATCTCATGTCAGTATTAAAAGGAAAAGCCTGTCGGTATTGAATCATGGTATTCTGTCGCACACTATGCTATTATAATATTAGTATATTATTTGCGTTTAAGATTAAAGGCAGTCATACACGGGTATTGCCACCCAATAGACTTAAAAGGGAATTTTTAATCAAATGAATTATATTTATAAAAGTTTGGTTTATGAGAATGGGTCTTAAACATATGATTTAAACAAAATATAGTATGAGAAATAGGAGCCGGCAACATGTAAATTTCAATGTCTTTGAGTATACTTTATCAAGGCTCCTTAAAAAATTGTATTGTTTTAGGTCTAGCTGTATCTAAATTCTATTTATATCATTAATTTAACATCTGCAGACTACCAACTATTTTTTTCTCGATAAAATCAAAAATTTGACGCCAATCACCTAGTTCAAATAATATCTCAATTTTTCAAAAATCACAAAACTCAGCCTAAGTCCAGCTTTCCCTCAGTTCAGTCCAGTTTTCCTCAAATTTCAAGTTCAGCTTCCCCTTTCTTTTTCATAGTCATCTCCAATAACTCAATCTATCAATTTCATTAAATTTCAATCCTCATTTTTTTCCACTATCACTTAATAATAATAAATTGTATTTAAGTTTCTTATAGTGTTATTAAATTTACAAATAATTAGTGTTAAATTTTATAAATCAGAGTTAAGTTCTTTTAATGTTTAATTTTTTAAAATTAAATTTTTTTTAAGTTTCCTAATTTAAAGTTTACATCTTTTATATTATAATTAACCTTTTTAAAATTAATTATAAATTAAAGAAATTTTTTATTTAAAAAAAAGAAAGAATTTTATTAACTAAGAATAAATAAAAATAAAAATAAAAAATTATTGACTGCAAGATTAAATGGCAAGCCAACTTTGGCTTGCACCATCCCTTTGAGGGATGGGTGGTTGGATTCAATGGGACCTCTCCACGAATCAATGGAGATGGCCTCGTCTGTAACATAACCAAGCAAAAAATAGGACCAACACCGACCCATACAGACTCTAAAACATTAGTTTAGCCTCAAATTTCAATCAATAAAAAAAGAAACTCGAAATTAAAAAATATATAGAACTAATGCATATAAATGTGCTGACTGCTGTAATATTAAACACTTATGTATAACATTTATGTTCAATTGAATAAAAGTATAAATAATTTTAAATTTATTTTTGAGAACGTACAAAATAATTTTACCTAGTACAGGTAGACAAAATAAAAAAGATAGGTGGGTGACAGAAAAGCAGCACACACCGACCGTTTCTCCGGTGGAAAAAATTTCAACGTATTTTCTAATTCAAAGTCTCCAACTTACAAACAATAACTCTGGCATTAATTGCTCATTTAAAAAGTGACAGAAACAGTAACAAAAATGTTTTCAATAATTTCGGGGTACACGAAAATATACACTCATCGGAGACAGCAATTATCCTTTAAAAAATAAAAATTTAACAATATTATGGACAGACATTCTTATTCAGTAATTTAACAACAAAAAAATTAAAATAAAAACGAAGAATGAATTAAATTAAATTAATTAATAATAGTAAGAAGAAGAAGATAAATGATGATTACCATGAAGAAGTGCAGATAAGCTACCAGCAGGCATGAAATCAGACACCAACAATTTCTCATCTTTAGAAAAATAAAAAGCTCTCAACGGCAAAACATTCTCATGCTTTACATTCCCCACCACCGCCATCTGCTGTTCAAATTCTCTCTTCGCGGCGGCGACATCCTTCAGCCTCTTCACCACCACCGTCGTACCTTCCTCCAGCACCGCTTTGTAACTTGTCCCAACACTCCCCTTCCCCAACACCTCCGCCGATGCTCTCAACAAATCCTCCAAATCAAAACTGTACCTACCTCCCTCGAAAAACACCAATTTATTCCTATCTCCCCCTTCCACTGACCCTCCCGTGATGTCGTCCTTCGACGACGACGTCCCCGCCTCCGCCACCGTCCTCGCCGTAATAATCCCCGGAGGTTTTTGAACCTTCCTAGTTTTCGATCTCCTTTTCCTAATAAGGAGAAAAATTAGACAGAGAAGGAGGAGAAGAATCAATACTCCTCCGGCGACGGAGATTCCAACGATGGCGGCGGTTGAGAGCTTTCTGTTATTCTTACGAACCGGTGCTGAACTAGGTGGAGGTAGAGGGGAAGGGGAAGGGGAAGGGAAGAAGGGGTTGCAAGGGGGCAGCGGCCCCCCGCACAAATCAAGGTTATTCTCAAACGATGACGAAGGAAATCTAGCCAGAGAACTAGGTATTGAACCGTTGAGACGATTATTAGATACATTGAAATCAGCTAAACTCGGTAGATCAATGCTCGGTATTCTCCCACTAAATCCATTATTTTGTAAAAATAACCCGGTTAGATGCGTCAAATTAGCTAGTGAAAACGGAAGCGGTCCACTGAAGGTGTTCGACGAAATGTCTAGCCGAGTCAAACGAGTCAACTCGGTGAGAGCCGTGGGGAACTCGCCGGAGAATTGGTTGTTTTGTAGGTAGAGGCTGCGGAGGAGTGTGAGGTTGGAGAAGCCGGCGGGTATGGTGCCGGAGAGGCGGTTGGATCGGAGACTAAGGATTCGGAGGTGCGTGAGGCGGGTGAGGGTGTTGGGGGGGATTTCTCCGACGAGGCCGACGCCGGGGAGGCGGAGGGAGGTGACGGAGGAGTTTGTTGGGTCGCATTGGACGCCTATCCAATTGCAGGCGGATTCGGAGGGGTTCCATTGGAGGCGATTCTCGTGGTGGATTTGGGAGAGGAAAGAGAGGAGTGATTGTTTGTCTTGAGTTGGCTCCGATTTGACTATGTTGGTTGTATTGAGTAGTAACAGTAAAGTGTAGAGAGAAGCAATAATGCGTTTAGGAATTGTTTCCATTTTTTTATTTTGAAAAAGTAACAGGAAAGAGTGGCGGGTTTTATTTTTCCGGTGGTGGAAGATTCCGGCGAACAGCCATTGATGAGAGAGAGAGAGAAATGGGAAAAGGAAAAAGAAAAAAAAAGAAAGTGAGGTATGACTACTGACTGAGCCACTGACTGAGGTAGGAGACAAGAGTGAGACCTTTTCTTCTCTTTTTATTTTTTTATTTTTTTAGGTGATTGAAAAATGAACTGAATAAATGGTGTGAATGGGGGCCTGGCCCTCAATTGAATAACTGTTTTTTTTTTACACCTAGATTTTCAAATTTATGTAGCTAATCTTGGATTCTCGGAATTCTTGTCTTAGAGCCATTGTTTTTAAAATCGAACCGGTCATTGAATCGAAAGTTCTACTGGTTACTAGTTTGATTGATTAGATCGAGTCGACCATTGGTTCGATCGGTATAATCGGTGTGGCTTTATTATTATGTAATATATATATATATATATATATATATATATATATATATATATATATTTAGATTATCTAAAATACAATTATAATTCAAAAAAATTATCATTCTTTGTCAATATAAATTTTTATTGTTTCATGTAAATAATCAAAATGTCTTAAAAAATAAGATCAATGTCAAAAATATAAATCTCAAGTATTCCTAAAAGATACATACATTCAAAACATGACAACAAAATTCAAAGTTCATTCATTTTCAAATTTTTGGCTTTGTTCATTTGGGTTCTATTGTTGTAATTTGATGTTTATACGGTAATTGATTTGCATAATTTCAAATAATATTATTCACAATAATGAGAAAATGGTTATGTACTTCTTCATGTAAAAAATGTAATATTTCATTAATTGTTCCTTGTTGATTGTTAAAACACTAAAATAATGAATGTTATTTCAATTAAAGTATATAAATGTAATTATATTAAATGTTAAACAAAAGTTCAAATAAACAATAATAACAAAAAATCTCTAAATTTAAAAAAAAAAAATACAAAAATTTAAGTGAACCACTGGTTCACTGGTTTTATCGGTTCGAACTGACTGATTAGGAGACTGATTTTTAGGGATAAATTGGACCAAATTGGGGACCGGTTAATAGTTAAATCAGACCAACTGGTCGGTCTGATTTTCAAAATACTGCTTAGAACCCTTAAGGTTCATTCTTGTATTTACACTACTATTATTTTTCTCTAATAAGGGTATTAAGGAAATAAACTACATAGAGGCGTACAGAAATTAAGATTTTAAAAATGAAATTCTCTATGAAAATCTACATTATGTTTAGAATTTTCAATCAATGGGATTTATAATGTGTACATTTTTTATATTTTTTTTCCAAAGAATTCTATTAAATTTTTATTTTGTGATGTTCCCAACGCAGTTCCTTTTTCCTGTTGTAATTATATTGATGGATACCTAATTAAAAGGTTGGAATCCATAGATATATTGTTATATATAAAGTGGGAAAAATAATATTTCAAATAAGGGCATCTCCAGTGATGCCTCTGCCCAAGTCCAGCTTTTCCTTTCATTTTCATAAGTCATCTAAAATGATTCAATCTATCAATTCCATTTAATTCCAATTCTCATTTTCCCCACTCTCACTTAATAATAATAATAATAGCAATAATATAAAAAATAACAATAATAAATAAATAAATAATAAATAACAATAAGATATAATTTAAGATTGACATTAATAATAACAATAACAACCAATATTTTTTTTTTTAAAAACACAACAATACAACAATTAAATAGCTGACAACCAATAATTAAATTAAATTTGAGTTTCTAATAATTAACTTTTTAAAAGGATTTTAAAATTGGTACACAATAATACAACAATTAAATACTTGATTGACATGATTTGGGAATAATAAAAATAATTTAATATTGACATTAACTTTTTCAAAATAATAAACAAATTTAAGGATTTTTTTTAAAATTAAAACAAAATAAATTAAATTTGAATTTATTAAATAAGAGTTACATTTTTATATTAAAATTAACTTTTTAAAAATAGTTCACAAATTAAAAAAAAACTAAGATTAAATAAGAGTTACATTTTATGTAATAAGATATTTTAAAGATTTTTTTTAAATTAAAAGGGTTTTTATTAAATAAAATAATTAAAAAATAAAAAAAATGGATCAACAGGTGACCGACAAGTGTAGGCCACCTGCTGCTAGCGAGTGATCCACCTGAATCCTCACCGCTTCATGCGGTGGTTCATAAGATCAAGGCATTATTGCCTTTTCATCCTCTTGCTTCATTAAAGTTGATTTTCCCACCCCTTTAAATCCAAATCCAGCTTCTCACTCCAACATAGGAAATGCCCTATGATAATTTGTATGTGGGTTTGTCCCTCATTGATCTAAGACTAATTGTCAAATTATAAGAAGCCTTGTGATTATGTTATATATAAAGTGGCAATTGGCAAATTATAAAAAGCCGTCTAAGATAATTTATTTGCTCGGTTCTTAACTGATTATGTTTTCTTTTACTGTTCATATTGGTTTGTGTGTTTTAGTTTCAATTTGTGTTCAATTTTTAATAATCTTAAAATTGATTTTTCCAACATTTCCTTGATTTTTTCTTTCTCAAAATTTATTTTTCACATAAATTAATGATTTGAACTATAATTATTAAACATTAAATTTCATTTCACAAGTTAAATTTTGTTTAGCTTTTACCTAAAATTCTATATTAAAAATGCGACCCAACAAAATCGGGGTTAAAAAATTATTTTTTTGCTCTGTACAGAATTGTGGTTAAAAATTATTTACAGATATATATTGAAACAAATTGAGTTAAATAATTTATAGTAATAAATGTTTTCAAATGATTTAATTTTGACTTCTACCTGTCCCAACAATAATTAGAGGATGGGTGGTTTAGGGGTCAAAGATCATTGAAATACTTAAAATGAGATTTTTGTTCATACAATATTTCAAATATACTCAGTCCTGCGCGAATGCAAAGGCGTGGAAAAAAAGAAATAAAACAGCTGCCTTTTTTTGTCGAGACAGGCCATTTTCTGTTTGTTTGAATACGGTGAATTTCTGAGTTGGACAATTGTTGTGATTTATTGAACTACTGATTTTGTCCAAATCGTTCAGACTGTAAAGTCAAAATTCAGACATTTGGAACTGTTTCAATTCATTGGAGAATGAGTATGGAATTATTTTAATTAAAAAATTTAATTGTTAAATGCTAAAAATGGTACATTCGACGTGACAGCTATATCTTTAGTAAATCACGTGATCTTTTGAATATAAAAGAAACACCGATGGTTTATTTGGATGAGGTTTAGTTCGGTTTTACGGATCTCGGTTTAAAAAAGTTGATTTTGGTGGTTTCGATGAAACATTTGAAACTTTATTTGGATGAGTTTTGGCTATTGGGTTTTGTGGTTTGAATAAGTTGAAACTCCACTTGAATTGAGTTTGGATGTTGGGGATTAGGGGAAAAAGTAGATGATAGGTGTCAAATCAATGTCTTTTTTAGTGAGATTTGGGAAAAAAGTAGGTGATATGTGCCAAATCAATGTTTTATATGTTTAAAAAGTTTGAGTGTGGGTTTCTGAATAGGTTTTTTTATGATTTTATGGATTGAACAAAAACTCATTTGAAATAGTTTTGGCTCGATCTCGCGAGGGCCAAAACCCATCCACATACACCCAAAATTCTTTTCAAAATGTTTGAAGGATAAATTACTGTGTATAGTATTGTATATAAATAATTCACAAATAATTAAGTTTTATTTTAGTCAATTTTAAATAGCATAAATATATCAACGCTTATATACAAAGAGTTGATCAAAGTCAGAAAGTAAAAAATGGTCAATACATGTAGATCATAGTGTCCCTATATATGAATTTAATCTTAATGTTAGTGGCTTCATCTCTGGGGATTTCTCTCTCAAAAATCATGTTATTTCTATGGTGCAAGCAAGTGCAATAGATGATAAATGTAATTAATTATGTAGGTATAATTGGACATGTGCAGCAGTGCAGCTATGATGAAATCCCTTATTAATAGATTATTAAGCAGTGATAGATTTTAAAATATTCAGGGTATATTTGTCTCGCATTTTCGAAAAAAAAAGTGCTTGAAAAATATGAAACAAATATGTTTTCAACTTTTTTCCGAAATAATTTTATCTGAAAAACACCAACATAAACACTCACAAAAGCCAAACAAACAACAATTTTCATATCTCTAAAAAAAACCTATATAAACTCTATTTTTATTTTGACATAATGTATATCTCTTATACAACTTATCTCACATAACAAACATAATTTCACATAATATTTTAGAGAGAAAATCACTTTTGATACCATAACTCAACCTACTTTAGGGATTTGATACCACAACTTTTTATGCCGACACATTTGATACCATAACTCCAATCCACTCGACACTTTTGATACTTCCGTCAAATTGGAAACGGAATTGTCACGTGATTGTCACGTGACCGTTAAAACTTTGCACATTTGATACCATAACTTATGTTGACTGATAATTTTACCCCATAACATTTCAGGTTACCAAAAAAGCCCCACATCTCCAAATTTAGTGACGATTTTAGTCCACATTGTTGCCAAATTTTCAAATTGACTCGAATAAGACCACGTGCTGACCAATTTAGAACTTTACACATTTGATACCATTACTTATGTTGACTGCTAATTTTACCCCAGAACATTTCAGGTTACCAAAAAAGCTCCACATCTCCAAATTTGGTGACGATTTTAGTCCACATTGTTGCCAAATTTCCAAATTGACTCGAATAAGACCACGTGTTGACCAATTTAGAAAATTTTACTTATTTTATTTAAATAACTAATTTAATTTATAAACAATATTAATAAATTAAATAATACATTAACATAAATATCACCAAAATTAAGAAAACATATTCTTTTTAAATTTAAATTTATATAATAGAATTAATATATTTAATATTTATTAAAATAATAAATTATATAATTAAAAACTATTTAATATTTATTAAAATAATAAATAATAAATAATTATAATTTAATAAAAAAATCCCCACCCCACCCCACCCACCCCTCCCCCTACCCCCGATTCCCAGGCTGCCGGCGGCCTGGGTCCTTCGATCCCAAGCCACCGCTGCCAAGGACCGAAGATCCCAGGCCGACGGTGGCTTGGGACCGAAGATCCTAGGCCTGCGGTGGCCTGGGACCGAAGACCCAGGCCGCCGGCCTGGTAATCGGGGTAGGGGGCGTGGGGTGGGGAGGTGGTGGGTGGGTTGGGTGGGTGGGGTGGGGAATTTTTTTTTTAAATTATAATTATTTATTATTTATTATTTTAATTTTAATTATATGATTTATTATTTTAATAAATATTAAATATATTAATTCAATTATATAAATTTTATATTTAATAAGAATATATTTTCTTAATTTTGGTGATATTTATGTTAATGTATTATTTAATTTATTAATATTGTTTATAAATTAAATTAGTTATTTAAATAAAATAAGTAAAATTTTCTAAATTGGTCAGCCTGTGGTCTTATTCGAGTCAATTTAGAAATTTGGCAATAATGTGGACTAAAATCGTCATTAAATTTGGAGATGTGAGACTTTTTTGGTAACCTGAAATGTTATGGGGTAAAATTATCAGTCAACATAAGTTATGGTATCAAATGTGCAAAGTTTTAACGGCCACGTGACAATCACGTGACAATTCCGTTTCCAATTTGACGGAAGTATCAAAAGTGTCGAGTTGATTGGAATTATGGTATCAAATGTGTCGGTATAAAAAATTGTGGTATCAAATCCCTAAAGTAGGTTGAGTTATGGTATCAAGAGTGATATTCACTCTAATATTTTATACTTCTTATAACTACAATTTTGATCACTTCCAAAAAAATATACACCTACCTCTAACAAAATATAACAGAGCAATATTGGGCCTCCATCCTATGAATTTGATTTTCACAACAAGCCCAATTCGTAGTCCAAGCCTCATTAGTTTGAATTCTTATGGGCCAAGGGTGAAGAATAACCAACATAGCCCACCAATTAAGCCCAACATAAAACAAGCACTCTCATAGTGCGTGGCCGAGCTCCCGAAGAAACCAGAAAGACCGAACGGCGGCCGAAAATATAATTCAAAAATGATTTTATTATTAAAAAAAAAAGTTCAAAAATGTTTTCCATCAGGCGAAGCTAATTCCTCCACGTCAGCACATGCACAATCTCTCACCCTTTACTTTTTCTTTCTCTATATATATACGCCAGGCCAGATTGGCTTTTCTTCTTTTTTTTTATTTTCTCTCTCGTAGAATAGTAGCTTTATAATTGCTTCATTTCTGGCAGCCGCCACAGGCTACTGCTCTCTTCCTAGGGTTCTTCGATTCATCGTGCTGATTTGATTTTTTTATTTGTTCGATTTTTTTTGTTTTCTTACGGTGAAAGTTCAATCAGCACCAAGTCAACTGTTGAGCTGGTTCAGTTTTTTCAAAAGTCGAGCAGTTGAGGTTGGGTTTAATTTGATTTTTACTTTGTTTGTTGGTCATAATTCGAAGTTGTGTTCGTAAATTTTGTTTCTGTTGTCTGGATCTGATGTTTTTGCATGTGTGGTTATTAGTTAATGTTTCAAATTTGCTGGAAGGTGGGATGATTTGTGTGGGTGTATAAATTAGGGTGAATTGGAATGTTTTTGGCTTGAGTTAGGGTTTGTTGCTGGATTACTATATTTCTTGCTACAAGTTCTATTGAAATCCGATTCTTTTTTGGGGGTTGGTTGGGTGGGTTGGGGGGAGGGGGGAGGTTGTTTGGGAACGATTGAGGAGGTTTGTTGTGTCTTTATCTGTTGATTTCGCTTAATGTGTTTTTGGTCTCCCAGTTTGTGTTGGACCAAAGTCTTATCAGAAATGATTCGTTTAGGGATTGTGAGAAGCATTTGTATTCGTTAAGGGATTGTGAGAAGCATTTGTATTAAATCACAGGCGCCAGTTAAAAACATATATGTTTCAGATATCATGTATGCATATCTTTCGACATTGTAATTGGGCTTTATGCAGCTCAAAGATATGATCTTGGCGAATTTGAGATTGTACAATGCTTTTCTCTATATCACTGAAGAGTTGATGCTATGCATGTGATTGGATTTTGTTAAGTTGTGAAGTATGAACATTGACATAGTTAGCACAAACCACTCCACTGGTACTTTGTAGAACTTTGAGGATTTTTTCTAGGTGGACATATAAAATATGTACTCTAAACTGTCTCTCTCTCTCTCTCTCTCTCTCTTGTTCTGTGGCCTCTATTGTTTGAATAGGGGATTGTGTTTTATAAAATCCCTTCCTAGTGTTAAGATGATGTTTGGAATTTGTTTGCTCATGTTCACATTCAAGCTTGTGCAATATGAGCTTGCAAGGCCCACAAAGCAGGATTAAAATGTCTCAGTTATGTGGACCTCATAATAATCTGATTAAGACCTTTTTGTTTAAATTTTCAACTACCAAAAGATGTAGCGATTCTTTTCTATACTGCAATTGTCTTACATTTGTTGGATCAGATTTTACGATGAGCATGTACTTCCATAAACTTTTTCTTATTCGTCTCTGGTTTTTTTGGTTGTTTAATAGTTTTTCCAATCTTTTGAAGCGGTTGGGAGCAAAGAGTTAGTTGTTAGTGTCTGTGCTTGTGTTGACATCTAAACATGCCGAAAGAGAGAAGAGCTCGTTCTTTATCCTTTGATAGGTCTAGGCGATCTCCTTTCACCTGCAGCTCTAGTTATTCAAGACAGTCCTTGCCCAAAGACCCTTTAGAGGATGATAAGAATATCAAAGAATGGGAAGATGCTCGTTGTCCAGTTTGTATGGAACATCCTCACAATGCTATTCTACTTTTATGTTCATCACATGAGAAGGGCTGTCGTCCTTTCATGTGTGACACAAGTTACCGCCATTCTAATTGTTTTGACCAGTTTCGGAAGTCGTTTGAAGAAGCTTCAGCAGTTGTACATATACCAGATGATGTTCCAAACTCGACTTCACCCTTGCCATCTCCCTCACCTATTTCTGAAGCTGTGTTCTCTGATATGGAGGGTGAAAGAAGTCCAGAAAGATCTATTTCCATGCATGAAGTGCCCTGTGAGGACCTAGTGAAGTCAAAAATTATTTGTCCTCTTTGCAGAGGCCCAGTAAACGGGTGGACTGTTGTCAAGACTGCTCGTCGTTTGATGAATTCAAAATCAAGAAGCTGTGCCTCTGAGATATGTGAATTCAGTGGTACATACACAGATTTACGGAAGCATGCTAGATTGGTGCATCCTCTGGTAAGACCAACAGACGCCGACCCAGAAAGGCAGCGTAACTGGAGGAGACTAGAAAGGCAGAGAGATCTTGGAGATTTACTTAGTACACTTCAGTCTTCTATTGGAGAAGAAAGGACTGCTGAGGAAAGTACTACTTTATCCATTGATGATGGTGGTTGGCTGACTGTATTTTTCCTTGTTCGATTTATCCGACCAGGAAATACTTCAACTAGATCCAGTACATCAAGAACCCGGGCTCAAGTGGCTGTACGAAGAAGATCATCAAGAAGGCTTTGGGGTGAGACCCTTGATGGGGTACCAGAGACCCCCCAAGAAGATGAGATTCTACCTTCCCAAAGTGTGCAAAGGCAGTATGTTAGGAGACGTTTCCGTGATCCAGTCAATGACGCCCCCCAAGAAGATGAAATTCCATCTTCTGAAAGTGTGCAAAGGCAGTATGTTAGGAGACGTTTCCGTGATCCAGTCAATGACGTCCCCCAAGAAGATGAAATTCCATCTTCTGAAAGTGTGCAAAGGCAGTATGTTAGTAGACGTTTCCATGATCCAGACAATGACAACTATGAAACTTCAGATGGTGGGCAAGGTTTGCCAAGGCATTCTGTAAGGACACACGATGACAATGAATCTTCAAATGGTGGGCAAGGTTTGACAAGGCATTATGTAAGGACACACAATGACAATGATTCTTCAGATGGTGGACAAGGTTTGCCAAGGCAATATGTTAGGACACGTTTCCACAATCAGGAGAATCAATGATGACCATCATGGGAAGAATTAATCAATAAGCATGTATCTTCTTATATTGAAGTATATTATTTTGCTTTGTTTTATTTTACCAGTTTTCACTACCAATGCCGCCTAAGATGAATCGCGTTATTGCTTTCCATTTTTATCAGTTCCATAATAGGGTGAACTTGCATTAAATTGTATTACAAATCAAAGTGGTGACGATTCTCTGTCACTAAACAAATATGAGTTTGCAGCTATATGTTAGCTGCTTTATTATATCTTACATGTTTTGGTGATAATGATTTTGAATTTTGAAATTTGAAATGAAACAATGTATCTGCAGGTGTTACATTGACGTCTGATACACAACATCTTTAAGAATTGAGAGTGTACTTAATATTGGGTGAAGAGCAAAAACATGGTTAAGGAACATCTTTTCAAGCTTGATTATAATAAATGAAACAATTAATCATACATGATGTTTTTGTTGCATATTTTTGGAGATTTATTAAAAATAAAAAATTGAATTGCAAAAAGAACAATCCCCAGTCATTTACAATTATTTAGAGTTGCTTAGGTTTTTTGAATTATTTTACTTTTTTTTAATAATAGTTTTATTGGAAGTTTTGAACCTGCCCTCAGAAAAATTCACGGGTTGAGCGTCCAACAACAATTTTCATTTTTCACTGGAAAATAGTTGAATAGAAGCTTGATTTGAAGGACCACATTGCAACACTTTTCTATTGAGGGTTAAAAATATAATAGGATGGATGATTTATTTATGTGATTAATGAACGAATGTTAAACTGAAATAAATATCTTCCTCTTCTTCCATCATGTAATGTAAGTGGAAAGAAATGTGTGTAAGGAAAAGTTCAGTTTTGAGAATGGGAAGCAATTGGTGTTGTCACCATCTCTCACACGAACTCCTCTTCCACTCTCCTCCTCCCGTTGTTCTTCAGAGGAGACTAAATTTCTCCTTCTGCCATCAGCGTTCAGTTATTTCAGCTTCGGCTTTCCGCACTCACACCAGCAGCGACTTCACCTGGAACGACGTCGTTCAGCTCTCCCAACCACAGCCGGAGCAAAATTAAACGGAAGTGTATGTGTCTGCCCAAATAATAAATTTTATATGTGTCGGATTGATTGGATTTGGCTGACAAGAAGATCACTTGATTGATCACAATGATCAGATTTTCTGAACACCTTAGAAGATATGAACATGTATTTACGTTCCCAGAAGATACCTCTTTTGGACGCCATATTGCATTTCACCCGACATTGAGTTCTCCGGAGTACAGGACCGAAGCTGTTGGAGATGTTATCAAAACTTTGGGCGGAAAACATATTCCAGGAATACGAAATGAGGTGCTCGTGATCACAAAATATTCAACATTATCTAAAAGTTGAATTGACCATCATATTATAATTTTGCATGTGTCTCTTCTTTACTAACTTCAGTTTGAGCTTATTTTGACTACAGTTGTATCCAGTCACGTCTGTTTTTGGAACACCTGAGTTTTTCTCACTCGAACGTGCAGCAGCACTGTATTTTGGAATAAAGGTGACACGATATTTCTCATGTTCTTGTTTGTTGTATTCAGTTTGTAAATGATGAACTATGTAGTTTCACTATAGTAATTTATTCTTCCAAGATTGCTATTGGGTCAGAAAACTACACTGGAATTGCTCCAAGTGCAGGTTATGATTGTCCCGTTATTCATCCCACGAGCTCCTCTTTGTATCTTTCTTGAAATTGGATCAATATCTTTGGTTTTGACTTGGGTGATTTGGTATTGAAGACGGATCATTACTATTTTCATTGCGTGAGAAACCATGCCAATTATCCTTAAAATCTCAAGCGGCAGGGTTGTATGTTTATTAATACCTCCAAGAGCTAATAGTCTATTTCAAACAATATGAGACAATAGATAGTAAAAATTCGAAAAATAATGAGTCACTTTTGACCTATTTTACTTGGATTGATGTATGTGTGCATAAGAACCTCATTTCTTGATGGTTGTAGAAAGTATGCTGAGGAAAGTTATGCATTCACCGTACTATTTATTTGATAAGGTTTGATGCTAGGTTTATGGAGTCCAAATGAATGGCTATGTCGAAAGAGATGGAGAAAAGTACCTATGGATAGCAAAGAGAAGCAAAGTAAATCCTGGAAAGCTTGATGAACTAGTTGCTGGAGGACTGGTATGATTTCCATTTCAATGTCATGTTTTAAAATGGTTTTCCTAAGCACTAGTTGATGCAGAACTGGTATGGTATTATTTCAATATCATGTTTTAAAATTGGTTTTATCAGGAACTATTATGCGTAATGGACATATAATAGCTGATTTGCTCGTAGAAATTCCCGTCCAATTCTTTTCCACTCAAATTGTCATTCTGCTGATAGTGTTGTATTTCAATATAAAAAATTGTATGAATATGAGTACAGCCACACGGGATATCCCATGGGGAAAATCTTGTGAAGGAATGTGAAGAAGAAGCTGGAATACCAAGGTCTATTTCCAGCATGTAAGTTCTTCAATATGATGTCCCAATTCATATATATATCTTTGTTCGAAGACACTTTATCATTTGTAAGATCATCTCAAGCTAGATAAGTGATTAAGTTCATATACTTTGTTTAGGGGTGGGCATTTGGTATCGGGAATTGGGAACCCGAACCGTACCGACCGGGTATTTACCAAAAAAATTTTTTTTTATGGGTTTTCCGGGTTTTGGGAAACCCGATTTCCCGATTAATATAAGTCGGTACGGGTTTCGGGTAGGAGGTTCTACCCGATCGGAAACCCGGTTATACCAATATTCTCAATTCCTATTTCTATATATGTAAAAATAAATGTGGCCCACCCACTTTTTTAAAATAAAAGTTGAAAAATAAATAACATTTTCTCTCAATTCTCTCAATTGACTCAACCCTCAATTAGTAAATTCTCAAATCCAAATACTCTATCATCAAACAAAATTCTTACTGCCACCGTATCCTCCATTTTATCTGGCATCGTACGCCTCCTCCCCACACCGACAACCATCGAGGAAGCTCATCCTCTTTCTCCTCATCACTTCATGTTATTCCTTCTCTGATTTTTTTTTTTTTGGGGTTTGTCATTTTTCTGTAGGTAAGTCATGGATGTTGGATTTTTGGGTAAGAATTGATAGCAATGTACCTAAGAACAGTGTTTCACCATTAAATTTTTGCAGCAGAGGGTTTGATTTGGGTGAAATTTTAAGTGTCAATTTTTATTATGAATTTTTTAATTGAATATATATGTGGATGGTGCGAGAGACTAGCTTTTGTAGCTGGGGAATTTGGAGTAAAGTGGGTTTCCCGAACCCGTTCCCGAATTCCCAATTTTTTTCGGGAACCCGAAATACCGGGAAGAGGGTAGGTCGGGACGGGTTTCGGGAAGGAAAATTTCAATCCCGAAACCCGAATACCGTTCCCGAATTTCCCAAATTCCCGAAAACCCGTACCGATCCCACCCCTAACTTTGTTACACTCGGAGCTACAGCAGCTGGGGCCGTATCTTACATGGATATTGATGGACATCGTTTCAAGAGAGATGTTCTTTTCTGTTATGCTTTAAAGCTTCCTGAGGGATTTATTCCTGTGAATGAGGGTAAGTCTGTCAAATTAAAGATTATTTAGATGTGTCCTAGCATCATTCTTTACTATTTTCAGATGTTCTTTATCACATTTACTTTTACGTTGACATGAATTCTCTTTTCCATGGAAGATGGAGAGGTGGAAAGCTTTAAACTAGTCCCTGTTACACATGTTGCAAACATCACAAGGACCACACAGTTATTCAAAGATAATTGCAATCTCGTCATTATTGATTTCCTGTTTCGCAATGGGTACAATATCTTTTCACTGTCTATAATTTGCCCTCGTCCGAGTGATGCCTTAAATGATAATGATTTGAAATATACCATTTACTTAATTAATCTTGGTTTATTTTAAATATCTGCAATATGTCTAGGACCAATACTCATTTAGTAAGGAACTATGAAACTTTAGTTGCTTTTATATTCTTTGAAAAGGAATTCTTCTGCACATGTGATAAATTATGTTTGCAATATCTTTGATGTTAAAATATGGCGTCTGCTGTTTGAATCTCTGCACAATCTATTCTTTATTTATTTGCATTCTGTTTTTGAATGATCTCTTGAATAGCATTAGTTTCTGATTACATGCAGGTCTATTTAACCTGAAAGTTTAGGATATCTGAAGTTACTGCGGAGTTTGAGAAGTGGAGTTTGCACCTAGATGCTATTCATTTTATTCATGTTACTTTCATCACCCAATATTTTGTTCCCCCAAACCAATTCAATCTGCTATGACCATCATATAAAATGTAATTAACTCAATTTTATCGCCTTATAAGAAGGGGAGCTTCCAACTTTCTTATACTCATCAAAATTAAAACGAATAGCTAAAATTTTCATATTGACCCTTAACTAGAAGACCCTTCTCTTTCTTCTGTCATAAAACCCGAACGATTTGTGCCTTTACCAAACAGCCATCTTAGAGTTCACACAGATATTTTCTTGGAACAGGTGAAACTGTTTACTTTCTATGTTATTCAGTCCCATATCCGTTGCCTGACAAGCGATAACATTATAAAGAACTTCATTAAGTACCAATTGATTGCAGGAGTCGAGGTTCATCTGAGGTATGTACATAAAGAAAATAGAAACCAGATGAAATATTTATCTCAACTTTCTGATGCCGCGTATTTATGTATATAACCACAATATTTGCTGACCAGTAATAACTTACATACGAACATAAATATATGTTCATGTCCAGTTCCCTACAATAGCTTGAGCATTTTCAGACGTCCTTCATGTTCGGGATCCAGCTTTGGAGGGGTGTAACAGCCCCCAAGATCCTCCACTATATATTCCTGCAACATTCAGAAAGTACCTTAAATAATTTGAAAATCAAAAGAAAGGACAAAGTCAAAACCAAACTTGACCATGAAAAGTCCGAAAACTAGTCAAATACACTATTCATTAGTTCATAATCTAAAAGTCATTACAGATATAAATATAATTCAACATAAAGTATCATAGTATTAAACCTGTGTGAGTTCTCTCTTGGTGAGGATGTGATAATGTCTTTGCCAGATCCTCTGAATCGCCATAGTGGCAGCAAGAAAGCCATATGCAATGCCAAGGATGGATAAGATAACAATAAAAACAACAGCCAGAACAAAGCATGCTTCCACTGATGCTGGAAAACAATCCAAAATGCCGCACCCATAACAACAGTTCTGACACCCAGCTAACCGCGGGTCATTGGTATTAAGGGTAGTACAATGCATTATGAGCCCAAAAAGTCCAAGCAGCACAAAGAAACTGAGAACTCCTGGTTCCATACATATGTATAACACCAAAAAATTAATTAATATCAAAATTTAAGTAAAAAACAGTTTTACAAATCATCTAACTGCGTGTATTGGAAAAGTAAGTTTTACACTAATTCTGAACATAGCAACCTTTAACATAAAATAAAAAGACTAACTTCAGGTAATAGTTCATTATTGGCGATGTTTTAAAGAAGTACTTTGCTATCATGTGCAGATGAATACATTGGTATTAGAGATTTACCTACACAGTAGTAAAAAGGAACAGGATGCTTGGAAAGTATACGGTCCCAACTGTCATTGAATGAATTCCTAAAGTTTCCATCTTTGTCCATGATGTATGCAAAACCACCAATCGCTGTAATCACCTATAACAAGAAGGGCATGAGCAAATAAGCACGAGGTTTTGTTTCATAGTAACAATAAATACAGCTCAACTCAAATATCAGGAAATGTGGAACTTTTCTAGACACTGTACTTACTGCTAAAATTGGGACACATTAAAGAAATTAATCCCGAACCTATACATTACATAATTTCAAACAACAATTAAAATATAGTGGGTTGGTCCAGCTGAGAGGAGGGAAATGCCTCAGATTTCATTTCTATTCTTCTAAGAAGTTCAACTACCATAAAGTTATACAACAATATGCAAAGGTGGATAGTTAATCCATCTAGATTATCACATGCACTTAAATCATACCTGTGCGAAACGGTATGGTGCACCACCTATAGTGTTAGCCATTGTCACTATGGTGTATATTGATGCTATTAATTTTGAGATAAGTTCTTTTAACGATTTCAATCATCTTTAGATAAGAGTCAACGAAGTGAAAGTTTTGTGTCATTGCCCTCAAATTTGTGGTTCTCGATGAGTTAGATCCTTACTTTTAATCTTTAGAGTAATTCTGGAAACATAAAATTCCATTGCCATATCTAAATGAGGTTGGATACAATAGGACAAAAATCATGGAGTAATTTAAAAGAACGTACAATTAACCTTTATGGATTATCATATGTACTTAAAATGGCTTCGGTTCAACATCCTTAGTATCAGCCATTGCTGTTATAATTTATATTCATTATGTTATGTTCTCTTGCGAAAAAGTTCCACAGGAGTTTCAATAGTTTTCGTCTTTATGAATATCTTAGCAAACAGCCTTCAGTAGTCTCGAAAGAGATAAGAGGAGGATGATTTCAATTCTCAGCTCAAGCAATAAAGAGGCAAGGAGAATAATTCCAAGTTTTAGGGTTTCTAATCATAGCTCAAGGAGTAAAGGCAGATCTTGATAACCTAAAGCTAAAGTCATGTCCTAGCACTACCATGGTTGACTTCTTCGTATAAACTTCTATGTTTTATTCTTTGCAAAAGGTTAAGAGAACAGCTGAGCTCTCAACACATGGAGTTCAACCAAGCCACTAGTCATTGCCTCTGGCTAGCTATTACAGCCAAGAGTGACACTTTAAGCAGTGACATTAACAACATCAAAGGTGACCTAAGTATCACACTCCAAAGGACTCCAACAAACAAAGAAAGAATACGAATTGTCAGTAATTTATTTACAACCTAAGACAATCCCAACAACCCGATGACACTTCTAAATTTGTTACGCCAGTATAAAGTATCAGAATGTAAAAATGAAGTTAGCTGGACTTACTGTTTGCACAGCCAAAAACACAAGGAAAACATCTCTAGCAACAAAAATTCTGAACTTGATTTTACGCCAAGAGTTATCCTCCACTTCTGCCGGTCTGAGGTGAAATTGTGCTTTACAAGTAGTGCAATGCGAAAAGGCAAATCCTTCCTAAATTAGAGTAATAAAAAAGTATCAGGAGTTTTGTCAACGTTCGAGTTCATTATATTAAAATAAAAGTGACAGGAAGGATCTACCCAGTACCCACCTTGACTGAACGCCAGTGATCAAGGCAAGAGCGATGCACAAACTGTTGAGTGCCTTTGCACATGCATGGCGATATCAATTCGTCATCTGTGAAGGAAAACTAAATTAGGGCAACGTAAATTTATAACGGAAAAAGTCGTACAATTCAAGAGCCGATATTGATTTGCAATAAGCCATAGCCAAGAAATAAAAATGAGGCATCGTTTTACAGAGCATTTGGGGTTGCTCAAGTCCAACAATCAATATCATCCAGAAAAACCATTAGTTATGACAGATGAAATCAGGAATTACCCAAACTGGAAACTTAACAAATCCCAACTAGTTCAAAAACGGCAAAATTAGAACAGGGAAAAAAAAAGAGGAATTAAGTCAACTGATAAAAGCGGAAATCAATTGTAAACATAAAACAACATGATTCTAAGTGTATCAACTCCACGCCAGCTGCATGATCATCAAATGCTCCTCCAGAAAAAGTCTGAAAAGGAATTATTCAGACTTCTCGATGATTTTCTATAAATTATTAATTCTTAGCTAGGAGAATAAAATTACGCCATAGAAACCCCAAAAAAGATTCAGAAAACCTCAAAACAAGATTATAGTATCAGATAATTCCAAATAGAAGACATCAATAAAATTGCTGAAACGTTATCGATTCCTTACCATGTTCACTGTCGCATTCGAGGCAAATTCTACAAGAAGGCAAGGAACCAGCTTCAACGTCGTCGTTTGTGATCTCACAATTAGACGAAGATGTGCCCTCAAGCAGATGATCTGAATCCTTAGGGCTTTCCGAGCCAATTGGTTCCATCTCCATCTGTGAATTCATATCTCCAATTCCTTATAAATTAAGATTTCTTCTGAAGTTGTTAAGAGTTTGTATGAGTCCTTTATACAGAAATCTGCAGAGATGATTCAGCAAGTGCGGTGAATTCGAGATAATGAGAAGCTGAGAATACCAAATAAACCCTTTAACATAAAATTTTGTATCCGGACAGAAATAAAGCAAAAAGAAAATATTTACGCAAAGGAGTATTTTATTATTTATTTAATTAAATAAATAAATACTAACAAAATGCACCCTTTAATGAAGTTCGTGCTTTGCACCATTATAAAGTCAATATTAAGTTGTTTGTCGAGAATGAATGTTTTCCTAATAAGATGAATAGATTTTTTGATATAGTGTATTGTCCCGTTCAGAAAAAAGAAAAGAGGAACAAATTGGACACAAATTGATAAACCTACCTTTTATTGATTTTATTGGATCATTCGACTCAATCATTAATTCAACCTATAAGACATTATAATTAATTTATGAATATATTTTACTTTCAAGTATAAATCATGTTCATTAGAGGGATTTTTTTTTTAAAGTCTGATTTGGTTAAACTCATCCAACCATTAAACAAGTCTACTTTTGATTTGTGATTGATCACTCTCTTGGGAGTTACGTCAAATCCCAAAACAAGTATATTGCACTTACTTATAATTACTATGGATTTTGCCAAACTCGATCTAGGTAATAATTTCATGGAATAATATCTTAGAAAAACTTGAAAGATATATACAGTTTAACTAGGGAAACTAAATAGTTAAAACTTATGAGGAATGAAAAAAAAAAAAAAAAAACTCAATACTGATGAATCGATTTAAATCAAAGACTCCATGGATGGGTTCCTGAAGTTGGGCCAACATCAATCTTTTTTTTTTTTTTTCTTTTTCTCAAGGGTTTAATTTTTTTTTAGGACGGTTGGACACATTAATATAGATACAAAATTATGTTTAAAGAAAATACATAAATCTATAAAAAAATTGAACTTACATCTATCTTTATTTTTTCTAACAAAAAATAAATACAAATTAATTTGACATATGCCATATATTTTTCTCTATCAAACTCAATACTCAAACTCAATTCAAATCATATTTTAAAATTTTAAACCCGAAAAATCCAAGTTTCTAATTCAATCTGAATATTATTTCAAAGTGTTCATTAAAATCCCTCAAACCAACTTTTAAAATAAAAACCAAATAAAACTAAACACACTATGGACCCAAAATGTTCTCTAGTCACTTGAAAATAATTTCTCTAGTGACAACTGACAAAGCTTAGTCTAGTGATCAAATTAAATTCAAAATAAAGAGGTCTTGAGTTGCATTTTTACTAGTACGTGTATTTTTCTACTTTGATAATAACATAAAAATTTAAAAGTTATGATATAAAGTGAAAAAGAAAAACAGTCTCAATATATGATATATTAATTAAAAAGGAAAAAAATTGGAGAAATGGTTGGGAAAGGAAAATTTTGAATTTTGACAATGGCGAGCAATTGGTGTTGTCACCATCTCTCTCACAAATTCCTCTTCCGCTCTCCTTCTTCTCCCGCTTTTCTTCAGAGGAGACTGAATTTCCCCTTCTGCCCTCCACATTCTGTTATTTCAGCTTCGGCTTCCTTCACTCACAGCAGCGACTTCACCTGGGACGACGTCGTTCGGATCTCCCAATCTCAGCAGAAGCAAAATGACTCTTCTGACCTCCGAGGGTTCTTCGAGAAAGTCACTCTCTGCAATCGCAACTCCGTAAGTGTCAAATACGCTCAATTATGATCACAACTTTGTAATAATTGCGGAATGCATTTCAATTTTCAGGAGAAGCAGTGTGAATTTATTCCTTTCGTAAATGAAGGACAAATCGTTGGCTATGTACACAATGGGTAATAATTCATTTAAATATCCTGTAGTAATCGTGTTGAGCAGCTGATTTTCGTTAATGGATTATTTTATATATGTTGGATTGGACTGAGGAGATCACTTGTTTAATACCGTGATCAGATTTTCTGAACATCTGAGGAGATATGAACATGTATTTACGTTCCCGCAAGATACCTCTTTTGGACGCCATGTTGCGTTGCATCCGTCACTGAATTCTCCGGAGTACAGGACGGAAGCTATTGCAGATGTAATCAAATCTTTGAGCGAAAAACATATTCCAGGAATCCGAAATGAGGTACTCATTGAAATTGAAGTGACATCACTCTAAAATTTCAGAAGATGTGTAAACATCTATAATTCGAGTTTATTTTACTACAGTTGTATCCAGTCACGTCTTCTTTTGGAACACCTGAATTTTTCTCACTGGAACGTGCAGCAGCACCGTATTTTGGAATAAAGGTGACAAGACATTTCTCGCATTATTGTTTAATTTATTCAGTTTGTAAAGTGAGGATCTAAGATTGCCATACTTAAAAAGGGAATGTGATTTCTTGTTCGCATGATCTATCTTGGGTTAGAATATGGAATTGCTCTGAGTGCAGGTTATGCTTCTCCCTTCATACATTACACGAGGAAATCGAATAATATCTTTAGGATTAAATCTGGGTGACTTGGTATGAAGTTGGTCATTACTACTTTATGGTGTCGTGGAACCCTGCAAATTGTTCTTAAATGAGCTGCATTCTTGAAAATCTCAAGAGGCGGGGTTGTTTGTTTATTAGTGTCTCCAAGAGATGATAATGTTGTTCAAACAAATGGAACAATAAGTAATACTTCCATAACATTGAGTCAATTTTGATGTAATTTGCTTGGATTACAGTTTATGTATTTCAATGTTCCATATAAACAATACATTTTGATGCAATGAGCTGCATTCTTGAAAATCTCCAGAGGCGGGGTTGTTTGTTTTTTAATGTCTCCAAGAGATGATAGTGTTTTTCAAACAAAATGGAACAATAAGTAATATTTCCATAACAATGAGTCAATTTTGACGTAATTTGCTTGGATTAAAGTTTATGCATTTCAATGTTCCATATAAACAATAAATTTTGATGCTAGGCTTATGGAGTTCATATGAATGGCTATGTTGAAAGAGATGGAGATAAATATCTATGGATAGCGAAGAGAAGCAAAGTAAAACCCACATATCCTGGGAAGCTTGATCATCTAGTCGCTGGAGGACTGGTATGATTTCACCTTTCAATGTCATGTTCCACAAGGCTATGTTTGTTCTTAAAAGTCAGCGAGTAAAATGATGATGAAAATGGAATTGAACTAAAAATGAGGCTCAACGTTCTATCATTTGATGTTAGGGTAATATTTTCCTTAGCGTTTTACTCACTGAAATTCAATAATCAAACACAACGTAAGTGGTTCATCAGGGACTGTTATGTGTATGGATGTAAGCACTTAATGCTGCTTCTGGATCTGGAGTTGCATCTCTCCGTTTTCAGTTGAAAGTATCGACTCATCTTTTTTATTACTTGGAATTTTTATTGTCACTAGTTTGCTCATAGGAATTCCCATCCAATTTTTTTCAACTCAAATTCACTACATAGTTTTCATTACTTTTTGCTCAAATTGTCATTCTGCTGATAGGGTTGTATTTAATTGAAAAAATTGTATGAATATGAGTACAGCCACATGGGATATCCTGCGGGGAGAATCTTGTGAAGGAATGCGAAGAAGAAGCTGGAATACCAAGGTCTATTTCCAGCAAGTAAGTTTCTTCAGTTTAATGTCTCTGCTCCAGAAGTATCAATGCATATATTTATACAGTATAGATGCATCTTTTGCTCAAAGACACTTTATCATTCGTAAGATCATCTTTTGGTAGATCAGGGATTGAGTTTATATAATTTTGTTATACTCAGAGCTACAGCAGTTGGGGCCGTGTCTTACATGGATATTGATGGATATAGATTCAAGAGAGATGTTCTTTTCTGTTATGATCTAAAGCTTCCCGAGGACTTTATTCCTGTGAATGAGGGTACGGCTGTTAAATGTCAGCTTATGATTCATGATAAATAACGCTTATTGAGATGTGTTCTACCATTCTTTACTATTTTTGTACATTCTTTAAGATGTTCTCTGTCACGTTGACATAAAAACTTTTTTACATGGCAGATGGAGAGGTGGAAAGCTTTAAACTAGTCCCTGTTACACATGTTGCAAATATCATAAAGAGCACAAATATGTTCAAGGAAAATTGCAATCTCGTCATTATTGATTTCCTGTTTCGCCATGGGTATTATATCTTTTCATTATCTATAATTTGCCTCTTCTGAGTGATTGCTAAATTAAAATACAATGTCTGAAAGCAAGTTGAGTCCATTTTATCACTAGCTTGTTATAGTGTCTGTGGCTCTTAATGTCTGGTCCATCATGTGCTCAACTCTCAGTGATGCGGTCATGTGAAATTAACCATATATTTTTACTAAAATTGGGTCTTTTGGAAATACGCGTACTAAGCCCAAGAACAATAAGCAGTTTGTGATAAGTGTCTTGGATTAATAAATTATCAATCTTTTGGTGCTTTTATATAACTATTCAAATTGATTCTTTGATATGACCAGAAAATCTATTGTTTGTGTATTCTATCTTTGAATGATTTAGATTGCCTTGGTTTCTGTATTCATACAGGTATATTAAGCCTGAAGGTTTAGGATATCTGAAGCTATTGCAGAGTTTGAGAAGTGGAGATTGCACCTAAATGTTATTCATTCATGTTGATTCCTTGTGTTTATTTACTATGAAGAAGTGCATCTAAGTTTAAATCTTAGAGAGTAGAATTCATATTTAGATTTAATGGAAATCATTTTAAATTAGAACAAATATATTACATATGTTTCCATTTTGACATAATTTGTCAAATTCTGTACACTTGACTTATCCTTAAGCAACTAAACACCACATTGTAAGGTTCACCTGCTCTTATTTGTGTACAAAGAATAGTGAAGTAAATGAAATATTTATCTTAATTCTGAAGTGGCGAACAATTTATTTATGCCGATGTTGGTTCATCACACCAGAGGTTGAGCCTTTTCAGACGTTCTTCGTGTTTGGGATCTAGTTTTGGAGAAGTGTAACAGCCCCGGAGATCCTCCACTATGTACTCCTGCAATATATTTAGTCAAAATTCAAAACCCAATACTAAGCAAACATGACCATGTAATGTCTGGAAACAAAAAATTGAGCGAGACAAGGACACTTTTCATTAGTCAGTTTATATCTAACAGGTTTTACCAGAAATAATTAGAAATTAAGTGTAAAAATAAGTATTTATTCAACCTGTGTGAGTACTCTATTCGTGAGGATATGATGGAATCTTTGCCAGGTCCTTTGAATTGCCAGAATGACAGCGATAAGGCTATATGCGATGCCAAGTATGGCTGCGACAAGTAGAAAAAGGAGACCCACAAGAGTCTCCATTGTTCGAGGAAAGTAATCCAAGATGCCACACCCATAGCTACAATGTTCACAACAAGGGAACCGCGGGTCATGGTAATTTGGGTCTCCACAATGGAGAACGACCCCCCACATTCCAAGCAGCACGAAAAAATAGATGACTCCTGGTTTTGTATACATGGTAAAAGTATCACACCAGAAACTTCATTAAGATCAGATATTAAGGGGGAAAAAAATCCTAACTGCCAATTGAAGAAACAAGGTTTACATTAAATTTAGAATGTAGCAACAAATAACAAACTTAAAATATTACTTCATCAATTGCAATAAATTATGGAATCATAGTTTTTGTATCATGTGTAGAAAAATACACTGGTATAGAGATTTACCTACACAATAGTAAAAAAGAACAGGATGCTTGGAATGTATATGGTCCCAACTGTGTGACAGCCAAACAGATTCATCCTCGTCCAAGATAAATAAAAAACCACCAATCGCTATAACCATCTATGACAAGAAGGGCAGAAAATAAATGATCAAGATATTAATTTCCACTATAGTGCTCATTTTGCAGTAGTAACTCTAAATATAGTGAAACCTTAAAACAAGATTTGTGGATGCTTTCTTGACAAAGTATGTAAATTGATACAATAAAAGAACCTACCCCAATACACAACAGTGAAAGACATAATTGTCCAGCTGAGAGATGGCAGAGGCCTCAAATTTCATTTCTATATTTGTAAGGGTTCCAACAAACATAAAGTAATAGGTAAATAAGCAAAAGAGGATACAGAATACATCTACATGATCATTGTCATTTAATCACTATTGTGCAAAAATGCATGGGTACGACTTGCATAGTAGCCATTGTCTTCATAGTGAATTTCATGATTACACACATATTGCGAGATAAATCTTGAAACTCTTTCAATCACCATCATGAAAATTAAGTGAAGGTTTTGGTATGCCCTCAAAGATGGTTGACGTGTTGAGTCACGTCATCACTTGAAGTTTTTAGAGTAAAGCTAAGTTTTCCAACTTTACTCCTAAAAGTGTTCATTGCCAGACAAAAGAATAGATATCAAATACAAAAGGATAACATAAATTATTATGAGTCAATCATTTGAATTATCACACGCACTTAAATCACATCCGTGCAAATAACAGACATCAAGAGAATTAGATATTGACATAAAACTCATGATGTACATTATTTCCTGAAAGTTCCTTTACCGATTTCAATCATCTCCATCCTGATGAAATTTCAGCAGATCCCTTTAGCAAAAAGATATAGACGAGCTTTGGAAAAGTCAAAGTTTTAGTAGCATAACCCAATGGATTCCATCAAACAAATGAAGACTACACATTTTCACTATAAACAATATCAATTACCTAACACAATTGCAACAACATGAAGTATTTATGATTCAGAAAAGCAATTTATTACACTCCCCAATAAACTTGTTATACCAATATATAGAAGCTGAATATATAAGTTAAATTAATATCTTTTCTAGTACTATTATTAGTTGGACTTACTATTTGCACAGCCAAAAATGCAAGGCAAACATCTCTAGCAATAAATACTTTATGCCAAGGGCTATCCTCCAGTTTTGTCACTCGGAGGTGAAATTGAGCTTTACATGTAGTGCAATGTGAAAAGGCAAATCCTTCCTACATTAAAAAATTAAAATAAAAAAAAAGAGTTTTGTCAATGTTTTATTTAAATATTATATGAAAATACTAAATGACAACAGGAAGGTGAAATCAAATCCAAATCCCCACCTTAATTGATCGCCAGCGATCAAGACAAGAGCGATGCACAAATTGCAAAGTGCCTTTGCACATGCATGGTGATATTAATCTTTCGTCTGTAAAGAGAAACAAAATTAGGCAATGTAAATGTATAACCTAACGGCAAATAAAATAAATAATTATTTTCAATTTTTCGTTGATTCTTTTTTAATTCCTATCCATGAGAGTAAATTACGCCATAGATAAATAACCAAATGAAAATCGGAACCTCGAAACAGGAAAATTAGCGTGAGTAGAAATTCCGAGCTGACGACATTCAATTTAATAATTAATTATCAGTTCCGTACCATTTTCATTTTGAGATTGGAGGCAAATTCTACAAGAAGGCGACGAACCAGCTTCAATGTCTTCGTCCTTTGTGATCTCACAATTAGATGGAGGTGTAAGCTCATGCGGTGGATCGGATTCCTTAGGGTTTCCCCTGCCCGTTGGCGTCATATCCAACGGGGACCGATCGGGGACTGAGCTTAATTTCCCTGAAAATTGTTGATAATAATAATGATATTCAAACTCTATTATTTATATAAGCCCATTTTTATAAAGCTACAAGAACAACGCTATATTTAGCATGAGGTAGTTTTCGATCTCAATCAGTCATAGATCAATATTCAATAGTAATGTATTATATATGTAGCAAATTTTTATTTTTATTTTATTTTATTTTTATCAATATACATGTAGCAATTTAAATTCATTTTGGAGGGGTTTATGCTAAAGTTGCAAGAAACTATTCCGTGAAATTTTTATTGTGTCAAATTTTCTTATATTTTTTAAAACACTGCAAAAAATATTCAATTCGTGAAAAATAGGTTATTTTTTATCGACATATTTCAAGAAATAGTTTAAAAATCTATCACGTGAAGTTGTAGAGACCAACTTGAAGTATTCTAAAAAAGGTTTCTTGAAATATATCGATCCAAAACGACATATTTTTTTATAAATTAAGCTTTTTTGCAGGGATTTTAAAAACACAAGAAAGTTTGGAGCTGTAAAAATTTTACAGGGTAGTTTATTGCATTTTTAGCATAATATAGGGGAGTATTTTGCATTCATCCCATTTTGGGAGGTTTTTTTTCAATATAGTCTTCTAGACAAAGTATTTTTCGATAGGACTCAAACTGAAAATTATTTCCTTAAATGTATCTCTTGATAGTTGCCAACTGCAATTTATCGAGTTTAAAAAAAAAAAAAAAGTTTACCAATGAATCGGAGTTAGTAACTGCGATTTGTGGGTATTTTTTTTTTTTTTGGAATTTAACTGCTAATTTACAATACTATGTACGTGCAATTGTTTAGAACTAAATATTTTTAACATTGAAATCAAGAAAATGTTTAACCTTAACTTAATTGATCATCACATCTCATTACAACATCTCTTACTTAAAAGATCGTAGTGCTTTTATTATAAACAGTTATAATTGATTTCAGTTCAATTCTATCTTTCTGCATATATCTTTGAAATCCAAACCAAAATAAAGAAATCTTTATATATATTGTAAACTACAGATGCAGTGGAGTAGGTAAATTAACATAAACTTTTCTTTTCAAATATATGGCCCGGTCTCGCGGGTCTCGCGAGACCGAGTCAAAACCCTTTCAAGTGAGTTTTCGCCAAACCCATAAAATCATAAAAGAATCTATTCAAAAACTCACACTCAAACTCTTCAAACCTATAAAACATTGATTTGACATCACCACCTATTTTTTTCCCCAAAAATCACTAAAAAAGACATTGATTTGACACATATTACCTACTTTTTCCCCTAAATCCCTAAATCCCAACATCCAAACCCAATCCAAGTGGGGTTTCAACTTATTCAAACCACAAAATTTAAGAGTCAAAACTCATCCAAATGAAGTCTCAAAAGTTTCATCGAAACCACCCAAACCAATTTTTTTAAATCAAGACTCGCAAAACCGAGCCAAAACCCATCCAAATAGACCCTCATTTGTAATCAATCAAGTGCCTTTGTAAATTTATGTACTTATCTCACTATTTGATTCGTCCTGATTCCCAACACAATCATAATATATGTTTAAGGAATCAAACAAGTTATTGTGAAGACAAGAACATGTAAACTAGTATATTGCAATGAGGTACTAGAGAACGGAACTAATCACTACAAAGTAGTGGGCTCGGGTTCGAATCCCTATAAGGAGAGGTACCCGGCCACTTAATGTGTTCAACCCGTCTCGAAAGAGATTAAACCGTTGTGAAAAAAAAATTAATTATATATATATATATATATATATATATATATATATATATATATATATATATATATATATATATATACACGACTCCAATATCAAAAATATCTACCCATAAATCGCAGTTGACAACTGCGATTTTACACAAAAGATACATTTAAGGGAATACTTTTTAGTTTGAGTCATATTAAAATTTCATTTTGTCACACTCAATTAATGAGTTAATGATAATTTATTCCTTTGTAATATTCATAATTTTCAATTTATCTTTTTATATTTTAAAAAAAGTACTTTACTCTTGTAATATTATAAAGGTTTCCCGTTGCCTTCCTAACATATGTGGTACTTCCTAATATTTTTATGTCAATTTCAGTAAGTGATTTACACTCTTCAACTATTGGGGTAAATTATTTCTTTAAAATTTTCACAGGGTGTAGAGTGGTCTTTTTCAAATTAGAAAGGGAAAAAATTTCATTAACTCCTCAACTAATCATAGTGAAAAAAACTGAGCACCCCAAAAAAGATTTGACAAAAGAAAAGAAAAAATATCTGACCAGAAAGAAGAAGACTAGAAAAGTATGGTGAAATAGTATACAGATCTAAATTCTCACTGAGAGAGAATTTCAAGTGATGTATTCTAAGGGCCACTCGAATAAATTAAATTACTACATGAATACTCTTTGAAAAAAAGCTACATAAATACTTGTCAACAAAAAATATATGGGAAAATTGAATTTTTCATATTAAACTTTTATCTATTTTTACATTTGGTACCAAACCTTTGAAAAATGCACATTTAATATCAGAATTGAAGGATTTTTTCACATTTGCTAGAGTTTTTTAGTATGCTTAAAATTATATTCAAATTTTTTACCATAGCATGCTTATGTGTCCTATATCATATTTGAAAATTATTGTGGCATGATTCTTTATAGATTATGAGATATAATTTTATTTTGATTAATATCTTGAAAATTTGTTAATTTTCTGCGAATTTTTTATTGTGTTTCATGAACTGAAACTTATACCATTCGAAAACTCTCACCAAGAGCTTTTTATCCATATAATGAACACAAATTTTGGCCTTGTAAATTAACGGAGAAAGAAAGTGCAAAAAATTCTTCAATTTTAATATTAAATATGTCTTTTTCAAAGATTTGGTACCAAATGCATAAAGTAGGTACAAGTTTGGTATAAAAAATACAATTCCCTCAAAAATATATATAACTCTAGATGCAAAAATAGTTCAATGAAAAACAAAATAGAATTCCAAGCAAATTTTCTTCATATCATAAAATTCATTTATAATAAAATTGATATCAATTTTTAAAATATTTTTATCTCAATCAAATAATCCATAAAAGTGATATCAAGAGTCTAATTAACCTCTTTTCGTGGATCCATCGATCGGACCCTAAACTCGATCCTTATAAAATATCGACATCGGCTTAAGGTCTTTCTTTAAAATCACTTTTTTTTTTTTAAATTATTAATTTGCGCTCCAAAAAAAATTTAATTTCTTACTAAAATATCCAAACAAACAATGTCGATTTATAGAGATTTTGTGAAAAGACCTAATTTTATTGCTTCAGCCTCCAACGCTACATACGGGCGCACAACTTACTCACATGTTTTGAATTTGATTAACTCTGGCGGAAGAAATTATTTCGGGTCTTGGGTGCGGGCAAGGTAACTCGCCCTCACATGCGGGACGATCCTGAAATCATGCCATGTGGCGTGTGGAACTAATAAGTAACTCAGCGAGTTGACTCAGTCTGTAAATAGAACATTTTACTTTTTTTTTTAATTTTATTTTAAATAAAAGTTGAGATAATCCTCAATTAATAAAATACATTTATAACATTTAAATAAAAATAATTAACTCTAAAAACAAATTGACCCCTATGTTCGGTGATTTTACGAATTGAATTATTTTGCTTCTAAAAATAAAAAGGCCCTCCTATGATATATAAAGACCACTTTACCCCCCAATTTTGATAATAATTGATTTTGACAATTTTGCAAATTGACCTCTATGTTTTGCGATTTTACGTATTGAATTATTTGCTTATAAAAAAATATAAAAAAACTGTCTGTCATCTAAAAAGATCGATTTACCCCCAATTTAGATAATAATTGACTTTGAAAATTTTGCCAATTTAACCCTATATTTTGCGATTTTACGAATTGAATTATTTTGCTTCTAAAAAAGTCGCTGGTCATATAAAAAGACTGCTTTACCCCCAATTTAGAAAATAATTGACTTTGACAATTTTGCAAATTGACCATTATATTTTGCGATTTTACGAATTGAATTATTTTGCTTCTAAAAAAACCCGCCTATGATATAAAAACACTGCTTGACCCCCAATTTTGATAATAAATGACTTTGACAATTTTGCAAATTGACCCATATGTTTTGAGATTTTTTTAATTGAATTATTTTGCTTCTAAAAAATATAAAAAATCGTCTGTCATATAAAAAAGATCAATTTACCCCCAATTTAGATAATAATTGACTATGATACTTTTCCAATTGACCCCTATGTTTTCCCAATTTTACAAATTGAATTATTTTGCTTCTGAGAAAACAAAAAAAAATCGTCTGTCATATAAAAAAGACCGTTTTACTACCAATTTTCATAATAATTGACTTTGACAATTTTACAAATTGACCCTTATGTTTTGCGACTTTACAAATTGAATTATTTTTCTTCTAAAAAAATATAAAAAGACTGTCTGTCATATAAAAAAACCGCTTTACCCCAATTTAAATAATAATTGACTTTGATAATTTTGCCAATTGACCCCTATGTTTTCCGATTTTACGAATTGAATTATTTTGCTTCTAAAAAAACCGCATGTCATATAAAAAAGACCGCTTTACCCCCAATTTTGATAATAATTGACTTTGACAATTTTGCAAATTGACCCCTATATTTTGCGAATTTACGAATTGAATTATTTTGCTTCTAAAAAAAAAAAAAAACACCTCTCATATAAAAAAGACCGCTTTACCCCCAATTTTGATAATAATTGACTTTGACAATTTTGCAAATTGACCCCATTAAAATTATTTTCCCCATTTAGCTACAATATCGATCTCTTTTTAATTTAATTAAATAATTGAATTCGTAAAATCGGAAAATATAAGTGTCAATTTGCAAAATTGCCAAAGTCAAGTATTATCAAAATTGGGGGTAAAGTAGTCTTTTTTATATGAGAGGCGTTTATTTTATTTTTTTAAAAGGAAAATAATTCAGTTCGTAAAATCGCATAACATAGGGGTCAATTTGCAAAATTGTCAAAGTCAATTATTATCTAAATTGGGGGTAAAGCGATTTTTTTATACAACAGGCAGTTTGTTTATATTTTTTTAGAAGCAAAATAATTCAATTCGTAAAATTGCAAAACAAAGGGGTCAATTTGCAATATTGTCAAAATCAATTATTATCAAAATTGAGGGTAAAGCGGTCTTTTTATATAAAAGGAGTTTTTTTTTTTTTTTATATTTTTTAGAAGTAAAATAATTTAATTCGTAAAATCGTGAAATATAGGGGTCAATTTACAAAATTGTCTAAGTCAACTAATAAGATTGGGGGTAAAGTGGTCATTTTCTATGATGACCGATTTTATTTATTTTTTAGAAGAAAATTAATTGAAAGGGTAAATTAGGCATATTATAATTTAATTAAAGTCAATATTTACCAATTAAATTTGACCAAGTTCCCTAATCAACAATCTAGATCAATCTGAACGGCATGATGAGGCTTCCCGCATGTGAGGGCGTAACTCACATACCTGCACCCTAAAAATATCCAAATTATTTAGTATAATCGCTGCATCACGTCATCAATTACACGTCATCAAGTAAATGTGATGATCAATAATGCAGACTAAAATTCCACATTACTTATGTTCTGTGCAATGTTAATACAATTTTAAAATTCTATATTTTTTCTTAGAGGAAAAAATCCTATGTTTTAGGAGCACATGAGATGACTTAAATTATAATCCACATGTAATAAATACATTCTGCAGTGATGTGCCTAAGCTATCGCAATCAAAGTTACATGGCAGCAAAAAAAATTTCTGAGTCTGAAATACATTCAGCAACTCATGCCTCACGCCCAAGCGCACATGTCGGCCTAATACGATGTGGATTGGATTTTTTTTAAGCAGCCAAGGTGACAGCATACCTGTCGAAAGTCGAAAGATCATCGTTTACACAATAATTGAAGACAAAAATCACTGATCATAAGGGCTTCCAACCTCGCCTAATTTATCATACTGTATCTAATAGGAAAAGAAATTTACCAATGGATGTTCGATCTAGTAGAAGAGACTAGTCCCCACAATGTAGTGAATCCCCATGGGAGAGGTGCCCACATGCATTATGCTCCTCGAAAGAGGTTAAGTCAAGTCTTGTAAAACCAAAAAGTAACAAATTAAAGGAGAAGAAAATTTAGTAATGTTTTTTTTAGGTTTAACATGTGCTAAACCAATTAGACTGATCCTGTTTATAATCTTCAGTATAACATACAATTCATAATTTAGTACAAAATAGGTAACATAAATGTTAAAGAATCCCAATGCACATGATCACATGGTGTGTTCAGCACTTCAGCATAATTTTTGGCGAGAAATGTGCTCATCCAGTACTAAACAATTGATAAATAATGCATATATAAGCAGGCTGTCATTAAGTATATAGTCTAATAAATATAAATAAGTAGGTAGGTAACATAAATGTTTACGACTCCCAATGAATTCGATCCAGCACATGATCACATGGTGTATTTAGCATATATAATGGCTGGCGAGAAGTGTGCTCATATCTTGTCCTAAACAATTGACAAAGAATGCATATACAAGCAGGCTGTCATTAATTAAGAAGTCAAAATCAGATCATCTACATATATTTAAGTGCTGAGTTTAACTAGAAGATGTCAAATTGATCCAGTGATGGCTTACCATCTAGAGTCTCTTGTAAGAATTCTAAAGCAGGTCCTGAAACTTGACAAGAGCCAACTTTGGGTTCTTGATCATAATAAGAGACCACAAATTGAATCACTCTTGGAAAAATCCTGTTTTCTTATAGATTTATTTGCAAATTCTCCACCAGTTGTAAGCGAAGACTGGTTAGACAGTTTGGAGAGTCAAATCAGAGATGCAGCATATAAGGCAGAAGACATCCTTGAATCACACATTGCGGATGGGATTCGTTCAAGTCGTGAGAATCAGATCTTCACTATATCCCCTCCAGACTTGAAGAATGTCATTGAAGAATTTGATTCGGCAAAGGAAAAGATGATGAAGTTGTTTGATATCGATGGAGTATGTACTCAAAAGCCGTTGTACAGCAGCTCCTCCTCCTCCTCCTCCTCATCATCATCGAATCAAGATCCGAACCCCAACAACATTGTGGTGGGATTTAACCAAGACTTGATCGAAATGAAGGATCGCGTAACCGGACGTTCATCTAAACGCGAGGTAATCCCGATTACCGGAATGGGAGGCATAGGTAAGACTACTCTTGCTCAAAATATTTATGATGATTCATATGTTGTTTCCCACTTTGATACTCGTGCTTGGATTACGATATCACAAGATTATAACATGAGAGGAGTCCTTGTTGGGTTACTAGAATGCATATTTGGAAAGCTTCCTGATGAAATGCTTCAAGAGAAAAATAATGTGTTAGGAATTTATTTGTATAAATATTTATGTGATAGGAGATATGTAATTGTATTAGATGATATGTGGAGTACTAAGGCTTGGGACGACATGATGATGTTCTTTCCGGATAACAATAATGCAAGTCGGATCATTGTGACAACTAGAGAATCTGATGTGGCTAATTATGTAGCCCCACCAAGCTCACTCCATCAGATGCGCCTTTTAAACACGGTTGACAGTTGGAAGCTTCTTACGAAAAAGGTGTTTGGTGAAGAAACTTGTCCTCCTGACTTGGAAAAAGTCGGGATGAAAATCTCAAACAATTGCGGAGGACTCCCTCTTGCAATTCATGTGATTGGTGGAATCCTTTCACAGGTGAAGAGAACGCAAGATTTGTGGGAGAAGGTTGCACGAGATGTAACCTCTGGTGTAGCAAATAATGATGATCAGTTCTCGAGGATATTATCTTTGAGTTATAATCATTTGCCTTATTATTTGAAACCATGTTTTCTATACATAGGTGCTTTTCCAGAAGATTGTGAGATTCGAGTCTCAAAGCTCATCAGATTGTGGGTAGCGGAGGGGTTTCTAAAACCGATTGATGGAGATAAAAGCTTAGAAGAGACTGCAGAGGTATACTTAAAGGCTCTCGTTGACAGAAATCTCGTATTTGTTCGTCAACAAGATACTAACGGGAAAGTGAAATCCTGCAGCATGCATGATCTATTGAGGGACCTCTCTGTAAGAAAGGCTCGCGAGAATAAGTTTCTCTATGTGAAAAATTCCAGAATACACAACCTCTCAGAGGAGACAGTATCTTTGCGTCGTGTGAGTGTTCATTCATCTTTTCGCATTAGAGATGTTTATGATTCAATGGAACTAATGTCGCTTGCACGTACTTTTCTATGCATTGGTTCTGCATCACGGGAGATTTTGTCACCCGCATTTCTTAACTTACGGTTGCTGAGGGTGTTGGATGTGTTGGGAATAGAATTCCATCAGTTCCCGGAAGAATTTCTAAAGCTAGTCAACTTAAGGTATCTAGCTTTTGCCTGTGGTTTTGATTTACCTGGATATATTTCTGAACTTGAGAATCTACAGACCTTAATCATTCGTCTATTCTCATCAGCGGACTGGTTTCGCTATGTTCCACCTCAAATAATTTTCATGCCACAGTTAAGACACTTCAAGTTCGTAGGTACGACTCTAGCCTATTTTTATTTTGATTTGGTTAAACGGGATTGGGAAGTATATTCATACGGTAAAAAGAGTAATATTCAGAGTCTGTCTAATGTAGAAAATTCGGAGATTATTGATCATATGAGAGACCTAAAGAAGTTAGGAATCCACTTCCATTGGTCCATAAACATTTCACGAGATCTGAGCTGCTTCGATAAACTTGAAACACTCAGATGCTCCACCAATTTCTCGTTCAATACAAAGGAATTGATGGGTAAACTCATTTTCCCACCTTCCCTTAAAAAGTTGACTCTGCGAAAATGTGACGTCCCTCAAATGCTTTTTAGTACAATTGGTATGTTGCCTAATCTCGAAATCCTCAAGCTGCAAGATAGTATCTTGGAAAGCACAACTTGGGAGCCAACTGACGGGGAATTCGGCATGCTACAATTTTTGCTACTCGAAAAGTTAAATCTGGTTAGTTGGCCAGTCAAAGAGAGTCACTTCCCTAGACTTCAACACCTTGTTATTCGACATTGCTCTGAACTCGAGGAGATCTCATCTGATATTGGAGGAATATCAACACTGGAGATAATCGAAGTGGATAAATGCAACCCATCCGTAGTGACATCGGCAAGGAATATACAGGAGGAACAACTTGACTTGGGAAATGATCTACTTAAAGTTCGTATCAGCGGTTCATCACAATAAAAGCATCGGTACTACTAATACTACTGGTAAGTGACCATGTACTTTTCAACTTAATACTGTATTTCTTGAGCCATGATATGTTATCTTTCACCATCGTTTCCCGCGTTGTCTTTTCCTTGTGATGGATCCTCGTTTTGTTCCTTTCTCATATTGTAATTGTTTTGCATGTTGAAGTTTCAAAATAAGTTAAGGACAAGTTCTTTTTCAATCATCTCCATCCTGATGAAATTTCAGCAGATCCCTTTAGCACAAAGATATAGACGAGCTTTGGAAAAGTCAAAGTTTTAGTAGCATAACCCAATGGATTCCATCAAACAAATGAAGACTACACATTTTCACTATAAACCAATATCAATTACCTAACACAATTGCAACAAGAAGATTTATTTATGATTCAGAAAAGCAATTTATTACACTCCCCAATAAACTTGTTATTCCAATATATAGAAGCTGAATATATAAGTTAAATTGATATATTTTCCAGTACTATTATTAGTTGGACTTACTATTTGCACAGCCAAAAATGCAAAGCAAACATCTCTAGCAATAAATACTTTATGCCAAGGGTTATCCTCCAATTTTGCCACTCGGAGGTGAAATTGAGCTTTACATCTAGTGCAATGTGAAAAGGCAAATCCTTCCTACATTAAAAAATAATTCCGAGCTGACGACACTAAATTTAATAATTAATTATCAGTTCCATACCATTTTCACTTTGGGATTGGAGGCAAATTCTACAAGAAGGCCATGAACCAGATTCAATGTCTTCGTCCTGATGCATGCCTAAATTACATGGAGATAAAAACATTAGATGGGCCAACACTGACTTCATTAAATGGCTTGGACTGCAGGGGTATTTTTGTAAATGGCTTGGACTACAGGGCATTTTTGTAACTCTGCAACAAGGCTTAATAAAGAGGCAACAGACAGTGAATAGAAATCAGAATGTTGAATGTTCAGTTGGTCCTTCACCCCCACCTCCTCTCTGTATTTTCTCTCAGTTTGTGTGAGATTGGTTTGATCTTGTCAGGGCCGGCCCTAGCTTTTTCGGGGCCCTAGGCAAAATTAAAAAATGAGGCCCTCAAACAAATATATACTTTAAACTTATTTTTTTACCTCATAGAACAACAAAGGCATATGTTAAACTTGATGTTTTGTTTTTGTAACTAAAATAAAAATACTTTTGTGATTCGGTCAATCACAAATATATTCTCTTAGTTACCTATTTTAGATATTTGATTAAAAAAAAAAAACACATTTAATACCAAAATTGAAGAATTTTTTTCACATCTTCTTAAGCTTTAATGGTGATTTTTGGTATGCTTAAAATTATGCTCAAAATGTTTACCATAACATGCTTATATGCCCTATATCATATCTGAAAATTATTTTGGCATGATTCCTTATTAATTATGAGATATGATTTAATTTTGATTAATGTTTGAAACTTTATAGAAAAAGACCTTCAATTTTGGTATTAAATGTGTATTTTTGAAGGTTTTTGATACCAAATGTTTAAAGCATGTAAAAAAAAAGTGAAAAAAAAGTGAAAAATACAATTCCCACGTTTTAGTTTTCATAAACTTTTTTACCATAGATAATATTAGATTATATTGTGATTAATTATAAAAAAGAATTATCTTATAAGGAATTCACATTAGTAGCATATTACTATTAGTTTGAATAATTAATGTCTAACATGAATTGATAATCATATACAATACGAATAAATTTCTTGATAATTTATTACATATTATATTTAGTTTCTATGTTACATCATTAAATTTACAAAACAATATTATTAACTTAAAAAGAGAAAATTTATAAAATTTGGGGGCCCTATAGAGAGGGGGCCCTAGGCATAGGCCTAATTTGCCTTATGGTTAAGCCGGGCCTGGATCTTGTCCATCTCCATTTCATGTCTATGCCCTATGGAGATCACAATTTCAGATTGATTGTGTCCAGTTGATTAGGTTCGATCCTACACGATCCTTACTATTTTCATTGTAATTCATTACTTAGTTTGTGATAGAAGTTTAGATTTCCTTTTGATCCATGGATTCGTATTATGGTATGCATCACGTCCTTTGTGATCTCACGATTAGATGGAGGTGTAACCTCATGCGGCGGATTGGATTCCATAGGGTTTCCCCTGCCCGATGGCGTCATATCCAACGGGGATCGATTAGGACTGAGCTTAATTTTCGTGAAAATTATTGATAATAATAACGATATTTAAACTCTATTATTTATTGGGGACTTCTAAGGTGACGTCACGTTATGTGACTTCAATTTAATTTAAGGCATTGGATCATAAATATGTAATCACAACCACATAAATTTTATAATATAGAATAAAATTAAACTTTGTTAATTATGAGTTACCTGTTTAAAAGGTTAAAGCTATAATGTCTCTTATATTCTTTAATAGGCAAAATAGCAATTTACGTCCCCTACTTTCACTAGTCCGCAGAATTAGGACACTTAATTTTCCAGCAAGCAATTTACGTTCCTTAACTTTCACTAGTCCGCAGAATTAGGACATTTAATTTTCCAGCAAGCAATTTACGTCTGTTAACTTTCACTGGTCCGCAGAATTAGGACACTTAATTTTTCAGCAAGCAATTTACGTCCCTGAACTTTCATTGTTATGCAGAATCAGGACACTTAATTTTTCAGCAAGCAATTTGCGTCCCTTAACTTTCATGGTCCGCAAAATCAGGACACTTAATTTTTCAGCAAGCATTTTAGGTCCCTTAATTTTCACTGGTCCGCAGAATCAGGACACTTAATTTTTCGACAAATAGAATAAGTTTCTAATTGAGCTAGCAAAGTTAAGATCGTATGCAACTAATAGCTTAATGGGCATCAGAGAAGGACTACTTGGCGATGGAGAAGGACGACTTTCAGCGGGAAAAGACGGAAGAGGTGGTGGGGTCCACCACTCCGACGCAGGCATAGTCGAAACTGGGAAAATCAATCGTCAAATTGGAAGCCCAGTGGAAGGCAGAGTCGGGTTCTGAGGCGGACCATTGCGAGGCAAATATGGCAATGGACGCCGAGACGGAGACGAAATGGAGGCAGAAATAACGGCGCAGATGGAGGAGGGGTCAGAGGCGAGTTCGGCAGATTAGGAGTAGCTTGAGGATCTGTTTCTGTTCAATACAAAAATAAGCATAAAGGACTTCCTAAAATACTTCCAACAAAAAATATGTAAAATAAGAAAAAGTCATTATAGTACCTGTTGAAGGTGTAGGCGTACCGGTAGGGATAGGGGTCGAAGGGGGAGAATCTGGACATATTTCTATTGAATACAAAAAATAAGCACAAATGGCTGCTTAGAAAACTTCGAACGAAGATGTACAATATTGAAACAACAGAAAAAAAATAATGATAATAAAAAAAAATCATAGTACGTAGTTACCTTTTCCCGGTCGCTGCGAGTGAGACTGAGATGATGTTGAAGCTGGAGGGGGCAAAAGGATTTTTAATTAGAAATATTAAATATTAAAGTAATACATTAAATAAATAAGGGGACAACATTATAAATATAATAGGAAGTAATACATTAATAATGAATATATCAGCAAAATACCTTCATCGACAACTATTTTATCATTATCAACTTTCCCATCCGCCATTTTTTGGAATGGGAAAGTGAAATGACTTTCTAACCAAGAAAGTCGGTGGTGGGAATAGAATATTAGGGCTTCTACTGGATCCTTTATGCTGTACTGAAGAGCAATGCACTCATTTTTTAAATTATTTGAAAAATTCAGCTATTCTTCTTCTGGTAAAGTTTTGTAATTGGGGTTTTGCACTTTGCACCCTTAAATTTAAGAAATAAGCACCTTCTAATCTTAAAATACAGATTTTATATTTTACACCCTCAAAATAAAATAAAGACAATTCAGTCTTTTGCATCATCTTTTATTTTTCGACAAAGTTGACTATGGAGTTAAAAAATTTAAGGACAAAATAGGTAATTTAGTTTTGGGTATTTGGTACTTTGCATCGTCGAAACACGATCAATGGACACTTTGCACCCTCAAAATAGAATTAGCACTTAACACCCTCTAATTAAGAACAACTCAGTAACTTGCACTCTTGTGTTAATAAATGGACATTTTGCACCACAAATATAAAATTAACACTTATCATCCGAATGAGATCATATATATTGATTAATTGAGTGATGCTCGATAGCAATCAAGATCTAGACTCGCCAGTCATGTAACTTCAAGTTTTTCTTGCATGTTGAACCCATTTTGTATATGTGATGAGGTTAGTTCGACCCGAATATTTTGATTTATGCTATTTCAGTGGTGGAACAAAAATCCTCCTAATAAAATTGAATATCAACAACTGAGTAATAAATCAAGATTTGCCCTTCGATTAAATTGTATTCACTCACAAGAATTTTACTTTTATACTTTACTATACGATGAACAACTAAATGTCAACGACAATTAATTTAACTCAAAGAATGTAAGGTCACAATTAAAAGCAAAACAATTATCAAAGTGCAAAATGAACGGAGATAGAGGAAGAAGATGTATTTTCCCATTAACCTTCACATATCATTTGGAAAATGAAATGAATTTAGCAATTGAAATTACAGAACCAATTTCAGTAGTCATGAACCTAATCAATGATTACAAAACATAAAAATGTGTTATAATATAAAGAGAATTGTCCACTGAAGATAAATGTAGAAAGGGGATTTTAATGTTCTTTTACTTCTTGTCAAGTTACTCTTTTAACCCTGCGTTACTATTTCAGTTAATGGACCCAACAATTCAATACGTTGCTATCTAAAACACCGAGAATTTATTTTTTGAGTCATTCGAAATTAAAAAAAATATAGAAGTTTTTATGTTAAATTAAATGATATGTGTTTCTTCCTAATGTTTCTCGAAAATTTTCGAATATTTTTGAAATGCTTCTTATATTTAATTGACCGAAACATATTACGCGTGGAACATCATAGAATACTTTTCCCTAATGGAATTTTATTGCATCTTTTGCAGTGTAAAATATGTATTGATTTCACAAGCAACTCTGTATTACATAATTTGATGGATGGGATTATATATAGATCATTGACAAGTTTAGGTTGTGAATTTTATGAAATTGTAGTTTTGTCTCAACTTTCTAAGTATTTTGGGAATTTTTACCTTGGTATAGGTGGTGTTTTCAAAAACTTAAAATAAGTACTTTTCAGCTTTTAAGAAAAAATAAGCACTTAGATAGTGTTTTCAAATTGAAATTCTACTTCTACTTCTCTTAAAAAAAGCTAAAAAGTACAATTAAGCTGAAGTTGGTGGGGAGGTGCTTTTAGCTTCTACTTTGACATTTTGAGAGAAAAAAGTGGACAAAAGTGATTTTTTTGCAAACATCCAAAAGTGCTTTTTTTGGACTTCTTGGCATAATTTGCAAACACCACCTACTTTTACTTCTCTACAACTTTTAGCTTTTTTTTTAGATTATAATAATTAAGCACAATCACAATTTTTTTGCAAACACCACCATAATCAATTGAGGTATTTCTGACAGAGAGGTCATGTTTTTAAATGGGTGGAGTTATAATTATATGAGGTTAAAATTGCAATTTAGCCCCATATTGATCCTTGACACGTATAGACCATGTACTTTATAAATTGTATATTTTGTCCAAATTTCCTAGGTATTTTGGCCACCCTATTTCTCGACAACCTCAAAACATAAATTAAAACTTTTTATTCTGGGACACCTACGTCTCTCTTTATTGGGCCACATTTTTCTCGGCCCAGAACCCCTCCACCTATCCAAGAAACCCAATTTGTTTATTTGTTAAGCAGCATTAGTATATCTAGGGCTGTCAATGGGTCGGATTCTGGTCGGATCAGGCTCGTCCAGATCCGGCTCCATTTATATCGGATCGAATCATGTCGGATTCGGATCTTGCTCGGATTATGCTCGGATCTAGATTTTTTGAATCCAACGGATTTTGGTCGAATTTGGCCGGATATCGGATATTTTTCGGATCCAATAAATTTGTATTTAAAAAGTTAAATTAATATTTTTTTCCTAAAATAAGTTTATTATCTTTTCAATTTTATTTAATTTTAGCTCACATTTTCAAAGTTTCTTTACTATATTCATATTTGTAGAATGAATATATTGGTTTAAATAAATTTATAAACGAATTATAAATTACTATCTTCTTAAATTGACGTTGAAATATTATCAATGATACTTATTTTTATAAATTATTTTGTATATATATCTTTCTTTTATTTGTTGTCGGATACGGATCTTCAACGGATCGGATCGACCTAAATCCATATTCGCTCCATGAGTTTCGGATTTCGGATCTTTATAATCGGATCAGGTCCATCGAATCTCTAATCGAACAATTATCCTAATAAATCGGATCGAATTCGGACGGATCCGGATTGAAATCCGCCCCATTGACAGCCCTAAGTATATCTATTTAATTGCAATTTCATCGATGAACGTCCAAATGTAATAGCTGAGAGAGTTAAGTTGGAACTCAAAAAATTATTGAATAAAATGGGAAAATATTCAAAGATTAGGGGATAGAGTGAACTTTTCCCAAAAACAGTAGTAATATATTGTTAAGCTGTTGTCGTGATAATATGAAATCAAACACACCTTTTTAAGCAGTAATCTCTTTTTCCTGGTTATTTTCACTTTTAATCATCTTATCATAAATAAAGGGAAGTGCAAGGTAACTATAGCAATTAGCAACAGAAAAGTTAAAAGGATCATCTTATTTTATATTTTAACGAAATTATATAGACCCATTAAATCTTTGATTCTCGTGGGGAGAAAATCAAGGATATATTCTAATATAAATATGAAAGGAGAGAATAAAATTTTAAATATTTCCTAAAGTAACCAAGCTAATTAGGATTCTTGACATAAGTGTCAAGCTTCATGAATTATTCTATACGAAAACACAATTAAGATTATCTTACTCAGCCTTCATCCTCTCCAGTTTTTTAGAGAGAGGGAGTATATTTCCTAAAGAAAATATATATCTACGTATCTATCTCTAGGTCAATTCGATCAGGTAATCATTGTTTTTTCAAATTTCATAATTGAATCAAAGTTAATTGCATGTGTTAACCAAAATAAAGTTTGTAACTTTTTATATATATCGTGGAAATTTTTGGATTCTTGTTGTTGTGGTACTCGAACTTGTTCATCCCATCTAGGCGTCTTTTACTCTTTTTTTGTTGCTTTTATTGTTTGCTCCATTATGATAGTATTAGTTTGAAGTTCATGGTGTAATTAATTTGCTGATTAGATTAAATAAGAAATCTATAAGAAAATTGTATAAGTTTGTCCTATAAATAGTATCAAACATTATTCGGATTGAAGTAATTTCATGATGTGCTCTTATTTCAATTAGGTGATGCAATGGTTCTTCAATGTTATACTTGGATTGTCGACCTTTTTAAGCAAGTAATTATAGGCAATCTTGATGATAATGGTGCCATCGCTATTGACTTTTGTACTTATGTTCCGAGTGAAGTAGCTATTGACATCTTAAGTAGACTCCAAGTAGAGTCTGTTCTTCAATGTCGAAATGTATGTAAGAACTGGCGGAAATTAATTTCATCTTCTCAGTTTATTGAATTACATCAAAGAAGAGCCGCCCTAATCATCCTTCGGCATCATGGTTCATATCAAGATTCGTGGGTTTCCATTATTGATGAGAAATCTGAAGAGAAGTGTGAAGTGATGGGCCTTGGGACATTTTCCGTACTCGGTTGTTGCAATGGATTAGTTTTGATGAAACCTAGATATCCTAGTGTCAATTACTTTGTTATCAACCCTCTATCAAAAGGAGGAAAAATTACTACCATACATAGTATGATATCGAGAGGTGATCCATGCGGATTTTTTTTCCATCCTTTGGCAAGAGAGTATAGGATTCTTTTTGCATGTAAAACTAGTGGAAGTTGCTATGAGTATCACCTCTACCTTTTCGGAGCTAAAATATGGAGGAAAACTATCAATCCTTATTTCTATTGTGGACCTCCTAGAGATGCTACTTGTTGCGCAATTGTTAATAGAGCTCTTCATTGGATACATTGCCGTTTTGTGGTGTGGGAGAGGGCTGGAGAAAATTTTTGTATCATGGTGTTTGATATGATTAATGAAAAGTTTTCCAAGAGACCTATTCCCACAGTTCATTCAAAGTCACGAGGACGTGGTCAAACGATGAGGCTCATAGTAAAAGAAGACCGTTTATGTTTTTGTCATGTGGCATCTGAGGAGCATGTAATGAGCATATGGATTTTGGAGGACTATGTAAATTGGTGTTGGATCCGAAAATATAATGTTAATCTTGATTGGGACATTAAGAAGTTCCCCATGGTACGACATTACAAAAATTATGCGCGTAATTTCTCTATAGTCCACGTTGTGACCATCCACAAAGATGAGATAAAGTTGTTATGGTGGAAAAGAGGATTGTTTTCTTACAATCTAGATCATAATACTGTCAATAAAATTCAATTGAAGAAGTCAAAACATAACATATTGTGTGATCACGATTTTGGATATCTGGCTCGCACAAAAAGCCTGGAGATGACTATGAGTGGCCACTGCGACTTCTACCGCGACTGAGTAGTAGTAGTAGTAGATGGCAACATAGTTTCAAAAAGGCATTGAACTTGTTTGTCATACTTCTTTTGGACATGAGTTTCTGGATAAATATATACTACATTTTTTTTTTCCTTTACATTATTAATAATTCTATTTGAATAGTAGTTCTACAGTTTCTTGTTCCTCAGCATAGCCTATCCAATCCAACAAAGAGTTGAATCATGAAAATTTAATTCTTGTGAGTGTGAACTGATTGAGACGTTTTTATATCCAGGATAAAATAAAATTCACAATAGAAAGATTATTCTATTGAGATCAAAATTAAAAAAAAAAAAAAAAAAGCCAGAAGTATTTAAAGACTTTCGAACAAAAAATTCGATTATGTACATAACAAGATCAAATTAAAAGTGTTCAGAGCCTTTCGACCAAAAAAAAAAGAAAAATAAAAAAGTGTTCAGAGTTCAATCTATGACTAAGCCTGAATGGAGTTTTATTGCATCTTTAACAGTGTAAGTTATGTAAATTAATTTTACACTCAAATTTAATTACATAAAATTAGATGGATTTGTATTATTTAAGGGAATATTGCATTGTAGCTCGCTTTATATATCCTCAACATTTTTTGTGTTTTGTACTTAATAACATTGTGTTTTTTGTCCCATTTTTTTCACACTTTGCAAAATTGCTCTTCTTGTCATAATCTTAAAATGTTTTGCACATTTTGCCTCATGAATTAATCTTTATTTAATACATTTGATCCTAGAGAAATATCTCAATTTCGCACTCTTGAACTAGCTAGGATGACCAAATTAAAACTGCAAAATATATAGAAGGAAAAAATTGCAACCAAAGTTAGAGTACAATTCCAGAGGCTAAAGATGTAATTTGGGAATTATATAAATAACCAAGAAACTCTTTTTTTGCTGATAATTAATTTTCCTTATTGCTCTTCAAATATTTACTTTCATTTGAACCTTAAGCGTAAGACGATTAGGTTTTTCCTAAATGTTATATTTGTGTTGCATGTAGATATAGTCGTATAACTAATTCCAACTAACTCCCATGTTCTACCTAATCATAGAAAATAGAAAAGTACATCCTCTATAGTCTATATCGTAGTATTATTTGTTATTTGGAAAAAAAAAATCTTTTTTCATATTATTTTTTGTTTTAGAAGTTCAATGCAAAATCAATTCATTTTTTTTTCCAGATTTTCTCTTTCGTATTAATTATTTTAATCCCCATTAAAAGGAGAGAAAACAATGATTAATAATAATAAGATTTTTTTTATCTTCAAATGATAATTATTTAATAGATTTTTCATTTACACAAATAGATAAATAAAATTAAACTGATTGAGTAATTCCTAATTAAACGTCAACTCTTAAATCTATCTCACTCTTTAGTACTCTTAACTCCTACGAGTGCACTGTGATACAATAATTTACTAATGGGAAAATTGATTTTTTGGTATCATCGGATCATACGTGATAAAGTGCCGCCTATAAAATATTAGGGAGGCGATCTGAAACTTTTTCAAAATTTCAGGAGGTAAAATGCTCTTTTTTAAACCACAAGGGGATAAATTGAATATTATACATTTCATAGGGGGTTATCCTTAACTTTGAGAAAAAAATAGATTTGGTACCAAAGTTGCAATAAAAACCTAGTTTATGGTATCAAATTTATATTTTATATTCAATGATACCAAAATTGCAAGTAAATCTATTATGTGGTTAAAAAAACCAATTTTCCCATTTACTGGAATATAATTCAACTTTCCATTCCTACATGATCATGAAGTGATATTTTATTTCAGAAAATTGCACATTTGGAGCTTACACTTGTGGGTTTTTTGCACTTTACACCTCCGAAACATAGGAAATAGGCACTTTGCATCCCCGAAACTTAGATTTAGCACTTTGCATCCTAAATTCCCACAAAAATCATGTCAAAGCTATCAATTACCACAACTATACCTTACTCGAATGTTCGAAATTAATCAAAAACATATTTGTAATAATCAAACAAAAAATTGTTAATTGCCCAATAATAATAAAATTAACCCAGTCCGCACAAATATAAATAGTGGAGTTAATACATGTAATTAATCTTCTAAAGGAAAATTTAACAATAATAATACATGTAATCAATTACCGCAAAAATGGAGCAGGGGCGGGACGGGGAGTCTGGATTCTGGCAAGGGCAAACGCGGCGGTTCAGGGACGGTGGTTCGGATGTGCATTCTAGTAAAAGTAAATATTTTTGTTGTTTTTATTTAAGGGTAGTAACGTAAATTTATTATTTACAATATATTAATTATTAAATTTTTGGATGTAATACACAAAATATTAATCTGTATATATATGTATACAATCAATGAACAAGATAAATCTATTTTTTTATAAAGGGTTTGTGATTGATTTGTTGTGGTGACTCTTTCTCTTACCCAAGAGTCACCATAGAAGGTCAATGATTATAGTCCAAAAAATAAGTAGGTAACATAAATGTTAAAGAATCTCAATGCAAATGATCACATGGTGATTTCAGCATAATGTTTGGCAAGAAATTAAATGTGCTCATCCAGTACTAAACAATTGATAAATAACGCATATAACGCAAAAGACATTCTTGAATCACACATTGCGGATGGGATTCGTTCAAGTCGTGAGTATCAGATCTTCACTATATCCCCTCCAGACTTGAAGAATGTGATTGAAGAATTTGATTCCGCAAAGGAAAAGATGATGAAGTTGTTTGATATTGATGGAGTATGTACTCAAATGCCGTTGTACAACTCATCATCATCATCATCGAATCAAGATCCGAACCCCAACAACGTTGTGGTGGGATTTAACCAAGACTTGATCGAAATGAAGGATCGCGTAACCGGACGTTCGTCTAAACTCGAAGTCATCCTGATTACTGGAATGGGAGGCATAGGTAAGACTACTCTTGCTCAAAATATTTATGATGATTCATATGTTATTTCACAGTTTGATACTCGTGCTTGGATTACGATATCACAAGATTATAATGTAAGAGAAGTCCTTGTTGGGTTACTAGGATGCATATTTGGAAAGCTTACTGATACAATGCTTCAAGAGAAAAATAATGTGTTAGCAATTTATTTGTAAAAATACTTATGTGGTAGGAGATATGTGATTGTATTAGATGATATGTGGAGTACTAAAGCTTGGGACGACATCATGATGTTCTTTCCGGATAACAATAATGCAAGTCGGATCATTGTGACAACTAGAGAATCTGATGTGGCTAATTATGTAGCCCCAACGAGCTCACTCCATCATATGCGTCTTTTAAACACGGTTGACAGTTGGAAGCTTCTTACGAAAAAGGTGTTTGGTGAAGAAACTTGCCCTCCTGACTTGGAAAAAGTCGGGATGAAAATCTCAAACAATTGCGGAGGACTCCCTCTTGCAATTCATGTGATTGGTGGAGTCCTTTCACAGGCGAAGAGAACGCAAGATTTGTGGGAGAAGGTTGCACGAGATGTAACCTCTGCTGTAGCAAATAATGATGATCAATTCTCGAGGATATTATATTTGAGTTATAATCATTTGCTTTATTATTTGAAACCATGTTTCCTACACATAGGTGCTTTTCCAGAAGATTACGAGATTCGAGTCTCAAAGCTCATCAGATTGTGGGTAGCCGAGGGGTTTCTAAAACCGATTGATGGAGATAAAAGCTTAGAAGAGGCTGCAGAGGTATATTTAAAGGCTCTCGTTGACAGAAATATCGTATTTGTTCGTCAACAAGATACTAGCGGGAAAGTGAAATCCTGCAGCATGCATGATCTATTGAGGGACCTCTCTGTAAGAAAGGCTCGCGAGAATAAGTTTCTCTATGGTAAAATTTCCAGAATACACAACCTCTCAGAGGAGACAGTATCTTTGCGTCGTGTGAGTGTTCATGTATCTTTTCGCATTAGAGATGTTTATGGTTCATTGGAACTAATGTTGCTTGCACGTACTTTTCTATGCATCGGTTCTGCATCACGGGTGATCTTGTCTCCCGCGTTCCTTAATTCACGGTTGCTGAGGGTGTTGGATGTGTTGGGAATAGAATTCCATCAGTTCCCCGAAGAATTTCTAAAGCTAGTCAACTTAAGGTACCTAGCTTTTGCCTGTGGTTTTGAAATACCTGGATATATATCTGAACTTAAGAATCTACAGACATTAATCGTTCGACAATTCTCATCACCGGACTTGTTTCGCTATGTTCCACCCAATATAGTTCTCATGCCGCAGTTAAGACACCTCAAGTTCGTAGGTACGACTTTACCCCTGTTTGATTGTGATAAACGGGATTGGGGAGTATATTTAGACAGTGAAGAAAAGTATATTATTCAGAGTCGGTCTAATGTAGCAATATGTTCTCCTGAGATTATTGAACATATGGAAGACCTAAAGAAGTTAGGAATCCACTTCCATAGTTTAACAGTCTGGCCTACACAAGATCTGAGCTACTTCGAGAAACTTGAAAGTCTCAGATGCTCCACCGATTTCTCGTCCTATACAAAGAAAATAATAGGTAGCCTCATTTTCCCACCTTCCCTTAAAAAGTTGACTCTGCGAAAATGTGACGTCCCTCAAATGCATTTTAGTACAATTGGTATGTTGCCTAATCTTGAAATCCTCAAGCTGCAAGATAGTATCTTGGAAAGCACAACTTGAAGCCAATTGAAGGGGAATTCGGCATGCTACAATTTTTGCTACTCGAAAAGTTAAATCTGGTTAGTTGGCCAGTCGAAGAGAGTCACTTCCCTAGACTTCAACACCTTGTTATTCGACATTGCTCTGAACTCGAGGAGATCTCGTCTGATATTGGAGGAATATCAACACTGGAAATAATCGAAGTAGATAAATGCAACCCATCAGTGACATTGGCAAGGAATATACAGGAGGAACAACTTGACTTGGGAAATGATCTACTTCAAGTTCGTATCAGCGGTTCATCACAATATAAAACATCGGTACTAATACTATTGGTATGTGACCATGTACTTCTCAACTTAATATTGTTTTCTTGAGCTATGATATGTTTCTTTCACCATCGTTTCCGCATTGTCTTTTCCTTGTGACGGATCCTCGATTCTTTCCTTTCTAATCTTGTAATTGTTTTGCATGTTGTAGTTTCAGAAGAATATAAGATCAAGTTCTTTTTCCTGTAATTTTATTTTTTTGGATGTAATTTTGTATTCTGTTCTTAGGCTTTTGCCTATTTTTAATACAGAACTTTAACTATAAAAAGGTAGAATTTTCGTATGAAAGCAAGACATGATATCTCTTAATGTATGTCTATAATATGCACAACCTCGAGTGGTGCCCAGGGCCGGCCCGACATGGACAAAATATAAAATAAGAGTCCTACTCTATAAAAGAAAAATATCACTATAAAAATTTATTTTCTTACTTTTAAAATTATAAAAGTACGTATTTATAAATTATTTACATGGTCTTTCTCTAATATATTTTTTATAGAATAAATAAAATGACATATCAAATAAACATTAAAAAAAAACAAAAATTTCAATGGTAATATGTTTTTATAACATTTAATATAAAACCCTTCTTTTAAATAAACAAATACATTAAGTGTTGTGAATATAATTATATAACTAATGTTCGTTAATAGAGTTAATTTTACTTGTCAAAATCAATAAATAGATAGAACATAAAGGTATAATATTTTTGTCTCCGCATACAAAAATGACTCTTCAGCAAAATTAGACCGTATCAATTTTCGTTATCAGGATGTGTTCGCTAATTTCAAAATTTGTACCGAATGCAAAATCAAACAATTCGTTGTGATTTGATACCAAATATTGAAAAATACGATTTTGGGTCTTTTTTGTAAATTTTGTATTAATTAATTTCTGAAATTTGTAGCTTGACCCAAACTCATTGAATCAAGTCACATATTTTGTAAGTTGATCATAAATACCAGAATAAGAAAAACAAGGAAAGAAAATTGGCATCTTCATCTGGCGCCTCCAAATCTTAAATTCAATATAATGTTGCAAAATTATAGTATCATAAAAAGTTTGGTTCAAAATTATAGTATCATGAAAAGTTTTACCAAAATTCTAACATAAAATAAAATTGAAACTATGATACCATCAATTATAGTGGTAATTTCTAGATAGATCAATAAAAATCTATAGATGATCATATTTAGTCATTAGATCAAGTTGATCTTCACCGTCATTTCGAGAAGGTGATTATATAAATAGGCAAAACCTCATTTGTAAAATATTCAAGTTTCGAAAAATGTTATTGCATTATTCTTACTTTATTTCACAATTCACATTCGTACTTCATTTAAATTTCGAGTATTCCTTTAAAAAAATTGGCTTTCCTCATTTTTCTCCCAAAAGCCATTATTTATGTGTATCCAATTTTGTATAATCTGCCAAAACAAGTTGGCTCAATTGGTAAGGACGGGCAACTTCCTCTCAGAAGATTGTGAGTTCGATTCCCGCTGTCGACGTGAGGGCCGTGTTGATGGGCGATTTGTACTACTTATGTAAGTGATTTTTTATCCTGGAGGCATGCCTTGGCGGTGACCGGAGCCGAACCCACTCAAACTTTTACTACAAAAAAAAAATTGTATATTCTAATTAGATTGGCTAGGTTTATAAATACATGTATCACGGTATAGAGAGAATTTTACTTTTGATATCATAAGTAACCTTACTCTAATGTTATGTTATAAATACATGCAGCACGGTATGGAGAGAATTTCACTTTTGATACACAACCTATATGAAGAGAGAAATGAGATCAAATTGAAAACATAAACAGAGGTTCATTGTCAAGATAGTATGTATACAACTATGGGTACTATATCTATTATGATATCTTTGTCCATGTTTAGAGAAAAGGCCAAGCTCCCACAAATTTTTAGATAATAATATTCATTATCTCATTTACAATTCAGTCCTGGGAGAAGCAGAAGCATATTGGAGAGCTATTTCCTTGAAAACTTGGATCAGACCCATGAGGTCATTAGCACCTACCTTGAGGCAGTCCTTGAGAAGATCACCTTCCACAACTTCTTTTTGCAGAGCTTCCACCACTTCTTGCAATGGACGCCATTTCAATCAACTCTATATCAAAATCATACACATGCACAAAAAACTCAAACGTAAAGAACATGTAATTGAATAACTTGGATCCCATGAATATCGCGATGGGTTTTTCCCTAATAACACACAAGTTTTGCTAATTATATCAACAAGAGTTTTAAAAACAATAGAGTAGAGTAGAGTAGTAACTAAGGGAAAAGAAAGAAAGAAAAAACTCATAAAAAGACATACAGATTCACGGCAAACTCCGAGCAGTCAATAAATCGTCAAAATAAATCGTTATCTTCTTTTGTTGATGGCTTTTTTGGATTGCTATCGTCAAAATGAAACCCATCATCATATGTAGGGAATCGATCCTTCATAAATTTCTTCGTCGGACTCATCATGTAACACCTCAATCCCACAATAATTGTGGATGAATGTTTGAATGGTTAATAAAGACTTGACCTACTTCTACTTATCAATATTGGCTTAAGTTTTTTGGACTAGTGGACTAGAGGCCAAATATTGACAAGGCCAGAAGTGAACAAATATGAGCCCAACAATATGGGCTTAAGTTTTTTGTCGTTACCAATACATATGGTAACAAATATTACACTTATTGTAACGAAATAATTTGTTACCAAATGTGCAGTTTGTTGTAGTGCAAGATCTTTACAAATAGTATCAGAGCCGACTTTGTGGTGTTATCCATGAGGGCGGTCTTGGACTATTGGTAGAGTATTTGAGTTGGGGAGATTGTAACACCCTAATCCCACATTGATTGTGGATGTTTGAATGGTCAATAAAGACTTGACCTACTTCTACTTGTCAATATGAGCTTACGCATTTTGAGCTAGTGAATTAGAGTCCAACCATGTTGACAAGGCCAGAAGTGGATCAAAGTCTTTACCCACCAATGAGCTAGTGGACTAGAGCCAACAATGTTGACATACACAATAATTTCTCCCATACAAATTGCATCTACGCGTTTTCTTGGCGACACATACACAATAAAATCCTCAAAGCATAACTAAAAGAAAATAAAATAAGATTACAAAAAGGTCCCTGATGTTTAATAAAATAACAAAAAGGTCCCTGATATATCAAAACGTATAAATTAAAAGACCTAATAAATTCTTAAATTTGGCTTTTTACAGTTTCTTTATCAATTTCGAATCGCACTACACCACATAAGCTAGCAGGTTATTAGTTAATCTTGCCATTTCAGCTTGTATGTTTGATGGACTGTGAAACCCTCATTCAAGACACGAGAAATTCTTTGTAACAGTTTTATGAAACCTCATCGTTCGGCGTCATATGTTTCAATTCAATCCTCGTTTCTGCAAGCAGGATCTCTAATCTCTGCAATCCAATTTTGGACTGTTTTGCTTTCTTTAAGCTTATTGCGTCTTCCAATAAACAATTAATCTCTTTTAGATGTGTTTTCAATTAGAGAAACGTCAATTAGATGTAATGTTTTTAATTAGAGAAACATCGTCAACCACAATTGAAACAATAAAGTGTTTGAAAGGTAGTGATAATTCTAATTTTTTTGGGAAAATTGAATTACTTGATATTCATTAACATTTTTTCATTTGATCAAACACAAATAATGTTATTAGGTGCATTACTTCAAAGAGTTCTTGGCCTGTTGAAAATGTCAAAGAGTCAAAATTGTGTGTTTACAGGGTGCAACATGTAAATTACTCATTATTTGTGTATATAAGTCCATAAAATTATAAATGTATAACGATCACGGTATTTGGTCTATTGAAGGTATTTGGTCTAGTAAAAATGATTAATTCCTTGTAACGTGGTGAACACATGTTGAATTTTTGATGTATTAGATTCCACCAACTAATATGCTTGACGCGCCTGGTCACTTTTAAGGGATGAATAGTCTTAAAAAAGCAAAAAAAAAAAAAAAGACTACAAGAATATTTGTTAATGAGAAATATTATCAGCTATATATGCAAATATTATTTAATAAAAAAATTATCAGAATTGTGCACTAGTTCTTTTCATATCATAATACCAATTACAATAGAATTCGTGTCAATTTTTTTAATAATTTTCATCTCGATGTAAAATACAAATCATAATAATATTTAGTTAACCGCTTAATCTCAAACTCGATCCTGATAAAAAAATCCATATCAGTTATTCTTAAACAGAATTAAAATATTTGTTTGCCCTCCAAAAAATGAAATTTCTACTAAAATGGTAAAACATCCAAACAAAAAGGTCAATTTAATTGAGATTTTCTTTTATAAATTCGATGTGAAAACCTGATTATTAACACATGCTTCGAATTTGAACTAATATAATTAATCAAGGTCGAAGATGACATCTCTAAATCATCCCAATTCTCTTCTCCGCAGTACCGTTCAGCCTCACTCTCCGCCGCCGACGAGTACTACTATTCCCGCCGGAATTTCGTATCCTCATCCGCCTTCTTATCGCAGCTGCACTGCACTGCGATCAACCACTCAAATGTCGTCGGAATTATGCCCTCCTACGGTTCCCACAGTTACTATTTCGTACAGTGAACTAAGAGTATGCTTTATCCTTTGTACTTATGTATAATCTATCAGTTTTCCTTTCCATGCTGATATAAACTGATGCTTCCTCTGTTACGGACGCCTTTGTTTGATTAGGATCAAAGTGCTGATTTATCAGATAAAATTGAGCTGGGGTTTGGGCCCAATGGCCTCGGAATTCTGTCTATCTCGGATGTACGGAGTAATTTTCCCTTACTATATCTGGAATTTCTTTTGTGACTTCAAATTGTATTTTTTATCATTATTTCTTTTACTCTACAAATTGCAATGGTTGGTTGAATGTATCACAGGCATATTATGTTGTAGTATCTAATGTTAGTCTAGTCATTTGAAGGTTAATTTCTGTTCACGCTATTCTTGTATTCTTGTATTCATGTATTCATGTGTTTTTTATTTTTTATTTTTTATTTTTTATTATCATTTTAAGGAATCTACTTTAGATACTTTTTTTAGTTACTCAACACTCTTAGTAAAACTAAGACTTAATTCCTTAGAGCCTTTATTTAAGGAAAAACAGATGAGTAGATGACACATATTGGAGTATGTCTTTCACATTTCCATTTCCTCTAGCTTTTTTAACTGAAGCTATTATTATGATGGTTTGTAAAATTTGTCAATTCAAAATTTGTTGAGAACCATGAAGATTTTGGCTATACTCATATGACATTTAATTACATGGAACAGTGTATAGTTTGTTTGTTTACTTGGTTGGTGTGTTCACTTGAACTCGTATCAAGTCATTTATATTTAACTAATAATTACATGAAAATTTCATGACTTTTGGTCCACATCATTATAGGTTCCAGGGTATACCTTGCTGCGGAAAAATCTTCTACATCTTGCACCTAGGTAAGAACTTAATGAGTTACTCCCATTATGTGTGATACTACATGATATTGAACAACACAAGGAAGCCTTGGATTTTCCCCAAAATTTCTATACATTCAGAATTTTCCATTCTCTTTTGTCTCTAAATAATGTATTTTTCTGCTAAATCAGATTAGCAAAACTTCCTGAAGAGGTAAAGAGGGAATTAGAAGATCCCATTAGTAGGTAACTAAGTTTCTCCATTAATCCTCGTACCAATCATTATTAGTCTGTCTCTAGTTGATTTATACTGTCGAAGTTCAGTACTGAATTCCTTATAATATAATTCTGTTAACCAATATCTTGCAACTTCAATGTTATCCCACAGATTTATGGACTTAAACTTTGCGGAATATTGTGTAATCTAAATTTTGTGAGTACATTTAGGTACAACATTGGATGGAGTCATGGAAAAGAGAAGCTTGAGAGTGGAAAACCAGGTATCTAATTGACCCTTGGCTATAAAGATAATAGGAACTAAGCTTTCCTCTGTTCCTGGTTTTTATTGATAATTGGTAAGAATGTCAGTAAGTTTAATTGACAAATCATATGCATTGAGGCAAGTGATGGATGATCTTTATGGTGGATTTGCTTTTTCATAGATTTTCGTCCACTCATTTAAGCATTATCTGTTTTATACATTTCATATTAGGGGTATTTCTGTTCTACAACCTCTTTGCATTCAATTAAATTCAAATGTATTTTGGCTAGTAGCCATGAAGTCACAATATTATCCGGCAACTTTTTGGTAATTATCGTTTCATACTATGATTTGATTAAGATTCATACGATGGATAGTTGGATACAAGTAGTTTAGAGAAAGGTGATTATTTTAGGGTATACAGTGATCTTATTTCTATATCAGGCCTTTCTAGTACTTTTACTTTTTGTGGGGCATATTTCTCTTTAACATTCATAGTCTGCTGATTTTACATTTGATTAACCTATAACAACTACGATGCTGTTGAACAGATATGTTGAAAGGCTCTTTCTATGCTAATCCAGTACTCGACATACCCACCACTGAACCATCACTTGTTAAACGGTATAACAGCTAGTACCACATTTTTAATTAAGGATAAGAGGGAATCTCATGATCATTGCATGATGTGTAGCTAAATGGATTCGAAATGATATTTGTATTTTTCTGCTATGATGCATGTCTTACAGTGGTTTACAATAATCTACTCTCTCCGTCCCTCAGAACTTTTGTATGTTTAGGGGCACGAAGTTTTCTTACGATTCTTATCATTGAAAAAGTTCGCAAAATTACTTTGTGAGATGGAGAGAGTAGATTATTGTTTAGCTACGCGTTGGTTCACTTTTCCCTTGTTAATTTTGTGCCCACAAGCATGCTACTAGCATTCTTAGATAATTCTTGATTTCTGTGCTTGTAGGTATCCTTCATATTGTGGACCAAATATATGGCCTCGTGGTGCTTTGCCAGAACTTGAATTGGGTATGTGCCCTTAGATGTTTTTGGAAGCCTAATTAACAATTTTCAATTATTTTGCTTAAGTGGTTCCTCAAGGTTAGCCTGTCTACTCCTTACCCCCATAATACTCATAGAAATTGAAGTGTATGCTTCGTGTAGGATAATCTTGGTTGCTTTATTGGAACACTACTTTATGGAGTTTGATTTGATGTGAGCCTAATTTCAATCTGGTAGTCCTTATAAAAAGAGTCCAGCTAAAACAAGTTTTTTAATTGGTTGTTATATGTAAATATGGCATTGATCAAAGTATATTAATGATTATAGGGAAAAAAAAAATATAGTCAATTAGTTGAAGAAACTTTTGCCGAGCTTGGGCACCATTGTTTCTCAGCTGTCTACCATTCACTCTGAATTGGAGCTAAAGTTTTGATTTCTTATGGCCACATCACCCATCTTTGCACGCACATTAATTGAGTGATTTGTCAATCACTCTGTCTTTAATCTTTGTAATGTTTTTGAGTTTGAATTCCTTTCTATCACTTTATCTTCACTTGTTCCAGCAATTCTGTTTGTCGCTATCTGAATATGGGAATCTTCTACCAACTCTATTACACTAAGCACAACGTGTGTAGTTTTATTTTCTCTTGGATAACTTATTTTTTTTCTTTCCCTCCTTTTCATGAGTAGCTTTTAAGGCTCTTGGAAAGTTGATTCTGGATGTAGGGTTGTTGTTGGCATATCACTGTGATTGCTTTGGTAAGTTCTTCTTCTGAGGATTTACTATTCTTTATATTTTATATGATTCTATGCAGTCGAGTAGGATCTGTTTCAACGATTCTCATGCCTTTTGTTATTAAAATTCTTAATTAGTCATATAGTCTTTCTAGAGAGTGATGCATGATAAAAGGTCCCTCGAATATGTGAATTCAAATTTTAATTACTTTTGATACTAAAGTAGGGACTTCCGTAACTCTTATCTCTAAAATTTGAGTACCTTTAATAATAAACATGTGTCACATGCAGGGTGTATACTATTGATAGCATAATGGTCTAGCATTAGCTATCTATGTTCTTATTCAAAGATACTCTTTCTCTCCAAATTGTAATAGTGGTGAACAAACGTTTTCAAGTGAAAAGAATAAGTATAATCTGGCATCCATATTGGGAGAACGTAAATAAAAAATCTAGACGATTTTGCATATCATTGTATGTTGGATGAAGGTTCAACAGATCCTTGATAGGCACCTCTATCTGAAACCAGCTCCCGGTTCTATGTCACGTAGATGATTTGATTTGAGTAGCACTCTATTGTATTGGATCATAAAGAAAATCGAAGTAAACATGGTTCCTTTGTTTTTTGCCGCAGTAATTTTCAGTTCTTGATTTGTTGTTAGTCATAAAGAAAATCGAAGTAAACATGGTTCCAATGCTCTACATATTATTAGCCTCCTTTTATTTCTAAATACCCTGTGGGCGTGCCTCAGGCTTTTCTCTTGTTCCTTTGTTTTTTGCCGCAGTAATTTTCAGTTCTTGATTTGTTGTATGTCGTTTATTTCTTTCTGGACTTATGTAGCATCAAATGGGTTAAATGGTGGAAGCCTACAGCAAATACTTCCTCGCTCACGATGTCACAAAGGTCGACTTCTTTATTACTTTCCTGCTCATCAGAGGTACTAAGTTTTCCTTGTCAACTTTTATCACTGAGCATTCTATTATGAAATGTGTGCCAATTATAATCTTAATACACTTCTGTATAAAAACAGTGTCCACAATGGGATCTAGATGCCTATCTTTTATCTGCCCAATAGAGGCATTTAATGTGCCGTCCTGTTATGTTTTCCATCTTTCTTAGCCAGGTGTAAGTTCATTGAAATAACTCACATTCACAGTACTTGCACATTATAATATAACCTTAAATATAGGGTTCCAGGACAAAATGGAGATTAAGTTGTTACAAGAAATTTTGGACATATGTTTGATGTCCTCAAATGAAAATTTGATAAAATATTGTCCTTTCAGTACCTCCAAGGAAGATTTTGACTCTATGTCCTCATGGTGCGGGTGGCATACAGATCACGGTTCTCTTACAGGTGAGCGAATCATGTTAACTTTTCTTTCAGTGATAAATATTTCTAAAAGGTCTCCTAGGGTGCCTCCTGTCTACACCAAAATTTTAATTATATATACATGATTGTACTTCATATAAGAATTCAGAAAAACTTTCCTCAAGACTAAAATATTGGAATTGAGATTATTTTTCTTCAAGGTAAGCAGAGCCTTCAAATTAAAAAAAAATTGGCTTTTTAGGGTTTTTCTTAGTCCAAGATGTTTTTATTTTGGCATCATAACCACAGACACACATCCAGACTTGACGGCCTACTTTACCTGGTGTGTTTGTCAATTTATTCATGCTAGTATCAACGAAACTGTATGAGTTTCGATGAGAGGTTGATGCCAGTTCATCTAATGTATTGAAATTAAAAGATAATGGTATCCAATATATAACCATTGTTAGTGATATTAGCTGGATTTCACTAACGTATCAAGAAGAAGAAAAACTTGTAAGTGAAGAAAATTAAATTCTTCTCATATCCGAACATTTGAAAGTAACAGCAAAGTTAAGTGGAACACTATTGGTTCCAATGTAAAATACCAACTATCAATTCAGACATTTGACAAAATTAAGGTTCACTTCATATGGGTTTTTATACAGTTCGAAAAATGAAAATATTCTCAAGGCCACAAACTAATTTTTAGCAAAATGTGTTAGTTAATGGGGAGATAAGAAGCCCATAATTTTGTAATAAAAACAATACCAATAAAATTATTGGCAGTTTAAAGTGGCAAGTGGCTAATTAGGGCTAATCACATGGTGGGAACCAAATGATGCCTGACTTGACTAAACAGAAATTCAACCAGTGAATAGACTCCTTTTATATAACATCATAGAAATAGTGATGGGCAGGCACACTGACAAGCCTAGCGATAGTATCTTCTTTCTTGAGAAAGCTTATAACTCATTATTGCTATTGAAAATATCATAAAAAGAGACGGAGTGATCGAGTATGGAGTGATTTTTTCTTTCCTTGATTGATCTATAATTTTGCTATTCAAATGTAGGTCCAATCCTGCAAAATTGACAACCAGGTAGGAGTAGCTATCTATATTAACTGTATAATATGTAAGGTTTATTATGGTCTCATATTCTACTAGAAAACTGAAGAGAAACAGGATTTTTTTTTATCTGTAACAAGTCCAACGACTAAAATCTGAAAATATATGAAGGTTGAACTTCAATGGTTTCGTTCTAAGGATATAATGACAGTACCCAGAAACTTTTATCACATAAAAGCATTAGGTAATATTGTGGTTATATACTTCGTTTATGAAGATAGCAACATTTTCTTGCTAATTTTTAAGGTCTCTCTTTCGCTTGTCAGATGTATTGAATCAACCTTTTTTCTTCTTTCCTACTTTTTTCATATCTAGTGTCTTATTGCTGCTTAAATCTAACATGTAGGTCTTACTTGTGCCATGTATACGAGAGATGCTGTAGAATTACCTTGCCCCGACAGTGTTGCTGGCCTCTATGTGAAAACACGTTCAGGTCAAGTAGTTAAAGTGTGTAACCCTCTGTTCATGATCATGGTAGTCTAAAATGTTTGTTGATATTCTGCATACTACATAGTCCAAATGTACTTTATGCTTTGATAAGTTTAGAGGTAAATATAATTACATGTTAAGTGCCATGATGTTGAATTATTGAAAAATAAATCTCACAAGGACTATGTAAGGAATAACTAGGCAAAAAAGAACTAAAGAACTAATGGTTTCAAACTTGATAGGAACATTCTTGGAGAGTGTTTATGGTTTAGGGATTCAACTTCCATTCTATTTCTTATGGATCAAGTCAAGCAAATTTTCTTTACTTTTAAGCTCTAATTTGGTGATTCTGTCTCCTACTTCGATGTTGCTCATTTCTAGCCACTCTGTTCCAAATCCTGGTGGTTCGCTATCCTAGGAAACTATAATATGCATATTTAGTGACCGAAGAGCATAAATTTATGCAAATTCTTTGATTTCGGACGAGTCTCAAATAGTAAATTAGCAGTACATTCAGATTTCTGTTTTTCAGGTTATATATCAATTTATAAGGATAAAGCTTTATTGCTCCATCAATGTGTGTATGTGCTCTTGTTGGAAAAGTTGCTACCCTGCAAATTTTGGTGATGGGAATATAACTTTTATCTTGGAACACCAACTGAGAATTAAGATAAATTACCCTAAGTTCTCGAAGATGTTTGCTTTGTTAATACATGTAACTTCCTAAAATATTAGAAATAGTCCTAGAATTTCATGACATTCATCAAAAGTATCAGAAATCAGGCAGACCACTGCAGCCATGTCACCTCTCTCCCCCCCTTCCCAATCCCTCTCTCTCTATCTCTCCCTCCTGTCACGTACTTGTTCTCTCAAGTGTCGTGCGGCACTCAGCCTTGTCGCCCCTTGCGCACTTTACCGCCCCTTGCAGAATCGGCTAAGTCAGCCTAACTTTGCTTTAAGGAAAAGTGGTGAAAGTGGAAAGTAAGAAAGCTTTGTGAAATTAAAGTATGCTTTGTATTAGCTTGAGAACTTGATGGTTACAAATGAGGGAGTTACATCTATTTATACTACTTGCCTCCTCAAATGGACGGCTTGGATTAATTTGATCTAAGGGCTAGGATTGGCTCTCTAGACCCTTCCACAGAATTCCTACACTATGTACAAGTTTCTAGTGTGTTCTACTATGTACAAGGTGTGCCTACAAGTGTCTTGAGCTCTCCACAATGTTCTAGATCCTTCCGGCATATTCTAGACTCGTGTAGGCTTTCCCGGTGCCTTCTAGTGCCTTCCGGCACCTTCCGGTCCCTTCTAGTCCCTCCCGGAGTTGTGCGGACTGTCCCGGAACTCTCTAGAATGCTCCGGATCCGTGTAGAAGCCTTTAGAGTTCTCCGGAACCTCTAAGGGCGTGTTTGGTTCCTTCAAATCATCCTAGGCAGCCCCTAGGATGCATATGTCCACCCGTCGGCTATGTCTTTGATGCGAATTTTGGCCTCCCGTCGGGTGGTCCGTCACATTCTCCCCCACCTAATCGGGCGACGCCCTCGTCGCCTCGTATGCCTCGAGCTTGTCCCGGAATTGCCATAAGTCCTCCTTCGTCTCCCATGTCGCCTCGGATTCCGGTAGCCCCTTCCATTTTATCAAGTAGAGAGTGGTGGGAGTCACTCCCTTCTTGCGTTGCGGTTTATTCCCGAGCACTTCCTCAATCTCTTTGTCATACGACTTGGTCACCACGGGTGGTGCTCGGTGTGATTGCCCTCGGCTTATGTCTTCCTCGTCCTCATGATATGGCTTCAACATACTCACGTGGAAGACATTGTGAATTTTTAAAGTACTAGGTAAGTCAAGGAGATATGATACCTTGCCTACCTTGGCCACAACCGGAAAAGGCCCCTCGTACCTTCGGATAAGTCCCTTATGCAAGCTCAGTAGCGCCTTAAACTGTTGTGGCAGTAGCTTCACTAGCACTTGATCGCCCACTTGAAACTCGCGAGCATGTCTCCTCTCATCGGCCCATTTCTTCATACGCTTGCGAGCTTTCTCCAAGCAAGACCGGGCGAGGTCCGCGTGCTCCTCCCAAGACTTGGCCATATCTTAGCTGCTCCCGGACTCCTCGCACTTTCCACGGATGTCGTCAAGGCATGTGGTGTAAGTGGTTGTTGTCCCGTGGCGAGCTCAAATGGACTCCATCCCGTGGACTCACTCCTTTGCAAGTTGTACGAGAATTGTGCCACGTCAAGGAGTTTCGCCCAATCCCTCTGGTTGGCACTTACAAAGTGCCGTAGATAGCATTCCAACAAGCTCCACTCGATGACCACAACATGGTGTTGGGTCTCAACTTCTTCCGCAAGGTAAACGGCTTTGTCATTCCGCATATCAATGCTTTATTCATCGTGGACAGGGACAAGCCGATGATGGTGCCGTGCGAGAAATCATCGCAAGAAACGGCAAGGGTGTCGTCCTTGCGTCTTATCACGGGGATGGGCGCAGGACATAACTGAAAAGCTCGGGGAGCCAACCCAAAGGCGACACATCGACGAGGGCGTCGATGGTATAGGTGGGGGAGGATGTCACGCCCCGGCACTTTGCCCGACCACGGGGGCCGAGCGAGCAAGGCATTTGATCGAGGCAAGGGCCAAGAGGGACATAACGGGACTGCCGGCAAGGCTAGAGAGCTTGCCGGGCGCGCATCATGGCACCCGGGGCGCGGCCCGGGTGAGGCAAGGACATGTGCGGCCGACGGGAAGACAGTGGGGCGAAACAAGACCCGTCGGGTAGCATTACGACATCCCAGGGGCTGTCCTGGGCGATTTGGAGCACCAAACAGGCCCTATGAGGTTCCAAAAGATTCTACAAAGCTCCACGCAAGTCCGGGACGTTGGAGAGAGTTCCGGAAGGGTCCGGAATGCGCTACAAGGCTCCGGAGTATTCCACAAGGTTCCGGAAGGGTCCGGAATGTTCTACATGGTTCCGGAGGGTTCCGGAAGGTGCTACAAGGTTCCGGAGGGATCCGGAATATTCTAGAAACAAGTGGAAGATTCTAGAAGGTTGGGGAACCTTCTAGAAGGTTGTGGAAGGTTCTAGAAATAAGTAGTAGTATGTACTAGAACATTGTGGAATGTTCTAGAAATTTGAAGGCACTTGTAGATAGGAATTTTGTAGAATGATCTAGAGTTAGGGAAGTTTCTAGATATGGTAGGGAAGTAGTATAAATAGAGGTAGGAGCCCTCATTTGTAACCACCAAGTTGTAAAGCTTTCTCCAAGTGAATAAAGAGCATTCCTTTAAAGTTCTCACTTGTGCACTTAACTTTCCCACCCACACTTCCTTAGCAACCTTCTTAGGGACAAGGGAGGCTGACTTAGCCAGTTTCCGACAGAGGGGCGGAACATCGCAAGAGGCGTTCGTGGCTAGGGGTGGGCATTTGGTATCGGGAATTGGGAACCCGAACCGTACCGATCGATTTTTTTCCCAAAAAATAAAAATTTGTGGGTTTTTCGGGTTTTGGGAAACCCGATTTCCCGATTAATAGAAACCGGTACGGGTTTCGGGTAGAAGTTCCTACCCGATTGGGAACCCGATTTCCCGATTAGTTTCAATGCATGTGATAAATAACGCATGTGCATTGAAGTGTGTTATTAATTTATTGAACAAGAATTTACCAATTATATTCATGGCAAAGACAGACTAAATTTTGTTCACTATGGGCCAATCTGAATTTTTTCCTTTATTCTGGGCATGGAAAGCCCAATTAGAAAAATTAAAAATTTCAACACTAATGGGTTTCCCGAACCCGTTCCCGAATTCCCGATTTTTTTCGGGAACCCGAAATACCGGGTAGAGGACTAATCGGAACGGGTTTCGGGAGGGAAAATTTGAATCCCGAAACCCGAATACCGTTCCCGAATTTCCCGAATTCCCAAAAACCCGTACCGATCCCACCCCTATTCGTGGCTAAGTGCCGCACGGATACTTTCGAGAAGTCTAAGTCCGTGACACTCCGCTCCTCTACGTCTCTTTTTGTCATTTGTATGTAACGTATGTGGAATCAATATAGGTAATAAATACTCAAAAAATGATGGTTGATGATAGAAATTTTTTTTTCCCTCTTTCCATTTTGACTAGTAATAGAATATTGCTATATATTTATGTTGCTACACAGGAAGTAAAATAGTAGATTCACATTTAGATACGCTGGAACAAATTTGGGAAAATAAGTGCTTATGAATACGACTTTTTTTTTCATTTTTCTAAACAAATTCTATTGTGTTGTTCAAGATGTGGTTATGTAATTTGGGGTATGCCGTTGCTTAGAGATATTATTTCTATATCATATTTAGTTGGTCATTTTTGGTACTTTTATTGCATTAGGTGGTGTATGGGGAAGATGAAATAGCATATCAAATAGGTGAAACAACAGAGATACTGTCAAGAGGTCAACTTTGTGCAACACCACATTGCGTCCGGGTATTTTGCCTATTAAATCTCTATATTTTATGCTCGACCTAGCTATATTTGAAATATTGGGCATGTTACACTGATAGATGAGCTAATTATACCCCTTGAATTATGATTAACCCAACTATGATTACACGGTCATAATCTATTGTAGAACCCTTTGGCCCCAAAGGGTTCTACAATAAATTATGACCGTGTTTGTTGCTGTAGTCTGTAAGTTAGATTATAAGCTATTTCACTCTTGAGCTGGTCATGTCATACAAATCAAGGCATTTCAACCACAGAATGTCTTATTGTTTTTATTCATTCCTCACCACACATTAATGCTTGCCAAGTCATCCTTTGATGTTCCTTGATTTGATTATTTCTTAATTACTTATGCATGTCTGATATATTGGTTAATATAGGCACCAAATGGGGAGGCGGCATCTGGTGTTGAACGTTCAACATTTGCCTTATTCATGCAGCCTGACTGGTATGTGGATTGACAAATATTTATATGAACCTAGATGTACAATCTCATCTCAATGTTAAGTTTGCCTTCGTATATTTCTATAGATTCCTATTAAATTTCATATGGCGTCGTCAGGATGAATGAAATTTCTATAAACTCCTACTAAATCTCTGTAGATTCCTATTAAATGTCAATCGATCCATGTATCGAGAAATAAGCTAAGAATATGGCGTCGTCAGGATGCAACCCCTGTAGTAACTCAAAGTACAAGGCAGCAAGTACACTGACAAATTATACCTTCTCCAAGTTCCATTAAAAACCAAATTTCTCGCTTCATAACTTTCATAGATTGGATAAAACAAAAAAGGGCTAAGCTTTTCAAAGCTCACTCATTTAGAATACTGTCATTTATTCTTCTTTAATTTGCTTATGAAATCAAACACTAAAAATGATAGAAAGCAAGGAAGCTGAGGTACACAAGGGTCGTCCCTTTGCAAAGCCCTTTCTCTTATTACAGAGGGATTGTTAGCATCATGTCTGAGAATTAACTTTATTTTATGCTCAACTCAGTAGATATAAAAATATCATTACTTTCTTGATTAAAAGTCTCTTAAAGATAACAGGGTATTTTGAGAACCAAAGGGAAAATGGAAAATTTGGTCAATTGTCACATGGTCCATTAGTATTCACATTAACTATAATGTACATACTATATAGAAAAAGGTTCAGCATTTGTTATGCGAAAAAAGATGTTTATAGGACAAGGTTTAGTTGTTAAATCTTTTTATAGTTTTTAAAAGTTGTTTTCTTTTTATCTTACTTCTTTTTTCCTTGCCTAACCTTTTTTTTTAAAATCTCAATATTTGATTTCCTTTGTTTCTTTATTTTTTTAAAGTTCTTTGTGGGGCAAGCTAAATTTTTAAGTGTAAAATATAACATATAATCTTGTGGGGTTTCTTTCAATCCGTTGATTTCATATTGACACACTAGCTGTTAGGTGGATCTTCCACTGAGAGAAATTAATTGGAATTTAGTTTAATTTAGCATGCATCTATACGAGGAAATCACGATATATCAAATATGATACTCGTTTACTATGAGTTTAGTCGTTAGCATCTTCAGAACAGCTAAACAACCCAAACTCTATTATGTCCTGTCGAATTTTCTGATGGCGATCCTTGTTTTTATGTTTAGGGATGAAAAGCTAAATCTTCCCGAAGTAGTGAACATTCACGAGGTTAGTCTTCGAGTTCTTACTAGTGATATTAATCTTTGATACTTTGTTAGTAAATGCTTCACTGCTTGCTTTTGAGAGTAATCTCATTTATATCAATTTATCTAATTTTATGGGAGTGGACAGTTTTAAATCAAATAGTATAACAAGATTTATATTTCTAGTTTATCTCACATTGCAATTTGCAAACTTAACTCTGTACATTTTTATAATCTTGGTGTATCTTTGCAGTTTATGATGCCTAATGGATCTATTTCTTTTGGAGAATATACTGAAAAAGTGCTGGACAAGTATTATGACCTCAAGGTGTAAAGTAACAACTTTTTATACATATGGAACTAGTGAACTATAAATATTTATTTTATTTATTTATTCCCGTTTACATATTTGCAAACTCATTGCAAAAATACCTTGTACATAAAGTATTCTATATCTTTCACAATGTCACTCTCTGAATAACATCTTTAGTTCCTACAAGATAATCGTTCTATTGATGGTATATTTGTTTATATTTGTTATATTGGATTTTCGCGTTTTATTTATGCAAAATCATCGATTATTAGTTTTAACACTGTGTTCAAATCTTTTTTTGTAAGTTAATCATAGAATTAAGACTGGTCATTACAGGATTTAATTATGTAAGTTGTAGATGTAGATGAGATGAAATCCGAGGTAGGCTCGTAGAGTCAACATGCTTTTGGAAAAAAGAAAGGTAGTAATAGTAAACAAAAACTCCCCAACAGGAATTGCACAACAATAGCTTTGAGAAGACTTTACATGACGATTAAGAAAAGTGGAAAAGGCTGAAACTTTGATTAGAAAAAGCAAAGTTATATAAAGAAAGGGGAAAGTGCACTTCACCCCTGAAGTTATATAATTTTACAATTATCACCCAGACGTACAAAATAAGCCCCTTACCCCTTGAAATATCAAAATTAGTTGCATTTACCCCCCTCAAATGATTTTGAGTCATTTTTGTTGACAGAAAACTCTCATGTGTTTTTTAAGGGCAAATTAGTGACAATACCTTTTAGTGGCTCTTACATGTCCAAATATTTCAGTCGCGCGTATTTTTTCCTCTCTTTTGTGAACAAAATCTCCTTCTATTTCAGTTAGGATTTTTTGTTCATAATATGTGAGTGAAGTGTTTCGGACAGGTAACAGGTGTTGTGAAACTTGTGACTGATATACCCTTACAAAACATATGTGAGGCATACATGTGCGTTTTTCAATTAAAAAAAAATGTCTTAAGACCATTTGAGGAGGGAAAGTGCAACTAAATTAAATATTTCAAAGGGTAAAATGCTTATTTTACTTCTGGGTGGCGAAGTGCAAAAAAAATTTAACTTTGAGGGGGTGAAGTGCACTTTTCTCTATAAAGAAACAAAGGGAGATTGCACCCGAATCAAACCACGTAGATTTGGGCTGGAAAGTCTATCTTCAATTTACCAAATCTCAAATCAATCAAAAGGGTCCTTTATTTTATTTGATACAAATAGTTATTTATATTTGAGTTGAGGGATTGTTCAAATAATTGTCTATATAATTCATAAAGTTTAACAAGTTTTTATCTTGTCTGGATAACTTAATTTAAATGGCATTAACCTCTTTCTCAAGAAGTGAGCATTTTTGGAGTTTACAAGTAATGACAAGGTTTGCATAGTCTGTAATAAGGGGTAAATGCAAAATACTCCCTGTGTTATGTTAAATCTGTAAAAAATTACCCTATAAAATTTTTATTGCGACAAACTTCTTATTACTTTAAAAAATTATGCAAAAAACACCCTATTTATAAAAATTAGATCGTTTCATATCGACATATTTCAAGAAATTATTTTTAAAATACTTCAAGTTGGTCCCTACAACTTCACGTGATATATTTTTTATTTCTTGAAATATCCTGATTCAAAACAACCTATTTTTTATAAATTAGGTTGTTTTTGCAGGGTTTTCGATAATACAAGGAGATTTAACGCAATAAATATTTTACAGGGTAGTTTCATGCAGATTTATCATAACACATGAGATTATCTTGCATTTTCCCCCTGTAATAGCGACAAACCTGAGGTCTCAACACTTTAAAGTCTTTATGAATCAATTTATGTTTGATTTCAAAGTTGGTCTGAGTTTTATCAACAAAACTTTTAAATCACGAATTGAATTAGTTTAGGATGAATACCGAGATGGTAATATATTAGTGAAATACAATAATCAGTGCAATTAAAAATATAATTTGAATTGATTTCATATGTTTAGGTTTGGGCGAAAAAATAAATGCTTAAGTATCAAATAAATTAATTTATAAATGATAAATATATGTGGTAATCATCAAATAAATCTCGATGAGATGAGATTGAGCCAAAGTCGATCCATAATAGCTCTAAAGGTTATGGCCTCTAGTGTGAGTAATTTTGCTAGTGCAATCAATCGATATTCTAGTGATATCATCATTGTTTCACTAAAAATAAAGGTAAAACAAGGATTAATATTATTAATGATGTTCCTATGGATCAATTTCGCTTGTTTCTATTTTATTGGTGTTTGAAGTTTGTATTAAGAGTCCGTCCTAAATTTCATATGTGCCAAATTTGTTATTTTCTTTTTTACTTTCTGGATGTTTTAACTTGAAGACAGAGTTAAATTACTTATTAAAAAAAAAGACTGTTAAATTTATGACATCACTTCTAACTTTTTACATTGAATTTTCCGGAAGAAAAATACTTCACTCCAAAAATTAAATCTACTCAACTCTTTATCTAAAACTTTACCCAAGTTAAAAGGAGCAATAGTATTGGACCATTTTGGACGATAGTATTCTTTTAACTAATAATAATTATGTTGATTACACCACTAAGCAGATTCAGCAAAATGGAGCCCATAGCCATAGGGGACAAAAATTCTGAAACTATATCCACTTCGAATTCTACATTATCTTTCCTGATAATAATTAATCCATTTTTCATTAACATTTTTGCATGGCATTGGCGTGTTTTAACTGACTGACTCAAAAGTACATTACCTTATTTCATTTCTACAAATATTATAATTCAAAGTCCGTCCGGACACTGACACTTTTTTCAGTGGGATAACTGAATAACAGAATTAAGAAAGGAATATATCTGTTATTAATTTTTTCCCACTTATTTTATATATACTCTTTTATCCAACTTCAATTTCCACATTTTTACCACATACATACAACTTGAATTTCTTGTGCAGTACAAATACAATCATCAACAAGAACCATTTCTCTGTCTCTTCCTTCTGTTTTTCAACAATTTGAAAAAAAGTAATCTTTTCACTTTCCTACCATCAAGAATCGGTTTTTTCTCAAAATTATTGCATCCCACATAAAAAATATCAAATCTTTTCAGAACTTCAAACCAATCTTCCAAATTTTTTTCTAGTAGTTTCAAGAATTAATCTAATTAAAAGGGTATTTTTGAATGATGGAGGCATTACTATTTGTTGTGATTATGAACTACATGGCAACAATGGCAAAGTGTAGTGTGGGGGTAAATTGGGGAACAATGGCAACACACCTATTACCAGCACAGAATGTAGTCAACATGTTAAAAGACAATGGTTTCGGAAAGGTAAAGTTGTTCGAAGCAGATGATTCAATATTAAAAGCATTGTCCGGAACTGATATTCAAGTGATGCTTGCAATACCCAATTACATGTTGGAAGACATGAGTCTCGATTCTGGGGCCGCAGCCGCTTGGGTCGAAGCCAATCTCACTGCTTATGCATACCCTGGAGGTGTTGATATCAGGTAAAACTTGGAGTCATTTTTCAAGAGCTAAACGCAAAAATACCCTCCGTGCTTAGCCTAATTGGCAAACACCCCATTATTCTTTTTTAAAAGCAAAAACACCATTTGAAATTCTTTGATAAGTCAATAAGGAGGTTATTATTAATTTTTTAAGTAAATATGGGGGAATTATTGTCAATCTTCAAAGTTATCAAGGGAATTTATTTTCGTATTTTATGGTGGGGGTATAATTATCATTTTTTTGAAATATATATACTCCTGCTTGGGAGGATTTCTTTTGCTAACAAAGAATAGCATAGGGGGGATTTTTGCTAATAAAAATATATATGGATTTTTTGCAATATAGGCAAAAAAATAGAGGGTATTTTTGCATTTCACTCTTTTTCCAAAGAAAGTAAAAAGTTAGTTAAAAGATGCTAGTTTTCAAGAACATGGCTTGTTTCATTTTCATGAAAAGATTCATTGTCTTGCTTTTTGGTTTGATGATTTGTCTTTCTGTACAGTACCCTCTTTTCATACCATCTTGTAAACTTTGCAGGTATGTTGCTGTGGGGAATGAGCCATTTCTCAAAAGCTATAATGGAACTTATCTTCAACACACACTACCTGCTTTAAAAAATGTCCAAGAAGCCATAAACAATGTTGGTTTAGGGTCACAAATCAAAGCAACAGTTCCTTTAAATGCTGACATATACAACTCCCCTGACTCGAACCCAGTTCCTTCTGCCGGAGACTTTAGGCCCGAAATACGAGACCTTACGGTTCAAATAGTCCAATACTTATACTCAAATGATGCCCCCTTTGTTGTTAACATCTACCCCTTTTTAAGTCTCTATGGAAATATCTACTTCCCTTTGGATTTCGCCTTCTTTGATGGAGGAAGTAAAAGTAAACCCATTAAAGATGGTGATTATGTGTACACGAACGTGTTTGATGCTAATTACGATACTTTAGTTTGGTCTTTAACTAAAGCAGGGTACCCTGATATGAAAATCATAGTCGGAGAAGTTGGATGGCCTACAGATGGGGATAAAAACGCGAATATCGAAAACGCGAAAAGATTTAATCAAGGACTAATTAAACACGTTTTAGGTGAACAAGGAACGCCAGCTAGAAAAGGGAAAATCGAGGTTTATTTATTTAGTCTTATCGATGAAGATGCAAAGAGTATCGAGCCAGGAAGTTTCGAGAGGCATTGGGGGTTGTTCGAGTTTGATGGGAAGTCAAAATACGAGTTAGACTTATTAGGTATGGAAGAGAATAAAGGGTTAGTATCAGTACAAGGAGTGAGGTACATGTTAAGAAAATGGTGTGTGTTGAACCCTCGTGTTAAGGATTTGGATCAAGAATTGGCAAGAAATGTCGATTACGCTTGCAGCTTGTCAGATTGTACGGCTTTGGGGTATGGGTCTTCGTGTAATGGTTTGAGTGTGGAGGGAAATGCTTCTTATGCTTTTAATATGTATTATCAGTTCAAGAATCAGAATGAATGGGATTGTGATTTCTCGGGTTTGGCTGTGGTTACGGATGAGGATCCTTCGGATGATAAGTGTCGGTTTCCGGTTATGATTGCATATGGGAATTCAGTGTTGTTGCTGCATAGGAATTTGATTAATATTTTGCTTGCAGTTCTTGAAGGATGTATAGTTATTTTGTTACTCGTGTCTTAATTAGTTATTAGATGTTTTAGTTTTTAAGGAAAAAATTAACATCCTTTTGTGTTGATGTATCTAAAGTGTTTCTTTTGTGCGTGGATAACAGTTTAGCTTGTTTGAGTTTTTCTTGTTAGAGTTAATTAGGCTGTCAAAGATTTCATTGTTGTTGAAATTTACATGAAGTTTGAATGATGGATTTGTGAAGAAAAGATTAAAGGTGAAAAGATGAATTTCATTCCATCTGAAAAGCCTTAATAAAGGTTATTTTCAGGTAATGGTGTTGGTAAAAGAGAACTTTTACAAGTTCAACAAAAGTATCTTCCTTTATGCATTTTAACTCCACAATTTTCATTTATCTATAAATTAAATATTATAATTCACAAACGATAAATGCAATGGCCTATTGCTATTTCATTACAGTCTTAATGTTGCGTGATGTGATGAAAAAATGTTGAGGCGTAAATGTCGATTTGTTCTGCACACAACAAATGATTAGTAGAGTCGGAAGTATCTCGACTTAGACCATCAAATGGTGAAGTATGGAGTTGTTGAGGCCTCAAATAGGTAGATGGACATTGAAAATATAAAAACAGTCTTCAAATTCTGATTGTAGACCAATCTAAGAGGCTTTAAAAGCGTAGGGCCTGCTCTGATACCAATTGCTGAAAGCCACATCAGTATATCATAATACCGATGTGGGATCAAGGTCAATATTAGGATCCCAACAATTTATGATGTGTTTTGTAGCACAACTTGCTAACTAATGACACTTTATATAAGCTAGAAGTTGATATCTCAAAATGGAATCTCCAGAGGCTCAAAATCGATGGCTATTTTTCACGTCACTGCACGTGGATTTATATTCTTGCAAGTATTATTGAAGAGAATTAGCACCCTTTTTAGAATGGTCACTACTTCAGAATAAAGAGGAAGGGAGCCATGTCATCTAAGTTTTTTTTTTTTTATTTATTAATGTGGAATATTCTTCCTCATCAAATCCGAGGTAAACACCCAATGCATTCGCCATGTCAGCACGTCTGGAAGTGGATGGATGGATGCAAGTGATCACCTAGTTGTAATTATGTTTCATTCCATTTTGGTCTTATGATTTTTTTGCTTATTTTTCCACCTTAATAAGCAGTATTTGCTCTATTTCCATTTCATTTTACATATTGCCAAAGTTTTTCTAGCATTTTGCAAGCACAAAATTTGCCTACATTCTTAATCAAAAAAATCAACTGTTTTTTAAGCAAATATGAAACTGTTAAATATACACGACAACTGCTCGTATAAGCTTTTATTCAACTCTGATTAGCTAATCTATTTAAACGCGAATCTAGTTAATACAAACCTTGTGAAATTCTGCAAATGTTTGTCAATCTTTCCGTTAAGCTATAGACTCTAAAACATTTTGTTTTAATATAAAGAACTATTGGTAATAGCTTTAGAAAAATGGATGGCAATAGAGGCTACTTGGAATTTTTTTTGAAGAATATACCCTATCTACTCTGAAGCAAAAGCAGAGTTTTTATTAATGTGTAAAATGAACATTTTCACTTGATTAATTTAATCAGTTGAAAGAGGCAACATGACATATGCTTTTAGACTTAATGAACTCCAAAAAAAGATAAAATTCATTGTATAAACTACAAGGAATTCCATTCATGAATTATTGCTTCTGATTGCACTATAAAGATCGATGCCGATCAATGAATTATCTTCCAAGAATACATAAAAGCAAGAATCTGCAAGTAAGAACTTGTCAATGGATTTGCATTATTGAGAATTGATTCCCATTTTCCCATATGGATTGGCCTACTCATCGTTGACAAAGGGACCGATAAATCCTACGTGGCAATCCACGTAGACGGAGAGAATATGAAGGGCATGAGATATCCACCCACCCCACTTCACAAATAACTTCTTCCCCTAGTAATACCTTACTAGAAATGGGCACAGAATACAGAATAATATTTTCCAAACTCTTTTCAGTAATAATGCAAAAGGAATAATCTAAAAGTGCTAAATGCAAAAATACCCCCTATTCTTTGCCTAATTATCAAAAAAAACTGTGTTATTATTTTAATAGCAAAAAATTCCATTTGAAATTCCTTCGTAAGTAATATGGAGGTTATTGTCATTGTTTTAAGTGAACAAGGGGGTCATTGTCCTTTTTTAAAGTTAACATCGGGATAATTGATAAATTTTTAGGTTAATAGGGATGTTCTTGAATTTTTTTTGTGGGGGTGTAATTTTCATTTTTCCTACAAAATATGTACTCCGGCATGAGAGGGTTTTTTTTGCTAATAAAAAAAATATCATAGGTTTTTTTTTGCTAATTAGGCAAAGCATAGGGGGTATTTTTGCATTTCACTTTAATCTAAAAAGTTGCATTATTGATTATATTTTTCGGAAACAAGCACCTCAATGCATGAACTTAACAGTTCATAATCCATCTAAATCAGTCTGATTTGTGCTTTTGGAATACCATCTTAATTAAGGAAACCATCTGAAGCTGTATAGGAAAGGAAAGTTTACGGTCCCACAAACGAGCCCCTTAGTACTATATAAAGCCATTTCATCCCATTCTCCAAAATCACCAACTTCAAATATTACTACATCTTTCTTGAAATATTGTCTCATTCTCTAAATTCACCAAACTTACACATTATTAGTACAATTCTTGAAATATTATTATGAACATAATGAATAGCCAGGGAGATTGGATGTGCCCTGCATGCCAGCACTTGAACTTTAAGAAACGAGACTCGTGCCAAAGATGTAGCTGTCCTAAATATGCTACGGATAACGAGGTCTCGTCTTATACAATGCAAAAGACTGAAATGTTGGCAGGAGATTGGTATTGTTGTGCTTTGAATTGTGGTGCACATAACTATGCTAGTCGTACGGGGTGCTATAGATGTGGTGCTTCGAGGGATTATTGTGGCTATGGTGCTGGTATGATGGCTTCGGCTGGTTATGGTTACGATGCTATTCCTGGCTGGAAAAGTGGTGACTGGATTTGCAATAGGTTTGTTGTTCTTCACAAAAATGCAAATAAAAAGAATGTTAATTCTTTGTTTCACATTACTTATCTCTAATATGAGTTGATTTTGTATATGATCAGATATGGATGTGGGATTCATAACTATGCTAGTAGGATGGAGTGTTATAAATGCAAGACTCCAAGAGATTTGGGTAAGATATGTTTCTCATTGTTTCAACAAAATGAATAAAAAAAAAAAAACACCTTTTTTGGTTATTTTCAAGTAATTTATTCCTTTTTCCATTTCAGGGGGAGCAATGTGAATTATGTGAGGATATTGGACCAAAAGCAATCACAGTATTATTACCAGCTTTTACAACCTCTTTTGGGACTTCTTTTGTTTTCTTTTTCTTCTTTTTCGTTTCACGACTGGTATTAACTGGCATTGTTCACTTAGTTCTGTGAAGGATTTCTATGTTACTTCAATGTATGGTGCAAAAATGTACCTTTCATGAATGAAACTAATGAAATCTCTTAACATTTTTTCCCCCAATCAATCATGAGCAGATCTCATTTCTTTTTTGTGTATGAATTAACTTTTGTAGTTAATGTGCTAATGACCCGAGTAACGAAATATCCAAGATTCATAAAATATGTATGAGTTGTTAAACTCGAACATCGATATTGGTTGTCTCAAGTAACAAAGAGTGATATATTGCTTTACAAGAAAGCATCAAATGAGATGTTAATTAATTAGAGTAGATAAGAACCAGATGCTTTTTCTTTATGAGCACATATATAGCTTTCAAGGGAGTCAATTCCCATTTCTTGTTGATTGTAATATTATCCAGGACTTCAAATTTTATCAACTTCAGGTCATTACCCTATTGCACAACTTAGAATCCATCAAATACTAGAGCCACTTGTTTAGGATATATACTATATATTTTGATTAGCCCAATCCTATTATTTTCTTGGCTTTGATTTGGTGGGATTAATATGTTGTTTGAGTTAATAGGTGAAGACTCATGAACTAAAATTTGTAGACTGTAGTAGTGTTTTTCAGAAACATTATGAAATCTTGTCCCCTACAATTAATCCATCTTTTCACTTTTTGAAGATTCTATGGTCCTCAAAATAATGTATATAGATATATCATATATGCTTCACATGGTCTTAGATATGAACAAGTGACTGGGGTTCCTAACTTTATAACATCTCATGGTCCTACCAATCCATCCAACTAATTAACGAACCAATTCAAGATTTTTTGGTTTGAAAATGGCGATAATTGTCCTCGTCGGGAGGTCTAAAATGTGGCCTACATAAGTCAAAATGATCGAACCTATACAAAATAATTCGACCAAATGTAAGTATTCTAGATATAAGTGGTGAAACATTGATCCAACATCGATAATATATGGTAACTATGTATTATTACATGGTCTTCGAATTTTTTCACTTCATTAACTAAATTTTGAGATAGAGTTCTTTCAATATGTGAACTCTGTCACAGATACTCTTACTAAGAGTGGTCATCAAATCAGTAGAGAGTTATTGAAATGCATGGGAAATCCCGATGAGATAGTTCGACACTTGTTAATTGCACCACATAGGTGTTGAATCCATGATTTTGACCAATTATAGGGCCCGAGATTAACAAATGTGCAATTCAAATCTATGAATGAACTTATAACAACCTATGCTCATTTCAACTATGCATCCCCCGCCCAAGACCAACAGTTGTAGAGGTAGAAAGAGGAGGAAAAAGATATTTGGATGCAATGGCTAAAAAGGAGTGAATAGCGGATTAACTCTTGTGTTATTCATAATAGGCAATTTAACACCTTGTGATAAATAAAAGGGCAAAATACCTCCTTGTGTTATCCTAAATAGGCAATTTAACTCCCTGTGTTAAGGAAAATGGCAAAATAACTCATTGTGTTTTTATAAAAGAAGCACATTGCCTCCCTCTAAATTGCTAATTAATTCATATCACAGGGAGTTAAATTGCTCATTATTTCATTTCACAGGGAGGTATATTGCCTATTTTTATATCACGAGGAGGTAAACTGCTCATTATTTCATTTCACAGGGAGTTAAATTGCCTATTTTTATTTTACAGGGAGGTAAATTGTCCATTAGACATATCAGAGGGAGTTAACTTGCAAAAAAACCTGGCTAAAAAGGCTCACCAAATGTAAGAAAATAATTGGTTAAATTTTTTTTGAAAAAAAATTGGTTGTTCTCAACAAACTCTTAAAACACAATTTAAATTGGATCTTGGTTGTTGATAGTTAGTGAAACTTAAAAAAAAAAGGTGAAACTTGAAATATAACTTAAATTGAATTTAGACATTTGAGAGGAAATGTAGATGGCCAGTGACAAATCATCTATTTTCGTTTATAGTGTCGAAGCATGATTGATTTAAAGTTAATTCGGATGCAGCGTTTTGAGATGGCAAAGCCTTTATTGAGGTTTTGATCCGTAATTTTTTGGGCTCTATCATTTTCGCTTCCTCTCTTTCTTGCACTTGTTCTTGTGCTGCAGTGGCTAAGGCTTTCGGGATTAATGAAGCTTGCTCAATTGTGAATCGGCTAAAGTGCTCAAATGTGATTTTTGAAAGTGATTGTGCTCAAGTTGTTTGTGATTTAAACAACCGTTTCAAGGAACCGGATTGGGAGTCTCGTGGTCTTATCTTTGAAATTCGTAACTTTTGGGCATGTTGGCCTAAGTGAAAGTTTCGATTTTCTCCCCGTGGTTCCAACTTCGCCGCTCACAACCTAGCTTTGTGGGCCTTTGCTTCAGATTGGTCGTCTATGATCCCTTTTAATTTAATCCCTTGTAATGTTTTTTGTGATTATGGTTTCCCCATCTTTGATTTTATTGAACATTTTGTATGATATTTGTTTTTTATTGAAGTATTGAATTATAAAAAAAAATGTTTAAGATAAGATATTACATTGTGTAGCAAAGGAGTTTAGGTCAATCAAGTTAAAGAGTTTGAACCAAGCTCACCTAGACTCAATTTCACTCTCAAAATCAAAAAATTATCAATTAACATCCGACATTCCCAAATTTATGAGATAATTCTTAAATATTATGATTAAAATATAACATATATTATTGTGAAAACTATAATTTGGTGCATTATCAGCTACAATGTTTAAAATATATCTTTTAAATCTGGTTTAACAAAAAAAAAAAATCATAACTTCATTTGGCATTTGATGATGGTCTCATCTCAAGTCTCAACATAAACTAAAAGACTGATAATAACTTGGTTCACATTTTGATCGATAAAGTTCTTTTGAAATGAATATTTAGAAAAAAAAAGATAAAAAAGGTTTATTTTGCATTAGAAACTACAAAAATAAAGAGTGAAGACGGAAGAGTTGTTCGTCTTAGGAAAAACAAAATTATGTTGTTGTGGTGATGGGATAGGACACTTGTAACCACCACATTACACAAATGAAATTGACTCATCACCAAACTCAACCATTTTCTTTTCCAATGAAAACAAACAAAGAGCTATGCTCTTCTCTTATTCATCTTCAATCATCACAAATTTCTTCTCCAAAACCCTAAACAGACCCCACTCTTCTCACCCAGTTCTCCTCTGCACAATGAGCCTAAATTCCCATGCCTTTGCCGGCAATCCCATAACCTCAAGAACCGCAAAATCAAGCGACCCTTTTTCTCCACAATCAGCATTTCAAACCCTCAAAACCCTTCTCTCTACCCAATCCCACGATCCCATTTCTCCTGATTTCAAGATATTGCCTTTCAGAAAGGGAAGGCCTTTAACCGGGTCGAACCAACCCAACTGGCATCTGGGTTGGTTGAGTTTGGGTGATTCCAGGGCTTTCTTGGAGAAATCTGAAGTGGGATTGAGTGAAAATTCTTTGGTTTATTTGGGGTGTAAATATGAAGATGATGTTGTGTATTGGGCTATTGATGTTTCGGAAGCGAGTGAATTGGTGAGTGAATTTGGGGATAGACAATTTTGCTTTGTGGAGTTGAGGACATTAATGGTGGCCACTGATTGGGCTGATTCTAAAGCCATGGGCGAACTCGCCATAGCTGGACATGTAAGTTGTAGGAATTTTTGCAAGTTACCCGTATGTCATTATAACTTACCCCTGTTATATATAATAAGTGTTTTAACTCCTACTTCATTTTGATATGGAAAATGATCAATTTAACACTACCTTGACAATATAATTTTTTCACCTTGACACTATGATATGAGTAAAGAACATTTTTACCACCTTTTATATTATCTAATGGGCACTTTACCCTTTGTGAAAGTGTAAAAACCAAGAGGGAGTTAATGTGCTTCTTTTACAAAAATACAGGAGGTATTATGCCGTTTTATTATTACAGGGGTAAAGTTCCGAAGGGGGTTAATTTGATATTAACTTATGAGTTGTGTGCCTTAATACTATTGATAATCATTTGGTAGTTCTTTGATAAGTATGATGAATCGAGCTTTTATTGAACGAGCTCAAGTAGGTTGATTTGATTATCGGCCCTAGTTGTATGCCTGAATAGTATTGAAATATTGATGATTATTTGAAAGTTGTTTAAAATATTGTTATGCTTGATCAGGCCAGAGCTTTGCTAGAATGGCACAATGCCGCACGATTTTGTGGATTTTGCGGAGGTAAGATGGTCCCTATGGAAGCAGGGAGAAGGAAGCAGTGCTCAAATGAGTTATGTAAAAAGAGGATTTATCCTCGTGTTGATCCAGTAAGTGAAATGTGATCTTATCTTATTTTCTTTAGTTAAAAATTGGCATGTGGTCAAACTCACTGTTTTATTGTGCTAACAGGTTGTTATTATGTTAGTCATAGATAAAGAAAACGATCGTGTATTGTTAAGTAGGCAGTCGAGATTCGTGCCTCGCATGTGGAGTTGTCTTGCTGGCTTTATAGAGGTTTGGGTTGTCTATATTCATTGTTCTCTTAGGCTATGTTTGGTTTTTGGCTTTCAGCAAGTAAGATGCACGAGAAGTGAAGCTCAATCTTCTATCATTTGATGCAAGAAAAACATTTTTCTAGTGGTTTTACATACTGAAATCTAAGAACCAAACATAGCCTGAGAAAAATTATCTTCCTTATATAGAGTTTGTTCAATTTCAATTATCCTCTTCATTTACTCAACGAAATTCAAGAGCCAAACATAGTCTTGGTTTATTTTCGCTTACCTTATGCACACGGATGCCTTCTTAGCCAGGAGAAAGCTTAGAAGAGGCGGTGAGGAGAGAAACGTGGGAAGAGGCTGGCATTGAGGTTGGCGAAGTTGTCTATCACAGTTCTCAGCCATGGCCTGGTATAACTCTCTTTTTTCGTACTTCAGTGACCTGTTTTCTTTTTCTTGTTGTACTGTGGTTTCTTGTTGAAGATCTAAAAGCCCATTTAAGTTAGTGAACAAAGATTATGTAGATCAACTTTTTCTCTAAAAAAGAAAAGAGTTCTCGTGGTAGAAACAGGTTTTTTAGCAGGTTTTGGAATTATGAAAAGGTATAAAGCTTACTGGCTCTCTAGCTATTGGGTATTGCTAGTTCATATATTGGATTGTATGCCCTCAAAATTGGCAGGAGACACTCTACTAACTTGAATAATGATTAAATATAACCACTATTCTGAACTCGGTAGTTTATAATGGCTGTTTAGCTTTATGAAGGAAAGCTGTAGATATATGTGAACTTGTTTCTAGTTTTATGCCTATCTGCGAAGTTTTGAGTAATTACCATCTATGTTACTAGTATGATAATGCTCCTTGAACTTGGTAAAAATATCTCGGAAATCATAGCCCATGTTCAATTATTTTTTTTCATTTTTGAAACTTGAATATTGTTCTGTTGCAACTCGCTTCTGAGTTTAACATATGCTTGTCACTCAATGTCTTCTCAGTTGGACCCGCTAGCATGCCATGCCAGCTAATGGTTGGGTTCTTTGCTTATGCAAAATCGCTCGAGATAAATGTGGATAAGAAAGAACTAGAAGGTACTTTCTTATAATAACTAATCTCTCTTTCTCTGTTCATTGGATTTCTTTTTTGTGATCTATAGAATATGTTTTTCAATGTGTAGATGCTAAATGGCATAGCAGAGAAGATGTGAAAAAAGCTCTTACCTTTGCCGAGTACAAGAAGGCACAGGAAACTGCAGCATCTAAAGTAGAACAAATGTGCAAAGGGGTTGAAAAAGGTCAAAGCTTGTCTGCAGATTTCAATGTGGAAAGTGGTGAACTTGCTTCTATGTTTGTACCTGGACCTTTCGCAATTGCTCATCATCTAATCTCTTCTTGGGCCAATCAAGTTGTGATGAATGGTACACTGTCAAATTTATAGTTTAAAAAAAAAAAAACCAGATTTAGAAAGAAAGAAATATATTTGATCTAAACTTGTTCTAGTTTGTTATAAATTGCAAATCCTCATTGTCATTTTCACAGCATAATACTCTACGCTTGAACGGAGTTGCTCGATCAATGTGTAATGCCTTGCAAATCCAGTACCATAAAGTGTCAGTTAAAGTTCGAGTTTATGAAGGTTTGCTGTGTTTTGTGCCGGCTTTCCTGTGCTATCTTGGTTGGTAATATTTAACCAGTGAACATAGTTACATGTCAAGTAGTGTAGTGTAGCCTTGTAGGATTTGGCTTACAATCGAATGCCCATTCGATCGTGAACTCTTCCCATTCGATTATAGAAATACTTATAGAACTTAGCTTTTTTGTGCCTTCTTATTGGTTGGTATGTTGTCAAATGAAGGATTCTGTCTTTGTAATGGATATTCTTTTGCAAAATGTTAATGATATTCAACTATTGTGCGAGTGATGTGCTTGCCATGAGATCAAAACATGCATTGCACGTGAGGGCATCTCCAGTGATGTCCTCAGTCCAAGTTCAGCTTCCCCTCACTCAGTCCAGCTTTCCCTCAGATTTTAAGTCCAGCTTTCTCTCACTCAATCCAGCTTTCCCTCAGATTTCAAGTCCAGCTTTCCCTCACTCAGTCCAGCTTTCCCTCAGATTCCAAGTAGCTTCCCTTTTCCTTTTCATAAGGCATCTCAATCTATCAATTTCATTTAATTCCAATTCTCATTTTCCCCACTCTCACTTAATAATAATAATAATAATAATAATAATAATAATAATAATAATAATAATAATAATAATAATAATAATAGCAATAATAATAAACATTAAACAATAATAAATAAATAAATAAATAAATAATAAATAACAATAAGATATAATTTAAAATTGACTTTAATAATAATAATAACAACCAAATGGTGATCATATGTAATCGTATTTATTCTAGATTTTTTTTTTTTTTGGTTTCCCAAGGGTTTAATCCCTTTCGAGGCGGGTTGGGCACATTAATGTGGGTACCTCTCCCAACAGGGATTCGAACCTGAGTTCGCTACTTTGTAGTGACTAGTCCATGGATCAAAATTTCCATCTTTTCCTTCGAAAAAATCGAAAAGTTTCCGTTTTTGAATTAAACGAAACGAAAATAAGATGTAATTCCAAAACTATTTGTTTGCCTTAAACTCTGTTATTTATCTAAATTTAGTAACTTTTATTATAATTTTTCTTTAGTGTTTCCGAAATATTTTCGAAAAGTCTTGAAAAGTTTCCAATATTTGACTGACCGAAACATTCACTCGAAACGAAATTTTGATCCATGGACTAGTCCCTTCCACTAGACCAATCACCTGTTGGTGTATTTATTCTAGATGTGTAACTATTCACCCAAGTGTTTTATTATATAATTATTAGGGTTATATCGTTTTTAATTTAAAGAATCATATGTAAGCTTCATTAAGTTTTATTAAGGTTTCGTTTTTATTAATTAATTAAATTTGAGTTTTTAATAATTAACTTTTTAAAAAGGATTTTAAAATTGATACACAATAATACAACAATTAAATACTTGATTGACATGATTTGAGAATAATAAAAATAATTTAATATTGACATTAACTTTTCCAAAATAATACACAAATTTAAGGATTTTTTTTAAATTAAAAAAAAATTAAATTTGAGTTTATTAATTAAATATGAGTTACATTTTTATACTAAAATTAACTTTTTAAAGATAGTACAAAAATTAAATAAAACTAAGATTAAATAAAAGTTACATTTTATTTAATAAGGTATTTTAAAGAATTTTTTTTAAATTAAAAGGGTTTTTATTAAATAAAATAAATAAAAACAAAAAAAAAAAATGGATTAACAGGTGGCCGACGGCTCGCCTGCCCAGCGAGTGATCCACCTGAATTGGTGGCAAATTGGTGGCAAAGCATTATTGCCTTGCCTCACCGATTCATGCGGTGGATCAACACATCAAGGCATAATTGTCTTTTCATTCCCTTTATTCGTTTAAGTTGATGAATTCACCCCTTTAAATCCAAATCCAGCTTTCCACTCCAACATAGGAGATGTTCTGACATCCTTTTAAGGGCAAATTTGCCGATCTTTGTTTGGTTACATACGGCAATTACTTTGATAAATATTGTTTTTTCCCCTCAAAATCGTTTTCTTCCTCACCTTTCACGCTTGGAATTTCTTTAATTATTTAAGATAAAATGGAATGAAACGAGAAAAAGGTTGAACAATATGGGGCAAGTAAGTCATTTTTGTTCCTTCCGGGAAGGAATAACATGTTTTTGTATTATGGCTGCTAAAATTCACTTTTTTATCACTTTATTAAAAATAAAGAAAAAAAGAAATACCACAGACAGTTAAAATTGTTGGTAAAGACAAATGATGGTAAAAGTGATGGATGTATATTGTGCGAAAGAAGATGATTTTTGATGAAAAATAACAATAATCAAATTTTCAAGGATCAAACCGGAAGAAAATTAACTTGTTAAAGACTAAGGTTGAGTTTGGTCCAACGGTTGGAGCTCTTAAAATCACTTATAGATCCCTATTGTGATTTTTGAAGTGTTTGACCCCAATTATAAAAATAATTTCTGATTAATCGTGATTTTCATGGTGTTTGGCCCCCAAGATCATAATCAATTATGGGATCTCGAGAAACAAAAAATCAAATATTTTAGAAGCTACTAAAGTGTTACTTTTGCAAAAGCTATTATACAAAAGTAATTATTCTATAATTAATATTTATTATAATCAATTATTATTAAAATTTATTTGTACTAAAATTAATTCTCCTATAATTACTTCTTGTATCGTTAGGTCAAATTCACCCTAAACTATTTTGCAAAGTTATTGGAAATGGTAATCTAATTAAATTTTCAAATTTGCCCTTAAAAGTGTTAGTCCATGAAGTTGTTGGAAAGGGCCAAACTGATATGTTTTGAACTTGGGATGAACAAATTGTTAGGCCATCTCCAGCGGTTGGCTGCGGGGTCGGGGCGGGGTCGGGCTGAGGTGGGAGAACCGCTGGAGATGGAGAGGGGCCGGGGTCGGGCGGGGTGGCGGGGCGGAACGGGCGGGGCTGCGGGCTGCTTGGAGCCCGCAGCCCCGCCCGCTGCGCGTGTCCGTTTTATGGGGAAGAAGTAAACACGCGCCCCTCTTTAAAACAGGTGCCGCCAAGTGGCGGCACCTTATTGGGTCTTTCCTTTTTTTTTTGTTTTTCTTTTAATGAATTATGTTATGTATAATTAATGTGTGTATGGTTAATTTTGTATAATTAATGTGTTATTTTAAATAATGTGTATTGTGGTATAATTAATGTGTTATTTTTATTAATAGCATGGTTAATTATTTAAAGAAATTGGCAAAAAGAAATGGAATTTGGAAGAAAATAGCAAAACTAGGCTCGACCAAGTAGGCTTTTCGGGACGACATTCGTGTGCGCAGGTCGCGGGCACGCACAAGTCTTGAAGGGCCGAGTAGTAATCCGAACCAAGATTTGCACCCCCCCTCCCTGCGCGCAAGGAGGGAGCCTTCTAGTAATAATTTCTTAACCCTTATGGTTTAGAAATCATATATAAACCCAAGTTTTTCTTATCACACTTCCAATGTGGGATTAGTCTATTTCTTTCCAATTTTTTCCATTACATATGTGAACTTTGAGATTTAATTTCTCATTCACTCGTACTCCGATTTGGACGTACCATATACCATTTTAATCTACTCACGGAGTAGAATATAATTCCGCCAAGATCCGACTCTTTACTCAAAGTGGGACCCACTTAAATTACGTCCAAAATGGTCCATTAACTTACTTTTTCCAACACTATGTTTATGAGGTTTATAAGGAGCTTTAGGACTATTTTTATTTTATTTTCCTTGGTTATGTTGTGTAATTAATGTTGTGTATTATTGTAATTAATGTGTTATTTTAATTAATACTCCGTATTTAAAAAAATAAAACTATAATATTAATAGGTGAGAGTTTGCTTATTATGTATTAATTTTAAGTTATTTTAATTAAATATTCTATTTAATATTAATATTTTAATATAATTAATAATTAAATTACGAGTACTAATATAATTACTATTATTAATATTAATATTAAAAAATTATAAATCTATAATAATAATAGGTGAGAGTGGGCAAAGGAAAAAAATGGAATTAATTCCCCCATGGAGCCCCAACCATTGGAGACGACCAGCAGGGCCCTGGGCTGCCCCGGGCTCCGGAGCCCGGGGCTAGCCCTCAACCATTGGAGATGGCCTTACAGGTGCCCAACTTGAAGGACGACCGTCATTCAACCCTTTATAATTTATACACGACCATTGTACATCATATGTGGTTGGTTACAATTTAGTCCCTATATTTTTCAAAATAACATGAACAACCAATTACTGAAACATAACTTGCATTTACTACCCTAATTATTATAAACATAACTTGCATTTACTCCATAGGCAATTTTATCGGTTAAATACGGTTGACCAGAATAACATTTTGATGTAACAAAAAAATTGAGAAAAGTTTGTGACGTCATGTGGGAGACCAAATTACAATTTAGCCCTTGCTGTTAATTAGCACTGATCTGACTAAAACCCTCTTGCGGTTGGTTAACAGAGTTAAACCCTACTGAATTTGGAAAGTTGCAGGAAAAATATGGCGACGTTTTTCAAAAGACTGGCAAAATCTGCTCCGATCGCTTTCGGATCTCAATCAAACTCCAAATCACGCATCACATTTGGAGCTCTTGCAGCTATTTCGGGTGGAATCTCCTCTTATTATTACTTCTCCTCGCAGAATTTGGTACATTTCGGATTCTGTCTTTCCATCCATTAAAATCAGAATGGTGTTTATTTTGTGAATTTGTTGAAGTCTAGTCACTGATTCTAGAAATTTGTATATTTGTTCTCATGCATTGTCAAATTTCAAGTAACTATTATCTGGCTGTAGGTAATTTATGTAAGGCTGAGGCATAATTTTATATTGAAGAAAAAGAGAATGTTGCCGGACTTTGAAATGAGAATTCTGTGTAAAACTATAAGCATGATAAGTTTTTTTTCATATGCATGTTTCTAGAATTAGAAAGTTTGGAGGCAGTGAATCAGGACTATTTGCACATTGTTGTCTTTTAACCTTTACATGCAATTAATGATCATTTTTATTCTTATGTGTTTTTTCATACAAACCTTATTATTTTTAATTTAGGTTTATGCAGATCAACTCAACGAAGATGCTGCACCAAAAGTTGGTATGTTTTTCCTTTTTCATGTATTTATTAATCATAAAGATGTCCGGGTCTTTGTAAATTCTTTTGGTCATTTGTTTTGCATTTCATAAATTATCTTCTGTCTGATCCTTAACAAGAAATGCACAATATGAAGAATGTCAGACTGGAACATTATGCCTTCGACAAATTTCGTCTAGTAGTTTACTTAAAAAGCAACAGATCAGTGTTCTCAACCACAGCCATGTTGTTGCGAGTTATTCAAGATTCGCCTTAAAGGAAAGAAAACCAAGACACGTTTTTGAAAATACCTAGAAAAAGATAGCAAAGGTTATGAGAACCTGATACATATTCATATAGATACGATTCACATTTTATTCTTTAACCTTGAATGTAAGTAGTGGTGCCATGGCTAGATGATTTTAGCAATGTAATATTGTTATTTTGTACACACAGATCATTATTCTTTAGACATGACTCAGATTTATGTTCCTCTTTTAGTTGGTAATTATATTTTCAATTCCACATTTTTGTGAAAATGCAAGATTTGGAGTAATTTGTATGATTACCTATGAATTCGTGATTATTGCCAGATTTATTGAAGCATGTGCACATCATACAATGAAGGGGGGAAAGCAGCATTTAATTACTTGACATGTATTCATATGTTTAGAGTCAAATAGTAGTTTTAATATGATGCAATGGGCGAACTGATTAGTAAATTAACTTTCACAGAATAGAATTTATTCAAGCCAAGGCTTTAATTTAATTTGATGCAGGTTGAGATTATATCTCAAGGTAGAAACTGAGACTTTTTTACTTGTGCTCACCCTAAGTAACGTAGTGTTGGACCCAGAGTATATCTAAGATAGTAGTAGAATTAAAGACTTAAATGAATATAGTAACCTGCAATTTCAAATTTGATCTTTTGTTTAATGGTTTTTTCAATTTTGTTTTTAGCTCTGAATCCTGATAAGTGGATTGAGTTCAAGCTGCAAGACAAGGTGCAGGCCAGCCACAATTCTCAGTTATTCAGGTAAATTTACTGTCATATATTGCCTTTGTCCAATAATATTTGTCAATGGGTTTTGGCGGAGTTTTAGGTGAGAGTTAATAAAGTGGAACTTTTAGATATCTTTACACGTGTGCCCTAAATATAGTGGTTGGGAATTATCAGTATCAAATTATTAATTTATGTGATAGGATAGTTTCGGGTTTAAACCTGAAGTATTTCAGGTTGATGATCACTTCTGATAACTAGAAATAGGTTCTTGTTTCTCTCAGATTGTGTTGATTGTTGTTGATTGAATTTTAGTGGTTAAGTCTCCAAAATTTAGTCCTTATGATTTTATTGCTAACTGATTCTAAGTTTATGGGTAATTTCACCTCTTTTTTTTTATTTTCATGAATTGCTTTATTGAAGAAGTGTGATCATTCATGAATTGCTTTATCAACAGAAGTATTGAATTGTTAATCCATGCTTTCTGTTTTGAGATTGTAGATTTTCATTTGATCCCAATGTGAAGTTAGGTCTTCATGTTGCATCCTGCCTTATTACAAGGTACACTAAGAAAAACTTGATTTCTGCTGTAATTACTTTTATTCTGTATGTTGTTGACGCTGCTTCAATCAATTGATCTGCAAGAAAATTTCGCTATTTGATTGCTCAACATTGATTTGTTTGAAGGGCTCCTAAAGAACAAGATGCTGAAGGGAAAACCAAATATATAATCCGCCCGTAAGTTGTTATATTTAAATCCTATGCTGCAGATGTTCATTTTACATGTGCAGCCTGTGTATAGCTACTTGGTGTTAATTGTGAAGAAAAGAATCTCCTTTCACGCTTCCTGAATAGACAATGCGTCTTCCATCTTATTTTCACTGAAAAAAAATTGAGTGCAAATTAAAATTATATCGCTTGTATATTGCAGTAGCTGTTAGTAGAATTGTGAAATTGAAAAACCAATTACATTCTGTGTACCATTCTAAACTTGGGATAAAGCAAGTAGGCCTACTGAATTCAAGTTTCTAGGGTATCAGTATTTCAGTGCAATATTAATATTTTAAGTTATTAAGAGTCTCTGAGATTAACATGTAGTCAGGAAATTCTTCTGAAGCTTGTTGTACCTGCAGCTATACTCCTATATCAGATCCAGATGCTAAGGGGTACTTTGATCTACTTATTAAGGTAAGGTGTTCACATTAAATTCAATCTCTTTGATTTTCTGATACCTTCATAAAAAATATAAATATAATCCTTTATCTGATTGCTTAGAGCTTTTATCTTACGAATGCATCTTCAACTTATCTAGACACTTTACAGGTCTATCCAGACGGTAAAATGAGTCAGCATTTTGCTAGCTTAAAACCAGGTGATGTACTGGAAGTGAAAGGGTAAGTAATGCAAATTTGAATGTCGGTCAGAATAATTTATCTTGGTTGTTAAATGATTTCTTTTTTCTTCCAGGCCAATTGAAAAACTCAGGTACAGTCCAAATATGAAGAAACACATTGGCATGGTAAGATCAGTAGTGTATATGTATATACTTCTCTTAATTCTATCATTTGTTTATTGCCGTTTATTATACTGGAATTTTGTGTTCAGATTGCTGGAGGAACTGGAATTACTCCAATGCTTCAGATAATAGATGCCATCCTTAAGAATCCTGATGATTACACCCAGGTGCTATAATCTGTACTTTTGGTTTTGTCGAATTGACAAGTAATACCGTCAAGAATATTGATCAATGTGTTCATTGACATTGATGAAAAACTCTCACCCTTTTAGGTCTCACTGCTCTATGCTAATGTATCTCCGGATGACATACTTCTCAAAAACAAACTTGATGTACTTGCTGCCACTCACCCAAACTTGAAGGTGCTTCAAAATTAAAACAATCTGCACCCCTTTTCAGAAATTTATATTTTCTGATATTAACGTGTATAAAAAATCTGTTTACATCCCTATGAATTCCTAGATATACTACACTGTAGATAATCCTACAAAGGATTGGCGAGGAGGTTCGGGTTACATATCAAAGGACATGGTAGTCAAAGGCTTGCCCAGCCCCAGTGATGATACAATCATTCTTGTAAGTTTTGTATGTCATGAATATTGCTTTTATTCTCGTAGCCTTTCATAAATATATCGTTATCTTGCCTCAAATGAAGTGACACTTCATCGGACTTATAAGAGTGGTACCATAATGATATAGAGGTGTTTATATTAAGCACTACCTACATATGCCAATCTGAATAGATAGAAATGACATGAAACATAGTGCTGATGCCTACTGGCTTTATCTTCAGAATGGCTTCTTTAAGCAAATGTTTGTTTGTCTACAGGAGTGGATTAAAACAACTTTTTCGATATATGTATTGAGACATTTTTCTTAATTTTCCTCAATGCAGAATTAACGTTTTCCTATGATTGATTACTCGAAAGAAAATTCTCAGTTGCTTGTGTTGCTTTTCCAGGTTTGTGGACCTCCTGGATTGATGAAACATATATCCGGTGACAAGGCAAAGGATCGGTCGCAAGGAGAGGTATATATTTCTTCAGATCCGAAATCTTTCGAATTTCTTTTTTGTGCCTTTTTTGGTAATCTCTAATGATTCCTTACATTTTATCTTCCTCTTTGGCAGCTGAGTGGCATACTCAAGGAACTTGGATATGCAGAAGACATGGTTTATAAGTTTTAATTGCCACTTTTTTATGTTGAAAGGCAGTCGAATAAATGAACTTGACATGATAAATATTCACACCCTGTTCAAACATATTTAATTAAAAGATGGAGTTATGTTGCACTCCCAAAAAAATCACAAGCAGCTAAAATCACCTCAAGCAAATGTGTGTGTGAAACAAATTTTGGGCTTTCTTCTCTTGTGGTTGAATTTATATCTTGTTATAAACATTTGGGGATTGTTCTTTTTTTCTTCTGGTTTTTTGTAGATGATTTTTCTATACACCTTCCGTTTCATAAATTTTTATTCCCAACTAAGGTTGAGCAATCAACTTGAATAAATTTTAAGAAAAAATTGTAATACATAATCTAACTTATTTGATGTCAATTATAATTGATGATATTAAACAACACTATAGATATTAGTATTTAAAAAGTCTAAAATACTAATGTAAAAGATTCAACATGCCAAGTCACTTTATAGATTAACTAGCAAATGAAGTGAAAATTTTGCGTAAATTTTAGTGATATTGAAGTTTTCAAGACTGAAGATTGGTTTTGAATTATTGTTCTTCTGGGTTTAGTTCTTGAAATATGATAGTTAAAATCTATAAATTTTTGTTCTTTCGACATGACTTTGAAAAATTATATTTTATAAATTTCAAAAAATATAATTTATTAGGTAACATTTATCAAAATTATCTTAGAAATCTAATTTTGATTATATTTGGATTTTAAAATTATAATTTTGCTTTAGTCATTTCGAATTTTGTATGATATGGTCAGGTTATGAGCGCGTTGGAGAAACCAAAAATTGAAGTGAATATAAATATAAATGAAAATACATATAACACACTTTAGCATATAATTTTTTCGAAATCTTTCTAGCTTTCTACTTTTGTCACATTTCAATGGAAGCAATGGAAGAGGAATGGATGAAAAGCAAAACCGATTGCGTCTACTTCTTGGCCTCGCCTCTTACCTGCAAGAAGGTTTACGCCTAATTTCCTTATTTCTTTGTCATTTTTCTTCAATTTCATATTAAGAAATGTGACAACGACGACGACGATGATGATATAATATAAACGGAATTTGTTTTGTTTCAGGGAATTGAGTGCGAGTATCGGCATAGTGAGATTGCAAGGTTGAACCCTAGGGATTGTTGGTACTGGATGGTTGGAAATTGTCCAAACCCTAACTGCGCTTTTCGACATCCTGTAACTTTTTATTCAATTTATCTTCTCTTAATGTAAACGTTTATTTGCTACCTTAATGGCTTTTATGTTTATTAATGTCTGTTATTCATTTATTTGATAGAGCAAATCATAAATTGGTTTTGATACTTTCATTTATTTTATCTTCTCTTTGATAGAATGATACAACAGAGAAACCTCCTGCAACTTATAATTGGTGCTAGTTTGAGTGTCAATCTAGACACAGTATATGTTGGAAATTATCATGGTGTTTGGTCAGCGATTACAGCTTGTGTGTAACTATTCAGGAGTCTCGGTAATAAATGGGTTATAAACGAACTTGTTTACTGGCACTCATCTTCTGGAGAAGTTTTGCCTCCCTTTTTATTTTGAATTTTCAATGAGATTTGAATTGATTTTGTGGTGCCTGTTATATTTGGACTTCTTCTAATTTAATTTTACTTCTTTTGCTCTTTTGCTCTTTTGCCTGAGTATTTATCCTCGCCTTTCACTTTTGCAGCCACTTGATGTACCAACTGACGGATCATTGGAAAGTGTCAATACGACCCATCAATATGCTGCATCTTTAAAGAAGACCAATGTTCCCTGTTATTTTTTCTTCAATGGTTTTTGCAGTAAGGGTGAGAGGTGCGCATTTCTGCATGGACCTAGCGATAATGCTAGCAAGGAATCCACAAAAACAGTCTCTTCGTTCATCGACAGGCCAGGTATAGAGAGAATAATAGCAATTACAAGTGACAATTTATCTGGTGCACCTCTAGTGACACATGCTGCTGGAAGTTCCCCTCAGAGTAGAGTGGGATTTGAAGTGAAGTCTGAAGTGGATATCCTACAAAAAAGTCCAGACAATGTCTCACTGCAAACTGCAGCCAAGCGGTCTTCTGATTCTCAGCTTGAAGAAGATACAACATGCAGGTTGAATTCTTCTCTGCCTACCAAAGAATTTTTGCAAGGAACATCTCATGCATCAACTGATCTGAGTTCTGATGATCAAGTTGAGAATCATACGGAGCAGGAGGATTGCTTGGAGTCTTCTCCCGGTTTTGATGTCCTTGTTGATGATATGGAAGAAGAGTTGGGATATGAAGAAGATCCAAAGGGTTTTCTTTGTGAAGATGGGGAAGGCAATGGGCTCAGCATGCAACATATGGGTTATCATTGCGAGGATGTGGATTTTGATATTCTATATCCAGATGAAAAACTCTTGCTTGAGCATGAAGGATTTCGCTCGTGTGATCATTCTGATATTGATATTCGTTTCATATGTGCCAAAGAAATGCCTTATCATGTCAGAGAGAGAGGATTGGAACTTCGTTTGTCACAGAAAAGGAAATTTGTGCAAGCAAGTCAAGCTTCTGGTTGCATGGACCTACGCGACCTTCTGAAGAACCGCAGGTCGATAAATGATCACAATCAAGATTGTTTCTCAAGAACACTCGAGCCATATCAAACTGAAGAAAGATATCGACAGCCGGTTTTAAAGCGGTTGCGAGGGAGGTTGGCATCAAAAGTGGTGAGCAATGGCATTGGATCCCGGATCGAGAATGAAAACTTTCCGAAAAGTTCCAACCATCAAAACAAGCTTGGGAACTCTAGGGTAAGTAGGTCATGGCAGCATTTCAAAGAAAGGAGACAGAGTAAGCAGCAACATAAAATTGACGTCTTCAGGAAGGAATCATCAAGGAAAAGGCAATCTTCTGAGGAGTCTATGATTTTTACCGGGCCCAAATCACTTGCTCAAATTAGAGAAGAGAAGAGAAAACCGAAAGAAATCATGAATTCCTGTGACAGAATAGAGGCATCCAGAGGGACTGCAGTAGAAGAATTTCAAAGTCCTAAATCTCTTACTGAGATTCTCAAGGAAAAAAGGATGCTGAGATCAGTAGTCGGTGATATTAATAAATAGCTATTGATCTTAAATGAAATGTGACAACTTTGCATGTGATGACAACAACATGACTATTGGAGAACCAATGTGGTGAGTAGGTATTTTTTGTCTTCTTGTCTCTCAGTATTTGATGAGGATGTACATAAAGCGTGGTTTGGGAAGGATATCTAGAAAAGACGTTTAATTGCAGGTTATATGTTTTCAGCATTCTGCAAAATGTTTTTGAATGTGAGAAATGTTAGGACAATAGTTCATTTTAAGCTTGATTTACCCCCATGGCCCCATTACCTCTCAATTTTCTCACCTTTTTCTGTAGCTTGTTGAGATATATTGAAGCTGGGTGGTTATGTTATGAAAACTAGCGCGTTCTGAGTTAATTTTGAAACGTTTTTGAATTTACTGCTTGTTGAATTCATTCAGTTCTTTTGAAAGCGAGTATATGTTAAATAGGAGTATATATATATTTACATGAAAATTAATATTTTTTTGGGTCTAGATTTTATAAATATGTCTTTTTGGAGATTAAGTGAGTATGTCCTTAATTAATCAAGTAAATGACTTAGTCCTTGATACCAGCCAAGGGACACTTCCATATTTGTCCTCAATAAAATATGCTTTATTGTGACCTCATCTGTGCCTTGATTCTTTATTTGTCATTGTTTCTAATCCATACACTTTTGATTACCAACTCTCATTTATTTATATAATATATATATATATATATATATATATATATATATATATATATATATATATATATATATATATATATATATATGAGTGTATATCTCATGGAGCATTAGTATATGAAGATTTAAATATACAGTGATTACAACTTAGTTTTTAAGCTACTGGAGATAGAAAATAAATAAGGGCATGGGTGGTTTGCAAAGATCAGAAAAATCCTTCAGAAGACAAGGCTCATCAGGATTAATATGGGATGACAATAAGTTGTTCTCTGGGGAACTCAACAAAACAAAAGACGAGCTTTTAGCTAAGTCGGCCTCAGTCGAGCATAGAGGATGCTGTGGGGCTAATAGCTATATTAATATGGAGCCACCGGTTGCCTCCGTTGATCCACCTTCTCCTAGGGTGTCTGGTTGCGGCTTCTGTAGAACCGTGTTTGGGAAGCCTGTGGTCAACTCGAATAAGAACTGAAAACCAGACCAGTTTTCTTACAAGTCATAGCTATGTAAATAATTCGTCATGATTCTTAATTTTGTACAAGTCATACCTATGTATAGCGTTTCTTTTTGTTTTATCATGTTTCGAATGTATTACATATTTTTTTTATTTTTTTAGTTTACTTAAGTACACATTTAATTTATTTAATTGCGAGGATTTTGAAAATGAATTACTCTCCAGGTAGAAAGAAATACAAACCAGTAGAAGAAGATATAATTTATATTAATTTTCCTATAGTATTCCAAACAATATACAAATTATTAATGAGATAACAACAAGAATCAAATATTTCTATCGTTTGAACACATGATAAGTAAGCATATAATTAAATAAGGCAGGAAAGTAATTAAAAATCTAAAACTTAATTTAAAACTATATATATGGATGGATAAACTTGCTGGGTTTTGTCTATTAAAATTAATTAATCAGGAATGTTGGAGAGAGCTCTTTGGACTTTGGTCTTGAATACCAAAATGTAAAGCTTTTCCATGGAGAAATAGATGAAGCAGCCTGTGGAGTGAGTTACAAATGACCCAAAACTTGAGCCCACAATGCAGTGCCAGGCCGGCCCATACACCTTATCAAATTCCTATATCAATCAATCAACATAATTTAATTAATTCATCAAAAAAAATTAATTAATATATAATATATCTCATGTGGACGACAATTAAGTAGCACATGATTTGAGAACATTTAGCTATTAATTATGAGATTTCATATAAAAAAAAAACTCTAATTAACGTGGCTTGTGTATGTCTTGAAATATTAATACAAGTGGTCCACGGACCACCATGAGATTTTTCTATTTTTTTTTTGGACATAGCAAACATAATTAATATGCAACAACGAACATTATTTGGATCTCCTTGTCGGTTAGTTTGATATTGCACTCATTGATCGGCGAAATTAATGTAGTACATGTGCAAAGGAGACATATAGTTTGAAAATTTAGTTAAAATTCGAATCTATTTTTGGTTGTACACCCAATAAATACGACTTTCGTCACTCTTTAAAATTTGTATTATGATTATATAGTTAGGAGACAAAGATTAAGAGTGACAAATGATTAGGTCTAAGTCATGTTTGGGCGGGACAAAATGGATCAGGTTGGAAATGAGTAAATTTTTGCAGGTAAAAAAGGGTTTGGATCGAGTTGACAAGTTATCTTATTTTTCATTTTTTAAGTAATTAATGACTTGTATTATGTTAATAAAGAGTATAAGATTCACATTTATATCACTAAAAATGGTTTAAACATAATGAGTTCATTTGTAATTAAACAACAAAAATAAATACATATTATGATATGTCTTCTAAAATTTAAACACATTAAAAAGAGAAGAACCTGACTAGATTTTGCCCAAAAAAAACATGTACTTAAATTTTTTTGGGGGGAAACAATGTTTTCGGACCAGGAAAGCCTTTTTTTTTTTTTAAAAAAAAAATCGAAGACCAGGGAATGTTAAATCTTAAACAAAAAAATTTCATATAATTGACCCGTTTTTAACCTACTCAAAACTCATTTTTGACTCACACAAATGTGAATCAAACTCAACTCAATATCATATGATAAAAAGCATGAAAAGCAATGAAGAGATGAAATTAATGAATGAATTTAATTACCTTTTTGATGGTATAAGCCATATGCTTAGAGCTAAACTTCTCCAAGCTGTCATAAGTAGTTCTTGCACAACGGAAGGCATGCAGTTGCATAAAGCCGGGCATGTCATTTGCCAATACCTTAACCTGCAACAATGCAGCCGCCGATGACACATTCACCACATGTGAAACTGATGATCTCTTTTCATCCATTATAGATGACACTGATTTTCTTGATTTTACTATTTCCCCTTCTAATTGGCCTTCTTTTATTTCCTTTTTTGGTACTTCATGGTTTTTCGTGCTCCCTTTGTATGTTTTCGACCTCATAAGTGTTCCCGGCCATCCCCGTGGAATTACCCTTTTCACCGTTGCCGGAGGCGAGTTCTCTTCCGCCGGCATCTTGTAAACGTACATTTTTCTCTTTTTTTTTTTTTTTTTTGGGTTTTTAGAATGAGTAGTAGTACTCGTCTTTAGTTGTTAGGAGAACTTATCGATTGATTATATAGTAGAGTATCATGAGATCATATTTGGATTTTAATAGAGCCACGGCTTAATTACAATGTAGTTGAAAAGGCAAAAAATCCTACTATTCCATTTTGGCAAGGTGAAATTAATTTGTGACCGTTGCACAGATAATAATGTGGTGATACAAGATGTGATTATTTTTAGTCTCTAAATTTAATAATGAGATGACTCCAATATCTCATTCCTATTGTGTATTAATATTCAAAAATTGAATTGAAATTTTTTTTTCACTCGAATATTGCACCATACAATCCATGCATCGGATACACAAAATAATTTCATTAATTGGATTCAGTTTGTACTACAATTGCAGAACATACTTATAAAATTGAACCAAAATATGCAATTTTTTCCTATTCCATTTCCATTATCACGATTTGCTTGTACAGGGCACAGTCATGGGAACAAAATAATGGTGTGATTAGATAGGGAGTAAAAAATTATTAGAGGACCCCTACATAAAAAAAGAATGATTAGAGGAAGCAAACCATGTGGTATTATTACCTGTAATCATGTTTTGATCTATAGTTGAAGTGAGAGATTTGATGCAGTTTTGGTTGTTTCTTGGAAACAATATGTGAGCCACTAAATGGTAGTGATTAATTTCAATCTTCGGATCTTTGTCCCCAAATGGTTTGTTCCAAGACAACCAGTACATATGGACCCTTACCAATTTAATTTTGTAGGGATGGACTTATGTTAAGTTATAACTCATTCATTTTATTGTCATTGTTGTGATGTTGAAGCGTTTTTAAATATTTTGCCCTGCTTCTTATGAATATAACTTGAATAACCAATATTATTCATCACCCACTAATATTCAAGTTCTATGTAAGACTTCCTAGTCGAAACTCGATTTATTCCGGCTTAAATTATTATAATCAATCACAAAACATGTATAAATACTTGCATTTTTGTTCCCTTTGTTTTATTACACACCAGATAACTTCAAAAAAAAAAAAAAAAAAAGAATACACTGAAAGAAGAAAGCATGAAAGTTCGTAGAACTAACAATATCAACTGATTGCCGAAACTAAAAGCTGATGAATTAACTCGTCCACATAAATGTTTTCCACTGATAACCAAACTAGCATTTTTCTAGTAAAAGTAAGCCACCAACGGAGGAACTAGTATTTTCATGATTGCAGAATTGTCCTTTGCTTCTCATGAAAATGGTACAACACGAAGCACAAACCTTTTTGATCGAATATCAAGATTACAACAAAATGTAGACGATTACTCACGACAGAGAAAACACTTATCATAATGAACACTGCACGGAACCAAAGCCGTGGAAACTTCTAGAATGCAACCTGCCAATGGTGCTCGCTGTGTTTAACCAGTTCGAGATTTTGCGAGGAAAGATTGTGCCACTTGAAAAGACTTCTCCTTCTGATTCTTGTATTCATTGTATCGAAGGAAGAAATAACCCAGATAATCAAAATCAATGGGAGACATTTTTGCCTGAAATTACAAGATCGAACTACTTATTACCATATTAAATCTCATTAGACTTTGGAAAAGCAAAACTCTGGAAAAGCACAAGTACCTGGATTAAAGCCCATATTGCCCAGTACAAGTGTGAAGCCAACATGTAAGTATTTGTCTCCACATAAAGAGCTTCAAGATCTTCATCAGAAACCTGCTATTTACCCAATGTTTATCAAAGAGTACAAATATTATTGTATATGTATATGAATGATGGATACATCACACATGGTCCCCAGAATTTTCTATGGTTACAGGCATGAATTACTCTTACGCACCTCGTGTGGTCTATCAGGTTTTAAATAGTGCCTGAAGAAGTTATACTTTGTAAATGAATTATGGTTTAGTCTTAATTGTAAGAGTGTACATTGGTACACGACAGTGTGCTTTCGTATGTAATGTGATATGGTTGAGAGCTTTGTTATGGATATCTGGGTCAACAATGAAGTTAGGGATGCTTTTGTGGTGAAAACTATTGTTGCCCAATTTGTCAGTGAGACTTGTACGTACCATTCCATCTGCCTTATCGACGAGAGTAATTGAACTTTACGGGGTGTGTATGTGTTTGAAATTATAAAAATCCTTTATGTTGCGTGTCGAACTAGGACACTTTGTTGTTAACGCTTTTTGTCTTCATCTGCGGTCTGTCTTTTATCTGCGGTGGTCAAGATTAGCTCGTAACTATTTTTGGAATGTCTTTCATATAATACAACATATACTGACTTATAAGTCACAAAAATAAGAAATTATTTGTCATTATGTTCTCGGCTAGTTATTTCTAGGTACACCGTTGGTGTTTTACTTGGTATCAGATTTGCTTCATGATACTGTGTCAAGGCTCTAAGTCATACATGCATAGCCTTATATACTTGACAAATATAATTAATTCTCGAGAATATTAGGAGGATGTTTACTGTTAGTTTGTAAGATGGTAGAAGCAGTAAAACTTATAGTTAGTATGTGTCAAGCTTATTTTACAGCTCAATGCATTCACCTTCTAATTCCTTTATTTTTTCCACTGCAAGTATGTATTTATATGCATGAATCCTAACTCTTTGTTTTACCAATGTTTTCAGTCTTCCATGTCCAGGCATGGGAAGGCTTACCTCTTTGATAATGTGTAAGTATGCTTTGATAACTAGTAGGGAAGTAAAAATCTCAAAATACTAGTATATTAGAAGTAATAAGTATGAAGGTAAAAATCTGCTGGCTTCTTGGGCTCTCCCTTCTCTGGCTTCTTGGGCTCTCCCTTCTCTGGCTTATAGCCACCCCCTCCAGCTCCCTTCTCTGGCTTATCGCCACCCCCTCCAGCTCCCTTCTCCCCTCCAGCTCCATTATCTGGCTTATCGCCACCCCCTCCAGCTCCCTTCTCTGGCTTATCGCCACCCCCTTCAGCTCCATTATCTGGCTTATTGCCATCCCCTCCAGCTCCATTATCTGGCTTATCTATCTTTTTGTAGTCTTCCCACGCCCCAATGACCTCTCTCCCTGCAGTCCAGAAAGCGAAACCCTTTGCAACGACGTCCACGCCAGCGAATATTTTCTCCAAATCCATCCTGCAAAATCGGAGTCTATGCATTTCATTATCGCATGCAACAAAGATTTTGCAACTTTTAGAAAGTCAATTCAAAGGAATATATCCAAATGATAAACATCTAAGTTGGTGTATAAAAATCTGTACAGTCTCAAATTAACCAAGAAAAATACATCTGACATGCACTAAAACAAAACAGCATTAATATAGGTTTTGTATAAAACGACATGCACTAAGTAGGTGTATATTAAGTTTTAGAAATTACAAAACAGACTAAAAAGAGGCAATTTAGATGAAGAATTGGAAGCCGGTAAATCCGTATAACAAGGACACAAAACAGTAACCAACCATATTATATCAAATGGCAGAGTTGAGGTAATTTAGATGAAGAATTGGAAGCTAAAACGGTAATCAGCATGCATAAGGACACGAAAACAGTAACCAACCATATTATATATCAAATTGCAGAGTTGAGGCAATTTAGATGAAGAATTGGAAAAAAATAATAATCAATTCCAAAAAATGTAGAGTCTAGCCTGAGTTTTCCCCAAATTTCTTATTAGAAGAACTAGAACCGATTTTTATTTCCTGTTACACAATTGAGAGTTCACGTATGAAAGTTGGCATGGCAACCGAACACGGGAGTTCAGAAATAGAGCACCACGTCGAGGAGGAGCACGTCCAGACCGTGCGTCGAGGAAGGAGCCGGACTCGGACTCGGGATGCCCTCGCGGAGGCGGAGACCCGATTTGAGAAGCTCGAGCACAACATGGGGATCCTGGAGGCATTGGTCAACGATCAACTCGAGGGGTTCGAGTGTTGGGATTCGGTAAGAAAAACAGCCCTAGGCACAGCGGAATATAAAAACTTTTAGGGCCTCTTAAAGAATCTTGCCAGGATATTCTCTAGTTGTATATATATGAATGTAAATAAACGACAGTATAAGTTTTCTCGTTTATACCTGTCTCCTTGCAAATCCTCGGCTAGCAAAACGAGCTCTGAATTCTTCTCCAGCAAAATCGATCCAGGCTTCTCAGGAGCGCCCCACGTGTTGCGCCTCTACGAGTTGATACACCACAATATCACGAAAATAATATATCTCGATCAGCTAGAACACAAGATATATTATAGACTAGGAATTAGGAACGATTTGGAACAAGATCGAAAACGAAAAATTCTTCCTTGCACAGAAGAGGGTTCGGCCGATCTGGTAGGGGAGAGGGAGAGAATTTTTGCTCTGCTCAATTTTTTGCTTAAGGAGTTGTGTGAAAAATAACTATAAGATAGCTACTTATAGTTATCTCCCTAACCTAGTCCTATTAGGACTAGGTCTTCTCTCTCCTACATGGGCCATGGCCCTATTTAATTAGAAGACCTAGTCTCCTAATTAATTCATGGCCCATATTAATTAATCTTTCAGGGCTTTATTTAATTTCCCAATTAAATAGCCCGATTAATTAAATCATCTCCCAACTAATTAATTTAAACTCCAAGTTTAATTAATTAATTATTCCATTAATTAATTAAATCCTAATTAATTAATTTACTCATAAATTAAATTCCAATTTAATTTACAATCTTGATCCAATTCCAATTGGATCCAATTTCGTTCCACATGGGTCGACCCAGTCGACCCACCTATTTAATCGAGCCAGTCGATTTTTGACTCAGTCGACCCAGTCGACTGGTTCGTTCTTATTTCCTCGCTTTCGCTTCATGTGTATTGTGTATGCCCCCGTAGGTTCACCACATAATTGGCCGTGGGTTATAATTAAATATTATTTAATTACTCGAGCAATTAATACTCTAAATTAATCGAACACTCCGTCGATTAATCATTCCAAAATTAGCACCCCTGCTAACTTGGGAATTCTCCCACACTCCATGGTCGATGTCCAGCCACAAGCCCATGGAGCCCAATCACTGGTGAATTAATTAAGTGAACCTTTTATCATTTATAATTTCCATATACGACATAATCTCTCCATTTATCAATCTCCCAGTCGAGACTTAAGGGTATGGTCTTTCATCGGTTTCCCTTTTGTTTCGTCTCGACTATATGCATTCTGATCTCGAAATAAATTCTCTCTGACTTATTCTTTATGAGCTACTTACATAAAGCCGTCAGTTACCTTGGCCAAGGATTTCATCAGAATTAATTTCTCACAGAAATCCATAGGAGAATTTCTCGACCTATCAAGTCGAGTCAATGGATCCTTTGTTGATGATATGAATCTGCACACGAGTTCCTCTATACCCAATATGAATCCTCAGAGACTTTCTGGCTATCCCCAGTCAGTCGGAACTCATATCAAAGTATAGACGTTCTCGTACCAGATAAACCCTATCATCTCAAGTAGTTAGGGATCGTTCCTCGTATACTATTATAAATTTGGAATAACTTCAACCCCGATATGCGACTACCGCTTCCATGGTGAGTTATTTCCTAATTGGGGTATTCAGTGCGCTTGTCATCCCAGCAAGCCACCCACTTATGTGTGTCGACTATCCCAGTCACGCTCGTGGACCCCAGCGTCCTCCAGTTCATCGGAGTACACACAATAGTGAGAGTCTAACTGAATCCAACGATGTCCTATCTCGATTGGATTCTACGACTCTTGAATATGTTCTAGATCACGGCCTTGGAGATCAGTCCACGGGTTGTCCCATAGCCCTGTGATCTAAGGACTTCTATCCTTATGCGCAGATAATTATTACATAAGATAAAGTTGACCATAAAAATGCATTTATTAATCTAAATTGAATAGTTCCTCATTAATTACAATTAATGCTAGCCATACAGCTGGCTTGCAGGACACTATTTCTATCATCGAGAAGATCTATTTAAAGACGGATGAGAAAGTCGCTGAGCTGACGGATATGGTCCGTATCTTGCAGGGGAGCATCCTGGAGATGAGGTCCGAGATGGCCGAGATGCGAGACGAGATATCCGAATGCAAGAAGGCCGTGCCTGGAGGAGCTAGCACGAGCGGCGCACTTATACCAGTAAGGCCACAACCCAAGGTTAGGGAACCAAGGGAATATGATGGCACACGGGACGCACATGAAGTAGAGGACTTCTTGTGGCGGTTGAAGCAGTACTTCGAGGCCTTGGACATTACGGACGAGCTTGTCAAGGTAAGTACTGCAACTATGTACTTAAATGGTGTTGCTTCTTTATGGTGGCGTAGGAAGTCCTCCGACATAGAGCGGGGCTTATGTCGGGTGGACACTTGGGCTAAGTTCGAGAAGGAACTCAAGAAACACTTCTACCCGCGGAACGTCGAGTTCGATGCATGCAAGAAGATGTGGAAGCTGAAGCAACGGGGTAGCATTCCCGACTATGTCAAGGAATTCACGACCCTTATGCTCCAAATCCCGACGATGGACAACGAGGACTTGATGTTCAACTTCATCGATGGCCTGCAGAATTGGGCAAAGCAGGAAGTACAACGTCGCAATGTGGAGACGTTGGACGAGGCCATCGCAGCCGCTGAAGCATTAACCGAGTACCAGCGGGACTATAATTCTTCCAGGGGAAAGACCGAGCGGGACAACTCGGGAAAAAGTGGGGGAGAGGCTGACCGTGGAGAATCAGCTTCTCGAGACAAGGGACGTGGCGGAGGCCACTTCAGACCTTCAAATGGGCGGGCAACTCATGATGAGAAGAAAAAGCCGTTTACGGGATGCTACATTTGCAAAGGGCCGCATGGGATGAAGGACTGCCCAAAGTTAGGCTCGCTATCGGCCGTGATAGAACATCCCGACGACTCTGAGGAGGATACCGCGGAGGACATCCAAAACTTGGGGACCATACAACTCCTCAACTCTATGGCTGCCGAAGTTGAACCGCAGGAGGTTCAACCATTGTTGTACGTGGACGTACGGGTTAATGACAAACCCACCAAGGCGATGACGGACACCGGGGCCACACATAACATCATATCCGCTAAAGAGGCCAAACGGTTGGGGCTCAAGACCAAACAGGAGGAGGGTCGGATCAAAGGGGCGAATGGGCCGTCACAAAAGATCTATGGCAAAGCTCACGGGGTGACCTTGCGCATAGGATCCTGGGAAGGCAAGGCCGACTTCATTGTAGCGCCCCTGGACGATTACAAGATGATTCTGGGGCTCGACTTCTTCCGAGAGGTAAATGGTCTTGTTATACCTCATTTGAATATCTTAGTTCTTGCAGATGGAGGCAAGACAGTTGTGGTCCCGTGCTCGAAAGGGCCCAACGATCAGGATGCAGCAAGGCCATCCCCCATTGTGGTGTCGTGCCTTGAAGGACCAAAGGGTGTCGGGACTGCTAGGGTGTTGGCATTACGCTTCTTTCCAGGGACATATCAATGGAAGCCGACAAGGAAATTCCGAGGTAAACCAAAGGGTCCGGCATCTTCAGGGAAGGGGACTACGTCCAAAGGAACTCATCGACGAGGGCGTCGATGGAATGAGTGGGGGAGGATGTCACGCCCCGGCACTTTGCCCGACCACGAAGGCCGAGCGGACAAGGCGTATAAACGAGGCAAGGGCCGAGAGGGACATAAAGGGGCTGCCGGCAAGGCTCGAGAGCTTGCCTGGCGCGCATCATGTCACCCGGGGCGCGGCCCGGGTGAGTCAGGGACACATGCGGCCGACGGGAAGACACTAAGGCGCGACATTACCCGTCGGGTGGCACCATGGCGTCCCAGGGGCTGCCCTGGACGCATTAAGAAACCAAACATGGCCTTAGAGGTTCCGGGAAGATCTAGAAGGCTCCACACACATCCGGAACACTCAAGGAGACTCCAGGAAGTTCCACACGACTCCGGAGGGATCCGGAAGATACCGGGAGATGTTGGAAGGGTCCGGAAGAGCCCACATGAGTGTAGAACGTTGCGGAAGGTCCTAGAAGCATGTGGAAGGCTCAAGAAGGTTGTAGATCTCCCTTGTACATAGTAGGCTATTCTAGAACCTTGTATATAGTTCTAGTAGTGTAGGATTTTGGTAGAAGGGTCTAGAGAGTCATCCCTAGCCCTTGGATCGAATTGATATTAGCCGTCCATTTAAGATGGCAAGTAGTATAAATAGGAAGTAGCTCATTTGTAAACTCATCCTCAAAGTTGTAAGCTTCTTAGTGCAATATAAAGAGAGTTTCCTTAAGCACTTTGCTCACACTTCACTCAGCCACTTTTCATACTTAGCAACTTTCCACCAAGTTAGAGGGAGGCTGAACTTAGCCAATTTCCGAGAGCGGGTCGGAATCGACAAAAGCCAGGGGTACGTCGAGGCTAAGTGCCGCACGGTACTTTAGAGAAAGTTTCAAGTCCGTGACAGGTGGGAGGGAGGGGATTTCAAATTCACTGATGATCAAAAGCGTCAAATTGAGTTTCAGAAATTTCTGAAATTGGAAATTGGAAATTCAAATTTAGACGACGTAGAACCGAGAACCATTTCCTGTTACACAATCTAGCGATTGAATGTGCGAGATTGACACAGAATGCGTAAATAAAAAGCGAGAGAGAAAACTACACCTTAATCTTATGATCCAAAAGCGTCAAATGCCGACTTTCCAGAATTTCTGCAATCAGAAGTAGAACCGCGATTGAATGTGCGAGATTGACACAGAATGCGTAAATAAAAAGCGAGAGAGAAAACTACACCTTAATCCTATGATCCAAAAGCGTCAAATTCAGAATTTCCAGAATTTCTGCAATCAGAAGTAGAACCGCGATTGAATGTGCGAGATTATCAAAGAGTGCGTAAATAAAAAGCCAGAGAGAAAATAGTGAGAGAGAAATACCGTGCTGGGGAAAAATCCCAGTGTACTAATCCCTTTAATACAAAAGATTTGATTTGGCGGTAAAATTCGGGTTTTTGAACTTTGCACCCCCAAAACATAAGAAATAGGCACTTTGCACCCCTGAAACTTAGATTTAGTACTTTGCACCCTCGAAATATGAAAAATATAGCACTTTGCACCCTCTTTTATTTTCAAACAAAAATTCAAGGGCAAAATAGGTAATTCAATAGTATTGGCACTTTGCACCCTCAAAACTTGAGAATTTCGCCCTTTGTATCCCGAAAATAGAATTAGCACTTAACACCCTCTAATTAAGAACAAATAAGCAACTTCAACCCCCGAAACACAATAAATGGAAAATTTGCACCCCAAAATACAAAATTAACAATTAACACCCTCAAATTAAAAAAATTCAAACTCTTCATTTTTTCGTCAAAGTTGACTATTGGAGTGAAAAAAATCTGAGGCAAAATAGGTAATTCATTTTTTTCCTTAAATTTTGCAAAATACAATTATAAATGTTAGAAGTTATAATTGTATATAAAAATGGCCTTTTAAGCTGTCAAGGCTTTGAATTAGTTCAGAAATTATTGCAATATATATATCGATAGATAGATAGCTGAATTCAGATTGAGTGAAGATATTATATATGACATGATTCATTGATATGTTGTATATATATATATATATATATAGTATACCTTAACCTGCAACAATGCAGCCGCCGATGACACATTCACCACATGTGAAACTGATGATCTCTTTTCATCCATTATAGATGACACTGATTTTCTTGATTTTACTATTTCCCCTTCTAATTGGCCTTCTTTTATTTCCTTTTTTGGTACTTCATGGTTTTTGGTGCTCTCTTTGTATGTTTTCGACCTCATAAGTGTTCCCGGCCATCCCCGCGGAATTACCCTTTTCACAGTTGCCGGAGGCGAGTTGTCTTCCGCCGGCATCTTGTAAACGTACATTTTGCTGCTTCTTTTTTTTGGGGGGGGGGGGGGGAGGGAATGGAGTAGTAGTACTCGTCTTTAGTTGCTAGGTGAACTTATCGATTGATTATATAGTAGTATCATGACATCATTTTTGGATTTTAATAGGGCCACGGCTTAACTACAATGTATTTGAAAAGGCAAAAAATCCTAATATTCCAATTTGGCAAGGTGAAATTAATTTGTGCATTCGTTGCACAGAAAATGTAGTACAAAATGTGATTATTTTTTGCCTCTAAATTTGAGGATGAGATGACTTCAAGATCTCATTCCTATCGTGTATTGATATACAAGAATTGAATTGAATTTCTTTCATTCGAATATTGCATCACACAATCCATGCAGCGGATACACAAAATAATTTCATTAATAGGACTAAGTTTGTATTTTTTGTCCCGTACCTTATAAAATATACTCTATGTATCAATTTTTTTTTATCTTTCACTTTCCGTACCACTCCTCTAACATGAATATGTAATATATTTTGTCTAAATGTTGCACTTTTAATACCATAATCTACGATTGCAAAACATACTTATAAAATTGAACCAAAATATGCAATTTGTTCCTATTCCATTTCCATGATCACGATTTGCTTGTACAGGGTACAGTCATGGGAACAAAATAATGGTGTGATTAGATAGGGAGTAAAGAATGATTAGAGGACCCCTACATAAAAAAGAATGATTAGAGGAAGCAAACCATGTGGTACTATTACCTGTAATCATGTTTTGATCTATGGTTGAAGTGAGAGATTTGATGCACTTTTGGTTGTTTCTTGGAAACAATATGTGAGCCACTAAATGGTAGTGATTACTTTCAATCTTCGGATCTTTGTCCCCAAATGGTTTGTTCCAAGACATCCAGTACATATGGACCCTTCCCAATTTAATTTTGTAGGGAATGACTTATGTTAAGTTATAACTCATTCATTTTTATTTTTTTTGATAACCCACCTGCTCCTTATGAATATAACTTGAATAACCAATATTATTCATCACCCACTAATATTCAAGTTCTATGTAAAACTTCCAAGTCGAAACTCGATTTATTCCGGTTTAAATTATTATAATCAATCACAAAACATGTATAAATACTTGCATTTTCGTTCCCCTTGTTTTATTACACACCAGATAACTTCCAAAAAAAAAAAAGAATACACTGAAACAAGAAAGCATGAAAGTTCATAGAACTAACAATATCCACGGATTGCCGAAACTAAAAGCTGATGAATTAACTCGTCCACATAAATGTTTTCCACTGATAACCAAACTAGCATTTTTCTAGTAAAGTAAGCCACCAACGGATGAACTTGTATTTTCAAGGTTGCAGAATTGTCCTTTACTTCTCATGATAATGGTACAACACGAAGCACAAACCTTTTTGAACGAATATCAAGATTACAACAAAATGCAGACGATTACTCACGACAGAGAAAGCACTTATCATAATGAACACTGCACGGAACCAAAGCCGTGGAAACTTCTAGAATGCAACCTGCCAATGGTGCTCGCTGTGTTTAACCAGTTCGAGATTTTGCGAGGAAAGATTGTGCCACTTGAAAACACTTATCCTTCTGATTCTTGTATTCATTGTATCGAAGGAAGAAATAACCCAGATAATCAAAATCAATTGGAGACATTTTTGCCTGACATTACAAGATCGAAACTACTTACTACCATATTAAATCTCATTAGACTTTGGAAAAGCAAAACTCTGGAAAAGCACAAGTACCTGGATTAAAGCCCATATTGCCCAGTACAAGTGTGAAGCCAACATGTAAGTATTTGTCTCCACATAAAGAGCTTCAAGATCTCCATCAGAAACCTGCTATTTATGCCACTGTTTATCAAAGAGTACAAATATTATTGTATACAAATATGAATGATGGATACATCACACATGGTCCCCTTTTTTCTATGATTACAGGCATGAATTACTCTTACGCACCTCGTGTGGTCTATCAGGTTTTAAATAGTGCCTGAAGAAGTTATACTGCTCATCTTTAGTTGGGTACCTGCAGAGGCAACAGGTCCAAGAATGAGCAAAACAAGTCCCGCCATCAGTCTAAATGGGGAAAATCAACATACAAGAGAAATCTAGATGAAGATGATGCCATACAAGCTATAGTCGCAATCATAACCAGCATATTCATTGAAGTGATTTCCAATGTCAAAACCTCTGTAGTTGTATGATCCATACTCAAAGTCTATGAGGTAAAGCTTATCTGAAAAATATACCAAGACACATGAATATTTGTGAGAAGAAATTTCTGGAGTAATTATCAAAAAAAAATATATATATCTGGAATATCCTTATTTTTGCTAATGATAAACAGAGACTCAGATTTCTCCCAATATGGACATAGGCAAAACAGTCACAACCCACCCACCCACTAGGCAAAACAGTCACAACCCACCCACCCCCCGGGCCCTTACCGCTTTCAACAAATTACAAAATTATCAGGCGACAACTTTTTTTTTACATCGTTCCTTTTGGTACACTAAGACTTTGTCTGCAAATTATCCTAGAGAATAAAATTATTTTCACTTCACAGTTATTTACCGGGTCATCTAAAAAGTTAAATACTGATATTTGCTACTATAATATCATCCCCACACAGAGCTTAACCAGTCAGGGTCCACTATTAAGGATCCCTTATGCCATTTCTGAATGCAACTATTACTGAACTGTGTAGTACCAATACTATGGTGCAATATGAAGCAACAAATAGATGCCCTGACAAGCATAGATAGATAGATAGAAGTTAATTTATTGTAAAGCACTGGGTGATCAGTCACCTTCATCATCATTAAGCATCAAATTCCCAGAAAGCAGATCATTGTGAGCATATACAACAGGAGCATCAAAACGATCTGTCATTTCCTGTTCCACAATAAGCAGATATGCTTGTTAGCAATAAAAAACTTTTTCCACCGCATGGAAAACCAAGTAAATAGTTTATGCTACAGGTAACAATGAAAAATCATGTTTTCTCACAACTATTGACTTGGAAAAGTCGCAAATCTATTAATTTCAACTAACAATAAGCTTCATCGTGATTTTTATTTTTTGTTATTACTAAAGAGAATCCATGGAAATAATAACTTGCCAGATAAAGAAAATTTCAATCAACAGAACCAGTTAGGCACATAGACTGACTTCTGCATGTGGAATTTCACTTACTGTGTTTCATGAAACAGTATAAGCATCATCAAGTTGGACACAATAAAGCAGTTCAACTGACCCTTTATTATTTAAAAGCTAGTAAGACAACAAAAATAAGTATTATGTAGATAGGGAGACAATTTATACTCCTATATCGCATAATTACAATGCTATAGAGTATGAAGTTAAATTTTACGACTTCTATGAATGTAAGTACAATTGTATTTAACTGTGCAACGCTAACAATATACAGAAACCTTAGCTTACGACAACAGCCAGAACGCCCCAAAATTAGACAGCACACATCAGAAATAAGACATTATGCAGAAGATTACCTTGAGCTCAGTAATTTCCTTATGAATTTTTTCAAAAGAAACCATCTCATACTTTTTTTGCTTTTCGCTATCATCAAACTTGAGGCTTAATGCTGCATGCAACAAGACAGTTGATCAAACTTGAGATAATAAATTGCAACAACAGAAAGCCATTGATCTATAACTGATATTACTAATTCATCACAAACAGCAAATAAAACAAGCAGATATTATAAGAACACCTCTTTCATAGAACTTGAAGATGTCATTCCATAGTTGAGGTTCTTTAGAACCAGGGATTTCCACCTCATGGAATTTCCGAAGCTGTTTAGCTATTTCAACCACAAGCTTTGGATTTCTCATGTCTGTCAAGAAAATGAAATGAACCCAAAAATAGATGAAAACATTGTCGAGAAAAAAATAACCAATTAAAAAATGTGATAGCCTCCTCACATAACATGTTTTCTTTCGAATGCCTTACCTGATGGAGTAAGTGTACGAGCATTGATAAACGACTGCACCATGCCATTCCCAAAAACTCCAAGTAACTTGGCACCAAATCCTGCGGCTGAGAGGTATGGAATAGCCTAAACAATATGCAGGAGCAGGATTCATATTAAATTAGATAAATTATATACATTCACCATAAATTCCATCTCTGCAATCTCATAAGTTTTCAGAAAAATCTCGGTTAGTTACCTGCAGTTCCCTTTCACGATTGATCACATATTCAGTATTTGGTCCATATAATCTAACTGTCATGTTCACAACACTCCCGCCATTTTCTCTAACAGATACCTTGAGTACTGATAAAAATGAAAAGTTGGTTATAGTTTAAATAATTTACCAAAGCGCGGACATGAGACCACCAAAATAACAGGAAATAAGACTTCCCCATAGTTCTTAAATTAAAATCTGTTTATTAAAATCCAATTGTTCTACCAAGATAAAAATAACGACTTTAAATTTTCAAGGAAACAATACCAATAGTATTAGAAAGTCAAGAGAGAGAGACGCACGCACGTAGGTTTGTGATGCCACCGGATACTTTTTCAAGAGAGAAATCAGACTCATCCAAATCTGACCATTGATTGAATAAATCCTTACATAGCTCCCTGCCAAAACCATATGCGCAAAACGTCAAAGAAAATTAACTAACTCTAGAAAGGAAGCAATGTTTTTACACAAAATAGATCATAAATCAACTGTCTAACTCCTATTGTCTTGAAAGACTAAATCATGCAGACATCTGAAGACTGAAACTAATTAAACGTTGACCATTTTATTCCAGAAAATGGCATATCACATTAGAATATTTATGTTAAACTATTAACGAACTATATGAAAAAGATTTTACTCGCAAAGTCACCAAATAGGCCAGTCAGCCAGTCTCAAATACGCAGTAGGTCATTTGAATTTCTTTGAAACATAAGGGCCACAGGTTTCATAACAGAGTACAAAACCAAAGAAAGTAAATCATCAGAACATTATGTTGTCTGCATCTATATATGTATTCCGAAGATTTTGTCAACCCCTCGTAGTCTTCTGAACAGATCAGCAGGCCTTACAAGCATGCATAACTAACACACCTTTTCCATAACTAAACTAGATTATAATGTTGCAATGAACACTGAATAACTAAAACTAGATTGCAAGGTCTAAAACGCAGCAGAAACATGCAATGCTGGTAATACTTGAGGTATCAAGTATGATATTTTTTTATACATTTGGTTTTTACTCTGCACATATTTGGATTGGTAGCAGGTTAAACAGCCCTGTGTTAGCAGTTTAAGGGAAAAGACATCCTTATGACATTCGGTGGAAAACATTTCCAAGAGTACCATGTTTTGGTTAATTGGTGACATCATGGTTCCATCATCAACAATTACTAAATGTGGAAAGTGGTATGAGGGAAACCTGATCGGGGGAAGGAATGTCAGAGTCATAGCAGCCAGCTTTTCAGTTCAATTTTGGAATGGGTAATTGGAAAGTTTATCAGCATACATACCATATCTAATTGAACAAAATACATAGTCATATACCCTGGAGGAGCAGAATTAGTAGCTTATATTTGAGGTATGAAATAAATGTTCTCAGTTTGAAGATCACAACTTATCCTCGGAGAGACGACCTATGGATATTTAGAGGAGGGGAAGCCGGCCTAACAAGTTAGGACTATTCATCGAGGAGACCACAAGGATAACTTCATTAGGTAAGATATCTGTTGTTCTTAAATTGAGGTCTTACCAACATTTTGTTTGAACTTTCACTACCTAAATCTTTATCTCTCTGCACCACACAGGTGACTCTTACCACAAATATATCACTGATCTCTGCCATAGTCCCGCTAACCACACCAAAGCCCACTTACTCATTCAAATACAAGCCACCATAATTTCCACTAGCCATTTAATAATAACTTTGGAAGGTAAAGGGAATTACCTACTTGATGTTCTAAAGGAACCAAAGGCTTTGAATATGCCAAAAGAATAAATCCCTAAATGTCACAAGCTGAAGTTTATACACCAAAAGAATAAATCCCTAAATGTCACAAGCTGAAGTTTATACACAACCTCTGTCTGCATTCTTTCCTATCCAAATTAAGAAACAGGGGGCACATTCAAATTCCTACTCAATTTTTCACTTTTTAAGTTTATATGAGTACCCTTCAGTCTCCCACAGACATAACAGTCACCACCAATGATATCTAAGCCACGTCTTCCCCACAACTAAACAGGCCTAATTCATGAGGGTGCATTTTTCTTCAGAAACCAACTCTGATTCTAACAAATACGAAAACAGGAATCTCATTTGTTAACATCATGAATTATAGCCCAATTAACTCTAACTTCATTTTTCCATAAGACAAATATAGCACACAACAGAGCACGCTCTGCATTGCAAGCAAATATTAAAACAAACATGTAAATCTAGTAATATCTTAAACCAAAATCACACTTTCTCACAAAGGCATTAAATGTATTTGCTTAAAACAGCAACTAAATCTTTAAATCAAGATGAAAAAAATTTGAATTCAAACTAAACCAAAGATATATGTACACAATAATTTCAAACGACATAGAGGAAACACGAGAGAGAGAGAAATTCTTACACGATGCGAGGCTTCATATCGGTGAGAGAGAGAGAGTGATCGATGGTGAGAGAAGAAGACGGCAGCTCTGAGCTGTGACTCTCCGCCACTTCAATCGCATTCCAAATCTTCACTGCCGGCCCCATTAAGAAAAAAACGATTGTATGATGAATTGATTTATACTCCTATGTATATTTCCAAAATCAATGTCAAAACTCAAAACATTAATTTGTAGGCATATATATAATTCCCTAATTTTCCTCGATTCTTGTATACTTAGCTAGATAAGAAGAGAAGAGAAGAGAACTGAATGGTAACCCGGGAAGAAGAAGTTTTCTCAATTTTTTTTTATAGCATATCCCTTTCGGGGAACATAATAAAAACTTGATGATGATTCAGATGTAGGATTGAATTGACAAAAGTACCCCTTATACAGTTATATTAGGATCAACGTGGCTAATTCTTATTGGCTTATGGACGTCCAATGACTTTTTTCCATTTATTTTTGGTTTGCATTTGACCAATGCATATTTTTCCAATTGCGGAGAGAATAAGTTGCGGCGGTCTAACAAACTTTCTTGCACGGCTCACTCAACCGACTTATTCAAATATCTAACCTACTGCTTCGAATTTTGACTTTTCTAAATAGCACATTTTTTTGCCGAACTTAATTGTAATTTGTATTTTTCTCTTGGTTTCGTAATTTTTGAGCCCACCTTGAGCTAAAAAATTACTCCATTCATTTCAGATTAATGCAAAATTTCATGTTTATTTGTTACATTTAGTTTTTCAATGCATGTTTTTTATATCTTACACTTTCTTACTTTCAGATTTACACAATAAGATAGAATGCACAAAAATCAATGACATTAATTAAAGTAATCAGTTTACTAATTATTTTTGTGATGGGGTTATCCCCTTGTAGACACTTTTAATTACATTTAGTGGTTATTTATACCAGTTTACTTATCAAAAAAAAAATTAAAGTAATCATTAAAATACATTTGTTACTTTAGAAAAATAACTAATTATTGAGTTTCTTAATTTGTGTAAAAGACCAAAATGTGCCTATTAATTTTAAACGGAGAAAGTATGAAGTATAAGACTTAAAAATTCAAAAATACCCATATTAAAAGTCACATGATTACATTTTCATAAAAAAAAAAAGTACCGAAAAAATTGACGGATGTAACACTTTTCACCTAAGATAGACTAAAGTGTAAATAATATGTAGAATAGTTTATACTTTGGGGACCATAAGTGTAATTTAGCCCATTATTTTGATACTTCAATTAAATAAGTTTGCCTCTTTATTTTTTCAAAAGTCATTTAACGAGCAGAAAATTCATAAATTTAGATTTTTAAACTAGTTTTTATTTATTTAACAATTTGAAAACTCATTCGATGAATATAATGCAAAACTTGCAAGATGAATCTAGAAATGAAATGTTTGCTTAATTTAGTATCCATGTAGTGTCCAACTAATAAGTTTGTATTTATTTCATATTTTTAATTTTGTATTTTATTATAAATCTTATTATAATTGCACATAAGTTAGAAAAATACATATCTTATTCACCTTGAATTATACCAAAAATTGACTTCCTGTTCAGATAGGTTGTGGAATATACGTTTTGCCCCCTTGAACTTGCATTCAAATTTTACTTTCCTTTCACGTACACATCTTGTTGCACTTTCTCTTCTCAAATTCGTTGATGCACTTTCCTTCTTGATTATAAATGACGAGATTACCTTACACATTGTCACCTATTTTGCCCGAAAAAAATGCTCGGAAAAAAGTTTAAGGGAAAAGTACAAGACTAATGTAAGTTTATAAATAGTGTAAAAAATTCAAGTTTAAGGAAAAAATTGTGACTTGACAGTGAGTTGGGGGAAAAAGTGCATTTTTTCTCTTTGCGAACACCTTTTCAAAAATGAAATTCAAATTAGTAAAATATTGATAAGTGTTTGGTTGGAATTGTTAGTATCATTTTGATCTAATAATACAAGTTGATCGATGCATCAACAAACCAAATATTTCTATAATAGAAAAAATATATGAATATATGGGAATATATATGTACGATATATCATATACTGAATAATATAGTGAAATTAAGATCAGCTATGTATAATATGTAGCCACAATTAGATATTATCTTGACACATTGAGATTATGAAAAGAACACGTCTATTGTACATAACTTAAAATACAATATATATTTAATTAAGTTGTGTGCTTAAGAAAAAGATTAATTATTTCAAACCATTAAAACTTTCATACAAAGATTAATCTTGAAAATTCAAGGTTTTGCAGATATTTGCGAAATATTTTGTGCAATACTTATGTCAAATAAGATATAAATTAATGATCGTGTGTTGCTTTTGCTATTGAATTCATGAAAGAAACGATAAATTGCTACATATGTGCATGTTTTCTGGACATAATTCCATAATCAAGTTTCACTATAAATCAAGAATCACGTGAGAGGAATGGACCTGAATTCAAAGATAAAAGATAATTTTGTTATCTTTTATTTTTATTATTAATGTAACTTCGTTGGATTTGAGCATTCTCCAAATTTTATTAAAGACCATAAGGTTGGATCTTAATTTATCTGATTACCTTTTTTAAAATCAAATTTAAGTGAAATCAAGCTAAAATTACTTTATATAATTCTTTTTTTTTTCCCAAGGATTTAATCCCTTTCGAGGCGCGTCAGGCACAGAAAATTATAATATAAGTTCAATATTGTACCACTATCTACCACAATTTCTAACCCAACCTAAATATTTAAGTTTATTTAATTATGTGCATTACCAATTTTATGTGTTAGAAATTGATGACCTTAAGTCCTTAAAAATTAATTAAAAAGACTTAAATTGATAACGAACGCAATAAAGTAGCTATTAGGCCATCTCCAATGGTGCTTGCGGGGCCGGGGCCGGGGTCGGGCTGGGCTGGGGAAACGGCTGGAGACGGAGACGGAGAGGGCTCGGGGTCGGCAACGGGACGGAATGGACGGGGCCGCGGGCTGCGCGGAGACCGCAGGCCAGCCCGCGGTCCCGCGTGGGTTTTTGGGAAGAAAGGGGGCGCGTTTAAATTTCACGCAACAAAAAAAGAGAGAAAATCGCAAAACATTATTGTCGAAAAATAGCACAACTATGAGACAAAGTAAAAAAAAAAAATGAAACCTTTAGAGAAGTAAATATTTGCTCACATGGATTTGATTCAGTTTTATGTGATTGAATTGAAGCAGATAGATCGGGGGTTGGCTTTTTAGAAAAGGTTAGCAGGAGTGACCATTAAAATTTGGGGAAGAAAGAAAATTGGTTAGTAATGGAAAATTGAGGGGTTGAAATGAAAAAGCAGAAATTCCTTGATATCCGTGAATGGATGGCTCGAGAAACAAGGATTTATGTGTATAATTTAATGATTTATGTGTATAATTTAATGTGTGTGTATAAATTTAAATGGTTAATTTTGATATGGTTAATTTTTATGTGTATAATTTAATGTGTTGTATGTAATTTTAATTAATGTGTTATTTTAATTAGTGTTTTATTTTAAATAATGTGTTATTGTGATTAATGTGTTATTTTAATTTTGATATGGTTAATTTTTATGTGTATATTTTAATATGTTGTATGTAATTTTAATTAATGTGTTATTTTAATTACGAGTACTAATATTTTAATATAATTAATAATTAAATTATGAGTACTAATATAATTACTATTATTAATATTAATATTAGCAAAATTTAAAACTATAATATTAAGTGAGAGTGAACAAAGGAAAAAAATTTAATTAATTTTCCACGGAGCCCCAACTATTGGAGACGACCAACATGGCCCGGACTGGCCCTGCCCTCGGCCATTAGAGATGGCCTTACATATTTTGTCACATTAGAGTTGCCCCATTTAAAAAAACACTTCTCCACTCAAATTTCGCCTCAAATTCTATTTTCTCCTTTGTAAAACCCTTGCCCACGTTCTTTGATTTCTATCATTTGCACTGAAGTTTGTTCAAAGTCTGTGTCATCCGTCCGCCTCCTCCGGTTCTCCTTCCGTCCGCGTTCATCTCCTGGCAAGAATTCCTCATCGCCTCTTTTCTTATTTTCTTTGATTTCATTTCTGCTTTGTTTGTTTCGAATAACAGTACACATTCTATTGAAATATTTGTTGTGCCTGTTATGTAAGCTCTTTCAGCTAATTGATGTTGTAAAAATGATTATTTCTTATTATTGAAGTCAAATGATAAAGAATCTATGCTAATTGCTAGTATAAGTGTTCCTATTTTATTGTATTACTGTAATTTTGCAATAATACATTAAAGCTAGCATTTTGAGGCGTCAGAGTTAAATAGAGAATATGGAGAATTAACTGAGGAATGGAGGTGGCATTGTTTTTTTTCTTTTTATAATTCTGGTATTTAGGATCAGCTAATAAATTATGGTTGATATGTAATCTGATTGAATGAGTTTGAGTCAAGTTACAGTTTTTAATATTAATTTTTTGTAAAAAAAAACCCAAACTACACTTCTTGGTACCACAATGTTCAGTTACCAAACCTAATAGTTCAGTTTGGCATACAGTACATATTCTGACCGAATCAGTTTAGATACCGAAAATTGGTATGGTGCACACCTCTAAGATAGTTGCGAGAGCATAAAAATTCTACTTTTGCATTTTATCTATTTTTTGATTTTGACAAGTAAAAAGTTAACTCTATTAACGTGAATTTGTTATGTAATTATATTCACGATACTTATGGTATTTGTTTTTGTTGAAAGAAGAGTTATAGAATTAAATGTTGTAAAAGCATATTACGATTGAATATAGAAAAAACATTTGATTTGTCATTTTATCTATCTATAACAAAAACATTAAAGAAATAACATGTAAATACTTAAAAAAAAAATTACAATTTTAAAAGTAAGAAAATAAATTTAAAATAATACATATATTTTTGTTTTTTTTTTTTCTTGTAGAGGGCGATTTTAAATTTAACCTAGGGTCCCTAATATATATGGCCGGCCTGAATAAGGTGATTGCAGTTTCTCTAAAGTTAGGGAGTGCTTGTGAACATTCAAAGTCGGGGAAAGCTGATCAATGTTCCATGATCAACCTCTGTCTCAATAAGCTGAAGCACCATAGAAGCTTCGCTCTTTAGTCTAAGCATCAGTTCAAAATGTTGAGAGCATTCATTAGAAAACCTGCTCTGAAGAAAGAAACTTTGGATGCTGTTTTTTCCCAGTACACCTCACAAGTAAATTCTAACTTCCGTAGATTTTTCCTTTGTTTTTTAATTTTATTTCCACTTTTTACATGTTTTTTTTTTCTGTGTGTGTGTTTGTGACAGAGAGGGATGCATACTAGGAATAAGAAGGCAATGGAGTTGATAGCCAAAGGGTTCAGTGCTTTGAAGGAAGTTGATAGAGTTATTGATTATTGTGAACGTAATGACAAGCGTCTCATTCCTTTGCTTAGGGTAATAATCATCATTCAAAATGAAATCAATTTCATCAATTTACTGAAACTATATGTGATCTTGATGATGATGCTTGATTTGTACTGATATACTTCACTATTTCATCATTGGGTATATAACATACCCGATTGGTCCACGTTGCTGGTGACTTATGCTTTTGTATTTCTTCCTAGTGATTGTGTTTTATGTTATTTATACCACATTTCCTTATCCTTTGTCTTGGTTGGGGGGAGGGGGGGGGGGGGTTTGTATTGGTGGTGGTGGTGGTTTCATAGGTCTATCCATGATGGGATAAGATTGCACTTACGAAATATGATCCTCAAATGATGCCTTTGATTACAAAGCTGATGCTAATCTATGTAATTTGAGGCATTTATAGCAACTTTATCCTCTTAGATAACAGCTTTGATGGTAAAACCAATTATTAGGCAGCCAGGTGATGCATCTCTATTTTGCAATGATTAAGATTCTTGGTTTCATTTTTACTTCCAAGTACATCTTATTTTAGTTAAACCTAATCATTGAACAATCCCCCCCCCCCCCCCCTTTATGCCTATATTGACAGACAGCGAAGGAGCATTTTGAATTGGCCCTTGAAGCTGACAATTCAAATACTCACGCTAGATATTGGCTATCCAAACTGCATCTCAAATACCATGTCCCTGGTGCAAATAAAGCTGTGTAAGTATATGATGAATATTATTCAGTAACTTGTTACATTTTTATATTCTTATTCTTCACTACAGAGGGGCTGCTTTGCTGGTTGAAGCTGCTGAGATGGGTGATCCAGAGGCACAGTATGAGTTGGGTTGCCGCTTAAGAGTTGAGGTAAGACTTCCTAGTCAGACTGAAAATATCAACAGTATCATGTCATTTGACAAAATCGATCTCCATTCTATGTTGCTGAAAATCATAAGGATTAGTGATAGAACATCTTGATACTTTAGCAGTAATTATAGTTTGGAATAGTTTATAGGAATTGTATCAGGTATTGACGCAACCTGCCAATTTCTGGAGGCTGAAAGAGATAAATGTCATATTGCTTATTATGTTCTGTATAGGTTCACCCGTTATATGAGAAGTCATAGTAACTAAACTTCCACTCTTGCCAAATTAAGCTTGCAAAGATGGAGGATATTTAAATGTTTCAATGCAATGTTATTTCTAACAAGTAGTTTTGCCTGTATTTCCAACTTTATAGTGGAAAATTGATACCACGCTGTTACTTAGAATTGTTTTCCAAAGAATGATGTTCTTTTATAGGACCACATTTGTCCTGATATTACTTTCATCATGGGCAGAATGATTATGTGCAATCAGATCAGCAAGCTTTCTGTTACCTGGAGAAAGCAGTTGATCAGGTATTTCCTGCAAGACTTGCATATATTTTTTCAATGTTATTACTAAACATGACCTGAGGGTTTTCTTTTTCTAGTTGCATCCAGGTGCTCTCTACCTCTTAGGTGCTGTGTATTTGACAGGGGATTGCGTGAAGCAAGATATTTCCTCTGCATTATGGTGTTTCCACAGAGCATCTGAGAAGGTAGATCAATATCTCTGTACTTGTCGAGATTTAAATGCTATTTTTTAGCCAATAAAGCTTGTTACTAATATAGCACTGCACCTTCGTAAAATTTACTGAACAATGTGATGGTTTACTAGACATTTGCTGTTTAGCGATAATTAAACGATCATGCATGTGAGTTGGGATCTGAGAGTGTTTGAATATTCATATTGTTCTTATAAAAATCTGTTTATCAAAGAAATTTCTAACCTTGAAATCATGCAGGGTCATGCCGGTGCTGCTGTAGCTTATGGGTCTCTTCTTTTGAGAGGTTAGTTCTTTCCTAGTGTATGGTGACAAGATGTCGTTTCTAATTATTCTGAGATTATTATATTATGATTGTTCCTTCGGCTGGGCAATGATAAATCAGGCGAAATGCATAAGTTTTGTCCCATATTTTCTAAACTGATCAGAAAGAGTGGCGGTTTCCATTTTTGGTGGAAGGAGGGGGGGGGGGGTAAGGTGGGGTTTGAACAATCCGATATGCTTATAGCAGAATCTGTATTCACGTTTAGAGGATTTAAATCCAAATCAGTTGCCGTCCCTGTCTGTATACCAAGAGAGATTCGGCTCATGCAAAGAAGACACAGACAGATATAAATAAACTGAAAACATGATCAAGAGATTTCACATAAATGATGCTGATTCTGTGAGCTCAAGGATTCAAAGTCATAGAAAGACGCGTACATTGTCTCTTGCAATGCTTATGGTTAGGAAAAGTTAGACCTGAAGTAAAGGAACTTGGCACTGTTGGGATACTTGTAGTAGATTTCGCCCCTGAACAGTTCCGTGTCATCTTTAATGTTTCTTTCTCATTTGTCAATATTTGCTTTTGTTATGAATGTTATAGGTGTTCAACCACCGGAATCACTAACCAAATTCAATGTGAAGAGAGGATCTTCGAACAGAAAAATGAAAAAGAGTGATGAAAAGGAAGAGTCGTCTAATCCAGTTGAGATGGCAAGAGAACAATTTGAAATTGCGGCAAAAGCAGGGTGTGATCTTGGATTCAAATGGTTAGATAGGCTCGAAGAGGAAGATGAAACCCTGCTCGCTTCCTAATTAACTAATTTGTGACAATAGTTCTACCTATACTTAGCCCTTTATAATCAAATGTTAAATTTATAATAAATGACATTTTTTGTGTTTGGATTGTAGTTCCTATTATAATCCTTTTCGGGTACAAATTTTATAAGATGTAATCAACTTTACATAAAATTTCTTCTTATCTAGGAAGAATGATGAAAAATGTCACGTGGAAAATTCTAATAAAAGTTGGACAATTTGATTTTGGGATAATATATCTCTCCGCACTAAAATGTTACTATGATTTGAATAAAACTAGCCTAAATTCGTGCTATGCACGGAATTATATTAAATAATTTTGTAGAATTAATTATATGACAAATTAGTAACCTGACATATGAAAATGAAAAAAAAAATTATCTACAACCCTTATTAACGAATGAGATCATAAAGGTTAATTTCAAATATTATTTTTTTGTTTTATGCATAAAAATGAATTGAAAACAAAGATAATGTACTTAATGGTTCTTTGGGGATCCCATTTTTTCTTTTAAGGTAAAAGATTATTTATGTTTGTTCATTACTTTAAGTTATCATTCTACTCACTGTCTATATTTTGTAATTATCAAAAAGTCTATTTTTTAAATATCTATCAATTCTATCTTATGGAGTGACAAATAATGTCATCCGCCTATACACCAAAACAATATTTACAAATGACTATTCTGCATTGATAAATCAAGCACTGTCTTGTTCCATGTTACCTGATCCTAGCTTTTGATTCCAAATTATTTTCAATCCCAAGCAAGAATCATTGTAGTGATACCTCAGTTTAGCTGTGTTGGATATTTGACAATCTCATTAAAATCTGAGAGCTCCACGTATTGATTCTGTCTCAAATATGATTGCAACAAACACACCATTGATGAATTGTGCATGTGTGCAATAAAACTTTGTAATAGATAACAATGAAAAGCTAATGAAAGAATAAACAAATAGGCAAATATAATTCACTTTTTGTATCAGATTAGTGAAGCTATAGATTTTTATTCACAGAAACTTCTCGGCACACCAAAATTTCCAAAGGTAGAGAAATAGTTCATCACGAAATCTCATATTTTTGTACACTTTGCAATTCGAAGGGCGAAGAAGAGAACTTTTTACTAACAACAAAGATTATGAGAAGGGTGTATACGAACTCCCAACAAAACTATGATAAGCATATTAGAATTTTTTTTTTTCATTCTATATCAGTTTCTCTAGCTATAGTTTGAATAACACTTTCATTTGCCTCTACAAAGTTTCTAAATTGTTCGTTTTTGAGCAAAAGTCAAATCTTTAAACATATAATAAGTTTTCATCTCTAATTCTATCTATTTATAATTATAGAATTAGTCTTCTTTCAATCTGTATTTCTCCATTATTACCAAATTGCTCATTATATGGTTGTCTTTTTAACTTCATCATTCTTATCTCTGAACTCTGATGTATTTCATTGGTCAAAACAAACCACTACACAACATCATCCCATCACCACCACCATGTCATGATGTATTCACCAACCTTTAGAAAAACAATGCAGTCCGTAAATGATCTTTAAAAATAAAAAGATAACAAATAAGTTCATATTTGTTAAGCACACCAAAATATATTGTCTTTACATTCTCTCAGTATTCATGGATATGACATGAATATTAAAAAAGAACATCACAATTTAAAAAAATAATTTAAAGTCAAAATAACCGTTCCATATATAACAAAAAAAAAAGTTTTGCCTATTTGAAAAGCAATTAATAGCTAAATAGAAAAAAGATAAAGAAATATCATCATATTCAAAATGATCTTAACAACAATTAAAATAAACGTACTAAATAAAAATCTATACTTTTCATCTTTAGATTAATGATTCAATATAAGTCTTTATGATCAAATAAAAATTCGTCATAAAACAAAAAAGTTTGAATTAAACTAAAGGGTTTATTTATATATATATATATATATATATATATATATATATATATATATATATATATATAATCAATGACTTCAAGATTTAAAAATAAATTTATCATTTTCATTTTACAACCTCAACATTTGATCCAACATTTCACCTTCTGATCAGTTTAGAGTAATAATAAAAGGAAGTGGGTTCTTTACCTGATCTCTGCACACATATCCTATCTTTCATTTTCACCAATGTGGCAGGTTAAGGAACCAATAATTCTTTGAGTACAAATCATTATAAAAGTGAAAATTAATGATGTGAAGATAAGAAATATATCAATATAATTACCCTAGCAAGCAAGAATGGTGAGGCAAGAAGAATGAAGGTCAGGGCATCATGAATTACGAATTTGAACTCATTCTTTGAAGCAGATTCAGTTTTCACGGGGGAAGGATGTGAGTTATGATGGTTTTTTTTTAAACCAATCAATTTTTTAAACGAACATAAAAAGTATTATAGGGATAATAGGAAATAGACACATAAGTTACAAAACTTGAAACATAGAGGTAGTGGGAGATATGGTTTCTGGAAAGAGAAAAAAAAGGGGTACAGTTATGAATTTTTTTGAAAATTAAAAGAACGTGTGAAAGAATATGGAGTTGTTTAAGATAAACTGAATATTTTTCTTAATAAAGAAATTCAAAATAAGGAGAAAAAATAATCTCAGTCAAAATTAAACTATTTGACCAAAACATCCCCTTGAAATAATAGTAAGTTAGATTAGATTAGATTAGATGATTGAATATGATTTATTACTCATTTAAGGCAAAATTGCAAAAATCGTCCCAAACTAATAACTGATTTTGGATTTTCGTCCCAAACTATTAATTTGGCGAATTTCGTCTCGTAATTTAATATTTTTTGGGAATATCGTCCCACCATAATTATAAGACGGAATTGCGCATTTGCCGATGAATTATCACATGGCTGCTTAAGGGTATATGGTAAATTTTAACATGAATAATTATATAATATTGCAGAGTTCGTCCCAAATTAATTACAAAATTGAACGTCATTTTCATTAACTTAGAAATTTAATATTGGGACTAAATTCATACAAAATGGTAAATTATGGGATGAAATTTGGCGAGTTGATATAGTTTGGGACGAAAAATCAAAATTAGTAATTAGTTTGGGACGATATTCCAAAAAAAATATTAAATTACGGGATGGAATTCGCCAAGTTAAATAGTTCGGGACGAAAATCCAAAATCAGTAATTAGTTTGGGACGTTTTCTGCAATTTTACCCTCATTTAAATACTCTACTTTCTAGGTTATAGGTGTTTCCATCACCGCATCTGAACTCATCTAGGATATATGATGTGCAGTGGCGGAGCTAGACAATTATCTTAGGGGGCAAAATTTTTTTTAAGCAAATTCGATAGTTTTTTCAAGTTATGATAGAATGAGAAAAGTTAATTTAAGATAAAGTAACACTATAAATTTATCCAACATAAGATAAAAAAAATATATATACTAGTAATTGTTTTATCCAACAAATCATGAAAAATTCTACTGGCAATTTTTTATGAGTCCATTAAATATAAAGTTCAAAATATTTAGAAATTAATTAAGTACCAAAAAAATTATATAACTTAAGAAGCATAATAATTGATATTTGATAAAGAAACACAATAAATTATAAATAAAAAGAGGGGGATATTCTCCATGAACAAACTACATAACATTTCTTATCATTATCATTATGTGCAAATAACATATATATATATCCAGATAAAAATTTCAGGATTCAGGTTTTGGTAAAGATTCAATCCAATTTGCTTATGAGGTTTATTGACTTGTGATTCTCCTACATAAGAAAAATGGGTGAGTTAAGTTGGAGCAACTTCGGCCAAGCCCTTGATGCTTAAATTGGTATCAACTTTAACTTGTGCATATTTTATTTGCTTGCTTGTTTTATTTTAATTTTTGAGAAGGTGCATAGTTAAAGGCTTTAAGCTAAAATAAAATATTTGAGTATCAATGTTAAAAAGTTATATAATTATGAGGGTATTTACTATATACACTCATTGAGGCTATCGTATAATAAGCAAATCTCTAAATTTGTAGACTTGATAAGCATGACCGAGAGTTAATTGTCCTTATTGATCATGAGTTCCTTATTTAAGAAGATTATAGTGAAGACGGGACAACCCTTTCTTAAACAGGTAAATTCTACATTTTGCATGGGCTCGCTTGCAAAACCTCCGTGAGATAGCTCGAAGTACGCATCACTTGGTAATATGTTGGATGATTAGTTCCTTGAAACGCAATCTTTGATATTCCAAAACCCCATTATAACCCTAAGCCACATGTTATATTATTCATATGATCGTTTATATTCGTTCGAGATACATATCATACCATACATGAAAATTTTAGATAAAAAATTAAATAGATTTGTTAGCATTCAACGAGTTATAAGTACAAATACAGAAATAATCCATAAAATTAAGAAAAATTAGAAGATTTAAAGATACATATTAAACTTAATTTTTTGAAATTTAGTAATATATATTTTAAATATTCATTATTAAAAAAAAGAAAAAGCAAAAGAAAGAAACCCTAGGCGAGGGGCAAAAAGGGAAAACAAAACCTTTTAGCAATAGAGCAGTACCGAAACTTTCTCCCTACCTCTCCCCTACCCCCTCTCACGTCCCCTATTTACTCTCCCAAAATACACTCATACACATACTCACAGATTATCATATATCCATATATTAATTTTAATTAATTTACTCCTCTGAAATTAGGTTTAAGCTCAGTAATTTTGGTGCGTAAAGGCGATTAAATTCGATGGAGGAAATCACAGACGGAGTGAGCAACATAGCCATCGCCGGGGGAGATTCCCAGAAAAAGAATCGAATCCAGGTCTCCAACACCAAAAAACCCCTCTTCTTCTACGTCAACCTCGCCAAGGTATCTTTTTTTCTTTTTTTCTTTGGTTTAATCGGGTATATTCTTTGTATTTATATTTACGAATGTGTAGTAAAAGAATCTAGGTTTGTTTAATTGTTTTGATTTTATGGATCTGAAATTTGTTTTTATGTGCAGAGGTACATGCAGCAGCACAACGAGGTGGAGCTTTCGGCTCTTGGGATGGGTATTTTTTGAATCTTTCCTTATTTTGATTAAATCCTTTTGATTTTGTAAGTTAAATATTGAGCATTCTTCATATGGAGCTGTCTCTTTTTATTGGATATTTGGTTGTTCTACCTTGTTGTTAAAGAATTATCGATAGGGTTATGGTTATGTCTCATGTTTTAGTGACTATTAGTTCTGTGTCCTCTTCTGAGACCTTACTAGAACAGGATTTATCTTATATTTGTGCCGTATACTGTCATTTATCTCAAAAATAAATTAATAACTTCTCTTTATTTGAAGCCACTGTATATGATACTGCTTGATATGAAACAACTATAATATCTTAGATTTCTTAGTAAACAATCCATAGTACTTGAACTTGACCAGTTTCACAAAACATAGAAGCCACTGTATATGCTATGGTTACGTAATTTAATAACTTCTCTTTTATTTGAAGCCATTGTATATGCTATGGTTATGTTCACATATTGTGATACTAAGTTGTAATTATACTTAGGGCTGAGCATTCGGTCCGAACCGGATCGAACCGAACCGAATTTCGGTTCTAGGCCGGTTCGGTCCTGAAAAATCGAGGACCGTTTACCGGACCGAAATACTCGGTTCGGTTCGGTACAAAAACCGATCGGTTTGATTCGGTCCGGTTCGGTTCTATTTGTACCGATTTATTTTTGAAAAACCTACCCAATCTTAAATTTCTTTCACTTCGTCACTTTCATTCACTTCTCTTGTACATAAATATGCTCCCCTCAACGGCGCCGGAAACCTGAAACCTTGCATCTCTCTTCCGCTTCGCCGCCAAGGTCACTTTAAACGGCTCTTTCTCCACCGCCGCCGCGGCTAGTAAGAAGAAGAAGCCTCCATCGCCTTCCTCTTCCGCCATAACCAAAGAGAAGAATGAGAAGAAGATTTCCCCTTCCTCATCAAAGGGAAACTTGAGTCTGGTGGTGGGAGGTTAGCAAAAGGGAGGGGAAATGAGAATTAGAATTGATTTTGCCTACTGGTGGTGGGTCATCAAAGGGAAACTTCCGCCATTATTCTTGTTTCTTTTTCATTTTAGGATATGAGAATTAGAATTGGGATTGGGGATTTGGGAGACGAGAATTAGAATTGGAATTGGGATTTGGGAGATGAGAATTGGGATTTGCTATTTGTGTGAGAGAATTGGAATTGGGATTTGGGAGATGAGAATTTTAATTGGAATGAGAAGGAATCGGGTATTTTGTTCAGGAAATTGAAAAAAAAAAAAGAAAAAAAAATGTAATCGGTTCAATCGGTTCGGTTCGGGAAACCGACCGGTTTTACCGAAAACCGATACCTATATAGGATCGGTTCTGAGGCTAGAACCGATTACCGAACCGGTTGGCCGGTTCGGTAATCGGTCCGGACCGATTCAGTCGGTCCGGTCCGGTTCGGTCGGTTTACCGGACCGGACTCAGCCCTAATTATACTCTTTGACACCCAGCTGGCAAGTTCTCCCGGAGAAAGATGTATCACCTATGCAACAGAACATATACCTTGTGTATACTGCTAATAAAAAGTTCATTATCACACTGCATTATAATATAGAATCAGAAATAGTGGATTTTTTCCAATACATTGAAGGTCCTTTAGTTAATTATCATTGATTGTTTGTGCTTGTCTATGTGTGCAGCTATTTCTACAGTTGTGAGCATTGCCGAGATTCTCAAGAATAACGGATTTGCAATTGAGAAGAGTAAGGCTCCCAAAGAACTCATAGTTATTCTTTGAATCATGTTGTTGGCCTAGTTATGAGTAGTTTTATCATATTATTCTTCACATGTTAACAAAGATGATTTTGACCATCTGCAGAGATCACGACATCCACTGTCGAAATCAGAGATGAATCAAGAGGGCGACCTATCTCCAAAGCCAAAGTAAGTTTCTAATAGTATGTCGTTGATTGCTATGACATCCAGGTGAAAGAGTGAAATTAAGCAAGTGTTATTCTTGTAGTCTTCTTCAAGGCTAAGTTTTGGACAAACTATTCTTTCAGTTTGTGATACACAATTACTTGGTTAAAATACGTTTCTATTTATTTCTTGGTTGGGAGTTGCAGCTGCATTTTTGTTACCAATAAAGTTTCACTATGTCTCTAAGACACTCTGTTATGTATAAATTTTGTCCCTTAACTATATACTCCTTGTTATTAGATTGAGATAGTGCTGGGGAAGACCGAGAAATTTGATGAACTCATGGCGGCGGCTGCAGAGGAGAGAGCTGCAGCAGATGGTGAAGAGCAAAGTTAAATTTTTATTTTGTTTGTCGTCTGTTTTGTTATATTAGAAGTTTCTGGTTAAGATGATAATTGAAATGCACTCTTTTAAGTTAGAACTTACCTTTGTAGACAATCTAGGGTTGCGATCCAGGAAAATTGGCAGCTATGTGAGAACTTTCTCATAGCATCCAAAACAATATTCAGTTTTGTTTGAACGCATATGTCCTGTAACTTCTTTTATCTTTTCATATGTTTATTTATTCTGAAAATGGATATTTGGAAATGAGAAACTAACTGAATGCATCAACTTATTAACCAACAAATGAATTCATGATTTCAAAGTATTTGAAATCAAAATTCTCTATTGTTTTGGCTCAGTTGATTACTGATGTTACCACTGATGATGATTGTGGTTCCTAAAAATTGTCAATAGATACTTATCTTCCATTAAATAGCATAATAGTCACTTAAATCTTCTTTCACCAAGCACAATATATACATAATTTCAAAGCATCTGAAATCAAAATTCTCTATTTTTTCATCCTTGATCTTTTACTACTGCATAGGAAAATACAGAATCCACTACTGAAGATCATAATGGCGTTATATTACGGCGTCGTGGGTGAAGGAAAGTGGGGTCTTTTTATATTGGGTTTCATGAAAATGTATCCCCATAGCATAAGAGGAAAGTGGGGTCTTTTTATATTGGGTTTCAAGAAAATGTATCCCCTTAGCCCTTATGCTATGTTTGGTTTATGAATTTTAGTGATTTAAAATAATAAGTAAAATGCTACTGATTAAGAAATGAAGTTAAAAGTTATTTCATTGGATGAAATAAAAAACATTATCCGCCAAAGTTAATTAAAATCCATGAATCAAACATAAAAAGCGCCTTTTACATGCTTCAGTTCTCTTATTTCAATTTCTAAAAATAAAGAATTCACAATAGTTTAACATCTCTTACTTTACTGCTCTAATTACCATAATCTTTGAAAATTCCAACTCATTTCATAACTAAAACCAAAACAAATTATTCATTTTATCTCTACAATCCAAGAACCAACCTTTTTTTTTTTTTTTGTCCAAATGCACAAAATTCAAAGACATTTCTGAAAAATCCACCAAATCTCTTAAACTTATCCAGGAAAGCCCAGCCAAACAGGCCTTGTATTTCTTGGATGCTGTTAAGGGCATCTCCAATGGGGGTGGGGGGAAGGCTCGGGGCTCCGGAGCCCTGGGGCTGCCCCTGCTCCTACTCCGAGCCCTGCCTGGTCGTCTCCAGTGACAGGACTCCGAAATTGATTTAATTCAATTTCTAACTCTTGCCCGCTCTCACTTATAATTGAAATAAATTTGATGAGTAAAAAAATTCATTCGGGTCTTTGCAGAATTATATTCTACTCTGTAATAGATTAAAACGGTGTATGGTATGTCTAAATCGGAGTTCATGTGAATGAGAGATTGATTTTCAAATATCACCCTTTGAAATGGAAGAAAAAAAAATAGAAGTTGTTTTATCCCACATTGAAATTGGAAGGAAAATCTTGAGATTTATATATGATTTGACAATATAATGGTATAACAATCTAGCTACCAAAAGTCTATTCTCTCGCGCGCAGGGGTGGTGCAAATCATGGATCGAAATTCACTTCGTCTCTTCAAGACTTGTGCGAAACCGCAACCTGCGGACACGAATACAATCCAATTCTCTAACTTTCGGACAAGCCCAATTTTTATTATTTAGAACTTATTAAATGTAAAAAAATTATCTATACCAACAAATTTCAATTAATTACAATTCTAATAAATTATTAATGATTTTAATTTAAAAAAAAAATTTTATTATATTAAATAATTCAATTCAAATTTGGTGACTACATATATTTATTAAATATTAGTAAATATACAATAAATATACTAACACATTTATTAAATAATTCAATTCTACAAATTTTAATTTAATTAGGAGGAAATTTTAATTTTATCAAAAATAACTTTAACTAATTAATTTTACATATATAAAACCCTAAATAACAAAGAAATAAAAAGAAGAAAAAAAAGAGGAACCAGTCAGGTGCTGCCACTTGGCGGCACCTGACTTACTCATGAGAACCCATGCAACCCCAGGGCTCGGCGCAGGGCTCCGCCGAACCCTGCGCCCAGCCAGTTCCCGCCCCGACCCCCAGCCTCTGGAGACAACTTCCCTCCCCACCCCCGACCCCGGAGATGGCCTAAAGAATTCAATCTTACAACCCTCAACTGGGAGTAATAAAAAGGTTTGTGCGCTTTCAAAATGATATCGACTCAATTGGTCATATATGATTGCTATAGAGATTCTCAATGACTATATTAACGTTCAATACAATAATTAATTTCTACTCCCCAGAGTTCAATCAAGTAAAAGCTAAAAGATAAGATAAGGTCTTGGCCAAAGTTTTTGAAACCTCTGTGACGTCATCTTCAATAATTTGTCTATATTCCAAAATCTGGTTCATCTCATCCTACTCTTTTGAAGTAATCACCAGAAATCCCAAAGCACCTATCAGTATGTACTGCACCATACCAACCAAAGTTAAAAACAAGCTAATCGCTAACCTCTGTTACTGAACAAAAAGAGGAAATGGTGGTGGAGTGTGGTGTTCTGGCATTTATGCAAAAGCTAAAAACATGAAACTTCCATATGTTGGATAGAAGGTGTACCTTGATAATAGGCTTTTCAGTCATGATTATAGTCACCCAACCTACATACGGCAAGAATCTGCAAAGAAGAAATTAAGTTGGTAGACTACTTAATTAGCGATCAATATTGGAGAAGAAAACAAAGAAAGCCAATTAACAAGCATTTCCATGTAACCAAGAAAATCTTAGCAAATGTTCAAGAAAAGATGATTTTAAAAGATTGATGACATGATAGAAGATAAGATTGACAGATACATGCATTTTCCCTTTACAATTGTAGTCATCCAGTATCAATACCAGTTCTTGACATGATAGAAGATACGACTAACATCTTTTACCCATTGAAAGAACCATTTTCGCTTAACAATTGCAGTCATCCAGTACCAATACCAGTTCTTGACATGCAAAAAAAGGGGGTCAGGGAGATGAAATGAGGGAGGAGAAAGGTGGATTCTGTACAGGATCTTATAGAACCCTTAGTAATGAAGAAATTATATATACGACTCCACCAGGAAAGGCACACAAAAAGCTATATTACTTGGTGTTTATTTCATATTATTGAGCTGTGGCTCGAGGTAACTCAAAGTAGTACCATTATTTTGAGAAGATGAGGCCAAGAAAATGAAGTATTCTATTGGGATTTCCAAGGGGCAAAATTTGAAGCTTGTAAATTCAAGTGAAACAAACTGCTAGCTGTATAGGTCATACCAATGAAAATAAGTTGCTAAAAGTTAATTCACGTTCCTAACAAGAAAACTCAAGGCATCAAACCTAAAACCCATAGATGACGTGAGTCTCTTAACAGGGACAACCTAAGTGAATCCCTTTTCCAAAAACATTTAATTTCCCATTTCCTGAACTGCCATGGATTTAGTTATTCCCATGTACTCCAGAACCTAGCACAAGAGTGTTTAACTGTGGTCTAGAGCTCGGATCAGTGACCTATAAAGAGTAACTTACAGTTTCCAAGGATTGATATAGTTTCTGGAATGGAAGGGCATGCCATCTGGTTTAAGGTGTAAGAACTGAAACACTGATATAGGAAAGATTTAATACGCATAGAATAAAATGAATGAAGTCATTGATAATCAACTAGAGGAATACGAATGTCCTCACTAAATGTGTCTGACGCGCCTCGAAAGGGATTAAAGCAGGTTTAAGACCCCCTTGGGAAACCAACCAAAAAAAACTAGAGGAATAAGAAGGTCACATATATATATATAATATAGGTATAGGGTATTTTGATGATAACCTAATCATATGAAGACTCAACCTATAACTTCTAATATTTTTCTATTATTGGAATTTAAAGGAAAAACAAATTCTATAGCTAAGGAATCTAAGCAGTGATTATCTTTATGGAATTCAAATATCTCCTGTTAAAATTCTGTCACATTTATTCCTTTTAATATTTGCAATAAAATCACAAAAGAAGATATGTTTTTGAAATTCTAACAAAAACTCAAAACATATGGACACACTATTAGTTGTGGAAATACTTAAAAGATAATTTCACCTATGAACTTACCCAACAGCTCTTCCCATAATATGGTGTCTTTGCAGCCAGCGCTGACCCTGAGCGTACAGAGGTCTGTCATCTCCAGGATTATTGTCTCCTAATAAATCAACCAGAGTAAGACAAATGCCAATATTTCATTGTTCGCCAAATATGTTGCAGGAAACCTTCTGAGAAGTTAGATAAAATAATAATACTTGAAAACATCAAACTCATACATGCTTCAACTTTGCCTATAAAAATTATGACCTGTTATGATACTGAAAGAGTCTTGTTTCGAAATAAATGGTACTTGAAAACTCATTACATGAATTGAAAAGCAGGCCCTAAAAACGTACCTTTTGTCAAGACATAGACTTCTCCAGTTTCTTGGCGTTCATGAACCTACAAAAATAGCAGAAGCACTAAAAATACGAAAATGGGGAAAAAGATAGTGTGAAAATGCATCATCTTTTCTTTCAAAGGATGCACCAAAAAAAAATCTTTTAGAGGTGTATGTGTGCGTGCGTGTACCCACTTAGCATATGCAATTGTGGTTATTTGCGTCCTTGTTTCCTTCCCGTCCCTTTTACTAAAGGGGATATAAAACCACTCATATCTAGCAATGCAAATAGAAGGGCAGAAGAGAGGAAAGATGATATATAAGCCAACATACCTTGATAACACGATGGACAATAGGAATATCACGTCCCTGTCAGTAAGCAAAATGGAAGGAAATATTATTTCAGACAAAGAAAGACAACATATATATAAACACTTGCTAAGAAAAATGCATATGGGCAGATAAACAAATTTTTGAAAGCATTTGCAAAACTATTTACTACGAAAAATATAGGAGCGTTTTCTCCTTTTACAATCTGGGAAAGCACTAATAGCATACCACGATTCAAATTCTAAAAAGTATTTAAAACAGCAAGGATGATTAACTGGACATCTCGGGAAGCACACATTACTGTAGCATCTATTCTGCATTGAGCTTTTCAAAACCTCATTGGTCAAATTTGCTTGATCTAATCTCCTAATAATCTGTATTTCATTTATGTTAACATTTCTAGCTCCACAACCTCTAATTATCAGCATGTATATGTGCATATTGATCATCAGAACTTTCAACTTCGTGAGATCAGACCATAATTATTGTTTTACAGTCAATCAAATTTCACTGTATGCATATGTTCTGAACTTTTCTCATTTCAATACATATGTGAACTGAAATTGTATATAAATTTCCAGTAAAATAGGTAACCACACCCAATAAATAATTTTGTAAGTTATAAACTAATGTCAAACCTCATATAAGTAATGATCTAGTCTCTAAAGTATTCATTAAAGTTTCACATCCAAAGGGATTTGGCACTAAGTACTTTCAAACCCATAGCACATGTTTGGATCATTTTAATTTTGTAAGAATTTCAAACCCTAGGTGTTCATTTTGTACCATTCTTTCCATCAAAGCGATAAATTAGAAAACCATCCAATATTGGATTCATTTGAAATCCTTTGTTCAGATCCTTTTCAAATCCCAATAAAGCCCAAGTATAATTCCTTTTCCATCTCCTTGGTGCACCCCCTTGGTGCTTTAATGAAATTAACTTTACATTTAAAAAAAATCCTTTTCCATCTCAAACACTAAACATATAAAACAAGAATCTCTAAATAAGCAGCTTTATTTCTAGAGAAGCACATTTCTTGACACTAAAAACTGTCAAAAATTGCTGATTGAAAAACAACATAAATAAGCTGGTATCAACAAAACTTAAGGATGAAGAGCAGAGGCTAGAATGTAAGAGACACCAGAACAGTCAAAACTAATAAGATATTTGGAACACGTACATCAATATTAAAAACTACAATTTCTCCGGCGCGTATAGGGTCTTTACTCATGTGCAAGAACAAGATGTCACCCTGAAAGAGAGTAAGCAAGCAGCGTCAATATGCTATAGATGAAGTGTATAAAGAACAAAACGCCAGAAGTATATGAGATCAAATAGTGATTTGTCGTTAATGAATCTTATAGCTATAGCTATACACATAAAGCAACAAAATAAAACCACATTGTAGCTGCTTCACAAAACATGTGGCTCTGTTTGTTCAATATTATAATTTATAACCAATTTACACAAAATTGAGAACAAGAAAGTAAGCAATTATGTACTGATAGGTACTTATAGACCTTGGCATTTACGGTGATTCTTGGTCAAAATCCTATTTTACTCCCCCAACCCTCGAACTCCCTCTACTTAGCAGAAAGGGGGTTAAAGGAGAGTTTGGCAGCATAAATAAGGATCAACTTCCACTCATACAAGTTTTATAACTAAACTAATTTATTAGCCAAGTCAAAAAAAAAGTGATTTGAATCCCATCAAACGTGCAAAAATTTGGCAGATCGATCAAGGAAGTGTTGATATCATATTACGCTAAGCCATTAAAGAACTCACCCTTTGGAAACCAGGCTCCATACTTCCAGAAAGAACAACAACCACAGGGGATTCACTTCCTGTAATACACATTAACCCTTTCCATATAATAAGTGCTGATGTCACGATCATACCTGGAGGGGGATGATAAATAATAAGCCTATATGGATATATGTTATTCATGATTTAAAAGAAAGCTACAAGGAAACAATAAAGTTGTGATCCTTCTCAAGAAAAGAATAGAAAAATAACTGCCCATGTCTTAGGCATAATAAAGGTTCCATAAGTCAAAGTCAATATTAGAAATCAAAGCAACTGCTTACGGAATTTTTCTAGCATTGACGCAACTGATGATGGTTAACCAAAATTTCTAGTGCAGCCAATTATAAACTCCATCCAAATATAACATCTAACATGTTTCTCATTCTAGATGCATAAACTGTAAAGCAGGGCAAAATGGCATCCCAATCTAAATAATCAGTGATCCTGTTTAGTAACTGACAGTTTGTACAAAGAATTAAATCTATATATATCCAGGAACTTGAGATCCAGCCTAATCTCATTTAGTGAGATGAGTGGACAAGATTTAAGAGGAATTTTCTCCTCTTTATCATATTGGAACCCTGGTAACGAATACGAATTTTGAAAATCAAAAGATAGCATCATACCACTATAATAAAATTGGCAAAAGTGGTGATTACAATATTCAGGTTTTCTTAAATTTCATTCCTCTTCATTTTCATGTAGTAGGCATTGAAATTGGGGAAATTTAATTAGTGCCTACAAATTAAAATGGCATTGCTACATATTACTACTGACTCAAAAAGCTAGCTCGCAGGATATTCATGGTCAAATTGAAGGACTCTCAGTTACCCATACCACGCCAAATGCATTTATTTTCGTTCATACATTGAAGAATTACATGACAGCAAAATAATCGAATAAAAAACACATAATAATCTCTAAGATCGTAATAAAGACTACTTCAAACATGAAAAGAAATTCGAACCGAGGTTGATAGCTTGTGTGAGGACTTGTCTGAAGTTCAAAGATTTGACCGAATCGATTTGTTCTCCGATCCACCCCATCTTTCTCCTCTTCTCTCACGTCCTCTTTACTTCAGTCGTCAATTGAAACGCACAGATTGTAGAAAAATGAAAAATGGGGAAAACTAAAATAAGAAATTTCTTTTATAGAGTAGGGTGCTTCACGGTTTCTTTAACAATGAGTCAAATTACGTCAACACCCCTATATATTAGGAAACTACCCTTTTTTAGAGTTAATGGCTATTTAACCCCATCTTAAATATTCATAATGTTCAATTACTCTTTCAGTAATTTGAAAAAAAAAACACTTTATTCCCTATGATTATATAAAAATTCCACATTGTCTTTCTCATATTTTTATATGTGATATTTTACCTCCCTATGCTATGATAAAGTAGCAATTTATCCAATTGTATCATAATAAATGTGATAATTTATCTTCTTATATTATAATAAATGTAGCAACTTACCCTTTATGTTACAAAATATTTTTCATGTTCACTCTCAGTTTCATCTAGTGAGTTACACTCTCCGACTCAAGGTGATAGATAAATTGCTTCTTTAAATTTTTTACAGGGAGGTAAATTGAGCATTATGAATATCACAGGGGTAAATTGCCATCAACCCTTTTTTATGATGGAAACTACATGTTTTAATTATAAATAAAAAATGGAGTTGAAAATAACGAAAATTATAATACTTCATTATAACTTTATTGTACAAGAAATATATAGGCCTGTTTGTTTGACGTTTCCCAAATTTTTTTTCGTGTTTGGAAAATGCCAAATAAACATGTTTTCAAATTTCAGAAATAAATTTTCCATCTCTCAATTTTATCAAATTACTCCCTCAAAAGTCAAACAAATAACATATTTTTTATCTCTAAATAAAACCTATACAAACTCTATTATGATTTGACATAAAGCAACTTATCTCTTACACAATTTATCTCACATAACAAACATAATTTTACACAAAGTCTTACGCATCTTACACCTACAACATAACTCTTCCAAAAAAAAATTTACACCTACTTTATTTCTCAATCCACTCTCTCAAAATCCTACGCAAATTATTTCACAAAATAAACTACTCTAGCTCACAAACTACTTTCCCAAACATCAAACAAACAGGCCTTATGTGTTTTGGAAAAATAAGTAGCCCCGTTGAAATGTTTTTAGTGTCCTTCAGATATGGAGAAAGTAGTTAGTAGGTACTCCTTTCGTATTTTTTTATTTATCACTTTGGCAAAAAAAATTATTTACTTTTATTTATCGTTTTAAGATTTCAATGTGAGATTAATAATTTCTACCAATATTATCCTTCTTATTAATGCTTGTAATAAATGCTAATTAATGATGTTATTATTTGATTAAAAAGGTATTTTAGATTTTTTGCTTAAAAAAATAATTATTTATTGTATTTCTTAATTCGTGTGCAATCCTTCAAAACGAAAAATTTAAAAAAAAAAAAAAGGGGGATTATATAGTTGTATATATCGGACATTCTTTCTACTAATGTTTTCGGAAAGGTGGTGCATGGTTCAGACTTCAGATTGCTCGGCAAGCCGACATGTGGGCTACAAACCCCCCAAATGTCGCATGCACCGACAAACTCCAACTTATTTGGATCAAGCTGAGCATTGTTCGATTTTTAACTTTCATTTGTTCTTTTCTTCGACTTGGGTTCATGAGGAGATACTTTTTAGCATCCCAAACAAACAACCATAATTTATGAGTACTTGAAAAAAGTTTTAAAAGTTGTTGGTTTGGGATATATATATTTCATTTAAAAACTATAAAAAATATGGTAAAATATAAGTTTAACTGAAAAACTACAGGTCTTTATAAAATAGTTAAAAGGACAACTCATTCGTTAAATCTTCAACATATATAAATTACAATGGGTATGAGTTGAACTGAACAATCGGGAGGCTTAGCAATTTCGATAAACTCTAATTATTGTTTAAGCAAAATATAATATTTGTTGCATAATCTCTATGACTATGTTTCATGTCTCATTTTAGAGGAACTTCAAAGTAACTCCATTTTGTTACATCCCATCTTTATATCACTGCTAAAAATATATTTCGTCGTCAATTGTTGAAGTATTTTTAAAATAAAGTGGATCTTGTGGAAATTTGTCCCACATTGGAAAAACAAAGAAACTTTGAACACTTTATTAATGTTTGTCCACCTAATAAGAATAGAGAATTGACTAAAACAAAAGTGGAAATTACGCCTAGAGTATATTTTCTTTGACTTGACACTTGAGCACTTGCTAAAAGGCTTAAGTTGATTTTTCAATCATCTTTATTTTTTATTTTGTATTCTTATTTCTTATGAATAATCAATCAAAATGTATTTTTTCTTTTCTTTTGTGTACATTTTGGAGTAGAAAATGCTTCTTTGAATTCTTCTTCCCCTGTTTGTGAAGAAAGTGATTCAATATTCCTTTTCAAACCATAAATCTTTTTGTTGCATCCCCCCACCCATGAAAAGTGTTAACATTTATCATACTTAATGATCAAAACTTATTAAACTTTCTAATATAATACATTGGATTATACTACAAATGGTCCTTTTATATAGCACTTTTGACACTTTATCTCTAATGTTCTTTGTAATACTCAATGTTGTTAAAATCGGACCGGACCGGCCGGTCCGACGGGTTGGACCGCGAACCGAAGGTTGGTCCGGTCCGGTTTACCCCCTAAAATCACTTACTCCAAAACCCAGTTTGAACCGGGTTGAACCGGTCCGAAACCGCCGAACCGGTATGGACCGGTTCAACCCGATTTTGAATTTCCTTTTTTTTTTTAATTTTTTTTTAATTTTTTTAATGTTAAAAATAAACTAAAAATTCTTGTAAAAGTAGGGATTTGAACACCTAACCTTTAGAGTGAAACATGACTTCCTTACTATTTGAGCAACATCACTTTTGTTGAACTTTTAGTACAAATTAAATTTATGAATTATAGAAACTTGTAGCCAAATTTATTTATAAATTAGATAATTAACTCAAATAAATATTTTACACATTATGAATGAAAATTAATACTCAAATAATAAATTTTAATAATTTATTCTATAAAATATTTATTTTCAATATTATTTTTAGGATAAAGAGTCAAATCGATATAATATGCAAGTTTGACTTTGAATATTAGACTTTTATACATAACCATATTTTAAAATTTATGATTTTCTTAGTTTGTTGTATTTTTAACTTACACTTTTAAATTTTTATAAAGAAATATAATCATTTATATGAACATACAAATTAGTACCATATTACCGTTATGATATAATTTAGATAAATATTATATGATTTACTTTTAGTATAATATAACAAATTTTATATTTTTAATCAATTGTAGGATAATGTTTAAATTTTACGCACTTTACATATACTTTAAAATTAAATATATTTATTATATTATTATGACGTCATCCGGTCCGACCAGTGATCCGACCAGTTCGACCAGTAAAACCAATAACCAGTCGGCTCACCGGTTCATTGTCCGATCCGATTCTGAAAACAATGGTAATACTTGAATACCCATATCCATTATTTGTCTCATCTGTCAATTTCCCAATAAAAATGTAGCAGCACCATACAAGGACACATGACAAATTGAGATTTTTTTTTCAATATAACCTTCATGGCCAAAATATTTCTCAAAATGTCTTTCTTGCCAAAATAATTTCCTGAATGGGCCTTTTAGCAAAATTCGCAGGTGGGAATTGCGATTCTTTAAAAAATCGCAGTCCTGAGCTGCGATTAATAGATTATTTTTATAAAAAAAAAAAAAAACTGAAATTCGCAACTACTAATTGCGATTTTTAGCTAATTATCAATACTTAATTGCGCAGTTGACAATTAAGTGCTAATATAAATCGCAGGTAGCACCTGCAATTTATAACGTAAATCGCAGGTATCACCTGCGATTTACTTAAAGAATCGCAGGTACTACCTGCGAGTTTTAAAGCCCTAATATACTTCCAGCGGCAACAGCCTCATTTCACAAATTAAACACCCTCACTTTCCAAATGCGAATTCCACCGGCAGCAGCCTCATGTCACTAATTGCATAATACAAGTTTTGGACTAAGAAAGGTGGATTTTGCTACTTCTTTCTCACCCACCATTCTCATTATTCAAGTAATTATTCTTAACTTTTTGTATTTAAAGAATCGCAATTCCCACCTGCGATTTTTGCTAAAAGGTCCATTCCGGGAATTATTTTGGCAAAAAAGACATTTTGAGAAATATTTTGGCTTGACACTTGAGCACTTGCTAAAGGCTTAAGTTGATTTTTCAATCATCTTTATTTTTTATTTTGTATTCTTATTTCTTATGAATAATCAATCAAAATGTATTTTTTCTTTTCTTTTGTGTACATTTAGGAGTAGAAAATGCTTCTTTGAATTCTTCTTCCCCTGTTTGTGAAGAAAGTGATTCAATATTCCTTTTCAAACCATAAATCTTTTTGTTGCATCCCCCCACCCATGAAAAGTGTTAACATTTATCATACTTAATGATCAAAACTTATTAAACTTTTTTATATAATACATTGGATTATACTACAAATGGTCCTTTTATATAGCACTTTTGACACTTTATCTCTAATGTTCTTTGTAATACTCAATGTTGTTAAAATCAGACCGGACCGGCCGGTCCGACCGGTCGGACAGCGAACCGGAGGTTGGTTCGGTCCGGTTTACCCCCTAAAATCACTTATTCCAAAATCCAGTTTGAACCGGGTTGAACCGGTCCGAAACCGCCGAACCGGTATGGACCGGTTCAATCCGGTTTTGAATTTCCTTTTTTTTTTTTTTTAATTTTTTTAATGTTAAAAATAAACTAAAAATTCTTGTAAAAGTTGGGATTTGAACACCTAATCTTTAGAGTGAAACATGACTTCCTTACTATTTGTGCAACATCACTTTTGTTGAACTTTTAGTACAAATTAAAATTTATAAATTATAGAAACTTGTAGCCAAATTTATTTATAAATTAGATAATTAACTCAAATAAATTATGAATGAAAATTAATACTCAAATAATAAATTTTAATAATTTATTCTATAAAATATTTATTTTCAATATTATTTTCAGGATAAAGAGTCAAATCGATATAATATGCAAGTTTGACTTTGAATATTAGACTTTTATACATAACCATATTTTAAAATTTATGAATTTTTTAGTTTGTTGTATTTTTAACTTACACTTTTAAAATTTTATAAAGAAATATAATCATTTATATGAACATACAAATTAGTACCATATTACCGTTATGATATAAGTTAGATAAATATTATATGATTTAATTTTAGTATAATATAACAAATTTTATATTTTTAATCAATTGTAGGATAATGTTTAAATTTTACGCACTTTACATATACTTTAAAATTAAATATATTTATTATATTATTATGACGTCATCCGGTCCGACCAGTTCGACCAATAAAACCAGTAACCAGTCGGCTCACCGGTTCACTGTCCGATCCGATTCTGAAAACAATGGTAATACTTGAATACCCATATCCATTATTTGTCTCATCAGTCAATTTCCCAATAAAAATGTGGCAGCACCGTACAGGGACACATGACAAATTGAGAATTTTTTTCCAATATAACCTTCATGGTCAAAATATTTCTCAAAATGTCTTTCTTGCCAAAATAATTCCCTGAATGGGCCTTTTAGCAAAATTCGCAGGTGGGAATTGCGATTCTTTAAAAAATCGCAGTCCTGAGCTGCGATTAATAGATTATTTTTATAAAAAAAAAAAAAACTGAAATTCGCAACTACTAATTGCGATTTTTAGCTAATTATCAATACTTAATTGCGCAGTTGACAATTAAGTGCTAATATAAATCGCAGGTAGCACCTGCAATTTATAACCTGCGATTTATAACGTAAATCGCAGGTATCACCTGCGATTTACTTAAAGAATCGCAGGTACTACCTGCGAGTTTTAAAGCCCTAATATACTTCCAGCGGCAGCAGCCTCATTTCACAAATTAAACACCCTCACTTTCCAAATGCGAATTCCAGCGGCAACAGCCTCATGTCACTAATTGCATAATACAAGTTTTGGACTAAGAAAGGTGGATTTTGCTACTTCTTTCTCACCCACCATTCTCATTATTCAAGTAATTATTCTTAACTTTTTTTATTTAAAGAATCGCAATTCCCACCTGCGACTTTTGCTAAAAGGTCCATTCCGGGAATTATTTTGGCAAGAAAGACATTTTGAGAAATATTTTGGCCATGAAGGTTATATTGGAAAAAAATTCACAAATTGATAAGAAGTTTCAGCCACCTTATCGTTATTGGATAAGCTTCGAGTAAGATGTCGGCATGGTTGTGATGCCCTGCATATATGGTGGCCTTGTTGGAAATTGGCTTGAAAGAGACTTGCTTGATAAGGTCGGAGATAACCTTGAAGGGTTAAAAGAGTAATTCTAAGGGCATCTCCAATCCTAAGCCATCAAAGTGGGTAATCAAATACACATTTGATGACTGCTACAGTGTTTTGGGGCCCCTGTAAATGTTTTATATTACAATGCACAGCTATCAAAATGGAACATCAATTTTTTTCATTATTTAAAATTAAGTCAAATTGATATTAAAATAAAATTAAACCCATTTAAAAATGCAATCAAATATAAAAACGAGACTAAAGTGTATATTATAAATATTATATCTTGCTAACTTTTTATATTATATCATATGATAAAATTTAAAAGTGTCACGTGTCGATTTCGTATCCATATAATATAATATATTTATATTATATCACGATAGATAAGATTTTCCGATGCCACGTGTCGATTTTTAAGTAGCCATCAAGATATCTGATAATTTTTCTTATCCATATAATATTTTTTGTATTATATCATGATAAGATTTCTGATGCCACGTGTCGATTTTAAGTAACCATCAAGATATCTGATAAGATTTCTTATCCATATAATATTTTTTATATTATATCATGATAAGATTTCTGATGCCACGTGTCAATTTGTAAGCAAGTGTCAAGATATCTGATAAGATTTCTTATCTTTATGATATCTCTTTACACATCTATTTAAAGGGGCTTTGTGGTATGAAGTATTCACCACTTTATTTCTTTCCCTACTTCATAACACTTAGCCATTATTTCCTTCAATTTGTTTCTCCATTTGACCATGAATCCTCATGTTTTAAGTGCTTTCTTAACCGACTCTGATTCTGATGATGACCTTGAAATGCTTTTAGTAGCATCCGAAAATGAGGCAGCAGGAAGACAACGACGTCATCGTGGTCCAACCCCCGATCGAAGGTACTACAACCGCAATAGAGTTGAAGGTCACAACAGACTTTACAATGACTATTTTTCAGATAATCCTGTATATCCTGAAAGTTTTTTCAGGAGAAGATTTCGGATGCGGCGACCACTCTTTTGTCGAATTTTATCTGCAGTCGAATCATATGATCCCTATTTTGTGCAAAAAAAAGATGCATTAGGGGTCCCTGGTTTATCATGTCTTCAGAAGGGTAATTGTTGCGTTTAGAGTACTTGCATATGGATCATGTGCTGACATTCTAGATGATCTCGTACACATAGGTGAAAGCACCACCCTTGAGAGTTTACGTCATTTTGTCAAACCGATTGTTGACATTTTTGGTGAGGAATATCTAAGGGCACCAAATGAAAATGACATAGCACGATTGCTCCATGTCAACGAAAAACGTGGATTTCCTGGGATGCTTGGAAGCATCGACTGCATGCATTGGGAGTGGCAAAATTGTCCATCTGCATGGGAAGGTATGTACACAGGTCATTCACGTAGTACGACAATCATATTAGAGGCGGTTGCTTCTCACGATCTATGGATATGGCATGCCTTTTTTGGAATCCTGGTTCACTTAATGATATAAATGTTTTAGATAGATCTCTTGTCTTCTCAGCATTAGCCAATGGTTGTGCTCCTCCAGTCAATTTTACAGTTAATGGTAACAATTATTCCATGGGCTATTATCTAGCAGATGGCATATACCCAACTTGGGCTACTTTTGTGAAGACAATACCGGCACCACAAAGGCTTAAAGAGAAACACTTTGCGAAAGTGCAAGAAGGTGCTAGAAAAGACGTAGAACGAGCATTTGGAGTACTACAAGCTCGTTTTAACATAGTGCGTGGGTCATCTAGGTATTGGGATGAGGACATATAAGCTAAGATAATGAAAGCTTGCATTATAATGCACAATATGATTATTGAAGACGAAAATGACCCAGGTAGAGTCCGTTGGCTTAATAGAATCAAGCCATTTTTTCTCATATCGAAGAATTTCGAAGCAATGATCTAGTTGAAAAGACTTATTCTCAAGAGAATAAAATAGTTGCTTGGCTTCAATCATCTGTTAAGTAAACACATATAAATAAGTAATAAATATAAATATGGATGATTTAAGAATAAACACATATTTACCCTTCCATTAGTCGTTTGACCAGATTGATGTCTATTGTCGATTTGTTGGACCATACCACAAAATTTTTTTGCACATTGTTTGTTAATTTGACCCCAACGATATTTTATGATTTTCTCGGTACGTGCTTTTTCACCGCCATTGTTGATGAATTCATCATATATTCTCTTCCAAAATCTAGAAGCGGATTGTTCGACTCCACTGATTGGATCTTTACTTGTATTTAGCCAAGCCGATACAATCAGAACATCCTCAGGGGTCGAGAAATTTTTTGTCCTTTGTGTTTTGCGTTGAACATTCACCGTCGGAGTTTCAGAAGGTGTATTAGAGTTGGAATGGTAACTTTCATCATCCGATAACTCGCCAGTGAGGAGACCTGTGTATGAACCATATATATTCGGATCCATCTACAAGAAAAAAAAATTATGAATAGTGAATATAAACCTAAGTAAAAATAAAATTCAATTATAAAATTTAATCCCAAAACTCAAACTAAATTAAATTAAACTTATATGTAACCAAAAAAAGGTAAAAATCATTCCAGTATCTACTGGACTTCAAAAAAAAAAAAAAAAAAAAAAAGATTAAAAAATCGGCAAGCCCAAAACCAAATTGACCCAATTAAATATTATAGCCCACTTTTAACATAAACATAAACCTAATCACAATTAAAAATCCCCCAGCTTTCAATAAACCGTCTGCTAGTTTTCAATAAAATATCACTCATCTTCTTCACCATTCTCACGCCACCACACCCCACCCACACCTCCACTTCGGTTGCTGCCCTGTCCCCACCCACGCCTCCACCGCCGACCACCGCTATACAACCCTCCACTCCCTCAAAGAAAATGAAAAATTAAAAAAACAGGAACTCCGTCGCCGCCACCGCCCTCCCTCTCTGCCGCCGCCGCCGCCCTCCCTCTTCAATTATCCGGTGACCTGAACATATAACTTTTACCTTTTCTTCTTCTACTTCTCTTTTCGATCTAATATGAATCTTTGTAACTTTTTTTTTTCCTTTGATTTTAATTTCCTGTAATTTTTTTTATTTATCTTGATATGTTGCAAGTATAATTTTGTGATGAAAATGATGTTTAATTTATACACAAAATTTTGCAACGGCTCTTTTTCAAAAAAAAAAAAAAGTGACCGTTTCAATATTCTAGCCGTTGGTAGTGTTTTAAATTTTTCCTACCAAAATTTGGGGCCAAGAGGAAGTGACCCTATTTTTTATGGCAAGAGCTTTTGGACATCAATTTGATGGCTCAAATAGGGCCTCCATTAGCCATCAAATTGAAAGTTAATGGGTTTGATGTCCCATATGGGGTCTCCATTGTAGATGCCCTAAGTATTGAGGATCTTAATTGAAGTCTTAGTCAAAGACGAAGTCTATCCAACGAGCAAGAACACCTTGAGATTCAACGCAAACGCACATGAAGAATTCATACCACACACAACATAAACAAAATGAAAACTCGAACTCTCCTTCATCAAATGGGTACTCCACGAATTATAGCTTTGCTGAGTTCCATTAATCTTGGGTTCTATGTGTTTGGTGCAAAGTAATTTAAGCAGAAGAAAAGACATACTTCGAACTTTGTTGTATTATCTACTCCCTCACTAATGTAAGCACTACAACAATAATATGGGGGAATTTAATGGAAAATAATCTGAATCATTGTATGTATTATGCTTACCGATTCTAGCAGAAGAAAAAAAAGGCAAAAAGTTCGACCTTTGGAAAAATAAATAACTAGCCCCACGGATCAAACTGCAAAACATAAGTTCCTCAACAGTTGATTATATATATAGCCATACAGAAGAAATTAATAATTAATAATAACCAAAAAGACGATTTACAAAAGAAAGGAGTCCATCAAGTATAGTGATTAGTACGATGGAGTTTGGAAGATTAAAAAAAACATTTGATTTTGATCCATCAGATGAGCCGAAAATACTCTTAGGGCATCTCCAATGGTTTTCCGGGGTTATTCCCGGGCCAGCCCGAGGGGTAGTCCCCGAGTCAGCTCGGGCTCTGGGTGATATCTCCAGTGGTGGTCTCCAGCGCTCAATTTCTTTCAATTTTTTTTCTTTTCCACTCTCACCATTTTTATAATAATTCTAATATTATTTTTAATATTGATATTAATAAGAATAATAATGATAGAATAAAAATAATTATTATTTTAATAATATAATTAATTTAGACATTAAAAATATGAATATAAATTTAAATTATAATTATGATTAATTCAAAACACGAATTATAACATTAAATAAAAGGCACACATAAAAACAAGATGAAGGTTACAACAAACTGGAATGGAAAAAAAACAATGAAGATTACAACATTTATTGATTAGCCCTCTGGAACCAGTCGGTTTCTTCATGCGAGGATCCTCCAAAGTCTCGAGCAAGATTTTTTTATTGTATTTCCTTTCTTTTTATGTTCCAATACGCCTTCGTATCTGGGGTGTACAAAGAGCAGACCAATGACATTATTCTTTCCTCCCTTTCACGATCAATTTGCTCATTTTTCGCTGCTTCGTCTAATCTTATTTGTTGAAGCATCTCTTGATGCCTTCTCTCTCATCCAATTTCTACCATACTTGCGGTTTCTTTCATGGTCAGTAGTCTTTCCCTTTCCATGTCAAGAATCGTTTCTTGACTACAAGAAGTTTTTCCTTTTCCTTTTCTTTGCCTTGCTTTCTTTGTACCCATAGGTCTTTGACTCGATTGGGGTACGTCAGGAATCTCCGTATCATCAATATCGTCCAGTGGTTCTGAATGAAACTGGGATTGTGAAGGTGTTGGAAAATAAGAATCCTCCATTGGTGGAGTTGTCGTACGGGGCGTTTTTTGCGAAGTTCGACTTTTTGCCCTCCACATGATCTAATCTCCCATGTGTGTTGGAAGCACCAATGATGCTCCGTTTCGGTATAGTATAGACGTAATGCCAGTTCATGCTAAAAAAATTAAAATAAATAGTTAATATTCGTCACATAATGAAAATCAAAATAAGGTAAACTTATTTTATTCATGATTAACATAACATTTACCTCGTCCATAATTTGTCCGCCGCTTCCGGCCTCTCTTGAGGCTCTTTAAAGTGCTTCGTTCCATTTTTGTGAATATATGTTTTTTCCATCTAGATGCAAGAGAATCTGGTGATCCTTTTGGAGATTGGTGTCCAACAGAATCAAGTAGAGCATACATTATTGTTTGAATTTTATTCCAAAATGTTTCTTTTGGTTGGTTGCTACCCACCACATTGTCCTCCGAGCTCTCAATGTATGCCTTTGTCAAGGTTATATCTTCAGTCTGAGTCCATTTTGCCGACATATTGAGAGATCGAAAGATTAAGAGAAATGTATTGAGAAAAATAGCTGAAAGATGAAGAGATTGAGCGAGTTGAGGATTCTGAAATGAATACATCTCCCGTTTAAATAGCAAAGAAAAAAGATATGACATTCCGTAATTTGTAAAAACTTAGAGGGGGTGATATGTAATTTTGCATATTATTGACAAAAGTGAATGATGTTTAATATCATAAGTTCACGTGAAAGTTTGCATACTATTGACAAAAGTGAATTGCTTTAACAGCATATGCTAATAGTCATCTGTTTACGTTTTTTGTTCTACTTTCAATATATATAGTAGTATATATTAAGTAAGTGGTGCAGAAATTGCTGCAGAAAATGTATGGTGCAGAAGAGCTGCAGAAAATAATAGATATGAGATATGTAATTTTTCAATAGAAGATTTTCTACTATTCCATGCAGTGTTATTTCAACCTCACCACTGTACGTTTTTGTCTACTTTCAAAATATCTACCTATTGACAGCCCATGCCTGCAAAGTTTTTGCCTATTTAACAATTGATTTCAGTTCTTTTAAAAAAATTCTTATTTCTTATCATCCAGACAACTAACAAAATATTCACTCCACTCAACATAATTTCTTAACTAAAAATGAACCATAATTTTGGTGATGGATCATCTTCTTCCGAAAAATATTTTTATGATTCTTATAACAAAATGGTAAAAGAAGAAGAAGAATATGATGACAAAATATTTTTGGAATTAGGCTCAGAGAAAGTGCCCTGCGAAAGTACACTTGTACATGGTGGTTCCGTTCCTGGTCGTCAATTTCTAAATAGGAACCACAGAGCACGACACATACAACTCATGAATGACTATTTCGTTAAGAGACCATTGTATTCTGCAGCGGTACTCTGAGCAACACGAAAATTTTCGTCATTGAAATCATTAGGGAATGCATATGCTAACGAGCGCATAGCAATTGTTACCTTCAGTATGGAGAAATTATTTAGTGTAACCGCTGCACCATGTCATCAAGTACACGTGGTGCAACCCACCAATATACTTGGAACATGTGGAGTAATAATCCACATCACCCATGGAGTAATAATTCAATGTGAACACAATTTTTCGAAACCCTATTTTGGAACATGACCAGAATATGGGGTGAGTGGATTATCACTCCACATGTCCCGAGTGTATTGGTGGGTTGCACCACGTGTACAAGATGACGTGGTGCAGCGGTTATACTAAATAATCTCTCTTCAGAATGGGTGAAAACCCTGCTCAATTAGCGGCATCGTACCTTTGTCGAAAGTAAATATTTTTGCGTTCGCAATCCGCAAGAATACGGAGAAAAAGGGGGCGCTTCATGCGGAAACGGAGTCGGAATGTTTCAAATGAATACAATGGTCTCTCAACGAAATAGTCATTCATAAGTTGTATGTGACATGCTCTGTGACTCCTATATGGAAATTGACGACCAGGAACGGAACCATCATGTACGGATGTACTTTCGTAGGGCACTTTTTCAGAGCCAAATTACAAAAATATTTTGTCAACATTGTCTTCTTCTTCTTTTACCATTTTGTTATAAGAATCATAAAAATATGTTCGGGAAGAAGATGATCCATCACCAAAATTGTGGTTCATTTTTTGTTAAGAAATTATGTTGAGTAGAGTTAATATTTTTTAGTTGATTTTGGATGATAAGAAATAAGTATGTTCAAAAGAACTGAAATCAATTGTTAAATAGGCAAAAACTTTGCAGGCATGGGCTGTCAACAGCTTCAAAGCAATTATCACTGCATGGAACAACTTTGCAGGCATGGGCTGTCAATAGGTAATATTTTGAAAGTAGACAAAAACGTACAATGATGAGGTTGAAATAACACTGCATAGAATAGTAGAAAATCTTCTACTGAAAAATTACATATCTCATATCTATTATTTTCTGCAGCTCTTCTGCACCATACATTTTCTGCAGCAATTTCTGCACCACTTAATTTATATATATATATATATTGAAAGTAGACAAAAAACGTAAACAGATGACTATTAGCATAGGTTGTTAAAGCAATTCATTTTTGTCAATAGTATGCAAACTTTCACATAAACTCATGACATTAAACATCATTCACTTTTGTCAATAGTATGCAAAATTACATATCACCCCCTCTAAGTTTTTACAAATTACGGAATGTCATATCTTTTTTCTTTGCTATTTAAACGGGAGATGTATTCATTTCAGAATTCACAACGCGCTCAATCTCTTCATCTTTCAACTATTTCTCTCAATACATTTCTCTTCATCTTTCGATCTCTTAATATGTCGGCAAAATGGACTCAGACTGAAGATATAGCCTTGACAAAGGCATACATTGAGAGCTCGGAGGACAATGTGGTGGGTAGCAACCAACCAAAAGAAACATTTTGGAATAAAGTTCATACAATAATGTATCCTCTACTTGATTCTGCTAGACACCAATCTCCAAAAAGATCACCAAATTCTCTTGCATCTAGATGGAAAAAACACATATTCACAAAAATGGAACGAAGCACTTCAAAGAGCCTCAAGAGAGGTCGGAAGCGGCGGACAAATTATGGACAAGGTAAATATTATGTTAATCATGAATAAAATAAGTTTACCTTATTTTGATTTTCATTATGTGACGAATATTAACTATTTATTTTAAATTTTTTAGCACGAACTGGCATTACATCTATAATATACCGAAACGAAGCATCATTGGTGCTTCCAACACACATGGGAAGTGCCTAGAGATTGGATCATGTGGAGGGCAGAAAGTCGAACTTCGCAAACAACGCCCCGTGCGAAGGCTCCACCAATGGAGGATTCTTATTCCAACACCTCCACAGTCCAATTTTCATTCAGCCTGATGATACGGAGACTCCTGACGTACCCTAATCGAGTCAAAGACCTATGGGTACAAAGAAAGTAAAACAAAGAAAAGCAAAACGAAAAAGTTCTTGCAGTCAAGAAACGATTCTTGACATGGAAAGGGAAAGGCTACTGACCATGAGAAAAACCGCAAGTATGGTAGAAATTGGACGAGAGAGAAGGCATCAGGAGATGCTTCAACAAATAAGATTAGACAAAGCAGCGAAAAATGAGCAAATTGATCGTGAAAGGGAGGAAAGAATAATGTCAATGGACTGCTCTTCGTACACCCCATATACGAAGGCGTATTGGAAGATAAAAAGAAAGGAAACACAACAAAAAAACCTTGCTCGAGGCTTATTTGGAGGATCCTCGCATGAAGAAACCGACTGGTTCCAGAGGGCAAATCAAAAAATGTTGCAATCTTCTTTGTTTTTTTTTTTTTTTCATTCGTGTTTTTTGTAACCTTCATCTTGTTTTTATGTGTGTCTTTTATTTAATGTTATATTCATTTTTTGAATTAATTATAATTAGAATTTAAATTTAAATTTTTATTGTTTAAATATTATAATTATCATATTTTATTTTTAAATTAATTATATTATTAAAATAATAATAATTATTATTATTATTAATATCAATATTAAAAACAATATTAAAACTATTATGAAAATGGCGAGAGTGGGGAAGAAATTGAGTGCTGGAGACCATCACTGGAGATGATCACCCAGTGCTCGAGCTGGCACGGTGGCTTTCCTGTGGACTGCCACAGGAATGGCCCCGGGAAACCATTGGAGATGGCCTTAGGTAATCATATTAACTTATGAAAAAAAGTCTCAAAATGAATAATATTATGTCAGAAAGACTTAGAACAATACGCCTCAAGTCATTCTAGGTCACAAACACATTCTGGCAAAACAAGCATACCTCAAATTTGCCAGTAACATGAAGCAACACAACTACTAATAAAGTTAACAAAAAGATAAACTAAAGCAACATATGGAGTAGCAGAAATTCCTAAGACTGATAAATTAATACCCAAAACAGAAGCTAAATAAGCCAGCCAGCCATCCTCTAGACCAAGCAAGCATTCATTCATCCGATGTCGTTAATTCTGAGACTCGTTCTTCTTACCTCCATTAATGTCACCGTCCCTTTCCTCCAACAACCTTCCAGTCTCCTCATCAGTCTGCTGCTGAGCCTTCTTCTGAGCTTCCTTATCCTTAAGCGCCTTCAACTTCGCATGATTGTAATACCCAACGCCCAAGAAGGCCAAACCGTAACCAACCAAATTGATAGGAGTCACAGTATCCTTAATAACAGACCACGAAAAAGCAATCAAGAGCCAATCCTTGACCACACCAGCCACATTCATAGTCAAAGCCGAGGTCTTTCCGACAAGCAAGAACACCGCGAGATTCAACGCAAAAGCACAGGAAGAATTTGTGCCAAACACAACAAAATCAAAATGGAAACTCGAAGTATCCTTCAACAACGGGTACTCTACGAACAACCACGGAAAAAACAGGAAAACCATACAACAGGGAGCAACATAATAAAGAGAAGTAATTGGATTCAGCGTTATACCCTGAGAAGTAAGCAAGATCTGAATCATAACAAGCCTTGTAGCCTCAAAAGCCACAGCACCCAGCTGCAAAATAACACCCCACGAATCAAACTTCGCCTCCCCATAAGCAGCAATAGCGACACCAATCGAAATCGCGATCATATTAGCCATAGTGTCAGATTTAAAAACATCCTTCTTAAGAAGAATCCCAATTGAATAAACGGCAACAGGCATAAGCGCTTTAAGCATCTGAATGAATGAAACAGACAGATAAATGTAGGCAGAATTTGATAACCAGAGGGATACAGAATAAAGTAAACCAATCGGAACCACAGATTTGAGGTAGAGATCCCAGGACATTGTAACTGGTTCGACAACTTTGAAGATCCGGACCAAAAGGTAGGCCACGGAAGAGCAGAAACCCATATGGATCAATGTTAGAGAGATCGGGTACGGCCAATTGTACATCTTCCGATCCAAGATGTACTTGTTGTAGACGATTACTGTGAAGGATAGGAAGATCCATATCGCGACGTATGTGTAGGAGAGGATGATTTTCTTCACAACTCCATCGGAGAGTTCTCCGCCTTTCCCCATTGTCGATTTGATTTCGATTGATTGTGTTTATTCTGTGTGATTGAATTTGGGGGGAAATTTTCTGGTAATTGATGAAGAAGACGAAGAGGAGTGAGGAGGAGGTGAGGCGTTATAAAATAAAGCTTATGGGGAGGTATTTAAAATTTATGACATTTGGGGATGGGGAAATAAATTGGGGATTCCATGAATTATGGAAAAAATTAGGTTATGGGACAAATTCAACTATGTTTTTGTTGTGATTTATTACATTGTTTACTATTTTAGGTTCTTTTATATTGGAAAGAGAAAAGAGAGTTTGATTTTAACTTTGTAAGGAATAATAATTAATGGATCTTGATTTGTTTCATAAGGATACAAATTTCTATAAATGTGTGGTGGTTGTTTGGCTAATAAGTTGTTGACTTGTGTTAAAACTCTGTCACGACGGAATTCATATAAAAATAGGTCAAACAATTATAATCAAGATTGTAATTATATATCAACACAAATAAGATTTGAAATTGTTTTATTTTGAAAAATTACGAAATAAGAATATAAGAGTATTGATATATAATTACAATTTTGTAGCACAAATTTGATTTGACCTGAAAAATACAATCTCAATGCAAGTACAATACATTTATTATTGAATTAGTTGAGTACGAATTTTCCCATAAAGCAAGTGTCTTGTATTTGCAATGTGAATATTTTTTGTTCAATTCGATTTAAGCTAGAATCACCACTGATTTGAGTTATTACAATTTTTATTTTTTGATAAAAGAAGAGTAATTAAAATGCCTCCATAATGTTTGGATTTCTTTCTAAGCATGTCAATGTGCCGCTTTTACTTTTCCAATTTGTCACGATTTTGAACTTTTTTTTATTCATACGTCTTAATGTGTTCTTAAATTTAAAATTATTTTCCTATTATACAATTGTTTTATATTACGTAAAGTGGGGAGTTTTGAATCTTACTAATCCATTTTTTACTTTTATAGGAGAAAGATCTTCCAACAAATCATCAATTCTGTCTAACTGAAGAGCCTTAATTCTCTCTTTGTATTCCATTTTTTATTTACAAGAAAAAGGGTATTTCTGCCATATTCATAATCGTTAGTGTCATTTTTTTTTTTTTTTTTGGTACACGTTAGTGTCATTTCAATTTGTTATTAGAACGTAGTACAAATATTTAGAAGACACAAGAATAAGTTTGGGCATACAATTGGACAAATAGTCGACACCCATAGACATAAGAAGACAATTTCATAAAATTCAGACAAAAGAGTACTGGACCAACATTACAGATATTTAGTACTTGAATTATAGTTATATTCAATAAAAAAAAATTTTAATCAAATAACTGAACTTCTTTAGTCGACATCCATGTCTTGACAATAGGTAACTTTATGACAGTCTCAATTCAAGTAAAAAATGCCCAAATATCTCCCAACAATATAATAAATCAAATTACAATAACTAAATTCATCCATATTCATACAATTGAATTGCACATGAATCATTACATAATAAAGAATCAAGCATTTTGCATATATTTTCACCTTGTGGATGAGATATATTACCAGCAGTAAACTCTTCAACAATTCCATTAACTTCTATTGCACTACAGCCTGGTTTTTTCTTCATTTGTCTCTCCTTAATCAACCCCCTCACTCTCTTTGCTTCATCGTCCCAACCGGCTTCCTTGTACATATTATACGCAAGCACATGAGTCCCATAGTCCGCGATTCCCTTCTCCGCTATCTTTCTCCATAGGGTATTCCCGGTATTAACTTTTCCGTAAATCCTACAGGCCCCTAATAAAGCCCCCCATATATTCGCATCCACTTCACCAATCTCATTAACAAAATTTTCGGCTTCCTCTACCTTACCCGACCTCGCCAAAAGGTCAACTACACAAGCAAAATGCTCGGTTCTTGGCTCAACGTTGTAGACTTTACGCATTTTTTTGAATAAAGAAAGGCCCTTGTCGACTAATTTTGCATGAGTACAAGCGGTGAGTATGGCGACAAAAGTGGCTTCCGTGGGTTGAATTCCGCTTAAGATCATGTTATCGAACAATTCAAGTGATTTTACTGCATCGCCATTCATTGCTACCCCAGATAAAATAGCATTCCAGGCTCCACTATCCTTGTTATGAATCTCTTCAAAAACTGATAAAGCTAATTGCACACACCCGCACTTTGAGTACATATCAACTAATGCAGTGGCTAGAATGGGATTGGAATTGTATCTATATCGCTTAGCATATGAGTGTATCCACAAGCCTTGAGCCAAGGCGCCAAGATGAGCACACGCTGTGAGTGCGCTAACAAGAATCGATTCATTAGGCTTTACGCCTATGTCTTCCATTCTTCTATACAAGCATAACACTTCTCTGAAATCATTAGCCCTTGAATAAGCCGCCATTATTGCACTCCAAGAAATCACGTTTCTCTCGGGCATTTCATCGAACAACTGCCTCGCTTTCTCAACGTCTCCTGTTTTCCCATACCCATCAATCATAGCAGTCCACAACACAACATCTCTCACAGGAATTTCATCAAACAGTTCTTGCGCTTTACCCATATCAAGATTCAAAGCATAAAATTCAATCAAAGCGCTGGCAATAAATTGGTCGGACCAAAATCCTAACTTGATCACATGGGCATGTACCAAAAGACCCGTATGCCCAAAGTCACGTAAAACCATAGAACAGGCCTTGATTAAAGGCGTGAAAGTGTAGTTGTTTCTAATAAGACCTTCTGTTAGCATGTCTTTGTAACATAAAATTGCGGGTATGGGTAGATTGGATTGCATATAACCTCTGATCATGTTGTTGTACAAGAATGTAGTACGGTGGCGAAGGTTCTGAAATACGGCATGAGCGTAGGAAGTGAAATCGGGATCGGCGGAGGTGGCTGCGAGTGAGATGAGCGGAGCAACGGCGGCGGGGTCTTGGATGAGGTTGAGTTTGAGGAGTTGGGCATGGATCTTTTTGAATTGGTTCAGATGTTTGCATTTTTGAGTGAGGAGGGGAAGTATAGAGTTTGTTTGGGGTTTAATGGCTCTTTCAATCATCTAAAGTTTGGTAAAAATGGAGGTTCATTTGGATGATTGAAAGGAAGTAAACAAACAAATGGGAAATGGTAAACATAAAGAAAACCTCCCTCTGAATTTTTTACCTATGGATTATGGGTGAAAACCAAAGAATGAAATTTGTTCCATTCGATCTATTAAAAAAGAAGAAAAAAAATTGGAACTTGTTTGAAAGCTTGAACAATAGAAGTTATTAGACTTGGACTTGTTTGAAAGCTTGAACAATAGAAGTTATTACATTTGGTACGTGATTGATTATTCTTGTAAGGCCCTGTTCGTTTTGGCATATTGTAATCGACCCAAATTAGATATTGGGGTCACTAAATAATATGGGCCCAAACTATTCAATGGCAATTTTTCGTAATCATTGCAAACTTTACGGACATTTTTGTCTCAAATTTTGTCAATCTGACCCAATTATTTAATTTCTGGCCCAACCCTCCAACTCGAATCGGACCAATACTGACGGCTGGCCCACATTTTCCCCGATAACAACGGGCTGCCCGCAAAATAATCGGCCCCATCCGAACATATAATTATACACAATAGTCTGGGCCGATTTTAGGAATTATGGGCTAATTGTGGGCTAATTGGTCAAAACGAGCAGGGCCTAAGAGCGTTATTCAATCACAAAACAAATATGTATTGCAGCACCTGTCATGTGAACATATTGGGTCTAGCCGAATCTGAGTCGGCTTAGAATTTCTCATTCGGTGCTGCCATAGTTGTAGCACCAGGACGGGGCAACCATTCAAATCGTGCGTCCATGAAGGAGAATTAGGTGTTATGTGTTCATAAGGGTAGAAGCTATGAATGTTTTCCAACTTGTCATTCAAATCTCAAATTCAACATAAAAATATCAAATCAAACTTCAATAACTTTTCGTTCGACTTAGTGACTCGGACACCTACAAATTGTTAAAATACAACCCCATTCATAGTTTTGATTGTTGGAAAATTCCAATGGTTATATGGGCCTAATATGTTAATTTAGTGTGTATTGCTATTATAAAGTAAAGTCCATAATTATGTGGTCTAATTATGATAACTTTTGGACTATGGGTATTAAGTTTATCATGGAATAAAAGTGTAGATACCAATTTGATATTTTCAATTTGATGAAGGGCCGAATTGAAAATAATGAAACATATACTAACCCTACTAGGTTATTATATATAAGGGGTTATGATCCCCACTTGTACACAACACAACAACAAAATATAGAGTTACATAACTCATATTCTCTGCAATCCCTTTCTGCGTGAGTATTAAGGTTCTAAGGTGTGTATCAAGTGGAAGATCATAAAACCCATCATCACTAAAACATCAATAACATCAAGATCGCTGGCATGAATCAAGGTAAGTTTCCGCTGCATTAAAGTTTCAGATCTACTTTTAATCTCTTGACAATCGACATGGTTTGGCAATAAGGTTTTCGGTATTAAATCGAATTAGATCTAATGATCATTATGTTTTTTGTATTCGATTTAGATCCAACATTGATTTCAAATAAAGTTGAAGAACTTATACCAACTCGTATGACAATGAACTGGTGATATATCCAGAGTTATAATCATGAATTTCCAATGTCTAATTAATCTTCTGCGATTCGGACAACCTTTTTCCCAACATTATTGCCACGAAACAGATCCACAAAAGCCGTAGGAATGCTCTCTACACCATAGGAAATGTCTTCTATTGCCTGCATTTTGCCAGTTTGAAGATGATGCACAGTAGTTGAAATGAATTCTTCATAAATGTCCTTGAAATCTACACTTAGAAATCCCTCAATTCTGATTCTTTTGTAGATGACTGCTATCATATCTGGCTTGGCTCCTTTGGTTTTGTCTGTGTATTCAGATATCAGTCCACAAACAGCAACTCTACCAAAAATGTTCATGTTCTCAATTGCTGCTTCAAGCATTTCACCTCCCACATTATCAAAATATATGTCAATTCCATTCGGAAAGTACCTAATTACAAATTAAATAGATAATGCTTAATTAGATTATATTTTAATTATGAAAAATGTTTTGATATTTTTTATGGCTGCTGATTTATTCTCCCTTCCAGAATTTGTGTTTTAAGTAGTTCATATTTAACTACTTAGGTTGATCCATATGACAGTTTAAGTTATTGTTGGAAGGATATTTACAATTCAAGATAAAATAATTAGTTTTAGTCCCACTTAATTGAACTTTCACAAACTTTGGTCTTGCACTATTTAGAATTGTATTTTGGACCTAATTTTGTATAATGTTTTACATTGTTGGTCCTATCTCTAATCTCTCTATATTCAAACAATTTGGAACAAAAGTGCAAAATTGAGACATGTCACGGGATCAAAAGTGTAAACAGAGACTATCATATATTCTCTTGGGGGGGGGGGGGGGGGGGTTATTTTTCTCCTTTTCCTTTTCTTTTCCTCCTGTTATATAGTTTTTTTTTTCAATTATTATGCAGTTATGTTGATTTTTCTTTATCAAATAAAAGGGTTTTAGACTTTAGTATTGACATTGGCACATTTATAGCCTAAAGAACTGAATTTGTGTTTTAACATATTTTCGTGCTTTATTAATTTCTCAAAATTTTTAACCATTTATTTAGTGGACTATTAAAAGTAGCTAGTATATATTATCCTCTTTTGTTGGAAAAAAAAAATATTGCTACTTTAGTTTTTTTTTTTTTTGTTGGATAAAATTATAGTGTTACTTTATCTTAAATTTTGTCATTTTATTAGAACATCAAAAAACTATTAGAGTTTGGTGCCAAAAAATTCTTCGCCCCTCACCCCCCTCCGCCACTGCATATGGGCTAAAATGCGGGTTTTTGGCATTTTGCATCCTGGAAATATAGAGTTTTGGCACTTTGCACCCCAACTTAAAAGTTTTGGCACTTCGCACTCTGGAAATATAATTTATTTGGCACTTTGCACCCTAGTGTGTGTTTTAGTGAGAAAATTCATTGATAGAAGGATATAATAGTTATTTTCAATTTTTTTTTCACTTTGCACATTTGCAATATAGATTTTTCACCCTTAAAATATAGAATGTTGGCATTTTGAACCCTTAAATTATAAAATATTAGCATTTTTCACCCGATTTAAATTTTTTGGTACTCTGCACCCTAAAAATATAATTTGGATGACATTTTGCACCCTAATGTATTTTTCTTAAAAAAAAAAAAAGACAGACTCATGAATGTCGGCGATGTAGAGATAAAATGGTCATTTCTATGCACAACAATCATAAACTTGTTATTCTGAATTTATTTTACTTTACAATAACTTATTTTAACATTTTCTCTCTGTAAAATTTAGATTAAAAAAAACTCATTTTATTTTAAAGATCCTCAAGATTATTTACTTTATATCTAAAACACACGTTTACATATCTAACATATTATTATATTTCATGTTATTTATATAATTTAGATTATCATATTAAGTCGGGGTTGAAACTGCCAGAAATTATATATTTTGGGTGCAAAATGCCAATATTCTATATTTCAGAGTGCAAAGTGTCAAAATCTATACTTTTAGGGTTTAAAGTGCCAAAAATATTAGAAAATAACTATTATGCTCTTCAATCAGTTAATTTTTTCTTCAAAACACACACTAGGGTGCAAAGTGCCAACTAAATTGTATTTCCAGGGTGCAAAGTGCCAAAACCCTATAATTTCAGGGTGCAAAGTGCCAAAAGCCCCTAAAATGCAAAAAAATCACACGTGTTTTGGGAACCTACACAGAACCTCCTCATATTACTTTTTTTGCAAAAAAATATCCTCGTCCTTTACAAGAAACCCCCTATTCTGCCCAAAACCGTAAGAAAGTGGATGTACATGTCTCCCAAGCGCATATGTTGCGGCTAACATTAAATTGGTCTCACGAAAAAAAATCTCATGCAACATTTTTATAACATAACGGAATTTTATGCAATAAAATTAATACGTGAAGGATTTTGCGTATGTTTCTCAAAACAGAAGCAGATTTTATGTTTTGTTTTTAAAACTGGGACCATAAATGGAATTTTGTAAAGCTCGAAATTAAAAAAGCCAATGGTCCAATTCAGTTTGACTATAAATGCAATTCTATATAAAATAATTACATTACCTATGGAGAGTCGAGTTCAAATCAATTTCTTCTTTGTAGTTGAATGCATCATCAAACCCAAGCTTCTCCTTTAGTAAGTCGACCTACAAAACAAGTCACAAATGGAGCAATTTAAATTTGTAGTTAATTTCATGCAATGCAAGAAAATAATTTAAATTATAAATGTAAATGTAAATATAATAATTAATTGTTACTTTTTGTTTGGTTCCTGCACATCCAACAACAAAGCAACCAAACAACTTGGCATATTGTCCAACTAAAATCCCAACAGAACCAGCAGCAGCAGAGACAAATACTTTATCCCCTTTTTTGGGCTGGCATACTTTGAAAAAACCTCCATATGCTGTAAGCCCACTGGATCCTAATATGCTTCCAGAATAATAAGAGAGGGGAAATCCTAAAGGGTCCAGACTTTTTATTAAAATTGTATCTACACCAACATCAACGCCTTTTATAACGGTATAATCTCCCCAATGTAGAAGCCCAGTAACAAGATCGCCTGTTTTAAAATCAGGGTGTGTAGATTCAACCACTCTACCCACCCCACTTCCATCAATAACCTGTCAATAAAAAAATGAATTTAATAACCAAAAGGCACATTCTATTTTTTTTTTGAGAATTAGACACATTCAACATTTGATTTTGTATCCATGTAAAATTTATTTGTTGATAGAAAATTTTCCAGATTAAAAAATCAGTAAACATTAATATGTTTTAGATGCTAAGTAAAGTTTTATTTATTTGAATATTATATTAAGATTTAATCAGTAAATTACTAAATTTATATTTATAATAAGGAAGATTTTTTTATGGTACATGATTCATAAACACTTTTTCGTACTATATTGCCCGATTTAAATTTTGCCTAGGCCCACAACAAAAAAGGACATTTAGGAGACATGACATGCAATATCCCACATCCACAGCTAACATTTTTTTTTTTTTGGAGAGAGTGTTTTTTTTTTCTTTTTAATGAGTGTATATATATTTATGTAAATATTTCATGATATCATATATATGTGGTGTGAAATATGTGGTGTGAAATAGGACACCAACGGGGAAAGAAGATTTGCTCAATTTCAGTCACGGGCATATACGGTATACCTCGTACAAAATAATTATTTGATATCGTTTGTTGTCACACTTAATATCACATTAACTTGCATGCATTTATAAGTGTACGTAGGTGTATATGGGGCCTCTCAAATTTCATATTCCAACACAGTTGTCAAACACGCTCAAAATTTAATAATTCAGGTGAGTTTGATTTGACGGGTGATACAATAATTGATTTTTTCATAATTAATTTTTATGATAACTAATTTTTATACAAAATTATTAGATCGAGGATATTTGAGCCTGTTTGTTAATTTGGTGTTTGAAAAAGTAGTTTGGGAGAGTAGTGGAGGTTTTTGAAATAATTTTGATTTGCCCTATGTTAATTATTTGAATTTTGAGAGAGTAGTTTGAGAAATAACATAGGTGTATGTTTTTTTCCTTAAAAAGTTAGGTTATAGGGGTAAGATGTGTAAGACTTTATGTCAAGTTATGTTTGTTATGTGAGAGAAGTTGTGTACTAGATATGTTACTTTATGTCAAATCATAGTAGATTTGTACATGTTTTGTTTAGAATTAAAAAACTTGTTGTTTGTCTGACTTTCGAGAGAATATTTTGAAAAAATTTAGAGGTAAAAATTTATTTCAGAAATTAGAAAACATGTTTGTTCGATTATATTCAAAGACGAAATAATTAATTTTAGAAAATGCAACATACCATTTGCTTTTGTGAAAACTATGGGCCTGTTTGTTTGGCGTTTCCCAAAAAAAATCATGTTTGGGAAATGCCAAACAAACATGTTCTCTATTTTCTGAAATAAATTTTTCATCTCTCAATTTTCTCAAACTACTTTATCAAAATCCAAACAAACAACAATTTTCTTATATCTAAATAAAACCTATACAAACTCTATTCTGATTTGACATAAAGTCTTACACATCTTACACTTACAGCATAATTCTTCCAAAAAAAACTACATCTACTTTATTTCTCAAACCACTCTCTCAAAACATAAACAAACAACATTACGCAAATCGAGATTATCACAAACCTCCACTACTATCCCAAACTATTTTCCTAAACACCAAACAAACAGGCCCATAAATACTTTTGTTGCTTTTGAAAAAATATGATTTTATGCTATTGAGAATTTCTTAATGGCCAAACAAACATATCACATTTGACCAAAAGTGATTACCATCGAGAGCATAAAATACTTCTAAAATCGCGATAGAGATACAAAAATACTTCTGATGACTTCAATCGCTATGTTAAACTCACACTCTTAAAATTTTAAGATAGAAAAAGAAAGGACTTTTGATGTTCTAATATTGTTTGCCTCAAGAAAATATTTTCTTAGCATTTTGCTCGAAAAATCACTCATATCTTATGATCCTGGGTTTCACCTTGTATATAACTAAATAATTAAAATATTTTTTTTTCCATCAAATATTAAAACTTTAGACTTTATTTTTGTCCATTTTTATTTATCTTTCAAATTCAAGAATCAAACATAGTGTTAGTTCAACATATCACCTGTCCGGGAAGAATAGCAGCCGAGTTGGGCAGAAGCAATTGTGAGCAGCTATAAGTCTTCATACGGTTTAATTGAATAGGATCCACAGAAATGTAAAGATTTTTCACGACCATGACATTAACGTTGTCATCGCCGGACCTTAAGGAAATCGTTTCTTCACAAATGCTGAAGTCTGATTCCATTGGTTTTCCATTAATGTAATCATTTATTGTTACGTACTTGTTTTTCACTTCCATTTCCCCCAAAAACCTCGGAGATTAATTTGGTGTAAAGAAAAGTTATGTTCTATTGTTTTTGGGGTTAATTTGATTGGATAATGGGGAAGGGGTAATGAAGGGGGTGACTGATGATTGACTTCTGATAAATGAACGAACTTGTGGCATTGCTTTTTTATTTCTTATGTGGTGCATTTATTAAACGTGTTCAAAATATTTTGTGGCTAAATATATGAAGGAAGTAATTATCATAATATATTGATCTCAAAAAAAAAAAAAAAAAAAAAAATTATCATAATATATAGTACAATGATAAAGAAATATACAAAAAGACATACTTCATGTTCGTTTGCTTTTTACAACGGGGCCAAATTAGCCCAAAATATATAATAAAACTGCCAAAATATAAAGGTACATTTATTTGGCTTTTCGAAGAGTACTTCGAGTGAGTTTGACTAGATTCGAAATCGGTTATAGTAGAATTAATTTTATTAAAATGAATTTTTATAATAATTGATTATGATAAATTAACTAAACTGTTTTTGGATAATAGCGTTTGCAAAAGTAATACTTTAGTAACTTCTAATAATAAGTTGATTTTTAACTTTTGGAGATACCAAAAGTAATTATATATGATATTATGGGTCAAACACCATTAAAATCACAATTGACTAAGGGTAAGTTTGGCCTAGCAATTTCATAAATACATTTAAAGTAATTAATTTTAGTATAATTTCTTTTGAGATAACTATTTTACTAAAATTGATTTAGCTTTTGGTTCCAATTTTTCGAATTGCTTCTACAAACAAAATGAATTACAAAATTAACCTTACATGTCTGCTACAAAATACAAATAATATTTCTTTTAACAATAATATATGTTTACTATATATATATATATATATATAGAAATACTAATAAAATTAGTAAGGAGAATTAACTAACAATTTTTTATTTTCACATAACATAATAATATGGTGAAAAAAATAGTAAAAGAATCATTAAATAATTAGATATATGTAACTTTCACACATCATAGGACCACATTACAATGACTAATATTATAGTAAATTAGTTTGTGACATATTTGAATAATTCAGTTGGAAAAATGCTAAAAGATTGTATGGGCATTATTGTAATTCCCCCTATTTTGTACTATTGCGTTGTACAAAAGCACCTTGAGAGTTGCTTTTGATGGACGTGGTAGCGAGGAGATGCAAACGTGACCATGTTTTTCTAGGTCAAACAATACATTTCTTAATTTGGGGTTAAAACTTAAAACATGAGGTCATCTCCAACCGAAGTCATTGCCCAATTGCCTGCCCAATTGCTCAATTGTCTTGCCCTTTTGCCTTGTTTTCATGTCTTTTCTATCCACCTAAAAAACTCATCTTCAACCGAAGGGCAATTAACATCTATTAATTCAATTTCACAATTTATACAATTACAATATTATATACTTAATTACTTTGAGATTATATTTTTGTGGAAGAACAAAATTTAGCACTAGGAACCATAAATTAACATATACACGATAAAATTTTAAAGAGACAACTATTAAATCACTATACTAAAACAATAGTGAAACAATTAATTGAATTAATTAACGTACTTACATGTTAGACGATAAATTCATGGCTAGACATGATCATGGATCAAAATTTCCATATTTTTCTTCGAAAACATCGAAAAGTTTTCATTTTTGAATCAAGCGAAACGAAAATAAGATGTAATTCCGAAACTATTTGTTTGCCTTAAACTCTGTTATTTATTTAAATTTAGTAACTTATATTACAATTTTTCCTTAATGTTTTCGAAACATTTCCGAAAAATGTCGAAAAATTTCCAATATTTAACTGACCGAAACATACACTCGAAACGAAATTTTGATCCATGGACATGATAAATGATGTATAATATTTGAAATTTGTACAGATGACAGACGTATATACATATTTGGAACTTCAAATGCCAAATAATGAAACATTATGTATACTCAATACCAGATACTATTTCGATCCCAAGTTCTCCAGCCGTTATGAAATTCACTAGATTTAGTGATCTAGCTTAGGCTTGTGGGTAAATACTGCTCCAGAAACATATCTTACATTTCGGTCTGGTCCATATCATATGGATCGTTCCATTTCCATGTTCAAATCCATAACCAATTCTTATTTTAGTACATATCACTTAAACAGTGTTTGATGTGATTGTCTAAAAAAAGATTTCGTTAAATAGGAAACACGTGAGAAAACCCTTCTTATTGTGACACGTGTGCTATTTAATATTATTTTTATAAAGTTTAATGAGTAAATTGTACTTTTGGTCCTCTTATTGATTAACTTTTGTATTTTCGTCTCTCTTAATTTTTTATAGCAGATCGGTCCCTCTTATCAATGTAGTATATCACATTCGTCATTCTTAAATTATTTGTATTAAATTCGTCCTTCTTATCAATATAGTGTAACACATTAGCCCCTCTTAAATACAAAATATATCACTTAAATTCAAAATATATTCTAAAGTGGACGGAAGTTGATATATTTTGTACTTAAGAAGGACTAATGTGTAAAACTAAATTGATAAGAGGGACAAATTTGCTACAAAAAATTTAAGAGGGAATAATGTGTCATAAGAGGGTAACACCATAGATCAAAATTTTCATCTTTTCCGTCGAAAACATCGAAAAGTTTCCGCTTTTGAATCAAGCGAAACAAAAACAAGATGTAATTTCGAAACTATTTGTTTGCCTTAAACTCTGTTATTTTTCAAAATTAGTAATTTTTTTTACAATTTTTCCTTAGTGTTTCCAAAACATATCCGAAAAGTCTCGAAAAGTTTTCAATATTTGACTTACCGAAACATGCACTCGAAACGAAATTTTGATCCATGGGTAACACATTAGTCCTTCTTAAATACAAAATAAATTCAAAATATATTCTAAAGTGGACGAAAGTTGATGTATTTTGTATTTAAGAGGGACTAATGTGTTACACTACATTGATAAGAGGGACGAATTTGCTATAAAAAATTTAAGAGGGAAGAATGTGTCATAAGAGGGACGAATGTGATACATTACATTGATAAGATGGACCAATATGCTACAAAAATTTAAGAGGGACGAATATAAAAAATTTGACCCATAAAAAGGACCAAAAATGCTATTCACTCAAGTTTAATATATACTATTTTATGTTGTAATGCATTGTTTTTATTAGTTATGGAAACATTCAAGTAGCTCATATTCACCATTATAAATATGAGCTAATCGCTTCCTTAATAAGTCCATCTTTGAATAATTTGTGGGTTTTGAAATTTTTGAAAATTGTATATTGACCCCTGATTCTAAATACTTGTTCAGTTGAGTCCATCTTGAATCAACAAATGAGTCCTAATTTTTTTGACTTAAATCAATTTAATCCTTAGAGTTGGTTAAGGGCATCTCCAATCCTGGGGTAGAGTTCGAGCTTGAAAGCCCTGGGGTTAGTCCTACCACTGCCCCTGCCTAGTTGACTCCATTCCTGGGCATCCCGTCGAATTAATTTTATTTCAATTCTTCCTCACTCTCACCATATTAATAATTATTATAACAATAACAATAACAATGATGATGATAAATGTTTGTGAAATTGTATTTCGAAATAATTTTTTTTTGTTTAATTTTTTGTCAACATGTATTTTAAATAATTCGTATATTGCTTAAGTGTTTGTTAAATTGTTGATGAATTTAAATCATATTTTTTTTAAGTGTTTGAATTGTACTTTCAATTAATTCGTATTTTTGAATTGAAATCTATTTCCAAAAAATCGTATTAATTTTATATTGAAATTAAAGATTTCAAAATTATACATTGAGATAATATTGATGATTTGTTTTTCATTGCAATTTATTTAAAAAATCAACTATCCAAAATTGCCCAAAAACTATGGTAACAAAGACCAAAAAGTCCCCCAAGATGTTTATATTTACAAGTGGAATTAAAGGGAAAATAAAGGCCCCTTGCCTTCCAAATAAACATAACTGCTGGAAGCAGGGCCTCATCGCAGTGAGCCTTTGTTGTACCGCGGTGAGGGCTGGCAAAAGGGCAACCTTACCACAGTGAGGTTGCTTAAATGGCCTACTCCTCATTTTGCCTTCTAGCACTTGTATCACTCGCATGGTTGAAAAGATGGCTTGCATTTATTGCTACGGATACTCCATAATCACTCTAAGATGTCATTTCCTGAAATCTACGGAGAAAAACGATCAAAACACGAACACAAACACAAGAAATAAACAAAGGCCAAAGACGCGAAAACACGCAAAGGCAAGCAAAACTAGGATCAAAACAAGATGTTTTGGGCTTAAGGGGGCATATAATAACGACGTTTTCACGGCGTTATCAATATTTTTCATTTTTACCAGGTTACCCTTGTTTTGCCAGTTTATCAATTTCACCATTTTTTTTGCTTTAACTCATTTTTTAGTTATTTAACCCATTTCCCATTATTTTATCATTTATTTGTTGATTAAATTTTACATGTTTTCACCAGTTTTAACCATTTATATAGTTTGACTTAAGTTAATTATAAATTTTTCAGTTAACGAAATAGTATTTTATATTATTCATACAACACAAATATGGCATTTTTTTTGAGGTTCTATACCAATTTCACAATTTTTTGTGTTTTATCCCATTTGTTTATCAATTCACCTATTATATCCGGTTGAACCCAATTTTACCTATTATTTTGCTAATTTAACCTATTTTCACATATTTCACCTTCATTATTTGCCAATGTAGCTCATTTTTTTTCTTGTTCTTTTGTCGATTTGATTCCCTCCCAACCGAGGACAAGTTCAAAGTGAATGGACAATGCCTTAAGCACTATTGAGGCGGAGAAATTAAAAGAAACAAGATCTCGGTGAACTTTCAATGAAGTTATTATAAACATATCCAAGTCGAGAAACAAAACAGTAAACATATAAATCACGAGTCTAACAAATAAAACAATGAAAATTATCTGATCAGTCTCTAAACCATAACAAAACAGAAAATGTGACTATCCTAATACATGCTACTAATAAGTAGATCTGTATGAAATTCATGGCAAGGACGGCTATCCTAAATTAAAATCACAAAAGTTAGCGTGTGTTTAACGGCCAACATTTTCGATTGATTAGAAATAATTTCCTTTCCTATATTCTTATTTCCAACGGCTAACATTTTCTATTGGTTAGAAATAATTTCATTATCTAAATTCTTATTTCCTTTTTAATACTCATTCTTCTGCCTACTAATTACGCTTTCTTATTGGTTTTGAAATAGTTTCATTTTATATTTTATTATTATTATTATTTCCTTTATAGTTACTCCATTTATTCACTAGTAATTACGCGAATTAATATTTAATAAAATCATAATAATAAAAGGGGGGCAACAAATATTCCTCATTCTCACAGACCTCTCTAAAACCCTCAATTAGGGCTTTTCCCGCCCTTCAACTCTCTATCTGAAAGAGGCCTTCGTTCCATTTGAATCTTCAATAATCAAGTAGCAATGGTGTCGCCGAAGCAACTTCTATCGATAATCGAATCGTCTTTACTAGGCCGGACCCCACCTACACCGGCGCAGAGAATTGAGCTCCTTCACGCCATCCGCCAGTCTCTTCCTTCCCTCAAGTCTCTCCTCTCCTACCCGGTATATTCTGTCAATTTTCTAGTTTCTAAGATAAAGAGAAAACTCCAGTTATGATTGCATAAGTTATTTTTTATAATAGTTTAAAATTGATAGTAAATGAGAACAATGTGAATTTTTTTGTTCTTAGGGTTTTCTGCTAATCATTTGCGTTAGGATTTGATAGTGTCTTCATGGAGTGGGTTTTATTTAACTTTATGCAGAATACTGTAATGTTGAGTTATTCATATATATTTGTTCATCATGTGCAGCCTCCAAAACCGTCAGACCGAGCTGAAGTTCAGTCGAAGGAAGTGAGACTGCCGGATGCTGGGCCAATCTCACTTGATGATCAGGATGTTCAGATAGTTAGTTGTCATCTATGATTTACTTTTCAATATTTGATATGTGTTTTCTGAATCAAAAGTTTCCATGAATTAATAGGCTTACCTTTCAAATAAATTTATGACTTTTGAAATATACACGTACAGATGTGTAGACACGTGTGTATGTACATGTGTACGTATATCTATATATATGTACTTGTTGCTTAAATATTCAATCAGAAACAATTGGTCCAGAACATTATTGACATACAAACTTACATAGGTGCATCTTTTATTAGACACCTACTTGAATTGCTGTCTGACCGTATACCAACATTAGCTTTACTTTTGACTTATTTTAGGCTTCAATTTAACTAACTGGTCTTTTTAAAACTGTAGGCTTTAAAGTTGAGTGAGGATCTTCATCTCAATGAAATTGACTGTGTGCGCTTGCTTGTTTCTGCCAATCAAGAGGTAATATCTGTTGTCATCTGGCCCTTTATATTGTATTTGTGTTTAATATGCCTGCCCACCACAAAGGGTGACTAAATTTTGTCATTGGTTACTATTAGTATCTAATATTGAAGATGAGAGCAGAAAAATGAGATATTCTACATCAGTAATTATCGCTGCCCACTACAACAGCTGGACTATGAGTTTGTTTATATACAACTGTCAATATAATAAGTTGGCAGCAGGAAAATTAAGTATTCTACTCGAGCAAAGAAATCGCGTGAACTAGAATTGTTTTCGGTTACTAATGTGGCTTGCATTTAACTTGTTGATGGATCTATTGTTAATAACAGTAAATTATTTTTCTTTTGTCAGTGGGGATTGCTAGGTCGAGAGCCATTAGAAATTTTCCGCATAGCTTCAGGACTTTGGTATACAGAGAGAAGAGATCTGCTAACAGCACTTTACACTCTATTGAGGGTATGTTTCATTCTTAATTGCATGCCTAATAAGACTGAACTGTTTAAGTTCGTTCTTGATAGCTTTTTTGTTTTTGTTCTTCAGGCTGTTGTTCTCGACCAGGGTCATGATCCTGACCTGGTAGCTGACATTCAAAGTTATTTGGAAGATCTTATTGCTTCTGGACTTAGACAGCGATTAGTTTCGCTCATAAAGGTTTTCATTTCGCTAGTTCACTCCATTACATTTCTTCATCAGAATAAAATGAGCAGCTTCTATTCTTGTTTTGTTGTGATACTTGTCCTCTTGCTCTAGTAATTCTTCGAGTCTCTATATTGTTGAAGTGAAATTATATTGGTTAAGAGAAAATGTTTCTAGAGAGAGATAATTTTGAACTTTTTAATACACCCAACTTCACTTTTTGTACTTGCTAACCTTGGGTCCCGTAAATTATAAAGAACACTTTTCACTCAATGCCTGAAAACTTATTTCTTCCTTGTTCTGGTACCAAGATGAGTTGATAAATGATGGGAGTATGAAACTCACACTTAAAGAGACAGCAAGGGGGAAACTTAGAAAGTGATGCCCAGATATTTATCTTGAGCATAAGTGAGGGAGAATGGGGGATATGCTAGTTGAAAGCCTGTAAGGGAGTAATTGATGGAAAAAAGTTGCTTCTTTTGGATTGAATAAAACAATTTACTAATTGATATGGACCACAAGTTAAATGAAGGCAAAATGAATCACTTGACGATGGCGGAATCATTTTTTCGATTCAGATGTAAAAAATGAGAATTATATGGAAACCATCCTCCCCTTGATGCGGCCTATGACTAAAACAATTGAAGAAAAGTAATTGTTTGTATATTGTTCTAAATTGAATTCATTATGCATAAAAAATATTTGTTCATGTATCTTCAATATCAACTATTTATAGAATTGAGGAGATTTGGGAATTTAGACAACCAAAATCAATTTCAGCTACTTTTTTCTGCTTCATTTATGAGCATTTAGTTTCCAGCTTAGCATCCTACTGTTCAAAGATTCTTGCAGGTATCCGCTAATAATTAAGATTTATCCATTCTGCCACTACTTTTTGAAAGTTATCTCTTTCTCAAAAGCATCAGTTTTTCCAAGCAAAACTTCATATACTTGTCATTACAAGAAATTGAGCAAAAGAATGGTCTTTATATGCCTTTGGCAAGCATTTTTTACGTTTCCTGCTTCTGCTGTCTTTTAATTTTTTTATTAATCACTTTCTGGCTGTTGTTATCACTGTGTTCTTATTCATTATATCCTTTCTAAGTTCTTTTTCCCTATTTTGTGGTTCCCTTAAATTAGGAGCTCAGTAGAGAAGAACCGAAAGGCTTAGGAGGGCCCAATTCTGAGCGTTACATTCTTGACTCAAGGGGTGCTCTAGGGGAAAGGAAAGCTGTGGTTTCTAGGGAAAGGCTTATTATTGGTCATTGCCTTGTCCTATCCACTTTGGTTGAGCGTGCAAGTAAGCTTCCAAAAATATATATCTTTTGACTGCTTTACTCTTTATCTTTTTTATAATTATATGCAAAATTAGGCAATCTGACTTCAGTGAATGGGTGCAATAATATCGCCACCTCTGACCAGTTGAATGGTCTGGTGGTTGGGGTCTAGAAGTGCTACTTATTAATAAAGTTTGCCTGAGCTCGTATCAGAATTATGTATTGAGCAATTAGTGAGCACCCTTTCATTCACAAGCTCTGCTACTAGCAAACATGATATACTTTCAGTTAGTATCCTCAGTCGTTAATCATATTCTCTGTCAGCTTGTTGTTGCCCTTTATTATATAACTCTACCGGCCCTTTTTGCTTTAGTGCATGTTTATGTTCTGGTTGCATCACTAATTTCTCAAAGTAACAACTCAAAGAGGTGATGATTTGCATTTTCTGTCAAATGGCACCACCTTGACATATTCTGCTATTGCGGATATTTAGTTCTCATCTTAATGAATGTAGCCCTGAAGCTTGCTATGATTTGGCACGAGCAAGGTTGAATAGTTTTTTGCGCGCTTTTGGCTGTAAGGGTTATGAATAAACACGAAGGAGCACAAACACAAGCAATTTATCCTTTTTTTGGCTTTTCTTTGGAAGAGCATAAATTCTGAAATGAACTGTTATATTTTGTTGCTGTAGGTTCTAAAGATGTTAAAGACATGTTTTCTGCCTTGAAAGATAGTGCTGAGCAGTATAGTGAGGGCAAAGATTCCTTGAAGCTTCAGGTCTTGGCTTCTACTTCTCTTTTCAGTATGTTGTCGGGGGTTCATTGTCTACCCTATGTATGGAGATCTGTATTGTTAATGCACACTGAAAACCAAGATTTGTATAGCTGATACTCTGTTTTTATTACTATCGAAGCTTCCCATTTATTTAAACCAATGCATCAATTTGTTCCATTTTATGTATGCTGATCATATAGGTCAGATACCCTGGGTTCGTAAGGTTGCACATATATTTTAATATTTTATATGGCCTAAATTATGTTTCTCTAGATAATATGAATTTTATTTAGCAGTCAAACAAACATTTTTGTACAAAAATTTTCTGCAAAGTCTTCTGTGGCTTGTATTGTATGCAAATCCCAATAAGTATCTATTGATATAGAATATTATTCTGCTGGATCAAAAGATTAATTCCATGCTATATTCTAGCATCTATAAATTTAATTGCATAATATGGAGAAAGTTTTGAAAGTTCAATAAGCATTGCACACCCCTCTCTTCAGCTCTTCCTTTCTCTTCTTTTTGGGTTCTATATTGGGTTGGCATTGTGGAAATGATATTTTGCTTATCTTTCACTTTTAAATTCTTTTGTTACTGATCATATAAAATGTCCATTTGGCTTGCAGATTACATACAGCATTCTTTTCTCTCTTGTGATTGCCTTCATCTCAGATGCTTTGAGCCCAGCACATGAGAAAGGGCCTATCTTATCTCATGATGCTTCTTTTAGACATGAATTTCAGGAGATTGTAAGATAAACAGTACTATTTTTTTGATCTTTTGATTTTATCTTAGCAAGTATAAACGTAACTTGAGGTATTGCTTCCTTCAGGTGATGGTTTCGGGAAATGATCCTGTAGTTGAAGGCTTTGTTGATTGTGTTAGGCTTGCATGGGCTGTACATTTGATCTTGGTACAAGATGGAAATGATGCGAAGGAGATTATTACCAGTACTTTGTCTGATGAGATGAGAAATATTTACTCGTGCTTGGAAGTCATTTTCTCCAATAATGTTTTCCAGTTTTGGCTGGACAAGATTCTTCGCACTGCAGCATATCAGGTCGGCAACTTGTTACTGTGTATCAATATAAATGATATTATGAAAGATTATCTTTGTTTCTTAACCTAATTTGAATAGGCTATAGAAACATAACTTGGATCTTTCCGGTCTTTGGTTTGTTAGCGGCCTTTCGACTCCAAATGTGAATTTCTGCTAAATTGCTACTTCAAAAATTTGATTTATGTCTCCTAAGAAACTTGATAATGGCCTAAACTTTGGTTATTAACTGAATAATACTTTTTAAGTTATGGTCTCATAAGAAACTTGTGAAAGGACCAACATTTGGTTATGCTCTCTTTTTGTTATATGGTGGTGGGAGTTGAGGGGTTGGGGAGTCTTCTGGTGATATATGTGATAATATTATGTACTATTAGTATTAACTGAATGCTCTAATGTGTGTGCACATGATATGGCGTTGGTACTCAAAAAAACATATTTAGCTAAACAAATTGTCTGGTAGGTTATTAAGGTACCTGTGGGGTCTAACTTGTTTAAAAGGGTGATATAAAGGTTTTATTATTGCAGGCTCTATTGGAGTTGTGCTCTCTTAATTTTAAAGCAATGCTCTAAAGTGTCCACTTGATATGGCATAGGTTTTCAAAAGAACATATTAAGCTAAACAATACCTTGCTCTAGGTTGTTAAGGTGCCTGTGGGGCCTATTTTGTTTCATAGGGTGATCACAAAGGTTTTAATATTGGTTGCTCTATTGGAGTTGCTTTATATTGAAGAAAATTGTTATATGGATTTCTATCAAAAGTGCAAATATAAGTATCCATTTCATCCTGTCCTTTCCTCTTTTTTTTTTTTTTTTTTTTTTCTCTTTCCTTACTCACACTACTTATCTTAAGAGCATAATTTGTGTGAATTAGTCACAAAATTGTTTTGATGGATGAATTCTTACCGGATTTTCATTTTTTATCTTAAGACCGAATGTTTTGCGTCTTCATTTCGTATTTGATTTATTTACTCCTTAGGAACTGCATTCAGCAAATCTTTTTTCTCGTACTACTTGTCCCACATTTTTTATCTAACACCAAGAAATTCAATTATATTATTCATTCTGCATTTACTATCGATTTTTGTTTTGGATTTTTACATGTCAGTTTGTCCCGAACTTCTTGAAGCGACCTATATATCCTTTCCAGAATCTTACCATTGATATTTTTATTTCTGGGAGATTGTTTATTGATTTCCCCACTTTTTTTCCCTCTGTATCTTGGTTTACATGTTCAAAGTTTTATGGCCGTTGACATGGCACAATATTTGGTTAACTAGGAACGCATGTGAGATTTCTTTTATCTATATCCATCTTTTTCCGCATGACCATAGTTACATTTGTGTTTTGATGCAGAATGACGACGAGGATATGATCTACATGTACAATGCGTATCTTCACAAGCAAATGACATGCTTTTTATCTCATCCACTTGCTAGAGATAAGGTTGGTTGACTTAGTTTTCAGTTTGAATGCATGTAACTGTCATACCTTGTTGAACATTAAGTATACTAGTTAGAAATTGAATTAGACATGGAAGTTGTTTCTTCTAAGTTTAGTCCAATGTGGCAGTTGCATTGTTATAAAAAAACTAAGCCTCTTCTTAGGATCATACTGGACATTGTTATTTTCATTTATTTACCATTTCATAGGTAAAAGAAACAAAAGAGAGGGCCATGGCTATACTCAGTCCCTATCGCGCTGCTCTCAGTCATAATCAGAACATCGAAGGCAGTGGACATCCTCAAGAAAGTTATGAAATTGCAATTCAACCTTTTGTCTCTCTATTGGAATTTGTGAGTGAAATTTATCAGGTCAGTCAACATGCTTTGATCTCTTCTACATGTCATAAATAAATTACTAAGCATATATGTGGTCTCTATCATGTGTGTGTGTGTCTTACATGGATAGCTGGTCATTTGTAACGACTTGAAGACTGTCTCCAAAGCATCATGTGCTTGATGGTCTAATCTGGAAGTTGTTATTGCTTTGACAAAATACTCGTTATGTTTTTTTCCATTCCCTGCCTGGATGTAATGATTATGATCAAGGTTGTCAATTTTGTCACTTGACTTGTAATTATTTCACATTGCATTTTCCTTCATGATTGCACGATGTATATCACGTGACCTAAAAGGCCATTGTAGCCATATCTGCAGAACATTTATTCTTGGAAATTGTGATATGTAGTGTTGTTACATGATTATATCTCAGTCAATAGTGAAATCAAATCATTTAGCCGTTGGAGTTGTGATTTTTATTTAATTTATTCGGTTTTAAAATTCATTCTCTGTATAGTTTTAATTACCAGTCATACATGTCAGTTGAACTGGCATGATTGTTACAAATACCTACTCTGCTGAGCACAATTTAATAACTACTAAATTACATGTCAATTAGGATAAGCTGTAGATATCCCTTCTAGACAACCTAAGCTGTTCTCATGATAGTTATTCTGACATAAGACTTCTTTTTTCTGGGTGGAACAAGGGAAAAAAATACTAAATTTATGGGAAGTTATAATTTTTCGGTTTTTACTGGATTGATTCTCAAACTTTAAACGTTTGTGAACCTTATCTTTTTTTATTTTATTTATTTTATTTTTTTTATTTTGCCTCCTTTTATTATTATTTATGGGTTTTGCACCTTGCATACCGGAGGTTTTTTGGTCATTAGTATTTCTATTATCCTGTTTCTCTCTTTTCAGTTGGATAAAGTGAAAATATGATGTTAATATGTTTAACATTTAATTCTTGGGAATACTATCAAATTAACTTATGTTCTGACTTCATGTCAAAATATTGACTATATGTTTGCTAAGCAAGATTTTCTAAAATCCTAACAAATTAAAGGGTAAGTACTTCAATATCTTTTTGCTATATGTTCTCTTTTAAGTATCCATAGGATAATCGAATTTTTTTTTCTCTTTTTGCAGAAGGTACCTGAGCTACTGTCTGGTAATGATGTTATATGGACATTTGTCAAGTTTGCTGGTGAGGATCACACTAATTTTCAAACACTTGTGGCGTTCTTGAAAATGCTGAGTACCTTGGTATGTGAAGTGAACCAACACCTCCATTATCTACTGAAAAGATATATGAAAATTAGTTATGTTAGAGGTCATTTTGACATGTCAGTTTTATGATGTTGCCTTTTGAATTAGGCTTGTAATTCAGAGGGTGCATCCAAAGTTTTTGAGCTGCTTCAGGGAAAAACATTCCGCTCGATTGGCTGGAGTACACTATTTGACTGTTTATCCATTTATGAAGAAAAGTTCAAGCAGTCTCTCCAGAGTCCTGGAGCATTATTACCGGAATTTCAGGAAGGAGATGCAAAGGCGCTGGTGGCATATTTGACTGTTCTACAACAGGTGAATACTCTTTAAAAAGTTACTTTTACGATTAAGTATGGTTCATTCTCCCTGAAGACAGAAGTTCCAAAAAAGTTCTTCATGGCTGGATCATACCTGTTTCCTATATTTTCTTCTACATGAGAATTAATTGACATATGCATGCCGAAAGCCATTGGACATTTTCAATTAAGAATTGTTCATTTGTGCCCGTGGGTAGTACCGTGGAGTGGACATCAACAATGTGATTGACCTTTCTTTTGCAGTTGTTGAATGACACATGAGTCACACCTACCCTTGTGTAGTACAGTAGTAGTAAGGCGATCAGTTGGTTACTTGGTTATGCTCTTTTTAGCTTGGATATAAGTGGGTGATGTGTGGAAAGTGAAAATCTGATATGGCTTTGATAGGTCTGTAGGTGTTTAATTATTGGCATAACTGGATTTTTTCATCATTCACCATCCCACATCCCCGGCCTAAATTTAACAGATTCTCCTCTTCTTGTTATTTGGGGTTCCGCACTCGTCGACCTAACCCTCACCGCTCATTGCCATAATAACTTCTTGTATGAGTTGACCAACTTGAAATGTCACCTGTCAAGGCCACCTATTAACCATCAGATATAGTTGAGTACAAGTAATGTTCTCAGAGGTAAAGGTTAAAGCAGAGTTCACATTATGAATTAGGTTATAATATAAAATAAGACCCTCTGGTTTTTTGATAATCCCATCATCTACTTTCCTATCAAACCTTCTTATTCACTCTCATTACTACTGATTCTTGTGAATCTCCTAGCACAGGGGACGGGGTGTCCTGGGGCTAACATACTGTCTTGCAATGGAACACCCGACATTTGGATTTTCATAAATCATAATTGCATGCTATATAAAGTTATCAGCAATGGAAGTACATAATGTCAACAAAGAGGACATACTGATCCAAGATCTTTGTTACTTGCGTGATCGTTTGTATGATTTCATATTCACTTCATTGTTTCCTGTTTGTTTTTTGATTGATTGATTTGGCAACTAATATTCTCTTATGAGAAATAGTGATTTTCAGTTGTTAAATGCCACTCTCGCTATAATGGATTTAACTTTGCGCTTAGTATTTATTCAAAAGCATTTCTCTCAAATAAAAACTGAGATAATATTTTGTATGAATCTGATGATTTATTTGGGTTGAATTTCATGATTTAGGTTAAACAGATGTATATCATATAAAAAAAAAGATGGTTGAAAGTAAAGTAACTTCGAAAATTTTGGCTTTCGTGGAGTGATCAGATAGATAATACGGCGTGCTGTTTTCTTTTAATCCGACTTCATTTTAATAAATGAATATGGAGAAGGTTTGGGGTGTGGGTTCATCTTAATCAAAGGTCATTTTAATAATGATTATGGACGTACGATTAAAAATTAAGACTTCTGACTATTTAATGCCTCGGATAGCATTCATGTTAGATGAGCACATTCAAATTTTGGAAGATGAGTGTTTTTCAGAAATTAGAATCCGTAATGCATCTTGTCACTTTTCATTGAAATTATTGTCTACTTTTGACATGTAGAATTCTGTATTTTAAATTTAAATTTAACTGGCCATCTGATAAGACTTTCTACGGTTTACTTTACATACATATAGTTTCATGGCAAACCTTATCCAGAACCCTGCTTGTTCATATTAATGAAGTCGTCACTCGTCACTCGTCACTGATTTGTTCCTTTGTGATATAGGTTGTCGAAAATGGGAGTCCTACTGAAAGGAAGAACTGGTTCCCTGATATTGAACCCTTATTCAAGCTTCTAGGTTATGAGAATGTGCCTCCTTATCTTAAGGTTGCTCGCCCTTTTGGCTGCCTTTAAAGATGTTTCTCAGTTTCAATTTGTTGCATTCTTAGTGATGTTCAGTGTTATCTCTGGGTTCTGTTCGTCACTGCATTTAATCTTTGTTTCGTAGGGTGCATTGCGTAATGCTATTGCCACTTTTATCCATGTATCTCCTGCCATGAAAGATACAATTTGGAGGTACCTAGAACAGTATGACCTTTCAGTGGTGGTTCAGTCTGGTAACAGTGGAAATGCAATGGACACACAGGTGGGTTCCTTGGCTTCTGTGATAGTTAATGGTTGATCTGACTTATTAGGAGCTCAATAAAGTTAGCTCTCTTGAAGACTCTATTTTTAGTAGTACTTCCCCCTTTCTCATTTGAGTGCCTCACTCTCGTATCTAAACTCTTTTGACCTGTTCAGAAAGAAGCTGAAACTTTACTACATTTGAAACAAAGAATATTTGTCTGACAGCTTTAGGCTGTTCTGGATCTCTATTGAATGGATGTATACATAAGAAGAACGTAGTTATTGAAAAGAGTAATTAGTTCAAGTGTGATTCAGATAATTAATTTTAATTGTCTTTATTTTGTTTAATTTCTGATTTTTAATAGGTAAAGGCTTTTAAATTTGATGTGATGGATATTCATGATTTGTTATTGCAGGTTTATGATATGCGATTTGAATTAAATGAAATTGAAGCACGAAGAGAGCAGTACCCTTCAACTATTTCATTTATCAGTCTCTTAAATACTCTTGTTGCTGAGGAGAGGGATATTGGTGACAGAGGACGTAGGTATTGGCTAGTAAATATCTATCATAATATTTTTTTGGGTTTACTCTGGTTGTCCTCACAAAACTTGATTTCATCTTATCAGATTCATTGGCATCTTCAGATTTATATATGATCATGTATTTGGTCCATTCCCGCAGAGAGCCTACTCTGATCCTTGTGAGAAATGGCAATTGGTTGTAGCTTGTCTTAAGCATTTCCACATGTGAGTTGTGTTACTGATATCTGGATTATGTGATCTTTCTGAAATCCTCATTTTGAGATCCCTTTTTGTATTTTTTTTTCAGATTTTGTTCTTTGTTGTTTCATTTGCTAATTAATTGGTATATGATATTCTCAGATGAAATTCTGAATGAACTTTATCTTTTAGAGTTAATGTGCAATCATTATCACGTGTAGGATGTTAAGCATGTATGATGTAGGTGAAGAAGATAGTGACACTGTAGCTGATCAATCTCAACTTTCAATAGTGGGACAGTCTTCTCCTATTCACACTCAGCTTCCTGCTGTTGAAGTTATGAAGGTACAAGATCTCTGTTCTTTGTTCATAGCTCTTCTTGCTAGTGTTGTTTCTTTGCTGGCATTTCCTTGTTTAGTGTTATGCTTGTTTTATGTCTTTTTTCAGCTGTATTTTAGCTTTACTTCCTAATATAATTTGTCAACGCGCGAAATATGCTAGCTCATTATTCTTCTGATACTTGAAATTCCACGATTCTTGACATTTGATTTTGAACTGCAATTCTGCTTGGCGTTTTACATGGTTGAAATTTTTATTTAATATTTGTTATTTGCGGTTATGCATCAAATGTGAAATTAAAGATTCTAGGACTTACAATGAATAGAGGAAACTCTGATCTAAGTAGATCGGCTTGATATCTTTGAACTTTGAACATTAATTCCACATTTAACCGAGCATCTAAAATTTAATGTTCGGATTTGCATTTGAGCATAGCATAACCAAGGGTAGGCCTAGCTCAAATAGATCTGGTTCTCCTGTAAGTTTGTTTGAAATATTTTACTTTCTCACCAGTCTCAATATTTTTGCTCCTCTTTCCTTTTTGTGACGTCCCAAACAAGGCTTCCTTTCTTGAAATAATTCTTTTTCCTCAAGACTAATAATAAATTAATGATTCAACAGTGCAAATTCTCAACTAGATGAAAACACAAAAATACCTTAAAGATTTCCTACATCAACTCTTATCTAAAACACACCATGCGCAATCAATGGGAGTATAATAAACAGGATGAAGGGAGTATTAAATTGTAAACCTCAATCTATTACAAGCTTATTACTTGAATCACACGGGGTTTAAACAATTTTGAGGTTCTATAAGCCAATCGTTAGTAACTTTGGTGCATTCTTAATTGCTTAGTCATGGAGGGCACGAGCATGCATCAGCTTAGCTTTATCTCAAAACTTGTAGTAGTCTCTAATGCAAATCCAAGATTTAAGAATAAATATATGTTTCAATAATATTAATATGTAAAGAAAATGGTAATTTGAGTTTTAGCTGAATTTACACTAGTTTTTATGTACAAAGTTGTGGAAAATGCTTTGAATACATAATACATTTCTATTATAATATTAGTTGTCTGATTTCATGTCCTTGTCAACAATCACTCAAGTTATCCAACAGATCACCTGTGCTGGTCTTGCAATGACAGTCATACCCGCCTCTTCCACCTGTAGTTGCCACCCCCATGCCTACCGGAAATATTCATATCAACCCTACATGAATGAGCAAAATAATATACGCATATTCTTGTCCTCAGAATCCTTTCAGGCTGAAATTCTCTTATTATGAAACAAGTAGAGAGTTAAAATGATATACAAAATCTAGAGAATGAGATCCCCAATCACAAGCAGCATAAGATAAAACTACTTGCTTAGAATATACTATAACTCTTTCAACAAATGGTACCCCAAAAACAAAACAGAGCTTTGGTCCATATGGAAGCAAAAAAGCAAGTTTACCGCAGTAAGTGATAATAAAGTATTTGGCTCATCTGGATCCAAAATGCACCAATTCAAAACCAAAATTGACATGCCTTCAGCTACCAGAATCTTCGCTTATCTTGTCCTGCTGAAAAGAGCAAACGCGTCATTGAATGAGCTGCAAAATATTCCAAAAAGTTTGAAACAACTGTCTTCATGTTTATCTTGTGCATTCTTAATATGAAAAAAAAATCATACTTCGGTTTTCTTAACTCTGTGCTGTCACCACAGCAAATCCAGCATCTTTCCAAACCAGAGCAGTAAAAATGCTTTCCAGATGACATTTTACGTTACATGGACTAGTGATGATTTTCAATCTAATGAGGAAAAGAATGCATAAAGTTAGTGATGTGATAGTCCTCTGAACGTCACTCGTTCAAATAGAAACTGAATGCTGCAAGTATATGTGGTTTTATGTTCTCTATTCAAGTTAAAATGCTGTGAAAATTGTATCAATTTATTTTGTATTTAAAGGAATTGATTTTTTGTTGTTTAGGATGTTGAAACTTTCTTATTTTGCTGTGTTTTTTTCCTTATATCCCGCTCCAGTAGTTTTGTGTTTGGTTTATCTCTTATGAGGTATACTTTTTGAATTACTTTAATTTGGTTAGTTTATGCCCGGAGAAAATTCTGGAATGATCTTTGCTCAGCTTTCAGTAATATAATGTGCTCACTCTAAGGAAATTACAGCTGTAATTTGAGGACTATATAGGTCTTTTAATGACAGCGAAGCATAGCATTAACCGAACTGTGCCCATCGTGATGCCAAGCTTGTCAGCACTTCAGTTGTCCTTTCAATCTTAATTAGCTTGTGATTCTCCGAGATGCCTTCTCATTACGTACAAGTCATTGATTCTCTGATGTGTTTGCCAAACATGGTTCCCTTATAAATCGACTAGCTTTTAGCATCGGGAAGATATTTTTTGATAATTTTAAAAATTTCTTGGGTTGTAAATCATTTAATTTCGGTGATGATGTTGGTTATAATGCAGGATTTTATGAGTGGAAAAACCGTGTTCCGGAATATAATGGGTATCGTAATACCAGGAGTTAATTTTCTAATCACTGAACGGACAAATCAAATATATGGGCAACTCCTCGAAAAGGCTGTTCTGCTTTCATTGGAAATAATTGTTCTTGTTATGGAGAAAGATTTAATTGTTTCTGATTTTTGGCGCCCTCTGTATCAGGTATTTATCTCAAACTCTTGTCACTGTTACTAACAACATAAATTCCAATTCTTTGTTGTATCCCAAGATTTTGAAGGATAACTTATGAGATAAGCCTGTGTGACTTCAGATTCAAATTAACTCCTCTAAGCTATTCTGTCTAACAATTAGAGTTTTTTTAAAGAGGTTGGCTTGCAAAGATTGTTTCAAAGTGAAAGTTATAATTGCCTTGTATCTGTAAATTAGCTTCCATATCACCCTTCTTTATGAAGAAGTTTGTGCTTTCATGAATTTTTTCTTATAAATTTTCAATTATTTATTGTGTTAACTTTACTGCCTTATCCTTTTTTTAATCTTTGAAATATCAAACTTATGTACTTTATTCAGTTTTTCCTAGTATAGATTGGACTTGCTTTCATCTTTATTTATACCAACCTGCTGATAGTGTAGGAATCTGTTTAGCACCTAATGGATGTCAAATGTTAGTTCAAACCAATAACCAATTCTTTTGCCCTATTCACTGATCTCGTAATTATGGATTTAGACATTTACTTCTCGACTAGATCAATACTCATACACGGAATCCCCTGGAAAAATTAATATGTCTAGGCCCCCTACTACAAACCTGGCCTCCTTTTTCTAGCACAGATCTCGACAAAGAAGTAAATAAGCATAATATAAGTGTTCATTTCTTACTCACGGGGTGAATTAAATGAAATCCTGCTACTTAGTTGTATCTCCATGACCTTTTTATAATGTTTGCGCATTTTACGTAATAGAGACAAGTATACAAACTTATGTTTGGGTGGGGTGGAAAAGTTTACCTGTAGAACAAAGGCAAGAAAAAGTGGATGTGTAATATATATTTACTCTTCAAGTTGGTGAGAACAGGAAAAAAAAGTAAAATAACATACATAAGAAACCCCTCGAAACTCAATATCTTTTCCATCTAAAAGTTGCCAATAAAAGGGAAGTATGATACTTAGAAACACAAAATTCTCTCTCTCTCCCCCCCAATCTATTTAAACATTTTTCTTTTGTGCAAAACAAGGTGAAATAGTGAATTAGTAACGATATGAATTTTTAGTTTCCCCTTCATCCATTAAATTCAGTACGCTTAAAGACTTATCCCATGTCAAAGCCACCTTGTTGAAAGACATAATACAAATCACTTGATGTTGCATTATGTGGTGGCAGGTGCTTTATGGTCTCTTTGGTTTAATTATTTAACTTGAATTGGGTAAATACCAAATACAACGAAATTTTTGCCGCTTTCTGGGAGGTTATAAATATTTGGGGATCTGAAACAATATTGTTATACACTAGTGGTCCTAAAATTTTCTCTCGTTTCCTTTTTGGATATCCCGAATTTGATCGCCTTTTCCTTAAATGATTTTTTTCCATCAAAAGTGCCATGGCTTGTTCAGATACTTAAAAATATTCACTTTTCTACCCATCTTTCCTATACCAAGCCAAACCGAATTAGGCTGGAAAATTTGGAAGGACAAGGTTTATCTATTTAGGATATCATGGAATAGGAGGAAGAGAAAGAACTCTTGAGTAAAAAGTTTTTGCATTGTCTCTTTTTTGGTATCAAAGGATACTTCTGTGATAATTATAGTCGTTTCCCACTTCTGGATGCACTCACAGTTTCTAATGGCTAATCTTTTCAGTCTTTTTTTTTTAAATGTAAATCCTTCGTGTTATTTCTAATTGTCAATATCTCATTATGTTATTTTACTTATAAAAAATCCCCTTTTGTGTAGTGCACTACAGCCAGTTTTATCTGAAAATAATATTGGATTGAAAATTTTATCCTTATATATACACACAAAACAAAATTATATGGGCAATAAGGTCAATTCATTGCTTAAAATGAATGGTATTTGCACTATTGGCGTATGGATATCTCGAGGGCCATTTTTGGTTTTACTAAATACTAAATAATATAGGGGGGTTTGTCAATAAAAATAACACATGTGAGTTTTTGACAATTAGAAGTTATAGAAGGGAGTTGATTGCAAAACACTCTTAGATTGCAAATAACTCTTAAATTTTTTGTGTGCTTGAGAGGTTTCCCTCGGTGTGACCATTAATGAAACATATACCTTTCATTCCCCACCTAGAAAAAAGGACGTGCTCAACAGTTTGCATGCTGAACAGGTGATGAGGATTCATACTGCTTCCGATTCATCTTTTTGTTATGAGCTTTTAGTGGCGTTTCTAATTTTAATGACCTTTGCAATCCTGAATATCTGCGAAATATCTGTCATCATGCTTATATAAAATCCAGGACCTTGACTGACATTTGACAATATTTCCTAATTGTTTCTTTACAATGCAGCCTTTGGATGTTATACTATCTCAAGATCATAATCAAATTATAGCTTTATTGGAATATGTCAGATATGATTTGCAGCCACAGATTCAGCTGTGCTCCATCAAAATTCTGAGTATATTAAGGCACTCTTACATATTCTTCTCTTCTATCTTAACCTTTAATTATGATAGTTGATAATGTCATAAGAAGTTGTCTCATTGCATGCAGTTCTCGTATGCTTGGGCTCTCACAATTGCTTTTAAAATCCAATGCTGCAAATGCTTTAATTGAGGATTATGCATCATGCTTAGAGCTACGGTCTGAAGAGTCTCGAGTTATTGAGGACAGTAGCGAAGATCCTGGCGTTTTGATTATGCAAGTAAGCTGTTAACTTTACTGTTTCTTTCTTCATATCAATTTTAAGATCACCATTTGATACTCCATGCGGTATTCAAATTGTAAACTAAATTAAGAAGCGAAGCTCTAACTGTAAGAGAACCTCGTATGAGAAACGATTGGTGAGGAACACTATCAAAATGCTGTTAGAAAAAAAGTATTATTTTAATTTTGCAGAGTAGGTAGACATTATTTATGTGAAAAAATTATTTGCTCACTAATAAGGTATGTTGATGGCCACCGCAAATTATGCGTGGGAGCAAGTTGTTGATTTGACATCATTTCAGTGGGCTTGTTATTGACGTCATTTATGTGAAAATATTACAAAAGAGCCTTTGATAGTGGGAACATAAGGTATGAGTTTCGCAGTGAGCCTCTCCACAGGCATCATTTATGTGAAAACATTTGCCATAACAAATAATGCATGGCAGCTTCCATCATTGTTGGTTGCAGTTAGCTGGGAAGGCTTCTGAAATCTCTTCTCGCATAATTGCATAGTCAACCTTTTGACGCCGTTGGTTACTATGTGCTATTGCACCTGGATGTTGATCATGGATGTTTTGTGTGTATTACATGCAATATTCATAATTCGCAAATATAAATTACCACACCAGGAACCTCACTGTAGTACTCTTTACCAAAGCCTATGATATGGATCTTCGCTCACATTTGTTCATTGAAATTGTAAGAAATCTAGGATACAATTTAGGAATCTATCAGTCATGGACATAGATAAAACAAATATATGTCCAACATAATACTATAAAAATTTCACCTTTACTCCGTATCAAAAGTAAATTGAGCAATAATAATGGGACGGATGGAGTATGATTTATTAATGAAAAATAGTATGAGAGAAGACCTATGTACTTGTTACTGAATTGTTGGTGGGGCTTGGGATAAGTGGATGTGCACATGCCGAATCTTTTAGGCTTGTATATGTCATCTGCTAGCACAGGCTTGAAGTACAGATGTATTAACTAACTTTATTCTAAAAATTTTGCAGAGTCGCTATGAGAAATGATTCAATTGTTTTGTAGGGACATTTCTTTAGGTAGCCATTCTTGTCAGTTTTATATTTGTTGCTACCTGATGCCTGGTAACTCTATGAGAATCTCCTTAGAAAAAGAGACCTGGCTGATCACAATTGTTATCATTATGCTCTAATTGTAGAGATTGAGATGTCCGTCTCTGAGTGTTATACTGTTATTATTCAAATATTTTATTGCTGTCATAGATCCATAATTGAAATGCCATAAATAATGTGGCGTGAAAAAGTCTCAAATTGACATAATCTAGGTCACTATGTTTGGGAAATTCAGAGTTATGTTCTTAGAAAAGAGGAAGAAACTATACTTTGCTCTATAAGTGCTTGTAAAATTCAGCAGATAACCCAAGGCGCTTCTATTCTTATATGTCGAATTTTATAGCATGTGTAGTATTCCATGAAATAGTTATATCCTTTTTCCAAATGCAGCTGCTTATTGACAATGTCGGTAGACCAGCTCCAAATATCACACATCTATTGCTTAAATTTGACATTGATAGCCCTGTTGAAAGGACATTGCTTCAGCCAAAATCTCATTACAGGTTTTCTCAGTTTACCTATAAATTTGTGTTCAAATATTTGGAGATTCAGATGATTTTCCTTTCCTTTACTAGAACCTTATATAATGTATCACTTCATTTTTTCTGTCAATTGTAGTTGTTTGAAGGTCATTCTTGATATTCTGGATAAACTCTTGAAGCCTGATGTCAATGCATTGCTTCATGAATTTGGTTTCCAGGTTTGAAGGCTGCTGTATACAGCTTTCTATTTATGGTTGCAAATATTGACATTATCTCCTTCTACATTTGTCAGCTTACATTAAGTACTTTTTGCAGCTCATGTATGAATTATGCGTGGACCCACTTACTTCCGTTCCTGTTATGGATTTATTATGTACCAAAAAATACAAGTTCTTCATCAAGGTCTTATTACTCTATTACAAGATTTTAAAAATTTTATTTCACCCCAATGGGCATGTTTGACCAATACCTGATTCACTCGGACAATTTTTTTGTCATTCAGCACTTGAATTCGGTTGGTGTTGCTCCCCTTCCAAAGAGAAATAGCAGCCAGGCACTTCGTATTAGTTCACTTCATCAGGTTTTGTTTCCAATTCGTCCTTATTTTTTTTTCATTCTATAGATCTGTGCTTATTAACTGAAGTTCTTACTGTTGTATCTTTTATGTTGTTTCAGTGTGCTACTAACTTTTTCATTCCCAGAACAGGCCCAAAGCACGACCATTCTAGCCCCAACTAACTGATCAAATAAAATATTTGGATAAAGGCTCACAAATTAGCAAATCCAATTTTAAAATACTTTATTTACGAAGGTCCACACCCCCATTGTTATGTTTAATTGTTGCTTGACTTAAAAAAGAGTCCACATTGAGGAATATTGTATAACAAATTGCTTATCTATTACATCATCTTCCTCATTTCCATGATTTCATCTTGTCCTTGTGTTATAATTCTGTAAGCAAACAAATTGAAAGGGATGAGTTATAAAAACTGAGTGAGCCTTCTAACGTGTTTTTTTTATCCTGTGGAACAGTGTTAATTCATATTTATAAATAAGAAAATGAGCATAATAAAAATAAACCCATTGAAAATTGTAACAAATATTAAAACACAAAGAAGGATGCCTATTTCTGATTGTTTCCCTATCTCTTTCTGACATCAGGTTAAGTGGGGGACTGCTGCTTTTGTTATTGAGGTTCTGTAATTATCTTGCACTTATATACAGGATAATTTGACAAGGCAGCCATAGGATTGTTAAAGAATCACATGGTTATGGAACATAAGTTTGTTATTGATGTAGTTGCGGGGTCAAATCATTTCTTTAAGGGTTGAACACACATATTGCTATGTATTTAGGTCTATAATTTATGAATCTTATTGATTATGTAATAATCTTATAAAAACAAAAGTATCAAGACAAACTCATTTTTTTTCTTCTAATTATTCTTAAATATTAAATGTCTTTGAAAGCCCCCAAAGGGTTAATCTATAGGGTTTTGGAAATTAAGCGAGATTGTCCAATAAAAAACAGTACATAGTTACAAGTTTGAGAAAAGCTTTTTGTTGTTCACGATGTTGCAGAAATAAGATGGAAAGAAAATTGATGTTGGCTCATGCATTAGAATCTCGGAATATTATAAAACTTGGTCCTGCCCTTTTGCATGTTGTATGATCTAGTGACCTTGTGGCTTCTGTTTGGATGACACCTGAGGTGTTTTATTTTAGGCTTGCCAATAACCTTTCTAGAAAGTTGATCTTATTAATGACTACACCTGGGAACTGCATGAAGTCCGTATTTGCTAAGAACCAACATATTGTTCCAGAGTTGTCTTGATTTGAGATAAAAATTTACATGGTTACCAGTTACAACATATCTTATTAATGATGACACCTGGGATGTGCAAGAAGTCATTATTTGTCAAGTCCTTTTAACAAACATATTGTTCCTGAGTTGTCTTGATTTGAGATAAAAGTTTACACTGTCGGTAGTTACTCATGCACATTAATTCTATATCTTATCATATTGTATATTTTGCCTTGTATTTTGCTTAACCCGAAAAGGTTAAGAAATGTTATTTATTTTGTATACATTTAAATAAAGTTTTTCTCAATCACTGAATTTTTCCTCTGTAGAGAGCATGGTTATTGAAGCTTTTAGCTGTCGAATTACATACGGCAGACATGGTTGATTCTGTTCATAGTGAAGCATGCCAAAGTATTCTAGCTGAATTGTTTTGTGAAAGACAGACTGAGTATGGCATTGATCATATTGCATCCTATATCCCTCAAAATGACACAAGAATTGCCTCAACTGGTTCAATCGTCAAGAGTAAGGTATTGGTGATTACTCATGGTTGAGCAATTGTGTATTTAGAGGAGGTTTCCTCCTCACTTGTCTCCATAGCTTATATTTGCAAAAATATTGAACATATTATGGTACCATAAAGATGTGGTAGTGAGCAAGGTTACATGCTATTTGAGTCTATTTCTATTTTCTACTACTATTTAGTATGTATAATGACTCGAGTCTCTTTAATTCTTGAGAACACCAATAGCTATATCCACTTAACTTAATTTAATGTTTTAGTTCTAAGAAGTATGTCTAGTAGAATATCTGGAAACATTTGTAAGTGAATTTGATAAAATTCTGTGCAATACTTCCGTATTTTCACTAATTAATAATTTTTTACTCAATCAGTGGTTTTTGATGATATGCAAAGATATTTCAGACATCATGTTACTTTAAAGCATTTTTCTCTATGCCATAAATTAAGTGCCTGACAATGTTCTATCTAGGTTCAGATCCCAGAAAGAGGAACTGCAAAAATCTTATTCTATTGAATATAATGCTGTATCCTTCCTCCCTTAACCCCAGGGAGATCTGTGAGTTTACACATGCAGTTGTTTCTGCATTACAGAAACAAACTTTTAGGCAGCTTATTCGTGTTTTTAAGTTTAACGAAAACTTGTAGCTCTGATCCACATAAAGAAAGAAATTTGAGATTACGAAGAGCACCGTGTTTTTATGGCAGTCACAATCATTCCCCATAATTTCTTGTATGCATACTAATATTACAGGATAATCTCTGAATGAGCCATCTTACTATTGTGGCTCATTGAAGGTTTTCGCATAAACTTCAATGGTACTTCTATGTCATCTTATTGCACCTTTAAAATGCCTTTAAATGGTTTTTGAATTTGTATGAATTACTATATTTCTACCCAGGTATTTTCCATAATTACTAATCTTTTCAATGCACTTGTCCTTTCCCCTGAATTCTTGTTCATTTTTATCAGATTTTAGCCTTGCTCTACCTATTTTTCTTCTGTTTGTTGTAACTTGTAAAAGTAAGAAATGTAACAGTTTGTCTTTCTTATGTTTCATTTTGTAGGTGTTGGAGTTGCTTGACATCGTCCACTTTGAATCTCCTGATATCAAACTGAAGTCTTCTCAGTTTGTCTCTAGTTTAAGATATGCGCCTCTGGTAATATCAATGTTGTTTACTACTTTGGTAATTTTTTTGTTATCTTACTTCATCCACTCATCCAGTGCTATATGCTTCTAGGCTGAGGATATTCTTACCAACCCGGAAACCTCTGGAAGGGGTGTCTACTATCACTCAGAACGTGGGGATCGCCTTATTGACCTACCTTCTTTTAGAAATAGAATTTGGCAGGTGATTTTCTGATCTGTTACCTGATATTCTCTTACTATATTTTATGGTCTACCGAATTTCGGAGAAGAAATCAATTTTATTGATTGCTTTTGTCTTTTTATTCAGAAGTGTAATTTATTTAATCCCCAAGTAAGTTCTTTTGGGAGTGAAACTGAGTTGAATGAATTAAGAGAAGCGGTCCAACAACTAATAAGATGGGCATGGACGTATAACAAGAACCTTGAAGAACAAGCTGCTCAGCTTCATATGTTAACTAGCTGGTCCCAGATTGTCGAGGTCTGCTCTATCTTTTGCAATTCACTCAAATTTTGCTCTTATTCATCACGGTCTGCTTCTGTCTGGATTTAGTGATGGTTTTTGGCCCCATTTGGGGGTTGGAGAGGAGTGTAGGTTTGTGGTGTCTTATGGCTTTTGTTGTCTTTGTATAAATAAATAGTTTGAATCTTATTAGTCATATTTTGATGTTGAAATTTTAACTTAGTAGATTTAGATGGAAAATATGCCAAATAAAGTCTTGTTAGTTTGCTATGCAGAAGTTAGCTATGTATTCTAAGTTTTCCTTCTTTTTGTCCCTTCTCAGGTTTCTGCATCTCAAAAGATATCATTCCTTGAAAACAGATCTGAAATATTATTTCAGTAAGTTCTTCTCGTTTACCCTCTTCTTATTCAATACACTTCCAATGTTTCTCAGTCAATTTCCTTATGGACAGATTGTTAGATGCTTCCTTGACTGTTTCTGGTTCTCCCGACTGTTCCCTTAAGATGGCTCAAGTTTTGACACAGGTTAGTGTCCTAGATACTGAATTTGCATTATTTTTGTGATTTTTATTAATAGCATTATTCACAATATCGGTTTTCATGGTGTTATTAACTTGGTTTTAAATATGTCAAGGTTGGCCTCACATGCATGGCTAAACTACGGGATGAAAGATTTATCTTCCCCGGGGGCTTAATCTCTGACACGGTCACATGTCTTGATATTATTATGACCAAACAATTATCCAATGGGGCATGCCAGTCTATCTTGTTCAAGCTTATCATGGCAATTTTAAGACAGGAATCTTCAGAAACATTGAGAAGGCGGTATGACTTTAACTATAAGCACACATTATCTTTACATGTTAATGTGCATAAAACAGGAAAATTTACTGACCCTTCCTGTTTTGATCCAGGCAATATGCTTTGCTGCTTAGTTATTTCCAGTACTGTCGGCATATGCTTGATTCTGATGTTCCAACGACGATTCTGCAGTTCATGTCAGCTGATGAGCAGGACTATGGAGATTTGGATCTGGAAAAGGTTTAATCGCCTTAAAGTCAATCATATTTTCCTTTTGTATTGCCTTTTCAATTTCTCTAAACCAAATATTTATTTTGACAGATTGATAAAGATCAATCTGAATTAGCACATGCAAATTTTGCTATCCTGAGAAAGGAAGCTCAGCCAATTCTTAACCTGGTATGCGATTTGATGATTTTTTCGTGCCTTTTTTCTTTTAATTACTTATCTTCAAGTCTTTGTTTTCTTGATTATACTTGTAAGTCATATTCACACTGGCTTCAATATTATATCTATCTGTAATGGTTATAATGTGATGATCTCTGAGAGACTACATTTAGTTTGGGAATTATTTGGTTTAAAAGCTTGTTGAATGATAATGATTTTATATTTCAAACTTCTTGTGCTTTTGGATTGGAATGCATTCATTTCCTTGAATCATGTATACTTTTTTTATCTGGAAGGAATTACTGAGTCTATAATGCTCTCCACCCCACATTAATATGCCTCCTCTGATTGCCCACAAGTTTTCAAGCTAGGGTTGGAAGTCGACTTTTATGTAAATTCAATAGCCCCTTTCAAAAGTGGTATACAATAATAAAACGCCAACCTAAAGGCTGAGAGTCACTGTAATAAAAGAGGAAGCTGCTGATCAAACTAGCAGATAAGAATTCCTTTTTTAGATAGACTCCCATCCATTTCGAGATATCCCAAGATAGCAAAGAGTAAATTTAATTTGGGATGGGGTTGCATATGCTAGAGAATTAAAGCCTTAATGTAAATTGGGTCCTTTATTCAGTCCGTCACTTGGTATGATGTCCTTTTGAATCCATCAAGAAATAATTTGAGTTGAGGTTGCACAATTTTTGTATTATATCCTATTTCAGGTTTGTTACCCGTATATCTTGTGTCTAGTGTTCTGCTTCACTTTATAATCCATTTTATTCTTCTGTTAATTTAGGTCATAAAAGACGCCACTCAGAGTAGTGAGTCTGTAAAAACTATGGCATTGTATGTTCTAGATGCATTCATTTGTGTAGATCAAGAGAAGTTTTTCCTTAGCCAACTTCAAAGCAGAGGTTTCTTGCGCGCTTGCTTCATGAACATCAGCAATTTTTCATATCAGGTACGAGACCTTAGCTTTTATAAACTCTAAATATATTGATGTTTCTATTGCTCTGTATGCATAAATTTTCCATCTTTAAGGCCTGCAATCTCCTAAATAACCCATTGCATGTTCTCTTTGAATTTTCTGTCTTTTTCCGGTGCAGGATAAGCTTAAGCAGTCTTGTAATCTTATAATCATTTCTCATCAATATGCATTTCTCGTTTTTGAGCTCCATCTTATTTATAAGAACGTGAACCTTCAGAAAATTTACAAGCTTCTCTTTTATTTCTCGTAAAACAATCTGCTTACTGGATGTTCTGCATTTTATACTTTTTTTAATATAGGATTTGTTGTTTGTAAAAGGGTGGGAGAATAATGTCCGCATTGCTGTTCATTGTCTATGTTACATTCTAACAATGAAGGGTACTTGTACTAGAAGATAATGAAGACAATTACTGAAATACCCTTACCTATCACAGTTAACACTTACCTTACAACTTACTAAGATTAACTCTAACCTTGTTAAACCGAAGAACCCCACTACAAAAGCCAAGAATGACAACTGTTTGGATAGCCACTTTATAGCTCTTGAGCATAAAACATATTTGGAGAAATTGTGGAGCCACCATCTGGCACAGATTGTGTCTTGTACGGTCACGTGCGAGGCACATGCACACGAACCACAATTTTTGTGCCAGATGGTGGCTACCAGAGCAGCCGGGAATATTTCCCTGGTCCCAAATTCTGTTGTTCCTAAAATTCCTTGTCAAATATGTTCAGTCTCATATCAGTAACTGTTTGGTCTTCGTAAGCTCTAAGGCAATTTAAACACATTCTGAACGCATAGATTGGATTTCTGTAAGTTTTCCGATTTCCACTTGCTTACTTTATTGAAAACAATTGAGCTGGCTGAAGTTTGTATGGACTTGTCCGGTGACTGACATGCGTAATGACCATGATGTTGTTCCCTTATATGGTTCCATATTTCAAGATAAATATATGCTAGATCAATCTCTTTGAGTAGATTGACACAATATTTTCCCCGATCTACTTCTCTACATGGTATCTTGGTGTCATATCTTAGGTTTAAGTAGATTGACACAATATTTCTTAATTCTACTTCTCTAAATGGTATCAAAGGATTCAGAGCTTGGATTAAGATCTATGTTCTCTGTAGTACGCCTCAAAGGCTACCTTCACCCTTTGTGAGCGACTAGATGGTTTCTTGCTCAGGGGATTCATAAGTAGTAGTTTTGCTACATGGGTTAATAATCTTTTTGAGTAAAACGACACCAAATTCTCCCAATTTTACTTCTTTCATGTATGCAGTATTTTGTGCTAGTATGATTCATTCCGCTCCTGTATTAAAATTATTTTGAATTGATCCTTCGAGCATTCCATTCCCTGGTCAATGTGCTTTTCAGCATTTACATAGTTGCAAAATTCTTTTCTCTCAAAGAAAATTTTGTTTTTCATGTTTATGTGAGCTTGCTATTATAGGTATCTTTCCTATATCATATAATATCTTCCCTAATATCTTGCTCTTGTATTCTTCTCTTATTCAGGATGGTGGGTTCTCATTGGACTCTATGCAGCGTGTCTGCACTCTTGAAGCTAAATTTTCTTTGCTGCTGAGAATTAGTCACAAATACGGAAAATCAGGGTCACAGGTTCTGTTTTCAATGGGTGCACTTGAGCATATTTCTTCATGCAGAGCTCTAAACCTTCAGATGAAGGTCTGCCACAATCTGTCCTGTCCTTCAGTATTTTTATCATTTCCTACTCTTAACTAATTTACCTGAAATGAACTTTAACCATGCACCAGGGGAATTTCCGGCGTAAAGATACCATGATTGGAAGAAATTTATCTGTTGATGTGGATAAACAACGAATGATTGTTGCTCCAATATTGAGATTGGTGTTTTCATTAACTTCACTAGTCGATACTTCTGAGTTCTTTGAGGTTAGACAGCTCTGTAGATCTTTCTTAAGAAATTATGGTAACCATTTATGCTAGAATTAAAAATTTTGAGTAGCAATTTATTTGACCCTTAGTGCAGTTCCCATTGAGCTTGTGATTTTGATTTTTTTTACATGCAGAGTTATAATGATCTTCAAATGTTTTTTGTTTACAAGACACTGTAGTAGGCAAGTTTGGTAGTGATGCATCATTGAAAGATGCCATTTGATATGTTGGCATAGTAAATGTTTAGAGATAAAAATTTATAACCTGTTAAAAATGTCTACCATTCTGAAATTGTGATCTCTGTAGCAGTGCCTGGGATTTATTTTAAGGGAGTGTTAAGTTCTTTTGCTTCTGTTGTGCATCTGCATAATTCTATAATGGCAGCTGATTTTTCCTCAAATTGGCTGATCCATCGTTTCCATAATCTCATGTTTTTTCTGATTGTAACAAACTCCGCGTGGCAACATATGTCAAGGACTAGTAATATGTTAAAAGGTTATTTAAAGGCGTTATTGCGAGCAGTCTAAGGTAGTAGCTGAATGCACCTATACATTCTTCTTCTGTTGTTTTTCATGTTCGTCATATTTGATTTTAATTCTTTCTTTTCTAGTTTATCTAGGAAAGAAGAGTCCCTTTTGTTTTCCCACTTTGTGTCCTGATTTAGTGCTAATTAATTTCTTGATTTCTTGATTTCTTGGGTGTCTGATAGGTGAAAAATAAAGTCGTCCGTGAAATCATAGAATTTGTTAAAGGCCATCAGTTGCTGTTTGATCAAGTAGTCCAGGAAGATCTTTCTGATGCTGATGAACTGACTATGGAGCAAATCAATCTTGTTGTTGGTATACTTGGCAAGGTATGGGGTATGGACCCAAAAAGTTTATTAAATTGTTGATCTTGTATGTCAAACAAGCTGTCAAGAATTGCTGCACATAGATTAATTTCTAATGCAATAGGCTATCACATAGATTTCCTTAAAGTCCATGTTGTCTGACTGTGTAGTTCCCTGCCAAAATTTCTATTTGATTATAAAATCTGAATGGTATTGAAAAGGTTTGGCCCTATGAAGAGAGTGATGAATACGGGTTCATTCAAGGGCTCTTTGGGATGATGCGTGCTCTTTTCTCTCGTAATCCAGACATTTTCACCTCAATACGACCTGTCGGATCAGAGGTAGTCTAAAATTTCACTTATTGTACAGTAGGCATTACATGTAATAATCTACAATATAGCATAATAAAATTACGATATCTTCTGTTTTTTTTTTTCCAATTCAAATTCATTTTCAGATTCAGCAGAAGGCTGAAGTGAGCATGTCCCGCCTTTGCTTTAGTTTGAGCTCTTATCTTTATTTTCTTGTTACTAAGAAGTCCCTAAGGCTACAGGTAAATAAACGAGATTTCTGGTATTAATGTAAGTTTTATGCTGCAAAGTTGGAATATAAGAATGATGAAAAATGCTTTTCTGCCATGTATTCTTATAGGTTTCAGATGGTCCTATAGACTACCGTGCTTCTGTCGCACACCAACCGCCCACCCTGACTCTGCTTGTTCTTTTCCTTGGAAACCTGACAACTGCACTTGAACGAGCTGCAGAGGAAAAATATTTACTGCTGAACAAGGTAGATGATGTCTTTTGTTCCACACTTTTCTCTATGCTTCAAAATTACCATATTAATTTTAAGAATCTATTTCTATCCTGTTATATTAACCAGTCTGTAAATTTATGTGTTCTCTAGATTAAGGACATCAATGAACTATCAAGACAAGAAGTTGATGAAATCATTAATGTGTATGTACCTCAAGATTCTGCTTCATCCTCTGAAAATATACAGAAAAGGTATACATCTCTTTCTTCCTTTGACAACGTGCACTCACACTCACACTCACACAGAGAGAAGGAATTTTAGAACTTTCGCCTTTGAGCTGTGGATAACAATTGGATATTATTTGATCTAGTAATAATCTTAATTAAAGGTTACTGGATTTTGCTTTACTTTTTCTGATTGTCATCTTCTTATGCATTGTATTCACGTTCTGCCAATTTGTTTAATGAAGGAAACTTTTATACTGATTTCTTAGGTGCTTCTGTATGCCCTTTCTTCCAATTGTTTAATCAATAACTAGGATTTTTTAACTATTTTCTGAGGTACACTACCACATAAAGTTAATAATACGTGTCACAATAAATTTATAAATTCTTCAAGCAATCATATTCGCCAATACACCTAAATGTATTTATTGTTTAAGATTGATTAGATGATCTTGAGCTTTCAGCTTGAGCTACTGTCTTTCGTGAATTGATTAGAGCTCAGAGGTTAAATTGTTATGAACCCTCATGTGTTTGAACTCAATTCAAAATCTTGCGAGCAGTAAAAGGCAAGCTTGTTATGAACCCTAAATACATGATTGAGGATGCTTTTTCCAGCATCATCACTAATTTTGTTGCTTCCTACAATATTGTTCTCACTAATTAATTTAGGTTAGTCAGCTCATCCTAACAGCCTTTGAGCACCAATATCTTATATTATCCACCTATTCATTGTGGATATGAGAATAAATCCGAGATCATCTAATGTTTAATGAGCATTCCCTTGTTAACATACGTAATATTTATGTGTTATGGGATTTGTTTCTTTGGTTTTTTAAGGGACCATGAAATTACATATGCCAACTGACAAACAATCTTTGCAACATAGCTAAAAGGACATAGATTGAGAAATGAGGACTTGTACGCAAGATTGTTAATCACTTTTCCATTGTATCTTCTATTCTGTTTAAATTTTGCTTTAGCCAGTGCCTGTTTGACTCAAGGTTCAACCAAGTGATAGACTTATCTTATTGTAAACGCAAAATTTTCCCTCTTAAAAAAATAGGAGATGTATCGCAATGCTGGGGATGTGCCAGGTTGTTGGGCAGAGGAATCGGCTTACCACGCTATTACTTCTACTCACACAAAATTTGATGAACATTCTCCTTTCCCATTTCCAAGATAGGTATAACTTCCTGCATGTAGCTTTTTAGTAGTTGAAAACTGAATAGTGATTTATTTTCTATAATGCAACTTTTTATCCATTGTTCATATGCATGTTATCACAGTGACTCTCAGAAAGTAGTTGCATATGGAAACTCGATTGATGCCAAGGAGGACTTGCATTCTCTTTGTGGAGAATTAGTTCCAGTTCTTGAAAGACTTGATTTGTTAAGCGAGGTAGGTTGCCTGGTTTTATTTGTATGTTTGTCTCCCCCTTTCTCCATCAAATGGTTTAGTTTAGGTGGATATTCCTGTTTATAAATTTGTCAGTGCACCTTTTTTCTCTCTTCTATTTCACTTGACAAAATTAAAGAAAGCAAAGGTAAAAACCCAGTATTTTTATGACTCAACAATCAAATAAAAGTGATCATCTTTCTGATTGTTTTTTGATGGTCCTAGTTAATACTTAATACAAAATATGTGTACTTAATTGTCTTTAGATAATCATAATGTAGAACAATCTTTAGCTTTAATAGCCACTTGATACTACTAGGGGCAGAAGCAATTTTCTACAAAGTTAATACAATAAATATTAATTTTGTTTAACAACTTTTATTGGCTTCATTTTGCTTTAGTTGTGATTTATGGTTTTTTCCTTTTTCACCGGAATCAGTTTTTGATTGGGTTTTTCCCATGTAAAAAAAATAAAAAATAAAAAACGAGCATGCTCTATTCTCTTTATTGCATTTTTATTTAGGATTGTGATGTTTGTCTTTCTCAAAATTGCTAATTCAGTTATCATAGCTTTTGTTTTTCTGGTTTACTCTTATTATCTGTTTTGCTTGTGTCGAAATTTGCAGGATAAAACAGGACACAGCCTTAAGGTTTTTCGCAGATTAGCCCAGTCTTTGAAAGAAATGTCATATCAGAAGCTAACTAATTAACTCTTCATATATTTTTTGTGTTAATTGTTACTATAGGACATGGTTAAGATAATTAGTTTATGAATCCCTTGAATATATTATTTCAGTAATTATATATTGTAACATATGATAGTGAACTAAGATGATTTTTTAACATTCATTAATTACATTTTTCAACATAAATTTGACAAGTGCAAGTACATATGTATATAGATGGTAATTTCATGACAACTATACTTAAAATCGTTCGAGCATCTACAACAGTCTGCATAAAAAAAAGCTATCAAATCACTCTTTGGAACTTGCAACAATGTTTTTGATGCTTGGATGAAAGTTTTTGTTCAAGAAATTGAAGTGATTTGGAAAAAATTCCTTGTCGAGTGCCGACGGAGATATTGGCCGAGAAGAAATGTTACTTTTATTTGATTTTTTATTTTGCTTCTGGTTTTTCATTTAGGAGTATTTTCTTTTCACTTTTGGCTTTTATTTGTTGATTTTTTTACCATTGCAAGAACTTTGAATATAGTAGTTGGAGAGAAAAGAGTACACAGAGATGTTGGTATTTTGGCGCATAAATTTAGTGCCCTTCTCTTGCGCTATTACATTTGATGCTAAAAAAAGGAGTAAAAAATGGATCCTTAATTAATGCCTCTGTTGGAGCACCATGATTTCAATTCTTAACATACTTATTCCGGATATTTTAAGGAAAAATTTCCACCTATCATGAATAACAAGAATATAAATTCCTATTACTACTATGTTTTTATTATACTTAATACACTTGAGTGATTATGCATAAAAGATACTGTGCATTGAGTCATTTTTTAATGTAATTTGTGATTAAAAGAATGGTACCAATCTTTACCTGAGTTTTGTTTCATTTGTGATATTTCTGATTGTTAACCTGATGTATATGTACCTTAATTAATAAAGAAACCTCTCTCATTATTTAAGTCTGTTTTATGTTAACTTCATTACTAGATTAAGTATATTTAAAATTTAAACAAACATGATGTGGTGTAGGATTGAAAAATTAAAATTTAAAATCGAGTTAATTAATACTCTACTCGAGCTTATAATAAAAGTTGATAACATATTAATTAGTTATATATATTAAACAATATTTTTATTTGATCATTTTGAAATTTGATAAGTAAAATTGATGTAATGAATGTAACAAACAATGTCAAATTATTTGAACTCGGTGTATAATTTAATTAAAACTCGTTCAAACTAGGTTCATTAAACAATCAAACAAAATTCAAATATATAATTTGGATAAGGAAATTCAAATCAAATTTAAACTCAACTCATTTTCCCCATAATGTGATGTGTTATACAACAAAAATGAGAGTCATACACTACTGTTAAAATAATTTTGCTCATACAATCATATTGGCAATAAAAGATATTTCTAACTGCAAATTCTTTATCCCGACCTTAAAGATATTTTTGGGGGCTTATTATATTACTATTTCACAAAAAGAAAAGAATCTAGATATTTAAGGATAATTTGGTAAATATAAAATTTTCTAAAAAGCCTTATCCGCAGCCTGCATTCATTAATCGTTACTATCAACAATTCTTGAATTCAAAACTCTACTTCAACTTCACTTTCTACTACAGAAAAAAGGAAAGGGGTGAACCAAAGAAATGGCGAACACACTTTGTTTCTCGCCTCTAATTTCCTTGAGCACCAAACCTGGTACCTTTTCATTTCCCATCCCTTTTGCTGCTTTTGTGTATAATTGTGGGAGTTTATTTTGTGCATACATACTTGTTACTTTTGCAAATTCTTTTAGTTAAGATGAATTTCGGTAATGGGTTTATGGTAGTTTTGTGAGTTGGTGAGTGTTGGGGAGGGTGTTGTGTTGAATTTATATAATATGCTTGCTGATACTTATTTTGGGTGTTATTTTAGTTACATTTCTATGAATTCAGGACTTTTATGAATGTGTTTATATGTATGTTTGTACGGGTTTATCACTTGTCAGTATGATTTTTATATGCATTTGTTTATTCTATTCTTAGGACTTGTAAGTCACAGCTATACAAGTAGGAAGGCGAATTGGACAAGGGACGAAGGTCACGGCTCAAAAAATGTTGCTTTTGATTCTCTAAAGGTCAAGGTGAGTTCTCAATTGCTGTGATTTTTTTCAGATTTGGTTGTATACTATAGAGCTCACTATGCAGAATGGATTCATATCTAATGCATAGCAATTGCGAGCCATCAGCCGTGTTGTTTTGTTTTCTTATCGAATTAAGTTGTTAAGCCCATATACTTTGTCTTTTGCGCCATTAAATCCATCATGTCATATAGATAATTGGCATAAATAAATGGATTATTCTGTCTATAAGGCCTTGTCATAATGGCAAAGCTGAGGTGCCAAGACTTGACAGTCTTGTTAGTTACCGATTCATAGTAAGTTGTTTTATCCAATATAATTTGCTTGTCTAATCGATATAATTTGTCGTCTCAATATAAAAGTGGATTAGTTTATCTGTTTCTTCTCATAAGCCTTTGGTACTTGTATAAACATTAGCTCGCTGCTGTTATACCCTTTTAGGCTTACAAGATGGTTCAATTACCAACTTGCATTATGTTTATACTGATAATGTTGTTTTCACTTGGTCTTGTTTTTATTCGCAGGCCACAGAAAATACGCCAACCACCAAAGTAAATAGCATACTCTGTCAAGATTGTGAGGGAAATGGTAAATGGAATTAATTTCGTTTGTCTTCCAAAATATCTTTCCTGTGTCTCGTATTACTCATTTACATATGCCTATCTGTTTTGGAGTAAAAATTGAGCATGTTTTCTGGTTCTTTTGGTTGCCATTAACTGAAGAAATCAAACTTTATGAATTGCAAATTATGAGACTGCGGTGAAATTTTGGCAGGATGAGTTTATGGTTTCTTGCAATAAGTTTTGTACTTCCATAATGTCGCCTTCACTTGATCTTTTCCACGAAATCACCGACTCTACAAATGTTCTAACTGTCTTTCGATTTCTCGTGTACATTTATTAGGTTGTAAACAATGTACGCAATGTGAAGGTAATGGAACCAATTTGGTGGATCACTTTAATGGGCAGTTCAAAGCTGGTGGATTGTGTTGGCTTTGCAGGTAATTAATTACACAACCCATTTTGCTGCTATCTTTACTTTTAACTCCATGCTATTAACTATCAAATTAATAATGTACCTTAATTTGATGTACTTGGATTAGGGGTAAGAAGGAGATTCTCTGTGGAAAGTGCAATGGTGCTGGCTTTGTGGGTGGTTTCCTGAGCACATATCAAGATTAGCATAATCTTGCAATTAATGTAATACTTACTATTGTTGTTCTTTGCAATTTTTTGTAACAATTTTGTCAATAACCATGACATAGATGAACCGGGGATCGTAAGGATAAGTAAAAAAAATTTAAGCTTTTCTGCATGTAACTCGAATTTTGGAAGAATTTATGAAGATCTTCATATTGTTATTACCAACCTATCTACATCTTCATAAGTTAGTGTTTATTATCAAGCTAAGTTCAATCTCATGTTACACAAATATGTATCTTTTTGTTTCCCATGAACTAAAGGATACCTACGAAAAACTGCTGTCTAATAACAGAAAAATTGAGTAACAAAGAGTCGAAAAAATCGAAGCAAGCATCAATCCTGAACCACAATCCATCTGGTGGAGAATTGTGAAATACGAATTCGTAATATTTAAGATTAGAGCTATAGATCTTTACACTTTCTGGTTTCCAACCGTCCGATCCATTCCTTGAAAAGTGTAGATAACAAATCGGGTCCATACATGACCCCCCTGTATATAAAACGTATGTCGAACATCTTTCAAATGGATCATCTATTCTTCGCTCATAGACCTGTCCAATTAGAAACTTTGAGTGTTTTGATCAAGTAAATATGAGACATTTTTCTTGGAAGTATTTGAATAATTTTTGTAAATTGGAGAAAAATATTGAACAGAATAACTATGATAAAATTAATTAAAAAAAAAATACTACCTTGTTGCCATAGGGATCTCCAAATGCAAGACTGATTTTGTCTGTAGTATTATCAACAGAGGAACAACTTGTTTTGATGATCACTGTGTATGCACATTTCCGTACTGTCTAATAATTATAATAAATAAATAAATACATAAATTATTTTAATGATTCAATTTAAAAATAAAATGATCAAATTATGGAAAATTTTGTTGATTTTTCTGAGTAAGTATATATTACATGGTTGGAGTGAATGTCGATGGGTGTTTCTTGCATATCAGCAGCAGAAGTTGTGAAGAAGAAAGCAAAGAGGAAGAAGAGAAGCCATGAGGTTTTGACCATTTTCGTCCGTCACTAAATGAGTGAAGAAAAAAAGACTATAGGTCATTATTAATAATTAAAGTCTACTAGTGGAGTGTACTTAATTGTAATATAATAATATAATAATCCAAATAATACTAAAAATAATTGGAAAAATGGATCAAAGTGGGTCATTTTGAAATGGGCTATCTGAAAAGAAGAAAAAAAGAAAAAGAAAAGAAAAAGCTTGGGTCTTTACAATAGAAAAACTTTATCTTATCTTGTGTGGTTTTGAATTTGGTTTGGAAAAAGAAATGGATGAGAGAAATAGTGTCTTCAAGCTATTATTAGGTAACAAATTCATATAGAGTAATTTCTTTGAGCAATTTAGCAAAGTGATTATTTATTTTACAACACTTGCCAACTGGTCAAAAATACAAAATCTTTTAACATAGGCAAGCTGAATAACAAACAAAAATTAATGTATACAAGAATCTTTAATCTTGAAATGTATGACATGAAAGTTGAAATATCAAGAATATTAATACAGTTTCAATCTTTGATCGTTAAATCGCGGCTTTGTGAATGATCAAGACAAAATCAGTCGGAGGATTTGGCCTGAAAATTTGAATGACTTCTCAGTTTCTTCAAGGCAATGATCCTTTTCCTCCCTACTCCAGCTCTGCACATACATATACACACACATATACATATATATTCCAATTTCAAAATATTTTTTCATAATTAACGAGTGAGAAATACAGACCAAGGAGACTTACTTCAGCAACTCGATTTAGCTTTTCCCTAACATTCTGCAATAGTTGAGAAACGTCACCATCCCATTTATAGAACTCTAATTCTTTCCCGTTCAAGATCATCTTAGATACCTACGTAATATCAACGTAGCCATATTTAGTCTAAAGTTTACATTTTTAAACCATTTCAAAAAAATTGTGTGTTAAAATAAATGGAACCATGTTGCTCACTTGTTTCCCTATCATTCTGCCACCAGCAGTGTGGGCAAAATAAGTGTTGTAGAAATGGCAAATGAATGCCTGAGGATCTTTCTCCGATAACTCCTCGAGATACTGAGCGTAGCTAATGCCAGGAGAAGATGCTTTGGGGATCGAGTGACCTTGCTGTTTAAACCATTCCATGTCTTTTGCAAGACTTTCCGATCTTTCGAGTCCTGTGTTCTTGAATTCTGCATCTGCAAACAATTGAGGTTTTAACTCGTGAGTACATGATCTACATAATAACTAAAGCAACTTAAGTACAGTTAGTATTGTAATTCCAGGTAATCAACCAACCTAGAAGAATATTGTGTGAAGTGTAAATCAAGATTTTGACTCATAGTCATAGTTAAAATTAGCTAAAAACTAATGATTCCATTATCTTCAAGGACTGATCGATTAAAGAGGTGCAAATTTTCTCCTCAGTGGCACAAGAGACATAATCGAGAAGGCAATCCTTTTTAAACCACATGGCGGCCAGAAATTGAAGGGGACGAAAATTAGCACTAAATCTAATATTAGGACTTTAATACTCGGAATTACGAAAAGTGTGGTTGCACGAATTGGTGCTATATTTGCAAAAGAAGTTCTCATATAATAAAATGGAGTATGAGGATATACATAGAAGGGGATAAAAGGGAATATGCACATTCAAACACCATTTTCATATAAACGATTAGGCGATAAACATTTCGCTTGGACATCTTCACAAGCATATTTTACATGACAATAACAATCTTCTAGCCACAATGAGCTGATAAAACATATTCAAGAACGAAACAAAAAACATCTTTTGCAACATCAGTCACAAATATTGCAAATTATCTAGATATATATTGAGATTTGTTTTTCCTTATTCTCTTATCATTTTCCAATAATTATTCATTTTATTCACAGCCAATAACATTTTGCTTTATCTTCAAGATCAATTATGAAAGTGTAGAAACAAAAGCACACACAACTGTGATAAAATCAAATGTTTTAGCCTGCTCCATACCACAGAAGCCATGAGATGAGAATAATAATAAACATAGTACATAATATTAAGTATTTACCACTCAAAATTTTACTATAACCACAAATAATATATACAAAAAAAAAAATGCATACCTAATTCACAATTCTAAATTCAAATAGGCAAATTAGTACTATTAACCACACACACACAAAAGAAAGAAACTTACATTCAGGAAATGCAGCTTTATCCACAATCTTTTCAAGAGTATCATAAACCAATTTACTATCCACCAAGAATTTCAAGTAACCCTCAATACTAGGTTCCCATTTGCCCACAGGTTGACCCTCTGGCTCTTTCTCCCCTTCTTTAGATTGGTCCCTTGTGTGCAATTTCATAGCCACAAATCTCATCTCCTCAACAAAACCCTTTGACTCACCAGGGTACCTTTTCTTGGGATTATTATCTACTGCAGTTGTGGCTGAAACAACCACCATTCTTGCTTTTTTTAGGGTGAAATTTGAGATGGGTGGTGAAAAAAATTGAGCTTGAGGCTTTTTTAAGACCGATAGTTGAGGATTCTTGAACAGGGGTTGGGATTGTGAGATCGGTGTTAAAGAAGACATTTTCAAAAATAATACTGCTGCTAGTTTATTTATTTGCAGTCGAAAGAAATTGGAGGAAATAAAAATGGTGAAGAAGTGAAGAAATTGAAGAGACGAGAGAGAGAGAAAGAGAGGAGATATTCTGTTTCAGGCTTGAACTCCAACCGTTGGATCGAATTCTTAGCGACCGTTGATTGTTTAGTAAGATTATCCCTTCTTGTTTACTTGTAGCTCTAATATTTTAAGGTGCCGTTTGGTTTCCCCAATAAGGCCCAATAAATTAAATAGTGAGAGTTTATTTGATGTTTGGTTCAACAAATAAGAAAATTTGGACAGCCCCAATTTGCCCGAATTTTGGTGGGCCAGCCCCAATAAATGGGTCTAATCTCTTCATTGCAATTGGACCTCAACCCCAACAATTACATTATCATGGAATAAGGAAATTATGAAATTACACATTTGTCCTCACTCTTCATTGAACATTATTTATTTCATGGGGGGAGGGGGTAGATTATCATTAACTTTGGAAAAAAATTGGGTTTGGTATCAAAGTTGCAATGAAAAACATATCTTATAGTACCAAATTTGCATTTTCGTATCCAATGGTACTAAAGTTTCAAGTTAGCATATCCTATGGTACCAAAAAACAAATTTCATGAACATTATGTATAAATAGTAGTATTAAATTACTAAATAATTTTTTTTTCTAAAAATTATGCAATTTAGTACTTATGAAACTTAACTTGATCTATTTCAACATGTATGAATATATACATGTATTATTTTACTTATTTCAATATGCATAAATATATAAATTTATATTTTTTACATTCGTATCTATGTCGTATCGTATCCGGTAAATTTTTAAAAATTTGCGTCGCCGTATCCATGTCGTGTTGTATTCGTATCGACGTATCCGTAGCTGTACAACATAATAGAGGGTAAGTTGCCATTAACTTTATAGAAAAATTGGTTTTGGTACAAAAATTATGAATCGGGTTAAAGGGGAAATATGATATTTATTATTTTTCCGAAATCGATTTTTAATTGAACAAATTATTTTAATTGAAATTGTAAGGGCACAAATTGATACGAATATATTGGAAGAAAAATATGGAATAGAACTCTCTCCCGATGAATAAAAAGTTGATATGATTTGGGACATGACTTGTGAATAAAAGAAAGGATAAAAATGTCAAATTTGTTGTTGTTGGTTTTAATCATGCAAACCAAACACTTAAATCCAAATAATAACTCAATTATAATTTGAGTGAAAATATACAACCAAACACCACACTATATAATTGCATTACATTATATAATAGTGGAATAGCTAATCCCACCTTATTTAATTGGGAGAACCAATCGGCACGACTTAAATGTAAAATTAATGTCATTTTATCAATTTTATCCTTTTTATTATTACTTATCATCATTAATGTTAAGATTATTTAATTAAATGGATATTTTGAAATTCTTACTTAAAAAAGTAATTATTTATGACATTCACTAATTGTGTGCAATTCTCCAAAATGAAAAATAGAAAAAAAAATGAAGGGAGTGTTGTTAAATACCTGATTATGTTCGCAAGATAATTTTTGGTTAATATCTGGGAAAATTTATTACTTTTGAATTAGGCACATTAAGTTAGAAATTAAGGTGAGAGAAGATATATTTTCACTGTTTTGACTTGAGGGTATATTTGGAAATTTAATTATTTTGCTCTGGAAGCAATACTTTGTGCTCTGGCAATATCGCTAGCCATCAATTTTATAATTTATAATATAATAATTAGCACATAAATTTTAAAATTTATAAGATATTATAAACATTACAAATAACCTCCAAGAGCAAAATTAAAAAAATATTTTAGGGACATGGAGTTAATTTTACGAATTTAACGAACGCAAGGAGAGATTTTGTAATATCCAATACATACGGAATTTTTTGTATAATTAGACATTACTACATGGAGGTGCTTGTAATTTATCCTAAGTTATCCTAAGGTAAATTATGTAATCGTTTCAAATATGAACAAGCAATAATATTTAAGTTACATGCATGTACTTTTATCAATTATTCACCTATAAGTCCTTTATTTAAACCTTCAATTATCCCCTGCAGTTAACTTTTATGTTAGAAGACTGTCAACATTTGCTGATGTGGCAAAAATCCACCTCATGTTATATCTAGGATAACTACTTGACTTTGGGTAGAAATCCAATATACAAGATTTGATTTTGTTATCGAATCTAAAATTGTACTTTTTCATTTTATCTTGTTATGGAGTTGTGATTGAAAATGAACAAAATCAACTCGAACGATGTTCATTTCAACTAAATATCATTTGAGCTCGATCAATCTAATTATTTCTAAATATATGTAATCATACATCCTACAACATATAGTCGAACATAAATATTTTGAATTAGAACACTATTCAATTTTCGCATTGGTATACAGTATTAAAGTGTGACACGAAAATATAAAAGACGATACAAATAATAAACTAGTGTACTTCAGTTGAACTTGGAGCATATTTTTCTAATCTCCCCTTGTGTACCAGTCTTGACATCAATACTACTCATTTTAACCATAGCTTTTGGAAACTCCAAATTAAATCTAACTCCAAATAATCCCTTTATATTTCCTGCATAATTGTCAACAATTCTACGTGTGTTGGAGTCACCCCCTCTGATCCGATTCAAGAACTCCATTGCCATCCCTCACATTCTTGAAGAAGCTCGAATCGAAATTCAATGCGCTATCTTTGTCCAGATCAACCCTTTTTGAGGCGTCACCATTTTTAGGACATATGGTCTGTAATTGTGTCAAGAAGACTTGGTTTATGCTTGGATCCGAATTTCCAGTTCTTGTGAAGTTATAGAGACGATATTGAAAGAAAAGGCAATGTGTTTGTCCTATTGTATGTGCCCCTGCATAAGAAAATTAATGAACAACGTACTATTTAATTTCACAAAAAAGAATTAAGTGAATTGATTTAGTTTAAACTAGAATACGAAGATTTAAACATTTTTGAATGTTTAAAACTTAAAAGTTTATGATATGACGTCTAAAGCGTCGTAACATGTAGAAAATCATCTATCGATTTGATTGCCATGTCTATATATAATTGTATGCGAAAGTGTGCGCGTGAGGAGTGATCGAACGATATGAGTTATTACCAACTAGCGTAACAAGATCATGATCATCAAGGCCTTTGGCAGCAAACTTCTGCCTTTGGGCTGCAACTGAGTCCACAGGGCTAGGTAAGCTGGCGGCCTCGGACGACAACGATCTTCGACCATCTCTTCTTCCGGTAGGTACCCCCCAACTCGGACCTCCGCTCTACATAAACCAACAACATTTTCCCTTTATATATTAATTTATATGAAAAGATACAACAACTAATATATTTGTATAAAATTAGTAATAATATGCTTAATTTTTTTCTTTTTTTTTTAAATCGCTAATTAAAATTCAAGAATCAAACATAGCCTTAAGTACCAGATCAACGGAATCACGAGCAGCCAATGCTAGTATATCAGCACACGAGACCACGCCAGGACAAGACACCTCAAGCTGGGATTTCGCATCATCTATTACTTCAAATCCCCTCAACCCAGTGTTCGGCACTGCTTTTCTCTCTGCAGAAGGTGCATCGATTAAAATCGAAGCATCGCAACCCTATGCACACCAAAAAAAAAACTAGAAATCATATAAAGTACAAATATCAATAATCTTCATAAATCAATTAAAAATTAACCAAGGAAGACTAATTAATTTTTGATATACTATTAATTACTTGAACAAAGCAATCATGAAAATGGAGCCTAAGTAAAGCTGCAGCAATTGTGGAGTCTTTGTTGAAATGTGCTTCCACAGTGGATCTTACTATGGACTCTGCTTTCGGACATGAAGCAGAATAGAAGCCTGTTTTTATTGCCCCTTGTCCGAAGACAGGATAAATCAAAACATTAATTAAAACAAGTAGAGAATTTAAGTGAAGGGACTCCATATGTGATTAATTTTGTTACTAAGTTATATATTTGAGTATGCCAAATTTATACTATATGCTAGTTGATTCTCTAATAATTGTTTATTAGTGGAGATTCTACGTGTGGGTCATTAATTATTTTCTGCAATTTGTGGCTTTTATTTGTGCATGATCAGATTAGTGGAAGTCACTGTTAATTGATATTTTGATGAAATTAATTTAGGGTTGATGTACAAACAATATGGACCTTCTTTTATTATGGCCTTTTTTATCTCTTCTATTAATTTTGGCTCATTTGCTTTAATTCTCTCCAGATATTTCTCCTTTTCACATTTACTTTTCTCTTTCCATTACCATAAATTTTGGGGCTGTAATCCATCACCACTTGAATGGATATTTTGGTGGTACTAATTGAGTGTTTATAAGTTACAGAGTTGAAAATCAAAATAAACTTAATTATAGAACGATTAACTTTGAGTTCAAATCCTCATTGTTTAGCACGCTAAACCCATGAACAAGTTGGGATTCCAAGAATTTACTCGACTCGTTCACATCCCTAATCATGAGTGAGTGTTACTCATTAACTTTCGACTCTACACACTGAAGTCATATTTAATTAGTGGGTATTATATATAATTTTGGGTAATTAGCTTAGTTTTAAATGATAATTAATGTTATCTTAGTCCCTAAAAGTTTACCTAATTATTTAATGATCTCTTCACTTTATTTTCCCTTTCTTTTAGAACAATTCTCATGCATCCTTTCATTTGCTTAATAATTCTAGTCCCTTCCTCAGAAATGCATGCCACAGTGAATTTACAAGCACTATCTTGAGTGCTATAAAATTCTTTAAAATAAAAATTAGTGACCATAATGCACCAATTATATATGGAGCACTAAGCAAACATAAATTGCATATTAATTTTTTTAATTTTTTTTATGATAATTTGAACTGCATATTATTTCTCTAGTGTTACTATGGGGTCTAATGTAATAGTCATTGTGATGAATCGATGATATGTTTAATGTAACTAGGAAAGTGCACGTACGTTGTATGTGTCTAGTTAATTTTATGGGTGTGTTTTGTAAATAAGAGTAAAATTAATTTGATTATGTCATAAAATAAAGCAAACTAATCCGTTTTCACCTATTTTTAGTTTACTTAATTTTTCAACTGTTTAACCAATTTAATTTTTTTAGGTTATTCAATCGGATCGAAAATTTACCTATTTTGCCTTAGATTTTTTTCACCCCGATGGTCAACTTTGTCGGAAGAAATGAGAGGATTGAGTTTTTTTTTTTTTAATTTGAGGGTGTTAAGTGTTAATTATGTGTTTCGTGGGTGCAAGTTGCTGATTTGTTCTTAATTCGATGGTGATAAGTGCTAATTTTATTTTGGGGGTGCATAGTGCCAATTTCTCAAGTTTTGGGGGTGCAAAGTGCCAAAGATTTATAATTGAATTATCTATTTTGCCTGAAAATAAAAGATGGTGCAAAGTGCTGTATTTTTCATATTTTGAGGGGGCAAAGTGCTAAATCTAAGTTTTGAGTGTGCAAAGTGCCTATTTCCCATATTTTGGGGATGCAAGTTCAAAAAACCCTATATAAACTTGTAATTGTTCTCGTGGTGATAAATAATTGTTTTTTTCTTTCAAATTAATTTGTACTTTGAAAGTGCACGTACATTGTGCGTGTCTAGTTAATTTTATGGGTGTGTTTTGTAAATAAGAGTGAAATTAATTTGATTATGTCATAAAATAAAGCAAATTAATCCATTTTCACCTATTTTTAGTTTACTTTAATTTTGCACCTGTTTAACCAGTTTAACTTTTTTCACTGTTTTACCCTTTTTTTTATCGGTTATAACTTATTTTTATAGTTTTTAAGATTTTGTCCCATTATTTTTTCCGTTTTAAACCATTTTTCTACCAGTTTCACCTTATATTGTCAATTAAACTCTTTTGTTTTAACTGATTTTTCACACATTTTTATCATACTAACCCGTTTTCACCTATTTTGAACATTGTTTTTACTGATTTCACATGTTCTTTTCACCAACCTGAACTTTATTCATTTTTTACCGATTTCACCTAATTTTCATTGATGTCGTCGTTTCACCGATTTCATCATTTTTTTACGAATTTGATCCGAATTTTCATCGATTTCACATGTGCTTACCAATTTCGGGGGCACTTTTTTACCGGTTTCACCCAAATTTTCACCAACTTTACCAGTGTTCACCATTGCACTCGAATTTTCATCAATTTCACATATTTTAAAGATATCTTATTTTTTTTATCGATCTCACCCCTTTTCACCAATTTCCCCCGTTTTTCACGAAAAAATTCCATGAATGTTCAAGGTTATGCATGTCTTGATATTATTGAATATTCTTTATATTTTTCTATTCTAGTCAAAGTAAAATTACATAATTAGCCATGCCATAAGTATTTTTTATTCTATCATAGTAAGATACGATTAAATTTTAATTTTGTTTTGTAACATCAAGATATTTAAGAAAATTTCAATTTAAATTTTTTATATTTAGAATGTTTATGACTTATGTTGTACTAAAATTTTAAATTAATATTTTCTTGTTTAAATAAATATTGATGCTATAATATAATAATGTTCATCTATTATTTAGGGACTATTTAAAATAATAGTGTATTTTTATGGTTCGTTTTTATCTATTATAAGAGAAGATTAAAATAACAAAAAATGATGTAAGAGATAATTTATAAATTTTAGGAGTTTATGTAGAAGATAAATACAATAAGACTTTATGTCTAATTATACCTCTTCAATTACTTTTATATATTTATCATTTGAAATAATAATTAAAAAATAAGGGTATTTTAGTCCGCACAAAAAAGTTAAGAAATATTCATGCTTTTATAATAGTATAGATAATGGTTAAAAATTATACGATTTAGCAAAAGGAAAATGACGAAATATAATTACGTAATATTGTAATATTATTTTGTTAGGTGAATAAAAAATTGATGAATAAAAATAATATGGGACACGTAATCCCGTCCCGTCCCATCCCGCAATAATTTGGGTATCAGCTTCCGGGTACCCGAATTATTACGGGGCGGATTTGGGATGAGAATTGTCAATCCCAAAATTTATTGTACCCATATCTCTAGCCCCGAACCCGTCCCAAACCCGCCCCGTGCCCACCCTTAACCAAAAGTGTTGATGATCCAATCGTGTGACACAAAAAATACAATTTTAATTCGATCAAGAACATATTTTCCTAAAACAATATTTATACAAAAACCATTCGAGTATTCAAAAAACATAAATCCTCGATGCCAATAGTTTTGGTTGGAAGATAAACTAAGGCAACTGTTAAGCTCTACGGCACCATAAATGCCATAGATAACAGAAAAAGGGAGGAAACTAAAGGAACTGGTATTACAACATAGATATGTCGACGATAGTCATTGTAACCATATATAACTACTAGAACGTAAAATCTTAACAGCAAACAAGTGAGAAAAACAACTGCATATAGAAAGTCAATCTCGAACATTATGCAACCCTGCCACTGGTTACGCCCCCTCCATTTCCAACTCCTTTGTGGTTGCATCCACAAGCGACTACAAGCAAACAAAATTGATTATTACCAAATTATACTAAAATTCGAATTTTGTCTACTTAAGAGCGCTGGCGATTAGAATTAAACTTTTTGGCAGAAGATAATTTAACTTAGCAATAATCTCTACATATTTACAGAATGGAAGTCGAATGAAAGATGATACTCCGGTAAGGTCAATGCGAGAAGGATAAATGTCACACATATTAGATTTTCACCACATGGATTGGGTCAAATCCACTTAGATGGATTGGGCCTAACTCAACCTCAAAAGCTACAATAAGAAGTGAGGTTTGCCCAAGACCTTATAATAAGGTGGTAATTTAGTCAATATCACATTCATTCAGGACAGAACAAAATATATGATTTGCGGTCAGGCTAACCTGGAGTTCCCCTTCAGCGTTTTTGAATCTCTTATCATAGTCTCTTACTTGCAAATAACTTTTATGCAACTGCACAAGTCACGACATTTAGATAACACGATTACTTATTTCTTTTACCTGGAATCAAAAGGTAAAAGCAAATTTTACATCAGAATTACCTTCTCTAATTGCATGTGACGATGTGAAGTAAGCCTTTTTGCAGCCTTCAATGATTCTTCCAAGTTCTAAGGTCAACAAAGAAAATCATAATTAGAAAAGAATATGAACTACCAAATGTCAAGAAAACCTTTATTAGAATTAAACTATTACCTGGTACTTTTCCTGTAATTGAGAAACTTCTTCTTCTTTATCTGCTGTCCAATCTTCTATTTGAGATATCTGACCAATACATCAAATATTATTTTCTATTACCACCTGTGACCCGTGTAGATGGCCTACTCATTTCTAAGTTCTTCAATCTCTTGCTCTACTAGTCATAGACTCAAGTAACAGAAAAAATTGGCAAGACAGAAATTAAATTTGTCCATATAACATAAGTTACATAATTAACAGGTTCAGTATGCCGGCTACACTATTCTCAAAATACACAAAATTTAAAAGCAAAGGTTTCTAAATTTTTGGAAAGGTGATAATGATTTATGCTTCTGTAAGTTCAAGTAACTTGGTATACCATATCTTGGACACTCCCACGTGTCATCTATGTAATCAACACGTGGTTGCTAGACGATGACTTTCCACCCGACCATGTTATCCTTCATCATAACTAATATAAAAACTGTAAGAACACATGTTCCAACATCAAGGTGAATATACCTTCTCTTGATGTGATGACTGATGAGAAGGTAAAGTAAAGTGTCAGTTATAGTGGTGGCAAATGTGGAGCCAAACCCATCAACCGGACAAGTCAATAAAATTGACCAGCTATAAATATGTCGAGTATGTCCAATATGTTATGGGTGATCTATATACAATTATACACCTACTTGAATGGCGGCCTACCACCACACTGCAGCCTCTCTGGTTCCCAGTTTCCACATAACCCTCTTTACTATTTCTCTCTACACATTCCACCTTTGTCATGACCTACACACAGATTACAATTTACCCCCCTTACATGCGTCTCGTGGTCCCTAATTCTCCACCAGTAAAGCTCCTCCAGCTTCAACAAATTCCTAAATGCTTTTTCAGAGATGCCACAAATTGTGAAGAGCATGGACCTCAATCTGCCTAGGAGGAAACCCAAAAAAAAAAAAAAAACCTATACAACCCCGCAAATAATAGATTTAGTAAATAGTATGCATTTCTTATATTTAAAAGAGAAAAAATCATCTAGAAGCCAATCAGAAAAATTTATCTAGAAGCCAATCAGAAGCATGCTACAGTGTATTCTCTGGTCTACATGAAGGACGCTTACATCCTTACGAAGTTCTTCAAGCTTTTGATTTGAAACTGCTACCGTGTTTTCAGCCTGTTGATGTAGATGGGAATAAGTCAAGGCACCATTGAACAAAGTTCTCCCACAAAAAAAAAAAAAAAAAAAAAACATAGTTGTGGATATAGATGTCTAGGATAAGATAAGCTTAACCTGATCCTGACCATCATTAAGTGACTCCAAAGAATGCTCTCTATTATCACGATCATCAAAAGTAGACCTGTTCAGGATAATAACATCAGACTACAGACCATTGGCAGTTGCAGGCACTTAAGGTCAGGTAAAATAAAAACACAAGTACAAAGCTTGTTTGCCTGCAAATAAAACCAATCACTTGACAAACACAGCAATTAAGCAGTATTCACGTGACTTGCCTTCATAAAGTAATTTCAAAGATAAACAAGGTCCTATATAAACAATGACAAGGATGCAAACCTAAAACTCAGGTAATTTTGTTTGATATTTACAGGGTTTGAAGTGAATTATCTAACAAAGATGAAACCGCAAGTTATGGTAAGCACTCTTGAAAATGAACTGATTAACTACATAATTGCCCGCAGAAATCAGTCAAATCACTCTTTTATAACAAGAGATCATGACAAAATCACCACTTAATTTATTTTACTCCTTGTCCATTTTACACAGACTTCGTGATATTTGATTTCTTTCAGAGGCCTACACAAATTACAAAGAAACATTGCGTGAACCGAGAGAAGACATATGAACATTCAACAGCTCTAGGGTGTCATTGTAAATTAAAAAGAAGGAAATACAACCTCCTTTTCCAATCTTTATTATAAAATAAATTAAAAGAATGGAGTAAGACCTGTTAAGATAATGTTCATCCTTGTGTCTACTTTTATGGTGACTGTTGTCCCACTGCTCCTCAATATTAATATCACTGTCTCTTTCCCAATCACGCTCACGCTTCCTCTGACCCCCCTGCTGAGCATCACTTATAGGTCTATTATGTCGCCTAAACTGATCTTCATCAACATAGCGATCCTTTTCATGATCATAACCTCTGTCACTCTCTCTGTCATAGCCATGAGATCTTTCTCTATGTCCATCCCGATGATAGTGCCTATCATAATTAGCATCCCTTCCTCGATATTTACCGCCATCATCGTCAATACCCCTCTCCGAATCACGTCGAGAACTCTCACGATTGAAGTTCGGTCTCCCTTTGGTCCTGACTTCATTCACCTTCACAACTCGCCCATCAATGGTCTGAATTAAAGCTTTGGTAAGTCAGATATTCAGAAAATTTACAGTTGATAGTTATATAAATGAAAATTATGGAAATATATCTATCTTCATTTGGGGAAAAAATGATACTACTAATCAGTAAGACGTGCGCGCGCGCGTGTGTGTGTGTGTGTGAGAGAGAGAGAGAGAGGGAGGGAGGGAGGGAGGGCGGGAGAAAGGCACCTTGCCATCCATTTCATTGATGGCTTGTACTGCTGATCTAGGATTAGCAAAAGTAACAAAGCCATAGCATTTCCCCCCATTAGCGCGGTCATTGATTATCTGGAAATCATTAGTTAAATGTTAAAGATAAATCAGGATTGAGAATAGAACGAGACGAGTAACCAAGATGTAAAAAACTAAACCACGACTCACTGAACCAAACATATTAAGAGGTGGATTTTACATCATAGTGCAGGACAGTACTACTACGATTATTAGTGGTAAGCAGCAACAATAATGATACTGGCAATGGTGATGATAGAAAAAGATTTTTTTTTTTAATGCACCACACACCCCACATTGCTACCACATTATCTTTAGCTTGCTACCAATTTTTTTTTTTTAAATTTCAATTTTATTAGTGTTAAAAGTTTAAACCCTAAACCAAGCCCAACAGCATATACTTAACCAAGACATCATGAAACTAAAATATCATCTAAACTGATGTCCATAATGTAGGTAATGATTACAGCATTAGTATTGACTGAAAGCCTTTGCCAATATGCGGCAGATATTAATACTCAAACGATATTCCTTTTTTCTTTTGAAATTTGAGTTGTTAAGAGACTATTATAAGATGGAAGAAAGCTTCCTTAAACAGGAGACTATTATTTAATAGAAGATGGGATGAATAAAATTAATTTGGATTTTCTTGGTATTGACATTTCAAAATTACTATAGCAAAAACCAGGATCTATCGACTCCTAATTACAAAAAAATACGCGACTCTTCCTCAAAGTTTACCTTATTCAGATAACTAGCCTCTTTTCCTTCGAAAACATCGAAAAGTTTTCTTTTTTGAATCAAGCAAAACGAAAATAAGATGTAATTTCGAAACTATTTGTTTGCCTTAAACTCTGTTGTTTACCTAAATTTAGTAGCTTTTATTACAATTTTTCCTTGGTGTTTCCGAAATATTTCCGAAACGTCTCAAAAAGTTTCCAATATTTGACTGACCGAAACATACACTCGTAACAAAATTTTGATCCATGGGTCTTATCCCTCTTTTCTATAGAAATTATTCTTATACGTCACAGTAACTAAACAGCTTGTCCCATAACTGACGTACATATTGAACTTAAACACAGAAAAAAAAATCAGATGCCAATACTCAATTCTATTTCAGCTTAAACGGAAATTCCATATAATAACAAGCGGCGAGTATTGCATACCGTTACCCTAAAGGCTCAAAGGAAAACAGGATAAGCGAAACTCAAAAAGGCAAAGTTAAAAAAACATTGCAGTTATTCTCTTAAAACTTAATTAGCATCAACCAAGGATTTCGAAATTTGAAAGGCATAAAATTTTAAAATTCGAGAAACCTTGACGGCGAGAATGGCGCCGTAAATGTCGAATACTCTGCGGAGTCTGTCTTCGCCGACGTCGTACGGGATTCCGCCTACGTATATGGAGCTACTGTCGTCGATCGTCATTTTCCCCTATTTACCTTGCCCAACACAGCCAAAAGAACGAATTACACATACATTTCGACCAAAATATGTTCTAATGGAAATTTATATAGTAGTTTCAATTCGCCCCTTTTCATTTTGGTAATTGCAATTTGACCCCGTTACTCATTACTACTTTATCTAGGGCTGTCAAAATGGTTTTTTTTTCCTTAATTGGATAAATGGTCTGATTGGATCAACATATATCCCATCCCAATATGCGTCGGTCTATGTTAATCAATAATCTGATTTGAGATTCAATTCGAGTTTGAGTAAGTCGGTTGGTTGGAATTATAAACTTTAGATTTTTTGAAATTTTCACAACCACCTCCGTCTAAATATTATTATTTAAATTTGCTCACTAGCTCATTTCTTATATGCACATAGCTTCAAAATATAGACTCAGCTATCGAGATATTTCTTTCGTTTTTTTTTAAATGTCGCTTTGAAGGATTGCATACGAATTAAGAAATGTCATAAATGATCACTTTTTTTAAGTAAAAAATCTAAAATATCCTTTTAATCAATTAAGTTTAGCATTAATTAACATTAATAACAAATATTAGTAAGAAGGGTAAAATTGGTAAGACAACATTAATTTTACGTTAAAATCCTAAAGCGACTGTTTGCGATAAATTTTGACACCCGTATTCCTTGATATCGAGCCATAGCTTGGCAGCTAGTCCCACTGGGCATCGAAAGTCCCACTGGGCGTGCCAAAATATTGTTTGCATATAAATTTGGCCCGATTATACCCTGATGTCAAGGGATTGCTTGCGTATAAATTTCATATCGAGGAACACCTCGACGACGTCGAGTAGCCACCGAGCGTGCCGAAATATTGTTTGCGATAAATTTTACATCGATGGGTCGACGTCGAGGGATTGGCATCGAGCGACCTCTGGCATCGAGGGTATGTGCCAAAGTTCAATTACGATACAGTGGTCGTCGAGGTATGCTTGACGTCGAGGGATTGACATCGAGGTATGCTTGGCATCAAGGTGTGCCAAAATGCTGTATGTTGCAGACCTGTCAGTAAACCCCTCGACGAGCCAGCAACTCGACGAGAAATGCCTCGATATGATATGGAAAAAGTGCGGGCGTGCCAATGTTTGTGCGTGCAAACATAACGATTCAAAATTAGACATGTTGATATCTGTACATTAATAATGTGAGTGTCTTGATAAAGACATATTGATATCATAATGGGTTGTCCTGATAAGGCTGACTTCTAAACGATTGCGACAGAGTAGGCAAACACTACCCCTAGTTCTTTTCTATGCCTGCCTGGCCGCAGGACTTAAACAATTTATGAAAATCTCTCTTGAAATGCCATGTTTTATAGCCAATCGATGGCCTGTTTATCATATCAGTGGATTTATAAATCAGTAAACAGGTCGACAATCAATCAGTTTTACACAATCATCTTGACAGAAAACAACAGCTTGACAGAAACAGCGTATCAATGGAAATTAGTCGACGTAAAGCATATTTAAGCAAATGAAACGAGATATACGAACTAAATCACTTCCATTAATAATAAAAGAAAATTAGCACGTTTCCCGATGTACAAACATTACAAAAATATGCAAAACGATAAAGTTCTCCTTTCTTGGCAAAGTCTGCCAAACGAGTAGATAAATCGATTAGGTTCTAAAAAATGACTCCTTGATCGGCAGGGAACCCGCCGATGAGCTGATGAAACATGACAATGCATTAAGTTGACAGAAAGTAACATTGACGACGGGGGACCACCGTCAATGGTTCGCCCAACCTTGATGGATAACCACCAATCGGGCTCCTGATCAGCGGGTGGCCACTGACCAAGGCATCGACGAAGCAGATGGCTACTTAGCCGATAGCCGTTAAGCAGATGGCTACTTGACGACGAGCTCATCAGGCAGATGGCTACTTGATGAGTTTGTCATATAAATACGTGGGCACTTACATGACAGTTAACAGCGAGCTACTTGCTGATATGAGTGGTATCGCTCGAGTCAGTGTCAGCTGACGGCGGAAGACGGCGGCGGCGGCTGACTGTGAGCGGCGGCGGCGGCGGCGGCAGGCCTTCAGGCTGTCAGGGATCACTGGTGGCTGAGGAGGGACAGACTGATATCGAGGAGTTGGCGGGCTGATAACTTGACAGAAAACAGCTGTTAACTGCCTGCTATCAAGGGGTTTCGCTCGAGACAGCGCCTGGACAGCGGAAGCAGCGGCGGCGGCGGCTTAGTATCGACGGCGGCGGCTTAATGTCGGCGGCGGCGGCGGCTTATTTTTAGCGGCGGCGGCGGCGGACCTTGGGCGGCGGCGGAGGATTTTGGGCGGCGGCGGCGGCAAGACTTCAGGCTGTCGAGGGTAGCTGGTGGCTGAGGAGTGACGGTTGATATCAGGGGTTCTACAGGGTGTTTGCTGAAAAAGAAGCAGCGGAGCGCTGGACTTCCGGAGAGGCGTTGAGCCGATCAGTGTTAGACTGAAAAGTTGTTGATTGAGTTGTGTGTCGCGTGTAGCAGCCTGCTGCTGTATTTATAGTTGTTGCTGGAAGATAAGCTGATGGCTGTCAACTGACTCCCTGATGGCCGAAAATTGAGGGGCTGATGGCCACTATCCCACTTCTCCCACTACTTATGATACTTCCCACTACCTCCACTACTCCAATGGTGGTTTTCTCTTTATTTTCTGCTGAAAATTAATGTTAATGGAGGTTGGAGAAGGAAGAACGTGTGTTTTTGTTTAATTTGAATTTTAGTTTGAATTGGTAATTAATTATGAGAGAATTAAGGAGTTTGTTATGTAGCCAACTTGGTTAGCCTTTAACCTTATCTCATAATTAAATTCCCAATCAGTAATTAAATAAAACAAGAAGTGGGTTGACCAAATGGGTCATGGCCGATTTGGGCTGGGTCGTGGGCGGTTCGGACCCGGTCGGACCACGGTTGGTCTTGGGTCGAGCTATGTGGTCTTGTAGTTTGCCCATTTAATTAATTACCCAATTAATTAATCAATGGCCCTATTTATCAAGTGGGCTACTTAATTAGACTTGGCCCAATTAATTAATCAACTTAATTAATTAGTCCAAATCACTTATTGAATTGGGCTTAATTAACCATAATTTGGCCTTTAATTCTTTAATTAATTAAACTTGGCCCATAAATTAATTAATTTAATTAATTAATTAATTTATGTTTGGCCCAACATTAATTAATTACAAAAATTGGGAGAAGCTTCAAATTGGGTTTAAGGCTTAATTATAACCTCGGTCGGATCACCTTCCGGGTCAACTTAGGTCCGATCTTATTCGACCCATTTGCATCGATTGGGTTCGGTTCTCTTGCCATTTTTGGCTTGTCATCGAGCCGTCATACCTCGATTTATCGAGGGCGATTTTTTTGGGTACAAACAATGCCCCCCGTAAGTCGTATCTGATAAATTTTATTTGATAATAAAATTTTATCGGATAGACTTAGTTTTGAAATTACCCCCTTCTACTCCTCGATTGGCTTTTAATTTATTATGCCATGATGATTAAAAATTGGCCATTTTTAGCCAATTAAATTATACTGGCATTTTCGGGATTTTTGAAAATTTTCCCAATCTGTTAACTTATTTGCCAGATGTCAACTCCCCAACTCACTCCCAACTTCCCGGGTAAATTCAATTGAAATCTATTCCTAGTTCCCAATTTAATTAGTAGTCTATTCACTACACTCTTCCCAACACCCACTTTTTCCTCTTTCAAATAAAACAAAACTCTTACACACTGGGCCCCACCTTAACTTTTCACCTTCTCTCTCCCTCCTTTCTTCTTCACACGGCCGATTTCACTCCCAAACCCCTCCATAACCGATTTTTCTTGTTCAAAAATCAAGCTACTTACTTCATCTCCTTCCTTCATTCTTACACCATCGGATTCCCCATCTCCTAAGGATTCTAAAACCGTAAATTTCTTCCCAAAAACCCTGAAATCCGAAAAAACCCACTTCACAAATCCTCCATAGCCAAGAAAGCTTCAAGCTCCGAAATCGAGCTTTTGTACTTCGGTTTTCTTGTTTTTCTTGCTATAGTCGCATTCTCCTTCACCCAAGGAGTACAAAAACCGAATTCAAAGCCCAAATACTCACCAAATCCGAAAAACCCATCTCCAAGAATCCACCATAGCCGAAAATCCGCGGCTTCAACCCCCTAATCCGAAATCGAGCCGTTTTTTGAGGCCTTAGCATGGCGGATACGAAGGTAAAGCGGAAAGATGTTCGTATTGATACTCAAGTCCTCGAGGACACCCCTTTTGGCACCACCATTGGTCCGTATCACACCCAAGTCGATCTACCTCCCCCAAGTGAGCATCCTCTCATATGTTCGAAAGAGTCTCTCCCTTTCGCCACAGGGCTCAAAGAATTTTCGTCTACTACGCGCGGGTGGCCTTGGGCAGGCTCCGTGAACCATCCCGATTGGCTCGTGTGGTGTACCCGAGTAGAAAAGACTTTCGGTTCGATGTGGCGGGACGGTGGCATTTACAATGCCATCCAATTTTGCAAGACGGGACTTGCTCTCAACCTCCCCCTGCTCCGAGCAGCAGTCCAATTCTGGTGCAAGGAAGACAATACATTTCACTTTGCTCACGGCCCGATGACGCCCACACTGCTCGATATTATAGCTATTACCGGACTCAGTCCCGCGGGGCGTTATGTGGACCCCTCACCATCGGCGAGCGATGAAGCATATCAATTCCCGTCGGCTTCGGGTACCGGGGGCAGTGCCGTTTCATATGGACCGGTGATCGGTCGATACAAAGACCTTCTTGATTCTGTCGAGGTATCGCGCACTGAACATGTACACTTTTTGACTGTGTGGCTGTCAAGGTACCTTTTTTGTAACTCCGCTCTATCTGTGACGAAAGAATATAATGCTGTAGCTTTATCTATTGCGGATGGTGCGCGTGTGGCATTGGGGCCTGTGGTATTTTCCTCTTTTTGCACTGGTATTGAGGGTTTTTTGGGTTCCGGTTGCACGTCTTTGCAGGGGCCCCTCTGGCTTTTACAGATTTGGTTATTGGCCTACTTTCCGTCATTCCGTGTTTTTGAAGGGAATCCTATTGGGGATGAGATTTATGCGTCCTATGTATCTCGACAGAGGACGCCCCCTTGTAACTTTCACCACTTTTTCAGCATGCTTTATGACAGGATAAAATGTCCCGAGCCGGACTTTTCAGTTTTTTATCCGTCGGTGCTCTCTAGGTACAGCCCCTTGATGTCCGTTGAGGAATCCCGGGATTATCAGCGATTGTGGGCGAGCTTCTTGACGTCTAGGGATATCCCGTCAGGGCTGAAAGTGACCGCTGCCAAGACCCCGACGAAAAGGAAGCCGATGAAGTGCTCGGCTCGTTTCTATTCTGCTCACTACGTAGCTCGACAGTTCGGCTTAGTTCAAATGATTCCTCGTTACGGTGTTTCTCTCGCCGAGAGGAATGATAAGTTAATGGAGTTGGAGGATATGGAGAGCTATGATGAGCTGCGGAGATGTTGGCGGGTGGCCCGTGATGGATTTGTTTTTCGGCCTTTTACTCCTAGCCCTGTTGGCTCGCCGGAGTTTATTAGTTGGTGGGATGGTTATCTTGCTCTGACTCGTCGGGAGACCTTTCATGCTGTAGCTGCTCGATTTACAGTGCCTAATCACCCTGAAATCATTTCCACCGACGGACCTTTTCTGGAGCAATCAGCTGCTGCTACCAAAAAAGCATCGAAGAAAGGTGAGTTTTATATCATTTCTCGTTTTGAGCGTTTCTATGATGTAGTTTGGGACCCCGATAATAAGGATAGGGTATATGAAATTGCTGCTGTAAATTTTGAGTCACTAAAAAACGTTAGGATGGGTAAGGCCATGCTGGAGCATGCTAAGTTAGCCAAAAAACGTGGGGGTCCGGGTGAGATCCCTCCTTGGCATACGTTCTATAAACCATTTGGCCCTTCCCTTCCCTTACTGCCTGATTTTGTCGAGTCGTTGGGTTGTGTGTCTTCCCCTGTCGAGCCTCCTATGAGTGTTACCTCCCGTCCTCGTAGTCGTCAAGCTAGTTCCCAGGTTACTTTTACGGGGTACCAAGCTGATGACTCGCGAGACATATCAACGATTTACCTTTTATGTGAATACAAGGATGGGGGTACCGTTGCTCTTGACGACTCAGGTAGCTTTTCTTCATTTTTCTTATTCGATTGTCCTTGTGTACTAACGTGTTTGTTTGTTTTGGCAGGGAAAAAGTCATCGGCCTCTCCTGCTGACAAGAACAAGAAGGTCGTCAAGGAACCGATTATCCCCATGGCCATTCCGCTGCAGGTCATCAGTCCATCAGGACCTTCGCCCGCCGTATCTCAATCCTTGCAGACGTCTGAAGCTCAATCTTCTGTCGACAAGGTAACGGATCCCCTTGTCGTATATATCCGACGCTCTCGTCGGCTCTTCTATCAGCGAGGTGGCACGAGTGCCATAATCGTGAGCAGTTCCGACGAAGAGGTAGTCCTTGTCTGATTTACTTATCACATTTTTCAACTTACATTGATGTCTCGTTTCTTGTCAGGAAGCAAGTTCTAAAGGAAGGCGTCAAGCTGCTAAGGATGACCTCCCACCTCGAAAACGAGTTAGGTCGATGGCTGATAGCTCGTCTGACAGCGAGGACGATGGGTCGCGTTTTCAGCGAGTGGAGGTTCCATCTCGTCCGTCCTCTTCAGTTCACATCGAGGAACCTCTCGTCGACCCCGTTGTCGACGGTACATCGAGCGATGCAGCTGCAGCCCATCGAGAGGTTGAGCCTTCTGTCCCCGAGCCTGCTCATGTCAAGGAGACTCCTGTTTCAGTTCCTCTGCCTCGTCGAGAGGTAATTTTCATCATCAAGTCATTCGGAAACCCTTCGCTTATTTTGTACTTGGCTAATCATGTTTCTCTCTTATTTTCGCAGATCCCTTTGTCTAATCAAGCCAAGGATACCTCTCAACGACTCTCCCAGATGCTGGCTCGGTTTGCTGGTACTCACGCTCCGTCGATGAGCTCTTCCTCTCAAACCCTGTCGACAGTATCGGACCAATCTAATCAAGCCCCTTTTACTCCCGAAGAGCTTGCTCAATTCGAGGGGCTACTGTCGAGCCATCAGAGCCAGCCGTTGGAGGTCCTCATGATCAATATGGGACCGTCCCTTGATGACTTAATGAGCCGGCTGTCCTCCGCCAGACTCCCTGACGATAAAGCGCCTTTTTACTCTAACTTTGCGAGACAGTTTGCGAAGATGAGGGGTGATTTCAAGGAAAATGACAAAGCTATCAAGGCGAGGACAACTTCTGCATCTCCTGTCGAGGCCCTCCAGTCTCGATTTAACGAGCTCTACATTCAGGGTTTTGGCCTCAATGACTCACTCACTCATCTCCGAGATGCCGAAGCCGACTTGGTTGCAGCCATTGCCAAGCTGCAGATGGATCTGGACTCGGTCCGAGGCAAGATGAAGGAAGTTGTTGGCGAGGCTGATTCAGTCACGGTGGAATTGTCTAACACCGCCGATCTGCTCGACGAGGCGAAGGCTGCCGAAAACGAAGTGATTGCCAAAGCAAACGCGGCAGCAGCTGATCAGGCCAGAATCGAGACGGCCCTCAAAGGATTTATCACCAAGTTTACTCAGGATTTCTTGCGTTGATTGTTTTCGGCCTGCGAGCAGTTTGATGCGGCACATGTGCCTTAGTACTTTGATTTCTCAGACTTAGTTTATTTCTCTGTTTATGCATTGGCCTGATGGCCACAGACTCATTTACTTTTCTGTCGATGTATTGGCTTGATAGCCATAAACTGATTCTCTTTAGTAGACTTTTTCTTTTGGCTTTATATCGTATTGTCTTTATATCGAAGCCAAATAGCCTAAGTACTTAACCCCCGGTCCCTCGATTTGATCCCTTGACGGACCATCTCTCGCAAGTGAAACATAACTTGATTGCCAATAAAATCGAGCCAACTTATTAAACTTAAACGAAATGCCTTGATGTAAAAGATTTGCAAATCGGGAAACAAAAATTTAAAATAAAACGGAAGTATTTATATTAAAAACGAAAGTAAATACATCTAACACTACTAATTCAAAGATTTTTAGCCTAAATAAACGAAAAACGAAGTAAAAACGAAAGCTTAAAGTAAATCCTACTTATATTTACAGAGGTATCGGCGCGCTGAAATACTCTTGACGCCGTTCGATTTCCATCTCCAAAGCTCGCTGATGTTCCAGACACATCGATTCCCAAAGAGTAGGCCTAAACTTTTTCAAGTATTTTCCATTAATGGGGTCTCGACAGAGATCCCCATCTGGCTTTTTCAAGATGTAGCCTCCTCCCCGAGTTATCGAGAAGATTTCATATGGCCCTTGCCACGTTGCGCTCCACTTGCCATACTTTTTCTCGCGCTGATGAAGTGGCAACACAACTCTCCAGACCATGTCCCCGACGTCAAAGTGTTTCCTGCGTATCTTTTTATCGTAGCATCGGGCAACTAGCCTTTTTTGTGCCTCGATCTTGTCTAACGCGGCAACCCTGATCTCGTCGAGCTCGTCGAGCTGCTGGAACATGTTTTCAGTATACTCTTCGGGCGTCAGCTCGTTTTGCTGCATCACCCGCAGAGATCGGACATTGATTTCCATCGGTAGAACGGCTTCCTGTCCGTAAGTTAGCTTATACGGAGTGGTGCCTGTACTTGTCCGTTTGCTTGTCCGATAAGCCCACAATGCCTCTGACAGCATCAAGTGCCAAGCTCTTGGGTTCTCCTCGATCATTTTCGAGATAATGTCCTTGAGGACTCGATTAGAAGCTTCTGCTTGGCCATTCCCTTGTGCATAATACGGTGTTGAATGTACCAATTCAAAACCCATCGACCTGGCAAACTCCTTGATTTCTTGACCGACGAACATCAGTCCCCTGTCAGTGACAATGGTCTGCGGCAGACCAAACCTGTGAATGATCAAGTCCTTGATGAACTTCATCACCTCGGCCTGATTGGCCTGTTTGAGTGGCTTGGCCTCTACCCACTTGGTAAAATAGTCCGTGGCCACAATAATGTACCGATGGTGTTTGGAAGACGAAGGGTGGATCTCCCCGATGACATCGATGGCCCAACATCTGAAAGGCCATGGCTTGATTATCATGTTCATTTCCTCGACGGGCATCCTTTGGACCACCCCGAAGCGTTGGCATTTCTCACAACCCCTTGCCAATTGAATACAGTCTCCCACCATCTTTGGCCAGTAATAGCCATATCGGCGCAGCAGCCATGCTAACTTGTGACCATTTTGATGGGCCCCACAAATTCCTTCATGAGCCTCCATCATAATTCTCATGGCCTCTTGCTGATCGACGCATAACAGGAGCACGCCGTCATGGCTTTTTCTGAACAGTTGATCGCCTATCAAGACATAATTGACTGCCCTGAGCCTCGTCTGTCGAGATGCTCGGTCCGACGGATCAGCCAGATATTTTCTGATCGGCTCTCTCCAGTCATCAGGGTCCTGAAACACACTCAAAACAGTCAGAACGTTGTCTCGATACATAAATGAAGGACAGTGTCGTCTCCTGACGACATAGAGAGATTCCTCGATGTCATCAGGGAGATCAACACCAGTCGCCAGTTGGGCCAAACTGTTGGCCTCGCTGTTGTTTCCCCTTGTTACATGGTAACACGTAACATCAACAAACTCCGACAACAAGGACATCGCAGTTAAATAATATTTGTCAAGTGTTGGGTTTCGGCATTTGTAAGTACCTTGTATTTGCCTGATAACCAACTGCGAGTCCCCGACGATGATGACAGACTTGCTGTCGAGCTCTCTAAGCATTTCCAGTCCAATTATCAAGGCTTCGTATTCGGCCTGATTGTTAGTACACTCAAAATCAAATTGAATTGATAACTTAGTTTTTACATTTGACGGAGAAATCAAGACTATACCTGCTCCAGACAGCCTGTCGGTTCTAGATCCATCGAAGGCCAGTGTCCATGGCCTGATCTCTATTGTCATCGAGTCCAGTTCTTTGAGAACGGCCTGATCGATATCGAGACATGGATGGTCAACCAGAAAATCAGCCAATACTTGGCCTTTGACTGCTTTTTGCGGTACGTACTGTAATTGATACTCCATCAATTGGATGGCCCATCGACCGATCCTTCCCCTCATTACAGGCTTAGCTATCATGTACTTTATCACATCAATACCAGAAATAACCAATACTTTTACAGGCAGCATGTAATGACGCAATTTCTTGCAAGAGAAAAATAATGCAAGGCATACCTTTTCTATCGGCGAGTACCTTTGCTCTGTTTCCGTCAAGTGCCTGCTCAAGTAATAGATTGCTCGTTCGAACCCATCCTCGTCGTCTTGTGCCAGAAATCCGCCGACAGTGTCATCCGTGGCAGATATATATAACTTCAAGGGTTTCCCCTTGACAGGCGGCATCATTACAGGCGGCATCGTCAGCTTGTCTTTGATTTGCTGAAACGCCTGCTCGTGCTCCGTTTGCCAGCAGAACTCCTCTTTGTCCTTCAGCTTCAACAAAGGCGAGAAGACCTTCGTTTTTCCAGCCAAGTTAGAAATGAACCTCCGTAAAAAGTTAACTTTCCCAAGGAATTGTTGTAATTCCTTCTTCGTCGACGGAGGTCTGGCTGTCAGGATAGCTTTGGACTTATTTTTATCAATCTCAATCCCCTTGCGATGCACCAAGAAGCCAAGAAAATTGGCTGACGCAACTGCAAACACACACTTCAAGGGGTTAAGCTTTAGTTTATGTTTCCTCATTTTGGCAAATGACTTCGCCAAATGCGTTAAGTGTTCGTCGTAGCTAGCCGATTTAATAATAATGTCATCGATGTAAATTTTTACAAAGTCATCGATGTACTCACTGAAAATGCAGTTCATGGCTCGTTGATAAGTGGCTCCGGCGTTTTTGAGTCCGAATGGCATCACTTTCCATTGGAAGGTGCCTATCCCGCCGGGACATTGGAAAGCCAACTTTGGTACGTCGTCGACAGCCACAAAAATCTGATTGTAACCTGCACTTCCGTCGACGGCTGTCAGGAACATGTTGCCAGCGGCAGCATCGATTAACATGTCCGCCATTGGCATCGGGTATTCGTCTTTCGGAGATGCAAGATTCAGGTCTCTAAAATCAATGCATATCCTGATTTTCCCGTTTTTCTTCATTACGGGAACTACATTTGCTACCCACTCCGGATATCGGGCCACCTCGATAAAACTGGCCTTTAACAGCTTCTCGATCTCCTCCCTGATCAGTCTGCAGACCTCGACAGACATCCTTCGCAGGGGCTGTTTCCGGGGTAAGTACCCTTCAAGTATCGGAATACGATGTTCTACCAACTCCCTGCTTAACCCAGGCATCTCGTCGTAATTCCAAGCAAAACAGTCCTTGTACTCCGTCAACACTTGTATCAATCGATCCTTCTGGCCATCATTAAGCAATGCGCTGATGTAAGTTGGCCTATGATCATCTTCGGTACCTAACTCAATCTCGACGACAGGGTCTTGCACCTGTATCTTGATGTCATCGAGCTTGGCTGGCGCCGTTGCTAACTCTTCTAACTGAATTTCATCGCCGACCGACGGTGGCGCTTCTTCCTCGAAGATGAGATCTCCTGTACAGCATTCGGCCACATAGGCCCGAAACCTCTTGATTAAATCGGCACATGCTTCCTGCTGTGGCCCGATAACAACAATCTCATCAATTTCCAATCTGTCGGCCTTACAGGCCGATGGTCTTTCGTCATCAGGACAATTCATTAATCCTGACAGTGCTCTTCTTGCGGCCCCGACTCCTTGACGTTGCAGGGCCGACTTAGTTCCTTGGCTAAACAAGCCATTTCCAATTGCGTCAACTTCTTGCTTGAAGTGACTTCCTTCGGTCGTCCGTATTTGTCCTGCCCGATAAATCGATAAGGACCTACATCATCTCGATAATACGCTGCCTCGACAGCATTGACCTTGGCGGTGAATGGCCTGTTGTCGGCCATAATAATCTCCGGTTCGGTGGAGTCTCCCCAGATTAACAAGCATTGATGAAGAGAGGACGGTACACAAAGGGCTGAGTGAATCCAGTCCCTTCCCAACAACGCATTGTAAGAGGTGGCAGCATCTACCACGAAAAATGCAATTTTCAAGCTGGTCTTTCCGATCTTCACCTCGACAGGCAAGATTCCTAGTGTATCAGCCTTTCCCCCTGTGAAGTTGCTGACGATTACTTTTGTCTCCATCAGGTCCTCGCTGACCTTACCCAGCTTGTACATCGTCGACGAGGGCATTACATTGACGGCTGCCCCGTTATCGACCAGCATTCTGTCAATGGGTTTTCCGTCGATATGCCCTGATACATACAATGGCCTGATATGTCTGGCCATAAAGGATGGTGGCTTTTGGAATATTGTCTCGATCTTTCTATCCCAATCGGTCTCTTTCTCGTCGTCAACCGATAGCAGCTCTAGATCTTCTGCCATTTGTACGACTGGCATACCCTCATCCCAAAAACCATCAGTGGAATATCCCAACTCCTCGTTGACGAATTCAACGAGTTCTGAATCGACGGTGTTGCATTCCATCGTCGTCGAGCCGTCTGTCGGCTGACTGGTGGCAGCGCTTTCTACTACCTTTGTTTCTGTTTTCGTATCGACCGCTTGCCTAGCGACCTCTTGCATCTCGATTTCCTGCTGTTCAATAGGTCGATCGACCTGTTTCTCGACGGGCTGTTTTTCAGCTTCCCGTTTCCCGACTTCCTGGCCAAATTTGACCTTGTTTTCCTTATCATCCCTGTTGTCGAAAATCTCGGCAAATTTTGCCTTGAGATCATTCCCATCTTCTTCGTCGGACAGTAAGTCATCCTCTTCCATTGCCTTAGTTAAATCGATAGTGCCGAATTTAACTTTTCCCGGGGTCCACTTGGAAGTATCCATTTGTATCGGGCCCTTGGCTTTACTGTCGACCACTTGGCCAGTTTTGGCCTCTCTCTTTTCCTGTAACTGTTTCTGTTCCGCTGACGGTGGTTTCTTTGTTGACTCCTCTTTCATCGGGGCTTTTCCCTTAGCAATTTCTAGTCCTTTCCGTTGGCGTAGGAAACGCCTATATTGAGTCCGGGTCATCTGATCGACCCTTCGATCTCCAGGAAATTTCGGGTGCCTGACGGGAACCCATCGATCCACCTGTGTATCAGCGGGAGTGTGGACGGTTCGCGGCCTCGATGAGCCTGGCGGAGTAATCTTTGGTGACGGACCATGTGTCCTGTCTCTACGACTGGCGGTCGATCTGACCTGCCTAACTGGTGTCCTGTCAGGGGATCGCTCCCTGATTCTGCTGTTTCGGTTGGTACCTTCCTGATGCCGTCGAGGCATCATGGTTTTAACCTGTTCCCGGCGTTGTTCCGCCGATGATGTTGCGCGTTCAGTATTTTCCTTCGGAGTTGGGACCGGATACGGCCCCATGGGTCGAGGTGGTGGCGGTGGTGGCGTCGCCTGCGGCTGCGGCGCTGTTTGGGGGTTTGCCTGCGGTTGCGGCATTACCTGATAAGGATACCCTGACGGCATTACATTTGGCCAAGGCATGTATGGGCCATATATCGCTGGGTTGATGAACAGCGGGACTGTCGCCAACTCGTTTTGGCACCTCGCACACAGGCCCATTACCTTGTTTCTCATGTCATAATCTGGATCATCGTCTGAATACAGCTTCTCGCCTGTTGGTAATTCCGTGATTGTTATGACATTTATCCCTACTTCGTTTTGTTGGAAAGGATTGGTGTCAACCGTCATCGGCTTTGTGATTTTCCAATCCGGGGCAAATCTCAAGATACCCTTGTCGAGGTGGTCTTGCACCATCCACCTGAATACTAGACACTCGTTCGTTGCGTGAGTCCAAACATCATGATATTTGCAATACGTTTTACCTGATATCTTCATTGATGGTGGAATCACATGGTCTCCTTTGAGGCGGAGGATCTTGTCGGCCAGCAACTGATCGAATATGGCCTCTGTTTTCGAGACGTCGAACGAGTAGCGTCTCTCTCTGTCAGTCTTATATTCAGCGTCTCGTCGCACCAAATTATTTGGCACCTTGATAGTAGGTTGAGGTTCTTTCGGCTTGGCGAGAGCCGTACAGACGGTGTTCTTAGGGCAGACCACTTCTGCCAGTCCGATCTCGATACCCTGCTGCTCAATCGGTCTGCTGACCTGATTGATCTGCTCCTCACTAGAGTCGGCCATACCCACTTGATAATAGCTCCCTCTGGGCTGTCGGCCGTTCTCGTCCCTCAATACTCGTTCATATCGGACCGCGTGATCGGTCAGTTCGAACAAGTCTTCGTGGTATTGTGCCATCATGATCTTTCGTAACTCGAAATGCATGCCATGGATGGCAATTTTGATGCATTCCCTTTCTGGCAGCGGGATGGCACAGAATCCTCTGGCCCTGATGAACTTCTTCATGTATTCTTCGACAGTCTGTCCTGTCAGCTGCCTCATGTTCGACAGCTCGATGACGGACACCTCGAGTGGAGCCTGATAGTGGTTCATCACGAATATTTTTTCCATGGATGGCCAGTCGGGGACCGATCCAGGCTTTAAATTGGCGTACCAGTGGAACGCCATTCCCGTCAAGGAGTTAGGAAACAGTTTCAATTTTAACTCGTTTGTCATGTTGCCACATTCCAAAGAAAATCGAGCAAGATGCTCAGTGGCAGATTGTGACCCCTCGCCTGAAAACAGTGTAAAATTCGGCGGTCTGTAGTTCAACGGGAATGGGATCTGATCGATATACTCCGGGTGAGGCTTATTATACCTCGCTGCCCTGTTCCCTTGTCTCCTGACGAACATTTCTTCGGCTTGGTTCACCGTCAAGAGGTCTTCTGGACCATCTGCAGCGCGGTGAACTGTCCTGTCATAGGCCGATAGATTGGCCTGATGTACTTCATGGCCGTACCCGACGGCCTCTGAGCGGTCCTCTTCGGACCTGCCCCCCGAGTGTAGATGATTTCTTGTTTTAGAAGTACTTCCTCGTTTATCCGGGACATTAGATTGTCCATTTCCTTGCTTGAAAGGTGATTCGTCCCTCGATGAGTTTCCTCCGATATGGATTGCAGGGCCCTTGCCCTTGTCAACAGCAGTCCTCTGCGGCCCAGTCCAGGCCTGCGTTTGGATGCCATTAGCGAGCATGTTGATGCTTTCAGTGAGCGACGTCAACTTTGCCTCCAAGTGTATCAAGGCGTTATTTACAGTGTGGCTGGCTTCTGTACTGGCCTGACTTGCGGCAGTGGCCGAGCCCAGCATGTTCTCAAACTTACCGACGATGTTAGACCAATCCTCCTGTTTGGTCTCAAGGTCCCTGGTGAAGCTACGGACCTGTTCAGTCAGTTCATCGATTCTGTCGGCTCCTTCCATAGTCAGTGGAACCGTCGATAGATTTTCCAATGTATGCGTTACGTCAGAACGTGTTCTTGTCAAGGTTGATCGAGTCCTGCGTGGTACCTGTTGATAGAAATAGTGTCCTGCAAGCCAGCTGTATGGCTAGCATTAATTGTAATTAATGAGGAACTATTCAATTTAGATTAATAAATGCACTTTTATTAAATGGTCATCTTTATCTTATGTAATATTTGTCTACGCATAAGGATAGAAGTCCTTAGATCACAGGGCTATGGGACAACCCGTGGACTGATCTCTAAGGCCGTGATCTAGAATATATTCAAGAGTCGTAGAGTCCAATCGAGATAGGACATCGTTGGATTCGGTTAGACTCTCACTATTGTGTATACTCCGATGAACTGGAGGACGCTGGGGTCCACGAGCGTGACTGGGATAGTCGATACACATAAGTGGGTGGCTTGCTGGGATGGCAAGCGCACTGAATACCCCAATTAGGAAATAACTCACCATGGAAGCGGTAATCGCATATCGGGGTTGAAGTTATTCCAATTTACGATAGTATACGAGGAACGATCCCTAACTACTTGAGATGATAGGGTTTATCTGGTGCGAGAACGTCTATACTTTGATATGAGTTCCGACTGACTGGGGATCACCAGAAAGTCTCTGTGGACTCATGTTGGGTATAGAGGAACTCGTATGCAGATTCATATCATCAACAAAGGATCCATTGACTCGACTTGATAGGTCGAGAAATTCTCCTATGGATTTCTGTGAGAAATTAATTCTGATGAAATCCTTGGCCAAGGTAACTGACGACTTTATGTAAGTAGCTCATAAAGAACAAGTCAGAAAGAATTTATTTCGAGATCAGAGAACATAAGGTCAAGACAAAAGATAAGGGAATCCGATGAAAGACCATACCCTTAAGTCTCGACTGGGAGATTGATCGATGGAGAGATTGTGTCGTATATGGAAATTGTAAATGATAAAAGGTTCACTGAATTAATTCACCAGTGATTGGGCTCCATGGGCTTGTGACTGGACATCGACCGTGGAGTGTGGGAGAATTCCCAAATTAGCAGGGGTGCTGATTTTGGAATGATTAATCGACAGAGTGTTCGATTAATTTAGAGCATTTATTGCTCAAGTAATTAAATAATATTTAATTACAACCCACGGCCAATTATGTGGTGAACCTACGGGGGCATACACAATACACAAGTAGCGAAAGCGAGGAAACAGGAACGAACCAGTCGACTGGGTCGACTGGGTCAAAATCGACTGGGTCGATTAAATGGGTGGGTCGACTGGGTCGACCCATATGGAACAAAATTGGATCCAATTGGAATTGGATCAAGATTATAAATTAAATTGGAATTTAATTTATAAGTAAATTAATTAATTAGGATTTAATTAATTAATAGAATAATTAATTTAATTAGACTTGGAGTTTAATTAATTAATTGGGAGATGATTTAATTAATTGGGCTATTTAATTGGAAGATTAGATAAAGCCCTGAAAGATTAATTAATATGGGCCATGAATTAATTAGGAGACTAGGTCTTCTAATTAAATAGGGCCATGGCCCATGTAGGAGAGAGAAGACCTAGTCCTAATAGGACTAGGATAGAAAGAAAACTATAAATAGCTTTCTTCTAGTTATTTTTCACACAACTCCTTAAGCAAAAATTGAGCAAAGCAAAATTCTCTCCCTCCCCTTTACCAGATCGGCCGAACCCTCTTCTGTGCAAGGAAGAATTTTTCGTGTTTGATCCTTTTGTTCCAAAGTCGTTCTTAAAGTCCTGAGTTAATATAGCCTATGTTCTAGTCGATTAGGTTATATTATTTTCGTGATATTGTGGTGTATCAACTCGTAGAGGCGCAACACGTGGGGCGCTACAAAAGGTGTGGGTCGATCAACCGGGGTCAGAATTCAGAGCTCATATTGCTAGCCGAGGATTTGCAAGGAGACAGGTATAAACGAGAAAACTTATACTGTCGTTTAATTATATTTATATATATACAACTAGAGAATATCCTGGCAAGATTCTTTAAGAGGCCCTAGAAATTTTTTATATTCCGCTGTGCCTAGGGCTGTTTTTCTTACCGAATCCCAACAGTGGTATCAGAGCCAACTCTAGGCTTTGTATATATATGAATTTGCGAATTCTGTGTTTATTAAATCATATGTTTGATTTATGTGGCTAGTTCTTTAACTATGAATGTTTTAGGACTTTATTGTTAACTTAGAGTTAATGGGAAATTTTAGATTCGTATTTTTATCATGTTATTTTAATTTTGGATTGAGATTTAATTGGGACTGTTTTAATTAAATCATAAAAGTAATCAAAAACAAAAAAAAAAAAAAAATTTTTTTTGGATCCAACCCTGCGGTGGCACGCGGCGGTGCGCGGCAGCGCACCGCGGCTGGGCGACCACCGCAAGCCGCGGCATGCGGCAGCATGTGGACAGCATGCTGTCCGCGCACGCTGCGCACAGCAGCAGCCCACGGGCTGTTGTCTGCACGTGGCTGTGCGCGGCAGCCTGCTGCCGCGCGCTGTCACGCGCCACGGCTGCTGCCCGTGGCAGCTCACGCGCCCCTGCGGGATCGCGCGTGGGTTGTCCGCGTGGCAGCTCCTGATTAGCTTCGACTGGTCATGTTTGGGTTGGACTCTAATTCTGCCTATTTTGAAAATTCTGGAAATTTAGAATTTTGGGAAGATTAGGAAACTTGGAGTTTTGGGATAAGGTAGTTATCTTGTTAGAATTAAACACTACCTTAATTAAACTAATCTAAACAAAATAGGATTATCTTGAGAATCTTGGAGATTTGGGAATATTGGGAAACTTAGAGTTTTGGATAAGGTAAGAATCTTAGAGATTTAGATTACCTTAATTAACCAATCTTAATCAAGATAGGATTTGTAGATTACTTGGAGCTCAAGTAAGAGCTAATTAATCTTAGAGGTTAATTGTTAATTCAAAATTAATTAACTTGGATAAATTTTATGAATTAAAATTAAAGGAGCCGGTAAATTTACATTTTTGCCCTTATGTGAATTTATGCATGTTCTTGAGTGAATATGTGGATTGGTCGATTTTGCCCTTAAGCCCTGTGTTGTTTTTGGTTTATTTAATTTTGGGTTGTAATTAAATGGGCCTGATTGGTGCCCTTGCTTGCGCAAACAAATGTAATAGAATAGGACCATTTAAATTATGTAAGCTAGGCTTAGATTAGGCTTGGAGCCGAGAAGACCTCATGAAGACTTGGAGATCCACATGGAGGCCCATTTACCTTGGAGGACATGGAGGCCCAATTCATTACATGGAGGCCCAATCAAGCTGGATATTACAAAAAGGCCCATGATGTATGGGTTTAAAAATTGTAATAGTTAGGACATTTAATTTTCACCCTAGACTGACCAATTGATTCATCACGTGGCTCGTGATGGATCGCATAGGATGGGCAATCGACCAATCATATCTTGCTAGGTGATGAATGTTTACTTTTTCGCAAATTATTCTTTGATGTATGAGATGCATGCTTAGGATAGAAAACGTAAACAAGATAAGCATAATCTGATGAGACCTCGCACACTTAGAAACCTCCAATTGAACTTGAAATTCAATTAGAATATTAAATCGAATAACGGGCGCATATGAATAGTGTCTATGGTCCGAGCCTATCCAATTACTAGGTCTTAGGCATATTGTACAAATATATCTCGATGTCTCACGAGTCGTGGGTCGAGCTATAGGAAGATAATATGTCTATTGCCTCGATGCACGAGTTAAGTGCCAAGGGAGGGGATAGCAAGGTTTTAGGCGCTGTCTCACGAGTCGTGGGGCGTCTAGGATTGAACTATTTCTCTTCACGAGTATTGGACATGATTTAACGCTAGTAAGTATGGATGTCTCACGAGTCGTGGGTCCATATCGAAAAACGAGGCTAAATGAACTTAAGGGTTAGCTGCGATGGTTAACCGTTGACATAGTCGACCACCAAGTGGATCAAATAGTATGGCCAACGAGTCGTGGGTACTAGGAGATTGCATTTGGGCCTTAAGCCCGCTAGGATATTTTAAATTCCCGAAACTTATGTGGGGGCATAAGATTTTGATTAAAATAGTGGGAGTAATTTGCAAATGAAATCCATGTTTGTGAATTGTGCATTTTTAATTAATCTTTCGCGTATTTATTTCTTCTATCGTCATTTTATAGATATGATGTCAAAAGAGCTTAGAGCACTTAGAGATTTGTCCATCTCATCACTTGAACGTAATATTTTAACTGGACCCAACTTGCATTTCTGGACGCATCATTTGAATGGATTATTTGAAGCTGAAAACATATCTTATGTTTTGTCTGTGCCACCACCCATTACTATTTCACATAACGTTCCTGATGAGCTCCGTAAAAGCATCACCAAGTGGAAACTGGATGATGGCTTAGCTCGTGAATACATGTTGGAATATATGTCACTTGATCTGCGTTTGCAACATGAGCATATGGCATCCGCGAAAGAGGTTCTCTCGAATCTCAAATTCCTTTATGGGATTAGAGATGGTCGTCGCAGATTCGCGATCACGAGGGAACTCTTGCAAGCAAGAAAGAGAAAGGAAACTCCTGTCGGAATCCACGTACACAAGATGATTCGACTTCTATCTGAACTCGATGATATGGGTGTCGTGATGGACAATGATTTCCGAGTGGATATTATTCTACAATCTCTTCCTAGATCATATGACCGATTTATCGCGGACTTGAATCTCCAGAGGCGAGAGATCACTGTGCATGTCCTGCGACAAATGCTCGAGGAACACGAAGCTTCTTTTGGAAAGAAAGCAAGGGTTGGCGAAAGGACTGGGCGGCGTTCAAAACCAAAGCAAATGGAAACCAGAGCTCCTTACTGCACAAGGTCAAGGGAAAGGATTAAATTCGAACCTATGGAGAGTTCGAACAGGTATATTCCTTGTTGAAGTTAATTTTAAAATTAACTGTGCATTTTTGGTGTTAGACACTGACTGGAGTTCTCATCCTTGTAGGTGATGGGAGCATTAAGGAAACTAGAGCCTGAGGATTGGATCCTTGAATAAAGGCAATGGAGCTGGAGCTGCTACCAAGGCCGTAGGCAAAAGTAGATTTAGGTGGTTTGATAAAGTCATTAGGAAAACTTTCATTTATGTACCTAGTTATTAATGAAAAACTTTTTATTCATGTTATTGAATAATGTTGATTTTAATAAAAGCTCCTGTTTTTGTTTTTCATTTGGTACATTAAATTATTGACTTTACATTATGAAACCACCTAATTTAGTCATGCACGTACAACAAAACAAAAGGAAACAAGATAATGAAACATCTGCCCAATTGTGGCACGCTCGACTTGGACATATATCTAAGTCAAGGATTCAAAAGTTAGCATCTTCTGGCGCGATTGAAATCAATCGCATTGATGAAATGCCAACATGTGAACCATGTTTAAAGGGTAAAATGGCTAAGTTGCCATTTAAGGGAAACCCTGAGCGAGCCAAGCAAACATTGGACTTAATACATACTGACGTATGTGGACCACTAAGAAAAAGCGCCCGTGGTGGCTATGACTACTTCATCACTTTCACTGACGACTTTAGTCGTTATGGATATGTGTTCTTGTTGAAACACAAGTCTGAAGCCTTTGAGCGATTCAAAGAATTCAAGATGGAAGTAGAGAATCAACTTGGTCATACGATAAAGGCTCTTCGTTCTGACCGAGGTGGAGAATTTCTTAGTAACGAATTTCTGAATTATCTTGTAGAGCATGGAATATTATCGCAGTGGACTCCTCCTGCAACACCCCAGTTAAATGGAGTAGCAGAGAGAAGGAATCGAACATTGATGGACATGGTTCGATCCATGATGAGTGCCACTGACTTACCTCTTTCATTTTGGGGACATGCCCTCCTCACGGCAACGAAGATACTGAATATGTTACCTTCGAAATCCGTAGAAAAGACACCATACGAACTATGGTTTGGCAAGGCACCCTCATACGCATTCATGCGCATATGGGGATCTCCCGCTTACGTTAAAAAGCTAGTGGGAGATAAATTGGAAACTAAATCCACTTTGTGCAAATTCGTGGGGTATCCAGAAAACTCAATAGGATACGAGTTCTACGATCCTACAAGACAAACAACGTTTGTCTCGAGGAACGCACACTTCTTGGAGAAGGATTTCTTGGTAGACAAGAAAGAAAATAACGTAGAACTAGATGAGGTCACTGAAGCTGAAAAGACCTTAGAGGTCGATCAAGCTGACCCGTCACCACAGGCAGTGGGAGAACAAGAGCATGAAAGTGCACCAGAAAGTACACCGATACTTCGTAGGTCAGAAAGACAACGTAGAGAACCCGAGAGGTACTACGGTCTGCTGCATGAGACTGGACAGTCTCTAACCGACCCAAGGACTTACGAAGAGGCTATGCTAGACATAGACTCGGGAAAGTGGCGCGAAGCCATGGAATCCGAACTGGACTCTATGCACTCAAACAAGGTCTGGGCCTTGGTAGATCCACCAGTGGGAGTGGCTCCCGTGGGTTGCAAGTGGATCTATAAGCGAAAGCTTGGAGTGAACGGAGAGGTGATCACCTACAAGGCGCGACTAGTGGCAAAAGGATACACTCAAAGACCAGGTATCGACTTTGAGGAGACTTTCTCGCCCGTCGCAATGCCCAAATCCATTCGGATCTTGCTGGCCATAGCTGCGTGGTATAACTACGAGATATGGCAGATGGATGTAAAGACTGCCTTTCTCAATGGAGACATTGATAAGGAGATCTACATGGAGCAACCAAAAGGATATGCATCCAAAGGAGATGAACACAAGGTGTGCAAACTCCAGAGGTCCATTTATGGACTGAAGCAAGCTTCCCGAAGTTGGAACATTCGTTTTGATGAGACAATCCAAACTTTTGGATTCATCAAGAACATGTTCGAACCTTGCGTGTACAAGAAGATCAGTGGGAGTACAGTTGAATTTTTGGTGCTTTACGTTGACGACATTCTTCTCATTGGAAACAATGTAAAAGCATTGTCTGAAACTAAAGCATGGTTGTCTACACAATTCTCAATGAAGGATATGGGAGAAGCATCCTTTGTACTAGGTATAAGGATCTACCGAGATAGATCAAAAGGACTGCTGGGCCTCTCCCAATCCCAGTACATAGACAAAATCTTGAAAAGATTTAGTATGGAAGAATCCAAGAGAGGATTGCTTCCAATGAGACATGGAATTGCACTCTCCAAGTCCATGGCCCCAAAGACGCCAGAGGAGAGAAGCAATATGTCTCGAGTACCGTATGCATCCGCGATAGGAAGCATAATGTATGGTATGCTGTGTACGAGACCAGACGTAGCGTACGCTCTAAGCGTTACAAGTCGCTACCAGTCCGATCCAGGTGAGCAGCACTGGATAGCCGTAAAAGCAATTCTGAAGTACCTGAGAAGGACTAAGGAATTGTTCTTGGTATACGGTGGAGGAGAATTGAAATTGGAAGGCTATACAGACTCGAGCTTCCAATGTGATGTAGACGACTTCAAGTCGACATCAGGATATGTTTTCTGCCTCAATGGTGGTGCGGTTAGCTGGAAGAGCTCCAAGCAGGAAACAACCGCGGATTCAACCACTGAAGCAGAATACATTGCCGCGAGTGACGCAGCAAAGGAAGGTGTTTGGATGAGGAACTTCATCCAGGAATTGGATGTGATACCTAGCATTGCTGAGCCCGTTACTATCTTCTGCGATAATAATGGGGCAATAGCGCAAGCAAAGGAGCCGAGATCTCATCAGAAATCCAAGCACGTACAAAGACGATACCATGTGATAAGAGATATCATTGGTAGAGGAGACATTAAGATGGAACGTGTCGACTCAGAAGATAATACGGCGGACCCACTGACGAAGCCTCTGCCTCAAAAGGCATTTGAGAAACATCTGCATAAGATGGGACTCAAGAACATAAAAGACTGGCTTTAGGACAAGTGGGAGATTGATAGAAATAGTGTCCTGCAAGCCAGCTGTATGGCTAGCATTAATTGTAATTAATGAGGAACTATTCAATTTAGATTAATAAATGCACTTTTATTAAATGGTCATCTTTATCTTATGTAATATTTGTCTACGCATAAGGATAGAAGTCCTTAGATCACAGGGCTATGGGACAACCCGTGGACTGATCTCTAAGGCCGTGATCTAGAATATATTCAAGAGTCGTAGAGTCCAATCGAGATAGGACATCGTTGGATTCGGTTAGACTCTCACTATTGTGTATACTCCGATGAACTGGAGGACGCTGGGGTCCACGAGCGTGACTGGGATAGTCGATACACATAAGTGGGTGGCTTGCTGGGATGGCAAGCGCACTGAATACCCCAATTAGGAAATAACTCACCATGGAAGCGGTAATCGCATATCGGGGTTGAAGTTATTCCAATTTACGATAGTATACGAGGAACGATCCCTAACTACTTGAGATGATAGGGTTTATCTGGTGCGAGAACGTCTATACTTTGATATGAGTTCCGACTGACTGGGGATCACCAGAAAGTCTCTGTGGACTCATGTTGGGTATAGAGGAACTCGTATGCAGATTCATATCATCAACAAAGGATCCATTGACTCGACTTGATAGGTCGAGAAATTCTCCTATGGATTTCTGTGAGAAATTAATTCTGATGAAATCCTTGGCCAAGGTAACTGACGACTTTATGTAAGTAGCTCATAAAGAACAAGTCAGAAAGAATTTATTTCGAGATCAGAGAACATAAGGTCAAGACAAAAGATAAGGGAATCCGATGAAAGACCATACCCTTAAGTCTCGACTGGGAGATTGATCGATGGAGAGATTGTGTCGTATATGGAAATTGTAAATGATAAAAGGTTCACTGAATTAATTCACCAGTGATTGGGCTCCATGGGCTTGTGACTGGACATCGACCGTGGAGTGTGGGAGAATTCCCAAATTAGCAGGGGTGCTGATTTTGGAATGATTAATCGACAGAGTGTTCGATTAATTTAGAGCATTTATTGCTCAAGTAATTAAATAATATTTAATTACAACCCACGGCCAATTATGTGGTGAACCTACGGGGGCATACACAATACACAAGTAGCGAAAGCGAGGAAACAGGAACGAACCAGTCGACTGGGTCGACTGGGTCAAAATCGACTGGGTCGATTAAATGGGTGGGTCGACTGGGTCGACCCATATGGAACAAAATTGGATCCAATTGGAATTGGATCAAGATTATAAATTAAATTGGAATTTAATTTATAAGTAAATTAATTAATTAGGATTTAATTAATTAATAGAATAATTAATTTAATTAGACTTGGAGTTTAATTAATTAATTGGGAGATGATTTAATTAATTGGGCTATTTAATTGGAAGATTAGATAAAGCCCTGAAAGATTAATTAATATGGGCCATGAATTAATTAGGAGACTAGGTCTTCTAATTAAATAGGGCCATGGCCCATGTAGGAGAGAGAAGACCTAGTCCTAATAGGACTAGGATAGAAAGAAAACTATAAATAGCTTTCTTCTAGTTATTTTTCACACAACTCCTTAAGCAAAAATTGAGCAAAGCAAAATTCTCTCCCTCCCCTTTACCAGATCGGCCGAACCCTCTTCTGTGCAAGGAAGAATTTTTCGTGTTTGATCCTTTTGTTCCAAAGTCGTTCTTAAAGTCCTGAGTTAATATAGCCTATGTTCTAGTCGATTAGGTTATATTATTTTCGTGATATTGTGGTGTATCAACTCGTAGAGGCGCAACACGTGGGGCGCTACAAAAGGTGTGGGTCGATCAACCGGGGTCAGAATTCAGAGCTCATATTGCTAGCCGAGGATTTGCAAGGAGACAGGTATAAACGAGAAAACTTATACTGTCGTTTAATTATATTTATATATATACAACTAGAGAATATCCTGGCAAGATTCTTTAAGAGGCCCTAGAAATTTTTTATATTCCGCTGTGCCTAGGGCTGTTTTTCTTACCGAATCCCAACACCTGTGATGTCATCTGTCGATAACAAAAGAGCAACCACTTAGTATCAACTGATTGACTGTTTGGCAAAGAGATAATCAAGCTGTCAGCTAGCCAAAGTTGGCTGATAATCGTTTCATGGCAACTTAATAAAAACCCAAAAATCACTTTCATGCCCCCCGAGCCATAAACTGTTTGGCTGGTGGGTTTTTGATAAAAACATTTTGAGAAACTTTCATGTCCCACCGGGCCATAAACTGTTCGGCTGGTGAACCCTTGACAGAAAGCATTCAAAAAGATTTTCATGTCCCACTGGGCGTGCCAAAATATTGTTTGCGATAAATTTTGACACCCGTATTCCTTGATATCGAGCCATAGCTTGGCAGCTAGTCCCACTGGGCATCGAAAGTCCCACTGGGCGTGCCAAAATATTGTTTGCATATAAATTTGGCCCGATTATACCCTGATGTCAAGGGATTGCTTGCGTATAAATTTCATATCGAGGAACACCTCGACGACGTCGAGTAGCCACCGAGCGTGCCGAAATATTGTTTGCGATAAATTTTACATCGATGGGTCGACGTCGAGGGATTGGCATCGAGCGACCTCTGGCATCGAGGGCATGTGCCAAAGTTCAATTACGATACAGTGGTCGTCGAGGTATGCTTGACGTCGAGGGATTGACATCGAGGTATGCTTGGCATCAAGGTGTGCCAAAATGCTGTATGTTGCAGACCTGTCAGTAAACCCCTCGACGAGCCAGCAACTCGACGAGAAATGCCTCGATATGATATGGAAAAAGTGCGGGCGTGCCAATGTTTGTGCGTGCAAACATAACGATTCAAAATTAGACATGTTGATATCTGTACATTAATAATGTGAGTGTCTTGATAAAGACATATTGATATCATAATGGGCTGTCCTGATAAGGCTGACTTCTAAACGATTGCGACAGAGTAGGCAAACACTACCCCTAGTTCTTTTCTATGCCTGCCTGGCCGCAGGACTTAAACAATTTATGAAAATCTCTCTTGAAATGCCATGTTTTATAGCCAATCGATGGCCTGTTTATCATATCAGTGGATTTATAAATCAGTAAACAGGTCGACAATCAATCAGTTTTACACAATCATCTTGACAGAAAACAACAGCTTGACAGAAACAGCGTATCAATGGAAATTAGTCGACGTAAAGCATATTTAAGCAAATGAAACGAGATATACGAACTAAATCACTTCCATTAATAATAAAAGAAAATTAGCACGTTTCCCGATGTACAAACATTACAAAAATATGCAAAACGATAAAGTTCTCCTTTCTTGGCAAAGTCTGCCAAACGAGTAGATAAATCGATTAGGTTCTAAAAAATGACTCCTTGATCGGCAGGGAACCCGCCGATGAGCTGATGAAACATGACAATGCATTAAGTTGACAGAAAGTAACATTGACGACGGGGGACCACCGTCAATGGTTCGCCCAACCTTGATGGATAACCACCAATCGGGCTCCTGATCAGCGGGTGGCCACTGACCAAGGCATCGACGAAGCAGATGGCTACTTAGCCGATAGCCGTCAAGCAGATGGCTACTTGACGACGAGCTCATCAGGCAGATGGCTACTTGATGAGTTTGTCATATAAATACGTGGGCACTTACATGACAGTTAACAGCGAGCTACTTGCTGATATGAGTGGTATCGCTCGAGTCAGTGTCAGCTGACGGCGGAAGACGGCGGCGGCGGCGGCGGCGGCTGACTGTGAGCGGCGGCGGCGGCGGCGGCAGGCCTTCAGGCTGTCAGGGATCACTGGTGGCTGAGGAGGGACAGACTGATATCGAGGAGTTGGCGGGCTGATAACTTGACAGAAAACAGCTGTTAACTGCCTGCTATCAAGGGGTTTCGCTCGAGACAGCGCCTGGACAGCGGAAGCAGCGGCGGCGGCGGCTTAGTATCGACGGCGGCGGCTTAATGTCGGCGGCGGCGGCGGCGGCGGCGGACCTTGGGCGGCGGCGGAGGATTTTGGGCGGCGGCGGCGGCAAGACTTCAGGCTGTCGAGGGTAGCTGGTGGCTGAGGAGTGACGGTTGATATCAGGGGTTCTACAGGGTGTTTGCTGAAAAAGAAGCAGCGGAGCGCTGGACTTCCGGAGAGGCGTTGAGCCGATCAGTGTTAGACTGAAAAGTTGTTGATTGAGTTGTGTGTCGCGTGTAGCAGCCTGCTGCTGTATTTATAGTTGTTGCTGGAAGATAAGCTGATGGCTGTCAACTGACTCCCTGATGGCCGAAAATTGAGGGGCTGATGGCCACTATCCCACTTCTCCCACTACTTATGATACTTCCCACTACCTCCACTACTCCAATGGTGGTTTTCTCTTTATTTTCTGCTGAAAATTAATGTTAATGGAGGTTGGAGAAGGAAGAACGTGTGTTTTTGTTTAATTTGAATTTTAGTTTGAATTGGTAATTAATTATGAGAGAATTAAGGAGTTTGTTATGTAGCCAACTTGGTTAGCCTTTAACCTTATCTCATAATTAAATTCCCAATCAGTAATTAAATAAAACAAGAAGTGGGTTGACCAAATGGGTCATGGCCGATTTGGGCTGGGTCGTGGGCGGTTCGGACCCGGTCGGACCACGGTTGGTCTTGGGTCGAGCTATGTGGTCTTGTAGTTTGCCCATTTAATTAATTACCCAATTAATTAATCAATGGCCCTATTTATCAAGTGGGCTACTTAATTAGACTTGGCCCAATTAATTAATCAACTTAATTAATTAGTCCAAATCACTTATTGAATTGGGCTTAATTAACCATAATTTGGCCTTTAATTCTTTAATTAATTAAACTTGGCCCATAAATTAATTAATTTAATTAATTAATTAATTTATGTTTGGCCCAACATTAATTAATTACAAAAATTGGGAGAAGCTTCAAATTGGGTTTAAGGCTTAATTATAACCTCGGTCGGATCACCTTCCGGGTCAACTTAGGTCCGATCTTATTCGACCCATTTGCATCGATTGGGTTCGGTTCTCTTGCCATTTTTGGCTTGTCATCGAGCCGTCATACCTCGATTTATCGAGGGCGATTTTTTTGGGTACAAACAGCGACAAATAGAAGTAAACAAGAAAATTTTATCAAAAAGATTAAAAAAAAAGGGAGAGAGTAATAAATATTTATGAAATCTCTTCGAGAACAAAAATATTGATAATATATGAAAATTGATCCAATGGTAATTTGAGTGTTCATGTACGAAAATAAAATCACTAACAAAAATATTACCTATGTCTTGTCAGATTGGCAATATCCCATTGGCGGAGACCCGGACTTTTGGCAACATGCACCCTTGGAAAATGGGTCATTTGGCAGATTGCACCCTTGAAATTAAATTTTGGCAGAATGCACCCTTAAAATATATAAGTTTTGGCAGAGTACACCCTCAAAATTAAATTTTGGCCGAGTGCACCCTTTTAATCTTTTTTTGCCAAAGAGATTGTCGGAAAATCGAAAATCCTGAAATTAATAGGACGTAATTATTCTATTAACTCATTTTCCTTTAAAAGAAATTAATTTCCTTCAAAAAAATTTAAGCCAATTGAAATAAATTTTTAGTTAAGGGGTAAGTTTATCCATTTACACATTTAATTCATCTAAATTCTAGAAGAAAAAAAAGTAACATAAAAATCTGCTCCACTTAATCTACAACAATCTCATGCTTTTAGTTTGAAGTTATATGAACTTAATCATGTCTTTTACTCTTTTTCATGGAGGAATTGAAAATCTTAGTTTTGGGGAATATTCCATGATGTAATTTTGGCAGATCTATTTTTTGTTAGTTTAAAAATCACTCAAACAAGTGTAGAGAATAGAAGACTATAAATTTTATTATTTAATTTTCCGGTTTGGTGATTGATGTTGGTGGAAGATTTGAATTGTTGAAGTTGTGAGTGTGAGTGTTTGTAAACACTTGTATTTTTTCTCCGTATAGTGAAAGTTTTGCAGCAGCCCGTGGAAGTAGCCAGTTTGGGTGAACCACGTAAATAATTGTGTCTATCTATTTTTGCTCTATTCGTTAAATCTGGTTGTTGGAATCCCTAACAACTGGTATCAGAGCCCAGGAATCGGCATATTCCGGGGGCATCCAGATTTGAGTGGGAGCAATGGCGGTAGACGAAGGAAAGATGAAACTCGAAAAGTTTGACGGTTCGGACTTCGGTTTTTTGAAAGATTGATGAAGTTGTCCAAGCCATGAGGCGTCAGAGGGACGCGGGGCGAGATGGCTGAGGTACGGGCCGAGTCGCGGGGGAGCGAACGGAGGTGGCCAGCGTACGGGACAAGCTTCACTTGGATCGAAGAACCTTGGGAAGTCGCAGGGGGCGACGTGCTCCAGTCAAGGTGGGGGAGAGAGGGACCGTGAGGGTGAATCTTCCCGTTAATTCATGGACGGAGGTGAAGGCCTGGGTGGTCGAGTGGTAGAGGAGAGTGCGGCGCAGGCAGAGCTTGTAGGCCAAGGGGCTCGACAGGCGAGTGGGGCTTGAGTAACATTAAGGGTTCGAGAGGCGAGCGGGACTCGGAGGGTGAGTGGGGCTCGGAGGTCGAACGGCGCTCGAGGGAAAGCGGGACTCGGAGGGCGAGAACGGCCAGGGGAGACAAGCAGGGCTTGGCGTACAGATCAGCCACATGAGGATGTGACAAGGCAGCTTGCAGGGGGCAAGTCTGCGGGAAGGAACCTTGGAGAACTTGACAGTGGGGCGAGTTCACGAGAAGAGGTTCTGGAGTGGTTAAATGGCTAAGTCGACATCAGAGTGCTTGGGCTAGGGTCGGAGTCTTGCGGAGAAGAGACATGGACTAAGTCGAGGGATCAAGCACGCAAAGGCGACTGATCGACGAGGGCGTCGATCGAATAGATGGAGGAGAACCAGAGAGCTATGATGAGGCTTGTCAGATCGGAGATGCCGGTGAGTGGGAGCTTGCCATGAAAGACGAGATTAAGTCTTTAATCTCCAACCAGACATGGGAACTTGTTGAGTTACCCAAAAGGAAGAAGGCCTTACACAACAAATGGGTGTATCGTGTGAAAGAAGAGCAGGATGGCTCGAAACGATACAAAGCCAGACTAGTAGTCAAAGGATTCCAGCAAAAAAAAAAAAAGGAATTGATTACACCGAGATCTTTTCTCCTGTTGTGAAACTTAATACTATCAGGACTGTATTAAGTATTGTTGCTATTGAAAATCTCTACCTAGAACAGTTAGATGTGAAGACTGTGTTTCTTCACGGAGACTTAGATGAAGAGATTTACATGTGTCAGCCAGAAGGTTTCTCAGAGAAAGAGAAAGGAAATATGGTGTGTAGACTCAAGAAGAGCTTGTATGGTTTGAAACAAGCTCCACGACAATGGTACAAGAAATTTGACGGTTTCATGCACAAGGAAGGTTTCCAGAAGTGCAATGTCGATCACTGTTGCTATGTCAAGAGCATTCGTCAAAAGAGTTTGACATGAAAGATTTGGGTCCAGCTAAGAAGATTATTGGGATGCATATCACTTGAGATAAGCAAAAAAGAAGTTTTGCAGTTATCTCAGTTAGCGTACATAAGTCGTGTCCTTGAGAAGATTCAGGGAAGTAAGAATCCAGCGGATATGCTAACTAAGGTGGTGACTATCGAAAAACTGAAGTTGTGCTCATCTTCAGTTGGTCTCCAAGGATAGCATGATCAGGATTGGCTGCTGCATTGACCAAGTTGTGAAGACAGATTGAAATCAGTCTTCAAGTGGGAGATTGTTAATGTATTTGCAATTATCAAAGTTGACTTTCACTTCATGAGGGGAACAATTTTCTATGGTGGCACAACTTACAAATGGTCAAGTGTGAGTTCCAAGTGGTGAACAATTTTCAAGTGAAGGCACAACTTACTATGGTCAAAATGCAAGTTTCAAGAGAGCTCAAGTTCCAAGTTTGGAAGACCATTCAAGTTCACTTTGTGCACTATAAATAGGTAGCATCCTATTCATTTGATAATTGGATCGGGGATCACATTGGATCCGGATCACAATGGATCACAAAGGGGGAATCACAAAAATCAACTACAAGCAATATTCTCTTCTAGTGTTAGGCAGAAAATTGAGAGTGCAATTTTCAGAGTTCCTAAAAGAATCGAGAAATGTTGAGAAGTGAGTTGTGAGTGTGAGTGTTTGTAAACACTTGTATTTTTTCTCCCTATAGTGAAAGTTTTGCAGCAGCCCGTGGAAGTAGCCAGTTTGGGTGAACCACGTAAATAATTGTGTCTATCTATTTTTGCTCTATTCGTTAAATCTGGTTGTTGGAATCCCTAAGGCCATCTCCAGCGGTGTCTCGCGGGGTCGGGCTCGGGGCCGGGCGGAGGAGGAGAACCGCTGGAGACGGCGCGGGGCGGGGGCCGGGGTGGGAAACGGGGCGGAACGGGCTGGGCGCAGGGCTCGGCGGAGCCCTGCGCCCAGCCCGGGCCGCGATTGAAGAAGGAGGGGCGCGTGTTTACACGCGCCCCTCTTTAAAACAGGTGCCGCCAAGTGGCGGCACCTGATTGGTCTTTCTTTCTTTCTTTTTTTTTTTTTTTGTTTTTCTTTAATGAATTAATTGGATGTATTAATTGGTGTATGGTTTATTTAATGTGTGTATGGTTAATTTTGTATAATTAATGTGTTGTATGTAATTTTAATTAATGTGTTGCCCCTCTTTAAAACAGGTGCCGCCAAGTGGCGGCACCTGATTGGTCTTTCTTTCTTTTTTTTTTTTTGTTTTTCTTTAATGAATTAATTGGATGTATTAATTGGTGTATGGTTTATTTAATGTGTGTATGGTTAATTTTGTATAATTAATGTGTTGTATGTAATTTTAATTAATGTGTTATAGTAATTAATGTGTTGTTTTAATTTAATAAAAATTTTAAATGGTTAATTAATGTGTTGTATGTTTTTTTAGTTAAATAAAATAAATTATTTTGGGCCGAAAATAGATTTGCCCGAAATAGGATTTTTGGACGACATTCGTGTCCGCAGGTCGCGCACAAGTCTTGAAGGGCCGTGTGATAATCTAACCGAAGATTTGCACCCCCCCCCCCCCCCCCGCGCGCGAGGAGGGAGCCTTCTAGTAATTATTTCTTAACCCTTATGGTTTAGAAATCATATATAAATCCAAGTTTTTTTTATCACACTTCCAATGTGGGATAAGTTCATTTTTTTCCCAATTTTTTCCATTATATATGTGAACTTTGAGATTTAATTTCTCATTCACCCGTATTCCGATTTGGACGTACCATATACCATTTTAATCTACTCACGGAGTAGAATATAATTCGGTCAAGACCCGACTCTTTACTCAAAGTGGGTCCCACTTAAAATACGTCCAAAATGGTCCATTAATTTACTTTTTTCAACACTATGTTTATGAGGTTTATAAGGAGCTTTAGGACTATTTTTATTTTCTTTTCCTTGATTATGTTGTGTATTGTTGTGTAATTAATGTTGTGTATTGTTGTAATTAATGTGTTATTTTAATTAATACTCCGTACTTAAAAAAATAAAACTATAATATTAAGGTGAGAGTTTGCGTATTATGTATTAATTTTAAGTTACTTTAATTAAATATTCTATTTAATATTAATATTTTAATATAATTAATAATTAAATTACGAGTACTAATATAATTACTATTATTAATATTAAAAAAATTTAAAACTATAATATTAATAGGTGAGAGTGGGCAAAGTTTCAAAATGGAATTAATTCCCCCACGGAGCCCCAACCATTGGAGACGACGACAGGGCTCAGGGCTAGCCCTGGGGCTGCCCCGGAGGGGCAGCCCCAGGGCTAGCCCTGAACCATTGGAGATGGCCTAACAGTTCTAATGGTTGGTGCCATGCCAAAGAAGACGAAGCAACTAATTTTAAAAATAATTAAGTATATAAGCTCATTAATTATTGCTTATTTTGAAAATCTTCGAAAACTTAATACTCCATAAAACATTCATTTTGATGCTTAATTAAAATGTGTCATTCAGACTTTTGCATTTTACTCACTTGTAAAATATTAACCTTAGGACATTGTTTTAATAATAAATCAGAATCAAATAACACAATTGAGTTGAAGCCTTAAGTCTCGATGTACATTTTTGGGGTTATGGAAAAAAAGAGAAGAAGAAGAAGAAGAACGTGCAGGTTTTGAGTTGGGGTCATTTTCAATAAAAGATGTAGCCTCTTGTTGTTTATAGACTATGGAGATCGATCGAAGTGAAGTTACATTCTAACTATGCAATATCAAAATCACTGTTATTATTTATTTTTATAGATATTGTGCGTAAATATTACTTATTATTATTATTTATTATCGTATTTTTTTTATACAGATGTTAATATCATATTTACTTCACATATTTTGATATACAATTTTTAATTGGATCAGTTCAATCCATTCATGATGAAGTAAAAAGAATAATGGATGTGCCGGGATCGAAGGGAAAAATCGAAACAATGACATTCCGAAGTCCTCGCTACATCTGCATGTCAACAAAAATCACTCACAAGTCTATTTAAATTGCGCCTAAACTCAAGTGGGTTGATCTATGAATATGCCCAAGATCAACGATATCATGCATGGATTAATTGTTAAAAAACTAAACAAGGTTGAACACGATTCGATTGACTGATCCATATTCTATAGCAACTAAAGAATAAATTTCTGCATTTTACACGTGTGTTAGTATCGATTACATTCTTGCAAACGCCTTCGTAAAAAAAACAACTAAAAGAAGGACATAAAACAAACTCATCACTTACAAAAGACCTTTTCTTATGGCTACTTAGCAACTTGTTCAAGAACAGGAACTTTAGTCCAAGTATCTTCTAACCCACTAATTTGCAATGGAGGCAATGAAAATGCACTAACAGTTGAACTCTTGCTTCGAATTTCTTTCAAAACTCGAAGTGCAGATATGGCACTCTTCATATACAGGCTCTCCATGAACTCTATCTCTGCAAGTTCTTTTGGTCCTTGGAGCAGACCTTCACTGTTGGGTGGTGCAGAACTTGTGGAAGGCTCATCTACATTAGCTGCAATGGAAGGGGCTTCGATTACGGGGAACAATCTGTCGAGCATTCTTTCACACTCTTTGACAAGCTTGTAGAGCAAATCAGTGGTAAAGAAAGGCTGATGTAGAACCTTTTGAATGAAGGGTAAGCGAAGCAGAGCACCAGTTCTTTTGTCATACTTCTTCAATATTTTAACCAATCCTATTGAAAATTTAGCGGATAATATCAGAATCGCATCTTAATTGACTGATATGCAACACATTGGGGATATTATGGAATTTGTGATTCCCTAAATGAACAGCATTGTTTGAGTTACCTGTATAATTTAGAGCACTGTAATTCTCCAACAAAACCATTTCTCCATGGAAATCCACAATTTCCTTCCGGATCTTAATCATCTCATCTTCCCAATCCTTGGCCATTGCCACTCTGTCTTGCAGTTCCTGTACACACAAATCAGTTTCAGACTTTCAGTTTCCTGTAATCACACTTCACCTCAACTCACAAACCAATAATTAATACATAACAATTTCAGCAATTTTTTAAATCCAACAATATGTAATGGTTCGGAAGTAGAGGCAACAGAACTCTTGCATACATTTGTAGTTGTAATTCAAGTTAAGTTAATTGATCATGCAATTTTTTGACATTGTCAAAACAATAGAACTCAATAACGACGCCGTTCCGCGTGAGTAACGGAAAACTCATGAACAATTACCTTCAATCTGATGATGTACTCCTCTTCCTTCTCAACAAAGAAGGCGTTAAATTTCTCCAACTCATCTTCTAAAAGACTAACGAAATCAACCTCCGCATTCGTCATCCCCTCCCTCTCGACGCCGCCTTCGACGCCATCGCCGTCAATACGACGCCGTTTCAGCGGCCTCGACTCGATTAGCTTGAGCCGTTTCTTCAGCTCCTTGTACGACAAAAACTTGTCCCTCCATTCCGGCAACGTCTCCTCAATCTGATTGCTCAAGCTTTTCCCGAATTTCATTATCAAAATCTAATTAGGAACGTGAATTAATTCTTCAATTGGAGATGAAGGAAAAAAGAGGGTTGGGCAAAAGATATAACGGAGATGGAGGAGAGAGAATATCCGGAGGGCATAGTTGAGAATATTCGTTCCCAGAGGATATCTTGGTTTTATTCCTCTTCTAGACGGCAACGTTTTAGCTATTTAATTTTGATATTTTTCATAGGACATGTCACGTGATACTCCACACTCTTGGCACGTGCGACTCTAGACCTATTGAGTGGAAATAAGAAAGTGAGTGTCTGACGACTGCACTAGATTAGAAAGAAGATTCGGATTTGTGTGTGGTATATGCCAAATATGGTAGTCAAAGTTTGCAGATTTTTTTTTTTTGATAATTGGAAAAGGAATAAATGCTTCTATTTATTTTAGGTTTAATTATAATTTATACATACCTGTTAAATGTATGTAAATGACAATTAAACCCCCTAAATTTTTGACCTTTTAATGATGCTTTATCCAAAATTTATGAGTCCACAATTTGAGCAAATTGAACTTTTTATCTTTGATTTTTCTTATCCCTGATTCAAAAATTAAAGAAAGTGTGAAAACCTAGAAAAAATTATTCATTTGAACATTTGATTTGGATTTGTATCTTCATGCTTTCAACTTATCAAATATGAAATATGTATAGAATATATTATCGATATAGAAATCTCTTAAATATTATTAGTATTGATATGAAAATATAATTACTTTAAATTTTGGACCCTTATAGAGAATTCTAGGGCGAGTTGTATAGTGCATAAGTCGAGCCCGTTTATAATGTAGTTTATTGTATGTTGATTAATAAATTAAATGTAAAATATATTTGAAATTCAATCTAAAATTTTCTACTGACATAGTAAAAGATTATGCTATTATTGTAAAAGATATTATAACCAAAAAAATTACAAATATGTGGGGAAAAGTAGCTTAAATACAATTCAAAAGACGTAATGAATTTATTTTATTACAAAGTAAATAATTTAAATTAGTAATTTATGAGAATAACAAGAACTAATTCAAAATAACAGCTATTATCAATTGATTTGAATTCTCAAACCTAGACGGTACGTTCACTTAAAAAGAATAAAAGTCCAGTTTAAAAAAAATAATAAAAGTCCATAAATTCGTTTAGTATTTTGAAAATGGTTGATAAATTACCTTTATACCCTCAATGTGGCAAACACAAAAAAAAAATTGACACAGTATGAAGTGAAAAAGTAAGGTTGTAATCTCTAATGCATATCAAATTTGCAAAAGTCCACTAGATTGGGGGTCCACGAACAGTGTGATCTAGCCTGATCCACATAAGACCCAAATTGATCTAAATATTCAAATATTATTTAGGTTTAAGATGATGGGCCGGTCGTTGGGCCTACCCTATCCATTAACAACATGATGAATTGTTAAAGGAAAATGGGTACACGTTTTATGTATCCAACTATGTAGTGCAGCCTGTCGAATCCCATTTGCTGGAAACTAAAAAATTTCTAGCCATATCCAAGTTCATCTGTTAATTCGGAGAAAAGCTTTCATTGGGCTGGATCTCAGCTTATATTTTCCTTTCTCTTTTTAAAGAAAAAGCTTTAAAGGAGTACAATAATATTCATTTTTCAAACTTTCTTCTTAGTGAAATTTATGATAAAAGAACTCAACCCCCAAATCATTTAACCATGCACCTTCTTTGAAGTAGGGGTGGACGCTGATCAGGTATTTAGGGTATTGGGTATTTCGGATCGGGTATCCGATCTGACGGGTAGTGAATTTTCACACCCAAAACTCGACTCGATCTGATGTTCGGGTACCCAAAATTTTCGGGTATTGCGGGTATTGAGTTTCAGATACCCAAAATTTCACTCTTTTTTTTTATATGTATAAGACAGAAAAACAAAAAAAAAATAGAAATTGAATTTCTCACATTCAAGACAGCCAATAAGTATGTGCAGAAGTAAAACTTAAAACAAGACAAAACAATTAATTGAGATATAAAAAGAAATATCACCTAGAATGAAGATTGAAAGAACCCCAAGTCAAAAAATTCAATCTTAGAGCTACCAATTAAAGTAAATCTATAGAAAACTTCACTTTCTTTATGAAGAAATGTGTTGCTGATTGCTAAATAATTATTGGGCCAATTTTTTTTTTTTTTGTTAAATACCTGAACGGGTCCCGAAATACGTACCCTTTCGGATGTGAGTCTAATACACAATATTCAACCCGAAAATATATTTCGGGTTTGGATACCCGAACTCTACTGTCAAAAAACCCATTTTTTGTCTCAAACGGGTCGGAACTGATCCCAAAAAACCAGACCCAAACGCCCCATCCTACTTTGAAGTGCTTATCAAGTCATTTTTCTTAAATTATGGTATTTATAATGTATAATAAATAGTTCCGTACATGACGATTGAGACTTGAAAATAAGACTATAAATAATTATATTAATCATGTTTTGTTGAAGTACCGATTATGTTACTTTTATTAATAAGGGTAAATTTCATTTTACTCCATTTAATTGACGTCATTGCACGCTTAATTTCCCTCTCTAAGTATATGTTACTTCACTTTGCCTTACTACTATTACGCATATACAATAGTCCATTTGCCAATGAGAAAGAGGAAACAAGAAATATTATTGAATATTTCAAAATGTGGCACTGGAATATGAAAATAATTGTGATGTTTCAAGATTGTAAACGAATAAAATAAAGACAACGTCACAAGGATCACCATTCACCACAATTCTAGGTAATTATGCATGTCAAATTCAATGGTAAGGTTTTCGAATATTTTTTTGATAATTTTAATATGACTAAATTGATATAACATTGAGTCATTGACTACTCAAAAGTCAAATCCTTATTTTATCACCATTGCCAATGTTAAATTCCTTATTTTCTTGATTTTTATTAAAGAAAAAAACTCATAAATAGCTAAAGAATTTATTGCAAATTAACTATTCATGCACAAATTATAATTAAACGAGGCAAAATGACATGATTGAATGTTCAAAAGGCAAAACGTGTAACACTTGTAATTAAAAAGGGCGATTTTTACCATATTATAAGTTATATATTATCATGTTCAAATCTTGAACAAATTTTATAAGTTTAAAGTTTAAACTCATATTAGCTCAATAATTCAGTTTATCAAACTGAATCCATCAAAATTTAATCAATTGGAATGAATTTAAATTGGGTCTAGATTAAAAGATGAAATTGCAAATGACATCACCCACGAACACTTTAATAGTTGGTGAAGAATAATATGGCATTGCCGTGCTGTGGAGTAGCAAAAGTTAGCTGACTCTTTCCCCTTAAAAAGCCATTGGAGAAACTATTATTTAATATTTCCCTTTGCTTTACGTACACACTCGGTCAATCTTTTTTTATTGACTCTTCCAACCAATGATTTCATTTTTATTTAATATTGCTACAAAATAAATTGCAATATATGTCCAAAAATATTTAATATATTTTCTCTTCTACTTGTAATTTAAGTTTAATGATGAAATGGGGTTCATATAAGTGGGATCCTTACATAAATCCAAAAATAAGATTAAAAGAATCAAGAAATCTTGTTAAGGAAAATGATTAAGTAGTTTTGAAAATAATTAATATTATTGTAAACTTGACATAAATATTACCAAATTGTAATAATTAAATACATATTCATTTTGACCAATTCAGCAAATAGTAATCCAAATCAAAATGAAAAGAATCTTTGAGAATCATGAATAAATTATCTCCCAATTTAAATCAAGAGGAAAAAAATCAATAGTATTTGTCCTTCTCACTTGTCAGCATATAGTATAACTAACTGCAAACCAATTATCAAAAAAAAAAAAAGACCTACTCCAATCCAAGTCTCCAACTGCAAACCAATTTCTCACATTTTTAATTTTATTAAAATATTAAATTAAAATATTAAAAAAAGAAGCCATTTACTTCTCCTCCTCATTCCAACAAGGAGTCACTCAACCTCTGTGATTCCTCTCTTTCTCTCTCTCACACACACACATAAACACACACAAAAAACACAAAATCATAATAAAATAATGTCTTCAATTCTGTCATCTCAGAGTATAGTGTTGGCAACAGCCATGGCGGTCTCGGCAGGCACAGTAATTCTTCTCGCTTTTCGCTTCCAAAAGTCACCTCTGTTTTCTTCTTCGTCTTCTTCAACTCCAATTTACACAGGTAGTCAACACTATGTGAGAGTGTGTGTGTGTGAGTTCATGCGTTAGAATGTAAGTTTAATTAATTAAATTTTATTGATGCTTTTTTTTTTGATTTTGATTTTTTGTGTGAGCTGTGTTTTCATGTTTTAAGATTTTATGTATGTATAGTTAAATTGGATTGATGACTTTATTTTGATTTTGATTTTGATTTGATGTGTGCATGTGTGAAGATGATGGAAAGAGAAAAGAGATGATGAAAAGAAAGAAGAAGAAGGAAAAGAGGGTGCACTTTGCAGCAGATGTGGTGGACCCAATTGGAAACAGTGATGAGTATAGGAAATTGCGCAGTAATAATAATAATTGCGATTTAATTTCGAAGCCTATTAATTCCAGTAAATATTCAAATTCATCTACAACATTAATGAAGAAGAAAGGTGAGAAAGTGAAAGATATGCCGGAAAACAGAGTGGCTCTTTACAATGGAATTTTGAGAGATAGAGTCCACAGGGTTGCTTATTCATACTGATCGCATCTTGCCAATTTGTGTTTCTTGTTAGGTATTTTATTTAGCAAGAAATCCCCAAATTTGTACAAAATTTTATCTGTAAAAAATTTCTTATTATGTTGTTGTTCATTTTTTCCCTTTTTTTTTGGGGTGGGGGTGGGGTTTGACTGTTTGAGGGAGTAGGGGATTATTTTTCTGTTTTTTGTCTCTTCTTCTTGTAACAATTTTACGTGAAAGAAAATGAGATTGCTTCTGCCAATGAGGGCGTAGTTAATTAGCAAGGCTGAGTCCCGATTAAAAGTTCAACTATTAATTAATGAGTTTTTCTCTTAGTTTATTACTAGTAATAGTTGCTTTATTTATTTATTTTTTTTTTAATAATTCGATCAATATTTTCTCTAATTTAGTGATATTGATGTAACGATTGTTTTTCTGGAAGAAAAAAAAAGTGAGATCGGTTTTTCATGTGCTAGATTGCATGCGAGCCTTTTTGTATTTTTTATTGAATAGATTTTTTTATATATATTGAGCCCATCTTGAGTTTTGGAAAGTTGATATATTGAGTTGAAGAACTTGTTGTTGTGCTTAAAAGAATTTTTGAAATGGTATTTTGTGATGTCATAAAATATATGGTCAATTTGTCTCGCGTTTCTAGAAGTAGTTTTTTTTTTTAAGAACAAATAATATTTCATTCATGAGTCAACTCGGAGTTTACAATGTTTAAAATTAAAGCAGGAAGAGCATCCGAAAAAAACGTTTCTAGACGAGATAATTTGGCTACTTCATGAGCTACCTTATTGCCTTCATGCCCAATGTATCGAGCCTCAAAACATTCGAGAGAGTCTGCTGTATACTTAATATCTTCAATAATTGTTCCAAAAGCCGCATAAGACTTAGGGACATTCCCAATGGCTGTGATGATATTTTGTGCATCTCCTTCCACTACAACTTTCCTCCACTGCTGTTCAAGAGCCAATTCTACAGCCATTAAAGCCGCCTTAGCTTCTGCAGCCGATGGTTCAAGGGGTAGTTTTAAAATAAGTTGAAACTTGAACAATATAGCCAACACGTTTAATCGAAACAATTTAAATAAATGAACACATTTCTAAAAATATAACGTTGTATTTGGGTTTTGTTATAAAATTCATGACGAATAGCCAGAGCAATGACACCGTATTTTTGTGTTGGAGTTATTTTTAAAATAACCAAGTAGGTCTTCGTGGGCACTTATCCTACATTGAATTTATAAATTTAGTCAAGTTTATTGATCAGCTGTATCGAAAGATAAAGAAAAATGGACGGAAGAAGTAACATTTTAGTGTTCTAAGACAAACAATTCTTATTTTAAAAAGAAACGTCCCTATATTTGAAAACAATTTCATATGAAAAAAAAATTCTCATCCTTTAAGATATAATATAAATAAACTCTACTTTAATCTCACATAAATTAATAAAAAAAACTCTCTCATTACAATTTTGGTTTAACATAAATAACATATCTCTTATCCTCTATAGAAGAAGTTAATTAATCTTTTCGGTTTACAACGACTTAGTCACAGTCGCTTAAAAAATCGTAGTGCAAATCATTAATTGTGAAACATCCATCGCGACTTTAATACATGAAAATATTGTTAAAGAAAACATCCACAGTGACTCTACTATTGTGGAATCACCACTTCAAATCGTAGTGAAACTTTCGCTACCTCTACAAGTACCATACATTTAAACTTGTTAAAGAGTATTAAACTTCCATAAAATTGAAAGATAATTTTCAACTATTGTTTTATGTCATGATGCTCAATTTTCTGTAGTGCATACCTCTCATATCTCCATAGTTTATAATTTTTTTTACCGACTTTTGAAATATTAAATCTGTCATTCATAATATCTTTAAAATTCTAAAACAAACAATTGTCAATGCACAAAACCTACCCCAAGCAAAGACGAAATACTGGTCAGTTTTTCCTATTTAAGTGTTGGGCCGGCCGTATATTTATTACAGATTCAACAAATTGCCAAATCAAAGGGTCCTTTTTCGTCGTCCATCATAATTTACATCATCGACTCATAGTACGTTTCGAGCAAGTTTGTAAGGAATATTTGCTTTGAAAAAAATGTTTAATGTTGTGAAATATACTACTAGAAGATTCACACCTCTCGCCCTCCAATTATTCCAACTTTTTTTATTATGTAAATTACTCATTAAAAGGGGAGAAATTAAATCATTTATTATAAAAGTTACACTTGGAGGGTTTATATGGAAGAACTTTGGCTTGATTTCACGAGGTTTGGTTTAAAAAATAAGGTTTTGGTAGATTTAGTAAGCTTTTGAAATCATATTTGGATTGAGTTTGGATGCTGGAGTTTCGGGCTAGGGAAGAGGATAGGTGATAAGTATCAAATTAATCAATATCTTTTACTAAAGTTAACGGGAGAAAATAGATGAATGTGTTAAATTAATGTTTTATAGTTTTGCAATTTGCATGTATGTTTTAAGAACTTTAATATTAGTTTCTGAGTAAGTTTGAAATGAGTTTCATGGGTTTAACCAAACTCCATTTAAAGAGTTTTGATCTAATTGCGCGAGACCCACATAACTGGATCATAACTCTTCCAAACAAACCTTTGATTTTCTAACAAGTTTTCTCCATATATGTAATTCTTACATGTTGATTAGTAATTTTTGTGATATAAATAAACATATACTTTATTTTATCTTAAATTATTTTTCATAAAAAATCAGTAAGAATAACTATTACAAGTACACTCTACAAAAAGTTGTGCTTTAGTGGTATGAAAGTTATCATTCTTTATCTCTATTTACTTACAAATCATAAATTTTGTCTTAATAATAATATTGGCGGATGCAATAGTAACAAAAATAATTTTTGAATTGCTACTATAACTATTGAATTTGAAAAATTTATTGATATAACAAAATTGAAGCTATCATCACTTTTTATTTGTAAATCGTGACAATTTAAACATACTCACCTTTTTCTGATAGTGAATAAACATAGTGATGGCTAAAGATAAACTTAATACTTTTATTATAACGATGCTAGAACAACCCTACAATGGAATATGATATATGTAGTCATCCATCAAATAGAAAAGACTTAACCTCCTAGAATAATTAAATAAATGCTCCACTTGTTTCATAATTTCCGCTGTCTTTTCTTCTGACACAACATTTATAGATAAAGGTAAAAATATAAAAAAAAAAAAAAAAATTGTATATCTTGACAAAAAAAAATTGGATAAGTTATGTCTTGACATTTTTATTCTTAAACATAGTGATTAAAAGTTATTTGTGTCAAATCATAGTTTTTATGTTAAATAATATTTTTAAAACATATTTTAATAAAAATGAGTCTAATAGAACATATTTGTATCTTTGTCTCTTAAATTTTATCGTCCATGATCATGTTGCTTGGGTGTTTTTATCTAAACGAAAGGGTATTCTCTCCTTTAATTCCCTCCCCTCGACCATCTTTTGTGATGGGAGGTCCTTATCACGGATTCTTGGAAGGAAAAATACTTTTGATACAAATTTTAATTCAAAAAATACATTTGATAGCAGACTTTTTGAAAAAACACATTTCATACACCATTTTAGCATATTTACTTTTTCCATCAATTTTCGAACGAAATTCAGCAAGTGCCGTCAATTGTGGGCCTTTAGAATTTGTGCATGTTTTATCTCCTTTTGTCAATTTTACAGGCAGATAAGCGGTATGTGCTGAATTTTGTCCGAGAATTTACGGCAAAACTAAATGTGTCAAGATTGTGTGAATTATGGTATGTAATATATTTTTTCAAAAAGTTTGGTACAAAAAATGTTTTTTCCTCTGGATTTTTGTAATTTTTAATTGATGTTTATTTTTTTGCATCGTAAGTTTATTTATCTAAAAAATAAATAAACGACTACATAGAAAAGTCAAAATATTAAGACAGAATGCAGTACAAACCCAACGGTTATAGTATTAAATAAATGATGTGGTTTGTCTCTTCATTAAACAAAAAGACCTCATCACATGAACATGTCTTTATGTAAAGCAACGAACACTGTGTAACCTCTTCAATTCAACATATAGAGGTCGATAATTGGGAATTGTTCAATCATTGACCCAACCACGTCGATCAATGTAACCCAATCTCTAATTTTATCAATATTGTTGCTTTCTCCAGATTTTAAATAGGAGTAAATTTTATTTTATTTTATTTTGATTGGCCTGTTTTTTTTGGTAAATAGTTTATTCAAAGAAAATTGACTTATTAAATTGGAGCCTCTTATTGGCTCACGTGTCAACAATATATATTGGACTGTCCAACCGCCAAAGCCAATATGGGCAACTGAGAAATGAGAACTGGACAAGGGAAAATAAATGGGCTTTATTTAATTCAAGATGCAATTTTAATTTGCAACTTTTTGTTTCAGGGTATGGGATTATGTTATTATTATTATTATTATTATTATTATTATCACGACCCTCCTTTTTTCCTGTTTCAGTTATCATGCTTCTGTTAATTTAATTAATTTTTTTCAATGATCTTCACGTGTTATATACTTTCAATAATATAATTTTGTTAATGATTTAATCAGTAGTACGCTGTAATGCACCCTAAAATAAATCATCATAATATCTTATTATGAAACATATAGCAAGATGATTTTAAGACATTAATATATGCTATATATTAATCTTGACCAAAAATAATATATGCTATTAATCTCTTGAGGGACTGTTAGTTCTACATTTAGTTAAATAAAATATATGAAATTTCACTAACACTCTTGAGATAATAAATCTTCATCCTTTTGATATATATGTAATAAATTTATTTAGACTCTAATAATTAATTAATTCCTGCGCAACTACACGTGAACCGGGTCAAAATTGTTCCAAATATTGAAACCTACAAACAAAACTCATATATGTCAAATTGTTAACGAGTCAAGTATAACAAAATTAAATCAATTAAGTGAGAGTATAATAATTAATTAAAATTGTTTTGTTTTGAGTTCAATCTTATTAATTAGTCCCAACTCACCTGTTTTGCACATGTTCTCTTACGTAGATACATAAAAGAAAAAAGTAAATGAAACGCTATTGCATGTGACATAACATGGGAATTAAGCTAGCTTGGGACAAAAATAATTTTTTTATTACATCACTTTTTGAGCTGAAACTAATCAACAAGATGACAATACTAGTAAAATAATAGAGAATTTTGGTAATTTTGTGACCTCTGCATTATCAATTTATTATAATTATTCTAATTTGAGATAGAGGAAACTACATTCATCACTGTAAGCTCTTTGTGATACTACTTTTTCAATCATAGATAATAATCTCTATTGAGTTGATCGATTATTCAATATATATTAAATGATTTCTCTTTCTAACAGCTTAAACTTTTAGATGAGTTGGTCATTCAATATATATCACTTAACATTTTTTTTTTCTTTTCACATTCACACTAGGAAGAAAAACCTCCTCCGATGTTGTACAATTAAATGAACAAATGAAGAACATCCATCATCGATCAATGTCGTCTAACTTAATATAGCGTATACATATCATAAGAATAGAGAGCAAGATAAATACAATGTACGCCACCTCATCCAAAAAAATAAAAAGTTTGTTGTCACTACTACTAGTACTTGTGGTCGTGGTAAGAATATTTACTTCGCCCAATCCATTCATATATAGATACACTCTCTGTGAAAGTGATGACGGCATGGCAACTCATTGATCACTGCTGTCGTCGTCTTCTTGACCCGTATTTAATACTGTATATATTAATTAACATTTCAACATCAACTTTAACTTTGGAAAAGCGAAAAAAAATACTTAATTAAGACTAGTGCGAGTATTTCTGCAAAAGGAGGATTAATTTTTTTTTTTTATAATCCAGGTGTCAAAGCTTACACTAGACTAATTCTGGACCCTCAGAACCCTTGCAGGCTCAATGGATATGGAGATGGAATAGCAGTTGGATGGTTAGGACACCCTATCTTTAGAGAGAAAGAAGGGCGTGAGCTTTTTGTACGCCGTATGCCTATTTTGAAATATTTTCAATCGTTTAATCGATCACTCCATGAAAGTGGTGGAGGGCCGCCATCGTGGTCTTTTTCCAATATCTATTGATCCGGTTGAATTTATTTTACTGGTGAATATGAATAAGAAAATAGAAATGTAGCCAAATCAACGAGTTTCGCTCCACGGGGCAAAGAGAATTTCCGACCTCCACAGCTCCGGGAAATCGAACTGGTTTTGTAGCATGTTTTTTACCATGCTTGGCTTATTCGATAGCATTTGTGGCATCTATAAGAGACGAAGACGAGTCGGTGTCAGCAGAGGATTTGTAGCATTTACAATAAAATTGCATTTTTTATACCAAATTCAAATTTTTATCTATTTTAGATATTTGGTATTAAATTTCAAAAAAATTAAAGTAATAACAAAATTGCAAGACTTTTTCACATGTCATTTCTCCGTCAATTTTTGAGGGCTTATATGGTTGGAAAACTCTTGATGAGAGCTTTTTAATGGTACAAGTTTCAGTTCTTGAAACACAATAGATAATCCGTAAAAAATTAACAAATTTTCGAATATTAATCACAATTAAATCATATCTCATAATCTACAAGAAAACATGCAACAATAATTTCCAAATATGATACAAGGCACATAAGCATGCTATGGTAAAAATTTAGGAGCATAATTTTAAGCATGCAAAATATCACCGTTAAAATTCAAGCAAATGTGAAAAAAAAGTTCTTCAATTTTGGTATTAAATATGTCTTTTTTTTAAGGGGTGTATACCAAATGTCTAAAGCAGATAAAAATTTGATATGAAAAATGTAATTCCCTCATATTTCTATAGTTTAATATTAGTCTTTGTAATTAATTTATCTTTATATTGTAATACCAATACAGATTCAAATATATTTTCTGATATAGTGATTGATATAATAATTTATTCACGGTACTAAAAAAAACATGTAAAGTATTAGCCAGAGGATGAAAGTTCATTTAGTATTAAGATATTTAGTTCATTATATCATATTAAGTCAATTGGTGCATATCTAATGTTTTGGAATCCATCGTCATGATCACTTTCTAGTTTTATAACTAAAAAAGTTTAAATTATATGTCGACATTTGTATATATTAAGAAGCAGCAAAATATTGTACAACAGTACAAGGGAAATATATGGCACAATTAGGGCTGTCAATGGGTCGAATTTGGTTCGACCCAAATTTAGCTTTACTTTTATTGAATTGAATTTGGGTCGGATTTAGATTTTGCTTGAATTTGACTTTAGTCAGATTTTCAGATTTGGTGGGACATCGGATCTTTTATGCTAAAATTTAAAACGCCCATTATTTTTTCATTTTTTAATGTTATAAATTTCATTTAATTTAGTTCACGTTTAATTTTTTTAACTAATTTTCATATTTTCAGATGAAAATAGACATAAAAATAAAATTATAAATAATTATAAACTAATAGTATTTTTTAAAATATGGTAAATATTGTTAATGTTACTTATATATTTTAATAATATTATAAAATTTTTATGTATTGTCTATACCCACGCAATTCGAATTAATACGAATCTTCATACTCGAATCAGATTTATTAATCAAACGAATATCCTAATAAATTGACTGAATATGACTCGGATTTAGATCGATAACCGGCCCATTGACAGCCAAAAAATGTCATTCCTTTTGTCTTGGTACCTTTTCTTGTACGTTCGCAGACAGAAATGCTACCCAATAAACATTCAAATTAAAAAGGAGAATAATTGCATTTCTTACCGAAGCTAAAAAATCAAATTTTAGATACTTTTTGTCAAATTGCATTTTACTTTATGATACAAAGTAGAATAGATTATCATCAGCATTTGATTAGGAATTTTATATAGGTTGATTGGGGAGGGTTAACTTTTAATTAATCAGCCTGCACAAAGGAAAAGCTTCAAGATAAGGCTTATAAGCAATAATTATGTTAACCCTCCCCAATAATTATGTTAACCCTGCTATTCTTTAATTTCTCATGACGTATATTGATGTGATTTTTTTTTTTTTTAAAATTTCTGAAAATATGTGTTTAGTTTAATATTACTCTCGTAAGCATCCATCTATTAAAGAAGGTAAACTTTGAATATTTTATTGACAAAGTTCACTAAAAATATATCAAAGTTGAAATCATTTACTTTTGAAATGAAGTTCACACACAAGTGTTCATTGCATGCCAAGATTTTTTTTCTTTTTTGGTTTATCAAGGGTTTAATCCCTTTCGAGGAGCGTCGGGTACATAAAGTGGGAACCTTTTCTAACAGGGATTCGAACATGAGTCCGCTATTTTGTACTGACTAGTCATTTCCACTAGACCAATCACCTGTTGGTATTGCATGTCAAGTTATTCTAAAAAGTTTCTCATTTAATGTGTCTGAAGCGCCTCGAATGAAATTAAACCCTTGAAAAAAAAAAATTCAACAATAGTTTTTTTCTAGAAAAAAAAATTACGTTTAGGTGGCTACTCTAATTCAGAGATATAGCTAGTCAAATGTGTATTTAATCGCACCATTTGGTTATTTCAATTTTTAAGAGTCTATTATACAATGCTAAGTCAAGTGGCCTTTGAAATATTTGAATGGGTACAAAATTTTTGTGTTTGGTCAAACTCGTTACTCATCTAACTATCAAATAAGTGTATTGCATTTGCTTTATGATTAGTCATCCTCATGTGAGTTATATTCAATTTCAAAATAAATGTAATGTACTTGTCACATAATTACTTTGAGTTCGGCAAAACCCGGTATGAATAAGAATTTCCTTGAATGGACATGAAAATAATAGTTAGGGGAGTTCGAAATTCTATTTTGGAGTAAAGTCGTATTTGGACTTGACAATAATGAGGTCGTGTGAATTTCAAAATTATACTACATGATTCATATTTAAGAGTGTAAGGTTAGCCAACTCGAATGCTGATGAGGCCCTAACCTATTGATTAAGGTGGAAGTTTCATGATCTCTTGGTGGAAGTTTCATGATTAAGATCATGAGTTCAACTCCCACTAGTTTGAGTATTTATATGATGTAATACTAATTTTTGTAATAAGTTTATCTATGTATCTGATACCAATTAAATAGATTAGACATAATGATTGATGTAACAAGTAAGAACTTTTATAATTTGATATTTTGTATATATTTTGTCATTAATTCTCTAATACAATCAGTCTTAAATCCAACTAAAACCAAGATTAATTTATTAAGAAAAATACATAAATGGCCCTATTTGTTTGACATCTCAGAAAAAAAAAATTATGTTTGAGAAAATTGAGACAAACACCAATTCTATATTCTGAAATAATTTCTAATTTTCCTAAACTACTCTCTCAAATGTCAAACAAACAACAATTTTTTATATAAACTCTACTTTGATTTGATATTAAGTAATTTATCTCGTACACAACATATCTCACATAATTACAAACATGATTTATCATAAAGTCGTATACATCTTACACCTACAGTATAAACTCTTCCAAAAAAAGATACGTCCACCTTATTTTTCAAGCCACTCTCGCAAAATTCAAACGAAAAATATTATGTAGTTTGCGATTATTTTACAAACCTCCCACATGCCAACACTCTCACACGCTACTCTTCCAAATGCCACACTATTAAGCCCAATACTTTAAATGAGCTTTTAATATTCGATCTCGAACTTAATTTTGAGTATTTATACTTCCGAGTTCCGATAATTAGGTCTCCAATTTTGGTCCATGTTCATGGACTTGAATAGCCCAATTAAGAAGCCCTAAACTTCTAAGTTTTGGCCGGCTAATGATGCAACAGAAAACGTTGTTCTCTTGTTTAGGCCCAGGATGACCTTGTTCTCTAGGCCCACATTTTGTTAGACTTGAACTAAAGACTATGTCCCTATGATAATATCAAAAAATATGAACTTCTACGGTCCTATTTATTATTTTGCTCCTGATATATTTAACCAATCATTTGATTAAATTTACGAAAATTATAATAAATAATTTAATTAATATTTTTCACTAATAAGTTGATAATATTATATAACACCATATATAGTAATATTTAAAATGTTTAATGCACAAAAAATATGAATAATTTAACATGATAAATTACTTAAAATATTAAAAAATTTGACCTGACACTGTAACAAAGGAAACAAAATAAATAGGACGGAAGGAGTATAGTCCAGGAACCGATGAATGTTTAAATTGTGCCATAATATTTAAAGAATTCTACATAACATTTGCAGTAAAAGATTGGAAATATATGGATTTGGCGATATAACAAGAAGCAAGAAACCATAGTTGATGATTAAATCATTAGTTATAATATCGATACAATATCCCTGAGAATAAAAAAAGTTATGTTCTTAAGTGAATCGAAGTAAAAGTATATAATCATTTTTACCTTAACATTTTTTTTTGAATTATTTTTAAAGATTTTTAAATTCTTTTTAATATTTAATTCATCGAGACATATTAAGGAAACTAAATTTTAATCCATAGACAAAATGTTATGTTGTTGTGAAGTATGAAAAATAATTATTACTAATACAAAGAAATAAAAACCATGTCCTAAATTGATTATATTATAAAGTCAACTTGTTTCTTCTGACTTACTTATTTTACATTTTATATTTATATTTATGATATATTAAATATTTTAAATATTAATATATATAATATCATATGATATAATCAACTTATTAATAAAATATATTAATTAAATTATTTATTATAAATACTATATCAAAGAATAAAGATAGTTGAGATAGAGGAAGTATATATATGTATATATTTTTTTTTTGGGGGGAAGTAGTTCAAAACACATCTACATCAACAAAAGATAAAGCAATAATACAGAAAAATAATTAGCTCAAAGCTAATCAATAATGTGATAAAGCTGGCTGATGTTTGACCAATATGTTGATAAACACTTTTATGTGTGCTATTGTTTCTTATAATATTAATAATTATAATATCAAAATATTTTGTACAATATCCAAATTTTTTAAAAACATTTGTTCATATCCAATAATTTTTCCTTTAATTATTCTATACATATACAGTGGATAAAGCTCACGAACACTTTTCATTTCAATAATTACCCAACTAAACTTCCATTTGGTTGGGTAAAACTCATCAATATTACCAAAAACATACCCGACAATACAAATTTGTGGCGGCGGCGCCTGCTGTTTTTCCGTCTGTTCGGACTCGGTAAATAAATTTCCTCACCTCCGCTTATAAATCTGTGTGATATGTACAGTTTTTGAGATTAAAGCAAGCTGCTAATAAATTGATTTTAAATTTGTTGACTTATTTGCAGGGTTTGTGTTTGTTTATCAGTTTTTTGTGTTGGGACATTTTGTTGATTTGGGGATGAGATAACACACGCGTTGGAATATAATTTAGATATATTTATATATATATGATGCTCAGCATTTCTTCCAATTCTTGGATCACTCAATTCCTCGCATGCGTAGGGTATGTACCCTGATTTTAATCCATTTCCGTTCTGTAATTGTAATTTAATTTATAACAGTGTAATACTTGATGATGGACCTAGGTTTTATTTTCCCCTCTTTTATTTGGTATGAACTAGAATTGGGTGTTTCTGTATTTATGTTTTTATGTTTGGTACTCTGCAAATATTAGTGGTGCCTTTATTTTTTTTTTTAATATTTCTGTGAGTGAAATGATGTTTGTTTTCTCTTTAAGAGCACCTGTAATTTTTCTTGGAGTAGATGATCAACTTTGTCTCAATTTGGTTTGATTTGATTGGTGAAATTTCCATGAGTTCAAGAATGGGGTATCATACTGTCAATTTATTATTGAACTTGAAACGAGTAGTACCAATTCAAACTTCATCTCAAAATTCTGAAACTTGGCTATATTATAATGCTACATAATTATAATAAGCCATGAATTAATTTCCTTTGACAAGCAACACCCTTATTTTGGCCTTATAGCAAACATATGAAGTTGGTTTATGAGGCCAATCTCACACCATTAGATATTTATTTTGCGCGGTGGTCAAGGTAAAGAGGTGCTTCCATTGAAATCTATTAGGAATGGCCGAATGGGTCATAATTCTACCACTATGATTCCTTGTCTCCACATGTGATATAGGGATAACCTAATGTTTTCGTTACATATGTGTTTGGTATCAAATAACCATTTGTTTCATGGACACTTAGATTTATAGATGACCTAATTAGTTCTGAAGAATAATAAACTGCTCCTAACATCCATTAGACTGTGAGAAAATAGGGAAGAGTGTGAGAAAACACACAAAAAGGAAGATAGAATGGTGAGAATGTGTGAAAATTCTGTTGTCGATAAAGCTGTGTAGGATGTGTTGACGGAGAAAAATCAAGAAATGACTATACAGGAGTTGTAGTTTATCTATTTCCTAAAAAGAATCATTTAGTTAAGCTTGCATTGCTGTTTTGTTGTTTACATGATTAAGAAGACTAGTTGAAAAAGAACTATTGTGTAGAATTTCTACGGCATAAGCAATCAATTCGGAGTTGAACCTCAAAAGACCAAATGTTTAGAAAATATATAGCCAAGTTGATAATGTAATAAAAGTTGTAACCAAAATAATCTTGTTATATTTCAAATCCCAACACTTATGTACATGTTAAAAGTGAAATTAGGATTTTGAGTTTGCCTCAAATCTCAACTTTTCATTGTGCAAGATTTCTGCAATTTCAGTTGGGGTCTGTATGGTAGTTCCAAATTTTTTGAACTTTCCCGAATATAAACAAATTTTATATATCGCCTAAGGTAGGAATTTTAACTTCTTGTCAGAATTTATAGAAAATGTGCATAAACATGATTTGTAACAGAACAGAAGTTGTTTTGGTTGCTGTACTACTAAGTCCCAACCACTCAATTCAAAACCAATGTACTCGGAAGACTTTTGGAGCACCAGCACATGTGACTTAGACGTGAGCGCATTTCAGTCCCAGAGAAGCTTCTCATCAATCACTGTACCAAACCTCGGCCCTGGTAGCAGTAGCAATCATTCTGATTTCGTAAACCATGGCAAGTTCTATCAACTTTGTGCTTCTGCAAAAACGACAAATATTCAGTATGACTCCTATTCTAATGGAGTATTTGTGTTTTGGGATACAGGTCTTCTACTTTGGAACCAAAGCAGGCTTCAATGGGTTGGAAATAGAAAGCCTCAGACCCGGAAAAAAGTCGTGGAGCCTGTATTAAGGTATTCATTGATTCATGCTTACATTTTATTTCCTTGAATAACTTTGATGCTTTTCTAATAAGTTTTGGGGTATTATTGGACTAACTCGTGTTATTTATAGCTGGAATGTAAGTTACGACAGCCTGCTGGGGACTGGCAAGCGGTTTCCACAGCCAATTCCTCTTCCTGTGAGTCGACTATGCGCCTTTCTTTATTTCGTTTCAGTTAATTCATGTTAAATATGGACTCTTATTAAATACTGATTACTATCCTATAATATTACAGGAAATGGTTGATTTTCTTGTTGAGATATGGGAACTAGAAGGGTTGTATGGTTGAGGAATCTCACTAATGTTTATCTGTAAGTTTGATTTTTCAACAATCAATGTATATTTTTCTATAGGATATATAGATTGAGAAGAAAAAAGGAGCAATTTTAAGTGCATTATTCACATACGTTTCTTTTGTCCTGGCAATTTTGTTGCCCTTGTTTTTCTGTTCATGATTTTATATGATCTATCAAGTTGTAAATGTAATCGTTAAGCACCATTATTTTGCATAATGGTTTCATATCTTTTCAGTACTCAATTGCATGTGGAAGTATGTATACTTGTTGATATTAATGTGAAATTGAAGGAATGTATCCTTAGCTTAGAATTTAAGGAATGTACCCTTTGTTAAGAATTGAAGGAATGTATCCTTAGCTGCGAACAAGGAATTGGAATTTAGGGTCCATTTGGATAGGTTTGTCGTTTTGGTTTTGAATTTTTATTTTGTTTTTGTTTCCCAATAGTTTATTCCCTTTCGAGGCGGGTTGGGCACATAAAGTGGGTACCTCTCCCAACAGGATTCGAACTTGAGTCCGCTACTTTGTAGTGACTACTCTGTTCCACTAGATCAATCACCTGTTGGTGAAAAAAATTATTTAGTGGTTTCAAATAAACTTTTGAACTATCATTGGGATTGAGTTTAGAAGTTGGTGATTGAGGGGAAAAAATATGTTGTCCGTGTCAAATTAAAGTTTTATTTTAACTAAGAAAAATATGTGGTAGTGTTTCATGTCAAATCCATATCTTTTTATAAGTTTTGGATTTATTAGGTTTGAATATATAAGTTGAAACATGAGTTTCAAAACCTATGCTCAGGTTTCATTGAAATGAGTTTGGTCCAGTTTTCTCAAACATCAAAATTGAATCAAAATTTAATCAAATTGACCCTGATTGCTCCATATGTATTGGTGTTGGCCCTGTTTCGTTAAATGTTAATTGGATCAAGACCAATCAATCCAAACAATGTTTGTGCATGAATTTCGGGAAACTTAATAAAGGATATTGATTTGAGATTTATCAAATATTATTCTCTATAAACACCATTAATTTGACACTTATTTTCTCCCCTTGAAACCTCAATATTCAAATCATATTTTAAATTTTGTAAAACCTCAACATCGAAACTTAATTTAGACCATGTTTAAAAGATTTCATTGAAACTACACAAATCAATTTCTTTTTTAAAACTAGAACCTAGCAAAACCGATCCATATGGTACCAGAGTTCCCCAATTCATTTTCTAGACTAAGGCCATAATTTTTAAGGAATTAAAAAGGTTATAGGCTTGTTGCTCTTTTGTAGGATCAATATTTTTTAAAATTGGTGTATTTGAGAATAAGACTTAGGTACTGTGGTGGTATGTTGGATTGGAATATGAATATTCGATTTGGTTGTTTGCTAAGCATGCCTATGTTTAGGGTTGTCAATGGGGCGGATTTCAATTCGGATCCGTTCGAATCCGGTCCGATTTATTAGGATAATTGTCCGATTAGAGATTCGATGGACCTGATCCGATTATAAAGATCCGTAGTCCGAAACTCATGGAGCGAATATGGATTTAGGTCGATCCGATCCGTTAAAGATCCTTTTATCCGACAATAAATAAAAAGAAATATATATATATATATATATATATATATATATATATATATACATATTTTTTTATAAAAGTAAGTATCATTAATAATATTTCATCGTCAATTTAAGAAGATAGTAATTTATAACACATTTATAAATTTATTTAAAACAATATTTTCATTCTACAAATATGAATATAGTAAAGAAACTTTGAACATGTGTGCTAAAATCAAATAAAATTGAAAAGTTAATAAACTTGCTTTAGGAAAAAATATTAATTTAACTTTTTAAATGAAAATTTATTGGATCCGAAAAAGATTTGATATCCGGCTAAATTCGATCAAGATCCATTGAATTCAAAAAATTTCGATCCGAATATAATCCGAGCAAGATCCAAATCCGACAGGATTCGATCCGATATAAATGGAGCCAAATCTGGATGAGACTGATCCGACCAGAATCCGACCCATAGACTATGTTCGTTCAGTTCAAAAAAATATTCGTTGGTTTAAATTAAATAAGTTAGAATGTTAGATTATAGATGAGAATTGAGATAAGCCCAGTTCCATGAACGCTGCCCTCCGTTACATACGATGATTGATATAATTTAAAAGAAGGCAAAATTGCAAACAATTCAAATTAATTAGTGTTTATGGGTTTTTGTCTCGAATTATATATATACTTCATCGAATTTCGTTCCGTAATTTGATATTTTTTCTGAATATTGTCTCAAGCCAATTATTAATTTTGGGCTTTCATCATAAATTATATCAACTCGTCGAATTTCGTCCCGTAACTTACCATTTTGCATTAATTTAGTCCCAGTATTAAAATTTTAATTTATTGTAAATGATGGTTCAATCTTGTAATTAGTTTGTAATAAATTCTGCAATATTGTATAATTATTCATGTAAAATTTGCCATAACGTCATGATACATAAGCAACCATGTGATAATTAAACGGGCACATGCTTAATCTTTGTCTCATAATTAACGGTGATGATAATCCAAAAAAATACGAGACGAAATTCGATGGAATAATAAAATTTAAAACAAATATTCAAAATCACTAATTAAATTGAGACGTTTCCTTGCAAATTTTACCTTAAAAGAATGTAATATAGTGATATCGAGACTAAGAATAATGCTCCACGTTACATATACTGTGTTTTCTTAAATATTTATTGAGCATTTTTACCTTCATTTGAACTGAAGAGGATGCTATGTTTTTTAAGCATTATGACAAGTGCACGAACACTTTCTAAAAAAAAAAAAAAGAAAAAAAAAAAAGAAAAAAAGAGAGAAACATATCTCATGACTCATGTTCACCGAATAATACAACTATAAAGTAAATAGATCTAGATGAAACTTAATGGGCATAAGTAGAAGATCAAAGGGTAGGCCTTTCGATGGGTCGGACTTAGACTAGATCAGGGCTAGACCCAAATTTGAATCCGAAGATCAATAGAAGCGATCGGTTTTGATCTAAATTCGAAGATATTCTTTAAAACAAAGATTGAATCCGAGTCAGATGAATATTCAAAATCCGAATTAAAAAAATCTGAATATGAGAGCAACTGCACATAAATTATATATATTCTTCATAGCAAATTTATCAGATACAAAATTGTTTCGTTTGAGATAAGAAAAACTCATAACACACCCCTAGACCCTCAATAGAAGAAAATGACATAAAAAATAAAAATAAAAAGTAAATTGTGAGTTTGTGAGCATTATATTTCTATATACTATTATTCTTATCACAATAGGTTACGACTAGAATTATTATTCTCGACTCTCTGAAAGTCATTCATCGATTCAAGTCTTCTCACCAAAATCAAAAATTACCACTGATGGTGAAGTATCATATCTTGTACTTAGATTTTGTTTACTTCAAAATAAATTTATTAACAAATAAAATCGGATGAGCTATATTGAAGTAAAATTAGTCGATGAGCTTTAGTTCAATTTTCACTAGGGTATTTGTTTGCTATAAATTTTGCATCGATTACAATACATGGCATCAAGGAATTGTTTGCATATAAATTCAATATCGAGGAACACCTCGACGACATCGAGTGACCGTTGACATCGAGAAGTACAAAAAATATTGTTTGCGGTAAAACCGATATCAAGGGATGCTTGGCGTCGAGGGGTTGACATCGAGGCGTTGTTGGCATCAAGGTGTGCCAAAATATTGTTCGTTGTAAACCTGTCAGTGAATCCCTCGACGAGCCAATGGCTCGATGCAAAATACCTCGATATGATATGAAATAATGCGGGCGTGCCAATGTTCGTGCGTGCAAACATAACGATTTGAAGATAGACATGTGGATATCAGTAGATTGATAATATAAGTGTCCTGACAAGGACATGTTGATATCGAAATAAAGTGTCTTGATAAGGCTGACTTCTAAACGATTGTGACAGAGTAGGCAAACACTACCCCTAGTTCTTTTCTATGCCTGCCTGGCCGCAGGACTTAAACAATTTATGAAAATCTCTCTTAAATGCCAAAAACTTATGACCAATCGATGGCCTGTTTAACATATCAGCGGATTTGAAAATCAGCAAATGCCTTGACAGTCAATCAATTAAAGTATACACCTTGACAGAAAACATAAGCTTGACAGAAACAGCATATCAAATGAAAATCAATTGACGTAAAGTATATTTATGTAAAAGAGTCAAGACACACGAGCCAAACGACTTCCATTAAAAACAAAAGAATATTGGCAAGTTCCCCGATATACAAACATTACAAAAATATACAAAACGATGAATCTCCTGTTTCGGCATAGTCTGCCAGATGAGTTGATAAATCTTTTAAGCTCTGAAAATTGACCCCTTGATCGGCAGGTAAACCCGCCGATGAGCTGATAATGCATGAAAAACGACTTGTTGACAGAAAGTAACATTGACGACGGGAGACCCACCGTCAATGGTTCGCCCAACCTTGATGGATAACCACCAATCGGGCTCCTGATCAGCGGGTGGCCACTGATCAAGGCATCGACAGAGCAGATGGCTACTCAGCCGATAGCCGTCAAGCAGATGGCTACTTGACGACGAGCTCATCAGGCAGATGGCTACTTGATGAGTTTGTCATATAAATACGTGGGCACTTACATGACAGTTAACAGCGAGCTACTTGCTGATATGAGTGGTATCGCTCGAGTCAGCGTCAGCTGACGGCGGAAGACGGCGGCGGCGGCGGCGGCTGACTGTGAGCGGCGGCGACGGCGGCGGCAGGCCTTCAGGCTGTCAGGGATCACTGGTGGCTGAGGAGGGACAGACTGATATCGAGGAGTTGGCAGGCTGATAACTTGACAGAAAACAGCTGTTAACTGCCTGCTATCAAGGGGTTTCGCTCGAGACAGCGCCTGGACAGCGGAAGCAGCGGCGGCGGCGGCTTAGTATCGACGGCGGCGGCTTAATGTCGGCGGCGGCGGCGGCTTATTTTTAGCGGCGGCGGCGGCGGACCTTGGGCGGCGGCGGAGGATTTTGGGCGGCGGCGGCGGCAAGACTTCAGGCTGTCGAGGGTGGCTGGTGGCTGAGGAGTGACGGTTGATATCAGGGGTTCTACAGGGTGTTTGCTGAAAAAGAAGCAGCGGAGCGCTGGACTTCCGGAGAGGCGTTGAGCCGATCAGTGTTAGACTGAAAAAGTTGTTGATTGATTGTGTGTGTGTCCCGCGAATGGCAGCTGCTGTATATTTATAGTTGCTGGAAATTAAGCTGATGGCTGTCCAGTAACCTCCTGATGGCCGAAAATTAAGGAGCTGATGGCCACTATTCCACTTCTCCCACTACTTTGCTATTTCCCACTACCTCCACTATTTCAATGGTGGTTTTCTCTCTATTTTCTCTGCTGAAAATTAATGCTTAATGGAAGTTGGAGAAGAAAGAACGTGTGTTTTATTTGAATTTGAATTAAAGATAACTAATTAGAGACATTTAAGGAAGTTGTTATTTAAACCAACTAATATGGTTTATCTTTATCCTTTATTAATTATCTCTAATTAATATTAATCTTTAATAAAAATCAGATTTAGACCCCACAAGAAAGCTGGCCGATTTTTAGGGCTGGGCCCAGGTCGAGTTCGGGCTGGTCGGGCCACTTTGGTTCTGGGTCGGGCCATTTTGGTCTTATTTTGTAGTTATAATCGGCCCATTTATATAATTGCCCAATTAATTAATTAATGGCCTTACTTATCAAGTGGGCCACTTAATTAATCTTGGCCCAACTAATTAATTAACTTAATTAGTTAGTCCAAGAAACACTTATTGAATCTAATTGGGCCTAATTAACCATAATTTGGTCTTTAGTTTGTAATTAATTAAACTTAGCCCATAAATTAATTAACTTTATTAATTAATTAATTTATGTTTGGCCCAGAATTAATTAATTGCAAGAGTTGGGTCGAGTTTTGAAATTGGGCTCAATAGCCAATCCGTTGGTTCGATTGGATCCATTTTCGGTCCAAGTTGGATCCGATTTGGTCTGATCTGTTTTGGAGTGATTCAGTTCGGCCATGATGCCATTTTTGGCTTGTCATCGAGCCGTCTTACCTCGATTTATCGAGGGCGATTTTTTGGGTACAAACAATGCCCCCCGTAAGTCGTATCTGATAAATTTTATTTGATAATAAAATTTTATCGGATAGACTTAGTCTTAAAATTTCCCATTTTTATTCTTCGATCGGCATTTAATTTGATCAGGCTTATAATTACAAATTGGCCATTTTTAGCCAATTAAATTATGGCAGTATTTTTGGGACTTTGGAATATTTCCCAATCTGCTGATTCTTTTGCCAGATGTCAACTCCCCAACTTATTCCCAACTCCCCGGACAAAATCAATTAGAGCCCATCACATTCTAGTTCCCAATTTAATTAGTATTCTACTCACTACACACCTCCCCAATATCTACTTTTCCCCTTTTTCAAATAAAACAAAACTCTTACACACCCTGGGCCCCACAAACTCTTACACTACTCACCTTTTCATCTTCTTCCCCTCTCTCCTTCCTCACTCACTTCGGCCGATTCCAACTCCAAACAATCTCCATAGCCGAAAATTGCATCCCTCAATCCAAGCTCTCTACTTCATCTCTTTCCTTCATTTTTTGCACCAACGGATTCCCCATCTCACGAAGAAGCCAAAACCCGAAACCAAATCCCAAAAAACCCCTAAATCCGAAAAACCCATTTTTGGAACCCTCCATAGCCGAAAATCTCCAAGCTTCGAAATCAAGCTTTTTAGTTTCGGTTTTCTCGTGTTCTCACCATTTTCGGATTCCTCTCGCTCCAAAGAACCCAAATCCCGAAACCAAATCTCCCAACACACTACAAATTCGAAAACCCACATTTGAAGTTCAAGAAACTCCATAGCCGAAAAATTGAAGATTTTTCTTCAACTAGAATGGCTGCTCAGCGTATAAATCGACGTGATGTACAAATCCCTACTCAAGTGCTCCAAGAAATTCCATTGGGCACCACAATCGGCCCTACTCATTCTCCGGCAGATTTACCGCCGCCCAATGAGCATCCACTCGTGTATCCCGGTGAGGCTCTTCCCTTCTCCTCTGGTCCGATTACCTTCAAATCCACCACTAGGGGATGGCCGTGGGCGGGTTCGCCCGTACATTCGGAGTGGCTCATATGGTGCAATCGAGTCGAGAGAGTATTCGCCCCTGTTTGGCGAATTTGTGGGATTTTCGACATTATCCAATTTTGTAAAGTGGGCTTGTCTTTGAATCTCTCTCTCCTTAGAGCCGCTGTCCAATTTTGGTGCCGAGCCGACAATACATTCCATTTTGCGCACGGTCCCATGACGCCGACTCTCTTGGACATTCTTGCTATTTGCGGTCTTGGGCCCACTGGGGGTTACATCGACCCGCTGCCCTCCGCTGGTGATGACGCGTTCTATTTTCCTACCGTCTTTGGTACCGGTGATAATGCTCTCTCGTATGGACCTGTCATCGGTCGATATAAGGGCCTATCTGACTCTATCGAGGTATCTCACACAGAACATGTTCATTTTCTTACTCTCTGGTTGTCAAGATATGTTTTTTGCAATCCTGCTTTATCGGTGACCAAAGAATATAACGCTATTGCTATTAGTCTTGCTAGGGGTGAAAAAATAGCCTTAGGGCCGATTGTGTTTTCTGGCTTTTGTGTTGGGATCGAGGGATTTTTGGCCTCCGGTTGTACTTTCTTGCAGGGGCCCATCTGGTTGCTCCAGATTTGGTTATGTGCATATTTTCCGGATTTTTGTGCATTTGATGAAACACCTGTTGGTACTGAGATCTATGCGGCCTTCGTGGCTCGCCAACAACTTCCCCCTTGCAACTTCTATTACTTTTTCAGCAGGTTCTACAATGCTGTCAAGGGGCCTGAGCCTCGTTTTTCGGTATTTTATCCCCGGATATTGGCGGCATACAACCCTTCTGCATCGGCTGATGAAATTAGGGACTTTCACAAACTGTGGGCCAGCTTTTTAACGCCAAGGGATATTCCATCGGGTTTTAAAGTTACCGGAGCCAAGGCATCAGTGAGGCGAAAACCTCTCAAGTGCACGGTTCGTTTTTACCCGGCGCACTATGTGTCTCGTCAATTCGGCTTAATACAATCGGTTCCTCGATTCGGTATTTCTTTAAGTGAGAGGAATGAGGATTTTATGGAAGTAGCGGATATGGAGAGCTTTGATGAGCTTCGTAGATGTTGGCGGACGGCTCGAGATGCTTTCGTTTTCCGCCTTTTCGTTCCCAACCCTGTCGGCTCACCGGACTTTGAGAAATGGTGGAGTGGTTATATTAGCTTGACTCGTCGGGAGACCTTCCACGCTGCAGCAGCAAGATTTGAGGTTCCCAACCACCCGGAGCTTATTTCCACTGACGGGCCCTTCCTTGAACAATCGGCAGCAGCCACCATCAGGGCATCGAAGAAAGGTACACTTTACATCGTTTCTCGTTTTGAACGGTTTTATGATGTAGTTTGGGATCCCGATAATAGGGATAGGGTGTATGAACGGGCTGCCATTAATTTTGAATCCTTGAAGAATATTAGAATAGGTAGGGCCATGTTGGAACATTCTAGATTAGCCAAAAAACGAGGGGGCCCCGGCGAGGTTCCTCCTTGGCATACTTTTTACAAACCATTTGGCCCTTCCCTTCCTTTACTCCCTGATTTTATTGAGTCGTCGGGATGCATGACTCCCCTTGTTACCCCTAAAGCGAGTGTCAACTCCCGTCCTCACAGTCATCAAGTTAGTTCCCATGTCACCTTTACGGGGTATCGAGCTGATAACTCCCGAGATATATCAACGATTTATCTTTTATGTGAATACAAGGACGGGGGCACCATTGCTCTTGACGACTCAGGTAGATTTCCCGTTTTTCTTTCTTCAATTATGACTATGTCTTGACGTGTTTGTTTCCTTGCAGGAAGGAAGTCGTCGGCACCTCCTGCTGATAAAAAGAAGGCCGTCAAAGAGCCTGTGATCCCTTTTGCTATCCCCTTGCAGATTGTTAGTCCGACAGGACCATCACCCGCTGTTTCTCAATCGTTACAAACTTCCGAGGCCCAATCTTCCGTTGACAAGGTAAATGATATTTTCGTCGTACACCTCCGACGTTCTCGTCGGCTCTTCTCCTAACGGGGTGGCACGGATGCCATGAGCAGTTCCGACGAGGAAGTAGTTTTTATTTGATTTAAGTTATTACTACCTTTAAGCTTACCTTGATGCCTCGTTTTCCGTCAGGAAATAATCTCCGGGGGAAAACGTCAAGCGGCTGCGGATGACCTTCCTCCCCGGAAAAGGGTCAGGACGATGGTCGACAGCTCGTCAGACAGTGAGGATGACGGGATGCAATTTCAGCGAGTGGAGATTCCTCCTCGCCAGCCTTCTCCGATACGCGTCGAGGAACCCCTTGTCGATGCGGTTGTTGACAAGTCATCAGAAGATGCTACTGCAGTCCCTCGACAGCCTAAGTCTGCCATCCATCAGAACGTTCCTGTCAAGGAAATTCCTGTTTCGGCTCCTCTCCTTCATCAAGAGGTAATTTTCTTTATCAAAACGTTCGCAATTTCCTTGTATGTTTTGCATTGACTAACCCTGTTTTACTTCCGGCTTTTGTAGGTCCCCTTGTCTAGCCAAGTTAAAGGTACTTCTCAACGGCTCGCACAGATGTTGGCTCGATTTGCCAGTACCCATGCCCTATCAATGAGTTCTTCTTCTCAGTCCATGTCGGCAGTATCCGATCAGCCGAGTCAGTCCCCGTTTACCCCTGAGGAGCTTGCCCAATTCAAAGGGTTGTTGTCGAACTATCAAGTCCAGCCCCTAGAGGTCTTGATGATCAACATGGGGCCGTCGCTGGATGACTTGGCGAGCCGTCTGTCCTCTGCCAAACTCCCTGATGACATGGCACCTTTCTATTTGGACTTTGTGCGAAGGTTCGGGAAAATGAGGGGTGATTTTAAGGATAATGACAAGGCTATCAAGGCGAAAGCCTCCTTTGCGTCTCCTGTCGAAGCTATTCATACGCGATTCAGTGAGCTATACGTTCAAGGCTCCGACTTCAATGATTCCCTTACTCATCTCCAGGGTGCCGAGGCCGACTTAGTCGCGGCCATGGCTAAGATGCAGGAGGAGTTGGACATGGTCCGAGGCAAGATGAAGACTATTGTATCGGAAGCTGAATCGATTACAGAGGAGTTAGCTAACACTGCGAGCTTACTTGACGAGGCGAAGGCTGCGGAGAGTCAAGTGACTGCTCGGGCGCATGCTGCGGCGGTTGATCAGGCCAGGATTGAAGCGGCTGTCAAGGAGTTCCTCGGAAGGTTTACCCAAGACTTTTTACAGTGACTTTTTCCGGCCTGCGAGCCGTTGATATCGGCGCTTGTGCCTTCAGATTTATGACTTTTCATACTTAGTTTACTTTCTTGCTTATTTTGCATTGGCCTGATGGCCACGGACTTGTTTGCTTTCCTGTTGATGTAGTGGCTTAATAGCCATAGACTGCTTTCCTTTTTGTTAGTAAACTTTTATTTGGCTTTAGATTCCATTCTCTTTACATCAAAGCCAAATAAACTAAGTATTTGTCTTTCATACCATAAATTCGCCCCTTTGACGAGCTATTTTTCGGAAGCCAAAACATACTTTCTTGTCAACGGGACTTAAAAAATGAAGTCAACTCAAAACGACCAATCGAAATGCTTTAAAGTAAAAATTTTGGAAAACGGGGAAACAAAAACTTAAATTAAAACGGAAGTGTTTGGACTAAAAACAAAAGTAAATGCGACTACTAATTTTAATTTAAAATCCTAGTCTACGAAAAAGAGAACGGACATAAAAAAGAAACCGAAAATAAATCCTACTTATATTTACAGAGGGATCGGCGCATTGAAGTATTCCTGACGCCGTTCGATTTTGAGTTCCAACGCCCGCTGATGTTCAAGACACATCGATTCCCAAAGGGTGGGTCTATACTTTTTCAAGTATCTTCCATTGATGGGGTCCCGACAGAGATTCCCATCTGGCTTCTTCAAGATGTAACCCCCACCTCGGGTTATCGAGTAGACTTCGTATGGTCCTTGCCACGTCGCGCTCCATTTCCCATACTTTTTCTCGCGCTGATGAAGTGGCAAAACGACTCTCCAGACCATATCCCCGACGTCAAAGTGTTTCCTGCGTATCTTTTTATCGTAGCATCGGGCAACTAGCCTTTTTTGTGCCTCGATCTTGTCTAACGCGGCAACCCTGATTTCGTCGAGCTCGTCGAGCTGCTGGAACATATTTTCAGTATACTCTTCGGGCGTCAGCTCGTTTTGCTGCATCACCCGGAGAGATCGGACGTTGATCTCCATCGGTAGAACGGCTTCCTGTCCGTACGTTAGCTTATACGGGGTGGTGCCTGTACTTGTCCGCTTGCTCGCCCGATAAGCCCATAATGCCTCTGACAGCATCAAGTGCCAAGCTCTTGGGTTTTCTTCGATCATTTTTGAGATTATGTCCTTGAGGACTCGATTAGAAGCTTCCGCTTGGCCATTCCCTTGTGCATAGTACGGTGTTGAATGGACCAATTCAAAACCCATTGATCTGGCAAACTCCTTGATTTCTTGACCGACGAACATCAGTCCCCTGTCAGTGACAATGGTCTGTGGCAGACCAAATCTGTGAATGATTAAGTCCTTGATGAACTTCATCACCTCGGCCTGATTGGCCTGTTTGAGCGGTTTGGCCTCTACCCACTTAGTAAAGTAATCCGTGGCCACAATGATGTATCGATGGTGTTTGGAAGACGAGGGATGGATCTCCCCGATGATATCGATGGCCCAGCATCTGAAAGGCCACGGCTTGCTTATCATGTTCATTTCCTCGACGGGCATTCTTTGGACTGTCCCAAAGCGTTGGCATTTCTCGCAACCCCTTGCCAATTGAATACAGTCTCCCACCATCTTTGGCCAGTAATAGCCATATCGGCGCAGCAGCCATGCTAACTTGTGACCATTTTGATGGGCCCCACAAATTCCTTCATGAGCCTCCATCATAATTCTCATGGCCTCTTGCTGATCAACGCATAACAAGAGCACACCGTCATGGCTTTTTCTGAACAGTTGATCGCCTATCAAGACATAATTGACTGCCCTGAGCCTCGTCTGTCGAGATGCTCGGTCCGACGGATCAGCCAGATATTTTCTGATCGGCTCTCTCCAGTCATCAGGGTCCTGAAACACACTCAAAACAGTCAGGACGTTGTCTCGATACATAAATGAAGGACAGTGTCGTCTCCTGACGACATAGAGGGATTCCTCGATGTCATCAGGGAGATCAACACCAGTCGCTAGTTGGGCCAAACTGTTGGCCTCGCTGTTGTTTCCCCTCGTTACATGGTAACATGTAACATCAACAAACTCCGACAACAAAGACATCGCAGTCAAATAATATTTATCAAGTGTTGGGTTTCGGCATTTGTAAGTACCTTGTATTTGCCTGATAACCAACTGCGAGTCCCCGACGATGACGACAGATTTACTGTCGAGCTCTCTAAGCATTTCCAGTCTAATGATCAAGGCTTCATATTCGGCCTGATTGTTAGTACATTCAAAATCAAATTGAATTGATAGCTTAGTTTTTATATTTGATGGAGAAATCAAGACTATACCTGCTCCAGACAGCCTGTCGGTTCTAGACCCATCGAAGGCCAGTGTCCATGGCCTGATCTCTACTGTCATCGAGTCCAGTTCTTTGAGAACGGCTTGATCGATATCGAGACATGGATGGTCAACCAGAAAATCAGCCAATACTTGGCCTTTGACGGCTTTTTGCGGTACGTATTGTAATTGATACTCCATCAGTTGGATGGCCCATCGACCGATCCTTCCCCTCATTACAGGCTTAGCTATCATGTACTTTATCACATCAATACCAGAAATAACCAATACTTTCACAGGCAACATATAATGACGTAATTTCTTGCAAGAGAAAAATAAAGCGAGGCATACCTTTTCTATCGGGGAGTACCTTTGCTCCGTTTCTGTCAAGTGCCTGCTCAAGTAATAGACTGCTCGCTCAAATCCATCCTCGTCGTCTTGTGCCAGAAATCCGCCGACGGTGTCATCCGTGGCAGATATATATAGTTTCAAGGGTTTCCCCTTGACAGGCGGCATCATTACAGGCGGCGTTGTCAGCTTATCCTTGATTTGCTGAAACGCCTGCTCGTGTTCCGTTTGCCAGCAAAATTCTTCTTTGTCCTTCAATTTCAACAAAGGCGAGAAGACCTTCGTTTTTCCAGCCAAGTTAGAGATGAACCTCCGTAAAAAGTTAACTTTCCCAAGGAATTGTTGTAATTCCTTCTTCGTCGACGGAGGTCTGGCCGTCAAGATAGCTTTGGACTTATTTTTGTCAATCTCAATCCCCTTGCGATGCACCAAGAAGCCAAGAAAATTGGCTGACGCAACTGCAAACACACACTTCAAGGGGTTAAGTTTTAATTTATGTTTCCTCATTTTGGCAAATGACTTCGCCAAATGTGTTAAGTGTTCCTCGTAACTAGCCGATTTAATAATGATATCATCGATGTAAATTTTAACAAAGTCATCGATGTACTCACTGAAAATGCAGTTCATGGCTCGTTGATAAGTGGCTCCGGCGTTTTTGAGTCCGAATGGCATCACTTTCCATTGGAAGGTGCCTATCCCGCCGGGACATTGGAAAGCCAACTTTGGTACGTCGTCGACAGCCACAAAAATCTGATTGTAACCTGCACTTCCGTCGACGGCTGTCAGGAACATATTGCCAGCGGCAGCATCGATTAGCATGTCCGCCATTGGCATCGGGTATTCGTCTTTCGGAGATGCAAGATTCAGGTCTCTGAAATCGATGCATATCCTGATTTTCCCGTTTTTCTTCATTACGGGAACTACATTCGCTACCCACTCCGGATATCGGGCCACCTCGATAAAACTGGCCTTCAACAGCTTCTCGATTTCTTCCCTGATTAGTCTGCAGACCTCGACAGACATCCTTCGCAGGGGCTGTTTCCGGGGTAAGTACCCTTCAAGTATCGGAATACGATGTTCTACCAACTCCCTGCTTAACCCAGGCATCTCGTCGTAATTCCAGGCGAAACAATCCTTGTATTCCGTCAACACCTCGATCAATCGATCCTTCTGGCCATCATCAAGCAATGCGCTGATGTAAGTTGGCCTATGATCAACCTCAGTACCTAACTCAATCTCGATGACAGGGTCCTGCACCCGTATCTTGATGTCATCGAGCTTGGCTGGCGCCGTTGCTAATTCATCTAACTGAATTTCATCGCCGACCGACGGTGGCGTTTCTTCCTCGAAGATGAGATCTCCTGTATAGCACTCGGCCACATAGGCCCGAAACCTCTTGATTAAATCGGCACATGCTTCCTGCTGCGGCCCGATAACGACAATCTCATCGATTTCCAGTCTGTCGGCCTTACAGGCCGATGGTCTTTCGTCATCAGGACAATTCATTAATCCTGACAGTGTTCTTCCTGCGGCCCTGACTCCTTGACGTTGCAGGGCTGACTTAGTTCCTTGGCTAAACAAGCCATTTCCAATTGCGTCAACTTCTTGCTTGAAGTGACTTCCTTCGGTCGTCCGTATTTGTCCTGCCCGATAAATCGATAAGGACCTACATCATCTCGATAATACGCTGCCTCGACAGCGTTGACCTTGGCGGTGAATGGCCTGTTGTCGGCCATAATAATTTCAGGTTCGGGGGCGTCTCCCCAAATTAATAAGCATTGATGCAAGGAGGACGGTACACATAAGGCTGAATGTATCCAGTCTCTTCCCAGCAATGCATTGTAAGAAGTGGCAGCATCCACCACAAAGAAAGCGATCCTCAAACTGGTTTTTCCAATCTTTACCTCGACGGGCAATATCCCTAACGTGTCAGCTTTTCCCCCTGTGAAGTTGCTGACAATCACCTTAGTCTCCATCAAGTCCTCGCTGACCTTTCCCAGTTTGTGCATCGTCGATGCAGGCATCACGTTGACGGCTGCCCCATTGTCGACCAGCATTCTGTCGATGGGTTTTCCGTCGATATGGCCTGATACATAAAGTGGCCTGATGTGTCGAGCCATAAATGATGGTGGCTTTTGAAAGATAGTTTCAACTCTTTTATCCCAATCGGTCTCTCTCTCGTCATCGACCGATAACAGCTCTAGGTCCTCTGCCATTTGTACCACTGGCATACTGTCGTCCCAAAAGCCATCAGAGGCATACTCCAGCTCCTCGTTGACGAATTCAACAAGCTCAGAATCGATAGCGTTGCATTCCATCACTGTCGAGCCGTTCGTCGGCTGACTGGTGGTAGCATTGTCTACTGTCTTTGTTTCTGTTTTCTTATCGACCGCTTGCTTAGTGACCTCCTGTTGCTCGATTTCCTGCTGTTCAATAGGTCGATCGACCTATTTCTCGACTTCCTGGCCAGATTTGGCCTTGTTTTCCTTATCATCCCTGTTGTCGAAAATCTCGGCAAATTTTGCCTTGAGATCATTCCCATCTTCCTCGTCGGACAGTAGGTCATCATCTGCCATTATCTTTTCCATGTCGATAGTGCCAAATTGGGCTTTCCCCGGAGTCCACTTGGAAGTGTCGATTTGCATCGAGGCCTTGGCCTCGATATTGACTCCTTGGCCAGATTTGGCCTCGTTTGTTCTCTGTTTCAGTTTCTGTTCCCTTGACGGAGGTTTCTTTACTGATTCTCTCATCGGGGCCTTCCCCTTAGCAATTTCCATCTCCTTTCGTTGGCGTAAGTAACGCCTATACTGTGTCCGGGTCATCTGTTCAACCCTTCGATCTCCGGGAAACTTGGGATGCCTGACGGGAACCCATCGATCCACCTGTGTGTCGGCGGAAGTATGAACAGTTCGCGGCCTTGATGGGCCTGGCGGTGTAATTTTTGGCGACGGACCATGTGTCCTGTCTCTGCGACCGTCGGTCGATCTGACCTGTCTGATTGGTGCTTTATCAGGGGATCTCTCCCTGATTCTGCTGTTACGGCTTGTATCCCCTCGATTCTGTCGAGGCATTCTGTCCTCAGCCCGTTCTCGGCCTTGTCCCATTGTTGTCAATGCATGCTCCGTGTATTCCATTGGAAATGGAATTGGACATGGCCCCGTCGGTCTAGGTGGAGGTGGTGGTGGTGTTGCCTGCGGTTGCGGCGCTGTTTGTGGCGTTGCCGGCGGTCGCGGCATCGCTTGATATGGGTATCCTGTCGGCGTTGCATTTAGCCAGGGCATGTATGGGCTGTATAACGCTGGATTGAGGAATAAAGGTATTGTTGCCAACTCATTTTGGCATCTTGCGCATAAACCCATCTCCCTGATTGCCGGCGAGCGTTCTGGTTCCTCGTCAACGTATAGGTGTTCACCCGTTGACGGATCTGTAACCATTATCACATTAATCCCCACTTCATTTTGTTGGAAAGGATTGGTGTCAACCGTCATCGGCTTTGTGATTTTCCAATCCGGGGCAAACCTCAAAATGCCCTTGTCGAGGTGGTCCTGAACCATCCACCTGAAGACTAGACACTCGTTTGTTGTGTGAGTCCAAACATCATGATACTTACAATACGTTTTACCTGATATTTTCACTGATGGTGGAATCACATGGTCTCCTTTGAGGCGGAGGATCTTGTCGGCCAGCAACTGATCGAATATGGCCTCTGTTTTCGAGACGTCGAAAGAGTATCGTCTTTCCCTGTCGGTTTTATATTCAGCGTCTCGACGCACCAGATTATTCGGCACCTTGATAGTAGGTTGAGGTACTTTCGGCTTAGCGAGAGCCGGACAGACGGTGTTCTTAGGGCAGACCACTTCTGCCAGTCCGATCTCGATACCCTGTTGCTCAATCGGTCTGCTGACCTGATTGATCTGCTCCTCACTAGAGTCGGCCATACTCACTTGATAATAGCTCCCTCGGGGCTGTCGGCCGTTCTCGTCTCTCAATACTCGTTCATATCGGACCGCGTGATCGGTCAGTTCAAATAAATCTTCGTGGTATTGTGCCATCATGATCTTTCGTAACTCGAAATGCATGCCATGGATGGCAATTTTGATGCATTCCCTTTCTGGCAGCGGGATGGCACAGAACCCCCTAGCCCTGATAAACTTCTTCATGTATTCCTCGACAGTCTGTCCTGTCAGCTGCCTCATGTTCGACAGCTCGATGACGGAGACCTCGAGGGGTGCCTGATAGTGGTTCATCACAAAAACTTTCTCCATGGATGGCCAATCGAGGACCGATCCAGGCTTTAAATTGGCGTACCAGTGGAACGCCATTCCCGTCAAGGAGTTAGGAAACAGTTTCAATTTTAACTCGTTTGTCATGTTGCCACATTCCAAAGAAAATCGAGCAAGGTGCTCAGTGGCAGACTGTGATCCCTCGCCTGAAAACAGTGTAAAATTCGGCGGTCTGTAGTTCAACGGGAATGGGATCTGATCAATATACTCCGGGTGAGGCTTATTATACCTTGCTGCCCTGTTCCCTTGTCTCCTGACGAACATTTCTTCAGCTTGGTTTACCGTCAAGAGGTCTTCTGGACCCTCTACAGCTCGATGAGCAGTCCTGTCGTAAGCCATTGAGTTGGCTTGATATCCCTCCTGGCCGTATCCGGCGGCCTCTAATCGGTCCTCTTCGGACCTGCCCCCCGAGTCTTGACGGGCGTTCCTTGCTTTGGAAGTGCTTCCTCGTTTATCCTGGACATTAGATTGTCCATTTCCTTGCTTGAAAGGTGATTCGTCCCTCGATGAGTTTCCTCCGATATGGATCGCAGGGCCCTTGCCCTTGTCAACGGCAGTCCTCTGCGGCCCAGTCCAGGCCTGTGCTTGGATGCCATTGGCGAGCATGTTGATGCTTTCAGTGAGCGACGTTAACTTCGCCTCCAAGTGTATCAAGGAGTTATTTACAGTGTGGCTGGCTTCTGTACTGGCCTGACTAGCAGCAGTGGCCGAGCCCAGCATATGTTCAAACTTGCTGACAATGTTAGACCATTCTTCTTGTTTGGTCTCAAGGTCCCTGGTGAAGTTACGGACCTGGTCAGTCAGTTCCTCGATTTTGTCGGCTCCTTCCATAGTCAGTGGAACCGTTGATAGATTTTCCAATGTATGCGTTAAGTCAGAGCGTGTTCTTGTCAAGGTTGATCGAGTCCTGCGTGGTACCTGTGATGTCATCTGTCGATAACAAAAGAGCAACCACTTAGTATCAACTGATTGACTGTTTGGCAAAGAGATAATCAAGCTGTCAGCTAGCCAAAGTTGGCTGATAATCGTTTCATGGCAACTTAATAAAAACCCAAAAATCACTTTCATGCCCCCCGAGCCATAAACTGTTTGGCTGGTGGGTTTTTGATAAAAACATTTTGAGAAACTTTCAAGTCCCACCGGGCGTGCCAAAATATTGTTTGCTATAAATTTTGCATCGATTACAATACATGGCATCAAGGAATTGTTTGCATATAAATTCAATATCGAGGAACACCTCGACGACATCGAGTGACCGTTGACATCGAGAAGTACAAAAAATATTGTTTGCGGTAAAACCGATATCAAGGGATGCTTGGCGTCGAGGGGTTGACATCGAGGCGTTGTTGGCATCAAGGTGTGCCAAAATATTGTTCGTTGTAAACCTGTCAGTGAATCCCTCGACGAGCCAATGGCTCGATGCAAAATACCTCGATATGATATGAAATAATGCGGGCGTGCCAATGTTCGTGCGTGCAAACATAACGATTTGAAGATAGACATGTGGATATCAGTAGATTGATAATATAAGTGTCCTGACAAGGACATGTTGATATCGAAATAAAGTGTCTTGATAAGGCTGACTTCTAAACGATTGTGACAGAGTAGGCAAACACTACCCCTAGTTCTTTTCTATGCCTGCCTGGCCGCAGGACTTAAACAATTTATGAAAATCTCTCTTAAATGCCAAAAACTTATGACCAATCGATGGCCTGTTTAACATATCAGCGGATTTGAAAATCAGCAAATGCCTTGACAGTCAATCAATTAAAGTATACACCTTGACAGAAAACATAAGCTTGACAGAAACAGCATATCAAATGAAAATCAATTGACGTAAAGTATATTTATGTAAAAGAGTCAAGACACACGAGCCAAACGACTTCCATTAAAAACAAAAGAATATTGGCAAGTTCCCCGATATACAAACATTACAAAAATATACAAAACGATGAATCTCCTGTTTCGGCATAGTCTGCAAGATGAGTTGATAAATCTTTTAAGCTCTGAAAATTGACCCCTTGATCGGCAGGTAAACCCGCCGATGAGCCGATAATGCATGAAAAACGACTTGTTGACAGAAAGTAACATTGACGACGGGAGACCCACCGTCAATGGTTCGCCCAACCTTGATGGATAACCACCAATCGGGCTCCTGATCAACGGGTGGCCACTGATCAAGGCATCGACAGAGCAGATGGCTACTCAGCCGATAGCCGTCAAGCAGATGGCTACTTGACGACGAGCTCATCAGGCAGATGGCTACTTGATGAGTTTGTCATATAAATACGTGGGCACTTACATGACAGTTAACAGCGAGCTACTTGCTGATATGAGTGGTATCGCTCGAGTCAGCGTCAGCTGACGGCGGAAGACGGCGGCGGCGGCGGCGGCGGCTGACTGTGAGCGGCGGCGGCGGCGGCGGCAGGCCTTCAGGCTGTCAGGGATCACTGGTGGCTGAGGAGGGACAGACTGATATCGAGGAGTTGGCAGGCTGATAACTTGACAGAAAACAGCTGTTAACTGCCTGCTATCAAGGGGTTTCGCTCGAGACAGCGCCTGGACAGCGGAAGCAGCGGCGGCGGCGGCTTAGTATCGACGGCGGCGGCTTAATGTCGGCGGCGGCGGCGGCTTATTTTTAGCGGCGGCGGCGGCGGACCTTGGGCGGCGGCGGCGGCAAGACTTCAGGCTGTCGAGGGTGGCTGGTGGCTGAGGAGTGACGGTTGATATCAGGGGTTCTACAGGGTGTTTGCTGAAAAAGAAGCAGCGGAGCACTGGACTTCCGGAGAGGCGTTGAGCCGATCAGTGTTAGACTGAAAAAGTTGTTGATTGATTGTGTGTGTGTCCCGCGAATGGCAGCTGCTGTATATTTATAGTTGCTGGAAATTAAGCTGATGGCTGTCCAGTAACCTCCTGATGGCCGAAAATTAAGGAGCTGATGGCCACTATTCCACTTCTCCCACTACTTTGCTATTTCCCACTACCTCCACTATTTCAATGGTGGTTTTCTCTCTATTTTCTCTGCTGAAAATTAATGCTTAATGGAAGTTGGAGAAGAAAGAACGTGTGTTTTATTTGAATTTGAATTAAAGATAACTAATTAGAGACATTTAAGGAAGTTGTTATTTAAACCAACTAATATGGTTTATCTTTATCCTTTATTAATTATCTCTAATTAATATTAATCTTTAATAAAAATCAGATTTAGACCCCACAAGAAAGCTGGCCGATTTTTAGGGCTGGGCCCAGGTCGAGTTCGGGCTGGTCGGGCCACTTTGGTTCTGGGTCGGGCCATTTTGGTCTTATTTTGTAGTTATAATCGGCCCATTTATATAATTGCCCAATTAATTAATTAATGGCCTTACTTATCAAGTGGGCCACTTAATTAATCTTGGCCCAACTAATTAATTAACTTAATTAGTTAGTCCAAGAAACACTTATTGAATCTAATTGGGCCTAATTAACCATAATTTGGTCTTTAGTTTGTAATTAATTAAACTTAGCCCATAAATTAATTAACTTTATTAATTAATTAATTTATGTTTGGCCCAGAATTAATTAATTGCAAGAGTTGGGTCGAGTTTTGAAATTGGGCTCAATAGCCAATCCGTTGGTTCGATTGGATCCATTTTCGGTCCAAGTTGGATCCGATTTGGTCTGATCTGTTTTGGAGTGATTCAGTTCGGCCATGATGCCATTTTTGGCTTGTCATCGAGCCGTCTTACCTCGATTTATCGAGGGCGATTTTTTGGGTACAAACAGTATTTTTCTAGCTTATTATTACTATTTATATTTGTAATTTGATGATAATTGAAAAGAATTACCAGCAATAATTGATGCGACGGACTAAAAAAAAGAAATTGCTGCAAAATATTTTTTTGTTTTGCCACGAAAAGGGGCGTGTTTAAATTCCAAGGGCAATTTGGTAATCTTGTATATTAAATCCGAGAACTTTGGCTGAGGTTGTTAATTAACAAATTTGAGGGGTAGCGTTTTATCTTTCTTTGACCTTTTTTAACTGAATTCCGCCAAAAAGGTACATATAAAAGAGCGATCGGCGATTAAACGGTCGAAGTAAAAAAAAATCGCGCCGTCAATTGTAGTCGTCTTTTGGTATGTATATTTCCCTCTTTTTATCTTCTTAAATAATGCAATTGATTATTATTTATGGTTCTATTGGAGAAGTTTAACTTGAAGTTGTATTTACTTGATTTTTCTTTTCCAGTATTGTTCTTTTTCTCTGCAGTCCCAGAATGTCTAGATTTGTTGGAGAAACTGGACCGAGTGAAGTTAAGGGGATTCGTAGCGATTCCGAATTTTCCAGAATCGAGAAGTTGATTAAAGAAAATAGTTTTTCTAGGTTAGCCCTAATTTTATTCAGTCATAGTAACCATTTTGAAATTCCGTTGGATTTAAGTATTTTCGTCTATGTTAGGTTTATTTTTGTACTTTGAATTTCATTGATTCCTTAGGTACTTTTTTTTTTTTTTTTTTTTTTTTTTGAGGATCATTGGATTAGTATTCCTGTTTCTGTAACCCCTTTTTTACATAGTCAATTACAGGCATTTGAAATGTATGTGCTTGAATGGCTTAAAATATTTTTGTAGCCTAGGGTTTGAAATACTGGAATAACATACTTTGTTCATTAATTCATGTAGTTATCACAGATTAGAAAGTTCGTGTTTTGTTAGTGTTTCTGGTCAAATTCACATGTAATACTGTTGAGAATGTTGCAGGGAAGAAATTAGCAATTTGTTGGAGATATTGAATTCAAGGGCGGAGATTGAGCCAGATAAGAATAGACCGATTCCTGGTGCTGGAGCAGATGGCGAACACCTTCCCTTGATTCATGAAATTCCAAGAACGCCAACTGCAGACAGAACCATGGTTGGAACTTCTCTTGAGAAAAGAGAGGTGAGTGCATTTTCAGTATCTTCTCTGGTCGTTTGGATACTTGATCATCACTTTGGTGCTTTTTATTAAAATTTAGTCATTGTAGTAGTTTCTTTCTGGAATAAGTAAGTTAGAGTCTAACCCAATTGTCAAGTGTAGAAGTGACTGGTTGGCAAACTTGTGCAGGTTCCACGTGGAGTTGGTCCTTCCCCTATTGATATTGCTCGTGCATTTATGGCTGGCCGCACTTCAGAACAAAGTCAAGATCTCAACAATTTTACATCAAACAGCGAAAGACTTCAAATGAGCAATGAATTTGCACGAAAGCCTCTTGTTCAATCACCTTCGCCTAAGCCATCCATATGTTGGCCTGGTGCCATGGTGCAAGATAATCATGTTTATACATCACCACAGAGTCAGAGAGGCAGATATGGGGTTCGTGATTTTCCAAGAACACCTTATTCCAGAACCAGTTTGTCAAAGTCCACAATCAGGGTATATAGAAATAGGATCATTTTTTTTGTCAAATTATGCGTTTTTGTCTAGGGATTAAACATTGTCAATGTCAAAATGTTTTTCATTGACTCAGTTGCAAGATGATACCAGGCTCACAAACACATCAACTCCGTTTCAACAATCTCAGACATCCATTTTTGGACAGGTATATTTTACCTACCTACTTTTAAAAAAATCCTACTTTTGTACAATATTGAGTTTGCCTATTGACATTTCTATCATTGACTTGTTTGCATATAGTTTCTGTTTATGTAATATAAATTTTGAGAGTGGTCCCTAGTGACTTTCTTATGGCTGCTAATTGATGTCTTATTTAATGAGGTTAAGACTGTATGCCTTCAGATTCATGACAACTACTACTAGGCTTGTAGTTTTGCATGATATTTGATGGATTGCTCTGTATAAGTATTTGAAAAATTGACTATTTTTCAGGTGAGGTTAAGACTGTATGCCTTCAGATTCATGACAACTACTACTAGGCTTGTAGTTTTGCATGATATTTGATGGATTGCTCTGTATAGTATTTAAAAAATGACTTTTTTTCAGGTGAGTTCTAGGGCAGAAGCAGTGGATGGCTATGGATCTGTGGGGCCCATTCGTCGCATTAGGAGTAGATTTGCTTCAGAGGTTCGTCCAAGAGGATCTATTTTCCTGAATTCACCTAAAGACGTCCCCTCAAAAATGGCAAAGCCCAATATTTTTGGAGGTTTCTTGCCTAGTACAGAAAAGAATCTGGAACCTGGAGAAACAAGTGGAGCTTCAAAAAACTGGTCAGTTGACAATGTATTGGGTACCCCTGTTGGGGGTTCTCGAGATCCGAATTCAACCGCTAGTCAGGCAGTTAAGAAAATACTGGAACACCTTGACAGAAACAAGCCCACACCTAAAGAAAAGGAAGCTGAATTGAAGTTGGCCACATCATGGAGAAATCCTTCTGCTTCTGGGGCCGGTGATACTGTTCGCGAGGAAAATATCAATGCACAACTACTTTCTTCTCGTAAGAGTACTGGTGTAGGTAGTCTGAACTATCCTGTGGATATCACCAAAAGTAGCGGAACTCCCAATCGCTCAGTGAAATTTCATGATGGAAGAGTGAATGATGCCGACAATGATAATGCCAAAGCTTCCAGCTCCATGTTTGCTAATTCAAGTAGGATATCTGGTGCAACTATAGTGCAGCCTTTTGGTTTGAAGGGAAATCCTGATTCCGTGGTCGACAATGATAATGCCAAAGCTTCTAGCTCCATGTTTGCTAATTCTAGTAGGATACCTGGTGGAACAGTGCAGCCTTTTGGTTTGAAGGGAAATTCTGAACCCGTGGTCAAAAATTTGCACGAGGTATTTTATCTTGTTTCATATATTACCTTTTTATGCCAATGGATTGTTATCTCTTTCTCTATGCAGTTGGAGTCTGTTAAATGGTTAATGTAATCTGTGAAAAGACCTTAATGGTTTTCGTCGAACTTTAAGGGCATCTCTAATGACTCCGAGAGGGAATACCCTCTCCCTCTCCCTCTCCCTCTCCCCCTCCCCCCCTCTCTAGTTTTTTAGTCATCTCTAATGACTCATTCTATCTAACTCATTTAATAATTAATTTTATCCTTCTCTATTATTATTATTATTATTATTATTATTACACCAAAAATAAATTTAAAATTAACATTAATTTAAAATCAAGTACATTAGGAAACTTAGAAAATAAAAAATTACATCAAATATTAAATTAATTCATATAAGGAAATCCATCATCTCTGACTATTGATTTGGATCCACGAACAAGTCTCATATCCCTAGAAGATTATATGATCTGCCGTCACCAAATACGATCTGTAGATGTCAATCGCGAACTACTAAAGGACTTAGTCGAACATGTGTGGGACACACAAGGTCAAAATTAAGGTCTATGTTTTAGTCGAACATGATTTCATGATTGTATCGTATTATTTTAAATTTTTAGAAATAATTATTTTTGGGTTTAATGATTGTATCATATTATTTTAAATTTTTAGAAATAATTATTTTTGGGTTTCATGATTGTATCGCATTATTTTAAATTTTTAGAAAGAATTATTTTTGGGTGATAAATACAACCCAAAACTACTAAAATAAATCAATATTAAAATACTAGTGTTAATTTAATGAAATAAAAGTTATTTTTTTATAATTAAAAATAATTATCTCCAAATAATATACAAATTTTAGTAATTATTTTATTTTTAAATAAAGATAAAAAAATAACCAAATAAAACAAAACGAAATTAAAAAAAAAAATATAGCATGTGATGGAGGGGGCTTGGATGGGAGAAGCTCCCCCTCCCCTCCCTCCAAGGTCCCTCCAGGGTCCCTCTAGTGGGTATACCCTCTCCGCCCCCCTAGTCATTGGAGATGATTTTTTTTCCCCCTTCCCCCCCATATACCCTCTAGGGCATCTTCCCACTAGTCATTAGAGATGCCCTAAAAACAAAAAGTCAAAAAGGCCATTATGCATTTTATGTAAAATGTTGTTTAACAAACATGAACCCAAAAAATTGATGGATTAAGTAATTCCACTCATCTACTAATTTGAAAAAGAGAATTATTATTTGTAGGTGTAGTTTTGTTATGTTACAAAACAACCACAACCCCCTTTCCTGCCTACCCCGCTAGGCTGCTGCCACCCTCCTCTCCCCCCCCCCCCCCCGAAACAGGCTGGTTGACTGGTTCTGGTTGGATGAGAGCGAGTGGAGGTGGCAGCCTGTTCATTTTAATTTTGGACAATAAAGAAAGACTTCAAACTTTGTTTGAGGAGCAAAACCAGATTTTTGACAGAGCAAGAATAATTTTTCTGCTCAGGTTTTGGGTACTTTGGGATAAAGAAAAAGAATGTATCATGATTTTCTAAGATAAAAGTCTTGTTTATCAGTTGCTAGAATTAACTTTGGCCTCATGGTACTTCTGCAGCAAAAAATTACTACGCAATTGCCTCCAAAATAGTTTTATTTCATTTGGCTTGAATCTCTTATTAATGTAAAACTCAAATTGATGTGGTCTTTGTTGCATTGCAGAATTCTCTACGTGGTACCAATCATGGACAGAAGGTGACAAGTTTTGGTTTTCAACCGAGTAATGGACATGATTTCAAGTCATTAGCCACTCCAACTGGTTCAGATCCTTCAAAGAATAGCCCCAGAACAAAACCTTCGCTTCCATCGATTTCTATCAACAAGCAATATCCTCGTCCAGTTTCATCAGACAATGGCCCTGGCTTCACTTTTCCGTTTTCTTCATCTTCAGGTGTTCTCTCGGAACTGCCAACACCTTCTATCATGCCATCATCTTCCACAAGTATTCAGTCTCAGCCACACAGCGTGGCTGCAGTTCCTTCTTATACTTTCGGTGCAAATAATTCTACTCGTCTTGTTTTCTCGTTCCCATCAACAAGCAATTCCTCAACAACCCCTGAGACTTCTGATCTTAAGTTCACTTTTGGATCAGACGATAAGACTAATAGGTTGTCTTTTAGTACCTTCGGAAAAGACTCCGTCTGCTATTAACATGGTGGTGATTTCTTTTAGACAGTAGATTTCTTTGTCGTTTAGCCAATAAGATTTGTTCTGTTTTTTGTTTTTGTAATGGATTCATGCTTAAGCATTTTTGGGGAGTTGGATTCAAATTATTGAAATAATTGTTTCTTCTTATGTAGAGCTAATTGTCTATCTTTATAGACAGGAGCTTCTAATGACAGGTTTTCCCCAAATTATTGATTTAATTTTGACTCAACTTTTGTTTGACGAAGGCTGCTACATAGATTCGAAAGTAAACATTCCATCGTCCAAATTAAATATCACAACCGATTGATTATCAGTAAGCAAATCATCATTAATATTTCTCTAAACAATTTCTTGAAAAAATAATTGAAACACATAGAAAGTGTAAATTATCATACTGATGGTAAGATATACCGAAATTGGTGAAGTTACTGTTGTTGTCAACCGTAAATAGTAAATATTGACTTTTTATTTTGGAAAAAAAAAAAAAAAACACAGAGATGGACGACTGGACGTCCTTGAGCTATTGAAGAGTCCAATCAAATTCATGGAAGGATAAATGTCACATGACAATCTTTGTATCAATTTGCTCTAGAGTGAGTCTTGTTACATCTATTTCAATGCACGTCTCTCTAATAACATGTTTTGTTGTTTTCTTATTGGATTTATTAGGTTAGGTTTTGGCTCAATTTTGCTTGAATTTTGTCTTGATGGGTCAATTGATTAGGCTTGACTCGTTTTTGCTTGATTTTTGTTTCGAAGAATTATTTTGGTTTGTTTCGGTGAAACTTTTGAAACCCAAAGAGAAAAAATAGGTGGGATGTGTTATATCATTGTCTTTTATAGATTTGAGATTTATTATGTTTGAACAAATAAGTTGAAATATGAGTTTCACGAAACTTATACTCAGACTTCATTTGTTCAGGTTTTGATTTAGCTTCACGAAACTGCGTGAAAATGGGCAACAGAGTTTGTATGGAAAAATTAACTCGACCCAACACGTACGTACATGCGGATAGATAAACTGTAAATTGCACCCGCATTGTCATAATCATAAACATCATAGTTTGGGTTGGTTGGGTGCGGTGGATTGACGGATTCAACAAAAACATAATACAAAATATAATCTATATATCTAGGAAAATATTTACCCAAACAACAAATATAAGCATATTGTCTTAACTTAAAATTTTATTTTGAAGGTGCTTGAAACTAAGTGCGAGAAGGATTTAATGAGATTTTATCATATCATATCGTCTCACAGATCAGCCGCGGAGAAAATCAAAACTAATGAATAACCACAACAATAATATATAACAAAGAAAGAAAATAACATGAACTAACTGGTCACTTCAAAATCCTTCACAAACCGAGAAAACTAATTGGATCACATTAAATTTGGGAAATCTGAAAGAAATTAATAAATAAAGTACATAATACATAGTAAATTAACATAAACCCATGCTATGCACGAAATTATATTAAATAATTTTGTATAATTAATTATATGATAAATTATACGTAGTGAATGTGAATGTATGTAATATAGGATGGAATCTGAAACGTCAATTTCCCGTCAGTTGAGGATTTAATATGTCACATTATAGAAATCTTCGTTCATTTCATTTCTGACAGCAACAAACGCTGTCTTTCTCCTTACCCCACCACCTTTTATTATTTTTATTTTTTTAATGCGGAGTACTTCTTAAACTTTCTCTCCATTCTTCAAGCCGTGTGCACCAGATCTATAGGCAACGTTAATTTAAATATCATTGAAATCAAACTGCTTTAATTTTATTGATTAAATTCGAACACATTTAATATAGTTGCAATTATAAGTATATATATACATGGATCCATTCTCTAGAAGCATATGTAGCAGTACTGGAATTATATTAAAGCTGTTAATATATGATTGCAAACCAAAATTCACGAGTAATTAATATATATATATATATATATATATATATATATATATATATATGTTGTGATCGATAAAACAAACATATATATAAACTAAATCAAAATTACACAGGCAATGATGGGTTGATTGAAGTTTAACAGATCGAACGAGCCAGAAGAAATAAATTAAAGGATCGGAAATTCACAATTTGTTTAATAATTAAAGACATAAATTATAGCCAGGTGGATTCTCATGTTATATGATCCACACAAATTAAATATCGCAGCCCTTCGCATTTGTTGCTTCACAAGATCCCTGCAAATTACATACATAAATATAGTTAGTGAACATATCCTTGTTCATTGATATAAGACTAGATACTAAATCATTGAATTTATTTATATATAACTTCATAATAATTATATATACTCTATATGATCAAATTAATTAACCATTTAATTCTACTAGCTAGTCGACGATATATATTAATTATTTTAAACAACATGTCACAATTGCATTTACAGTCATCTTATGACAATTACTAACTTTCTTATACATAGTGATAACATATGTCACTTTTCATTTATTTATGAGTAATTTTAGACATATCAAGTATTTTATTTTTTATGTCCCAAAATTTGTACTGATCAACTAGGGTACGGATCGGAGATAATCTTAAATTTAAATTTAAATATATAATAAATTTAAAATTTTCAATTTCTTTAAGTTAGCCGATCAATCAACTAAGGATAAAATGTTCGGTTAATTAAGCAAGTTTTTGAAGAGGAGAATTGAATTGAATTGAATTGAATTACCTAATTAGTTAAACACTTTAGCTTTGTTATTGGACTCCAACATCAGCCCAAAATGGATGTGAGGAAAGTGTGCCCACTGTACACAATAAAAACCTTAACAAGTCAATACCCGAATATTTTATAAGGTAAAAAAAAAAATTAATTTGAATTGCTTTATATACAATATATTAAAACAATTGATTAAAACGTAAATGACAATATTTTGACATGCACAATAATATTCAAACTTACATTTTTTGCAGCAGTACTGAATGCTTCCCTGTGGCTAATATCTGGATTATTGGTTTTGATTCTTTGAATCTCCTCTCTGAAAATTTAATTAATTACAACGAAAACAAAATAAGAGATCTAAATCAAGAAATTCAGAAAGAAGAGTCACACAAAAATATTTACTTTATGAACTGATTATATGCAGATGGGACTCTTTGCCTCTTTTCAGGGGCTGCAACAGAATAAATAAATCAATCAAACTTAAAGAATGAAAAAAATAAAAATACAAGGGTCAGTCACCAAAATAATACTAATTAGAGAATGAAAAAGAAAAACGAACGTCGATTCACAATTCTTTTCTCGGTTTTGTTAGTGATGGAAGGTTGGATTGCCATCTTGTTGTTCCGTTTGGAAGACGAGCCTAAGTCGACCTTGTACTCGGTTGAAGATTGGTTAGGAGCCTGAGATTAACATATATCGACTTTAATTCGACATACAACAAAATGTGAAGGAAATATTAAAAAGACTCAGTCTTAAATTTAAATGGCAGATGATGTGCAACATAAATTCATATTTATTTTTAACTAACAAAATGACCCATGTTATTTGGAGAATGCAATAGTAACTACAATCCATGTAGCATTTACAACTAATCAAAATTCATATGAATTAGTACATTTTTAATTAACATATGGAATGTTAAATGAAATGATCTCCGGGACTAATTTAACCAAAAAGATAAAAGTAGAAAATGTTTGATTTATTTGTAATGTAAAACCATTGACTAAAGGGGAAAAAGGAATAGTACAAAAAGAAAAATTGACCAAAAAGGATTTTCTTGGAAGATGTAAATATATATTCTGGCTCAAAGAATTAATAAAAGAACGACATTGAAGTGACTGAATCAGTTAGGGATGTAAAGAAAATTGCAGTAGCCGGAATGACAGTTCCTAGATTGATGATCTAGATGGAATCTAAGAAAAAATAACCTATGCATGTGTTCCCAAAGGAGAAGACAGTTCCTGAAAGAAAAGAACCTAATAATAATGGAGGGAATTGCACTTTTTATACCAAACCTTTACCTACTTTAGAGGTTTCATACCATACCTTTCATAATTGCACATTTCATACCAAAATCGAACAACCTTTTTCAATTTACATACCAACGTTAATTTTTTGACGGAATTGGACACGTGCACCGCACGTGTCCGTTAACTCTAAAAAAAAAAAAAAAAAAAAGGAAAAAAAAAAGTGTCACTTTTCATATTAAACCTTTACCTACTTTATACATTGCATACCACACCTTTCAGAATGACACATTTCATACCAAAATCAATCAACTTTTTTCAATTTTCATACCGACGTCAAATCACAAAAAAAAAACCTCGCGGGCACTGTACTACCACATATGCTATTCTTGTTCATCACTTTTTTACAATTAACCCCTTGCCCCCTAAAATGTTCCAATTTTACCCTTGGGCGTTATTAGTACTAATAAATATGTAAAAAATTGAAATTTATGGGCAATTATAAATTATATCAATTAATGAATATGATGATTTTAAATTGAAACAATAGTACCACATAGGGTCTTCTCAATTTGAGAAAACCGTAATAAATCATATGATCGATAACATTCCTGCTTCTTTTTCGAAAGGGTACAAACTATAATAAAATACGGTCTTCTTTATCTATGAAAATCATACACAATCATAATTTTGTAATTTTTCTGCCAAATTTTTAAGTATAATTCATTTACAAAAAAAAAAAAATTTCTCGTATTTGTCACTTTCTTATAATTAATTCCTTGCCCCTAAAATGTTACAATTTTGACCATTGATTTTGAGCTGAAAATCTCGAATATGGTCTACTCAGTTTGGGGAAACCATAATAAATCGTAAATTTGAAAAGACCTAGTTACAAAAATACACCCCACGTATTGGTTGTGACAAAAAAAAAAAAAACACCCTCAGGGGGTATCTGCAATTGTACAGGGGTATTTGCAATTATACAGGGGGGTATTTGCAATAATACATGGGTTTTTTTAGGGGCAATGGATTAATTATAAGAAATTGAAAAATACTAGGGGTTTTTTTTTGTAATTGAATTATACTTAAAAATTTGACAGAAAAATTATAAAATTATGATTGTGTATGATTTTCATAGGTAGAGAAGACCGTATTTTATTATATTTTATACCCTTTCGAAAAAGAAGCAGAAATGTTATCGATCGTATGATTTATTACGGTTTCCTCAAATTGAGAAGACCCTATGTGGTACTACTGTTTCAATTCAAAATCATCATATTCATTAATTGATATAATTTATAATTGCCCATAAATTTCAATTTTTTACATATTTATTAGTACTAATAACACCCAAGGGTAAAATTGGAACATTTTAGGAGGCAAGGGGTTAATTGTAAAAAAGTGATGAACAAGAATAGCATATGTAGTAGTATAGTGCCCGCGAGGTTTTTTTTTTGTGATTTAACGTCGGTATGAAAATTGAAAAAAGTTGATTGATTTTGGTATGAAATGTGTCATTTTGAAAGGTGTGGTATGCAATGTATAAAGTAGGTAAATGATTAGTATGAAAAGTGACACTTTTTTTTTTCCTTTTTTTTTTTTTTTTTTTTTTTAGAGTTAACGGACACGTGCGGTGCACGTGTCCAATTCCGTCAAAAAATTAACGTTGGTATGTAAATTGAAAAAGGTTGTTCGATTTTGGTATGAAATGTGCAATTATGAAAGGTATGGTATGAAATCTATAAAGTAGGTAAAGGTTTGGTATAAAAAGTGCAATTCTCTCAATAATAATGCTAAAATACTTATAAGAACCCTACATATCCATCAAATCATCAATCATTAATTATAAATATATTTGGAAAAATCCCCAATTAGAAGAAAAATGTATACAGTAACAAACTACAAAAAGTACAATACAAATTATTGTAATTGTAAATTCTATAGTATTTTTCATAACTTGTCGGGAAAATGACAATCAAATTATAAAAAAGAAATTTTTTTTTTTCCTTCTAATAATATTTGTTCACTTAAAAATTTGACATTAATCCCCTATATATTCTCTAATAAACATAGCAATAACCCATATTGACTTCTATTTTTCAACAGTGAACTTTGAATTTTTAGTTGTATTGAACTAATAAAATAGTACTAACAAATAAGATTTTTGTTAAGGTAATAAAAATAATCGAGATATATGGTACTTTGCCAATTAATTAGATAAAGCAATGTGTTTTTGTATTTTATTCAATAAAACAATACTTCATATGAAGCTAGGTGTGGCTGCAAAATACACAAATCTAGGAAAAAAGCAAGGTTGTAGGTACTTGGATTCTGGCGGCTATATATATAGTACTACTACTCCTAATTAAGTAGGGTTTTTTTAGAAGTAATATTTTAATTAAAATAAACTCTAATTAAGATTCCCTGAAGAAACCCTAGATTTCAGAGGCTAGGCTATTTACATAGTTTTTGATGTGATCTAATGATCTGATCGCCCACAAAAAACTGAGGTAAGTAAATAATGAGAAAGAAAGAAAGAAAGACCTGGACCTGGATCTGGGCAGGAGCATCTAATTGGTGCAGAGAGTGGAATGGTGTGGCAGCTGCCATATTCACAGTCCATAAATTTGTACAGTTCCCACATCGAACTGTCACAACATCAAACAAGCTTCCGCATGGCACACTCACCTGCACACACACACACACACAAACATTCATTCCGCAATTAAATTACTCCTATCAATTTGTGGTGAAACTATGGAGTAATAATAATTTTTTTACCCCTTAATTTCCATCGACAACACCGAATACGTCCTATTTTGTTTTTGAGTTAATTGAAACGAAAAATATAAAATACTAGTTCTTACTTCAATATTTTTTATATTTATCTGATTTACAATATTTCCCTAGAAACTTCCAAAAAATGTTTAAGTGAATGAAACATGAAAAGAAAAGAAAATTGGGCATAAGAAAGTTGTCACTATTAGTAGTGAATTTATAACGAATTACCAATGGAAATTCTAATAAAAAATGTTACTTCAACAATTAACAAGTTTAGATCCAAAATTAAATTAAAACAAAGAAGTACTAAAAAGAAAAAAAGGGAGATCAAAGAAAGAAAGAAAGAATAGGGTTACAAAGAAACAGCTAAAAATATCATTATTTTTACAATAACTTAATTAAACTTCAATTTTTGAGAAACTAACTAGGGCTAGTTGCTAAAGAACCCTAATTTTTTTTTGAAGAAATGGTGGCCTTGATTTTAAATTTTTTTTTTAAAGAAAGCACACTTAAGTAATTCATGATGTAAAAAGCTTAATTTTGACAGTACTCCGCACTTGGGAGTTAGTCATATATAACATCTTTTCAGCAAGAAAAAGCAACACAACACAACACAACACAGATCAGAAAAAGAGAAATGAAATCCACTCATGAAATTAAGACTTGTCTTCATCAAATTAATCCTATCCAGTATACTTTTAGATAATCACTAACAAAAAGATCATCTCTTTAATTTAAATATTTCTATCTTGAGGTGATTTCTAGGTATAACTTCAAAAATTGAGTTTATAACTTTAAGATGTAGACATGACAAAATTAATATTATAAAAACTACAAAACAAGAAAACCTGGAGGAAAATTAAATATATATCAACATCAAGACCTGATCTCTGAATAAAATGGCCAGCTTTATTCAGCATGTAAATTGTTCTCTTTCACACACACACACAAAAAAAAAAAATGCCTTGATTAATTGAATGAAATAAAAGAATAGCATCATGCATAACTCATCATAAACAAGAATTTATGGTTTTGAGAATATTAAAAGCAGATCCAAATAAATTAAGAATATATATATTTCTAATACCGCAAGAACAATACTGCAGAAGTTGCAAGAAATGTAGCATAGTTGTTCGGACACATCCATTTCGATCTGTAATAGAAATGAAAGTCGAGGAAGAAGAAGAGAAAAGGAATGAAGCCAAAGTAATTGGAAAAGGAAGGAAAGAGAAAAGACTATATATTTATATGTATATTGTCGATCTCTTTTATTTTTCTCTATCTGCTTGCTTTGGAGATGAGTTATGTATCAAATGAGCAGTCTATATAAAGAATCCGAGAGATAAATTTAAAAAGATTAATTATTTCTAGTGAAGAGAAGTAAAAAGAAAAAGGAAGGGTAGAACTATGTACATAGTGTGTGGGATGAAGATATGATCATCGATCGGTTTAATTTGTAGAGGTAATTAATTAAATGTCAGATATTAGCCTTATAAGGTTAGGGTTTTGTGTGAGTGAAGGGAAGGGAATAGAGTTTTGGCACCATTATTAAAGTCTAAAACGATAGTCCAATTTAGAGTAATCAAAGAGTTAATAGCAAATTACCACCAAATGTTAAACTTAAGAGTCGGTTCATCCCCTTTGTGATAAATAAAAATTAAGTAATTAACTTGAGATATCTTCGTGTTTTTTTTTAAAGGAGGACATTTGCCTTGCTGTCTTTTGGTTTTTACAAAATATCTATTAGATAATATCACAAATGGAGTAAATTGTCTATTATACAATATCACAGTGAGGGTTGCCTATTATACTATATCAATTACTTATATCACATGATGCAATTAAAATGTAAAGAGTATGTTGTCATTATAGAGCGCAGGTGCAACACCTTCATGAGTAGGGCTGAAAATCAAACCAAGCTACTCGATACTAGACTCGAGCTCGTTCGATAAAAGCTCGTTTGAGCTCGGTTCGTCACACTAATCAAACAAGCTTGAACATCTTTTTTCGTTCGATAACTTTTGAAGCTCGGCTTGAGCTCGACTCGATAAGCTAAAAATTAAAAAAACACATGTAAAATATCAAGCTACTCGATCCTCGGCTCGAGCTCGTTCGATAAAAACTCGTTTGAGCTCGGCTCGATTGAAAATCAAACCAAGCTCAAACACAAAATTTCAAGCTCGATAAAAATCGAACCAAGCTTGAACAGTGTGTCGTTCGGTACTACTCAGCTCGATTACAGCCCTATTCATGAGTAAAAAAATTAAACTATTCATTGTTATATATCACATGGGGGTAATATATATATATATATATATATATATATATATATATATATATATCAAAGACGGATCTCATTACATGTATCGTAGAGGTAACTTACCAAAAATCCAATAAAAAGAGGGGGAGGGACAAAATATTTATATAGTAGGATTGATAAGCATAATAAACTGAGTCGAGTTGGATTGGTAGACACTCGTTTAAGTTCAAGTATCTACAAAACAACTTCAACAACATATTCATTGTTTTTCAAGTTAAAAAACGAACGTATCAATTTAGATAAGTACTTAAATGATTGGTGTGGATGTTTCAATCTAGTATTGTGCTGCAATCATTCTTGAAATCGTCTCTTCAATCATGCTCTTCTCTTAGAAAATCAGGGATGGACAAGGTCGAGTCAACTTTGGCGAAGTCATTTTGAAGCTTAAGTCAGATCTTTAACTTGAAAGGAAAGAGGCGTAAGAAAGTGTAAAGAGAGATTATGTTATTTAGGTGTACCTTTCATTATATTTATCACCGTGAATGAGAGAATAGGAAGATCCCATGATTTTAGGACTGGATGCGTACATTTCTTAACTATTTTCTCATTAGTTTCTTATTCCCATAATGTTATGAAGTATATCATGTTTATCTTTAGACAGAGTATGTGTTGTAAATCGAGCTATTACACGGTGTGCCTCGCAGTTTGGTAATGAAGAAGGGATGAGGTCCTCTTAGGGCATCTCCGATGTAGAGGCGGGACGGGGGAAAAGTTCAATTTTTATGTAAAGGGAGGAAATGCCTGGTGGGTGCCCGGGCGTTATCCGCCGCCGAGAGGATGGGCCGAGGAAACTCCCCTCGGCTCATCCCTCGCGATCTTGGGGACGCTAGGTGGGCGCGTGTTGGGTGGCTGACACGTGTCGACCACCTACTTGTCAATCTTTTATTTTGTCTCATTCTTTCTTTTAATTTCTTTTATTAATTAAAAAATAAATAAAATGCTTTTTTTAAAAGAAATAAAACCTTAACTTTAATTTGTCTTTAACTTAAAAAACTTAAATTTAATTTAATTAATAAAAATATTTTAATTTAATTTTTAAAATTTAATTTAATAAACTTATCATTAATTTATTGTTGTGTGAAACTTCATTATTATTATTATTAATAAGTAAGAGCGAGGAAGAAAATTGATTGAAATTAAATGGAGGGAGAAAATTAATACATTGGAGATCACCATGCTGAAGGAAAGCAAAAGGGAAAGGATTTGATTTTACATTGGAGATGGAGATGGCATTATGTAAACCCAAGATTCATGTGGCGAAGTGTTATCCATTCCCATATTCAATGGTTGGTTGTACATCAAGTTAATTATATGAATTTGACTTATGTTTGGTCTGATTAAACTTATATGAGTTCGATTCATTTAATAACTAACCAATATAAAGAGAGAAAAAAAAAAGGAAAGGAATGCATCATTTAAGTCAATCTTTTATAAAGACACAATTTGAACACTTGATGGAATTGCTAACGGATCAAAAAATTTAAGAATCATTCAAATATATATAATTTTAATTTAATTTAGGCAAAACCTTCCAGCATGCTTATATATGCCTATTAAGAATAATTTTCCTCTTAAATAACTCAAAAAATAGGCATATTTGTTTGATGTTTGGAAAGTATCTTGAGAAAGTAATGAATGTTTGTGAAATAGCATCGATTTGCATAATGTTATTTATTTGAGTTTTGAGAGTGATTTGATTAATAAAGTAGATGTAGGTTTTTTGGGAAAAATTAGATTGTAGGTGTAAAATGTGTAGTATTTTATGTCGAATCATGTTTGTTATGTGAATAAATTGTGTAAGAGATATGTTACCTTATGTCAAATCATAGTAAAGTTTGTATATGTTTTGTTTTGAAATAAGAAAATTGTTGTTTATTTGGCTTTCGAGAGAATAATTGAAGAAAATTGAGAAATGAAAATATTATTCGATCTAAAATAATCGAGAGACGAAGTATTTTAAATTAATTTCTTGAAATAAGTCGATATGAAATAATCAATTTTAAACAAGTTTTAGATTTCATGTTGAGTTTTTAATAGTACAAAAGAGTTCTATACAATAAACATATGACAACGTAGTTTCATTCATGTTTAGCATATATGGGATGTATCTTGCATTTACCCCAGTATCGAAAAGAATAAATTTCAAAAAAAAATTAATGGGAAAGAAGAAATATTTTTTGGTTAATTAACGGTTTTTAGGGATAATAGTTGGACTTTCAAAGCTTTAATTTTAAGATTGAGAGGGTGGACTTCATCGCTTGGACAATTCTTGTGCCTACTTTCATTCACGAAATGGGCTTTGTCTTTAGAAATCTTTGGGCTTTTAAGGATTCTATCGCTTCTACCTGAATTTTATTTTGATCCAATACCATTGATGAAATAATAAATCAAGTGATTAATTAATTGTGATTAAGAAAAGAGCAATTAAAATTTGAATGAAGCTATCCTAATAACACTCTTATCTCGGATCAAACAAGTAAACTTATTTTAGTTAAAATTAATATTTGGTCAAACAAGTTACTTGGCCCCGTGCATATATGCAACAAACACAATATTATAAATTTCTCAAAAAAAAAAAGAAAAAGGAATATTTGTTATTATATGAAAAATAAAAAGTGAAAATGTATGAGGGGATGATAGAAGCAATGGAGAACATTAATAATCCCAAACATTATCAAGATACATTCTTATATATGTCGGCTCAACCAAGTTGATTATTGGAATTTGGTAGGGTAGGGGCACCTTTTCATTTTAGGTCATTGTCAATGTCTGTAGCAATAAATGCTCATCCAGTACTCATCTATACTATACTCGATCCAATTAATTCCTTATTCTAGTGATTATTTCTTTTCACCTTTTAATTTTTCCCATTTTAGTAATTTGAAATTACAACTAGTTAGTGATGGCAATATGGGCCTAATTTGACTCATGGGTCGACCCAACACAATTCTTTTCTTTTTTATTTTGTTGAACTGTCCACGTTATATTTAGTGCATAAATTGAATTGACTGCACCGCATCATATGTATACGTTGGATGAAGGTTTAAACTTTTATTTTGATCAATTTCAAGTAACAAAACAAACCTAGGATAATTTTGCTTAACATGTATTAGAATAGTTTATAAGGTGAGGATTGTCCAATGCCTTATAAGGTGGACTTAATTATTGTTTTCAACCAATGTGAGACATTTTGTCTCTATACACCCCCTTCACGTGTGGGCGAACAGAATGTGTGGGTGAAACAAGCCCAACATGTGACATATGAAAGTCCAACCTTGTGAATTTGCGAAAAGTAGGTGAAGACCAAATACACAAATAATGCCACTCCATGCCTTTGTTAACCGGAGGAATAATGACACTCCAAGTCTTGAATAACTGGAGGAACAACCCAGGACTTTGTTATCTGGGTGAAGTGTGTTGGTAGATAATGAAACCCATCATGGGAACAAAGAGGAGCCCATCACACGGAATTAAAGAGGTGACCTACTTTAACCCGGGGCTCTGATACCATATTATAATTCACCACAAGGATTAGGCTAGGTCCACTTACTTGGCTTGAGCCTAATTCAACCTCAAAAGCTAGCTTATAAGGTGAGTATTATCCAATACCTTATAATTAAGGTGGACTTAACTATTTTCTTCAACCAATGTGAGACATTTAATCTCAATAACATGCACCAAATCAATACAACTCTAGACCTGAGCTTTCCTAAATTGACCTACAATTTTTTACCCGACAATACTAATACTAATAAAAAATAATAATAATCAATTCTTATTCTATTCAATTACGATAAAAGATTTGGTTCCTATGAAATGTTGGTAACACCTAAGATTTTATTCCTTAAAGAGCTTAGAAGCACTGAATTAAGTTCTGCTTAATCTTCCTTTATTCCTATATATATAAATATATTCTTCAAATTTTGTTATTACAAGTACACAGGCCAAAGTAATGTGGAGCCTCATGTCTAAAAATAATGGGAGCAAAAAGTGTAAGCAATAAGGAAAGCTGTGGATGAAAATATTACTTCAATTATCTGGCGGGTACCACGTCCTATTCAATTTTTATATGACTTTTTCACATTTTTTTCATGATTTCAGTCACATTATATATATTATTTATCCTTAGCTTGTGTTTGATTGATTTTCTTGTGCAATTTCCGGATCCATCATGTGAATAACTTAGAGAAAAACGAATTAAAACATTGCATGGATGTTCTTGTAAATGAGTGAATTAATATATTTTGGTAGAAATTTTAATATAAAGTGAGTAATTTGTAGGTAATAAAATTTTGGTAAAAATATATTACACGGTTTTGTGGAGAATAATCACTTGGGAAAGGATAGTATACCCAACAAAAGCAAGTGGGCCTGAAGGGGCCCAATGATTCATCAGTCAGACCCATAATAAAATCTACTTTCCCCTTTAGAGTTAAAAAGCCCATCCTATTACATCACAATATCACACACACCTTTATGAAATAAGGTCCATATTTTATCCAGTTTTTCGGTGCAATTAAATGATTAACTCATTAACATAATTAGCTTGAGGAAAGAGAGTTGATATAACCCAACTTAACTCATAATTAAATACAAAAAATCTTATATTTTTAATTAAAGAAAGAATATCTTTAATCCTAACTAAGTTTCTCTAATAGCTTCTGTCCAAATTATATCAAGAAAATATATATTGCCAAGTCTTTAATCATATTTTATCATTATCATCTCCAATTATCTCAATAATAAAAAAACTTTTTGAACATAATTTCACTTATAATTATTTGTTAACATGAATATTTGTTTGTCAAATATATACACTGCACGTTGAAAGTGACCAAAACCACTTTACTGCCAAAGTACTTGAGGTGCCAAAAGTGTAAAATTATATCTGAAATGACATATGAGCAGTGCAGTGTTTTTATGTGTGGTATAAATCAACAAATAGAGAGGTATAAGAATTAAATCAATTAAACTGAAGTAACAAAGAATTTGTCCAAATAATTTTATAGATATCAAGTCTTGGTGGAAGAATGAAATCATCCGAATTATAAATAAAAAAGAAATAATCCAACACCTCTGGGCTCTGGCTGGACATATTTAATTAGGAAAAAAAAATACATTCTCATTTTAAAAAGTAGATTTTAGGTACTAATATTATCACTTGAAAAAGAGAAATTAAATTTCATAAAAATTCCGACCTACCGGATTCGAACCAGTGACCTAAGGATTGCTATGTAACAACTACAGTCCTCCGCTCTACCAACTGAGCTAAGGTCGGATATGAAATAGTTTCACAAGGAATTTTAAAAATACAAAATTCGTATATTTCAAAAAATAAAAGTATATATTTTGACCAAATCAAGAGTTCAGAATGGTCTTTAATTCTCTGTATAACCTGATAAAAAACAAATATGGATAAGTCCAGGAGCCAAATCAGAATCAGCCAGCACACAGAGTTGAAGCATTGAAAATCCATGTCTAATGATCAATAACAAATTAGTTCAACATATAATGAAAAACTTCACAAACAACACCAATATCAATAAAACAAGGCACAAGGTCTCAATCACATAAGAAATTCAGCAAAAATGATCCAATTAATTAATTGAACATTTTATTGAGATGCTTTCTTTTAGTACATACATAACCTATAAACATTCCTGGTATATCCATGAGACAAAAGCATAGACAAAATGCTCGTTATTTCGTTAACATGACAAGATTGGTTTATCCTTATTAAGTTAAAATAAATAAACAGCAGCTGCGTACGTAAACTTCAAATCAATTGCATTCAGTAGGATGCGTAATAATACCCACCCGTCTGCCCCAAATTCATTTGCCCTTGCATCCCATTCCTCGCATATTGCTGCCAAAGTTGCTGCTCCTGTGTGAGCAACTGTTGTTTCCTCTCCATATCCGCAATTTGTACATAAGAAGGTGGTGGCACCAAAAGTGATGCTGCAAATGGATCTTCTTGCCCCACCCGTTGGACAGTTCCATCGGGTCCCGGCAATGCAAGAACCGGTACTTCACTTTTACTCATCCCTGGCATAGCCACACTACTTGAACTCCCACCACTTAACCAAGAATTATTCACATGTTGCCTAATTGTTCCCGAATCATACATACTATTCAACAATAACGAATCAAAACCACCTCCTAAATCAGTCTTTTGGTTCGATAAATTGCTTGTTGTTTCCACTAAGGCCAATTCCCAGTTGCCTTTTTCATCCACTTCAAACTTTTGCCATGTAGTACTTGTGTTGCTGGAAAACAAAGCAAGTGTTAATTTGTTGTTATGTTCATCGTCTGATACTTGATTATCATCCTTCAAATTCACTAACTCTTCCGTAATTTTCTGATTAGGGGGCTTGTGTAGGGGATGTGGGAAAGTCGGAGGTTTGTAATTCTCTGGTGCTGGGAGAGATTTGATTTCATTATTGTTTGTGATTGATGAAGAAATATCTTCCTTGCTTTTAGAGGGGCTGTTTGGCTTATTACCCTTTTCCCTTAACACCCCTTCGAGTTTTCCCAAAAGTTTATCACTAATTTTCTGCACTTCTGGGAACTCCGATGACCTCAGAACCCCTACATCCATACACCAAGTATAAAACCGGACAAGTTCGTCATCGTATTTGAAGCATTAACATAAGCATCAAAGGCCTTAACACAGTAAGCATAATCCAGCTCCGAGAAACGACCGAGCAACATATTTAACACGTTAGATGTATCAGAGTAAACTCCAAAACTTTCCTTTACAAGCAAGCATAGAGCTACAAGCACCATCCTAGTATTCTTCGCAGCTCCTGTCGGTTTACATGCCAAGAATCGATCAAGAAGTCGAAGCAATTGAGTCAGCCTCCCCAAAATCCTCTCTGGCCCCATTTCTCTGATTGGTGTCATCTCTAAACTAGATCTTTTACCCACTCCATAACCATCACCAAACATTTTCTTCTTTTCATCATCACCAACAGTCAATTTCTCATAAACCAAAAACTCGAGCTTCTGATCCAAATACAACGAGTAAGTCCTCACGAACCCCGAATGATCCCATGAACTCGAGTGAGCCTCGTCTCTAAAATCCGACATATTTAGAACCCTCACCCCCTTCTTACTAGTATACATAATCTCTTGCGCGAAAACAGGGTCCCCATCATTCAACAACCTATGCACAAGCATCAAGGCTTTCAATGCCACAATCCAATCATGGGTTTTGCTAAGCCTCTTTGATATCGCAAAAACACAAGCATTCACGTATTCTTTTGAATTCCACACTAAATTCAATATTTCCCTAACGTACTTATCATCCGCAGGCTCGTTATCGTGGGTTGAGGCCTTAACAATCAAGATTTCAAGATCAGGTGCAATATTGCCTGCTACTTTCGCTATACTTATGCTCGTTTGATCCTTCACCGCCCCTATCGCCTTCCGGAATGTACTTGCCGCCATAAATACCAATTAATTTCAACCAGTTTTCTATTATCCCACAATACAACTCGTAATCCCTTTCCCAAACTGTTGATTTTGGTGTGTGATTGGTATCTTTTACGCAACCGCACGCTACTTGAACGTATAATGTGTGAAATTTGTCTGTTTCTTTACGTGCCCGTTATACACACATTTTTTCATTATACGGAAACATAAACATAAAAGAGGGGGTTGAATTATGAATTATAATCAATTATAATCTCATAAAACTCGAAATTTTTTGATGGAAAAATCAACGCAAGTAAAGAGTTTAAACAGAAGAACTTACGGTGAGTAATTAAGACCAATTCTTGGAACAAAACCCAGTTCGATCCAAGGGGAATAAATGATCTATTTACTGCCACCGGTATCGGAATTTTACAATACAAATACAACAGAGAGATTTAGTCAAAATTAAGTAGCTTAGGATGAAGAAAGAGAGAAGAGTAAATGAAGGGATATGCGGAGAGAAAAAATTATGTTGAAACGGCAATGTTGAATTATAAAGTCTTTTGGCTTGGCGGGGTTTACACTTGTCCACCATTTTGCTAACCTTTGCATTTCTCACTTATTCTCTGTTCAATTTTTCAATAAGCTTACTCGCGTGTTTTGAATTCTTTAAATTATAATTTATCTTGTCATATTAATTTTTTCATAAGCTTACTCGCGTGTTTTGAATTCTTTAAATTATAATTTATCTTGTCATATTAATTTTTTATAATATATCATATTAAATTTGAATATGCATAAAATATATGTAAATATTCAACTAAGAAAAGTTCATTTCACATATTAATTTTACACGAAAACATACAAAAGAAAGCCAAAAAGATAATTAAAATCAACTCACACATGTTGTTTTTCTTTTCTTGTCCGAATATTATGTCACATTCCCAAGTATTATCCATCCATCAAAATAGTAAGTTCCATTTATTGTCCCTGCAACTATGAAATAAATAACAATTATAGTTTAAGTTGAACTATTAACAAATCTATGGACATTAAAAGAGGAAAGAAAGAGAGGGGGGGAGGGGTAATGGAGAATTAACAGTGACTTTGTTATGTAAAGTAGAAAAATGTAGTTTTTTTTATTGGGGAGTTATTTTGTATGGTAAATGATGTGGATAATTTAAAATGGGTATGATATGGATTCAAATTGTCTTAATGTATGAAAAAATTGTTGTACACACTGATCGAGCCCAACTAAATATGAGTATATGGCCCAAATTATCTCCACAAAAGTGAAAATTTTAAAAGTGACCCTCACCTATTTTTTTATTTTTTTTTTTATCATAATTATTAATCAAACCCCCTAATTTCTATTACACTTACATTTTTGCCCTGATTCTCTTTCTTAATCAAAATCACTCCCACCCAAATCTAATTTCTCCAACAAAACTCTGTAGGGGGATGTCTTAAGTTAGTACATGTTGTGTTAGGTACACATAAGGAATTCCTCTATTTGTCATTGGATTGAAAATGAGAAATGAGATTCCAATCTCAGCCTTTAAAAAATTGGACCGGTTACCTATTAAGTAGGTGATTGAGTTGGACAGATTTTTGAATTCTTTAAATTAATCAAATATTAATTAAGTTAGGACTTTTGACACTTTGCACCCTAAAATTATAGGGTTTTGACATTTTGCATCATAACTTAAAAGTTTTAACACTTTGGATCCTAAAAATATAATTTAGTTGGCACTTTGCACCCTAGTGTGTGTTTTGAAGAAAAAATTAATTGATTGAAGAGTATAATAGTTATTTTTGAATATTTTTGGCACTTTAAACCCTAAAAGTATAGATTTGATACTTTGCACTCTGAAATATAGAAAATTGACACTTTGCATCCACAAAATATAATTTCTGGCATTTTTAGCCCCGACTTAATATGATAATCTAAATTATGTAAATAACATGCAATATAATGATATGTTAGATATGTAAGCGTGTATTTTATACTCCTATATAAAGTAAATAATTTTGAGGATACTTGAAAATAAAATGAAGACAATGTCTTTTTTTTAATCTAAATTTTACAGTGAGAAAATGTTAAAATAAGTTTTTATAAAGTAAAATAAATTTATAATAACAAGTTTATGATTGTTGTGCAAAGAAATGACCATTTTATCTCTACATTGCCGACATTCATGGGTGTGCTTATTATTAGAAAAATACATTAGGGTGCAAAATGTCATACAAATTATATTTTTAGGGTGCAAAGTGACAAAAAATTTAAATCGGGGCGAAAATGCTAATTTTTTATAATTGATTTATAATTAAAATCTTAGGGCTCAATTTGATACTCCAAATTGGACAGACTAAACTTTTTTTTCTCTAAAAAGTGGACTTAATATACTCATATTTTAAAATTAGGGGTAAATTAACATTTTAATAAATAAATTTTAAAAAATTTCAAACAAGCCCTCAACACCTCCACCACCTCCAGCCGGCGGCGACTGGAGTCGCGTCCAGTCACTACTGAAATGGTGGTGGTGGTTGAATGAGGCGGCGGTGAGATTTTAGGATATGGAGGAGATATTGGTTGGAAAGGAAGCTACGGGGAAGGGGGAAGGGGAGAAGGAAGGGTGGGGTGGGGTGGGGGTTTACGGTTGAAATGGGGTTGGTGGTTTGGTAGGGATGAAGACCTTATTTTCAAATTTTTTTTTTGGTATTATTTAGATAAAAAAATTGGATTTTTTTTGTTATTACCTATTAATCAGGTTGTCTTGAACAATAATGACATGTGTCTAGTGATCAGGGAGTTCCTTACATGTGCACAACTCAATGAGTTCCTAACTTAAGAATACTCTAACTCTGTAATCCCCTCCTCATCAAAATCACTCCCAAATCAAGTTTCTTATCTTTCTTTTCAAATTCAATCAACAAATTTCATTTTCAACAATTAACACACTCCACACAAATCAAATTCGAGATGGATCACCACATTGAAAGATGCCAAAAACCTAAATCCCAACGTAATATTGCCCGGATAATCATCTCAATAATATTTCAAAACCCTGATTTGGACGAACGTGTTGACCAAATATTTCAAAATTAACTCAAAAATTTGAAATGTAAACCCTAATATGTATGTTTTTGGGGGGCTTGGCTTGCCAGACGCCCATGAACAGATCAACTTGAAGATTCCAAGGCAAAATTGGATTTAGATTTGAACTTGAAGATTCCAAGGCAAAATTGGATTTAGATTTGAACTTGAAGATTCCAAGGCAAAATTGGGTTTGGATTTTGAAAATTTATGGGTATAGTTAGTAATTTGGTTATAGTTGTAGTTTAATTAGGATTATCTAATTATATTTTAAACTAACTAACTACCTATTAACTAATTAATTAAAGTTGAGGTCATTTGTAGAAATAAATTTTTTCTAAAGTCATTTTTAAAATTTAAACTTTTCAAAAGGTCATTTCTAAAAAGGACTCACTAAATATGTTGTATATGAATTTCTCTTATGGAGTGCTTCTCCACGCGGAATGATTTAACTTAAAAATCATATCAACATATATATAAGTATGGAGATAATTTTACTTTTGATACCATAATTCTATTTACTTTAGGGATTTGATATCACAATTTTTTATACCGACACATTTGATATCATAACTCAAATCAATTTTGCACATTTAATACTTCCATCAAATTAATGACGGAATTGCCACGAGAATGTCACGTGGCCGTTAAAACTTTACACATTTAATATCATAATTTATGTTGACTGATAATTTACCCCATAACATTTCAGGTTACCAAAAAAGCCCCACATCTCCAAATTTAGTCAGGCCCGGTCCAAGTGCTAGGCAACTTAGGCCGGCGCCTAGGCCCCCGGTTCGGAGGGCCCAAAATTTATATATAGGCCAAAAAAAAAGTAAAAATTTAAATATTTTTAATTTTATTAATTTTATGTACATAACATGTATCTTGGCATGCTTGGTAAGGCTTTCTCATGATGAGTAGGAGGTCTAAGGTTCAAATCCTAGGAGGTCTAAGGTTCAAATCCCAATATTGAGTTTTTTCTCATATTTTGATTTTTTATGTTATTTAACATTTTTTTGTAATAATGTTCGTCTTTTTTATTTCCCTTTCGTAGTAATTATTCTTTTAATTTCTTTTCTTATTTAATGATTTCTTGTCAATTTTTTTTTCTTAATAAGTACTTCAAAAAAAATTCTTTCTTAATTATTATAAAAGGAGTATGGTTTTTTTCTTTGAAATTTAATTTTTCTGCTTATTACTTTCTCACTTAGTACATTGCAAAAAAGAATGTCACCCCTATTAAAATTGGTATAGCCCCATCCATATTATTATATGTACGTGCATCTTGTTTTTAGTTTTATATATGATGTATAACTTTTTCTATACAAGATAATATATAATTAATAGAGTTAAGAATGACAAGAAATGAAATAAAGTTATGCAATCAATTATGATATTTGTAAAAGAATGAAATAGAGTTAAGGATGTACATATACTTGTAAAATTTGTTTCGGCTAAAATAATATTTTTAATATTAAAAATTATACCAAAAAATTCACGGTTGAATCTTTTAAAAGTTAAATAAGTTTGTTTTTTAGTTATCTATTCAAAATATAATATGTTGGAGAAAATAACATGTCAATATTTAATTAATATTTTTGCCTTTGAAAAAATAAAACGATTATAAATTTTTTATAAGAACGGGCCCCCAAATTTAAAATTCGCCTAGGGCCCCCAAAATGTCTAAGGCCGGCCCTGAATTTAGTGACGATTATAGTCCACATTGTTGCCAAATTTCCAAATTGACTCGAATAAGACCACGTGCAGACCAATTTAGAAAATTTTACTTATTTTATTTAAATAACTAATTTAATTTAAAAATAATATTAATAAATTAAATAATACATTAACATAAATATTACCAAAATTAAGAAAACATATTCTTTTTAAATATAAAATTTATATAATAGAATTAATATATTTAATATTTATTAAAATATTAAATAATAAATAGTTTTAATTTAAAAAAAATCCCACCCCACCCATCCCTCCCCCTACCCCCGATTCCCAGGCCGCCGGCAGCCTGGGTCTTCTGTTCCAGGCCATCGCCAGTGGCCTGGGATAGGAGAACCCAGGCCCACGACCTGGGTTCGATCCAAGCCACCGCGGCCAAGGACCAAAGGTCCCAGGCCGACGGTGGCTTGGGACCGAAGATCCCAGGTCGACGGTGGCCTGGAACCGACGACACAAGCCGCAGGCCTGGTAATCGGGGTAGGGAGGGGGGTGGGGTGGGGAGGTGGTGGGTGGGTTGGGTTGGGTGGGTGGGGTGGGGAATTTTTTTAAATTATAATTATTTATTATTTATTATTTTAATAAATTTTAAATAGTTTTAAATTATATAATTTATTATTTTAATAAATATTAAATATATTAATTCTATTATATAAATTTTATATTTAAAAAGAATATGTTTTCTTAATTTTGGTGATTTATGTTAATGTATAATTTAATTAATTAATATTGTTTATAAATTAAATTAGTTATTTAAATAAAATAAGTAAAATTTTCTAAATTGGTCAGCACGTGGTCTTATTCGAGTCAATTTAGAAATTCGGCAACAATGTGGACTAAAATCGTCACTAAATTTGGAGATGTGAGACTTTTTTGGTAACCTGAAATTTTATGGGTTAAAATTATCAGTCAACCAAAATTGCAATTCTCCCCCCAAATTCAGATTTAAAATTTTCTAAATTGGTCAGCACATGGTCTTATTCGAGTCAATTTGGAAATTTGGCAACAATGTGGACTAAAATCGTCACTAAATTTGTAGATGTGGGGCTTTTTTGGTAACCTGAAATATTAACAGTAAAATTATCAGTCAACTTAAGTTATGGTATCAAATGTGTAAAGTTTTAACGGCCACGTGACATTCTCGTGACAATTCCGTCATTAATTTGACGGAAGTATTAAATGTGCAAAGTTGATTTGAGTTATGGTATCAAATGTATCGGTATAAAAAGTTGTAGTATCAAATCCCTAAAGTAGGTAGAATTATGGTATCAAAAGTGAAATTCTCTCTATAAGTATGTATATGTGAAAATGATTGTGTCCAGTGGCTCTAATTTGCAAATTTTAAAACTTCAGGTAATATATCTATATCGTGTTCTATTTGTAGCTTTGTATCTATATTCATGCTTCATAGTGTGCAATTATTACTTCAGCGACTGATATAGGGGATGATCCACATTGCCCAGTGATCCTGGACTAATGAGTCGCTCATATAGTGGCCATAGATAAGCCTCGCCATCTCGAGCCCTACATTCGCTCCAGCGAGATCGCATAATTACAAGGAGTTTCAGATCTTTAGAATCTCCCACTCGCGACCCTTCTACTTGTATGGAAAGGATAACCATTACATGGAAACCGGATCCTCATGCATGGAAACTTACTACTTTAAGCATCAGAGGAGACTCTATCGGCATCTGCCGGCGCGTGGTCTTTGTTTTGGAGAACTTGAAAGAATGGCGAATCCAGGGCCGGCCCTGAGCGTAAGCCGCACATGCGGTCGCTTAGGGCCTCCGTTGAACAAGGGCCTCCAATAACAAAATATGTATATATATTAATATGTATGTAATAATTATACAAAGAGTCCATGTGGCATAAATGGTAAAGCTCCTAATGAGTGTGTGTTAGGCTAGTGTTTGAATCCTTGCATCTTCAAATTGCATTTAATTTTTGTTATTTTTGCTTGTAGAGCTAAGATTTACCAAAAGAACTAAAAAACTTGAATTATTTGCAAACTATATAATGTTGGTTTCTCAAATAGATGGATTAGTTTTAGAATATTGTTAAAAATTTTCGTTATAGTTGCAATTGTAGAGATAATATTTCCGAAGCTATAGTTGATTAAGTCTTACTTCTGATCAACCATTGTCACTAAATAAATCGAATCGGTTAACCATATTGTTGACTGAAAAATATTTGTTATGCAAGTGTAATTACTGATTTTGCTTTAAAAAATGCTAGTAGAAGAATATTTAAGCAATAATTTCCTAAGATTTTATGTGTTTATGTCCCATTCACATATGTTATCATTTTCTTATTAAATAGAAGTGTCTTGTATTACCGATATTTTTTACAAACCGAGATTATATTTTATTCATATTATTATTATTGTTTCTTATTTTTCTAATTAATAGTTTTACTTTTTACAAAAATTGTATTAGTTATTAACATAATTTAGTTGCACATGAAAATTTAAGGGTCACAATTTTAGAGTTGGCTTAGGGCCACCAAAAACTCAGTGTCGGCCCTGGGCGAATCTATATCGTTGACACAAAGTATATCAGATTTAGTAACCTATTATCACACTGCATGGGCGACTAAAATGAATAAACTATGTATTTTAGGGACCATTCAAGTGATTAACATCTCATAGTTAATTATATTTTGTAAAACTTAAAGTTTATTGATTTTGAAAAAGTAAAACAGCAAATATTATAATGTAGAACAATTTCGCTGAAATTTGTTTGACCCGACTTTAAGAATTAGAATTTTATCTGTAAAATGTGAATCGAACTTTTCATCCTCTTAATTTATAACACTTTTTTTGCAGTTTCATTCTTTATATATTTTTTAGGAAATAGGTCTCTTCTATGACTTTGGCGTTTCACTTAATGATTTTCCGGCAATTGTAAGGTTGAGCCAATGTCATGTGCCCTACACATGAGGTCACTTTCATAACCTACTAAAAATTGAAAGGATAAAAGAAAAAAGAAAAATATATTTGAAAATTAAAAAAAAGAGGGACGATTGCAATCAACCAAAATCCAGCCCCAATCACCGGAGTTACAAGCTCTTTGAATATGGATTTTGAAGATTATGATGAGAAAAAATCATGCAATCAATTTCAGGGAAAACGAAGAGAATCCACCGGGACCGAAGAAGGAAGATGTGCGAAATCAGTTTCAATTTTTGTGGAATTGAAACAATGGATAGACTCGTGGTATGACGAGACGAACAAAACCAACTTTAAAATTCCAACGGAAAGCCATTGGAGATGACGGGCCAAAAGAACGGAAATGAAAGAGCGGATTTGCGATCTGGACACGAAATTGGGCGGTTTAGGAGGAACTTAGCTTTCATCATTGTTGAAAAATATGATGTTCAAGCACAATAACTTAATACATGTAATTTATGAAGGAAATATGAAGATAAATACTAATATTTCTCTAACTATTACGAAATACTAAAGTAAAATGCAATAATCTACACATATGAAGTATTCCATGATAAGCAGTAATGGAAGAAAACATATGTAAAGCAAAAATCATTTAACCTACAATATAATTTATTATATTTCTAAATAGGGTTGAGTGGTAAATACATGACAAAAAGCATTTTGAGTGTAAATTATAATTTTTGTATTAGAGTAAAAGAGATAGCATAAGATAACACAAAAAGTATTGTAGAAATTAACAAAGATCTAGACCGAGAATAATGGCCATGCATAATGAAAATTAATATTTACAAACAAATTTATTTATGCTTGCTATGGCTAACTGAACATAAACGATTTGTTTGGTTTAAATTATACTAAATTAACAAAAGTACATAATTGTATAATTTCTTATGGAAGGAAAATATGACACATGACAAAATACATTAAAATAAAAAATGCAATTGTAATGATTTAAAGTTTAAAATAAATTAGTCAGCTCAGTTTGTTTATCACACGAGACCAAAAGATGAAAACTAAAAAAAACGCAATAAAATAATAAAAATAATAAAAAAATCCAAAACATATAAATATGTTGCCAAATAATTGCAATTTGAAAGTCATGATCAAACAATTAATTTAATAAAATTCGACATATCCATACAAGACTCGTTGTCTTAATCCAGGGACAACCCCACTCTCCTTTTTTTCCCCCTGTCGTAATCATGTAATAATTTGATATATTATGAATTGTTTGGATGCTTGCGTGGTGAGATTTTACCCTAAAATTTTAGGATTATGTATTTGTGACGAGATCATTAATTTGGTTAAATACTCGGTATCATTTTGGATAAAAAATGTCACGTGTCAAGCACGAAAAATGTACGAAATGTATCTTTTCGAAAAGTTTGGTATGAAATGTATAAAGTAGGCAAAAGTTTGGTATGGAAAGTGTAATTGTAAAGACCCGACTCTGCGGGTAGTTGGATATCACTCGATCGAACAATTAATTTATGAAACTGATTAAGATATATATATATTAATTTATGAAACTGATTAAGATATATATATATATATATATATTTTTTTTTGACAAAATTTATAGAATAAAATCCAATGACAAATTTATTCGAAACGGAAGTGATTGATTTGAATCATGAACCAAATACTTGATTAAAATAAGGCTTGAGAGAGAAAAAAACCAATAGCTTATTAAAACGATTGAGGTCCAACTGAAATAAATCAGTCATTTATATAAAAAGAATGATTTTTATAAGACTCGAAATCAACTTCAATAAAACCCATCAATTTTAGTTACAAAATTGACCACTTTTAGTCGAATTATTATAAAACACTTCAAATGTACAAAAGATTTGGCGAAACGAAAAATGACATATTTCAAACATTTAAATACATATGCTTTTTGAAACTAGGGTGTGACCGCAATCAGGACGACCTAACCGCAACCAGAACTATCAAACCCCACCACCTGTAGCTGAAAAGATTGAAACACGGAGCGCGTAAGTTGATCGTCCAACTTAGAGAGGCCGATGTGTGTGTGCACGTGATGAGTGAATCAAACATGCCAAAATGATGCGTATCAGTTAAAATTCTCTAACAGTTGTCAGAAAATATTCACGAATGAAACAAATAATCAGACAGATCAGTACACAAAACTCGTAACTACATAGGGCTAGTGGGATTCAGATGCCGACCAATTACCCAACACATATGACGAAATCGCAAGAATTTCAATATACAAAAACAAACAAATTAACAATTTAGCATACAAACACGTAATACATGTCCAGACCAAACTTACTCCCAATTGATCACGATGCCCGAATTGTATAAAAATAGCAACAAAACAAAGCATAAGTTGATGAATGTAGTGAGTGCAACTGAAAATTATATAATATATTGTACGTATGTGACATAAAATAAATAACAATACTCAAAACCTATATTCAGATTCTAATCTTGTATTAATATTTTCAATAGTGCACCTTTGATACTCATTCATAAATCACATAATATTCTCATGAATTAACGCTTCAAAGATTTATAATCACATAGAAAGGATACGGGACCCAAAATTTAGGTTTGTTGATGCTGCACTACACGAACTTTATCACTCACGAATCACGAAATGGATTGACCGGTCCCTGCCACGAAAGATCTTATATACCAATAATATTATCCCCTTGATGTAATATCAAGATAGTGGTAGATCAAGTTTTACCCAAACTGACTACCATCACACATACAAGTATAAACATAAAAATAAACATGTATAGTGAGATAAAGTACTACACCCCGACAACATTTAGCAAACTGACAATATACATATATATATATATATATATATATATATATATATATATATATATATATATATATATATATATATATATATATATCAAGTAAACAAATAATATAAGCTCTACAAAAATATATATTTATGCAATCATAAAGGTCATGTACCGCAATTTCCATCAATCATGCACGATCTATTATAACAAATTGTGCTTACGTTGAAAACTATATGTAACCAATTTCAATCGATAAAGTGCGATCAATTACTGCGAACATTGCAAACGCACAATTCTAAATGTTCTACTATAATATTTAAGCATACACATCGCAATATACTCATACAATAAATAAACACATAATCACAAACAAGATACGGCTCTCACCTATTACGGATTAAAGAGATGGTTGTTTGTCGTCTTCACCTAAATGAACTCAATTCATAAAATGGACATCGGATACGAAAAACTCAAGTCGAGATAAAGCCGCTGTTTTGGACCAGCCATAATTGACCATCGGTGACCACCGTTGACCGCCATTGACCGCCACCGGAAAATGAGCCAAAATTACCACCCGACTCTCCTTTGTGCCTAGAACACCATTTTGGAGCCTAATCTTTGTAAGGGTGGTCGAAAAACCTCCATTCAAGAAGACCCACTTTGAAGCCGCCACTTGCCGCCGCCGTCATCACTTTTCCGGCAATAATTTCCGACGAATAATGGTACCAATGGAAAGCTCTCGTCGAGGAGATGAATTTTGACTACTTATTTGCTAAATTTGGTTAACAATTGAGAAAGTTATAAACAAATTTATGAAAGGGGTAATGTAGAAGAAGAAGAGAATGAGGGATAATAGGTTGACTTTCTTCATATTTAATGAAAATTTGCAATTAACACCATCAAGAAGTGGCTAGTAACATTATACGGAGTAGTTCTCAAAGTGTTTGGGTAATTCAAGAAGTCCCGTTTTTATTTTGTTTATGTATTCTAATCCTCAAGATAACACACGAGCGAGTCTTTTATAGTTCATAATTTGCATACCAATAATAATTCAAGTTAATATTGATTAAATATATTATATCACTTTAAATATAAAAAAAATGCTTACTCATTGAATTTTTTAACATAATAGATATGAATTCTAATTTCAATTATTAAACCCACATAATTAAAAAAATTCAGTTTCAGGTAAATAAAATTATAGAAAAGAAAATTCATAAATGAATCGATTTTCGGGGTTTTACATTAATTCCCTCGATTTTTTTTGGGAAAGAGATTTGAAATTAATTAGAGATTAGAGAGTTTTTTTAAACATATTAATTAAAAAGTTAGTATGTAATTTAACATATTTTTATTTTTTTCTAAATGTCCGATGCCACGTCATCATTGGATATTTTGACCATAAATTGTGGTTCAGATTTGTTGTTGACTTTTTTGAATGGTTGAGATAGGGTATCTCCTATACACTTATGTTCCATAAAATCTTATTTTAGAAAGACCCAATAAAGATAACTTAAATAGCTTAACTTAATTAATTATTCTTCAAAATTTTGTTCCTCAATATTCTCACAGAATCCTCCCGCATCATTAAAAATCTTTGTATTTCTACAAGCTATTAGGATACGTTAAGATACGTTAAATGCAATTTCCTCGGACTATATCATATGATAAAACTATATACCCGGACCCATTCACCTTTTAAACTTCTTCTATTTTTGGGATTCAATTCAGCCTACAAATTAATCTTTACAAAATATTGTATGGATAGAGGAGTATATAAAATCTCAAAAAATATAAATTAAGATATTACTAGTATTGTACATAGATACGGCACATAAAATGCATTATTCTAAATCTAATAAAGAAAAAAATTTAGGATGTGATTTGTTATATATCTACAAGTTAATAGAAAAATCTTCTTTTTTTCTCCTTTTTTTGAGAAAGAACAGAATAATCTCATTGAATCCTACTTGATTAATTACTACATGTTTTCAATTAATCATTTACCTAAAATATTCAATGTACCCAAAAAAACCCTATTAGTTTATATAAATAAAACCTATTCACATGCCTCTGCCTACAATAAAATAATGGGAGACACTTTACAAACACCTCCCCGAATTCATCCAACCCTAAAAATCCCACATGTGGAAGAAATACAATGTCTCAAGGAAAACGAATTTCAGAGCCAAGAATTCACATGCGAAATCTGCATTGAGCCCATTTTAAATCCCGAAAATAAATTCAAAAACGCCAACAAATGTTCCCATCCCTTCTGCACTATGTGCATAATCAATTACATCTGGGTCATGATCGAAGACCATAATATAGGTCAAATCAAATGCCCTGCCTTAAACTGCGATCACGCGCTTGACCCCTTAGCATTGGCTCAAGTCATAGGCCCACCGCTCTTCCTACGGTGGACTGATGTGCTGTGTGAAGCGGCGATTATCGATTATGGTAAATGTTATTGTCCGAATAGAGATTGTAGTGCGTTGATTGTGAATGAGTGTGGGGGATTTCAGAAGAAATCCGAGTGCCCTAGTTGCAAGAGATTATTTTGTTTTCAGTGCGGGAGGGTTTGGCACGCGGGGTTTGCCTGTGAGGACAGCGAGGAATTGAGAGACGAGTATGAAGTGGCGTTTGGGAGGTTGGTGGAGGAGAAGAAGTGGATGAGGTGTCCGCGGTGTAGAATTTTTATTGAACGCATAGAGGGATGTAGCCATGTCATGTGCAGGTGATTTCATTTTCCTTCCTTCTTTTTGGTGTTTATGTACGTTGTGCTTTCTGATTTAACCGATTCATAAAGTGTGGTTGATAGATAGTGAACATCATAAATCTATGAAGAACCTAGTCTACACAAAAAAATTATTTGAAGCATTTGTTATTCGGGGGTTCATTTGGAGCTAGCTAGCACTACTTTAAGTAAACATGTGAATCACCCATGTGGAATGATTTAACCCTTTTTTTTTTTTGGTCCTAAAAGAAAGTAATAGCCACTTAAGCAGTGGCGTCTTCGAAGAGCATCTCCATCATTACTTCCGGTGGTGCATCCCAGTTTCTTTTCCTCTCTTGTAAATTATGGCCTCTTCTTGCCAATTCGTCGGCGCATGTATTTCCTCCTCTACGGATGTGATAGAGTTTGCAAATCCACGGCTTCCTCATAAGTATCCGACAATCCTCTATTATGCTTCCTAAATGATGCATGTTCGTGTCTGCCTCTTTGATCAAATGAACCACAACTTTGGAGTCACACTCCGCTGCTAGCTTCTCGACTCGCCTATTCCAAGCCATCCTCAGTCCCTCTCTAACCGCCATGATTTAACCTATCAAGTGTTATTTCGGGTACCAAATTAAATTAGCACAGCATTAGAGGGTGATTTAGTGATTTTGGCAAGATTATTCATAAAATTGTTCATTTCGATTATGACAATCACAGTCTATTTTCCCTGTTGGATGATTTTGTTATCCAGAAAATATTAGTCTAAACCCATTTAATTACATAACAAATATATTGCACACGCCTTAGTTGACCGGCCACTTTTCAAATTTTAAGTTATCAAGTATATCCTACTTAATTTTCATTTTACATACTTAATTTGGACAAGAATAACAATTTATGTCATTCCTCATTTTTTTTTGGGGGTTTGAAAATTCGTGCCATTCCTTATTCCATTTTGTCTTACTCTTTTGGCCCTTAGCTATATTTTTGTTCATATTCAATCATTCATTTGACGGTTTAATTTCACTTTGCACCGCTGAAATATATTATTATGTACCATCCAAAAAACTTAATCCTACTTTAAATCATTAAAATATATTTTTTCACTTTGCACTTTGAATATATTTTAGGCCAAAATACAAGGTATTTTTGTCACTACCATCTATAATCAACTTATAATCTCCCCAAAATGTACTAATGTGTAATTTATGTGCAATTAAGAACAAAATCGACAAATTACCCGTTAAAATAAGTCCCAAAACATTAAAAATAAAACCACACTCGACATAAATATCAATTGAAAAGACCGATATCAAATTATACATGTGCCCATATTGGAGTTTATGGATTCTTGCTTTATTTGAATGCACAAATCTCTAATATCTATGTTATTTCATAGACTTCATATATTATATCTTGTTTGAAACACAGTTTTTCGAAATTTTATTATCTCACTACTAGAAAAATGTCATTTTTTTATTAATTTTTTGACAAATTTATCACGGCGAAAATTAAGACCAAATAATTTCGTTGGAAAATATCATTTCGAATTTGTTTTTGATGATATTTTCTAGTGACAAATATTTTGACGGCCGTTCCAACGAATTTACTGGGGCCATAATTACTTACCTTCCGCCACTTTTAATCTAAAAACAAGACTATGATTTTTTATTGATATTATAGTTTCTTATTTTAGTTATCTTATAGTTTTTTAGAAATATATTTTATAGTAGGTCGAGTATTAAATAAGTAAAGTATTAATTTGTAAATTAAATTGTTTTCCACAGTTATTTTAATGGGTTTATTAGTTTTACTCTTAATTGAACATGAGTCTTACATTATTATATTTTAGAGAGAATATACTTTGATTTTATTCTAAGGGAGCGACTGAAATACCCCTTTTTTGGCTTGAAATTCAGTTAGGGTGCAAAGTGAAAGACAATATATATTTTGAGAATGTTAAGTGTGATTACATTTTTTTGCGGATGCAAAATGCCAAATTGATATATTTTTAGGTGCGAACTGAGATTAAACCTTAATTTGACAGATTTTAATTTCCAAACCATTTTTACTGTAGATGTGGGAGATCTTTCTGCTACGGTTGTGGAATGGCCGTTCGTCAGTGTTGTTGCGAACTTGGTTCTTGGGAGAAATTTATCTTCTGGGTGATTTCTATAATTTTAATGTCTTTGCTTGTTTACACGTGTTTCAAGATTGCAGTAGCAATATGTAACATGTAGGCTTTAATCCATGTTAGAAACAGTCTGGCAAATTAATATTTGTGAGGTATTATACTTTTTAAATATTAATATATATATATGTTGACCTTTGATATTATCAACTTACTAGTGAAATATATTAATTAAATTACTTATTTATAAATTTTTACAAATTTTTTCATGTTGATCAGTTGACCATTTGACCATATCAAATGAACAAAATAAATGGAATAGAGGGAGTAATAATTTTCAATCAATTTTGAAAAGTTACAATAACTTGGTTTCGAAAAGGGTTAATTACAGGTACCTCCCCTGAGGTTAGGTGTAATTACCGCCTAATCCCCTCGGACAATCATAATTACAAGGACCTCTCAGAGGTTTCAAAAGGATCACAAAACCCTAACGGAGAATAACGGACTTGGACGGAATGTGTGAATTGACGGTTATGCCCTCCAGTTTTTTAATTAAAAAAAAAGGCCAAAAAATATCTTGACCCGGATTGACAATATTGCCCCTGCTTAATTTCCCGCTTCAAAACACACACACACACTCACACACTTATATGAAAACCCTTACCATCATTCAAACCATTCTTCTTCCCCATCATTTTCAATCACCATTGTTTCTCCAACTTCAAAAACTATTAAGCCCCATTTTAGTGTGTTGAAAAACCGTATTAAGGAGAAAGCACAAGCCCCATTCCCGTACCGTTTATGGGTAGCAAAACATCTAAAGAACCGAAGGTAAAATCGAAAATTAATTAATTGGCTAAATTTACTAAAATTAATGCTACCTTCAGTTTCATTTGACTCTCTATCAAAAACCCACATATATATAGAGGTTGTCAAGTTTAGTTAATTAATTGGGGAAGTATTGTATTTGTTCTTGCCAAATTTTTTTTTTTATCGATTGCGCAAAAACCTTTTGGGATTTGGGAATTTTAGTTTTCTTGTTGATTCAAGAGGTTATATGCTTTGTACTATTACTGGTGAGTTAGTTTCTTGATTTTTCACTGTCTCCCTGTTGCAATCCTAACTTAGCCTATTTTATTTCTACAAACGTTTGGTTTATTGGTTTCTTGATAATTGATTATTTATTGTACTAGTAATAGATCCTTGTATAGATATATAAGTTATTTTAATTGCTAAATATTGGTATGCTTTAATAGATATATAATCCATCTCCAACAGTAACTAATAACCACTATCTAGTTTTGTTGGATAAGTAGAGTCTATTATAATTAATGATATAGACATGCTCAAATAATTTAACAATATAGAGTATTATGTTTAATTTCCAAGATTTTCTTGTATGTTTCCTTAAGCTTAAAGTTTCTTCGGTGATTCCCAATAGTTCTAATATCTCGAAGTATCGGATTTTTTTTAATCAAACACTTTAGTATTTGTTCCTCACAGATCTTAGTTAAGGAAGTTTGTCATATTTGGATTCCAAACACTGTTACTGAATACATATATGCTAACTATTGAATTTTGTGTAAGATAATTTATGAGGTTGTTTTTGTTTGTAATATATGTGGGTCCAATTATATTCAAACTTATGTTAGCCTAAATTTACTAAAATTAATGTTTTTGATTAACTCATTCGTTGTATTTGCAGGTAGCTGAAGATGGATGTGCTGGACCATCAAATGCTGCTAGAGGAGTTGATTTTGATGCTGATATCCCACTAAGTCAAGTACTTAATCATCTAAGGAGATAAAGAAGTGAAACTGTGGTGGTGAACACTCAAGAGACCCCCCAATCTCCCAATCCTCACAAGTTCCACCTGATGAATGAATTTGCTGGATTTTATTTAAGAATTTATGTTATTGATATGGTTTTTGATGAATTATGATGTGTTTTTGGATTTCTGTTGATGGCATTTAATTAACATCCAGTTTATTGTGTGTTTGTTTATGAATTTCTGTTTTGGTACTATTTTGGGCAAAATTTGGATGTTAATTAAATATTTTGGATTGTAAAGGGGGATATTAGTAGGGCTGTTCACGGTTCGGATAACCGTCCGAACCGAACCGAACCGACATGAGTTCGGTGAAAACCGAACCGAACCAAAGCTATTCGGTTCGGTTTTCGGTTTGGAGATTTGACCTAATTCGGTTTTCGGTTCGGTTCGGTTATTTTTGTTCGGTTAACCGAACCGAACCGAAAATCGAAATTTTGGTTCAAATAATTAACATTTTTTGTTCGATTTTATGGGCTTCAAAATTCTTTAATTATATGCCTATGGATATGAATTTTATTTGTTTAATTTATATCAATTGAGGATTATTAAATGTTAGTTTTTGTAGTTGGATTGTAAATTTTTTTAATTTTATGCCTATGATTTGGGTTTTAGTAGTTTAATTTATGTCATTTGATGTTAACCACTTAACTATTTAGTTCTATGTAATTTTTAATAATGTTTAGTGTTATGGTTACCTATTAATTTGATGTTTTTATGATAAATAATTTAGTATTAGATTATAAAATTTTAATAAATTTTGTATAATATAAAATTTCGGTTAAACCGAAACCAAACCGAACCGAACCGAAATTTTTCGGTTAAAACCGAAAACCGAATTAGGATGTTCGGTTCGGTTTTCGGTTCTAAAAAATCAAGAACCGAAATTTCGGTTATCCAAAATTTCGGTTCGGTTCGGTTCGGTTTTCACCGAATGAACACCTCTAGATATTAGTAATGTTTTGGTAATATTTTGGATACAGATGTAATGGTATTTGTAATGAACCATATAAGTTATTATGGCTGATTATTTATCCTATGAATCATATTGGCAAAAAAATTGTGTTTTTATTTTAGCATTTGTTTTATGAATTTCTTTGGTATTTTATTTTGCATAAGCTATGAAAACAGTAGAATCTTTGCATATTTTCTTTGGTAATTTATGCATTTTACTTGGAATTTATTTTGCAACAACCTTGAAAAAACCAATTATTATATTTTGAAACTAATTTCCTCAATTTATACAAAATAAAAATTGATTTTAAGGATAAAATTAAAATACAACATTGACACCCTTTCATAATCCTAAACATTACAATAAACCCCCTGTCCTGAAGAGGGTAAAATTGTCCACGTAAAATGCTACAGTAACAGAGGGGTAAAATGGGAAATTAAAAAAATATTGAGTGATGACGTCAGCAAAAACTAACTGATCCCTAACAAATGTAATCCTTTTGAAACTTCCGGGGAAGTCCTTGTAATTATGATTGTCCGAGGGGATTGGGCAGTAATTACACCTAACCTCGGGGGAGGTGCCTGCAGGGGCAGACCCCTTTGGGGACTGGGGGCCATGGTCCCCCAGAACTAAAAATAAATATTTCATATATGTAAGTGTTTACAACATATGAAAGTGGCCTAGTGGTAAGATGTATTATGACCCTCTTCTCCAATGCTCGAGTTCGACTCCCTTGAAGCTCAATATGTACTTTTGGTCTTTTTAGCATTAAATTTTTGGTCTTCTACTCTTCTTAGTATTTTTTGGTCTTTTTAGCAGTAAATTTTTTGTCTTCTTAGTATTAATTTTTTCCTCTAGCAATGCTTTAATTTTTCTCCTTATGCTGATTAGTATTAGTTTCAATTTTCTTCCTTATGAACATTTATTAGTATTACTGTGTATTAAATACAATTTTACAATAACTAAATTTTATATTATAAATTATCCTCGTGTTTTCTGAATTTATTAATTTCTTAAACTATTAATTATGTAATTAGATATTCGTGTATGATTTGCTAAAAAACATTAGAGTTTACTTTAACGTTCATTCTCGAGTACAAAAATCAAGGTTATTTGCTACAAAAAAAAAATTTGGCCCCCCCAACAAACACCGCCTAGGTCCGCCCCTGGGTGCCTGTAATTAACCTTTCGAAAAATATAAGTTAATGAATTCACTTTATTTCAATAAAATAGTCAAAGTTTTTAAACCTTAAATCATAAACATCAGGTTTGTATATTTGAAAATGACAGAAACTTAAGAGCATAGAAGTAAACTTAATCTTCAAAGAAACTAATTCACTTTTGTTTAGTCGAGAATGAATTTTATAACATAAAGTTTATGCTTTAAAACAGAATTCTTGCACAAAGCAAACATAAAATGAAATTAACTCTCTGTATTGGCATCATAAATGAAATAAAATGTAGTAAGATTGATCATGCGTAAGCAATCTAACAAAGAATCCACGACGAATTTTAACAAACAGAACTTCGACGTATATTTAAAGTGAGGAATAAAAGAGAGAGGAGAATGTATTCGAAGTAAAGAATTAATCAGATTCTTCTCTTATATATTTATAATAATTGAAAAGCTGTATTGGGAAGGGTGTGCCTATTCGGATATAAGCATTTGGTCCAAACAGGTGCAATCGAACCACCATTTCACTTGAAAAACGCGCGCGAATATTCTTCCTCAAACCGGGTCGTTCATGGATCAAATTCGGTCGGATCAAACCCGAGTCTCTCATATTGGGTTTTGGATAATATTATTTGGATCAAAATAATTAATTGATCCAAAGCTCGTGATTGTCCCGTTCGGAGAACATTTGATCATTTAGGTATTCACCCCTCTAAAAGATTGGTACTCCAAGGAGCTCAACCATTATATCAAATTTCAGTTTTATATTTAGCTAAGTTTTTACTCTTCAACTCAATGTAAGATAAAGTATTTTTCCCTCAATTTCATTTTTTTGTGCTTCATCCAAATGACTTCTCCATGTGTATTTGTATATGTTATTTAATGATCATTGGATATATATTAATTGAAGTAATTCTGATCGGAAGTTAGCATCGATGGCTTCTCTGTGTGTATGTGTACGGGTTTTTGCAAGTTAACTCCCTGTGATATGTCTAATGGACAATTTACATCCCCTAGGCAATTTAATTCCCTCTGAAATGAAATAATGAGCAATTTACCTCATTGTGATATAAAAATGGGCAATTTACCTCCCTGTGAAATTAAATAATGAGCATTTTAACTCCCTATGATATGAATTAATAAGCAATTTAGAGAAAGACAATGTGTTTTTTTTACAAAAACAAAGAGAGGTATTTTGCCTTTTTTCTTATCACATGGAATTAAATTGCCTATTTAAAATAACACATGAAGTTAATTTGCCAAAATCATGTGGAGCCTCATGTCTAAAAATAATGGGAGCAAAAAGTGTAAGCAATAAGGAAAGCTGTGGATGAAAATATTACTTCAATTATCTGGCGGGTACCACGTCCTATTCAATTTTTATATGACTTTTTCACATTTTTTTCATTATTTCAGTCACATTATATATATTATTTATCCTTAGATTGTTGATTGATTTCTTGTGCAATTTCCGGATCCATCATGTGAATAACTTAGAGAGAAACGAATTAAAACATTGCATGGATGTTCTTGTAAATGAGTGAATTAATATGTTTTGGTAGAAATTTAAAAAATTAGTGAGTAATTTGTAGGTAATGGGTAGAAATATATTACACGGTTTTGTGGAGAATAATCACTTGGGAAAGGATAGTAGACCCAACTAAAAAAAGTGGGCCTAAAATTACTGAAGGGGCCCAATGATTCATCAGTCAGACCCATAATAAAATCTACTTTTCCCTTTAGAGTCAAAAGGCCCATCCTATTACATCACAATATCACACACACCTTTATGAAATAAGGTCCATATTTTATCCAGTTTTTCGGTGCAATTAAATGATTAACTCATTAACATAATTAGCTTGACGAAATAGAGTTGATATTCTTACATTAACCAACTTAATAACCCAACTTAACTCAGAATTAAATACAAAAAAATCTTTATTTTTTAATTAAAGAAAGAATATCTTTAACCCTAAATAAGTCTCTTTAATAGCTTCTGTCCAAATAATATCAAGAGAATATATATTGCCGAGTCTTTAATCATATTTTATCATCTCCAATTATCTCAATAATAAAAAACTTTTTGAACATAATTTCACTTATAATTATTTGTGAATATGAATATTTGTTTGTCAAATATATACACTGCAAGTTGAAAGTGACCAAAACCCCTTTACTGACAAAGTACCCGAGGTACCAAAAGTGTAAAATTATATCTGAATGACATAAGATGCGGGCAGTGTTTTTATGTGTGGTATAAATCAGCAAATAGAGAGATAAGAAATAAATTGTTATGAAATTATTCAATAGATAATCTAAAAGAACAAGCTAAAACTATAATGTAGAGAGTAAATTAGAGAGAGCAATATATTTCATTATATTCATCTTGTTGTGTACAAAATATATTACAATATTCACTATATATAGATCCAAGAAAGCTTTCAAATAAGAAGAGTTATGAAACTCTTCATTTGCCACATAAAAACAATTCATATCAAAGAATACAAGACCCTTCATGTGCTCTCTTCAATGCTATATTAAATATGAGTGGTAAAATTTAGAGTGACCAATGTACATCCATATATTATATATATTTTATAACACTCCCCCTTGGATGTCCATTGATTATGAAATATGCCTCATTAAAAACCTTATCAGAAAAATCCGGTGGGAAAAACCTGAATAAGGAAAAGAGTACATATACATGGGTCGATAAGCGTGTAACACTGCCTCGTTAAAATCTTGCCAAGAAAACCCATTGGGACAAAACTTGAACGAAGGAAAAAGAGTACAATGTATAGATTTTTATTATTGACACGCTCCCCCTGATGCCAACACAAGATCCACTACTTGACACATTCCAATGTTGGACCATATTTTTAGGCGATATCTTGATATAACAAAAATACATATTTAAAATACATATTTAACTTCATCCATATGCCTTCGTGTTGGTACAAAGTTTATCTTGTTAGTAATTTAAAAAATGCTAAATCATGCTTGCAGAATTAGCATGATTCATTAAGTCTCTAAAGCTATTTAAGGTTCCAAAATGTTTCATTGTTCGATCATTTTTTTTAGGACTAACATAATATTTTATTGCATCCAAAGATTGAAACTACCATGAAATTGTTCTCAATGATTGAGCTTTTATATAAAGTCCTTTATAAATCGATTTTGTATGTATCGATTTATGGACAAAAGACTTCATTTGTTAAATGCTCGATTTGTCGATCGAGATAAAATTTTATTTTTCAAAATCTTTCGTCTCCAATTCTTCCTTTAAAACTCTTCGGAAGTTCCAATAATATTTAGATCATCAATATATACAACAATAATTATGATCTCAATATTTCCATAAAACACATGGTTTAATTGGATCATTTTTATAACTTTCATTTAACAAGGATTCACTAATACAGTTGGACTACATACGTCCAAATTGTTTTAATCCATACAAAAATTTACGCAAGCATTTTGACAGTTTTATCCGGAGTTTCCAAATGCATCTAAAATGTTAAATCCTTCAGAAACTTTCGTATAAATTTAAGTATCGAACGAGCCATATAAATAAGTTGTATCAACATTCACTAGACGCAAATAAAGTTTTTCACGTACTGCCAGACTAATAAGGTATGTAAAAATAATTGTTTCCACCACAAGAGATTACGTCTCCTCATAATCAATATCGGGTCTCTACGAAAATCCTTGTGCCAGAAGTCATGCTTTATATATAACGACTTCAGTTTTCTCATTTGGATTTCGCACAAATACCCATTTATATCCAAATGGCTTTACACCTTTAGGTATTTTAACTACTTTGAAGGTGAACTTAATTCTGCTTAAATTGCGTCTTTCTATTTTGGCCGATCATTTATATGTTTACATTTGTAACATATTTAATTCAAGATCCTCATTTTATGTTATAATTATATTCAAAAGTGTTGTCGACAACTGTTTTAATTCGGTTCCATCTTTTCCTCGTAATGACATAACTTATAGAGATCTCTTTATTTATTATTTTCAGGTACCTGAACCTCTTCTGGGTATTATCTAATAGTTATGTCTTGCGACTCTTCATGAGTGCTTGCCTCCATTATATGACCATCTTCAATGTTAGCTCCTTATTTACAGGATTTTTATCATTGGAACCAATTGATTTCATTGGAGCATATCTAGCTGGTATATGAGATTTAGTAACTCTTTTTATATTAGTAAATTCATCTGGCAGTTGATTTGCAATATTTTGCAAATAATTATCTTCTGGATTTCTAGTGCACACATTTTTTTCGAGGATCTAGAGAAGATAATGTTTAATGTTTTTCATGTAATTTCTTTTACCAGCTCTTTATTACCTCCCCCTGATGTTAGGAATATTATATCATCAAAATGACAATCGGCAAATCATGCCGTAAATAAATTTTCAGTCATTTGTTCAAGATATTTATTATGGATGGGGATTCATATCCAAAATATATTCCCAACCTCTTTTGAGGACCCATCTTTGTGGTCTGTGGTGGAGCAATTGTAATATATGTCGTACATCCTTAAATTCTAAGATGAGAAATGTTTGGCTCCTGACCAAACATTAGTTTCATCAGGGAGAAATTATCATAATTTGTTGGCATGATGCACACAAGTGCTGCTACATGTAAAACAATATATTTACATGTTGAACAAAAGTTTTGATCTCATTAATAATTTTAGCAATTAATTGGAGGCGATTGATGAATAATTCTATTAAATTATTTTGTGTATGAATATGGGCATCATGATTCTCAATAGCCATTGAAAATTAGATATATGAATTCACCAACATTATTAATACGTCTTAATTCCATAATCTCAAAATTGTCCTCTTAATTTAATTATTTGCGCAAATAATCCCACAAACATCAAGGTTGCAGGTTGACAATAAACACATATGTCACATTTGTGTAGATGCATCTATTAAAATCCACATAGAAAAATGAGTGGGCCCACATATCACATTGAATGTGTTTAAAAAATGATGGAGATTCTAACCCATTCTTAATTGAAATGATTTAGTAATCAATTGACTTTGAGAACAAGCAGCACAAAATGATTCTTCGAATTGAAGAATCTTCTGGTTATTCAGTGAAGATCTATACGAACTCTTATTAATTTTTTTCGCATCATAGTTTATCCGGGATGGTCTAACCGGTCATGCCAAATTTATTTTGATCAGTAAACTTCTGGTTTACTGTAATATGTGTTTCAATTGTACAAACATATTTCTATAAAATCCCCACATTTGAAGTCTTAAATAAATGAGGTTAATCAAAATAATAAGTCTTTACTTATTATTAAGGATTCATAAGCTCAATAATCACATCAAAGTAACCTTATATAGCTCATGACTTCGTGAATAATTTAATCAAATAAAAGTTAACCAGTTTTCATTTACTTTTAACCACGACATGATATAAGATAAATAAACACAAATAAGGCATAAAGAATATCACACACACACACACACACACACACACACATATATATATATATATATATATCTACGTTTCTTTTTTATTTATCTATTTAAGAAATAAACAATTTCTTTAAAATCATAAACAACATGAGAAGATCATATTTACATTTCAAGCATATAATATATAATCTTAATTTTTAATATGAATTGCCATACATTGACTTTTATCACATATATTTTTACCATTCACTCAAACCATACCTAAATACATAATTGAAATATAATAAGTCATATGAAAAATTCATAAATTTAATCACAAAATGTTACGCCATAAACTTAATTTTCCATTAATCAATATTTTATAACGTGTTATGAAATTTATTTACAATTTATGAATGTTTCTTTCAACAAATGTCATTTTGAACCCTTTTGGAGTCAATTTGCATACTTTTATTTTTCTCAAATTTTACCACTATATCATTTCACATAGAGTGGTATGATGTAATCATTATATGAAAAATTTGACCTTGTGTAAGTCATGTATGTGTCTAATGTATATTCCATTCATTTCTGAAAATGAATCATCTACGTTCACTCCCGGGAATAAATAATTTATATTCACATTTGCATCCACTTCGGGGAATGCTTATCAATCATAATAGGAGTTTTTTTTTCTTTTCATCAATGTTTCATTTGTTCAACTACCAGAATTCAATTGATAGTATTTCTTGAAATCTCTCCATGATATTGCTATTTATTAAGAATTTAGGATTCCGAAAGTTGTAATATCTCCAAATAATTTCAATTGAAAACTAATTTTTAATCTTGGATTGTATTTATTAGTTTAAATATCGCAACTTCAAGTGCAAATTTTCATAGCAAGCTTTTAAGGAAAAATGTATTTTAGAGAGTTGAACTCTCTTTATTCAAGTCCATATTAGTCCGGTAATTATAAATATTCAAATTGTCGATACAAGAAATCTCGACCTTTCAAAGCTCTGAATGGCAACACATGCTTTATACATAAATTCATCTATAAAATGCATGCCTTAAAAACATATTATCAATTCATGCCAAAGATGAACATGAGCTTAAATTTGCCATTTAGCTTGGACTAGAATAGGGGTGGTTCAATTCACATGAATATAGTTAATCTCTTTATTCAAGTGGAAACAATCACAACTTTGGTGTTAAAATAATTCCTCCAAATATTTTAAGACAAATGGGTACTCTACTCAAATATATATATATTGGATTTCAATCCTTTAAGGAGTAAATTACTAATGAAACATTGCCTTCACTTTATCTTGATCACTGTATTTTGAGACTTTTTATATTCCAGTGAATTCAAACCAGTAGATTTACAAGCTTACTAAGCATTGTTAAATATTTGTTAATTTAATAACATGTACCCCATTTGTACAATTTTACATACAAATGCTATTCTCTTAGTAGGCACTATCATCAATTCTCAATTTTATTAATTGATTAAAGAGACAATGAATAAGCATTGCAAGAACCTTTTGATTTAACATATTTTAACAAATTTTGATTCATCAACTCAAAGATGGATAACTTCTTTAATTTTACAAGATACAAATCATGGCTTTTCATTCTTCTCATTTCTCATGCGCATATTCAGTTATGGCCTCCATATTTGTTCAAGATTCAGAATCAATATATATATTGAATCAAAGCCAATCAATGTACTTAATCAAATACATAAATCTTCGAGTTTGATTTTATCAATTTTTCATTTTCATTTATGATTTTATTTTGAGGCTCATTGCATTCCAATGGATTCCAATGTAAACCCATGTCATATAAAATGTTAAAAAGGCACTCAAACCTTCGGGTTTGAGTTTATAACCCAGGCTTCAAGCCTAATATAAAAACGTGCCAAAACGTTTAAATTCTCATTTGTATCATTTAGGCTTATGGCCTAACATATTATTTGACTTTAAGAACTTCAAGTTCTTGATATAATAACAAAGTCTTCAACTAATCCGAAATTTAATCAAATCTTAAATTTGAAGTAGCCATCAACTATTTGATTCCTTGAAAAGTTTATAGTACTGAAAATTGATATAAAACATAGGTACATGTGACATAATCTTTATTCTAACTTGGTGATATTTTAAAGATCAAACTTCACTTTAATTGACAAAGTTCTTATGCAATCGTGGTTAGTAAGATGATTAATATCATAATTCCAACTTTCTCGGCTACAAATTCTACTGAAGCAACAACATAGATTTCATCTGATTCCCTTTGTTAATATAAATACCAATGTTCGTATAAGCGTAAAACATAAAAATATATAATATAGAAGAAAATAAATAACTCACCATCTCACCATTTTGTCGATTTGATCTTACCTTTTGAAGTGAGAAATATGAACTTTCTTACGGATCCGATTAGCTAACTTTGAATTAAAAGATAGAACATATCGTGCTGATAACGTGTTATGAAATTATTCAATAGATAATCTAAAAGAACAAGCTAAAACTATAATGTAGAGAGTAAATTAGAGAGAGCAATATATTTCATTATATTCATCTTGTTGTGTACAAAATATATTACAATATCCACTATATATAGATCCAAGAAAGCTTTCAAATAAGAAGAGTTATGAAACTCTTCATTTGCCACATAAAAACAATTCATATAAAAGAATACAAAACCCTTCATGTGCTCTCTTCAATGCTATATTAAAGATGAGTGGTAAAATTTAGAGTGACCAAGGTACATCCATATTATATATATTTTATAACATAAATCAATTAAACTGAAGTAACAAAGAATCTGTCCAAAATAATTTTATAGATATCAAGTCTTGGTTGAAGAATGAAATCATCCGAATTATAAAAAAAAAAAGGAAATAATCCAATACCTCTGGCTGGACATATTAAATAGGAAAAAAAAAAATACAATCTCATTTTGAAAAATAGATTTTAGGTAGTAATATTGTCACTTGAAAGAGAGAAATCAAATTTTATAAAAATTCCGACCTACCGGATTCGAACCAGTGACCTAAGGATTGCTATGAAACAACTACAGTCCTCCGCTCTACCAACTGAGCTAAGGTCGGATATGAAACAATTTGAGCAGTAACTATAGAAATACCAAAATTCTATTATTTCATTTGACAAATCAAGAGTTCAGAATGGTCTTTAATTCTCTATATAACCTGATAAAAAACAAATACGGACAAGTCCAAGAGCAAAATCAGAATCAGCAAGCAGACAGAGTTGAAGCATTGGAAATCCATGTCTAACGATCAATAACAAATTAGTTCAACATATAATGAAAAACTTCACAAACAACACCAATTTCAATAAAACAAGGCACAAGGTCTCAATTAAATAAGAAATTCAGCAAAAATTATCCAATTAATTAATTGAACATTTTATTGAGATGCTTTCTTTTAGTACATACATAACCTATAAACATTCCTGGTATATCCATGAGACAAAAGCATAGACAAAATGCTCGTTATTCCGTTAACATGACAAGATTGGTTTATCCTTATTAAGTTAAAATAAACAAACAGCAGCTGCGTATGTAAACTTCAAATCAATTGCATTCAGTAGGATGCGTAATAATACCCACCCGTCTGCCCCAAATTGATTTGCCCTTGCATCCCATTCCTCGCATATTGCTGCCAAAGCCGCTCCTCCTGTGTGAGCAACTGTTGTTTCCTCTCCATATCCGCAATTTGTACATAAGAAGGTGGTGGCACCAAAAGTGATGCTGCAAATGGATCTTCTTGCCCCACCCGTTGGACAGTTCCATCGGGTCCCGGCAATGCAAGAACCGGTACTTCACTTTTACTCATCCCTGGCATAGCCACACTACTTGAACTCCCACCACTTAACCGAGAATTATTCACATGTTGCCTAATTGTTCCCGAATCATACATACTATTCAACAATAACGAATCAAAACCACCTCCTAAATCAGTCTTTTGGTTCGATAAATTGCTTGTCGTTTCCACTAAGGCCAATTCCCAGTTGCCTTTTTCATCCACTTCAAACTTTTGCCATGTAGTACTTGTGTTGCTGGAAAACAAAGCAAGTGTTGATTTGTTGTTATGTTCATCGTCTGATACTCGATTATCATCCTTCAAATTCACCAAATCTTCCGTAATTTTCTGATTAGGGGGCTTGTGCAGGGGATGTGGGAAAGCTGGAGGTTTGTAATTCTCTGGTGCAGGGAGAGATTTGATTTCATTATTGTTTGTGATTGATGAAGAAGTATCTTCCTTGCTTTTAGAGGGGCTGTTTGGCTTATTACCCTTTTCCCTTAACACCCCTTCGAGTTTTCCCAAAAGTTTATCACTAATTTTCTGCACTTCTGGGAACTCCGATGACCTCAGAACCCCTACATCCATACACCAAGTATAAAATCGGACAAGTTCGTCAATCGTCTTTGAAGCATTAACATAAGCATCAAAGGCCTTAACACAGTAAGCATAATCCAGCTCCGAGAAACGACCGAGCATTATATTTAACATGTTAGATGTATCAGAGTAAACTCCAAAACTTTCCTTTACTAGCAAGCATAGAGCTACAAGCACCATCCTAGTATTCTTCGCAGCTCCTGTCGGTTTACAAGCCAAGAATCGATCAAGAAGTCGAAGCAATTGATTCAACCTCTCCAAAATCCTCTCTGGCCCCATTTCCCTGATTGGTGTCATCTCTAAACTAGATCTTTTACCCACTCCATAACCATCACCAAACATTTTCTTCTTTTCATCATCACCAACACTCAATTTCTCATAAACCAAAAACTCGAGCTTCTGATCCAAATACAACGAGTAAGTCCTCACGAACCCTGAATGATCCCATGAACTCGAGTGAGCCTCGTCTCTAAAATCCGACATATTTAGAACCCTCACTCCCTTCTTACTAGTATACATAATCTCTTGCGCGAAAACAGGGTCCCCATCATTCAACAACCTATGCACAAGCATCAAGGCTTTCAATGCCACAATCCAATCATGGGTTTTGCTAAGCCTCTTTGAAATCGCAAAAACACAAGCATTCACGTATTCTTTTGAATTCCACACTAAATTCAATATTTCCCTAACGTACTTATCATCCGCAGGCTCGTTATCGTGGGTTGAGGCCTTAACAATCAAGATTTCAAGATCAGGTGCAATATTGCCAGCTACTTTCGCTATACTTATGCTCGTTTGATCCTTCACCGCCCCTATCGCCTTCCGGAATGTACTTGCCGCCATAAATACCAATTAATTTCAACCAGTTTTCTATTATCCCACAATACAACTCGTAATCCCTTTCCCAAACTGTTGATTTTGGTGTGTGATTGGTATCTTTTACGCAACCGCACGCTACTTGAACGTATAATGTGTGAAATTTGTCTGTTTCTTTACGTGCCCGTTATACACACATTTTTTCATTATACGGAAACATAAACATAAAAGAGGGGGTTGAATTATGAATTATAATCAATTATAATCTCATAAAACTCGAAATTTTTTGATGGAAAAATCACCGCAAGTAAAGAGTTTAAACAGAAGAACTTACGGTGAGTAATTAAGACCAATTCTTGGAACAAAACCCAGTTCGATCCAAGGGGAATAAATGATCTATTTACTGCCACCGGTATCGGAATTTTACAATACAAATACAACAGAGAGATTTAGTCAAAATTAAGTAGCTTAGGATGAAGAAAGAGAGAAGAGTAAATGAAGGGATATGCGGAGAGAAAAAATTATGTTGAAACGGCAATGTTGAATTATAGAGTCTTTTGGCTTGGCGGGGTTAACACTTGTCCACCATTTTGCTAACCTTTGCATTTCTCACTTATTCTCTGTTCATTTTTTCAATATGCTTACTTGCGTGTGTTGAATTCTTTAAATTATAATTTATCTTGGCATATTAATTTTTTATAATATATCATATTAAATTTGAATATGCATAAAATATATGCAAAGATTGAACTAAGAAAATTTTATTTCACATATTAATTTTAAACAAAGACAGACAAAAGAAAGCCAAAAAGATAATTAAAATCAACTCACACATGTTGTTTCTCTTTTCTTGTCTGAGTATTATGTCATATTCCCAAGTATTATTCATCCATCAAAATAGTAAGTTCCATTCATTATTCAACAACTATGAAATAAATAACAATTATAGTTTAAATTGAACTATTAACAAATCTATGGACATCAAAAAATAAATAATAGAAAGAGGAAAGAAAGAAGGTGGGGGGGGGGGGGAGGGGTAATGGAGAATTAACCAAGGCTTTGTCATGATCAAAGTGGAAAAATATAGTTTTTTTTATTGGGTAGTTTTTATGTTTTGTAATTTTAAATTTTAAAAAAAGGATAATTTTAGAAATTTTGGAAAAAAGCACGGTGTCACAACTGTCAATTTTTTTTAATAGTATAGATGATAATTGTTTTCTATTTTTTTGGGTAATTTTTTTGTATGTAAAATGATGTGGATAATTTTAAATGGGTATGATATGGATTCAAATTATCTTAATCTATGAAGAAATTGTTGTACACACTGACCGAGCCCAACTAAATATGAGTATATGGCCCAAATTATCTCCACAAAAGTGAAAATTTTAAAAGTGACCCTCACTTATTTTTCTTTATTTTTTTTTATCTTAATTATTAATCAAACCCCCTAATTTCTATTACACTTACATTTTTGCCCTGATTCTCTTTCATAATCAAAATCACTCCCACCCAAATCTAATTTCTCCAACAAAACTCTGTAATCCCCTCCTCATCAAAATCACTCCCATAGCAAGTTTCTTATCTTTCAACAAATTTCATTTTCTACAATTAACACACTCCACACAAATCAAATTCTAGATGGATCAAAAACCCAGATCCCAACGTAATATTGCACGGATAATCATCTCAAGAATATTTCAAAACCCTGATTTGGATGAACGTGTTGACCAAATATTTCAAAATTAACTCAAAATTTTGAAATGTAAACCCTAATATGTATGTTTTTGGGGGCTTGGCTTGCCAGACGCCCATGAACAGAACTTGAAGATTCCAAGGCAAAATTGGATTTAGATTTGAACTTAAAGATTCCAAGGCAAAATTGGGTATGGATTTGAATTTTGAAAATTTATGGGTATAGTTAGTAATTTGGTTATAGTTGTAGTTTAATTAGGATTGTCTAATTATATTTTAAACTAACTAACTACATATTAACTAATTAATTAAAGTGGAGGTCATTTGTAGAAATAAATTTTTTCTAAAGTCATTTTTAAAATTTAAACTTTTCAAAAGGTCATTTCTAAAAAGGACTCTCTCTCATTCTTTCTTCTTTCTCTTTCTCTCCTCCCGCCGCTAAGTCTTCCTCTTTCTCTCCTCACTCAAAATCAAAATCTTTCACTCAAATCTGCTCCACGCCGCAGCTAAGCCAGAGACCGCGCCGCCCCTGCCCACCGCCGCAGCCACAGCCGCAGGTCCTCTTTCTCCCGCAGCAGCAGTCCTTCTTTCTCCCCCAGCCGCGCGACTCCACCACGGCCAGCCATTCCCTTTCAAATCGCGCCGCCCCAGCGACTGAGGTTAAAGGTAGGAGCTTCTTTTCCCTTTTCCTTTAATTTTCCATTTTTTTTGGTTCACTAACTGCAATCCCAATTGGGTTATAATATGAAGAACATTGATTTTACTTGAGTTTGATTTGTGTAATTTTAATTTTACTAATAGCAGAAAATTTTAATCTCCATTGACTTTCATCTGGATTTTGCTTTTTCAGTTTTGTTTTAATGTTTAAACATTCATTTAATGCATACACTAATTATATGTATTGCAGAGCAGAACATGTGTTATATGGGTTTTGAAGATGTGTTGGTAATTCTTTGTTTTCATTTCCTTGGGTGCTTCATATTAATTAGAGTAAAACATAGGAACACTTGCTGCCTGCTCATATTAATTTGTCCATGATGAATATTATAATATAAAGGGATTTTAGGGAAAACATGTCTATTGTGGATAATTGTGGATCATCGAAGATATTTAAATACCTAGCTATATAGTTTGGATTATGTTGATTTAAATATGCATACTTTAAGAGGGTATATGTACAGTGATACTTATTCCATTTTTGTGTTATATTTAGTACTATTGTATGTATTTCATCGAAGATTATGTATACGATTCCACAATTTCATGTACGTGACGCTAAAATAAGATAAAATATCTTTATTGTTGAGGCTCTGTTAATTCCGTCGCTATTTTAGCAGATTTTTATAGTGACTATCCCATAATTTAAGGGGAAAAATTGTATTTCACCCTAATGTTTTCGACTTCTCCAAAAATGAATTAAATCAAATTTGAATATAATAAAAAAATAAATATATCCTAGTGAAAAGAAGGTGCTCTACAACAATTATGAGCAGGGGGGTTTCTACTAACCAATTCAAGATGAGTTAAGAATTCTCCCAAATCAATTAATCAAGCAAATTAATTTTAATATTTTCTCCAAATCTATATTTTACTCTAAACCTTTTCAATCCGACCCATAATAATAACAAATAAACCCTAGCAATAATAGTTGGAAAAGGAATTTAGTATTTACACATGTTCCATTATGTCATGAACCCATTAGTTCCTTGTCCATTCTATGAAAAACCCTAAATTTCGTTTTATTTTCTTAAAATTTTCAAGATTTTAAATGAAAACTAATTGTTCAATTGTGCCGTTTCCAATTCATCTCTAAAAACAAGCCCAAAAGGGTGCAAAAGTACGTGTTTAAATTTCAAAGAGAAAGCAAAGAAACTAGCACAGACAAACATGGCGGAAAACAACAAAGACCTATTGCACTTGGAGGTCACCACCCCCTCTACCCCATGTTTAGGTGCTTCGCCCTCTCTTCCTTAAACCCATCTTTTATTTTATTTTTTTAAATTCGTATTTTCATTTTACTGAACAGTAAATTTGACATCTTTACTAATTTTGCAGAATCTAAGCTTTTCGTTTGCAAGAAAGATGGCGCCTTTCCTTTGTCCGAAACTCGAGTTGAGAAGCCCGCCATGTTTCCTGTTCCGAAGAGTCAATGTACAATTTTTATTCACTACCCTCTTCCCTATTTTTATTGACACCGTTTTATAATTAAATGTGAAATTTTCTTGTGAATTATTGATGTGCTATAAATTTTTACTTAGGAAAATTTGTAAGTATAGAATTAGATAACTACCTTTTCTGGGTAGAATTAGGAGATGGAATTTGTGGTGTATTAGGGTTTAGTATGTGGGCTACTTCATATGAATCAAGTTGAAGTTTTGGGTTTTTTTTTTAGGGAGGTTAATGGGCTTCCAAATTCATTTCAAATTGATATGAAAAATAGCAAAATATGTTTGTGTCATATTTTATAAGCAACACTCTGTATTTATCTGTATATTTTTTTTGTTCATGTTGTTTACGCCTCTGGTCTGTTGATCAGAAAAAGGCAGTTTGTCTATTTCTATAGGTAATGTAATCCCGATAACAGAAGCAACTGATCAGTTGTTCGCACGACCTTTGACAAGAATGTCATGTATCATGAGTTGGGGTTCCTTGACTTGCTCAGTCACAATTTTACTATCGACCATTCTATGAAATTGCAATAAGTCAAGAAAATAACTTTCTTTAGCCTGTATCTTCAGTGTTATGTTACCTCTCATTTTAGTGTTGTGTAAATTATAGTCTTTTGATCTAGTTCCATCAGTAGCTCGATCAGATTCACGCGCTCAGCTTCTAACTCGGGAAGGTTCAAGATGGAATATTCCATCTCTCCGACTATTTCTAAAGTAATTTCGAAATGTTATGTCTAATGTGATGGGGCATGAGAACTATTTCATCATGTGTTGGAGTGTTGGAATTAATGAGTTCCATATCCATGATTAACACCTAGTTTACTCAATTATTTGGATGATTTTTTTCAAATTTGTGTGATTAAAATTGGAATTTGTATATCTCCATAGGGAGATTAATTTCATATATGCACTTGTTTCAAAACCATGGACTATATGAACAAAAATTGTCTTCAAAGCTTGGACTTGAATAGGTATACCTATCCCAGTTACATGAGTACGAGTATACCCATCCCAAATAGAAAGAAAAAGAAAGAAGAGTTTGAACACATTATTAATGTCGTGGTTCGAAAAGGATTTAAGCCCTTAGGGGCGTCTAAGTTTTGTGAGGAGGGCTTAAGCTTGTGGATCATGCGGATTCTGTCAACATCCAGATATGCATGGTCGAAATCTCGGGGTTGCGCTTGAAGATCTTTTTAGTTTTGAAAAGTTTAGTTTACTTTACCATTGAAGTGATGATTGGGTCCAACCTAGTGATACCCATTTGGGTCCAAGGGTTGTCCCCTTTCACCCTATCCCAGAAAGATTTTGTATCTAACTCGAAATTGCGCACCCGTTCGATCTTTGTTTTGGATCTGAATCACTCCAAATCTAAACTGTGTGATTCTTCTTAATGAGTTTTAATTTGCCTATAAGTATACATTGAACTTTTCCACTTTTGTATTGTACTCATTTTATTATATATAAGAGTATGTTATTAAATTCTGCTATAGTCATGAAATAATTTATGAAAGATATTTCTAAGCAACGCTCGAATTGCTATCTGCTGAAGTTAACAAAAATAATTTTCTGATTAGTTAAGCTGTTATTATGAATTTTTTATAAGTTTGATATTTACTTGTTAGATTGGTTTATTTCCCTACCCTTAATCCCTTAGAAAACAGGACCCACACAAGATTTCAACCTAATAACACTATGATAATGTGATAAAACCATTTACTTTCGAATTGGCGTATGTGATCGGGGATTCCTTCTGCTCTCCGTGAATTTATTTATAACGAATATACTCCCTTTTTAGTATCTTGTTAAAGTGTGCAACGCATGTTATGTGAATACACATATAAGTATATCTACAACATGTAATGGCCTTAAGGCCTATGCAAATTCAAAATTATTTGATTACTCATTCACAGCACTTTTTTGTTGCTTGCAGTTTTGGGAAAAGTGAAGGATTTTCTAGGTATAATGTCCGAATCAAATAAAAAGCTGCTGAATGATGCAAAGGTACAAAATAAGTTCTGATTCGAGCTATATGAGCTTTTGTCGGTGCAGTAGTTGTCTTTTTAACTTCAGCCTCTGATTTGCTAAAATGCAGGAGAATCCAAATAATTATGATATTGAAGTGCTCAATGGAAAAGAATCAGAATACATCGAACTGGTAATTATCACCCTTTTGATCTAGTTAGATATTATATTTGGATATTAGCATACCTATGTTCATATTTGATTGAAACTTGTTGTAATACTTGATTTGTTGTTGGGTATTCACAAAAACTTTTAAAGTAAGTTTGTTCCCAAATTGAGGGTATAACCAAAGTATTTGGTCATTTACCAATACAGTTCATACACATGACACTTAGAAAGTAGAACTAGTCTATACACAAGCTACAGTTAGGAAAGTTATACATGCATCGATTAATCCTCCGACAATCAAGTTGGGTTGAAATGTAAAAAAGAAGAGAGAATGCTAGTTCAACTTACAATTTTTTATGTTGTTCAAATCCCTACATTCCTCCTATTTCAAGTTATTTTATTGTCGAGGAAGCTTCATGGCGAAGCTTGAGGCCCCAAAAAGTCTTGGGTTCGAATTCCACCATAGTTGTGGGTTATTTCTAGTTTAATACTAGTCTTTGTTAATAGATATTCTTTGTATTTGTTGATTTGACGTTCATTGTACTTTTGATAGTAATCGAATGCATTTAATCATGAACAAATGTTCATCTTAAGAAAAGGAAAAAAAAGAACCTGTTTTGTACATTTCTCATGAAATGAGTATTTATTGTGATGGGAAGCAGCTAAACTGTCTTCTCGACCTGCGAAATAACAAGAATAAATTTGTACCATATATTTTGGCTGTTAAACCTGTGGCAGGGGCAAAATAGTCTCTTGAAAGAAAATCGTTATTTTCCTCACTTGCCCCCCTACTACTTTTTTATTTTAAATTTGAATTCATGAGGGGGATTACCAGAATCACCCCTGATGTAAATATCATAAACTTCCATCATTTTGGCAATTGATTTCGTAATAATGTATTTGGTTGTAGGATTTGATGCTCGGAGTTGCTGATCTTCATACCCCCGAGGCAGTCGCTGCTGCAGAATCCGCAATAGCCGGTAAACAACCAGTCATTCATTTACCAGAAAACAGCAGCAGTGGATCAGATAGTGACGATACTAGTGATGACGATGAAGAAGAAGAAGAAAGTGTCCCACAATCTGCACAAGTTGAATCCACGGATGCTGAAAGAGATTCCTCCCGTAAAGTATCCTCAAATCAGAAACCGAAAAAACGACCTAAGATTGTTGAGCTCCCTTAGGAATCGATAATGAGCTAAAAATCGATATTACAAATTTAAAATATGATTCGATTGATCCACGTAGAAGCCATTGTATGATTATGCAATCCCATGATAGAGACTTTCTTGTTTATTACCTTTTCTAGTGTGATTCAAATGAGTTTGTCATGAAGTATGAAATAGGAAATGCTTTATATTTCCGACTAAATTGCATATTGTACCCTAAGATTATAATTTTTCGGGATCGAATCACTCGAAAATGTTGCGATAGCAGTAGATATGAAAATCATTTTCTGATTTATGTTTTTGTTTTTGATGTTTATATGCTTCATGTCTTCATATAATATTTGAAGTGAGAATTATGCTCTTAAAGCTACCCTTTATTTCATTAACTGAATGTAAGTTAAAAGATTGATTGGGCCCCTACCCTTTATATATAGCCCATTACGGAAAAAATTATTAAATATCCTAAATGGGCCCTCATCTACTCCCAGCCCACTCTATTAAGTATTAACTAACTGATGTTTAATGGGCTTATGGACCTTTATAAATTTTATAATAGAGAAAAGAAATGAAAAACACAGTGAATAGCGCCCGCCTCTGAATTTATTAATGATGATAAAAAATAAAAATAAAATTCAAATCTGTAAATATTGCAAGAGTCATGTAAAACTGTCTATTTTCTCTTCTTCTCTAATAAATAATTACTTTTCTACTCCTTTACAATTTAGTAATTTACCAATTAATCGAATTACTCTTTCTACTCTGCACAATTTTTCTTAATTAGATTTTGGGTTTTCAATTTTTAATTCTTTATTAGGTTATTTTATTCCTCTTATCCTACCATCAATATTTCATATAAAAGTCATACATGTCTTCCAATTTTGGATATTGCCTCTCTTTCATTACAAAATAAGGTACATATGAGTCAAGATTTATAGTTTTTAATTCTATTTTATTTGATTTAAGAATTTACTTTGTCCTAATTTATCAAAAGAAAAATAAAGGAATAAGTCAAGATTTATAGTAACAATAGTGGCTAATTTTTGTTTCTCTTTTACTAATTTATGTTGGTATTTACTATCAACTGTGTCACAAGAAAGATTGTGAATTGGTCATTTTAACTATAGAAAAAAATATGTTAAAAAAACTACAATACATATATTTAATCAGTAATTTTGCATCTACTTAAGCAAGAAAAGTAAGTTTTACAGATATTTTTTTTTTTTTTTTTTTTCACGATATAGGGTCCGATTTCAATTTTTGCCTAGGGTTCCCAAAAGTCTAGGGCCGGTCTTGAAAATCATATTCTGATTTATGTTCGATGTTCATATGCTTCATGTCTTCATATAATATTTGAAATGAGAATTATGCTCTTTAAAGCTAACCCTTATTTCATTAATTGAATATAAATTAAAAATGCAAATATATATTTTTTTAAGTGTATTTACCAAATTGTAGTAATTTCAGTGCAACCATATCACCATTTATTTCATGTTGGAAACTCTTCTTCAAAACAGAGTATATAACATGAAACAAGACTTCTAAAGAACTTTTTTTTAGCTTTTCTGTCAGATTTGGAATTTTGGGTGCCTCGATCAAATTATGATGTCATCTACATACTCCTCCATCTCAAATTATTTGTAATTTTTCATGTTTTCACATATATTAAGGGCATCTCCTATGTATAGATCAGTCCAAGTCCAGCTTCCCCTCACTCAGTCCAGCTTCTCCTCAGAATCCAAGTCCAGCTTCCCCTTCATTTTCATAAGTCATCTAAAATGTATCAATCTATCAATTCCATTTAATTAAAATTCTCAATTTTCCCCACTCTCACTTAATAATAATAATAATAATAGCAATACTAATAATAATAAAAATTAACTCGTAGGTGAAATAAATAAATTTGAGTTTCTAATAATTAAATTTTAAAAGGATTTTCAAATTGGTGCACAATAATACAACAATTCAATTAAATACTTGATATTAATAATAACAATAACAACCAATATTTTTTTAAAAAAAAAAAAACACAACAATACAATAATTAAATAGTTGACAACCAATAATTTTATTAATTAAATTAAATTTGAGTTTCTAATAATTAACTTTTAAAGGGATTTTCAAATTGGTGCACAATAATACAACAATTAAATACTTGATTTACATTAAATTTGATTTTATTAAATAAAAGTTACATTTTATAATAAAATTAACTTTTTAAAAAATAGTACATAAATTAAATAAAACTAAGATTAAATAAAAGTTACATTTTATTAAATAAGGTATTTTAATTTTTTTTAAAATTAAAAGGGTTTTTATTATATATATTAAATAAAAACAAAAAAAAAACAAAAAAAAGAAAAAAGAAAAAAGAAAAGGGGTTAACAGGTGGCCGACAAGTGTCAGCCACCTGTTGGCACTCGCCCGCCCATCGATTGGACGACCGCGAGCGGTGAGGCAAGTCACAGTTGGCTTGCCTCACCGCTTCAAGTGGTCCATGGCTTGAGGCAAGGGATAAATGCATTTTTTTCCCTTTATACAAAAAAGATGATAAATTTACCCCCTCAATCCAAATATCCCCAAAATCCATTCTCCCCTCTATACATAGGAGATGCTCTAAGTTACTTACCAAATAGCCTCAGTTTTAGGAAAAATAAATAAATTATATACCTAAAATAATTTTATTTTTTATTTATCTCACCATTAACCATTTACACGTTATTCAAGTTTTACATTCTCTCTATTACTTTTTCTCTTACATACATAAAATATGTAATTAATAGTGTATTGAAATTTTAAAATGACGAATAATTTATCTGTCTTATTCGGCAGTAGCTTCGACCTCGGCTTCTTGGACCCATGTCTTGTTCAATTTTTCCTAGGATGCAATGATGGATAAGATTTGCCACAATTTTTTTCTTTCTTCCAAATACCTTTCCAAATTTTATTGTTTCAATTAATTTGAACTTCTAGAGGATCTGTATTACCCGCTAACAACCCTTTTGTTCATTTCATTGCATCAGGTTAATCTTCTAGAGGATCTTTCAAGAATTTCTGTTCCATTTTGATCTACTTGATTGGTTTATAAAATAGTGTTGAATGTTCAAGATCCCTAACATTAAATTTTTGTGGTAAATGTGATATATAGGCATGTTACTCAATTCAATTTAAACCACAAATTTTCATAGTTTAGTTGGAAACAATGGTCACACTATACTATTAGAAAAAACTGAAATTCCGACCGATTTTATTCAAAATCTGTTGGAAAAACGTGACTCCAACCGAATTTTCGACCGCAAAAATCGATTGAAAAAAGTTGATGGGAATCGAATTCCGATAGAAAATTCCAACCAAAATTCCGACCGGAAAAATCAGTCGAAATTTTCCAACCGATTTTATTTTCGGTGGAATATAATATTATAGGGACAATTTAAATACCATGTGTCAAAACTCAATGTCTAAAGCAATTGAGAAAAATTGGAAGGGTGAAAACAAGGCATTAGACTCACATAAATTTGTTCATAAAGCCACATTTAGTACCCTTGCTGAAAATAACCTTATGTACGTGGTTAAATTTTGAAGGATAATCAATACACCAAATTAATTGTTATCCAAAAAGATTCAAAAATCTCAACTTGTTAACATAAAAAAAAAAATGAAAAAGATAAAGTAATTTTTTTAGATATTTATGATGTCTCTGACATATGAAAATCCTTCCTATATATCTCCACATATAATGATTCATAATTTCTTTATATATTTTAGATATAAAGATCCAAAGCAAAATTGAAATCTTAACTTCAGACTTTCCTTTATGTGAATGTGAATTTCTTCAGCATAATTTCTATATATATTTTAGATATATCTCCAACAATTCATTTTTTTTTATTTCTTCTTCTTTCTCAAATAATTTCTCTCTTGCCCTCCACAAGATGAACAAACGAGAAAATTTTATCTTAACAAAAGAAATGAACTTGGAATATGACAAGAGTTTTTAGCTTTTCAAGTTATAACATTAAAATAGACTGATTTGTAGCCCAAACGTATTAAATCTTAAAATTATGGTTCAATTTTATAAATCATAATCATATAAAATTTTCTATTTTCCAGACATCTTTGTTACATCTAATTTTTTCCTATCGATTTTTTTTATAAAACTAATTGCCACTTAACTCCATCATCAATTGTTTATTCTTCTTCTTAGGAGAAGTAACACTTACATCAACTAATGTGTGTGTGTCATAAAAAAAATTGTTTCTTCTCTTCCCTTTAATTTTCTTTCGCTCCCATTCATAAATAGGCTGCTGAAAGGTTGACCCTTCTTTTAGCTAAACATTTATTTACACACTTTGTGTTATATAATATAAAAGAGAAAGAAATTAAATAAATTGAAATTTTGAAAAAGAAAAGAAACGACTCATCATAGTTTTATTTTCCGAAAATTTGTGAACCAAGTGCGGAGTAGTAGTAATGGACTAAACATACACAAAGGTTATATAAGAAATTAAAGGAGACCACTCAATTACTATGTTTAAAAATATTTAGATTATAGAAAAGAATAATAGATAAACGAAGTAGTATAGAATTTGCAAATCCAGTCCATATTTAGTTTCTTCAAGTTACCTGAACTCATTTTTTTCTTTCGTTACTTAGTAGTAAAGTGTCACGGACATAACTTTTCAAGGGTACCGTCCGGCACCTAGCCTCGACTTATTCCCGACTTTTGTTGACTCCGCCCCGCTGTCGGAATTGTCTAAGTTCAGCCTTTGTCTAATGGTGGGAAAATATTTCAAGTATGAAAAGTGGCCAAGGAAATTGAGAACAATGAACTTAAGAAAAACTCTTTTATTACATAAAGAAAGCTTACAACTTGGAGGATGCATTCTACAAATGAAGTCCTACCTATTTATACTACTTGATATACTAAATGGATGGCTAAGATCTACTTGATCCAAGGGCTAGAATTGAGTCTCTAGCACATTCCACAAAGTCCTACATAAACTAGAACTATGTACACATTTCTAGAGAGTCTGTTACAAATTAATATTGTATTACAATTTTTTGTCACTGGCAACTCTCCCATCACTTTATTACAAATTCTTTATGGATGTTTTGCGACTTGGGATGAATGAATGATTTTTTATATATATGTTCCAGTATTAAAATGTTACATATATGTATTACAAATTTTCAGCCTTTTTCTCTTCTCCAGAAAGATGGGGAGATCACCACCTTCACCTTATAGTATGATTATCCGATCTTGCACGAAGAAAACTTTCAAGGTGAAGCTATTTAGGCCATTGAAGACCAAGATAGAGCCTCTGCCGAAAAAAGTTGACTATGCTACGAAGTTCTTGCAACCGGTCTTACAATATTTGGTGATGTCGAACTTATCGACACAAAAATTAATGGGAACCGTCCAATGCAACAACTCAATGATGGGTTGGCTACGATCATACAAAGGTAACATTTAAATATTTTTAAGATGTATTAAACAATTAATGATTTTTTTCATTATTAGATTACAGATCATTGGAGAACATCTATAGGTTCCAGAGTTTCAAGCATTTTTTGCCATTGAAAAAGCAACTGCCGCCACCAACACACGCACCGCTCGTAAACAAGAAGCTGTTGCAGTTGGAGAATACAAGTGGTTTCACTATTTGTATGTTTAGCGTATATTTTAATGGTAATATGTTGTCCGACTCTATTCTCGTTTACATAGGTAAACGAAGTAGTATAGAATTTGGAAATGTAGTCCTTATTTAGTTTTTTCAAGTTACTTGAACTCATTTTCTTCTTTCGTAACTTTACTAAGTAAAGTGTCACGGACTTAACTTTTCTAGACTACCATGCGGCACCAAGCCTCGAATTACCCCCGACTTTCGTCGACTCGGCCCCGCTGTCGGAATTGGTTAAGTTCAGTCTTTGCCTAATGGTGGGAAAATATTCTAAGTATGAAAAGTGGCTAAGGAAGTTGAGAACAATGTACTTAAGAAAAACTCTTTATTACACAAAGAAAGCTTACAACTTGGAGGATGCATTCTACAAATGAAGTCCTACCTATTTATACTACTTGGCATCCTAGATGGATGGCCAAGATCGACTTGATCCAATGGCTAGAATTGAGTCTCTAACACCTTCCACAAAGTCCTACCCAAACTAGAACTATGTACACATATCTAGAAAATCTATTCCAAAATAATATTGTATTACAATTTTTTGTCGCTGACAACTCTCCTCTCACTTTATTACAATTTTTTTATGAATGTTTTGGGCATGGGATGAATGAATGATTTCTTATATATATGATCATGGATTAGAATGTTTCATATATGTATTACAAATTTCAAGCCTTTTTCTCTTCTCCTGAAAGATGGGGAGATCACCACCTTCACCTTCTAGTATGATTATCCGATCTTGCACGAAGAAAGCTTTCAAGGTGAAGCTATTTAGGGCATTGAAGACCAAGATAGAGCCTCTGCTGAATAAAGTTGACTATGCTACGATGTTTCTTGCAATAGGTCTTACAATATTTGGTGGTGTCGAACTTATCGACACCAAAATTAATGCGAGCCGTCCAATGCAACAACTCAATTATGGGTTGACTACGGTCATACAAAGGTAAAATTTAAATACATTTTTAAGAAGTATTAAAAAATAAATGATTTTTTTCATTATTAGATTACAGATCATTGGAGAACTCTAAAGGTTTCAGAGTTTCAAGCATTTTTCGGCATTGATAATGCAATCGCGCCACCAACACACTCGCCGCCTGTAAACAAGAAGATATTGTAGCTGGAGCATAAAAGTGGTTTCACTATTTGTATGTTTAGCGTAAATTTTAATGGTAATAAGTTGTCCGACTCTATCCTTGTTTACATAGATAAACGAAGTAGTATAGAATTTGGAAATCGAGTCCATATTTAGTTTCTTCAAGTCACCTGAACTCATTTTCTTCTTTCGTAACTTTACTAAGTAAAGTGTCACGGACTTAACTTTTCAAGAATACCGAGCGGCACCTAGCCTCGACTTACCCCCGACTTTTGTCGACTCCGCCCCGTTGTTGGAATTGGCTAAGTTCAGCTTTTGCCTAATGGTGGGAAAATATTTTAAGTATGAAAAGTGGCCAAGGGAATTGAGAACAATGAACTTAAGAAAAACACTTTTATTACACAAAGAGAGCTTACAACTTGGAGGATGCATTCTACAAATGAAGTCCTACCTATTTATACTACTTGGCATCCTAAATGGATGTTCAAGATCTACTTGATCCAAGGGCTAAAATTGAGTCTCTAGCACCTTCCACAAAGTCCTACATAAACTAGAACTATGTACACATTTCTAGAAAGTCTGTTACAAATTAATATTGTAATACAATTTTTTGTCGTTGGCAACTCTCCTCTCACTTTATTACAAATTCTTTATGGATGTTTTGCGACTTGGGGTGAATGAATGATTTCTCATATATATATATGTTCCAGTAGTAGAATGTTTCATATATGTATTACAAATTTTCAGCCTTTTTCTCTTCTCCAGAAAGATGGGGAGATCACCACCTTCACCTTCTAGAATGATTATCCGATCTTGCACGGAGAAAACTTTCAAGGTGAAGCTATTTAGGCCATTGAAGACCAATATAGAGCCCCTGCCGAAGAAAGTTGACTATGCTACGAAGTTTCTTGCAACCGGTCTTACTATATTTGGTGGGGCCGAACTTATCGACACCAAAACTAATGGGAACCGTCCAATGCAACAACTTAATGAAGGGTTGGGTACGGTCATACATAGGTAACATTTAAATATTTTTTTAAGATATATTAAAGAATTAATGATTTTTTTCATTATTACATTACAGATCATTGGATAACATCTAAAGGTTCCAGAGTTACAAGCATTTGTCGCCTTTGAAAAAGCAACCGCCGCCACCAACACACGCGCCGCTCGTAAATAAGTAGTTGTTACAACTGGAGCGTACAAGTGGTTTCACAATTTGTATGTTTAGCGTATATTTTAAGGGTAATATGTTATCCGACTCTATACTCGTTTACATAGATAAACGAAGTAGTATAGAATTTGGAAATCCACTCCATATTTGGTTTCTTCAAGTTACCTGAACTCATTTTCTTCTTTCGTAACTTTACTAAGTAAAGTGTCACGGACTTAACTTTTCAAGAGTACCGTGCTGCACCTAGCCTCGACTTACCCCCGGCTTTCGTCGACTCCGCCCCGCTGTCGGAATTGGCTAAGTTCAGTATTTGCTTAATGTTGGGAAAATATTCTAAGTATGAAAAGTGGCTAAGGAAGCTGAGAACAATGTACTTAAGAAAAACTCTTTTATTACACAAAGAAAGCTTACAACTTGGAGGATGCATTCTACAAATGAAGTCCTGCCTATTTATACTACTTGACATCCAAATGGATGGGCCAAGATCGAATTTATCCAAGGGCTAGAATTGAGTCTCTAGCACCTTCCACAAAGTCCTACATAAACTAGAACTATGTACACATTTCTTTAAAGTATGTTACAACTTAATATTGTATTACAATTTGTTGTCGCTGGCAACTCTCCTATCACTTTATTACAAATTCTTTATGAATGTTTTGGGACTGGGGTGAATGAATGATTTCTTATATATATGTTCCAGTATTAGAATGTTACATAGTATTACAAATTTTCAGCCTTTTTCTCTTCTCCTGAAAGAATGGGAGATCACCACCTTCACCTTCTAGTACTATTATCCGATCTTGCACGAAGAAAACTTTCTAAGTGAAGCTATTTAAGCCATTGAAGACCAAGATAGAGCCTCTGCCAAAGAAAGTTAACTATGCTACGAAGTTTCTTGCAACCGGTCTTACTATATTTGGTGGTGCCGAACTTATCGACACAAAAACTAATGAGAACCGTCCAATGCAAGAACTTAATGATGGGTTGGCCACGGTCATGCAAAGGTAATATTTAAATATTTTTTAAGATATATTAAACAATTAATGGTTTTTTTCATTATTAGATTACAGATCATTGGAGAACATCTATAGCTTTCAGAGTTTCAATCATTTGTCGCCTTTGAAAAAGCAACCGCCGCCACCAACACACGCGCCGCTCGTAAACAAGAAGCTGTTGTAGCTGGAGCATACAAGTGGTTTCACAATTTGTATGTTTAGCGTATATTTTAATGGTAATATGTTGTCCGACTCTATACTTGTTTACATAGGTAAACGAAGTAGTATAGAATTTGGAAATGTAGTCCATATTTAGTTTCTTCAAGTTACCTTAACTAATTTTCTTCTTTCGTAACTTTACTAAGTAAATTATCACGAACTTAACATTTCAAGACTACCGTGCGGCACCCAGCCTCGAATTACCCCCGACTTTTGTCGACTCCGGCCCGCAATCGGAATTGGCTTAGTTCAGCTTTTGCCTAATGGTGGGAAAATATTATAAGTATGAAAAATGGCTAAGGAAGTTGAGAACAATGAACTTAAGAAAAACACTTTTATTACACAAAGAAAGCTTTACTAAGTAAAGTGTCACAAACTTAACTTTTCAAGAGCACTGTGCGGCACCTAGCCTCGTCTTACCCTCGGCTTTTGTCGACTCCGCCCCGTTGTCGGAATTGGCTAAGTTCGGCCTTTGCCTAATGGTGTTAAAATATTGTAAGTATGAAAAGTGGCTAAGGAAGTTGAGAACAATGAACTTAAGAAAAACTCTTTTATTACACAAAGAAAGCTTACAACTTGGAGGATGCATTCTACAAATGAAGTCCTACCAATTTACACCACTTGGCATCCTAAATGGATGGCCAAAATCTACTTGATCCAAGGGGTAGAATTGAGTCTCTAGCAACTTCCACAAAGTCCTACATAAACTAGAACTATGTACACATTTCTAGAAAGTCTGTTACAAATTAATATTAAATTACAGTTTTTTGTCGTTGGCAACTCTCCTCTCATTTTATTACAAATTCGTTATGGATGTTTTGAAATCGGGGTGAATGAATGATTTCTTATATATATGTTTCAGTATTAGAATGTTTCATATATGTATTACAAATTTCCAGCCTTTTTCTCTTCTCCAGAAAGATGGAGAGATCACCACCTTCACCTTCTAGTATGATTATCCGATCTTGCACGAAAAAAACTTTCAAGGTGAAGCTATTTAGGCCATTGAAGACCAAGATAGAGCCTCTGCCGAAGAAAGTTGACTAGGCTACGAAGTTTCTTGCAACGGGTCTTACTCTATTTGGCGGTGTCGAATTTATCGACACCAAAATTAATGGGAACCGTCCAATGCAACAACTCAATAATGGGTTGGCTACGGTCATACAAAGGTAACATTTAAATATTTTTTTAAGATATATTAAAAAATTAATGATTTTTTTTTATTATTAGATTACAGATCATTGAAAAACATCTAAAGGTTCCAGAGTTTTAAGCATTTTTCGTCATTGAAAAAGCATCCGCCGCCACCAACACACTCGCCGCTCGTAAACAAGATGTTGTTGCAGTTGGAGAATACAAGTGGTTTCACACTATATTTGGTGGTGTCGAACTTATCGACTCCAAAATTAATGGGAACCGTCCAATGCAACAACTCAATGATGGGTTGGCTACTGTTATACAAATGTAACATTTAAATATTTTTTTTAAGATATATTAAAAAATTAATGATTATTTTCATTATTAGATTACAGATCATTGGAGAACATCTAAAGGTTCCAGAGTTTCAAGCATTTGTCGCCATTGAAATAGCAACCGCCGCAACAACACACCCCCCGCTCGTAAACAAGAAGCTGTTGCAGATGGAGCATACAAGTGGTTTCACTATTTGAAATGAGAATTAGAATTAGAATCTACTTGATAAATGTTATTTACTGAAGTTGACAGTCTGTTCAACCTTGTGTTTTAGTTTTTCATTTTAATTATGTAACATAGTAAACTTTTGTGGGCTCGTTTCATAAGTATTGGTTTAGCTTTGATATTTGGGTACCTAGATACTATCAACAGAGCACCAATTTTAGGTCATTGGGAATGTAGACTAAATTTGATCCAAGTATGGCTAATAATTTTTTAAATTATACATATGGAGAAAATACAGTTGAGTATAATATTTTATTTATTGTACAACATAACAAGTCAATATTGTTTGTTAATTGAAAATATGATATAGAATTAAATTACTTTTATCCACAATAATTGTACTAAGCTGGCGTCTCCTTAATTAATTATAAGTATAAAAAGCATCGATATAAATGAAAGTTTAATGTTGTTAATTTATTATTTTGAATTTGAAATAAGTTTTATATAGCTGTGATATGATAAGATATGAGATAGAGTATTTCACTATATATAATTCATCCATGAATTATTTAACATTGACAATAATATTTTGTTGAAATGCTCAAATGCAATTTTGTTGATACCACCTGTAACGCCCCACTCTGACCAGATAGTACAATAACACTCATTTATGTATATCGCACTATATGATTAGGGTGGTCGCCACCTAAATTGTCGATCGAAAACCTACTAAACTTAATCACAACATTCCACATAGCTTAGATCAATAATACGAAGATACAAAAACTAGAAGGCTAAATTGATTAATTGTAATTCTTCCATAAATTTCACTATTTAGACTCCGTTGTAGCTAATCACAAAATCACCCTTATCAATAGATCGCGTATATCCAAATATATATCAACAAGGTGTGCTCCAAGTTTAAGTTGATATGTGATACTCCCACTCTATATAACATTTTTTGCATCCCATATCTCTGATGAAAGGACAAAGGAAGATAAAAGGAGGAGTAAGTCGTGTTTGACTTAGTGAGATTTAATTCATGAACTTGAACAAAATAAAGATATGAAAACAATAATGATAAAAATAATATGATGAGAGAGATAACGAGAACTTAAAATAGGAAAGTATGAGCGATTGAACTAAATAGAATGGTAATGAACTGAAGAAAAGATACCGAACAAATGGTAGTGACAAGAAATATAATGAACCGAAAGATATTGAGCATGTAACTTAACAAATATGGATTTTAGGAATGACTATTGCGGACTCTAGAGGTATCTCCCTCGTAACTTCACAAGGATACACCAGACCAAGTCACAGTGTGGCGCAACACTGGAGTTTCCTCACGGATAATCACTCAGAAGTTACAGGGTAATATCTAGGTCCACATAGCACATACCTTCAGCATCTGTATTTACTTTTATGGCACCACCTTATATCCCCTAGCCATTGTAACTACCTTATACCTCCCATAGAGGAGCTACCTCGAGAAAAAACAGACGGCATGCCCGGGCGCATGCCGATCCAGCTCGGAGCACAGCTACCTCCAACTATGCGCGAAACTGAATCACTGAGGGGTACTAAACAAAGAGACCATACACTGACGGCCCGATGCCGCCCAGCAGTCACCTCTGTTAGTCCCAGGGCCCAACTTCCCAAGGGCGTCCCCAAGGGTATTAATAAATGAAATAAATTGAACTAGAATCCGGACGAAGTCTGTTGTTCATACACGGCTCAATACCAAGATAACATTTGACGATCAACAAGAACATACTTGAAAAGTGTTTGATAACCATGCAGAGCAAAATATATCAGGATGTTGTATAACCAAATGAGCAGAGGATAAATTTTTCAGACAAGAGTGAGATGAGTTAAAAAAAGATAATAGAAAATTATTCATGGCAAGATCATAAGGAATTAGTATCACCTTTAGAAATAACGAAGTATCAAATAACTAGCGGATGCTTGAATAATGTTCAATAGCAAACGATCGGAAGTACCAAAATGCTTGAACAAAATTGACACACGGCAATGTAGATCCGAATTCATAATAAAATGGAACATAGCAAGAAACATAATTGAGAGAGAGATTATTAAAAATATTTGATACGTATTGAATTGTTAGAAGTGAAGAAAGAGGTATATGAATCACAAAATCTTGTTCTTTTTCCTCAGGGCGTTGTGCCAAGATGGGTACACAAAGAACGGGAAACCTCACCTTCAAGTCCAAATGTTGGCGTATCCCCAAGACCTAATTCAAGTAAACAATATCAATGTTTGTATCCCAACCATGAACTATACTTTTCAAATCCATCTTATCCCACAAATTCAACCATTAATCCTATACTTGTGATTCTTTTGTACGTGAACCTAATCGTGCCTAACTCATAAATTTATTACAAATATTGATTTCAAGCATGTATTTTTGTAAATTCACCATGTTATAGTGTAAAAAGAAAACAAAGAACTAGTAGCTTGTAGCCTATTTTCATTCAACATCGGCAATTATGCTTGTAAGTTCAATAACTTTCCACACATGTATCAAAATGATGTTAAATTGAATTATATGATTTTCTACTTCAAATTAGTTCCATTAGGTTTGAGTTTTGCACTTACGAATCTGTCCCAAATTAATGTTAAACTTGCAGCAACATCCAAAAGTATTTTCTTTTTTTTTGGAGCCTAGATAATATTTCTTCATTACAGCCTTTTTATTAAATTGGATCAAATATTTAATCCATTTTTATAACTTAATCAACATAGTATTCAAGTTGAATTTTACAATAAAATATTTTGAATTGAAAGAATCAACTATATTCAAGTTATAGTTTTCAAGAAGTTATAAGTTTTTTTCAATTAAATCCCACAAAAAAAGAACTAGCATCTATATTTATCCATTTTGCACATTTTGATCATATAATAAGCATTCTAATTCAACCTTCAAGCATCAAAGTGGTTTATATTAAGACAGAAGGCCAAAGTTTGGGAAAATAACTCTAACATATAAAAGGCTCAAAAAGTCCCGGATTATTTATTAGATCGCCCAAAAGAATTCTTGGAGGCCTAACAATATATTAATTGAAAGTTAATCAAAGTTTAATCCAATATTCCAACTCATAATATACAAGGTAAAGTGTTATAAGACCATTATTCAACCATATTCAAGTTAATAGACTTTAAGAAGTTAAAGGTTCTTTAATGGTGTCTAACAACAAGAAGTAGCATCAAAGTTAATATATATTCATTCAATATGCAAGTTTAAATCAACTATTAATCATATTATTTGATTAATAAAGTATCAAAGTGTTTAATATAAGGATAGAAGGCCAAAACTTGTGCAAATAACCCAAAAGAATCAAAAGACCCAAAACAGTCTCGGCATGTGTGACCCACTCGCCGGTACTGTTCAGAAATCGCGCCACCAACGTGCTGACGCGCCGGAGGTGGTCGACACCGCCACCACAACCACAATCTACTCTTTGTCCCCTTCCAACCATGTATTTATTTTAATAAAAGACCTAGCCAATCTCAGGTTATGGACAAAATACAAAAGGTGCGCAGATTAGAGCAGTGTTGGTTCATACCTCAATTACTCCTTGTGTGATGATGATATTCAAGAAGGGCCAAAGGGAATTTGTTCTACACTAAAAGGGCTACATGACCGTGATTCAGTTTGAAGAAATTCGTCCATTAAGGCCCTCAATCGAACCATCAAACGCTGCTACAGTAAAACAGGGGTTGCCCTGCTTTTCTTCTTCAAGTTTCCCCATGAATTTTACTTATTAAGGACATTAAAATTATTTGTGGAACTCTATATTACATATTTTAGGTGTGTAGATACTTTACTTATGAAGGGGAGCTTGGAGAAGATGGTAGGGAAGTGAAGAAGTGAAGTGAAAGTGTGTGGGTGTGTGTAGTGTGTATGGAATGGGGTGAATGAATGGTAAGGGGAAGACCTTCATTTATAGGGGAAATTAGGGGCATTTTGAGAAAATTAATGTCTCTCTAAGGCTTTGTTTGGGAAACATAAGATTTGAAGATCTTTAAATACGATAATTCATTTGACCTAAGAAGATCGATTAATTATAACTATAAGATGCATTAGTTTACAATAAATTTTCTCATGCTTTGTTTCCCATATACTTGTATAAGATTTGGGAACTAATATATTTATCACATAATTTAAGGTTATATAATTTGTATAAATAATTTTTGACATGATGAATTATGATTTAAACCTTTTCTAATCGAGTAATTTAATCATTAAATCATAAACTAGTCGAATATCCATCATCTTATTCTAATACTTATTTTAGTCTTTCATTTTATATACCATGAGCTTTAATATTTTTTTTTCATAGATTTTATGGATTTTATGACTTGTTTAACACAAAAATTGAGAAGGTAATAATATTTAGACTAGAACTATTTTATTGAAAATTTAGGGACCATATGGGGTATCATTAGAAGTTTTGGGTATGTTTTATAAATATTTGAAATAATAATACTTTTTAAAAATTATCTATTTTTGAAAAATTTATTTGGGGTTTCACACTCTCCCCCCCTTAAAGAATTTGGTCCCCAAATTCTACTTATTCGATCTTTCTAAATCCTCATGATGAATGATGCATGAAAATAATTTACGCTACAGTAACATACTTTGTTAGAATAAAGTAATAAGTATATATATGACTAATGATATCTATTAATCAGTGAGATAAGCACAACTCATAATGGATAAAACTATTTTAGAAAATAATTATTGTATATGACAATTTTGAATGAAAATTAAGAGATCACATTATGAAGATGAAAAGTTTTTTAAGTTTCATATAAAAAATTAGATTATAGAATATAGTTGTGAAATGATAGTCTGAAATGGGGACTAGAAGCTTTACTATCAATTGAGGAAATGGGATGTTAGACATGCAATAAAAATTAAAAAGAATGATATCAAATGTTAGATGAAGTTTAAAGCAATAAGAAAAATGAAAATTGTGTTATACTTGTAGAAAAATTATAAGGTGTAATAGTTACTAAATCAATATAGTAATGGTTATAATGTAATGTTATATAGAAGTAAAAAAAAATGACATTTCTAATAACTTATATGAAATTTTGATTTTTGAGTTAGAATAAAGTTCCGAAGTAGTAGGTAATTCAAAATTTCAGGAACATGAATAAGAAAGAGAAATAATTTATTTGAGAAATCATGGGAACACTATTAACATATAAATGGTATGAAGTAATGAGTGTAGTTCATATGATTCATGAAGAATAAAATTAAAGGAAGAATGAGAAATTTGTGTATGGGTGTTGAGTAAATCCATCTAGCTCCACAACACCATTTGATGATCAAGAATGAACAACTTAGAGTAAGAGAATAATTCACTTTATCACAATATTAGGATTGAGAGATTAGGGTGATGAAATTCGAATTCGGGGTAACTATAGCGGATGAAATGGCATAATACCAGATAAACTTCATTAATTTAAGTCGTATATGGGTAGCCTCAGATATCGGCCTTGAGATGGGATCATAGAAAATTGTCCTGTCGCAATGTAGACTATTCTTGTTGAGCTACCTATCTGAGCCCAAAATCGCATAAGGAAATAGAAGCAAGCAGATAAATAGCTTATAGTTAGGTCATATTGAATATATAATTAGTGTCACCATTGAATCAACAAATTCATGAATAATAGGGTAATCTAGTTTAGCTCTTGATGGTAGGAGATATTCTCGTTAGTTATTCTTCAATTTTGATGACTTCAATAATAAGATAACCCATAAAAACTTAGACATGTGGTTATCTATTCTAACCATAATAGATATAAAATCTATCTTATTAATCATCTATCTTATTTGTTCAAGTATCTTGATAGACATTGGATGGTACATGATCCAGATAAGTTATCATTTATCTCTCAAAGAATAAATATTTGCAACTAGGACTTGTGGTTAACAAGCAGTAAATCGAATTAGATATAAAGGAAATAGTGGTGCTTTAGTTATTTGAAAATTAATGGCCAGAATAAGAATCTCTATTCATATAGACATAAAGAATGTTCAGGTAGGTCATAATTTCAAAACGAGCAAAGTTGAACGATGTTGATGAAAGATCCCAAAATGACAAAGTTTCAAAATGATGATCAAATGAAAATTAAGACGATTTAAATTGTTGCTAAAGGGTCCATTTGGTATAATACACATAGACATAAACTCCTCTATAGCAAGTCCTTCTAGATATAAAAATTATACATTGATGCAATGGTCCGCTTGAAGGCAATGGTTCAACTTGTGGAAAAAAAAAATCTTTTTTTTTTTTTTTTTTAAGACCAAGGGAATATGACCACTTTCAAGCACTCCTATCAAGGAAGAAAATGTGGCTTAGCAAGTGTACTCATTGATTGAAACGTTTGTTGTAGGAAGAAAGCTCTTTGTCATTGCATGGATTCCTGACCTGAGACCACAATATCATCTACCTGAATTGGCAATAGATGAAATTCGTATTTTTAAGGTTTAAGAGAAGGGCGGTGAAATTTTTTGTATTGGTTCGATAGAAGTCTCAAAAGAACTAGGGCTGTTATATCAATATCAAGTTACTTAAAATTTTCTAAGGGAAGCTAATGTCAAAAGAGAATAATACGAACTCTTAAGTCCTAATCAAATGGAATTCAAATCATGGTCTAAGTACTCACAAGCTTAATTTCAACTATAGTTGCTAAAGCTTAATATTTTTTTTTTTAAAATGTCTTAACCGAACACCAGTATTATTTCTAAGCGGAATTCTGATAAATTAATCAGTAATTCTAACCGAATAGTGTTATATCATTATTTGACACACGATTAATTCCACAATCCCTTCTTGGCCTCAAATCCTAAGGACACTAAAAATAATTAATAAAATGTTATTTACGAACCCCAAATATTTCAATCCAAAATTATATGTCTAAACATCACCAGAAAAATCTACCCGTAGCATATCATCTATATTCAGAGCAAATATTCCATAACCATATCCCAATGCTCTGATACCACCTGTAACGCCCCACTCTGACCAGATAGTACAATAACACTCATTTATGTATATCGCACTATATGATTAGGGTGGTCGCCACCTAAACTGTCGATCGAAAACCTACTAAACTTAATCACAACATTCCACATAGCTTAGATCAATAATATGAAGATACAAAAACTAGAAGGCTAAATTGATTAATTGTAATTCTTCCATAAATTTCACTATTTAGACTCCGTTGTAGCTAATCACAAAATCACCCTTATCAATAGATCGCGTATATCCAAATATATATCAACAAGGTGTGCTCCAAGTTTAAGTTGATATGTGATACTCCCACTCTATATAATATTTTTTGCATCCCATATCTCTGAGGAAAGGACAAAGGAAGATAAAAGGAGGAGTAAGTCGTGTTTGACTTAGTGAGATTTAATTCATGAACTTGAACAAAATAAAGATATGAAAACAATAATGATAAAAATAATATGATGAGAGAGATAACGAGAACTTAAAATAGGAAAGTATGAGTAATTGAACTAAATAGAATGGTAATGAACTGAAGAAAAGATACCGAACAAATGGTAGTGACAAGAAATATAATGAACCGAAAGATATTGAGAATGTAACTTATCAGATGTGGATTTTAGGAATGACTATTGCGGACTCTAGAGGTATCTCCCTCGTAACTTCACAAGGATACACCAGACCAAGTCACAGTGTGGCGCAACACTGGAGTTTCCTCACGGATAATCACTCAGAAGTTACAGGGTAATATCTAGGTCCACATAGCACATACCTTCAGCATCTATATTTACTTTTATGGCACCTCCTTATATCCCCTAGCCATTGTAACTACCTTATACCTCCCATCGAGGAGCTACCTCGAGAAAAAACAGATGGCATGCCCGGGCGCATGCCGATCCAGCTCGGAGCACAGCTACCTCCAACTATGCGCGAAACTGAATCACTGAGGGGTACTAAACAAAGAGACCATACACTGACGGCCCGATGCCGCCCAACAGTCACCTCTGTTAGTCCCAGGGCCCAACTTCCCAAGGGCGTCCCTAAGGGTATTAATAAATGAAATAAATTGAACTAGAATCCGGACGAAGTCTGTTGTTCATACACGGCTCAATACTAAGATAACATTTGACGATCAACAAGAACATACTTGAAAAGTGTTTGATAACCATGCAGAGCAAAATATATCAGGATGTTGTATAACCTAATGAGCAGAGGATAATTTTTTCAGACAAGAGTGAGTTGAGTTAAAAAAAGATAATAGAAAATTATTCATGGCAAGATCATAAGGAATTAGTATCACCTTTAGAAATAACGAAGTATCAAATAACTAGCGGATGCTTGAATAATGTTCAATAGCAAACGATCGGAAGTACCAAAATGCTTGAACAAAATTGACACACGGCAATGTAGATCCGAATTCATAATAAAATGGAATATAGCAAGAAACATAATTGAGAGAGAGATTATTAAAAATATTTGATACGTATTGAATTGTTAGAAGTGAAGAAAGAGGTATATGAATCACAAAATCTTGTCCTTTTTCCTCAGGGCGTTGTGCCAAGATGGGTACACAAAGAACGGGAAACCTCACCTTCAAGTCCAAATGTTGGCGTATCCCCAAGACCTAATTCAAGTAAACAATATCAATGTTTGTATCCCAACCATGAACTATACTTTTCAAATCCATCTTATCCCACAAATTCAACCATTAATCCTATACTTGTGATTCTTTTGAACGTGAACCTAATCGTGCCTAACTCATTAATTTATTACAAATATTTATTTCAAGCATGTATTTTTGTAAATTCACCATGTTATAGTGTAAAAAGTAAAACAAAGAACTAGTAGCTTGTAGCCTATTTTCATTCAACATCGGCAATTATGCTTGTGAGTTCAATAACTTTCCACACATGTATCAAAATGATGTTAAATTGAATTATATGATTTTCTACTTCAAATTAGTTCCATTAGGTTTGAGTTTTGCACTTACGAATCTGTCCCAAATTAATGTTAAACTTGCAGCAACATCCAAAAGTATTTTCTTTTTTTTGGAGCCTAGATAGTATTTCTTCATTACAGCCTTTTTATTAAATTGGATCAAATATTTAATCCATTTTTATAACTTAATCAACATAGTATTCAAGTTGAATTTTACAATAAAATATTTTGAATTGAAAGAATCAACTATATTCAAGTTATAGTTTTCAAGAAGTTATAAGTTTTTTTCAATTAAATCCCACAAAAAAAGAACTAGCATCTATATTTATCCATTTTGCACATTTTGATCATATAATAAGCATTCTAATTCAACCTTCAAGCATCAAAGTGGTTTATATTAAGATAGAAGGCCAAAGTTTGGGAAAATAACTCAAACATATAAAAGGCTCAAAAAGTCCCGGATTATTTATTAGATCGCCCAAAAGAATTCTTGGAGGCCTAGCTATATATTAATTGAAAGTTAATCAAAGTTTAATCCAATATTCCAACTCATAATATACAAGGTAAAGTGTTATAAGACCATTATTCAACCATATTCAAGTTAATAGACTTTAAGAAGTTAAAGGTTCTTTAATGGTGTCTAACAACAAGAAGTAGCATCAAAGTTAATATATATTCATTCACTATGCAAGTTTAAATCAACTATTAATCATATTATATTATTAATAAAGTATCAAAGTGTTTAATATAAGGATAGAAGGCCAAAACTTGTGCAAATAACCCAAAAGAATCAAAAGACCCAAAACAGTCTCGGCATGTGTGACCCACTCGCCGGTACTGTTCAGAAATCGCGCCACCAACGAGCTGACGCGCCGGAGGTGGTCGACACCGCCACCACAACCACAATCTACTCTTTGTTCCCTTTCCAACCATGTATTTATTTTAATAAAAGACCTAGCCAATCTCAGGTTATGGACAAAATACGAAAGGTGCACAGATTAGAGCAGTGTTGGTTCATACCTCAATTACTCCTTGTGTGATGATGATATTCAAGAAGGGCCAAAGGGAATTTGTTCTACACTCAAAGGGCTACATGACCGTGATTCAGTTTGAAGAAATTCGTCCATTAAGGCCATCAATCGAACCATCAAACGCTGCTACAGTAAAACAGGGGTTGCCCTGCTTTTCTTCTTCAAATTTCCCCATGAATTTTACTTATTAAGGACATTAAAATTATTTGTGGAACTCTATATTACATATTTTAGGTGTGTAGATACTTTACTTATGAAGGGGAGCTTGGAGAAGATGGTAGGGAAGTGAAGAAGTGAAGTGAAAGCGTGTGGGTGTGTGTAGTGTGTATGGAATGGGGTGAATGAATGGTAAGGGGAAGACCTTCATTTATAGGGGAAATTAGGGTCATTTTGGGAAAATTAATGTCTCTCTAAGGCTTTGTTTGGGAAACATAAGATTTGAAGATCTTTAAATACGATAATTCATTTGACCTAAGAAGATCGATTAATTATAACTATAAGATGCATTAGTTTACAATAAATTTTCTCATGCTTTGTTTCTCATATACTTGTATAAGATTTGGGAACTAATATATTTATCACATAATTTAAGGTTATATAATTTGTATAAATAATTTTTGACATGATGAATTATGATTTAAACTTTTTCTAATCTAGTAATTTAATCATTAAATTATAAACTAGTAGAATATCCACCATCTTATTCTAATACTTATTTTAGTCTTTCATTTTATATACCATGAGCTTTAATATTTTTTTTCATAGATTTTATGGATTTTATGACTTGTTTAACACAAAAATTGAGAAGGTAATAATATTTAGACTAGAACTATTTTATTGAAAATTTAGGGACCATATGGGGTATCATTAGAAGTTTTGGGTATGTTTTATAAATATTTAAAATAATAATACTTTTAAAAATTATCTATTTTTGAAAAATTTATTTGGGGTTTCACATTTAAAGTCCGGATAGACTTTTTTGCTTTACTTTTAGAATAATGTTATGTTGTTGTGACTTACATTTTATAGCATTAAACATGAGCTTGGTTGAGAAACGCCAGTATCTTTAATTGGGTTGAGTTGAACTCCCACAATCATTGTCGTAATTTTGGTCTTGTTAGATTAATTGTTGTGATTGTTGTGTTGTGTTGAAATTTTATATTGTTAGATTGTTGATATTTCAGGTATGGGCACAGACACAAGGAGTGTCGAAAAAGGGGGCTGTACTCGGGCTGTCAGGTCGGGCGAAAATTGTACGTCCTTCACGTGTCGGACGAACGCAAAACAATTACAGTTATCCATAACTTTTGCCACAGACCGTTGAAAGAGTTGTGGAATCTCGAATGGCAACAATGCGTGAGGAGATGCGTGCGGAGATGCAAATAATCCAGTCAGAAACAATTCATGAGCATATGCGTGCGGAGATAGAAACAATCCAGTCAAGACACCAAGCCGAGCTGGAGCAGTATAGGATGATGTTGAACCTTGCTATGCAAAATCGGACTGGTCAACCTTCGCATTCCGGTCACAGTTTCATGGTCAACGAACCCTTCCACCATCAGGCTGGCCCGTCTCAACCTGCACTATATGTTAACATGTCTAATCTTACGCAGTCATGTATATATCGCCACTTCCCCGATATTATTCAACCAAACACTTTTCCTATGTTTTTTAATCCTGCTGCTCAAGCTCAACAACCGCCCCCGCCGAAACCTTCTCAAATGCTAAACTCGGAAGATGTGTCTGAAACACAAGATATATAGTATAATTATATTAGACAATATTTAATGTTTGTAGGATGATTATGAATATTTATGGCTTGTAAGAATTGAATATTTAGGTATTGCAAGGATTGATTATTTAAGTTTGTAAGAATTGTTAGGTTTTGCAAGGATTGATTATTTAAGTTTGTAAGAATTGAATATTTTGTTATGAGTAGATGGATATTAATGTAAATTCATATTGTCGGGAATTCATGCATATTACAAATTTTGAAAAAAAAAATATTTCTCAAAATTTAAAAAAAATTATTTTTAGAAATTTAAAAAACAAAATTGAATATATATAAATTCCCACCGAATCGTCATCGGTGGGAAAAAATAAATTCCCACTGATCGCATAATCGGTGGGAATAATTATATTCCCACCGAATATGTGGGAATAATTATATTCCCATCGAATATGCGCTTGGTGGGAATTTATTTTTCCCTCGAATATTTCGGTGGGAATTTCGGTGGGAAAATTGAAGGTCGGAATTTCGGTGGGAATCCGATTTCGACCCGACTTTTTTCGACCATTTTTTTCAGTTGAAATTTCGGTGGGAAATTTAATTATTTCTAGTAGTGTGATATTGTGTTGGTCCCAAGTGGTCAGATGAGGTCTAGAGGGGGGGGGTGAATAGACCTCTGAAAATTTTTGAACTTAAAAACTTTTCAGTCTTCTGTCAGCAGACTAAGCTGATGAAGAACAGTAAGCAGACTAGTCTGATCGTGAACAAATCTTGAACAGACGACTGACCACTCTTCTTACAATGACTTAGCTGTTTTTCAGCAAACAGTTTTTCAAGAGTATACTTGCAGCGGATTGTTTAAAAGTGTTTTTCACAAGTAAACTAAGTTCTAAAAAGATTTTATCCCCAGTTTTCAAACTCCTTATAAAATCTTTTGTTTGATTCAAAGTGTTTAAAATGCAAACTTTAAAATATGCAAGAAAACTTTAAATGCAAGATAACACAAAGAATTTTTATAGTGGTTATATGGATAAAAATCCTTTAGTCCACTCTTCCAGATCACACAGATTCTGGGTTATACTATAATCACAAAGATTACAATATTTCTCCACTTACACCTAAACAACTAATGAGAAGGCTGTAAGCTCGCAATAGGAATTCACAAAGAAAACCTATCCTCTAAAGTAGAATCACTCACACAGATGGATTCTCACTTCGCACAACACTCAGCTATTACAAAATCACTCAGATAATGTTTTTCTGATTTCTTCAACTGGGTTTCTGTCAACAGATGACTTCCACCAGACGAGTGAGCTGTTCGAGCTTTTGAGACTTAGAGAAATTCTGCTTCAAAATTTCGATCTCTGATTGTTGTTGTGTTGTTGCTCGATTTGAAATTCAGCTCTATTTATACATGGAGATGAAATTATGACCGTTGAAGGCAAGTCACAATTCAAATCCATCCTTCAGCTCTTTTTGAAACGGCTCCCTGCAGCATTCCGTACTGTGTACAGTACCTTTCTGTCCATCGCATTTAATGCTGCATTTAATGCACTCTGCTGATCCGAGGATATCTTCAATCATTTGCCATTACTACCCTTCTCTTACAGCATTTATTACACTTAGGTGCATTTATTACCGTTGGACTAATCTCATGACCTCTTCTACTCTGCTGATCAAAACGACTCTGCTGATAGATACTCTGCTGATCAAATACTGAACTCATCTGATTTGACTCGGCTGATGATCTACCCTTCTGTTCGCTGATTCAGCAAGAGATCACTAGTCTTCTGAGCTTTGAACTTTGAACTCTTCTGATGTCTTCTTTTACCAGTTCAATATTCTTCTAAGGGAACTAAGCTTTCCATACTTAGCTGATTATGACGTTTTGGAAATCATCAAAACCTTCCCTTAATTACTTGTCTTCTTTCATCTTCATCTTCATCCAACAATTTCCCCCTTTTTGATGATGACAAAACTCCAGCTAAGTACCTGTACCTAAACTAAAGTTTTGATCCTCAAAAATTTCTGAGATAGAAATGATATGTTGGAGTCAAACTTGCAATTTTATAAATATAGAACTGATTACATTTTACAAGTTGAAAGATGAGAAGTACAAAATACTTTAAAAGATTACAAGAATTTTTAAAGAAAATCTAGCTAAGCTAGTCTTCTGTCTTCTTTTTTTCTTCAGCAGACTTGGAGGTTCCAACTTCCAATTTCTGCATCAACAGCTCTAGCTTCTTCTTTTTAACATCAGGATCAAGCTGTTCTTCAACTGAATCTTTGGCAGCAGCTAGTTCTTTGTCTGACTTGGCTTTTGCTTCAGATTCTTCCTCATCAGCTTGGTCTTCTTCTTCTGTGATCTTCTCATCTGCTAATCTGCTTGTGTCTTCATTTGCTGCTTCATTCCTATTATTAGCAGACTCTTCAGATTCTTCTAACACTTCTGTTTCTTCAGCATTTTGATTTCCTTCCCTTTGGAAATCAACCCTTTGCTGTCCAAATATCCTTTCTTCCCCCTTTTTGTCATCATCAGCAGGGACAGATGGATATTGTGGCACAACTGGTGTGATTAGAAGTGAATCACATAGAAGCTTGATGTTTTCTTCCATAGCATTGATCTGAGCTTGCTGTTTAAGTTGATTGGCTTTAACAGTCTTGACTTCCTTGAGCAAGTCTTCTCCTTGATCACCCAACTGGATTTGAGTTCCCAGAATCCAATTTGATGAAGCAGTGAAGTCTTTCATCATGTTGCCCATGACTTCATCTTCTGCTTGGAGGGCCAATTCAACAGTCTGTTCAATCTGCTTCCAACCTTCAGTGGTGCTTTGTGTCCTTCTCCTGAGTATATCCATATCCTGACATATAGATTGTACATTCTGAGCAGTATCTTTCATTAAGTCAGTAGGAACAGCAGCAGCAACCTTCTGAATAGGTTGATGAACAGCAGCTAACACTTCTGCTTTTAACTCTTCTTTCATCTCCTTCATGGATTTGGTAAACATTAGATGAATAGAGTCCAACAGATTTGAAGTTGAAGGTATATCTGTTGTTGCAGCAGGTGTTTCTTTGATGAGTTGCTCTGATGATTGAGTTGTTAGGACAAGAGACTGATCAGCTGATTTATCAACAAGGCTTGGAGTGCTTTCCATCTCCTTAGCCTGATCATCTCCATCAGCAGCAACTTCTTTCTCCTTTGACTGATCTGCTGGAATTTCTTCTTCCTTCTTTGATTTATCAGCAGCCTCAGACTTGTCTCCCTGTTTTCTGTTCTGATCAGATGGGTCTGAAGTACCCTCTTTTTGCTCTGGTTGATCAGATGACTTTTCTTTCTCTCCATCAGCAGGGGCTATAATCTTCTTGACAGCTTCAACTGTCCTCATCAAACCTTCATTGTCAACAGCAGACCTGTTACAAATCCAAGTAAAGTTGTCAAGAGGAATAAAGGTAGTTGATGATTCCTCTGGCAGCTCCTCATAGGGTTTGATGTTTGGTCCATAGACAATATGCTTGATGTTTGGAAGTGGGACCATTGAGCTTGGCTGTCCCCTTAACTTCCTTGCTTTCTTGGCCCAAAGCTCCATTGCTTGAGCAATAGCCAACTTGATAGATCTTTCTTTCAGATCTACAGAGTCATCAAAATCCTCAGGAATGGATGCAAAGATCTTCTTGGCTTCTTCTTTGACCACATGACAAATCCTCATCCTTAACCTGTCCAGAAAGAATTCTGAATCAAGTGCTTGAATGAGTGAATTTGTTTCAAGCCATTTCAACACCCAGTCTTCTGTAGCCTTGAATTCTTTCCACTTGGCCATTTCAGCAGGACTCTTGGTTAATCTGAATTCTCTCCATCTATTGTATTTGATCTTTTCAGAGTGGAAGAGTGTCAGACGATTGACTCTTTCATTTTCAGCATCAAGTCTTCTGAGAAATTCTTCAAAGATCTCAGGATCTTCCCTGACAATCTCTAAAGATAATCTTATTTCTTCTCTCCTCTTTTCCTTGATCTTAGGTGCAGGCATAGCTGGGATTGGTTTGTTTGGATCCCTTGATTCACCAATCACTATCCCACCACCTTGCTGATGACCATGAGCATCCTTCATGCTTGCTTCAATGACAGCAGCCAACTCTGCTGCCTCAAAAGCATCTCTCTGCTCTTGGGTCATTTTGCTGGCCTCTTCTTCCAGCCTTTTTAATTCTAGGCTTTTCAGCCTATCTTCTTCTGCTTTCTCAGCAGCCATCCTTTGCTTTTCAGCATCATCCAGTTTCTTCTTCTCTGCAGCAGTTATACAAGTTGAAGCTTTGCCCTTAATGGCTCTTTTTCTTTTAGCTTCAGGACTTTCAACTATTTGAATAGGTGTTGCAGCAACTGGAGTAGGATGCAGCAACAGAATTTCTCCCTCTTGTGGTGTACTAATCTGCTGTTCCTTTTCTACATCAGCAGATAGTGCAGCAGTAGAGTCTTCTGTTGTCCCTTCAACTGTAGGAACACTTTCTGGTTCAGCAGTAGCAGCCTTTGCAGTTTCAACAACTGGTTCTTCAATATGCAATGGCCTTTCTGCCTCAGTTGTTGTTTTCCTCACAGTTACAGCAGGCTCTTCAGGGAAAGTGACCTTTCTCTTGGCCTTTGACTTAGGAATCTTCTTGATAGCAGGGGGGTTGGCAGTAGGAGGTCCCCTTGCCTCACTCCTAGTCCTTAGTCTCTTCAGTCTTTGAAGTGGAATTTCCTCTTCAGACTCAGTTCCTTCAGAGGATGACCCTGTCTTCATGTTTTCAATTTCAACAGTGAAGTCATCTACCACCTTCTTAGAGACTTCAATTTCAGGCTCTGCTGATCCAGCTACAACAGCAGACTGTGCTGTTGGCTCAGCAGACTGACTAGTCTGACCTTCCTTCTTGCTCTTCTTAGAAGGAGTCTTCTTAGCCTGTTTGGGTGCTTTTCTCTTTGGTTTTTCCACCAGTTGCCTTACTGGTTCGTAAAGTTTGAACTCTTTGCTTCCATGGGTTTGCTTTCCTCCACCCATAGGGCATTGTAGAGAGGCAAACAAGTTACTCAGCAGAATGGCATGAGAATGCCTTTTATCACTTATCAGCTCATAAACATGAGCAGCCCAGTTCACTTTCATCCCATAGTAGATGCAAATCATAGTGTGAAGCCTTCTTCTAGGTAAACCATCCAGAGAACCCGTAGCACAATCCAAAACCTTTGCTATGATATCAGCAAATCTTTGGTATTCATCCTTCAGCTGGGTCTTCATTAAAGTCCCAGTCATCTCCTCTCCCTTCTTAGCACAAATTCCCCAAAATTCCTCTTCTTTTTCTGACCCTAACGCGGTCACATCTCCTCCCTTGTCTGTCAGCTTATAAAGTTCATGTAAAACAGCAGCAGATACAGCAATTTTCTTACCACCTATGACAGCAGTCATAACGGTGTCATCATCGTTGAACTCCCTGGAAGTATAGAAGTGGTATACATCTTCAAGATAAACCCTATCTTCGTGTGCTTCCAAGACTGGGACCAAAGATGCTTCCTTGATCTTTTCCAGTAAAGCGCGCATCAAATCGGTGCCAGAGAAATGGAATTTGTTGTAGTTGAAGTATCTTCCCTCAATAACTTTGTCCATTTCTGAGATTTGTGAGTAAATTCTGCAAAATAATGAACTTTCGCAACAAGAGGGTTTGAGAGATAGAGAGTTTGAGAATTTTTGAGTGCGTAAGACGACTATGCTGTTCAGATCGGATTTTATAGGTTTCCTTTTGATTCGGTTTTCGTGATTTATCTAAACCGTTGATCTAATCTGACAGATTTTAATCGTGCGGATGAGAGTCGCGGATTTCAATTTTATTATTTTAATGTCAGATGGGCGGGAAACTCTATCGACACTAATCTGTTTACTTATAAAAGCGTGTTACTAATAATGCGTTTTATGACCATGCTCATATAAGGTATCAGATGAGTAGAGTTAAACTTATCTGACAGACGAGTGATCTGTTATCTGATATTACTAGAGAATGCCAATAGCTAGTAATCTTCCTCTGCTGTTTGTCAATCCAGCAAGATAAAATAATCTTCACTCTTCAAGAATTAAGAACACATCTTCTTGGTAACATAACTTCAACTAACTGTCATTAACAGATTTCATCTTTAGAACAGAAGTACCGCTAGTCTTACACGTTCCCCCTGTCTTTAAGAATTCATAAGTTAACTAGTCTGTTGAGAGTTAATTCTTGAAATAAATGACTGATGACTAAGCTGTTGAACTCCAGTCTTCTGATGAGTTCCCCCTCAGCTTATGCATCCAGGTTAAGTAATCCTAACTCAGCTCTTAGAGTTGAGAACCTTGCTTCACTTAGAGGTTTGGTGAAGATATCAGCAATCTGATTATCAGTATGAACATACTCAATCAAAACATTGCCTTTTTCCACATGATCTCTAATGAAATGATGTTTAATCTCAATATGTTTAGTCCTTGAATGACTTGTAGTGTTCTGAGTAAGTGAAATTGCACTTGTATTGTCACAGTAGATTGGTATTCCACTGATCTTGATGTTGTAGTCTTCTAGTTGGTGCTTCAACCAAAGTATCTGTGCACAGCAGGCTCCAGCAGCTATATATTCAGCTTCAGCAGTAGATATAGAAACTGAGGTTTGCTTCTTACTCATCCATGAGATCAGACGACTGCCTAAGAACTGACAGGCACCTGTTGTGCTCTTTCTGTCAATCTTGCAGCCAGCAAGGTCTGAATCTGAATAACCAATAAGCTCAAATCCAGATTCTCTAGGATACCACAATCCCAATTCTTGAGTGCCTTTAACATACTTCAATATTCTCTTGGCAGCTAAGAGATGAGATTCTTTGGGGTTTGATTGAAATCTTGCACAGACTCCAACTGAGTACATTATGTCAGGTCTGCTTGCTGTTAGATACAACAATGAGCCAATAATGCCTCTATATTTGGTTATGTCCACTGATTTGCCATCTTCATCTTTATCCAAACGAAGACTTGTAGACATAGGAATGTTAGCTGTTGAGCTAGTTTCCATACCAAATTTCTTGAACAGATCTCTTGTGTACTTTGCTTGGCTAATGAATATTCCATCAGGCAACTGTCTAACTTGCAATCCAAGAAAGTAATTAAGTTCACCCATCATGCTCATTTCAAACTTATTCTGCATCAGCTTGGAGAACTTATCACACATCTGTTGGTTAGTTGAACCAAAAATAATATCGTCCACATATATTTGCACAAGTAATATATGATTTTCCCATTCAATTGTGAACAAGGTTTTATCTACCTTACCTTTACGAAATCCTTTAATTAAAAGAAAATCAGATAGGGTATCATACCATGCTCTTGGAGCTTGTTTCAGTCCATAAAGGGCTTTCTTCAGACGATATACTTTGTCCTCTTCTTGATAGACTTCAAATCCTGGAGGTTGTTCAACATAAACTTCTTCTTGCAATTCTCCATTGAGAAAAGCAGACTTCACATCCATCTGATAGACAGTGAAGTTCTTGTGAGCAGCATAGGCAAGAAACAGTCTGATTGCTTCAAGTCTTGCTACTGGTGCAAAAGTTTCATCAAAGTCAATTCCTTCTTCTTGACAATAACCCTTGGCCACTAGTCTTGCTTTGTTTCTGGTGACAACACCATCTTCATTCATCTTATTTCTGAATACCCACTTAGTGCCAATTACTCTTTGATGACTTGGTCTAGGAACTAAGTACCAGACTTCATTCCTTTCAAATTGATTCAACTCTTCTTGCATAGCTTCTATCCAGAAGGAGTCATTGAGAGCTTCTTCAATTTGTTTAGGCTCTATTTGAGATAGAAATGTGACAAACATAGCATCTTGTGCAGCAGCTCTTCTTGTTTTCACTCTATCTAAAGGATCACCAATAACCAATTCAGGAGGGTGATTCTTGAGCCATCTGAGATCAGGTTGCAGATCAGGATGTTGTCCTCTGTTATGATCTTGCAACACTACTGTTGGAGTTCCAGTAGTAGTCTGTTGAACATTTGCCGTCTGTTGAACAGTCTCTGGTCTGTCAGCTGTTAGCAACTCGTCTGTTAGACAATCAGCACTGTGATTATGAACAGCACTTGAGTTAGCAGCTGAACTTAGATTAGGTAGTATGATGGGAACATATTCTTCATTTCTTCCAACGTCCAACTTCTGTAACTCAGCAGACAGATCTTGATTTATACTTTGATTCTTTTCAGAAGATTGACTTGGCTCATCAAATACTACATGGATAGATTCTTCTATTAGCAATGTTCTTTTATTGAAAACTCTATAAGCCTTACTAACAGATGAGTATCCTACAAAAACAGCTTCATCAGCCTTTTCTGCAAAAGCAGTAAGGTGATTTTTCCCATTATTCAATACAAAACATTTACAACCAAAAATCTTAAAGTAATGAATGTTTGGCTTTCTGTTGTTCCAAACTTCATATGGAGTCTTGTTCTGATTTTTGTTGATCATACATCTGTTTTGGGTAAAACATGCTGTATTTGTTGCTTCTGCCCAAAATCTTTGTGGCAGCTTAGCTTCAGCTATCATGGTTCTGACAGCTTCTTTCAGTGTTCTGTTTCTCCTTTCAGCAACACCATTCTGTTGAGGGGTTCTAGCAGCAGAATACTCATGATGTATTCCTTTGATATTACAATACTCTTCAACAGTAGAGTTTGTAAACTCTGTCCCTCTATCTGATCTGATCTTCAATATCTTGAAACTCTTCTCATTCTGGATCAGTTCCATCAGATTGGTAAGATGTTCCTTGGTTTCACTTTTCTTCTTCATGAAAATCACCCAAGTATATCTTGAATAATCATCCACAACAGCTAGGCAGTATTTCTTTCCACCATTGCTGACTGGATCAATGGGTCCAAATAAGTCCATATGCAACAGCTCCAATATTCTTCCAGAAGATTGGTGCTTCTTTTCTTTGAAAGATGACTTGATTTGTTTACCCTTCTGACAGGCGTCACAGAGCTTGTCTTTGCTCATGACTGCTTTTGGAATCCCTTCTACCAAATCATTCTTGATTAATCTGTTTATGGTTTTGAAGTTTAAGTGATTCATCCTCTTGTGCCATAGCCAACTGACTTCACTTGGTGCAGATGCCACCAAACAAATACTTGAATTCTTGTCAACAGAATTCCAGTCAACTATGTAGATATTTCCTTGTCGTCTTCCAGATAAAATTACCTTCTTTGTACCAATCTGTTCAACGTAGCACTTATCTGTTGAGAAGATGACTGAATATCCCTTGTCACAAAATTGACTTATGCTCAGCAGATTATATTTTAGGCCTTTAACATAGGAGACGTCAGATATCTCTATGTTTCCCTTGATTAATCTTCCTTTAGCTTTAATCTTGCCTTCTTTGCTGTCTCCAAAAGTGACTTTTGGACCATCCACAGCAACTGCATCAGTCAACTCATGTATGTTTCCACACATGTGCCTTGAACATCCACTGTCCAAGTACCAATTCTTCTCTACTTTACTCCTACTCCTAATCCTAACCTACAAAACAAAAATAAAATTGTTTTAGGTACCCTTATTGAGAGGGTCCTGAAGGATTAGTTCCACCCTTGACAACCCAAGATGTTGAAGTCTTAGGCTTCTTAGGTTTCTGAGTTTTAGGAGCATGAACAGTTTCATTTTTATCATAGTTATCAGATAAGTCATGTTGATGATCAGTATGATATGAATAGTGTTCATAAGCAGGGTAAGGTGCATGATATGCAGGATATGCATGCATTGGATGAGCAGGGTAAGGTGCATAGTAATTAGGAAACTGAGGTGCATGATACATAGGATGATATGCAGCAGGTTGCACATAATATGACTCATTTCCATACCAAGCATTTTGATTTTTCTTATTCTTATGCTTCTTTGGTTTACTAGATGCTTGCTCATTTGATTTTGACTTAGTTTTACCAACAGATTGATTCAATTTAGCTTTATCAGCAGACTTCTTAGGACTCTGCTGTTTGGTCTTACTAGTCTGATTTCCTACACTAGGCTCTTTGCTCTTTTTAGCCTTAGGAGATTTCTTCTCCTTTACCACTTTCTCAGTTGAGGTAGGTCTAGAGGTTTGAACATACAGAATGACCTTACTATTGTCAGCTGATACAAATTTTTCAGTATGGTTCAACTCTAATTTTTCCTTTTCTAAAGGTGTCTCCTGTTTACTAGATGTATGCATGGATGCAACAGTAGACTTATCATGAGACTCAATGATTTTCTCAAGTTCCATGATTTTTCCTTTATAAACCTCACATTCAGCTTTCAGAGATTCATGCTCTTGCTCAAGCTGTTTATATTCAGCTGATTCTTTTGGCTTTTCAGCTAAAAGTTTCAGTGAACTATTTTGCTCTTTTAGCAAGTTCATCTCTTCCTTAAGCTTAACAAACTCTCCAGCAATAGTAGTATTATTCAACATCATTTGCTCTAGAGAATTAAACAGTTCATTTTCTTGAGGAGTTACCTCATCCTCAGAGTCATCAGATTCCTTTGCCATCAGGCACAGGAGAGCAGGTTTTTCTTCATCAGACGATTCTTCATCAGACGAGTCTGAGTCTGAATCAGATGAGTAGACGGCAGCTGGCTTTTCTGCTTCAGCCATCATTGCCTTGGCTCTCTGATGCTTTCTTTCTTTTCTCATTTTCTTCTCTTCCTCAGTGTACTTCTCTGCTTTTGGATATGGGCAGTCTCTTATGAAGTGTCCCAATTTCCTGCAGTTGTAACACATCAGTTTTGATTTATAATCTTCTTTATCCTGAGAAGAAAAGTTAGGTTTAGAAGTAGAAGCAGCATGATTGTATTTGTTTTTCATCTTTCTCTTATAGAACTTCTTGAAGTTGTTCATCAATAATGCTACATCTCCAGCAGTGTACTCCTTTTTGTTGAGTAGAGTGGCTTCATCAGATGAGTCCACTTCTTTGCTTTTCTGTGCTGGTCTTCTGGTGTTTTCAGCAGCAACAAGTGCAGCTGTGGGTCCTGAAGTTGAGGTTTCTTCAATTCCCATCCTTGGCAGTTTATACTCATAAGCCTTGAGTACGGAGAACAGCTCTGTAAGAGAAATCTTGCCCAGATCTCTTGATTCTTCCATTGCTGTCACCTTCATGTTGAACTTGGAAGGTAGGGCCTTCAGTACTTTGACAGTGATTTCTTTATCAGTGAAAGTCTTTCCCAGCTTCAAAACTTCATTCAGAGTTCTGGTGAATCTGGTATCCATCTGATCAATGGTTTCTCCAGACTTCATCTTGAAGTTGTCCAGCTTCTCCAAGGCAACACTGAGCTGATGCTCTTTAATAGCATCATTGCCTTCGCTCATGTCACGAACCTTATCCCACATCTCCTTTGCAGTTTTGCAATGTTTGACTTTGTCAAACCGATCATTATCCAGGGCTTTAGTCATGATGAATCTCCCAACTTTATCTAGATTGTAAAGCTTTATTTCTTCTGGAGTCATCTCATGAAGGTCTTTCTCCACAACCGTATCTACTTCATTTATCTTTATGGTCTTTGTGAATCTGAATGGACCTTTAATGATACATGTGTGCATGTTGTCATTATAGGCAGCAAGGAAAATCTCCATTCTGATTTTCCAATCCTCAAAGGACATACCAGCAATGTGGGGAACATGACTGATACAATCCATTTTTCAAAAAGTTTCTGTTTTTCAAAAAGATGCTCTTTTGAAAAGTTTTGAAAACCTTTGAAAAACACTCGGATCAAGCTCGTTGATCAGGCAGCTGATTCTAATGAACCACCTGCTCTGATACCACTTGTTGGTCCCAAGTGGTCAGATGAGGTCTAGAGGGGGGGGGTGAATAGACCTCTGAAAATTTTTGAACTTAAAAACTTTTCAGTCTTCTGTCAGCAGACTAAGCTGATGAAGAACAGTAAGCAGACTAGTCTGATCGTGAACAAATCTTGAACAGACGACTGACCACTCTTCTTACAATGACTTAGCTGTTTTTCAGCAAACAGTTTTTCAAGAGTATACTTGCAGCGGATTGTTTAAAAGTGTTTTTCACAAGTAAACTAAGTTCTAAAAAGATTTTATCCCCAGTTTTCAAACTCCTTATAAAATCTTTTGTTTGATTCAAAGTGTTTAAAATGCAAACTTTAAAATATGCAAGAAAACTTTAAATGCAAGATAACACAAAGAATTTTTATAGTGGTTATATGGATAAAAATCCTTTAGTCCACTCTTCCAGATCACACAGATTCTGGGTTATACTATAATCACAAAGATTACAATATTTCTCCACTTACACCTAAACAACTAATGAGAAGGCTGTAAGCTCGCAATAGGAATTCACAAAGAAAACCTATCCTCTAAAGTAGAATCACTCACACAGATGGATTCTCACTTCGCACAACACTCAGCTATTACAAAATCACTCAGATAATGTTTTTCTGATTTCTTCAACTGGGTTTCTGTCAACAGATGACTTCCACCAGACGAGTGAGCTGTTCGAGCTTTTGAGACTTAGAGAAATTCTGCTTCAAAATTTCGATCTCTGATTGTTGTTGTGTTGTTGCTCGATTTGAAATTCAGCTCTATTTATACATGGAGATGAAATTATGACCGTTGAAGGCAAGTCACAATTCAAATCCATCCTTCAGCTCTTTTTGAAACGGCTCCCTGCAGCATTCCGTACTGTGTACAGTACCTTTCTGTCCATCGCATTTAATGCTGCATTTAATGCACTCTGCTGATCCGAGGATATCTTCAATCATTTGCCATTACTACCCTTCTCTTACAGCATTTATTACACTTAGGTGCATTTATTACCGTTGGACTAATCTCATGACCTCTTCTACTCTGCTGATCAAAACGACTCTGCTGATAGATACTCTGCTGATCAAATACTGAACTCATCTGATTTGACTCGGCTGATGATCTACCCTTCTGTTCGCTGATTCAGCAAGAGATCACTAGTCTTCTGAGCTTTGAACTTTGAACTCTTCTGATGTCTTCTTTTACCAGTTCAATATTCTTCTAAGGGAACTAAGCTTTCCATACTTAGCTGATTATGACGTTTTGGAAATCATCAAAACCTTCCCTTAATTACTTGTCTTCTTTCATCTTCATCTTCATCCAACATATTGTTTCACATTAAAGATGACACTCTTGCACGTGTACTTTTCAAAAAAGAATTAAGAAATAGTTTTTTTAAAACAATTAAGAACTCTATTTTGAATCGTTGATTTTCTTCAAATCGTTCTCCTGGCTTAGCGTTTTTATTAATTGCTTAGTTTTATTGTATTATTTAAGTATTAGTCAATTTAGTCCTTTTCTATAAATAGGTGTACTCCTTGTGTAATTTGTAACTCAATTCAGTTTAATTTTCACAATAAACATATTACTTTTTCTTTTCTGCAAATTCTCTCCAAGAAACTTAATACGCATCTTGTGATATCTGTTCATGTATATCATTTCATAAATCTACATTAAGTCCTTTGCCACTTCAACCATCCTCAATAATCATCAAGAACAATAATGTGATAAGCACATAAATTTATCAATTTAAATAATAACAAAAAAAAGGGTAAAGTAAAATACTTCTATGTGTTATATTAAACCTGCAAGAAATTACCTTGTGCAATTTTTATTACGCCAAACTTCCTTGTATTTTAAAAGACCTGCAAAAAACACTCAATTTGTAAAAAATAGGTCGTTTTGGATTGACATTTTTGAAGAAATCATTTTAAAAATATATCATGTGAAGTTGTAAGGACCAATTTGAAGTGTTTTAAAAATTATTTCTTGAAATATGTCGATTCAAAATGACCTATTTTTTACATATTGGGTGTTTTTTGCAGAGTTTTTAAAAACACAAGAAAATTTGACGCAATAAAAATTTCACAGGGTAGTTTCTTGCAGGTTCAACATAACATAGGGGAGTATATTGTATTTTCCCCCAAAAAAGAAAGAAAGACATTGGAACAATGAGTCATTATTGAGTTTGAGTTATTACATGTATTTTTCTCGCCTTGAAGAAGCCAATCGATAAGCTTTTTCTAATTACTCGAACAAATTTTTAAACCAAATCACTTCTTGCTCATACATTGTAGGAGGACAATGCTTAAAATGATATAGCTTCCCATTAAAGGAATCAAAAAAATCCTATAACTAAAATTGTTCCCAATATATATAGTTGCACATTAAAGATATTCGTGCAATCTAAAAATGATATTGCTTCCCATTGTAGATGGCACATCAACCAAAATCCAGGGCAAGTCGTCAGAGTTACAAGCTCTTTGATTATGGATATCGAAGACTATGATGAGTGATATTCAGGGGACCACTGGGATCGGAGAAGGAAGGTACGTGAAATTGGTTTGACGATTTGGAAATTGAATCAACAAAATCTGGCGATTTACAGGCAATTTAGAGGTGAAAACACTTGTGTCTAAGATAAGGGATACTAATATATATGCAAATTATGTTAAATCTAATATTTTATAATTAAATACAAATTGGAGGTAAAATTTCGCCCCTGCACGTGCAAAACCCGTACTACTTAACGGACATGTATGTTAAAAAATTGACGACCAAATTTGTTAATAAATTGGGCATAACACGTGTCCATTAAGTGACACGAATTTTTTGCACGTGCAGTGATGAAATTTTACCCCCAATTTGTATTTAATTATAAAATATTATCTTAAAATTGTGCTTAACATAAGATATACTAGTAAATATGCATAATGCATATCATATTGATTATCATATACTATGATATATAAACATTTATATCATATCATGTTAAAACAAAAATATTCTTTGTAGTATCAAATAGTACAATTCCTGGGGGCCGCTTTAGAAGGCCATGATATATATGTTTTATAGATCCTTCAATTTTATTCCATTCCACAAGGTAGGGAACACCTTGTTTGTTCGTCCCAAATGAGAAAAACCTCGTTCCATCATCATTGTACGCAATAAGTGTGGCTGAGTGTCCTGGTGTATCATAGACGACTCTTGAACCTTGATTATCATACAACCAAGCCTATGTATAAATTAATTATAAATTTCGAATATATCTCGACATTTTCCTTAGTATTCGGATACATAGAATTTACAGGTACTTCATGGCCTTTAAACATAAACCTATCTTCCTCTGAAACCGCATCCCATACCTGTGCAAGATGAATATTGTTGATCCTAAGTGGTCAGATAAGGTCTAGCGGGGGAAAGGGGTGGATAGACCTCTGAAATTTTTAACTTGAAAATTCTCTAACTTTTTTTGTGAGCATACTAAGGTGATCAAGATTCGTAAGTATACTAAGTTGATCGCGCACAAAGCTTTGAACAGCAGAGTTGACCACTCTTGTGATGTAACTTAGCTGATTTTGATATAATCAGAGTTTTAAACAACTTAATTGCAGCGGATTTATCAAGTGTTTTTCACAAGTAGTTTTCTTTAACTTAAAGATTTTATCCCCAATTTTCGCAAACTCCTTTTAAAATCCTTTAACAGTAAATTTAAGTGTTTGAAGGTTTTTACGAAATATGCAAGTAAAAATGCAAAATTCAAAAGTAATTTTTATAGTGGTTATATGGATATAAATCATTTAGTCCACTCTTCCTAGTCACTTAGATCTTGGATTATACTAGAAAACACAAAGTTAACAGTATACAATGCTTGCATCAATCAACAAATGAAGAGGCCACAAAAGCGTATTAAAAACTCACAAAGAAGACCTATAATTTAAAGTATTATCACTCACTAAGTTGGATATCTACTTCTCACAACATTCTCTATTACAAAATTACTTAGAAAATGTGTTTATATTTGATCTTCAACTTCGCTTTCGTCAATAGATGACTAGGCTGATGAGTATTCTGTTCTTAAGTTTTGAGATTTAGACGAATTCTGCTTCAAAAATGCTCTCAGATTTGTGTTGCTTGTCTCCAACTCTTGAATCACTCAGTATTTATACTTGTGATTTGAAATTATGTCCATTGAAGAAAGACAAAATTTCAACTCTCCCAAGTACCGAACCCTTTTTTTCTGGAACGGCTACTTGCAACTGCACATTGTACACTATGCTGTACTTTTCTGTCAGTCGCATTTAATGCACTCTGCTGATCCAAGGATGTCATCAATCATTTGCCATAGATACCCTTCTCTTGTAGCATTTATTACTCCAAGTGCATTTATTACCGTTGAGATGACTTTCTGATCACTTCCACTATGCTGATGAAACTACTCGTCTGATGAATACTCTGCTGATCTCACGTCGAACTCATCTGATTCGAGTCTGCTAAAGATCAACCAGTCTGATTCCGAACTCAGCAACATATCAGAAGTTTTCTGGACCATAAGATTTGACCCTTCTGATTTAGCTTTTTCCTTGGTCAAATATTTTTGAAGGTTGACTAAGCTTCCATTACTTAGCTGATGACTTTTGAAAATCATTAAAACCTCCCTTCACTTCTTTGTCTTAATCTTCATCCAGCAAAAATTCCCAAGGGACATGATAATCACTAAAAAAGTTCGATATACCCAAAGTTTAAAATAATATGAGATGCTAATAATGTGAAAGATTGAACCTTAACAAGTTTGTCATGTCCACATGTAATTATGCTCACATGTTTGTTCGGAATTGTGAAAACAATATCATTCGCACTACCAATATGGGCCTCAATCTGAGGACGGAAAAACATATGTTATCCAGTTAACAAATGCAAATGTCCATAAGCATTGAAAAAATTCGGAGCATTAATATTGCTTAAAAAGTTTCCAAAATGTGTACCAAATATAATACCCTCGGGACTCCACGCAACATGATTTACAGACGACGAGTGATTATTTTGTAAAGACGTTTAACAAGAAATATTTTAGGTCAACTTTTTCATGTATATTCAAATATAAGTTGAACTTAAAAGAGTAATGTGATATCAACTAGTCCTAGAGAAACTCAAGTGCAAATCTGTAGAGCTGTTGAACAATTTTCAAGATCCCAAACGCTGAAGCTTCAACTTAATATCTTGTTTTTGTTGCCTAGCTCCCAAATCATTATGCCTCCGGAACTCCAAGAGTCATGTAATAAAGATGACGAAACTGAAACTTCTACTGAATATCTTCTACCGATTTTTTGTTTTAATAAGGCACGAAACTGAAGCTTCTACTGAATATTTACCTATTTTTGTTGTATGGGGCGAAACTACAAAAATCTTGTAATAAAGAGGACGAAAAGTGTTATTCATTAAAGAAAGCCTTTAAGAATCAAATTAGTCGATTACTTTTCAAGTTAGTTTCTATTTTTACGGAAATCAACATCCGGTCCTACTTTAGGTCTTTCTATTGAACACATAATAAAATTCTCCAACGCTCAAAGGTGATGAAGTAGTCAGCAGCAGGAAAAGGTCGTTGGAATTTATTATTGTTAATTCAATGATAATTTTAAATATATTTGTAGAAGAGTAAAATTTGTTGCCTAATTATATTTTGCCAAATTTGAGAGATAATGCAAATTACATTCAATCTCATCAAAGAAGGCGATTGTGTGTAGGAAATTTTTATACAAGGCACGATTTGCTAGAAAATTTCTACACAATGCAAATTTGAATAGAATATCTTATTCAAAGCAAGAAAATATATATTCAAATATATTTCTTGTCATTAAAGATATTAAGAGCCAATCAAATTGCGCCATGTCATGGAGAGAATTCGACAAGATCTTCAAATCCCACCTATAAATAAGGGTCATCTCCAAGAAGGGAAACACAATTCAAAAAGTACAAAGAAGTTCAAGGAGAAAAGAAGCAAATTCTCTCAAGGCGTTCTTCGCAATATTCAACGGCTTTCTTCAAAAAGTGAAGAAAATCCTACGTTTAATTTGAGATTAAGATACTTAACTCTTAAATTAACGTTATAGGAAATTCACAAAGTTCCAACAAAGATCAAATCCCTTAAAATCCGAAATATCCAAGATGGAGTTCGAGACGTCCGTCAAGGAGATTTAAATCATTTCACGTTTGATTCAAAATTAAGCACATTTGCTTTTGGATTAACCTTATTCAAACACCAAAATTATTTTGGAGAAGATCAAATCAACATTTTTCAAGATTATTGCTTAGGATATTAGAATAAGAGAAACAATAGAGATTGTAACCATTAATTTAAATAAACTTTAATTTGTACAATTATTTCTTGTTTAATATATTTTAAACTTGAAATTTTATCTGTTACAAATTTTGGCAAGCCCAGTGGGACAATCTCTACCTCTCATCTCTTTTTTTCATTAAGTGGCGCCATTTATAATGACAAACAATCCATCCACGGAGGAACAACTTTTGATGTTAACAAAGGCGTTGGAGAAGCTCACAAAACACTTCCACCAGCGAGATGCTAAGCTCGATGAATTGTTGAACAGTCAGGGCAATGCTGAGACCATCCATGTGGAGGATACACTATTCAATGAGCTTGAAGAAGGTAATACATCATCAAAGCAACTATTGAACAAACGAGGTCATGCCCAGGTGAACCACCTGATGGAAAAGCTGACTAATGAGTTTGATGATGGCGAGGCGTCCATAAAGCAACAATAAAATGCAAAAGAAAAATCTTCATCTAAAAATATACAAATATCGAGTGATGGTATTATCCAAGCTAGCCAATTGAAGGAGTTCATTTTGGAGGCATCAAAAGCAAGTTGAGTGGGAGCTCGAAGTCTTCCATTTCATAAACCAAGCCTTACACTCAAAGAATTGACAATTTAAACATGCCAATTAGATATCAACCTCCAAAGTTTTAACAATTTGATGGCGAAGACAATCCAAAGCAACATGTGACACATTTTGTCGAGACGTGCAATGATGCTGGGACATATGGAGATCAACTTGTCAAGCAATTCGTATGTACATTGAAGGACAATGCATTTGACTGGTATACTGACTTGGGGGCAAATTCCATTGATGGTTGGGACCAACTGGAACAAGAGTTTCTCAATCGCTTTTATAGCACTCGAAGAACTGCGCGAATGGTCGAACTCATTAACACTTACCAATGGAATGAGTCTGTTATCAACTATATAAACCGGTGGAGAAATTTAAGTCTCAATTGCAAAGATCAGCTGTTTGAAGCTTCATCCATTGAGATGTGTATCCAAGGAATGCATTGGGGTCTTCAATACATTCTACAAGGAATAAAGCCAAAAACATTTGAAGAGTTAGCCACTCGAGCCTACAATATGGAATTGAGCATGTTTAGAAGTCAAATTGATAAATGTGCATTCTCCTAACAAAGTTTAAGACAATTCCACTGTCAAAGAAGGTGGAAAATCTTTCGATGAGTCTTCAAATGAAAAATCCATCTGAAAATACAGCGACGCTCCTAGATACGAGCTAAAACTATCTGGATCTTTTAAAATTAGATCTCTTCAACACTCCTAGATACGAGCTAAAACTATCTGGGATCTTTTAAAATTAGATCTCTTCAAAGCTCCTAGATACGAGCTAAAACTATCTAGGAATGTTTCAAAGTTAGGCCTCTTCAACACTCCTTGATACGAGTTAAAACTATCTACATTCTTCAAGTTGAAATCTCCTTAACATGAGTATAAGCTGTTTACAAATCAAATTAATTAGTCCTCAACACAAGTATAAACTGTTTGCAAATTATTCACTCATTGATAAGAGTATAAACTTTCAAAACAACTCCTTGATACGAGTTAAAACTGTTTACAAATCTTCAAGTTGAAAACTCCTTGATACGAGTTAAAACTGTCTAAAAATCTTCAAGTTGAAAACTCCTTGACACGAGTCGAAATTGTCTACAAAATCTCCAAGGTTCAACTTAAATCTCCTTAACATGAGTATAAATTGTTAACAAGTCAAATATATCACTCCTTAACATGAGGATAAACTGTTTACACAAATCAAATTCATCACTCTTTAATACATGTATAAATTGTTTACAAATCTCAAGTCAGAAGCCTCCAATAGACGAGACGAAAACGTCCACAAATACCGGATCAAGTTCTCCTAGACACGAGAAGAAAATGTCTACAAATTTTAAATGAAATCCTCCTGTAGACGAGACGAAAATGTCTACAAATTTTAAGTCAACTTCTCCTAGACACGAGTCAAAAGGGTCTACCAAATCTCATATTCGAAATGTTCATTGACACACGAGCCTAAAATATATGTTACTCTTCATTCATATGAGTATAAATGTGAACAACATCCGTCATATAAAATTTGATGCTTTGAACTACGTTGTGACTTGATTCCCTTATTGGGATACGTAGGCAGCTTGAAACAATTTTGAGCTTAGTCAAACTCCTTAAAAAGAAAAAAAAAAGTTGACTTCAAATTTGACGAAGGCATGTAGAAAAGTTGAGACTTATCTACTCAAAGCAAATGCATTTCGTAAACAAGTCTCGAGGGGCATTTGTAGAAGATTAAAATTTGTTGCCCTAATTAAATTTTGCCAAATTTGAGAGATAATGCAAATTACATTAAATCTCATCAAAGAAGGCAATTGTGTGTAGGAAATTTTTATACAAGGCACGATTTGCTAGAAAATTTCTACACAATGCAATATTTGAATAGAATATCTTTTTCAAAGAAAGGATATATATTTTCAAATATTTTCTTGTCATTAAAGATATTAAGAGCCAATCAAATCGCGCCACGTCATGGAGAGAACTTGCCAAGATCTTCAAATCCCACCTATAAATAAGGGTCATCTCCAAGAAGAAAAACACAATTCAAAAATCACAAAAAGGTTCAAGGAGAAAAGAAGCAAATTCTCTCGAGACGTTCTTCAAAAATCAAGGCGTTATTCAAAAAGTGAAGAAAATCGTACGTTTAATTTGATATTAAGATACTTAACTCTTAAATTAACGTTATTGGAAATTCACTAAGTTCCAATGAAGATCAAATCCCTTAAATCCGAAATATCCAAGATGGAGTTCGAGACGCTCGTCAAGGAGATCTAAATCATTTCACGTTTGATTCAAAATTAAGCACAATTGCTCTTGGATTAACGTTATTCAAACACCAACATTATTTTGGAGAAGATCAAATCAACCTTATTCAAGATTATTACTTAGGAGATTAGAATCAGAGGAATCATAGAGATTGTGACCATTAGTTTAAATAAACTTTAATTTGTACAATTATTTCTTGTTTAATGTATTTTTAAACTTAAAATTTTATTTGTTACAATATAATTTGTTTATGTAAAAATGAGTGTAAGGAATATCATGTTATAAAAGTGTAGAGGTGAAACCACTTGTGTCTAACATAAAGGATACTAGTATATATGCAAATTATGTGAAATCTAATATTTTACAAGTAAATACAAATTGGGGGTAAAATTTTACCCCATGCACGTGCAAAACCCGTGCCAATTAACAGACACGTGTGTTAAAAAATTGAAGGCCAAATGAAATGTGTCAAGAGAGCCTAAATTATGTTATTAAATCACGTGATGAGTTATGTTAAGAAAATGTACACGGCACGTGTTGGTTAAGTGACACGAGTTTATTGCACGCACAGGGGTGAAATTTTACTCCCATTTGTATTTAATTATAATATATTATGGGAAAGACCTTTCTCATTCCCTCTCAACCTTTCATTTCAAGTATTGAACTCGTACCTTTCAGTCGAGTATCTTCGCTCCGGAACTAACGTCCACTCTGCAAACCATGATCTTGTGGTAGCTGATTTGATTAATAGTAATAGAGAGTAGGATTTAAGTCACATTCATACAAATATTCCTAGAGAGATATGCTATATTATTTCAGTTGTTCCCATTGCAAGGTATACACTGGTCGAAGACAAGATCTCTTGCTACCTTCTCTCTCCGAGTGAGCGTAATCCTATAAGCCTGCCTAGACTGTAACTGTAATAAGAAATTCCCTTTTTTCGCTTCTCCTTGGTGGAGAGATGGCTTACTTTATAGGCTTGGGTATGGAGAGGCGATAGAAGTAGTGAGTTGACCTGACCCTTTGAGTTTCGTTGTTAGGGTTCCAAACCTTCTAGTTTCCAGTCTGATATCTTGTTTCACTTTGATTTCAAGGGTCTTAGTTTAACAAGTCTAAAGCAGATGAGGGATTAGCGAGTTCAGTTCTCTTCTAGTATGAGGAGACAAGTTAGTAGTGTCTCTTGCGAGACCTAACCATTCGTTCTAACAAGCGGGTTTCCTTATTTTTAGGCTTTTATGATGTATCGTGCAAACAAGCATGGGAAAAGATACCAATCCAAGAGAGAAAAGAAAGTCCGCAAAATTACATAAAGATAGGAGAAAGCTTTTTTTATCTAATAAAAGATAGACCAATCCACTTTAGTAGAAAAGGACGTGAATGTGTGAAGGATCTCATCTTTTATAGCTGTAAGTCATAGTGTTGGTCGCACCTCACAGCTATGTCATAATAGATCCGAACACTTGCCCCGCATCGACTTCCAGATCATAATTGCTCTAGTAAAGAACTAAAGAAAATAGATAAATTGGAGATAGAAAAATAGAAGAGAAATAAACTAATTATAGAAATCTCTCTCAAGGGTTTACTAATTAGTTAATTGTTGGCAGGTCTCTTTGTATGTGTTGCCCGGAAAGAGGAGGACTCAATGATTATTCGTTCGCCGGAACCAGAAGTCAAAATTTTGGTGGATAAGGATCCCGTAAAAACTTCTTTCGAGGCATGGGCCAAACCGGGTCATTTCTCAAAAACAATAGCTAAAGGACCTGATACTACCATTTGGATCTGGAACCTACATGCGATCAGTTAATAACATGGTAATTGCTCCTGCCAGTACCGGAAGTGATAATAAAAGTGGGAATGCCGTCACTAGAACGGACAATTTGGCACTAGATATCCAGAGGTGTGGAAAGAGCAGCTGTGATAAGCGGAAAAACCATCAAAAATCGACGATTGTTCGTGGAAGTTTCTACAGAAAGACCCCTTGGTTCTAGCAAAGAGATCACAATTACAGGTACCTGCAATGAATGTTCGAAAGACAAAAAAACTTACCAATTAGATGAATTATTATATGAACTCATTTGGTTCTCCAATAAGAAATAAAGGAATTATTTAAAAAGAATCTAGGGAAAAACAAAAGTACAACCTCGCTAGCTAAAATCACACGTACATAATTATATTCAATCTATAAGTTCTCAGTGAAAGCCACTATTCACTTATTTTAGCACAATGTATCTAGCCAAAATAACACATCAAGAAAGATGTTCATTCAGCCCCATAAAGTGCAAGATCAACATGATTTTTGGGTAAGGTTAAGGTATCCCATTTGCCTTCAGACTCTAGTGGCTCGAGTATGCAGATTCCACCATCCCTAAGTCCTAATGCAAATTGATTTGACTTAGTTGGGTGCACAACAATAACTAATGGATACACCCTTAAACTGCAAAAAAAAATTGAGATTTTTTATTTTGATTATTAACATACTCCTTAGTGTGTAAGAATATTGAAAGTAATCAAGAATTATATATAAGTCCCTACATTGGATTGACAGGTAAATACACAGAGGGATTTATACATCTCAATCGCAGTGTAAAAGTAGTAAGAACAGCTACAATTCCATCTTCAAAGCTCACATATATGGACTGGCCATCACAAAAGTACGTAGCATATGTAATTCGACCACTTCCTTCGAGGGGTATCCACACTTCAATGAAATGGAAAAAAAAAGTTACTATGCAAGCAAAAAAGCACAATATGAAAGGACTGTATATGTACTGCACCTCAGTGTTCTTAAAACCGGACCGGACCGGCCGGTTCGCCCGGTTTAACCGCTAACCGGTCTCCAGTCCGGTCCGGTTTACCCCTAAAAACCATCACTTAAATAAACCAGTTTGAACCGGTCAAAACCGGTCCAAAACCGGTAAAACCGGTGAACCGCCGGTTCTAGTGAACCAGCGGTTCACTTAAAAAAAAAAAAAAAAATTGAACGGCTTAAGGGAGTTAGGGCACGCTTTTTTCCAATCTGAAAATCAGAAGCCGCTATCTTCTCCTTCTTCTTGATTTTTTTTCTTCATGCTCAAATCTGAAAATCAGAAATCAAAGAGCCGCTCTCTTCTTCTTCTTCTTCTTGCTTCTTTTTCTTCTTGCTCATCTTCATATATATTCAAGGGTTGAAAATTAGATATCAAAGTTTGAAGTTGAACCCAACTTTGGAGGTTTCTTTGTCTCCATAAGATCTGAAATTGGAGAACTTTCCACGGTTTTTTTAAAGGTAAACTCATACATGTTATGTTCTTATATATGCGTGGAATATTGTTCATATGAAATTCATAATTTAGTATGTACTGACTATTATACTAAACTTAGTATGTTCTGTTCTTATAGACATTAAGTTCTGTTTGTATATACTAAATTAATGTAGTAAAATATATGTACTGATCATTATACTAATATAATACTAAATTAATTTAGTATATGTAGTAAAATATATGTTCTGTTCGTATATACTAAAGTAATGTATGTTCATATGGAATGTTTATATAAGAACAGGGCATTTAATACTAAATTAATGCATGTTCATATGGAATTGTTTATATAAGAACAGGATATATAAGAACAGGACATTTAATACTAAATTAATGTATGTTCATATGGAATGTTTATATAAGAACAGGACATTTAATAGTTCATATGGAATAATAGTCAGTACATACATTAATTTAGTATAATGTTCACTTTAGTATAATGTAGGTGATAAAGTCTGTACATACATTAATTTAGTATAATGTTCACTTTAGTATAATTGTGCCTTGCCTCTCAAATTTAGTATAATGTATGTACTGACTATATTTAGTTTCTTTGAAATTGTAGAATATGGACAATGCTTCATCTACACCATCTATACATCCGGAGATGGAACAAAGTGGAGGTAGTTCCGCTCTAAATCCTAGACGAAAGATTGACATTGCGTGGAAGCATTGTTATGAGGTGCCACCAGTGAGCGGAAAGACAAAAGCTATCAAATGTGGTTATTGTGATCAAGTTATATGTGGTGGAGGAATCAATCGGATGAAGCAACATCTTGCCGGCATTAATGGTAATGTAAAACCTTGTAAGAATGTTCCTCAAGATGTACGTTTTGAGATTAAAGGATCATTACTAGAAATTGCACAAACTAAAAAAGATAAAGTTTTGTCTAGAATAGCTTCATGTGATGATTCCTCGCAACAAGAAAGTGATGATGTTGAAGAAATCCCAAATCCAAATGATAAGGAAGATGTAGGTGATAGCAATAAGAGAAGAAAAACAATGAATATAGGAAGTTACATGAAAGCTAGTGCAGGCATTAATTCAACTCAACCTAGTATACAAGTAAAATTGCAAAGTAGAGAAAGATGGCATGAAACCGATATGGCATTTGCTTTATGGATGTATGATGCATGTATTCCAATTAATGCCGTGAACTCACCATTTTTTGAAGCAGCCATAAATAGGATAGCTACCATGGGTCACGGATACACCGGTCCTACTTATCATGCTTTAAGAGTCCCTTTGCTTAAAGAAGCCAAAAAACAAGTACAATTGTCAATCGATGCTCTTCGAGCCAAATGGGTTCAAAATGGTTGTACTATAATGGGTGATGGTTGGAAAGACCGTAGTGGTAGATCATTAATTAATTTTTTGGTTTATTGCTCTGATGGGATATCATTTATCAAATCAGTTGATGTTTCTTCCATTGAATCAAATGCCGATAACTTGTGCAATCTTTTTGCTGAAATAGTTGAAATGGTTGGTGTTAAAAATGTTGTTCATATGATTAGTGACAATGCAAGCAATTATAAAGCGGCTGGAAAATTGTTAACTAGAAAATATCCAACAGTTTCTTGGTCCCCTTGTTCTGCTCATTGCATTAATTTGATTTTGAAAGATGTTGGGGAATTACCTATAGTGAAAAATTTGGCATTACTTGCTTCAAGGGTCACGTTTTTGTTTATAATCATAAATGGACTCATGCATGGTTGAGGGATAGGCCTGGATGGACTGAAATAATTAGTCCAGGAGATACTCGTTTTGGCACGACATTCATAGCATTGAAGAGTCTTTATGATCACAAAGAATATTTGGAAGCTATGGTTATAAATGCGGGATTTAAGAAGTTTTTAAAGTTAGAGAAAGGCAGAGATGTTAAGCAAATTGTTCTAGATACTACATTTTGGGAAAATTGTGCAATTGTGGTGAAGATTATGAGTCCTATTATGAGACTTTTGCGCATGTGTGATTCTGATGAGAAACCTTCATTGGGTTATGTGTATGAGGGAATGTGGAGGGCAATTAAGGGCATAAAAGAGTTATTCAGAAACAAAGAGCGTTTGTATAGCACCTACACTGATATTATTAATATTAGGTGGGACAAAATGTTGCGTAAACGTCTCCATGCAGCTGCATTTTGGTTAAATCCTGCATTTCAGTATGATCCAGATAGTCCTTGTCAAAGCCCTGAGGTTATGAATGGTTTACTTGATTGTGTGGAGAAACTTATCCCTGAAGCACATAATATAATGGATGAGATTAGTATGTTCAGGGAGCGTAAAAAAAGTTTTGGACGAGGACTAGCTCAAAAGAATGTGAAAAACACCCGCCCTGGTATGTTTTTTGTTTCTTATTAACCTTTTTATTCCCTTTAACTTAAAGTAATGATGTAAGTTTACTCAAGTTTAGTATGATTGGTTTTTGCTAATTACGATGTACAAAATATCTTTTAGATGAATGGTGGAGGCTATTTGGTTCAGATGCTCCAAATTTGCAAAAACTTGCTATTAAGATTTTGAGTCAAACATCATCTTCTTCCGGATGTGAGCGCAATTGGAGTGTTTTTGAGCGTATCCATACCAAGAAGAGGAATAGGTTGGAACATCAAAGGCTAAATGATCTTGTTTTCGTGCATTATAATTTGCGATTGCAAAAACGGTATGGATTTATTTTTACATGTAATGTCATTTACTTGAGTTTCATGTGTTCAATGCTTTAGTATTCTTATACTTGGTTTGAAAGCTTATTTTTAAATGTTATGACATTTGTAGTGGCAAAGAAAGAAAAAGACAGTATGATCCAATTGACTATGAATGCATTGATAAAGTGGACTTTTGGGTTGTCGAAGCGGAGCCTAGTGGAGAACTTGATTACGATGAGTTGGATGAGATGCTCGAGGAAGATTTGACTAGTAATGAAACTCCACAACCAAATAGAGGTTGTTAATGTCAATCATAAAATTATTTAACATTTACTTGTATTCATATATTGTTTTATTGACACAATAATTTATAATTCTTTGCATAGGTAATGATGATGTTGATTTTTCAAGATTTGATGGTGGGAGCTCAAGCACTAATGATCGTGAAGTACTTAACATCTTAAGACAACAAAGGCATATGCTTATTGATGAAGATGATTAGATATTTTAGTCTTACCTTCAAAAGACTCCATGGAATTTATTTTATATTTGAGTCGTTGTTATTTATGTATTTGATGCTTTATTCTATGTTTTGAACATTGAGTTGTTGTTTTTAACCATGTTATGTTTTGGATGTATGAATCCTTGAAGGATATTTGAAATTTATGGTTTTGTAATTGTTCTTGATTTTTGAGACACTTTAATTATTTGCATGAGAGAATTTGAATTTATATTGACAAAGAATGACATTTTTTTAATTATAATTGTATTTTAGATAGTTTAAAAATATATATATATATATATATATATATATATATAATTATTAAATTATAATTACGTCATACCGGTTATTCCGATCGAACCAGTGGTCGAACCGGTTCGACCAACAAAACCAGTAACCAGTTGAGATACCGGTTCTGTCTCCGGTCCGGTTTTGAAAACACTGCTGCACTTGCTTAGTGCCTGAAACATAAGGGGCCTCATATATGGCTATACGTGTCTCATGGACGACCAAAAGATGTTTTTCATCTCAGTTAAATTGTATGCACGTATCAACAGCGGGAGAAATGCACAACCAGGTAGGCATTTGCATGTATTTGCTCGTATTCTGCTCACATATATCTGTTTCCAAAGACAAAGCTGTGGAAAAAGAAATCATTATTAGAATGCAGACTTTGGATATTCATTATGAAAAAAAGCTTGACCTAGGATTCTGCGCTGGAAGATACAAGCACGTTAAGAGTGTTAGGTGGTGGATGCGCGAATGCTGTAAATTTCTATGCGTGAATGTTGTAAATGTCTACAGGAAAGAAGAATAATGTTACACAATGTACACTATAATTAATATATTCATTCGTGCAATGAACGAAGATATGAGGCACTTACCTTGAAAGTCATCATATTATACATATAAATTTTTCCTCCATAAGTTGACATGACATAAGAATCATGCTTTGACAATGCAAAACATGGAATGGCATTTTCCAATTTGACATTAGTTATGTCATTAGTCATTGCTAGCCTATTAGGTTCCCATACACTGGCTCGTTGTTAGAATTTGCCTAGGAGAATTAAGTCTCATTATATGAATGGTTCAATAGTAGTTATGACATAAAAGGTATGTGAGATCGAGTATACCTTCCCTGCTGAATTTACATTATTCCGTGGCCATTTCTAGAATTTGTGTACACCATTTGATGCTAATGCTAATATGCCGAATCCAGAGTTGGTATATCTCAATCTCGGAACCTAACAAGTTTGACAGAGTCGAAATAATATGAGTGTGATGGATTTCATAGTTATTGAAATCAAAAGATTTGCCTCGAACACGTACCTTTATTTGTGTCAAACTAGAACTATAAGTGAGTCTCAAAGAGCAGCATTGCGAGTACACTTCTATAGTTCTTGATTTCACAGATGAAAAATATAGATTTTCTCTATTCTACAAAAAAATATATAATAAGAAAATCATTATGCAATACTCCAATTTTTTGTTAGAAGATATTCTACTAGAGATGTTTACCAACAAAATCATACCGTTGGAACAATGGGTGGTTCTCGAGCAAATTGAGCTACATGGTTTGGTGATCCAATATTAACACTGTGAGCGCTATATGATGTACACTGAATATATATAGTAGATTTTAGATAACATATGTGCAACCGCAATAAATATTATACAAAAATATTAATATTCTACCTTTATTTTGGTTGCGGAGAATACACTAGAAGCATCGAAGGCCTATTTTCAACTAATTTAAGCAGTCGAACGCCATCTTTATTGGCTAAAATTTTTACACCATTTTCATTTGTTGACAGTACTAATAAAACCTCTTCCTTGTTGAAACATATACATGGATATGACTGAAATAAATTAAATCAAAGTTATTCGTAATGAGTCTAATGACACATGTGATGTAATCTAAAATTTAACTTCGCTTATATTGAAAATTACCGATAATCCACCATCTGCATAAGTTGTGAGTTGACATTATCCATGTCCCAAAACATGACCATGAAATTGTCATTAACAACCAAAATATTCTTTGTAGTATCAAAGTGTAAAATTCTTGGGGGCCACTTTAGAAGGCCGGTTTGTATATGTTTTATAGATTTCATTCCGTTCCACAAGGTAGGGAACCTCTTCTTTGTTCTTCCCAAATGAGAAAACCTCGTTCCATCATCATTGTACGCAATAGTTGTGGCTGAGTGACCTAGTCCATCATAGTCGACTCTTAAACCTTGGTTATAATACAACCATGCCTTTATCTTACCATCGATAGTTGTAGAAAAAACAAACTGCAAACAAGGGTGGAAAAGAAAACTCATTATATAAAAAAGAAGTTGATACTAAAATACGTATAAATTAATTATAAAATTCAATATACCTGGACAGTTTCCTTAGTATGGGGATATACTGAATTTACAGGTGTTTTATGGCCTTTAAATATATACCTATTTTTACTTGAAACCACATCACATACCTGTGCATGATGAAAATTCCGAAATGACGTGATAATCACTCAAAAAAGTTCTATATACCCAAAGTTTAAAATAATATAAGATGCTAATAATGTGAAAGATTGAACGTTAACATGTTTGTCATCCCCACATGTAAATATATACACATGTTTGTCCGAAATTGTGAAAACAATATCATTTATGCTACCAATATGGGCCTCAATCTGAAAAGTTAATGTGAATTTGATGTTAACGAAGACACGTTGACTACCACAAACAATTTATGTGGTTAACAACTCAAAAACAATAGCAAGAACTGGAAAATATAGAGAAAAAAATTGGAGATTGCACAAACCTCGAGGTGCTTTCGCATATCATTTACACCATGGTAAGAGTACATTTGGACAAATTTTTGGAGTATGCAACACTGAGGGCTAGAAAACATATGTTATCCAGTTTAAAAATGCAAATGTTCATAAGCATTGAAAAAAAATCCAAGCATAAATATTGTTTAAAAAGTTCCAAAATGTGTACCAAATATCGTATCCTCGGGACTCAACGCCACATGATTTACAGACGTTGAGTGATTATTTTGTAAAGACGTCTAACAAGAAATGATTTATGTCAACTTCTCATGTAAATTCAAATATAAGTTGAACTTAAAAGAGTAATGTGATATCAACTAGTCCTGGAGAGGCTCAAATGCAAACCTGTAGAGCTGTTGAACAATTTTCAAGATCACAAACGTTGAAGCATAATATCTTTTTTTGTTGCCTAGCTCCAAAATCATTATGCCCCCGGAACTCCAAAAGTCCTGTAATAAAGAGGACGAAACTGAATATCTTCCACCGATTTTTATTATAAAGGATGAAACTGAAGTTTCTACTTAATATTTTCTACCGATTTTTGTTATAAGGGACGAAATTGAAATTTCTACCTAATATCTTCTACCGATTTTTGTTATAAGGGACGAAACTGCAATAATCTTGTAATAAAGAGGACGAAAAGTGTTCTTCATTAAAGAAATCCTTTAAGAATCAAATTAGTCGATTATTTTCAAAGTTGATTTCTATTTTTTAAGGAAATCAATATTCGATCATACTTCAGATCTTTCTATTGAACACATAATAAAATTCTTCAATGCTCAAAGGTAATGAAGTAGTCAGCGTCCGGATAAGGTGGTTGGAATTTATTATTGTTAATTCAAAGATAATTTTACATATATTTTCTTATATAAAAATGAGTGTAAGGAATATCATGTTACATAAGTGTAAGAGATAAAACCACTTGTGTCTAACATAAGGTATACTAGTATATATTCAAATTATGTCTAATATTTTACAAATAAATACAAATTGGGGGTAAAATTTCACACCTGCACATGCAAAACCCGTGCCACTTAACGGACACGTGTGTTAAAATAGTGAAGGCCAAATGAAATATGACAAGAGGGTCTAAATCATGGTATTAAATCACGTAATGAGTTATGTTCAAAAATTGTGCAAGGCACGTGCTCGTTAAGTGGCATGACTTTTTTGCACGTGCAGGGATGAAATTTTACCCCCTATTTGTATTTAATTGTAAAATATTATCTTAAAATTGTGTCTAACATAATATATACTAGTATATATGCATGTCATATACTGAGATATATAAAGAGCTATTTTTTTTTAATCGCCCGAGCCCACTAGCGCAAAGTTGAATAAAGGAAATTGAGGAAAACCAAAAAAGAAACTTAAAAAGACAAAATAAAGTAGAAAAATGTGGTAAATCTCTGCAATGAAATGTTTAAAAGACTCCAAACTTACCAATTAGATGAATTATTATATGAACTCACTTGGTTCTCTAACAAGAAATAAAGGAAATATAAAAAAAGAAACTAGGGCAAAAAAAATAGTACAACTTCACTAGCTATAATAGCACGTACATAATTACATTGAATCTATAAGTTCTCAGCAAAAGCCATTGTATATGTGCTAAAACTTCACTTAATATAGCCATTTTTCTATTGAGAGATCAAATGTGGATTTTCAGCCGAAAATTTTGAACCATTAACTATTCACTATTTATTTCGAATTCATGAACGATCCTGGGATATGAATCTAAAAATTATGTTTTCCTAATGACATAAGAAAATACAAATTGATACAGAACTAATCAGTATTAATTTTTTCAATCAAAAAATCATTCTCAATTTCAATACACATCAAGAAATATGTTCATTTAACCCCTCAAAGTGCAAGATCAACACGATTTTCAAGTAGGGTTAAGGTACCCCATTTGCCTTCCAACTCCAATGGCTTGAGTACGCAGATTCCACCATCCGTAAGTCCTAGTGCAATTGATTTGGCATTTGTCGGGTGCACATCAATAACTAATGGATACACCCTTAAACTGCAAAAAAAAAGGAGATTTTTTTTTTATTTTGATTACCAACAAACTCCCTATTGTGTAAGAATAATGAAAGTACTCAAGAATTCTATATAAGTCCCCACCTTGGATTGGCAAGTAAATACGCAGAGGGGGATTAATTATACATCTCAATCGCAATGCAAAAGCTGTAAGAACAGCTACACTTCCATCTTCAAAGCTCACATATATGGATTGGCCATCACAAGCGTATGTAGCATATGTAATTCGACCACTTCTTTCGAGAGGTATCCACTATTCAATGAAATGAAAAAAAAAGTTACTATACAAGCAAAATAGCACAATATGAAAAATGACTATATATGTACGGCACCTACTTAGTGCCTGAAATATTAGGGGCCTCACATATGGCTATATGTGTCTCAGGACGACCAAAAGATGTTTTTCATCTCGGTGAAATTGTATGCACGTATGAGCAGCTGGAGAAATTTCACGACCAGATAGGTATTTGAATGTATTTGCTCGTTTTCCGCTCCCATATATCTGTTCTCCAATGACAAAGTTATGGAAAAAGAAATCATTATTAGCATACGGACTTTGGATATTCATTATGAAAAAAAGCTTCACCTAGGAATCTGTGTCGGGAGATACAAGCATGTTAAGAATGTTAGGTGGTGGATGCACGAATATTTTCAATGTCTACTGAAAAGAAGAATAATGTTACAACAATGTAAACTATAATAACATATATTTATTCGTGCAATGAACCAAGATATGAGGCACTTACCTAGAAAGTCGTCATATTAAACATATAAGTTTTTCCTCCATAAGTTGACATGACACAAGAATCATGCTTTGACAATGCAAAACATGGAATGACATTTTCCAAATTGACATTAGTTATGTCATTATTCATTCCTAGCCTATTACATTCCCTTAGCATTAGCTCCTTATTAACATTTGCCTACGAGAATTATGTCTCATTATATGAATGGTCCAATAGTAGTTATGACATAAAAGTTATGTGAGTTCGAGTATGCCTTCCCTGCTGAATTTACATTATTATGTGGCCATTTCCAGAATTTGTGTACACCGTTCGATGCTAGTGCTAATATGCCGAATCCAGAGTTGGTATATGTCAATCTCAGAACCTAAGAAGCTTGACATAGTTGAAATAATATGAGTGTGATGGATTTCATAGTTAGTGAAATCAAAAGATTTGCCTCGAACACGTACCTTTATTTGTGTCAAACTAGAACTATAAGTGAGTCTCAAAGAGAGGCAGTGCGAGTACTCTTCTATAGTTATCGATTTCACAGATGAAAAATCTCGATTTTCTCTATTCTACAAAAAAATGTATAATAAGAAAATCATTATGCAAAACTCCAATTTTTTTGTTAGAAGATACTCTACTAGAGATGTTTACCAACAAAATCATACCTTTGGAACCATGGGTGGTTCTCGAGCAAATCGAGCTACATTGTTTGGTGATCCAATATTGACACTATGAGCACCATATGATGTAGATTGAAGATAACATATGTGCAACCGCAAAAAATATTATACAAGAATATTAATATTCTACCTTTATTTTGGTTGTGGATGATACTCTAGAAGCACCGAAATGCCTATTTTCAAATAAATTAAGCAGTCGAACGCCATCTTTATTGGCTAAATTTTTTAGACCATTTTCATTTGTTGACACTGCTAATAAAACCCCTTCCTTGTTGAAACAAATACATGGATATGACTTAAATAAATTAAATCATAGTTATTAGTAATGAGTCTAATGACACATTTGATGCAATCTAAAATTTAAGTTCACTTGTATTGAAATTTACCGATAATCCACCATCTGCATAAGTTGTTGAGTTGACATTATCCATGACCCCAAAACTTGACAATGAGATTGTCTCTAACAACCAAAATATTCTTTGTAGTATCAAAGTGTACAATTTCTGGGGGCCGCTTTAGAAGGCCGTGATATATATGTTTTATTGATACTTTAAATTTCATTCTGTTCCACAGGTAGGGAACATCTTCTTTGTTCTTCCCAAATGAGAAAAACCTCGTTCCATCATCATGGTACGCAATGGTTGTGGCTGAGTGACCTGATACATTACAATCGATTCTTAAACTTTGGTTATCATACAACCATGCGTTTATCTTCCCATCAGTAGTTGTAGAAAAAACAAACTGCAAACAAGGGTGGAAAAGAAAACTCATTATATAAAAAAGAAATTGATACTAAAATATGTATAAATTAATTATAAAGTTCGATATACCTGGACATTTTCCTTAGTATGCGGATATACAGAATTTACAGGTACTACATGGCCTTTAAATATAGAGGACGAATAGTGTTCTTCATTAAAGATAGCCTTAAAGAATCAAATTAGTCGCTTATTTTCCAAGTTGATTTCTATTTTTTAAGGAAATCAACATCCGATCGTATTTTAGATCTTCTATTGAACACATACTAAAATTTTTGAATGCTCAAAGGTAATGAAGTAGTCAGCGGCCAGAAAAGGTCGTTGGAGTTTATTATTGTTAATTCAAAGATAATTTTACATATATTATTTTCTTATATAAAAATAAGTTTAGGGAATATCATGTTACGAAAGTGTAGAGGTGAAACCACTTGTGTGTAACATAAGGGATACTAGTATATATACAAATTATGTGAAATCTAATATTTTACAACTAATTACAAATTGAGGGAAAATTTCACACCTACACATGCAAACTCCCGTGCCACTTAACGGACACGTGTGTTAAAATAGTGAAGGTCAAATGAAATGTGACAAGAGGGCTTAAATCATAGTAATAAATCATGTGATGAGTTATGTTAAAACATTGTGCAAGGCACATGCTCATTAAGTGGCACGAGTTTTTTGCACGTGCAGGGGTGAAATTTTACCCCCAATTTGTATTTAATTGTAAAATATTATCTTAAAATTGTGCCCAACATAAGATATATAGTATACATGCATATCATATTAATATACTGAGATATATAAACAACTATTTCTTTTAAACCGTCCGTGCCCACTCGCGCAAAGTTGAATAAAGGAAATTGGGGAAAACCTAAAAAGAAACTTGAAAAGACGAAATAAAGTAGAAAAATGTGGTATATCTCTCAACAAAATGTTTGAAAGACTCCAACACTTATCAATTTGATGAATTATTATATGAACTCGTTTGGTTCTCTAACAAGAAATAAAGAAAATATATAAAAAGAAACTAGGAAAAAAAATAGTACAACCTCGCTAGCTATAATCGCACGTAAATGATTACATTGAACCTATAAGTTCTCAGCGAAAGCCACTGTATATGTGCTAAAACTTCACTTAATATAGCCGCTTTTCTATTGAGAGGTCAAATGTGGATTTTCGGCCGAAAAAATTTGAACCATTAACTATTTAGTGCGTATTTCGAATTCATGAATGATTCTGGGATTTGAATCTAAAAATTATGTTTTCCTAATGACATAAAAAAATACAAAATGATAAATAATTAATCAGTATTGATTTTTTCAATCAAAAAATAATTCTCAAATTCAATACACATCCATAATTATGTTCATTTAGCCCTTCAAAGTGCAAGATCAACATAATTTTCGGGTAGGGTTAAGGTACCCCATTTGCCTTCCGACTCCAATGGCTCGAGTACGCAGATTCCACCATCCGTAAGTCCTAGTGCAAATTGATTTGGCTCAGTCGGGTGCACAGCAATAACTAATGGATACATCCTTAAACTGCAAAAAAAATAAATTGGAGATTTTTTATTTTGGTTACTGACAAACTCCCTAGTGTGTAAGAATATTGAAAGTAATCAAGAAATCTATATAAGTCCCCACCTTGGATTGGCAGGTAAATACGCAGAGGGATTAATTCTACATCTCAATCGCAATGTAAAAGCTGTAAGAACAGCTACACTTCCATCTTCGAAGCTCACATATATGGACTGACCATCACAAGAGTATGTAGCATATGTAATTCGACCACTTCTTTCGAAAGGTATCCACTATTCAATGAAATGAAAAAAAAGTCACTATACAAGCAAAAGAGCACAATATGAAATGACTATATATGTACGTCACCTGCTTAGTGCATGTAAGATTAGGGGCCTCATATATGGCTATATGTGTCTCATGGACGACCAAAAGATGTTTTTCATCTCGGTGAAATTGTATGCACGTATCAACAGCGGGAGAAATTGCACAACCAGGAGGCATTTGTGTGTATTTGCTCGTTTTCTGCTCCCATGTATTTGTGCTCCAAAGACAAAGCTATGGAAAAATATATCATTATTAGCATACGGATTTTGGATATTCATTATGGAAAAAAGCTTCACCTGAGAATCTGCACCGGAAGATACAAGCACGTTAAAAGTGTTAGAGAAGGCTAGGCCGGTAACCCTTCCTTGATGACCATATAGCTTGGTTTTAAGCTGTTAAATATGACAATAGTTAACCTTATAAGGTTGTATTTAGAAACTATAGTAAATAAGCTAAAGCTGGAGATTGGAGGTTAAGTATAAGATAAGCAGGAGCCCTTCAAGAGAAGATTATAGCTAATGTGCTTAAAATATCTTATTTTTAGAGAAACAAAAACTAATTTTTCAAATACTAAATTACATTCGAGGTAAGAAAAACTCATAATTTGTTTGCAAAAGAGTTTGCAAACACACCTAAGTATGTTATGCTCACTCATTAAAGCTAATATTCACTGTTAAATAGTACCTCATCAGCCCGAACGTTATATATTTGAATCGAAGAGTCATCCATGCCTATGGCTATTGTGTTGTAGTCTTGGGGGTGAAAAGCCAGAGATGTTGCCGTAGGTGGTGGATGCGCGAATGTTGTCAATGTCTACAGGAAAAAAGAATAATGTTACAATAATGTAAACTATAATAGCAAATATTAATTCGTGCAATGAACCAAGATATGAGGCACGTACCTCGAAAGTCATCATATTAAACAAAGAAACTTTTCCTCCAGATGTTGACATGACATAAGAATCATGTTTTGACAATGCAAAACATGGAATGGCGTTTTCCAAATTGACATTACTTATGTCATTAGCCATTGCAAGCCCATTAGGTTCCCATAGGACTGGCTCATTATTAGCATTTGCCTACGAGAAATACGTCTCATTATATGAATGATCCAACACTAGTTATGACATAAAAGTATTATGTGAGATCGAGTATACCTTTCCTGTTGGATTTACATTATTATGTGGCCATTTCCAGAGTTTGTGTACACCGTTCGATGCTAGTGCTAATATGCCGAATCCGGAGTTGGTATATGTCAATCTCATAACCTAACAAGTTTGACAGAGTCGAACTAATATGAGTTTGATGGATTTCATAGTTATTTAAATAAAAGATTTGCCTCAAACACATACCTTTATTGGTGTCGAAGTAGAACTATAACTGAGTCTCAAAGAACGACACTGTGAGTACTCCTCTATAGTTCTCGATTTCACAGATGAAAAATCTCGATTTTCTCTATTCTACAAGAAAATGTATAATAAGAAAATCATTAGGCAAAGCTCCAATTTTTTTGTAAGAAGATACTCTACTGGGGATGTTTACCAACAAAATCATACCGTTGGAACCATGGGTGGTTCTCGAGCAACTTGAGCTACATTGCTTCGTGGTCCAATATTAACACTATGACCAAGATATGATGTAGACTGAAGATATATAGTATATTTTAGATAACATATGTGCAAACGCAAAAAATATTATACAAAAATATTAATATTCTACCTCGATTTGGGTTGCGGAGGATACTCTACAAGCGTCAAAAGGCCTATTTTCAATTAATTTAAGCAGTCGAACGCCATCTTTATTGGCTAAAATTTTTACACCATTTTCATTTGTTGATACTGCTAATAGAACCCCGCCTTTGTTGAAACAAATACAAGGATATGGCTGAAATAAATTTAAATCAAATATATTAGTAATGAGTCTAATGACACTTGTGATGTAATCTAAAATTTAACTTCATTTCTATTGAAAATTACCGATAATCCACCATCTGCATAAGTTGTTGCCAACAAGTTTACATTATCCATGTCCCAAAACTTGACCATGTAATTGTCCCCAACAGCCAAAATATTCTTTGTAGTATCAAATTGTACAAATCCTGGGGGCCGCTTTAGAAGGCCGTTATACATATGTTTTATAGATCCTTCAGTTTCATTCCATTCCACAAGGTAGGGAACACCTTCTTTGTTCGTCCCAAATGAGAAAAACCTCGTCCCATCGTCATTGTACGCAATAGTAGTGGCTGAGTGACCTGGTGCATCATAGTCGACTCTTGAAGCTTGGTTAACATACAACCATGCCTTTATCTTCCCATCAACAGCTGTTGAAAAAACAAACTGCAATCAAAAGTGGGAAAGAAAACTCATTATATAAAATAGATTGGATACTAAAATATGTATAAATTGATTATAAAGTTCGATATACCTGGACATTTTCTTTAATATGCGGATATACAGAATTTACAGGTGCTTCATGTCCTTCAAATATAAACTTATTTTCCCTTGAAATTGCATCCCATACCTGTGCACGATAATTTCCAAAGGACGTGATAATCACTCAAAAAAGTTCAATATACCCAAAGTTTAAAATAATATGAGATGTTAATAATTTGAAAGATTGAACCTTAACAAGTTTGTCATCCCCACATGTAATTATGAGCATATCTTTGTTTGATATGGTGAAAGCAATATCATTTACACTACCAGTATGGGCCTCAATCTGAAAAGTTAATGTGAAGTTGATGTTAACGAAGACACGTTGATTACCATACAAAATTTATGTAGTTAACAACTCAAAAATAGTAACAAGGACTAGAAAATATAGAGGAAAAAATTGGAGATTGTACAAACCTCTAAGTGTTTTCGTATATCATTTACTCCATGGTAGGAGTACATTTGGACAATATTTTTTGAATATGCAACACCTGAGGGGAATAACATATGTTATCTAGTTAATAAATGCAAATGTTCATAAGTATTGGAAAAAAAATCCGAGCATAAATATTGTATAAAAAGTTTCCAAAATGTGTACCAAATATAGTACCCTCGGGACTCCACGCCACACGATTTACAGATGCTGAGTTATTATTTTGTAAAGACATCTAACAAGAAATAATTTAGGTCAACTACTCATGTAAATTCAAATATAAGTTGAACTTAAAAGAGTAATGTGATATCAACTAGTCCTAGAGAGACTCAAATGCAAACCTGTAGAGCTGTTGAACAATTTTGAAGATCCCAAACGTTGAAGCTTCTACTGAATATATTATTTTTTTTGCCTAGCTCCCAAATAATAATGCCTCCGGAACTAGTTCCAACTAAAACAGATAATCAAGAACATATATGAAAGTCTACATTATACATAATTTGGACTCAAAATAGAATACAATGAAAAACTTTATTACGTAATACGAATACCAACCAAGTAGTAATGTTTGTTTTGTTGGATGAAAATCCATACTTATGACCATTGCACCTTGATTGAGATTCATCATCACAAACCCTGGCAAATCATCACATTGGAGTGGATTTTGTCCATGCATCTGACTACCCGATCCAACATACGGAACATTGACAGGTACACTATTAGCCTGTAAAAAGATGATTTGCAGAAGAAATTATTTTATGCTAAAACAAGATTTATATATGTCAAGTTTGTAATTCAAACACATACAGATCTAAGAAATTCAATGTTAGTATGATAGGAATATAATTAAGATAGTGACACCATACTTCATACGGCATACTGAAAAGTCTAATTACCCCATGCTCATGATGAACTGTTTGGTCTCTAGGCAAGTTAACTGTAGATGGAATCCTGGGGCGCTTTGGAGAAGGTGCTAGTAAGAACACGACGACTTAAATCAATTACAAAGAGAAACATGGCACGAGAGTTGAGATTTAGGATCACATTGAAAGTCAAAATATTAAGCAACAAATTAATACCTGACGTGCTTTGAGAATTCAAACCAATTGGAAAAACAAAAGTTGAAGGATGAGGAACTTGAGGGGTATTAGTCATCCATGGACCTGGTGCTGGCTAAAATGGATAGATCAACATAAATAAAAGTCAATCGATCTCTTATACATATGAGAGCTATATAGTAACAATTTAAAGTTGCATATATTTATATACTTACACTAAAGTGGGAAAATCCCGCAGACCTTGGAATAGCTCCCATGAGAGGATTGGGAACTGATGATGTAGCCCTGACACCAGGTACCTGTGATTGTGCACAAATGTGATCTACAAACAATGTTTTCATTTGGGGATTGGGATCCGGATTCTTGCATAGGCGGTGTTGCCAATTCAAACTGCAAAAAAGAAAAAGATAACAATCTAACAATTGAATATCACATTATGAAAGCAAAATACCACAAATGCACATTTTCAGGAGACATACCTCTGGTTTATCAGAGTCTTTAACCTTGCATTCTTAAGATTATGAGGGAAAGTCAGCTTCTCTTGTACAAGCGGGTTTATTTCTAGCAACCTCTTAACTTCGCTAAACATAACAACCCTAGCACTTTGTGCATCAACATACTTGGATAATTTTTCGTTCTCCCTGCATGTCATCAAATTTACACTAACATCTTTAGGGAAAAAAAAACAAGTAAAACAAACAAAGAAGCAAACTCTAACACGAGAAGATAGAAAGTAGTTTTTCTTTAGAAAATGTGCTTATCTAGAATATTGTATATTTTTCTTGATATATCTTAATTGTAATAGTTAATTTCAGAAGGGGTGGGTTTAAGCATTGCAATGGAGGCCTTAGGCCTCCCAAACCAACTATTCTTTAATGGATGAACCCAGTTAATTAATTTTTTTTAATTGGGTCAACCATTACACAATTCAATTAAAAATATCCACCTAAATATTTCACTATACAAAACAAATTAAAAAGTCTGTAACATCAATTTCATTTTGTTTTAATTACCAACTATGAATCTATTTCTACTTTTTGCCTAAACATACAAAGTATGCCCACTTGTATATTTAAATGGCCAGTCCTTTAGCATAATACTATAATCATTCATTCATGAGTTTATTATCATTAGTTTGTTTGTTCATTACATCTTATTTTCTCTTAATGTACTCATTTCGATAATGAATACACTCCTCGAAATTGAATAGTGTTATAATCACTTAAAAAAGTAAAAATATTATTGTTCTTGCAAATTATTGGATTACTAACATTGAAAATATAATTGTTGCTAAACTTGATATTAATTTTATCATATATAATAATTTATGACATAAGAATGATGTTTGTATTTCTATAATTTTTTTCTATATTACTTCGAATTTTGAATTCTTATATTTATTTTAAGTGTTTTTGTTTTCGTGGATATATGCAAATAAAATAAATTTGACATCATTGCAAAACTAAATTCACCAATAACAAAGTTCGACCCATTGATTCTTCTAACCTGAATCTACCCATGTTTCTAGAATAGTTGCTATATTGTTCTAGTATAACTTAGACTACTACCAAGTAGTCTCTCTACTAATCTGTTTCATGTCAAAAAATAAGTTAAGTACGCCATTATAAAGTTTTCCTACAAATTTCTCTTTTCCCCATCTCTGCATTTCTACATTTAGGTTGTTCGATCTTTGTCCAACAAATAATTTCTCATATATTAAGTTGTAACTTATTTTCACATAATAGCCATTACAACTAAACTACTTGCATTACCTAAAATTGTCCAGAGCCAAAAGTTGTGTTAATTCTTTAAAAATATCCTCATTAAATGAAGAAAATACTCTCAAGTCCTTCATCAGTATGTCATTAGCATTTGCACGTTCATTTCTGAAATGAAGACAAATAAGTATAAATTTTTATTTAAATTAATCCACAAAAATATGAAAATTAATAGAAAACAAATGAAGATATTAAGTAATGTTCAGTTCATTACATCAAGAAAGGACACACCTGTCCAGGGCTTCGAGATATTTCTGCTTTCGAATCTCAAAGAAGATTTTCATTGAATATTTGTTAGAATCGAGCTTCATGAACCCCAATAAGTACTTCTCTACATTATCCCATTCACCCTTAAGTACAATCTCCTCAAAATACAACATGTTAAAAAAGAATCCAGATTCACGCTCCAACCTAAAATTACCATAAATTCAAATTAATATAAAGCTCACCACAAATAAAAACTTTTCTTTTTGAATAATGTTCCTTATTAAGCAGGTAATACTCAGTCAAGATACAATTGACTAGTAATTATTAAATTTCCTCAAGTAGAAACAAAAAAAAAATCGCCTATTAAAATTTTTTTATTAATTGAATAAAAGATCCAATCCTTACGCATGAACGGCGTCTTTATAATTCTCCTCACCCAGAAATTGCAGAATGATAAACACCAACTCTATGTTCAGCGACGACATACTTATTCCACACACACCTACATCAAATCAGCAACAATATGAATTTAAGAAACTGATAAAAATGAAATAAAATCATTAATAAAAAATAACACTACAAAAATTCCTCAAATTTTAACCCAAAGAAATTCATGCATGTAAGATTCATATAAAAGCGTGTGTTTTGCACAAACATTTATACATATAAACACATTTTTATATCGATGTACACACATTGGGAACAGAGTGAGGTAAATAAAAAATTGAAGAATTAATACCTGAATGAATGAGAGAAAAAGGGGGAAATTGATAAAATGATTATTACACTGTATTTCACTAATTTATATTTAACTTTGGGGTCTTTAATGGAGAGAACAAAGGGGAAAAGATTGTATGGATCTAATAAGTTTGCAAGAAATGCACAGAAAAATAAAGAGTGAGGGTGTGTGTAAGGGATTTGATCGAGACTATTGCTAAGATAAGTGGAAAAGCTTATTGGCGATAAGTAAAGTGACTTATCAGAATTGTATTTAACACGTCTCGTACGTAAATTTATTGATATGAATTTTGGGTTTTCGAGAAATACATACGTATTATCTACGTATTCATGCTTCGTGTGCATCCTCACCATTTTGAACCCTTGTTTTGCTTTTCATTTTAAATTATTACTAGGAACAATACGTTTATATCACTTAACATATCATACATATTTTAAAATTTTTTTCTCAAAATGAATATAATTGTTATAAATAGTCTTGTTCGTAATACGACATAACTAAAAAATTAGGTAGTCTTGACCGTTACAAATAAACAGTGACTGTATAATATTTATTATATTCATAAATGACACAAATTTTCAATTTCAAAGAGAATAATAGACAATTGATGCTTTACAGCTAGGCATTACTGTGGCGCAATTATGTGAATGTTATCTTATTAATAATATATAATAAATACTATTTATAAGATTCGCGTATATTGAAGTGCCTACACCGAGATTTAATAGATATAATCTTAAATTTTATTGTTTTACAAATGTACACTATTGGACATAAGAATATCATATATATTTTTTTCAATAAAATGAAGTATAATCTAACAATTTGACACTGCAAAGTTTGCATCCTCATACAATATTTGATAAAATTTAGAAAAAAATTTAACATATGATTAAGGATCAATGAAACTATCCCATTTAAAAATAAAAAGGTTCTTCCGAACCATGTATTCGTATTAGATTCGCATGGCTTCAAAAAAAAAATTTAGGACCCATTTTTTACCTAAAAATTGCATGTAGTTTAGTAATCTGATTACCGAACACCATGTTTGGGTTGATTTACTGGATATTAGGAAAGAAATTAAATTCCTTAAAACTAATAATCTTGCCTTTATAAACTAGGAATTTGAAACCCACTTTTTCTATGGTATTCCAATTTCATTCTCTAGGAAATTCATAGTAAGAATTAAAAAATTATATTTTTCATATATATATATATATATATATATAATATTCAACATAAAGAATAATTACTTACACTCTATATGAAATTACATAATTTCTTTCGAAGTTTCAGTAATTAAAAATCCACCATTTGAAGTCTATAAAAAAATTATCTTAACATAAAATATACTTTTACCCATTCATGATATCTATAAAATTAATATAAATGTCCAACATATTAATTGATAGTTGATTGAGTAATTTGATTCACATGGTAAAAATAAAAGTTAAATTAAAATTAAAAAATAAAAAAATAAAAAAATAAATAAAAATCTCAAAAATCAACTGGGCCTCCATCTTATTTTACGAATTTAGTAATAATTAAAACTTCAAGTAATGATCTTCTAATTTCACATAAGTTTAGGGTTACTACTGCAAGTATTGTTCCATAAATACCATATGTTATATAATAATATATAAGTGGAAAATTTGAAAAAATGGATTCCATTTCTTATTTTTACCAAACATATAAATATGAATTTGTCACTTTCCTTTCAAATATTCCGAGTTTTACCCAAAAACTATTATGGAATTATATCCCTAGTAATAACATTCCTAGAAATCAAATTCCTAGAATCAAAATTCATTCCTATCAAACAAACGAGCTATAGTAATTTAAAGGTAATTTACACTCAGACCCTCTCAGGTTTGGTCATATAATAAGAAACTCCCAGTTGTTTAAAAAATTATAGGGATACCCTCACTGGTATGGTCTATTAAAAAAATAAAAACTCATTATGCCGTTAAAAATTGATGGAATTTGATGACATCCACAAATTTTTTTAAGGGTGTCTACGTAATATTATTATACCACACTAGGTGTCTACATAATATTATTATACCACATGAGGTGTATTTGAAATATTACAATAACTTCAGTAGTTACTTGTAGCCAACGATCATATTTTAAAATATGAGAGTTGGATGTTAATGTTGACAACATGTTTCGGATATAAATAGTAGTCCAAATGTTTATTTTTCGCATTTCAACCCACAAATTTGATAATGTCATCATCAATTCAAGAGGTAATGTGAGAGGCTTAAAATATCAAAAATTAAAATGTTCACGTAAAGGGTGTGTGAAGAATGCACCCATAATAGTTGCGGATGCACTCCGAGATTTGAAGGTGTATCATCAGGGGCGGATCCAGGATTTTTGGTCGGGGGGCTAAACTTATACCAAAAAAAATCTATCAAACAATTAAACTTAAAGTTTATATTAGTCACGAGAAAATATATTACGCAATACAAATATGGGGAGGTGAAGTTTGACAAAAATAAACATTCGAGCAAGTATGCTCTATGAACTCTATCTCGAATGTTAGAATCGTATAAAGTTATATCAGGTCGTAGACCCAGATCACTCAGAAGCTCGGGCAAGTTCGTTTCAATATGAAAGTTTGGAAGTTCAAGAATAATGACATACTCAAGTAGTATAAGTTAAATATAATAGAGACATAAGAATGACAAGACTTATTTTTCATTCCATTTGATAAAACAAGAGAGGTTGACTCCCAATAGGCCAATAAATGCTAATAAAAGATTATTAAGAATATAAGATTAGTGTTTGACATTTCCATTAAAAAAAATTATTAACCATCTAAGAATATAAGATTAGTGTTTGATATGTAAATGAATACTATTAACTCTCTTGTATCTTGATTTAATCATCATATTATTTTAATATAATAGGCATCCTCATATCTTAATCTAATACTTATGAAAATCTTAACAAATATATAACTTTATGTACAAACATGAAACTTGAATCTAAAAATTGACTTTGGGAAGTGAATATAAACATTAATAATGAATACATAACACTATTAGTCCCAGTTCGTTTTCCCTGATTAGGCCCCAATTGGATGAATCGGCCTAGACAAATATACCCAATTTTGTGTTCGGCTGGCCCGATAATTTGTTGGGCAGCCTGTGAAACCCCAAAATCTCTATTTGGGGACTAGTATGTAATTTCAAGAAAGTAAGACAATTATTTGTACGTAAACTTTCTTTTGAGGACTTCTATTTTAAAGTTTAATGTTTAACTTGCCTATTTAGCCAATCACGTGTTTATGTTAAGATTGAGTAATTAATTGGATTAGATCGAAATAAGTTGTAATTTAGGTCCTATAAATGAAATTTGCTATATATTTTAGTGGGCCAAGTCTTATAACCCAATTAAGAATTAATAACTAGGTTAACTAATTAATAAAACAACAACAGTTTGATCACCTTTCTAACCTCCCGTCCGCCGCTGCTCCAAATTCCGGAAAGGTAAGGCTCCATTTCTAGTTTTTCCCCCTGATTATTATAAACCCCATTATTAGATCAATGTATGTAAATGCAGTGCAATTGAATTTATGCTTTAACAATGATTGACGATTGGTGGGTGGGTCAGATTTAATTCCTTGCTTAGCTCGTGCTGTTCTATTTTTTTTTATTATATATTGACATTGTGAATATATGAGTTTCTTTGTCATTGTTCTTCAGTTTAGTGTAATTGATTGAAGTTTTCTCTAGCACAGTTTTTCTTAGTAACAATAATTACAACTCAACTCAAATATCAGGAAATGTGGAACTTTTCTAGACGCTGTACTTACTGCTAAAATTAGGACGCATTAAAGAAATTAATTCCGAACCTATGCATCACATAATTTCAAACAATAATTAAAATATATTGGTACTCTACTATGGTTTGAATTCTAATTTTTTCTAGGAGTAATAACTAGATTACAGTGACTAATTGCAAAAGTTTAGATTCTAGGCTTGCAAACACTTTATTTTGGTTTTTATCTAATGTTTAATTATTTTTAAGGTCTGTTACATTTTTTTTACATTTTCATATTGTATTCATAAACTGGTTTTTAGCAAAAAATAAAATAAAATTGCACTAGAGCATATGGTGAACAGTAGCATACGGTGAACAGTAAAATAGGGCTGAGTGGGCTGGGCTGAGTTGACTGGGTCAGTGAGTTTGGGCCGAGTTTGGGTCGGGTCGGGTCGAGAAACGTAGTTTTGGGCCTGGACTTAAGGCAACTGTTTCGGCTAGTCAAATCAAAGCGAATATGAGGTCGGGCCTAGTGGATTGTGGGTTAAATTACAACGTAGTGTGTTCTTTAAATAAGATATGAATGTTAATTTGTTAAAGAACCTTTGGTATTTAATTGTTCAAATTATTGAGTTTATTTCCACGATTAATTACAGGTTTTTAAACTAGTATTTGAGTTTCGTTATCCCAAGCGTCTCGATTGATCAGGTGAGTGTTCTTGTACAAATTTACTTGGTGCGGCTTGAAGCAATTTATTGAATAAGTTATGACAGTTGTGTGTATACTTTAATTGTCTTGTGAATTTTGAACTGCGCCTGTGACTAGAAATTTGTGAATTATTGTTGTGCGAGTGTTGGTGCTTTATTTATTTATTTATTTTTATTGCTTCATCATTTGCATGATTGAGTCTGATTACATTCATTCGAGCCCTCTATGTGGCTGGATGAGAAGTCTTTTTTTTTTTATCACATTCATTCGAGCCCTCTATGTGGCTGGATGAGATGTCTTTTATCACATTCATTCGAGCCCTCTATGTGGCTGGATGAGATGTCTTTTATTACATTCATTCGAGCCCTCTATGTGGCTGGATGAGATGTCTTTGCATGAGTCTGATCACATTCATTCGAGCCCTCTATGCGGTTGGATGAGATGTTTGTTACATACATATGTGTGAAGCGTCTAAGGTGTGCGTGTTTGAATTGATATTCGATTATGTTGCTTGCTCGCTGCTATCATGTACATTTGCACACGAGCTCACTAAGTTGTATGATTAACTTACCACTCTTTGTGGATTACTTTTTCAGGTACTTTCGATAGTTGAAGTGTGTGGTAGTTGGTGATCCGGGTTCCGAGTCGGTCTTGTCCTGTATTTTGATTTTTCTTGTTAGATTATTTTTTTTTTGAGATTTCAGGTTTGTTTGGATAGTATTTCTTTCGCGTTTTAATTGACGGTTTAAATACTGGAGTTTTAAGTTTTTCCGATAAATTATTTATGATAATTAAACTAATTGAATTTTTAAGTTATATTCTATCCGCCGGTGGTCTAGTTTAAATTACACGTTTGGTTATTTGGTTTGTTTTGGCGACCCGATTCCAGTCGAGGGCCATCTTTAGCTCGAGGACGTGACTGGGAAAAAATGGGGCGTCACAGTTGGTATCAGAGCCTAGGCTGTTAAGCCTTAGGCTTTCGTCGGGTTTGGATCCTCGGATAGCGTCTGTCGTGTCCTGTCTTAGGTCACTAGTTACTTAGTTTATTATCGCATATCTACCTTACGTCTGAAAATGGTACCAATGAATTTTCGTTAATCAGATGGCAGGACGTGGTCGTGGGCGTGGTCGTGGACGTGGTAGGGCAGTACCTTCAGCCAGTTCCGTTACTCCTCCCGAGGTGATTCCAGCTTCCCCTACCGTCACACCCGCTGCTGGCCCTAACCCCGATATTTTAGCTCAGATTTTGGCTGCGCTGGCTGACATTAATCGTACCTTGAGAGGGAATGTCCAACCAGTAGCCCCAGTTGTAGTACCGGCCCCAGAGCAGGTTTCGGGTCCAAGTCCTATTCATGTTGCCGTACCTACTCCTCCTCCCTTGGATCAGACTTTAGAACGATTTCTGCGGTTCCAACCACCAAGATTTAATGGGGAACCTGATGATGAGAAAGCCGAGGCCTGGCTAGCTGATATAGAGAACATATTTCGACCTTTGAACTACACTGATGCAATTAAGGTTTCCCTGACTACTTTTCGACTAGAGGATGCTGCTCGAACTTGGTGGCATTTTCGCGAACGAGTCTGGGAAGAGACACACGTAGATAGGACTTGGGCAAACTTTGTTAGAGATTTCGGAGACAAGTTCGTACCCCCCATTGTTAGGGAGCGGCGAGAGGAGCAGTTCAATGCCCTTCAGCAAGAATCGATGAAGGTGCCTCAGTTCGAGGCATTGTTTTCCAGATTGGTTCGTCATGCTCCACATCTCTTAGCGGACGAGCCTCGTCGAACCCGCCGTTTTATTCGCTGCTTGAGGTGGAATATTCAGCAGGCTTTACTGCCACTTAACATCGTGTCATTCTCTGAAGCGGTGGATCGTGCTTCGAGAGTGGAACAGGGTTTACTTGAACGAGAGAGTGTTTTGGTAGGCGAGAAGAGGTCTGGACCTCTGCAACACAGTGGATCGTTTAAAGGGAACACCGGAAAATCACAAAAGATAGGGTTATCGGGGCCTACTCAGTCAGGAACTTCTCAAAGTGCCAACAAGGTATGCATTTTTTGTAAGAAGATGGGTCACGATGTTTCAAGCTGTTGGAGGAAGGCCGGGAAATGTTTGAACTGTGGGGGCGAGGGTCATTTTGTCAAAGATTGTCCTAAGCCGGGAAGATCAGCCACTCTGTCTGGTGGAGCACCTAGTGGCGCAGTTCCACAGAGACCTCGTATTCCGGGTCGAGCATTTGCTATTGAGGGCGAATCAAGTGTCGAACCTAACAATGCCGACGTGGTTGAAGGTACCATTTTTATTTCTGGTTATGCATCTAGGGTTTTGTTTGATTCTGGTGCGTCGCATTCGTTTGTGTCCCCTACTTTTGTCTCTAAACTGAAAGGAAGTGTAGCTTGTCTGCCCTATGATCTAGAGGTTAGTACGCCTTTGGGTGCATCTTTTGTGACTGGCTCCGTTTATCGGGCCTGTGAAGTGTGTATTGGGGCAGCGAATTTTCCCGCCGATCTTATTGTCCTACCGATTAAGACTTTTGATGTGATCTTGGGAATGGATTGGTTATCCAATCATTCGGCTCAGTTAGATTGTCGTAAAAAAGTAGTCACCTTATCTGCTCCGGGTCAGCCGGACGTGTCTTATCAGGGTATTGGGAAGTCGATCGGGGCTCTTCTTTTATCTGCAGTTGAGGCTCGTCGTGAGTTACGTTCTGGTGGAATGGGCTTTGTTGCGTATCTTATGAACAAGCCCAAAGTGAATGCCGAATTGAGCGAGGTACCAGTAGTGTCTGAGTTTGAGGATGTTTTCCCCGAAGAGTTAGTGTCCTTACCTCCGAATCGCGAGGTTGAATTTTCCATCGACCTTATTCCAGGAGCGACTCCGGTTGCTAAACAATCATACCGTATGGCTCCAGCAGAACTTAAGGAGCTTAAGGCTCAACTTGAGGAGTTACTGAATCAGGGATTCATCCGACCGATTTCATCCCCGTGGGGAGCACCGGTTCTATTTGTTAAGAAGAAAGACGGGTCTATGCGCATGTGTATCGACTATCGAGGCTTGAACAACCTCACAGTTAAGAATAAATACCCACTTCCGCGTATTGAGGAATTATTTGATCAACTTCAGGGATCTCGAGTCTTTTCTAAGTTGGATCTTCGTCAGGGTTATTACCAATTGAGGATTCGAGATGAGGACATACCGAAGACGGCACTAAACTCGAGGTACGGCCATTTCGAGTTCGTAGTGATGCCATTCGGCTTGACAAATGCACCTGCGGTGTTTATGGATCTGATGCATCGAGTGTTTCAACGGTTCTTAGATCAATTTGTCGTGGTCTTCATAGACGACATTCTTATCTACTCGAAGACTCGTGAAGAACATGCTGAGCATCTTCGCTCGGTGCTTCAAGTTCTGAGAGAGCATAAGTTGTTTGCTAAATTCAGCAAGTGCGAGTTCTGGTTAGATCAAGTTGCCTTCTTAGGGCATATTATTTCCGGGAAAGGGGTCGCTGTCGACCCGACCAAAGTAGAGGCCGTCTCAGAATGGAAGAGACCGCAGACTGTGACTGAGATTCGCAGTTTTCTAGGTTTAGCTGGGTATTATCGTCGTTTCATTCAGGGTTTCTCTAAGTTAGCCTTGCCTTTGACCAGGTTGACTCAGAAGAAGATCCCGTTCGAGTGGGATGGGGATTGTGAGGCAAGTTTCATGGAGTTGAAGAAGAAGTTGACGACGGCACCGATTCTTACTCTTCCAGAAGGGTCCGAGGATTTAGTTGTATATACTGATGCTTCCAAGGAAGGCCTCGGATGTGTTCTAATGCAGCGAGGAAAGGTGATTGCATATGCTTCACGGAAGCTGAAGCCGCACGAGTTGAACTACCCGACATATGATCTGGAGTTGGCGGCAGTGGTGTTCGCCCTAGGGAAATGGAGGCACTACTTGTATGGGGTTTCTTTTGTAGTTTTCACTGACCACAAGAGTTTGAAGTATTTGTTCTCCCAGAAGGAGTTGAACATGAGACAGCGAAGATGGATGGAGTTGTTAGATGATTATGATTGCTCAATTCAGTATCATCCCGGGAAAGCCAATGTTGTAGCGGATGCATTGAGCCGTAAGGTTAGCGTATCCCACCTTATGATTAAAGAGTGGGAACTATTGAGAAGTGTTGGTTCGTGGAAGCCAACCGAGGAGAGGTTTGGGGTTCGTCTGTCCAGCCTGAGGGTATCGCCGGACATTTTCCAACTTATCTCAGCCTCGCAGTCTCTCGATGAGAAATTTAAGGGAATTCGGGAATCTCTCACGGAGACGACAGATTCTCAATTTACAGTCGATTCGTCGGGAGCATTGAGGTTTCGGGGAAGGCTGTGTGTGCCTTCTGATTCCAGCTTGATTGAGCGAATCTTAGATGAGGCTCATTGTTCTCGTTATAGCATTCATCCCGGGGGTACGAAGATGTACAGAGATCTGAGGCCACACTTTTGGTGGAAAGGAATGAAGAAGGATGTGGCTCGCTTCGTGGCTCGGTGCCTAGTTTGTCAGTGAATTAAGGCCGAACATCAGCGTCCGGCGGGACTACTTCAGCCTTTACCGGTACCCGAGTGGAAATGGGATTCCATCACCATGGATTTCGTCACTGGATTACCGAGGAGTCAAAAGCAGCATGATGCTATTTGGGTAGTAGTCGATCGCTTAACTAAAGTAGCTCACTTTATTCCGATCGGAGTGAACTATACGGTGGAACGTTTGGCAGAGTTATATCGGGATTACATCGTACGATTACATGGTGTTCCAAGGGATATTACTTCTGATCGAGATCCAAGATTTACGTCACGGTTATGGAAGCAAGTCCAAGAGGCTATTGGAACCCGTCTGCTGTTCAGCACGACGGATCACCCGCAGACCGATGGTCAATCAGAGAGGACCATTCAGATATTGGAAGACATGCTTCGAGCCTGTGTCCTCGACTTTCAAGAGAAATGGGAGAAAAGTTTGCCGCTAGTGGAGTTTGCGTACAATAACAATTATCAGGCGTCGATACAGATGGCTCCGTTTGAGGCATTGTACGGCAGGAAGTGTAGGTCCCCGATTCATTGGGATTTGGATGAGTTGAGGTCATCAACGTCGATGACATCACGGGGAGTGCCAGACCCTGTTCAGGAGGCTATTGACATGGTTCCGATTATTCGGAAGAGGATGTTGGCAGCTCAGAGCCGACAAAAGAGTTATGCAGATCGACGACGGAGACCGCTTGAGTTCGGGGTGGGAGACCGCGTATTTCTTAGGATAGCTCCACAGTCGGGGCGTATTCGGCGTGGAAAGGGTGGCAAGCTTAGTCCAAGGTACATCGGGCCCTTCGCAATCCTAGAGAGGATTGGGAGCGTTGCTTACCGTTTAGAGTTACCATCATCGTTGGGAAGTATTCACGACGTATTTCACGTATCCCTACTACGGAAGTATATTTTCGATCCATCGCATGTAATTGAGGCAGAGCCCTTGCAGCTTCGAAGGAACCGCGCCTACGAGGAAAGGCCTATTCGTATTCTCGATCGAAAATTCCAAGAACTTCGAAATCGTAGGATACCTTTAGTGAAAGTACTGTGGAAGAGTCAGAGTGTCGAAGGTGCTACATGGGAACCAGAAGAAAAGATGAAAACCATGTATCCCGAGTTGTTCGATGGTTAGAAAGGAATTTGGGGACCAAATTCTTTTAAGGGGGGTAGATTGTGAAACCCCAAAATCTCTATTTGGGGACTAGTATGTAATTTCAAGAAAGTAAGACAATTATTTGTACGTAAACTTTCTTTTGAGGACTTCTATTTTAAAGTTTAATGTTTAACTTGCCTATTTAGCCAATCACGTGTTTATGTTAAGATTGAGTAATTAATTGGATTAGATCGAAATAAGTTGTAATTTAGGTCCTATAAATGAAATTTGCTATATATTTTAGTGGGCCAAGTCTTATAACCCAATTAAGAATTAATAACTAGGTTAACTAATTAATAAAACAACAACAGTTTGATCACCTTTCTAACCTCCCGTCCGCCGCTGCTCCAAATTCCGGAAAGGTAAGGCTCCATTTCTAGTTTTTCCCCCTGATTATTATAAACCCCATTATTAGATCAATGTATGTAAATGCAGTGCAATTGAATTTATGCTTTAACAATGATTGACGATTGGTGGGTGGGTCAGATTTAATTCCTTGCTTAGCTCGTGCTGTTCTATTTTTTTTTATTATATGTTGACATTGTGAATATATGAGTTTCTTTGTCATTGTTCTTCAGTTTAGTGTAATTGATTGAAGTTTTCTCTAGCACAGTTTTTCTTAGTAACAATAATTACAACTCAACTCAAATATCAGGAAATGTGGAACTTTTCTAGACGCTGTACTTACTGCTAAAATTAGGACGCATTAAAGAAATTAATTCCGAACCTATGCATCACATAATTTCAAACAATAATTAAAATATATTGGTACTCTACTATGGTTTGAATTCTAATTTTTTTTCAGGAGTAATAACTAGATTACAGTGACTAATTGCAAAAGTTTAGATTCTAGGCTTGCAAACACTTTATTTTGGTTTTTATCTAATGTTTAATTATTTTTAAGGTCTGTTACATTTTTTTTACATTTTCATATTGTATTCATAAACTGGTTTTTAGCAAAAAATAAAATAAAATTGCACTAGAGCATATGGTGAACAGTAGCATACGGTGAACAGTAAAATAGGGGCTGAGTGGGCTGGGCTGAGTTGACTGGGTCAGTGAGTTTGGGCCGAGTTTGGGTCGGGTCGGGTCGGGTCGAGAAACGTAGTTTTGGGCCTGGACTTAAGGCAACTGTTTCGGCTAGTCAAATCAAAGCGAATATGAGGTCGGGCCTAGTGGATTGTGGGTTAAATTACAACGTAGTGTGTTCTTTAAATAAGATATGAATGTTAATTTGTTAAAGAACCTTTGGTATTTAATTGTTCAAATTATTGAGTTTATTTCCACGATTAATTACAGGTTTTTAAACTAGTATTTGAGTTTCGTTATCCCAAGCGTCTCGATTGATCAGGTGAGTGTTCTTGTACAAATTTACTTGGTGCGGCTTGAAGCAATTTATTGAATAAGTTATGACAGTTGTGTGTATACTTTAATTGTCTTGTGAATTTTGAACTGTGCCTGTGACTAGAAATTTGTGAATTATTGTTGTGCGAGTGTTGGTGCTTTATTTATTTATTTATTTTTATTGCTTCATCATTTGCATGATTGAGTCTGATTACATTCATTCGAGCCCTCTATGTGGCTGGATGAGAAGTCTTTTTTTTTTATCACATTCATTCGAGCCCTCTATGTGGCTGGATGAGATGTCTTTTATCACATTCATTCGAGCCCTCTATGTGGCTGGATGAGATGTCTTTTATTACATTCATTCGAGCCCTCTATGTGGCTGGATGAGATGTCTTTGCATGAGTCTGATCACATTCATTCGAGCCCTCTATGCGGTTGGATGAGATGTTTGTTACATACATATGTGTGAAGCGTCTAAGGTGTGCGTGTTTGAATTGATATTCGATTATGTTGCTTGCTCGCTGCTATCATGTACATTTGCACACGAGCTCACTAAGTTGGATGATTAACTTACCACTCTTTGTGGATTACTTTTTCAGGTACTTTCGATAGTTGAAGTGTGTGGTAGTTGGTGATCCGGGTTCCGAGTCGGTCTTGTCCTGTATTTTGATTTTTCTTGTTAGATTATTTTTTTTTGAGATTTCAGGTTTGTTTGGATAGTATTTCTTTCGCGTTTTAATTGACGGTTTAAATACTGGAGTTTTAAGTTTTTCCGATAAATTATTTATGATAATTAAACTAATTGAATTTTTAAGTTATATTCTATCCGCCGGTGGTCTAGTTTAAATTACACGTTTGGTTATTTGGTTTGTTTTGGCGACCCGATTCCAGTCGAGGGCCATCTTTAGCTCGAGGACGTGACTGGGAAAAAATGGGGCGTCACACAGCCCGTAGTTATCGGGAGAACTGGTGTGCTACCTCACCTAATTGGCCTGATTGCAATATTTGGGTTGGATCAGATATTGTTTAATTGGGCCAGGCATCAAATAAATGAGACAAAAATGCCCCTAAATTTCTAAATTATTACATGTACATGAAGATTGCCACTAAAATAATCTGATGGATTAAAATAAAGACTTCTTCTTCATCTTTATTTCCCACCTCCATTTTCATTTTTCCTCCATCCTAGTACATGGTGTGAACCTAAAAAATAAAATATTTTATTTTTCATTTTTATTTTTGTCTCTATTACTGTTTACTCTTTTGTTAACAGGAACTAAGAATAAATTCTTGATTACTCAAGCTTTGAAATCTATATTAATTTGTTCCTTTTTTTTCTTTTGGGTTAACATAGCTTCAGGTTAAAGGCACTTGAACAAATTGAAAAAAAGACAAGAAATAGGGTAAGAACACATTACCATAAGTTTACTTCCTATATCTTGTATTTCATTTTTCTTGATTATAAGGTAATTTTTTCCCCAATTTTTTTATCTGCTGCTGTTGCCTTTTTTTTTTCCATGAATTGTTCTTAGTTGTAGTGTGGTACTAGGGGAATGGTGTATGGCGTCTTACATATTTTTCTTCCAATGCTTCTATTTTTTTTCCTTTCTAGTTTCTTTGGACAGATTTTTTTTTTTAACGATATGTTTGGAACAATTTTCTTATATCTAAATTCAAATTCTTGGCATATCAAATACAAAATACCGCTTGGGTATGGATTCGGGGAGGAACGAACAACTCCTAAATTTCTTCCGCCAATTTTTTTAGAAATATGTTATAATAATATGTTTATGCCTCATTGCACACAAAGCACACTCTATTTCCCAACCGTCTAATCGAAAGAGAAAAAGGTATAGTATCATACGTAAAAAATACAAGCCAAGTATTTACATTGTGTAACCACGAAGACGGATGTTGAAACTAAGTCATGCTTAAGGTTCACTAGGACTTCTTTTAGTAAGCTATGTAGTATGTTATATAACCTTGGTGGTCTAAGGGACACTAAATACGTGACACACAATGAACAAGTTGCAATGTTCTTGTCCGTCCTTTCACCTCACAAGAAAAATCGAATAGTGGGGATTGATTATCGTCGATCTGGGGATACAGTGAGCAAGTGTTTCCACTGTGTATTGAATAATTTGCTTAAATGCCATTCATTTTTACTATCACAACCCATACAGATTTCAGAAAATGACGAAAGTTCAAGATGGGGTTGTTTTGCGGTACGTACACTTATTACTACTTAGTTAATTTGTTCTATATTGGTTTTACTTAAAACAACTTAAGTATTTTTCACATGTTTTTTGTAGGGTTGCTTAGAGGCTTTGGATGGTACTTATGTGAAGGTACTAGCTCCGGTTTGATAAACCACGATATAAATCAAGGAAATGAGATGTTGCAACTAGAGTGCTCGTTGCTAGCGATGTAAATGGAAAATTCACGTATGCATTGACTGGATGGAAGGGTTCTGCTACAAATGGTCGGGTCATGAAAGATGCTATTACCCGCCCCGACGGACTTCAAATTCTGATCGGTATGCGATTTGAATATAAACCATTTATGATCATATATTCTCGTTCATACAATTAATTCCATTAAAAGTTAAATAACAATGTTAATTTTTTTTTCTTTTATGAATATCATAGGAACAATACTATCTTTGCGATAATGGATATACGAATGGGGAAGGTTTTTTGACACCTTATAAGGGAGTGCGCTCCCGTTTAAAGAAATATGGTGTAGGGCAAGATGTTCCCCAAAATTATAAAGAGTACTTCAACATGAAGCATTCCCAGGCAAGAAACGTCATTGACCGGTGTTTAGGTCAAGTTAAAAGGAGGTGGGCAATACTTAAAAGTGATGCTTCCTGATAGAAATAGTGTCCTGCAAGCCAGCTGTATGGCTAGCATTAATTGTAATTAATGAGGAACTATTCAATTTAGATTAATAAATGCACTTTTATTAAATGGTCAACTTTATCTTATGTAATATTTGTCTACGCATAAGGATAGAAGTCCGTAGATCACAGGGCTATGGGACAACCCGTGGACTGATCTCTAAGGCCGTGATCTAGAATATATTCAAAAGTCGTAGAATCCAATCGAGATAGGACATCGTTGGATTCGGTTAGACTCTCACTATTGTGTATACTCCGATGAACTGGAGGACGCTGGGGTCCACGAGCGTGACTGGGATAGTCGATACACATAAGTGGGTGGCTTGCTGGGATGGCAAGCGCACTGAATACCCCAATTAGGAAATAACTCACCATGGAAGCGGTAGTCGCATATCGGGGTTGAAGTTATTCCAATTTACAATAGTATACGAGGAACGATCCCTAACAACTTGAGATGATAGGGTTTATCTGGTACGAGAACGTCTATACTTTGATATGAGTTCCGACTGACTGGGGATCACCAGAAAGTCTCTGTGGACTCATGTTGGGTATAGAGGAACTCGTATGCAGATTCATATCATCAACAAAGGATCCATTGACTCGACTTGATAGGTCGAGAAATTCTCCTATGGATTTCTGTGAGAAATTAATTCTGATGAAATCCTTGGCCAAGGTAACTGACGACTTTATGTAAGTAGCTCATAAAGAACAAGTCAGAAAGAATTTATTTCGAGATCAGAGAACATAAGGTCAAGACAAAAGATAAGGGAATCCGATGAAAGACCATACCCTTAAGTCTCGACTGGGAGATTGATCGATGGAGAGATTGTGTCGTATATGGAAATTGTAAATGATAAAAGGTTCACTGAATTAATTCACCAGTGATTGGGCTCCATGGGCTTGCGACTGGACATCGACCGTGGAGTGTGGGAGAATTCCCAAATTAGCAGGGGTGCTAATTTTGGAATGATTGATCGACAGAGTGTTCGATTAATTTAGAGTATTAATTGCTCGAGTAATTAAATAATATTTAATTACAACCCGCGGCCAATTATGTGGTGAACCTACGGGGGCATACACAATACACATGAAGCGAAAGCGAGGAAACAAGAACGAACCTGTCGACTGGGTCGACTGGGTCAAAATCGACTGGGTCGATTAAATGGGTGGGTCGACTGGGTCGACCCATATGGAACGAAAATGCATCTAATTGGAATAGGATCAAGATTATAAATTAAATTGGAATTTAATTTATGAGTAAATTAATTAATTATGATTTAATTAATTAATAGAATAATTAATTTAATTAGACTTGGAGTTTAAGTAATTAATTGGGAGATGATTTAATTAATTGGGCTATTTAATTGGGAAATTAAATAAAGCCCTGAAAGATTAATTAATATGGGCCATGAATTAATTAGAAGACTTAGTCTTCTAATTAAAGAGGGCCATGGCCCATGTAGGAGAGTTAGTATCCTAAACCTAATAGGATTAGGATATGGGAGATATCTATAAATAAGAGACTAGGTCTCATATCTCACATACAACTCCACAAGAAAAATTGCAAGAGCAAAAATTCTCTCTCCCTCTCCCACCAAATCGGCCGAACCCTTCCAGTGTTAGGAAGAATTTTTCGACTTCGATTTTTCGTTCCAAAGTTGTTCTAAAACCTAGATATTAATATACCCTATGTTCCAGTTGATTAGGATATATTAATTTTCGTGATATTGTGGTGTATCAACTCGTAGAGGCGCAACACGTGGGGCGCTACCAAAAAGGTGTGGGTCGATCAACCGGGGTCAGAATTCAGAGCTCATATTGCTAGCCGAGGATTTGCAAGGAGATAGGTATAAACGAGAAAACTTATACTATCTATTTAATTACATTCTTATATATACAACTAGAGAATATCCTGGCAAGATTCTTTAAGAGGCCCTAGAAATTTTTATATTCCGCTGTGCCTAGGGCTGTTTTTCTTACCGAATCCCAACACTTCCTACCCTTCAAGACTCAAAACCAAATTATCATGGCTAGCATTCTTTACCACAATTTTTAGCTTATGACAATGCCCAATGACATGTCAGATTCAGATTTGTTTAGTGAATCAGAAAGTGATGGTGAATGGGAAGGACAGGTTCCTAATGGTGACTTCGTCGATGTTGTTGGGCCCTCACAAGCGTGGACTGATTATCGAGATACTATGGCTCGTGCGATGTATGTCGTTGGGTTGTCAAGTCCTTGAAATAAACGCACTTGTTACGGTTTGTTTCAAAAATTACTTTGTTTGATTGGATATTATGTTTGGGATTGGTTGAGATGATCTTTTTTTTTTTATGATTGTGGTTTATTTACGATGGTACATTATTATGTATATGTAGATAATTTGTTTGTATGATTGTGGTTTTTATTTCATTTAAATGTTTGGAACAATTCACGAGAAATTGATGGACTAGTGTTTGAAAACAGGTTAGCCAAGTTAATGTTTATTTGGTAATGTGTTCAGTGTTTAACAATCATAATTCATTTCTTCGTTAATAAGTTTATATAGCAGGAAACCTAATGGAGTCAATACCGACGTATGCGAACATCGCGCTCAACAAGAACTCCACAAGGACCACGTAGATTTTGGGGTACCGATGAGGAGCAAATATTGATTTCTTGTTTACATGAGATGGTTTCAACTGGATGAAAGGCTGATAATGGGTTTAAGCGGGATATTTACAGGCTTTAGAATCCGTAATTAATACAAGGATACCGGGAAGCGATATTAAAGTCAGGCACATAAACTCAAAACTGACAGTTTAGAAAAATAATACTGCATGTTTGGGTACTAGTGACTTTGGATGGAATGACGATGCTAAAATGATAGAGGTCAATGATGATGTTTGGGTTGAATATGCACGGGAAAATGAGAACTTGCTAAATTTTATAAATAAGAAGTTTCTTATATATTTGTTTGTGTTCTATTCTTCTTTTTATTCCTCGAAATGCTAATTGTGAAGTTCGTGCGATAAGGATGGAGGAGATACTATGATGATTGGTGTAAATTGTTCCGAAAGGATAAGGCTACGGGGGATCATCCTCAAGGTTTAACTAATGTTGTGGAGGACATATTATTGAGTGAAAACCTTAACTCAAACTATGTGTAAATGAAGTGGAACCATACATTCCATCATTTGATATTGATAGTCCATATGTCAATTTAATGATGGATGCATCTAATTGGGGTGGGGATAAGATGAAAGTTAAAATCAACTCTACTCAGGATACATCTGATGGTGGAAGAAAAGCCAGATCGAAGGTGAAGCAACTTGGTGTTAAGATTGGTGGGAACGAGAAGAAGAAGAAAATTAAATTGACTAGAGAAAGAAAGGTGAAAACACCCGAAATCGCAAAAAATGAGTCTGTTGTGCCCGTCATGAAAAATTTAATTAAGGAGGAAAAATCTACTTTCATGAATCTTACACCAAGAATGAACAAGGAAGAAGATACGGTGGACAAAAAGGCTATGAAGGTCATTGCCGCATTGGAGAAGGTTTCGGGGCTAACCGAAGAAAATATGAACTTTTTTTGTTACAAGACTATGGATGATCAAAGGCATGTGAGCTTGTTTTTACGTTCGAGCGAACGTAATCGTGAAATACAAGCACACATGATGCTCAAGGGTAAGATGCCATGAGTTATGGTTTATGATTTATGGGATGTTGACTATCTTATTGTGAAAAATAAGACGGTGTTAATTTTGTGAGATTGGTTAGGGAGTATTAGAATGGTGTTAATTTTGGGGCAATGGGGTGTTTAGTAGTTGGCTTCATCTTTTGGTATGATACATGCAAACATGGCTTGGAAATTATTATGAAAGCATATGGATTTTGGTGCCATGTTTGTTCAAGTAGTTATTGTTTTTGGACTTATGAATGTCGGTTGTAATTTGATGGGGTTGAATTTGTAATTATTATGCAATGAATCATGGAATACTTGGTGTTAAAATTATACAAATTTGGATTATGTTCAATTAGAACCCAAGTTTTTGGGATACAAGTTGAGTTCAAGTAGTCATTATTCATTTTTTATGTGTTAAAGTAAAAATGAAAATCTGGAAATTCATATGTAGAGATTGTGTAAATCTGGAAAATCATATGTACAAGTTGCGAAAATTCGGAAATGCATTTTTTGGTATAAATTGTAAGTTTGATATGTAAGATTGAACAAGTTGTGAACAATTTTTCCTTTAGACATCCCAATGAAATTAACTTTCCTTAACTTTTATTATCAAATTGTTTCAGCTTTTCAATTAACTTTATCAAAGCATGTGAAAGCTTTTCAGTTAACTTTATTAAATTGTTTCAGCTTTTCAGTTAACTTCATGAAATTATTTCATCTTTTTCAGTACTATAACGTGCTAAATTTATTTTTATATGCAAACATACTACAAACAACAAAGATATTTTTGAAGTAACAAACATTGAATAAAATAAAATGCATGTATTATATATTAGCAACCCTATAAAGTCTGCCTGAAATACATCATAAAAATTCAGAAATAAAAACCAAAACATCCTTAGGTTCTGCACTCGTGCAAAACCAAACCATCATCATAACATATGGTTTTTCATGCATTCATAGAGCAGAAATTTTGGAAGAAGAACCATCGAACAAACATAAAACAATAACATGTAATCAGCACCCACATAACCCACCACCATATTAATCAACATCGCTCAACCCACCCCCTGCATCACCATTGAGATCTTCAGCTGCCCCGGAACCCCGAATATAGCACAATAGCAAGAGGATTTACCTCTTCGGAATGGAGGGCAGAAGCCTCAGGATGAAGGTTATCATCATAAATGGAAATAGGCAAGACAACGAGGGCATCCTCATCATTGGCAGACAAGTCAATGGGGTGGAGAGAGGAGCCAAGGAGGGATCGGGGAAAGTGGGCACATTCCTTCTTCTCAAATATGTACTTCAGCTTCAGGTAATGATGATGCCCTTGAACCCGAAATCTCCGATAGCTCCCCGGCTCGTCCTAAAAACATCACAGCAAAAGTTAGTATAAATTTTAAAATCATTGAATTAAATTAACTTTAAATAAGATTAAACACTTATGGTAGGGGAGATTACAGTCCATTATGCATTACAAACAGTGGTGCGGTAGGTGTATGTGTCATAGTGTATCCCCGGATGGTCCAGAAACTCTTCAAAGTCGATATATATTCCAGTCGTATTTGTTCCAGCTTTAGATGTAATGATGTAAGGTGGAACCTTTGCCAAAAGTTTGTGGTCATTTTCTCACTGATCCTTTGAAGACATTGACGAAGATCGTCAATGTCTTTTACAAGGTCCCTCATGGCAGCAGTGAATAACTTCGTTATCATGTAAGCTTTTTTCTCAAAGCTCCAACCATCATATCGGGCATCGAAGTCAGTTCGTTGTCTCCTTGTCAACGGCAGTTAACCAAAAAAAAAGGATTACTAGTTTTATGTTGATGATATTATTATGAATACATAATTTGTAAAAGAATTCCCAAGGAAGAAGAATTTTGTGAGACTATGATAAGTTTAGACAACTCACTGTTTTTAGTGAAGGGAGAGAAATGGTGTTCTGTTGAAAAAGAACTTGCCTTATATATAGGCAGTTGCAAGTTCAACCCTTAATTAATGTTGGTAAATAAAGAGTTGTCATCTTAAATGTTACTTTTTGGTAACTAAAGAGTTGTCATCTTAAATGTTAGTAAGAAACATAAGAAATTTATGACATTTATTACAAGCATTGGAAATGAAAAAAGGTAATAAATTATACATGCAAAAAGTAACTACGGAAAAGACACAACATGACTTTTCAAGAATGAAAGATAGGACAACTAAAACAAGCTTCAAAATTTGGTACATGATGATATCTTATAGATTCTGCATATGTAATATTCATCATGACATGCAAAATATGAATGCACAAATAAACTCTAAGTATGCCCAAGTGAATGCACAACATATTACCAAATATTTGTGTTGCGTTCCAAATACTAATACGCAAACACGCAAGTATACGGTCGTCTACAAGTAATAAAGTGATAAGGAGTGTCGAACCCACGAGGAATTGTTCAATTAATTACCAACTAACGTCTTGTTACTTTGACTTAGATTTGTAAATTGAGTATGGTGAGGTGATGGTGGTTTTGATACTACAACTCAATTAAGGTGACTAAGGAAACTAACACTTGACTTAATTTATGTAAAGGCTTCTACGATTTTACGTCACCTAGTTCAATTCAAGACAAACGACTCAACAATTGACAACCACACTCATGTTTGTTGTTCAAGATTTCATAAAATATTCATACGTATCTTCCGAATAGCGTACGAACCTACCAAAGTAGACTAATCCAATTTATGTCTAAAAGGATTAAGCCTAAGTGATGCATTAATTCCAAACCTTAGTAGAACATGAAATGACCTAGGTATATTCCTATCCTAAAATCAAATCACAACCTAGTTTTACAATCTAATCTTTAATCCACTATGCCTAGCAATTAAAGATCAATTCATTTCATCCTATGGTTGATCAAACCACAAGTTGACAAAAGCTCAAACTAGTTTAACAAACACTTGTATACAAGCATAGCAACAACCATTAACTCATCATTTAATCAAGAATCAAGAACCAAACATAGGATCAATAAAAACATAGAATAAAGGAGATTAGCTACTCATAAAATTAAATAAATCATTCATTACATTAAGGAAAGACATAAATGTAAATGAACAAAACAAGAAAGATAGAGTTAGAGCAAGCTTAGGTGATGAGGTCTTCAACAACTTCTCCCTCAATGCCTTTTTATCTTCTTTGGGGAGTCCAAGTGAGAGTTCCTCTTTCAAAAGTGCCAACCAAAGCTTTTTCTCCAAGGGAGGCAAGATGAAAGAAAAAGTGAGATGTGTCTATGAAGTTGGTTGAATGATTCCACCTTTAAGCCTCTAACCTAGAGAAACAACAAGTTCCTCATGCCTAAGTTACCCTCCAAACTATGGCAACTAAGGCCCAAAAGTCCCCATAAAAGGTTTGAATTACAAGTGGGATCAAAGGGGAAAAATACAAGAAACCCCCTGCCTTTCCTGCAGCAGAAATCTGCTGGTATCAGGGACCTCGCCGCGGCGAGCCCTGACCTAGCCGCGGCGAGCTTTAGGCCGTAGGTTTCCTGCAGATTTTCTACTCTGCCACACTTCCTTCCGAGCAGCATATCTTTTGATTCCGAACTCCGATTGCGGATCCGTAAAGTCCGTAGAGTAGCTAACTCACTCATATATGACATATCCAAAATTCAACTCATTTGGATCATCTATGAAATATTTATGCATGTTCTAGTGAGCAGCTATCTACATTCTTGTACAATTTGCTCCGGGTTCTAATTGCTTTGAAGCTCAAGCTTGACTCGAGGGGTGGGTAGAGCGAATCGCATCATTGATATGCAACTCCGAATCTCTCTAAGATGTCAATACCTACAAGCCACGAAGAAAACGATCAAAACGAGAACAAAAACACAAAAACGAACAAAGGCCAAACAAAGGGGCCAAAAGCACAAAAGACACGAAAACACGCAAAGACACACAAAACTCGGATCAAAACAAGATGTTTTGGGCTTAAAGAGATAGGTAATAATGATGTTTTCACGACGTTATCAACACCCCCCAAACTTAAACACTTGCTCGTCCTCGAGCAAAGAAAACAAAACAAGAACAAAACATGAACAAAACAAGAACAAAACAAGCATACTTAAGATCGATATGCTAAAACTACACTTTCAAATTATTATATAAACAAGCTCCATGTGTGTGTGAGATGGCTTCGGCTAGATTCTATCTCAGGTGAATACGTCCCGATAGGTCAAAATCATCGGTTCTATTTGCAAGGACTTCTAATGTTTGACAAAGAATCTCTCCTCACCGTAGATTACAAACTTAATGCTCAAATCACTTCACGAAACTAAGTTATAGGTAATTTAAGAGTGATATCCCTATTCTTGAATTAATTGACTATTTTTAGCTCCTAACTCTTTTCTCACCATACTTTGCTTTTCTTTTGATTTACAATAATAACTTAGCACTTTGTGCTTTACAAGAATATTGCGATACGATATTAGCACTAATGGCGAACTTTATGCAATTTTGCTTTTGTGGGCTACTAGCTCCACTCTTTTTCTTCTATTACAACTTTTGCACTAAAACAATGAGATAGAGTAATTACCAAAAATGATCAATGAAAACTAACAATTGAAGGCTTAGACTTTCTTTTCTCTCTTAGAAGTGCGTACATTTTAGCAAATTCTCTACTCATTTCTTTTAAGAGTTAGGTGTTCAAAGGTCTTTCATTCTCGAAAAGGGTTTACTCCCCCAAACTTAGGCCATTTATGCTCTTTTTACATTTAGATTCCAAGCTAAGGATTGGAGGGATTCTAAGTTAAGCAAAAGGAGTCCTAGATCCCATTATCGCTAAAGTTCGTTATCCACTTTAAATATAATAATAGCCATTGCCAATGTCCTTTGAACTTTGTAGAGCATGTACAAATAATAATAAGAATTTGAAAAAAATTTGGCGGGTCGACTTAGTACACAACAAGTGACCTTACTCCCCCAAACTTAAAATGCACAATGTCCCCATTGTGTGAATTGAGAGTGACGGAATAAGGTACGACACGACAAAAACAAGAACACAACAAAAACACAAGCAAAACAAAACAAAACAAAATAATAAATGAGCGAGCACGGCTCTAATTAATTCCAACAAGCAAACGTTATAAATTGAAACGAGTAAACATGCCAATATCTCTCAAGAGTTAATAACCAAACCAACACAAGACGAGAAAATAATTAAAACATTGTAAGCTCAATTTAAACCGACGGGACTGCGTAAATTTAAATACAACGTCCCTTTTCGTATGCATCCCGTGGTTGCTCCCGTCTTTAGTGGTTTCGTGCATTGAGGGCACGCTCCATTTCTTTCCCGTACTCTTTCCTTTTATTCCAAATGCGCAAAATTCCCCCAAACTTATGTTGCAACTACACAACCTCAATAAACCAATACCCCGGCAACTCCACAATCGAAAACTAGCAAAGTTGGCAAAACTACTCTCACAAGCAATTTATCGAACACCTTGAGTGCACACCCAAAATCACTACTTTTCTACTACTTTTACTAGAACTTCCACCCAAAATTTTTCAACACCAAACAATGGAATACCATTTAAGTCAAGCCACACTTACCTCTTGATCGGAATCGGAGAATTGCAATTTTCGAACCCTATAGTGTTGAATTCGGATTTGGTGTAGTATGATGGAAATGGAGGATTTTGGGAGTGAATTGGTGGCTTGTTTGTGGAAATTGGGAGTTTATGTGATTGAGAGAGAAATTTAGAGAGAGAGTAAGGGGTTTGAAATTGGGAGGGTGTTTGAATTAATGAGTGAGTAGTGGTGCGTTAAAAAAAAAATTCTTTTCTTTTTTTTTTTATTTTTATTTGGGAACACCTCGCCGCGGCGAGCTTCCACCCCGCTGCGGCGAGGTTTGCCCCGTAGGCTACTGGCAGAACCTCGCAGCGGCGAGGTGGAAGCTCGCCGCGGCGAGGTTTCTGCCGTAGCTTACTGCCTCCACCTCGCGGCCGGGAGCTTCCAGCTCGCGACGGCGAGGTCATTATTATTATTTTTTTTTTAAACAACACAATTACTCACCTTTCTTTTGTTCGCGACCCATGGTTCGTTTAGCTTGACCTCGCTCGATTGTGCTTGTCAATCTTCGATCTTTCAATCGCGCTCATTTACCTACAACATAAGACACGAAAACGAAAGCAAAAACAAAAACAAGAACGACACAAAACACAAAACACAAACACACAACAACAAAGGAAAAAAAAAACAATAGGCTCGGGTTGCCTCCCGAGAAGCGCTTGTTTATAGTCGTGAGCTCGACTTGAAACTTCTCTTTTCTTTTAGGGTGGCCAATAATCGAATAGGATCCCATCGGGATCAAGTATAAGCCCCGGTCTCTTTGCTTTTAAATTCGTCCCACGCTTTAATTTTTTCATTGTACGGTCTTTTGGGATGGATTTGAACCTCACATCAAATTGAAAACTTTTATCTCCCGGTTCAAATCTCTTGTAATCTTTACTCATAATTATCCATGTTGCTTTGCTCGGGTGGATCCACTTGTCTTCTTTGGGAATAACCAAGTCCACGTAAGAATATTTTATGACCTTTTGATCAAACCCTTCATCCATGATGAATTTATCTTCTTTTGCAAGCTCTTTTGATCCATCTTGTTCTTCATCTCTAGTAGGAAGCCCATTTATTTCTAACATTTCACTCGGCTCATTAATACTTTTGTTAGGAGCAACTGGCCCATCATAGGCTTTTCCATTCAGCAATGTGAAGCCTTTGCAATGCTCATTTATACCTTGTTTGGGCGATTCGGTTGTACTCGGCAAAGTTCCAAGGGGTCGTATGAATAAAGCTTGTGAGATTTGCTCCATTTGTGTTTGGAGATTCCTTAATGCCCCCGAGTCTTCTTGCAATTGTTTGGAAATTTCTTCCAATTTAGAATCATTGTCAACCATGTGTTTGGTGGTGTGCTCCATGAACTTAGTGAATGCTTCTTCCAAAGATGATCTTGCTTCTACCGGAGGTTGAGAATATTCATGATAGTTCGGTTGGATGAATGAAGTAGTCATCATCATATCCGGGTGTGGTCCACCTCCCCACTCATTGTTCCTTGGATAATACGGGTTATCTCCCCATTCGATATTGTAGCCATTGTAAGTGGGACTCGGCTCATAATGATTACCCATGTATGAATTCTCATATTGAAAATGAGTTGTACTCATTGGACAACCGGCGATTGTGCTCTCCCCCATGCAATGCATACAATAACAAAGTGATCGTCCCTCGGTTGACCTTGGATAGCAATCATTGTAGGCCATCGTACCTAGAAGACAAGGATCTCAACGTAAATAACAAATCCAAGCTAAGATATACAAGAATAAAAATTGGCAAACAATCGTTACAACTCCCCGGCAACGGCGCCAAAAACTTGTTGCGTTCCAAATACTAATTGCAAACACGCAAGTATACGGTCGTCTACAAGTAATAAAGTGATAAGGAGTGTCGAACTCACGAGGAATTGTTCAATTAATTACCAACTAACGTCTTGTTACTTTGACTTAGATTTGTAAATTGAGTATGGTGAGGTGATGGTGGTTTTGATACTACAACTCAATTAAGGTGACTAAGGAAACTAACACTTGACATAATATATGAAAAGGCTTCTTCGATTTTACGTCACCTAGTTCAATTCAAGACAAACGACTCAACAATTGACAACCACACTCATGTTTGTTGTTCAAGATTTCATAAAATATTCATACGTATCTTCCGAATAGCTTACGAACCTACCAAAGTAGACTAATCCAATTTATGTCTAAAAGGATTAAGCCTAAGTGATGCATTAATTCCAAACCTTATTAGAACATGAAATGACCTAGGTATATTCCTATCCTAAAATCAAATCACAACCTAGTTTTACAATCTAATCTTTAATCCACTATGCCTAGCAATTAAAGATCAATTCATTTCATCCTATGGTTGATCAAACCACAAGTTGACAAAAGCTCAAACTAGTTTAACAAACACTTGTATACAAGCATAGCAACAACAATTAACTCATCATTTAATCAAGAATCAAGAACCAAACATAGGATCAATAAAAACATAGAACAAAGGAGATTAGCTACTCATAACATTAAATAAATCATTCATTACATTAAGGAAAGCCATAAATGTAAATGAACAAAACAAGAAAGATAGAGTTAGAGCAAGCTTAGGTGATGAGGTCTTCAACAACTTCTCCCTCAATGCCTTTTTATCTTCTTTGGGGAGTCCAAGTGAGAGTTCCTCTTTCAAAAGTGCCAACCAAAGCTTTTTCTCCAATGGAGGCAAGATGAAAGAAAAAGTGAGATGTGTCTATGAAGTTGGTTGAATGATTCCACCTTTAAGCCTCTAACCTAGAGAAACAACAAGTTCCTCATGCCTTAGTTACCCTCCAAACTATGGCAACTAAGGCCAAAAAGTCCCCATAAAAGGTTTGGATTACAAGTGGGATCAAAGGGGGAAAATACAAGAAACCCCCTGCCTTTCCCGCAGCAGAAATCTGCTGGTATCAGGTACCTCGCCGCGGCGAGCCCTGACCTAGCCGCGGCGAGCTTTAGGCCGTAGGTTTTCTGCAGATTTTCTGCTCTGCAGTACTTCCTTCCGAGCAGCATATATTTTGATTCCGAACTCTAATTGCGGATCCGTAAAGTCCGTAGCGTAGCTAACTCACTCATCTATGACATATCCAAAATTCAGCTCATTTGGATCATCTGTGTAATATTTATGCATGTTCTAGTGAGAAGCTATCTACATTCTTGTACAATTTGCTCCGGGTTCTAATTGCTTTGAAGCTCAAGCTTGACTCGAGGGGTGGGTAGAGCGACTCGCATCATTGATACGCAACTCCGAATCTCTCTAAGATGTCAATACCTACAAACCAAAGAGAAAACGATCAAAACGAGAACAAAAACAAAAAAACGAACAAAGGCCAAACAAAGGGGCCAAAAGCACAAAAGACACGAAAACACGCAAAGACACACAAAACTCGGATCAAAACAAGATGTTTTGGGCTTAAAGAGATAGGTAATAACGACGTTTTCACGGCGTTATCAATTTGACAACTAAAAAAAAACTAAAGGTGAGGAAGATTTATAGAATCTGCCTCCAGACTTTTCATCCACGCTCTTACCAATTTTTTAATGCACCAGTAAACAAATGTGCCCAAGTGAATAAATTCATGTTACCTAAGATTTGACAACTCAACAAAGCGAAATTTTTTGGAGGGTTGAGAATATATCTATATGTCCTTATGTACAATACTATAATCTCATGTGATATAAATCCCAAGCGAATATTCAATATGTTACCAAAGATTTGACAACTCCAAAAAAGTCATATATTGAGGTAAATGAACATAATATGCAATAGATTGTTAAATGTAAGTACTATAACTTGTAACAGAACCTATGCATTAAAAATCCATAAATACATCAACAAAAGTCTCACTACCACTTGTTAAAAGTCAACTACTGATCATGTTGCAACCAAAGAAATTAAATATGCCATTAATTATCATGTAAAAATAATATGAATGCACACCAATCAGCATCACCTGTATGCATGCATAACTATATCAATAATTAACATATGTCTCCACAACACTATTTAAAGCCCACCAGTGATCGTTGTTCAAACCATATAAATGTATCCAGGTGCTGCTCAAACATGTTAAAACACCTAAAAAGTTCATATGCACTACAAAAAATGTATTATGACACAACCAAGACATGCTAAAATGTTTATATGTCCAATTATAAGGCACTAGGCACTAGTGATCATGTCACCCAATAAAGGCAATATGGAAAGAATGAAAAAGAAACATGGTAAACCTATATTACACTATTTGCATCATATATTATTGTATCTTACAAAAATTTATGGGTATTAATACACACACATGTCATATAAAACATAACATTTCAGTTGTCCCAGTAAACCAATTAATTCACATTACCAGGTAATTATAAACCAAGTAGTAATGAGCAAGCATAATAGTGCACAAATTTTCATAATCTTGAAATTATAGAGTAAAGTCTTAAGTGATGCTTTAATTTCCAGAAGAGATGCATCTAAACGCATGTTCTCTTCTTGTAATAGTCTGTTGTTGCCTTCTACATGTTGACTCGTTGCAATATTCCAGGGATTATTGCTAGTTCATGATCAACCCATTTAGGGGTGGGCGCGGGTAGGGTATTGGGTATTTCGGGTCGGGTACCCGACTTGGCGGGTAGCGAATTTTCATACCCGAAACCCTACCCGATTTGGCGGGTACCCGAAATTTTCGGGTATTTCGGGTATTGGATATTGGGTACCCGAAATTTCACACTTTTTTTTTCAAGAATTTTTTTTCAACATATATGTACGTAAAATTGTAAATAAATGAATTCAAACATTAATTGTACACAATAACTTCAAAACAAAACAATACAAATGTCTCAAGCCTTCAAGATTCAAGTATTCAATAAACTACAATCAAATCAAACTCCAAGTCATAATACTAAATTGAATAATTGATTGAGCAGTAGGAATACTAAAATTGATTTTCAGACTTGGGAGTTCAAATGTCGGCTGCTCAGTGCTGTGAGAGTGTGAATAGGGGATAGTGTGAAACTGTGAATAGGAAATTTAGGTTTTTTTTCCTTTTCTACCCCAACTAATTGTTAAAATAAATATTGGGCATATTTTGGGCTATCAATTATTTAATTGGGCCAAAACTTTTTTTTTTAAAATACCCGAATACCCGTTCGGGTATGAAATTAATACCCAATACCCTACCCGAAAATATATTTCGGGTTCGGGTACCCAAACCAAAATGTCAAAATACCCATTTTTTGTCCCAAACGGGTCGGGACGGGTCCCAAAATACCCGACCCAAACGCCCACCCCTAAACCCATTCAAAGAAGCTACACCTCTGGCCTTGAAAAGCATTCACAAACAAATATTAATGTTAAACAACTATCACATAAAATTTATATTACTGAAATAATTGAAATAAAAAATCATAACATTTCATAACCTGAACCCCTGCACATCTCAAAAATCTTCTGCCGAGATTTGTTGGAGTTTTATAAATAAACAGCCTGACAATGTTACCATAATAGCATGTTGCCAGTGATGTGAACACTGGGACCTCCAACTCCGCCAGACCAATTACTACGCCATGTACTATTGGAAGAGTCATCTATTCCAGATTAATCAGAACCTATATGAAACAATGAGATAACAATCAGTATCAATAAAACCCTAAATTCAATGAGAACTAATTTTGTGAAAATGGAAAAACCTAACAATAATAACAATTAAACATAAAGCTTTAATTAAAAAAAAACCCTAATTTATTGAAAATTTAAAACCTAGAAACCATTCAACTTAGATGTATTCAGTCTCTGACTTCGAAGAACCCGTACAAAGAAACCCATATATGGGTTGATAAAATCAAACCAGATATCTTCGAGCAAATACTTCAAAAAAAATTCACAACTCCTCCGAAGAACTCAAAAATCTTACGGCAAACCGTAGTAAAATGAACTAAACGGGCTATTCAAAAGGAATATCATCTCAGATTTCAATGATGATTGAAGTTGATTTTTGGTGGGACGAAGACAGTGAGAATAGGAAAACGGCGGAGGAGAGAAATTGGAAAAAATGAAGTGTCAGATTCAAACCCTAGCAACTTAGATTTCAAAATATCATCTCAGATTTCAATGGTGATTGAAGTTGATTTTTGGTGGGACAAAGACGAGAAGAGAAGAGGAGAACGGCGGAGGAGAGAAAACGTAAAGAAATGAAATGTCATTTTCAAACCCTAGCAACTGGATGATTACTGTTGGTGTAAATTAGAGAAGGTTTTGAAGATGACAAAAAGGCCATAAAGGTTTTGAAGATCAAAAGGTTAAGTCATCAACTAAGAACAGCTTAGTGAAACCTATCTCAAGGTCTGGAAGCTATGTGACCGAATCAGTCGAGTGGGTTCTCAGATCAGTGAAGATCAGATTGGTTATCATCAGCCGAGTCAAGATAGATGTGTTCATTCTTGAATCAGCAGAGTAGCCATCAGCTCAGTACTCCCATCAGCCAAGTGAAGACGGTCAGTAAGCTGTCCAACGGTAACCAGCTGAGTGCATTAAATGCGACTGACAGAAAGTACAGCAGACTGTACTGTAGCAGTTGCAGGGAGCCGTTCCAGAAAATGGGGACCAGAACTCGAGGACTGCAGATTTCTGCCTCATCTTCAACGGTCAGAAATTCAGATTCGAGAGTATAATAACTGAAGATCTAAAAGAGACTTGCACAATTCAAGATCACATCCTTAAGAGCGAGATCCATCAGTTGAGTCGTCTGATCACAAGCCCAGTCATTTGTTGACGAAGCTTCTCGTTGAAGAACAGAGAACTTGTGTTGTCTGTCTGAGTGACTTTCAACTGAGAAAAGAAAGGAGTGTATATCCATCTGTGTGAAGTGATATAGCTTCTTAGTGTAGGTTTCCTTTGTGAGCTCCTATACTGAAAATAGCGTGAGGAGTGTAGATCCATCTGTGTGAGTGATCAAGCTTCGGAGAGTAGGATTTCTGTGTGAATTCTTACTGCGCACTTGTGGCCATTTCATTTGTTGTTTGGCACAAGCATTGTATACTGTTAACTTTGTATTTTCTAGTATAACCCAAGATATGTGTGACTTGGAAGAGTGGACTAAAGGATTTAAATCCATATAACCACTATAAAAATTATGTGTGTTTGATTCATAGTTTCTTTACCTTGCTTATTTTCAAAATAACTCAAACATACGAACTGAACCAAAAGATTTTAAAAGGAGTTGTAAAAACTGGGGATAAAATCTTTTGAGTGAGAAAACTTAAAGAGGAACAGATTGGTTGAAAAACACTTGATAAATCCGCTGCCAACTAGTTTCTAAAACTCTGATATTTTATCTGAAACAGCCTAGTGAAATCAGATGAGTGGTCAACTCTGCTGTTCAAAGCTTTGTGCACGATCAGCTTAGTAATCTTACGAATCAGATCAGCTTAGTCTGCTGACAGAAAAAGTTCAAGAAAAAGTTTTAAAGTTTTCAGAGGTCTATTCACCCCCCCCCCCCCTCTAGACCTCATTGACCACTTTTGGGACCAATAATTACTTTCACTTTGATCCAACAGTTGAGGGTGGGATAAAAATCAATGGTTAGATCTCATTAATCAATGGTGAATTCGCAATTATACTATAATCGAGCAACCGAACCGAATATTAATTTGTTGGACCAAAGTCCAATTAACATAAAAATATTGGCCAACACCTCACTAAATTATTAGGTCTGATATTTTAATAAGGCCAAATTAGAAATTGGGTCGATTAACATCGGCCCAAACGAACGGGGCCTTAGTTTATTACATAAGCACAATTGCACAAACATATATATCATAAATATATTTAGAAAAAATTACTAACATTCACAATTGAGCTTTTTTGTGTTCAAGACTTCAATGGGTTGGGACTTGGGTTGGGTGGATGGCCGGAGGTGGGGCGGCGGCGGTCTGGTGGCAAGAGGTGGCAATGATGGCTAGAGTTAGGGTTTGTAAATGTTGGGAGTACTAAAAAATTAGGCTTTTCATTGGGGCTTAGAAATTGGGTAGAATGAGTTATTATTTGAGTGGGTTGTGTGATATTAATTGGACTAAGATTATATTTGAGATGAAAATTTCATATTGGGCTGATTTATTGATTCTTTTTTTTAAGGAAAAAAAAAATACACTACTCCTACACATAAAAATAATTTGGGGGGGAAGGGGGCTATAGCCGCCCCTTGTCCCTATGTACGTCCGCCTATGTGTATCATCCCTACACGTGAACATTTTGATAATGTCATCATCAAATTCAAAAGATAGTGTGACAGGCTTAAAATATAAAAGTTTAAAATGCTCACATGTGGGGTGTGTGAAGAATGCACTCATAATGGTTGTGGATACACGCCGAGATTTGAAGGTGTATCATCCCTTCACCTGAACATTTTGATTTATAACCAAAATATGTGGCCGACTGTAACATCCAATGGACATTTTTTAAATATGAATGTTGGCTACGAGTAACCCCTGAAGATATTGTATTCTTTCAAAGACACCACTTGTGTTATAATATTATGACACACCTTATGCTATAATTTTATTACATAAATACCTAGCTCCATGTGGGTGTAATCGATCAGGAGTAAATTTGAAAAATTAAAAAAAAAATTTGCTGATATCATCAAATTCCATTAGTTTTTAACGTCGTGAGATTTTTCTTTTTTTTTTTTTTTGTGTATAAATAGACAATACTAGAATGAATGTCCCTGAATTTTTCAAACAATGGAGAATTTTTGTTATATGCCCAAACTTTAGGAGGTTTGAGTGTAAATCACTATTAATTTAATTATATAATTAATATAACTACTTTGGAAGTGATAAAAAGACAAGTGTATGCCTTACTTCTTTTTCATTCAAGGAAACTAAAACAAATAAACTAGTGATAAAGTATTTGAGTTTTTCAAATTTGGCTTAAATTGTGTGTTTCAACTCTGCTAATCTGCTAATGACCTGGAATGCAAGTGAGTCCCAACCGAGAAAAGCAAACATAGATACACATACCAAGTATCACCTTGCATGGTCTAATCATTGATCCGAAAATTTCTACAATAAATTGGGTAAGTCACTAGTATAGTTCCCTATCCACGATTCTGTTCTGCTATTTAGTTACTGGAATCATTTTACTGGAATACTTAGTATAGGATGAAAATCCCCCGGATAGAAAGTTATTAATGTTTATGTAGAACTAGAGCCGGATCTAAGCGTTGGCTAGGTAAGCGTCCTGTAGTAAGAGGAGTAGTTATGAACCCTGTAGACCATCCCCATGGGGGTGGTGAAGGGAGAGCCCCAATTGGTAGAAAAAAACCCACAACCCACCCGACCCGACCCAACTCGAACCCGACGGGTTATAAACTTAAAAAATTTAAAATGGGTTATAATTTGACCCACCCGAAAGCCACGGGTCGGGTAGCGGTTTTAATTGTTAAAAAACACCCCTGACCCGACCCATTAATACATACTCCAACAGACAGTTTCTCACTTTCTCTCACCCCGCTTCAGTTTCTCTCACCCCGAAAATAATTAGGGCTTCTTTTCATCTCTTTCTCAAATTCAATCAACCCTTCATTGAACATAGAAGCCGCCTCTTCCCGCCGCCCTGCTCGAACTCACGCCGCCCAACCCGCCGCCCTGCTCGAACTCACGCCGACCAGCCCGCCGCCCTGCTCGAACTCACGCCGCCCAACCCGCAGACCGAATTTGTGCGACCCTCCCAGCCCAATAGGTGACTTATTTCTTCCTTGGTTAATTTCTTGAATTGTTAGGCCTTCTTGAATTGAATTGAGCAGTCTTGGTGTTTAGTACTTTCCTTGTTTTCTTTAATTGCATTTGTTGGACGGGTGGTTTTTTCTCTCTTTGTTCAATCTCTATGTTTATCTATACATTTGGAGTGAAAATTTGGGGATTTAATGGATGAAGATGATGACTGTTGAGTGGGGATTTAGCAAGCTAGAATTAGTGGATCATCTGCTTTATTTAGTTGATAAAAAGATTACATATATATGGATCTTGGAGGATCATTTGGACAATTATATGTCAACTTGGTTTTAGTATCCCTTAATGACCCCTTATTAGAACATCTGGAATATAGGAATGAAGGAAAAACAACAAAATAGTTAAAGACAAACAGATATGAAGTTGGTTAGGATTAATATTACAGTAGTTCTTAGACAAAGAATTACTATTATAATATTATTCAACACTCTGCAGGTGTAGTGAAGTGCCAGTAGTTCTTAGACAAAGAATTACTATTATAATATGTTTAGTTTAAATTATATTCTATTAATGGTTTCCATTTTATTGAAACTATGTTCTGTATTTTTATTTTTAGAAGTATTCATTTGAAGCTATGTTCATTGTCTAGTACGTTTCATGTTCATTGTCTAATTTTGTGTTATACTTATTATGTTTTCATTGTACTTTTTAGATGGAACATGGAAGTAATGCAACTGAAAGCCAAAATCCTATTTCGAATATTGAAAGTCAAGGAGCATGTACATCTAAATCAATTGACAAACCACCTCCCGGGCATATACATCTAAATCCACTTGTGACATTTTAATTTTAGACTAGTTTATTATGTTTGAGAAACTTGAGATATTTTAGTTTTGTACTAATGATTTTATGTTGTAGACTCGTAGTTTTATGAAATGTCATTGTTTTTGTGTAACCCGCCACCCGCCCGCCAACCCGCCCGCACCCGCCTCACCCGAACCGTGCGGTTGATGAAATTAAAAATGCGGGTGCGGTTTGAAGTTTTGGCAACCCGAATGTGACGGCTCGGGTTGATTTTTTCATCGTCAGCCGCCAAAACCCGACCGCGTTCACCCCTAATCACCTCAAGTATTATTTATTTTCCAATTTAATACAAATATTGGTATATTCTATGTACTTACTGGTTTAACATTTATCTTCTCACATAAAATAATATTTGACATCACTAGATTTTTTTCTTTTCTTTTCTTTTTTTTTTTTTGTTTTTTTTATTTATCAAACATCATCACTAGTTCTGAGCTATCACTTTTGGGAACATAAATTATAAGTAGGGGTGTTCAACGAAACCGCGAAACCGCCCCAACCGATCGATCCAACCCAAACCGACCGCAATTTGCGGGTCAAAAGTTGGATGGGTTGATCTTGGGCTTCTTGAAAAAAAGACCGCAAATTGCAATCGGGTTTGGTTTTGTACATTTTTAAACCGCATAAACCGCATCCGACCGCACTATATATATAATTTAATTTAATTTAGTCCTACTATTTAAACAATGAGAAATATAATCCAATTTTTATACTTTAACTAACTAATCTCAATCCATAACTCAAAGCCCAACATCTATAATAAAGAAAACCCTACTACCTTAACTTTTCTTCTTAACTTTTCTTTAGCCTCACGTTTTCTTCCTTCCCAAGTGAAGATGATCTAAAAAAGTTTTCCCTTGCAAAAGAACAAAAAGTACAAAAATTTCTTTGGTTACTTTAAAAATTTCTTTGGTTACTTTAAAAATTTCTGGAAGCTCATTTGTTACATCAAATCTTTTATTTCATGAAATGGTGAGCATCTATGCTAATATTGATACTTTGGGTAAGAGTAATGATGTTTTCTTAAAAAGAATGGCTACAAAAATGAGAGAAAAGTTCGACAAATATTGGTCAAATGTCAAGAATATGAATGAATTGTTGTTTATTGCTGTTGTACTTGATCCCCGTTATAAGATGAAGTATGTAACATATTGTTTAAATCTCATGCATGGATCTGGGAGTTTGAAGGGAATAGAATTTGTAAGGAATGTTGAAAATGCATTAAATGACCTTTATTATCATTATATGGAGATATGTGAATCTCATGGCTCAAAAGTTAGAAGTGATACTCCAAGTTCAACTACAAATAATATGGAAGTTGACGAAGTTGGAGATGTGATGAAGTTCATAGTATCTGGATTTGACAAACATTTGGAACAAGTTGATGATAAGAGAAATGTCTCAGAATTATCACAATATTTTGGAGAACCTCATGAGAAAAGAGAGGGGGCTTTTGATATCTTAAATTGGTGGAAATGTAATTCCTCAAGATACCCAATTCTTTCACGAATGGCCAGGGATGTTTTGGCAATTCCAGTATCCACAGTTTCTTCTGAACAAGCATTTAGCACTAGTGGTCGAATACTTGATCCTTTCAGAAGTTCTTTAGATCCAAAAACTGTACAGGCCCTCATATGTGCTCAAAGTTGGTTGCGTTCTAAACCAATCGATCTTGTGGATGCGATGGAAGAAATAGAGAAGTACGAAGAAATGCAAGAAGGTACATCAATTTATTGCATCCATAGCTCTTTTCTAAATTTATTAAGATATCGAGTTCATATTCTTAATCATAATAAAGGTTTATTTTCTTTACATATTTTAATTTTTTTAGAGCTTTCTGCTTCAAGTACATATACAATACATAATGTTGAAGATTAAGCTTTACAAAGAAAGGTAAGTACATTTTCTTTTCTTGAATGTTCGACCTACTTTAAGAGTTTGATATTACTAATTTAATGATATTTATTCGATGTTTTATGCTTGGGGAATTGATATGTATAATTTATCTTTACAGGTATAAGTTCGATATTTTTCAAGACAAGTCAAGATGCAAAATAAGTCATGGAATGAATTTCAGAATTCTTAGCTATAACATGATTTTTCTAGCTATTTTTAGTTCGGGATTATTAATGAAAACTTGTTAACCTAGTGTTTTGAGATTATTTTTAGTTTTATTCAAATTATGTATCCACTGAAGATCATATCTTGTTAGTTGATATTTTGCATTATCTACATATATTTCCTATGAAAATCTATAAAATTTATTCAAAAAAATAAAAATTGATAATTATTTAGTGCATTTACATTTAACTTATCAAATAACAAAAATACATTAAAGTTAAGAGTTTTGAGACCGCAAAACCCGCCCCAACCCGCCCCAACCCGAATGGACCGCAAAGTGCAATCTCAAGCCTTATTGGGTTGGGTTTGGACTAGGTTAATAAGAACCCGCAAATATTGAGTTGGGTTTGGGCGAGTATAAAACCGCACTAGACCGCACCGCGAACACCCCTAATTATAAGTTACCTCAAAGTTTTATTTTTATAATTCTAACTTAAAACTCTGCCAAAAATGAAGGGAACAAGATAAATCGAACGAATGGATCTCACTACAAGAAATTTGTTTTTTTTTCTTTTTTTTTCTTTTTTTTTTTTTTTTTGTCACCAAACACTAAGTATTAAATTTGTCACAAATTTTTTAACAGACAACTACTAAATATTTTACTAAAATAATTTATATAAACATAAACATATTAGTGACGATAACTATAAAATTATTCTCACTATTAACATTTAATGATATAGCTAAAAAGTGACCACCAACAAATTATCACTATTAATTCAGTGCAAAAAGGGTATAGCTAGTTGTAAAATATAACATTTATATTGTTATATAATTGTCACGAGTTAATGTAAATTTACCCCTCATATGAAATGCATAATATTTAATTTATCCCCTTATAATTTATAAAAATAAAAAACTACTTTACCCCCTATAAAATTTTAAAGAAGCAACAAAACTCCTTCAGCCGGAGAGTAACTTGTCGAAATTGATAGTGGCCATGAATTTGACCAATTTATTTCTTTCTATATAAAAATAAGTTTCTTCAATTCCTGGGGGAAACTTTAATATTTTTTTCATTAAAATTGAAATTATAGATTCATCACGTACGTGACTTGAACTTTGCAAATTTTTCCTGTCAAAATCTATAATATTTTTTAAGTTGGTGAAAATTAAATTTTCGGGCAAATTAGACATAAGTTGATCATTTTTGGTGAATAAATAATTTTTTTGGTCAAATAAGATATACATTGATGATTTTCGACGAAATTAAAAAAATTCGACGATGAGAATTGAAATTGATGACGTGACACAATAAATGACTTACATTGTCAAGGTACCACAATAAAGAACCAATTTTGAGTCATATTAAAGGGCCAAAATAAAATTTTGTCAGAATATTTCATTCAAAACCTAGTTTAGTAATAACAAATTGATATATCAAATATTATACTATCAACATATCAGTGGACACTTAGGACTAAGTCAAACTCAAGGGCAGTCAAAGACATATGAAACCAGCGGGTCGATCCAACTAAGAGAATCGTCGTCCATGAATCAATGAACTCAAGATTGACATATGAAACAACACTACTATATGTCGACATGGTCCACCGAATCGAGCTATATCTAAGATATGTTAGTTCATATGACAATGGTATCTTCATAAGGATGTGATCCGGATCAACCCGAATACGACCCAGCCCACCTTAGAATTCTTCCCACAATAAATTCCACTGATATTCTATTTCAATGTACGCATTAAATACAACATCTATTGTTACTCTACTCGATCATTTTCTCAAACTTATGACTAGGCATAGAGGGATATCATTTGATCAACAATTTTATACACCATGATAAGTTTCTTTGAATACATGATTAGGTTTCAAATCAAATGAAGTTCAATTCTATCTAACCGAAAAAAAAATCATATTTGACAAAGGTTGTTGACAACTGTCATATTATCATTGACCTCTTACGATCACCGCAAATATCTTTCATTAAACCAAATAATTAGGATGTTTAATAAGAAAATAATGTATACAATTTTTTCAACTGCATTAGACCGATTAAATCATGAACCAATAATTTAATCGATTTGAAAGAACTTGTTTAATATGTTGTATTAAGACTAAATATATTCAATATGTTCCAAGACCCTATAACAAGAATTTATTCATGTTATCTAAAATTTATGTGAGATATTTTAGTTTTAATGAGTTGTGACTGAATTAAACATATGAATTTGTGAGTGATGATCGAATCAGTCAGAGAATATGTGAACCGATTGATTGATCGAGGCCATTTTATTATTCGTTTACTTTAAAAAAGTTTATATAATGTGAAAAATATTAGATGACTTATTGATGGAAAAGATATTTGAATCTTCGACCTCATGCCTAGATTTATAAAACATAGAAGGCACTTAAAGAGCTTTTCTAACTTTTTCATTAAAAGGACCATAAGCCTTTTTATTTAATGAATAAATTCGTTCACCAGCCAACTAATTTATGAGAAAAAACTTTAGAATTAATATCTTTCAACTTTGTCAATTAAATAAAATTGCAAATTTACTGTATTATAACAAAGAAATAAGATTTTACTTATATGCATCAAATAAACCTTTTTTTAAAACTATATTTATAACAATGAGGACTCGTTAGTAGTGGTCTTTCTCTAGTTTAATACTAGTTATTAGTTCACTTTATTATCATTGAAATAGTTTCGACTCGATATAGTGTTTGATGTAACAATTATTCACCATCTTAAAAAAAATGATAGTCTCGATTGGAGAAACGTCTCAACATAGGGGTGGAGTTGTCTCGAACAAGCGAGAAAGTTCTTATAATTTTTATATTTGAAATTTTAGATATAAAAATCTAAATGTTTTAATTTTTAATCCAACTATGTTTGTTAGATTTGGTTAAATTTGACTAGCGCGGGTTATTTTGTTTTGTATTACTCTAGTAATATAATTATATTGAATAATTTTATTACTATTATTTTCAAATTTAGGGGAAAAATGTAATCATCATCATTATAACAATATAAACTCACGTCCTTCCATGTTATATTCTATAGTTTTTGAAAAAAATCATATATTGCCACATTCGAATCGATCGAGTCATGTCCAGTTGCCGAGTCCGTACATCTTAGATTGGAACAGGCTCCTATTGTTTGATAATAGGTTGTAATTGTAGGGAAATTCTTACCCAGACCGGGTTTGGCCGAACCCAAAACAACTACATGGCAAGTGTAATACACTTGCTTTGGGATTGGATGTAACTCCCAGGAGAGTGACCAATCACAAAGCAAGTGCAATACACTTGCTTGGTGGTTGGTTGGGTTTGGCCAAGCCAGGCTTGGACAAGAATTTTTGGTAATTGTATGTGACATTATCAAATAACATGAAGTAAGCAAAAAGTAACATCGTAAACCAGTGTTTTAAAAATCATATTGGACCGGTCGGTTCGATCGATTTAACCGATAATTAATTATCAATTCGTTCCGGTTAATTTTTCAAAACCAGCTTTATTCCTGATCAGTTTGAATCGAAAAAAAAATCGGTCAAAAACCGATAAAATCAATGAACCAGTGGACCGATTGAACCACTAGTTCACTTATAAAAATAAAAAGTTTACGCTATGGATTTTTATTTCTCTTCCACAACCTTTAAACTTCAACAATATTCTCACATCTCTTTTTCTATTTTTCACTTTGAATTAAACAAAATCAACAAAAAACAAAAAAATCTTATATTTAATAAGTTATATAAATATATTTGAGTATCAAATTCATTAGAAAAAGTCATGTTTTTCACAAACTTCAAGTATTTTTATTTTTTTATATAATTCAATGACAAAATTCATCAATAATTTTTCTTTTTCATAGATGATTAGTAATAAATATTATCTTTGATATGATGTTTATTATAATTTTAATTATTGCGTTGATATCATGATAATGTTATCATGCTTGTAATTTTGTTGCTATCATTCATTCTTAACTCAAATTTTGTTGAAAAAATCATTGATCATGAGATAAACATTTAGTTTATCGAAATAAACTTGAAAAAATGAATAATATATTTTTTTAACTTGAAAAGATGAATAATATATTTTTTTAAATAGTTGATTACATATATTAAAATTAAAATAAAATATTATATTGTAATGACGTCACACCGATTAAACCAGTGGTTAAAACGGTTAAATCGATCTAACCAGTAACAAGTAAGGCTACTGATGCGATGTCCTGTCCGGTTTTTAAAACATTGCTGATAACCCGAAAGTCAGTTTACATTTTTATACAGAGAAGAATTTATAAAATAAGCAAATCACACCACAAGTCGACATATATATAACCTCACTTTAGTTTTCTGCTTCAAAGCTTTTACTCTGATGGGCAATTGCCAGAATATAAAATTTTGACAATTTACTCCATATAAATGAAAGTTTGACTCTTTAGACCCAAAAATACTTTTTTAATCAAAATATACCCTACTGAAGTGTGGAAATCATGTATTTCGAAGTGAAAAATGTCAAATCCTCACGGTATAGAAATGAAAAGAAAATGACATAATTCATATATCATACATGCCCCATAATTATGTCTTAAATTCTATTAATTGATTAAGAAATAAAAAAGAAAAAATCAGCCTCGAGAAAACTAAGGCCCCATAACCTAGTGGGAAACTAAAGTACAAGAAAATCAATATAAGCCTACGAATTCATAACTTCATCCCTGCGAGCGCAAACAACCTCCAGGTAGAAGAAACTTAAACTTTTCTGCATTCTCAATCAAGTATGCAGGAATATGGACAGCCGAAGCAGAACGAGGAATCGACCCCATCTTTTTAATCAAATCCTTAAAAGAATACTCCTCAGGCAACATATCGAACAAATCATCTCCACGACATATGAGCTTTTGAATCCTAGGACACTCCAAAAACTCTTTACGTTTCACTCGGTCGGCATGACTATATGCAGTCATCTTAAATACAAATTCTTTCAAATATTTAAAGCAAAAGCTACAATGCCACCCTGCATCAGACAAAATAACATCAGTTTGCCTCGAGTGTCTATACTGAGTCCGGTGATTGTAAATATGGATCGTGGCCCTCCAGCTACTATAGTCAACTGGGAACTCGAACGAGTACAAATAATGTCTTAATTCAAGATGAAGTATAGGAGGAATCCCATCACACCATTGTAATAGTTTCACGGTATGAGGACTTGGTATCTCATCTGTGTCCGACATTATGAGTAAATCGCCCGTGGATATACCCGCCAGACGAAGCAACCCGTTCATAGCTAAACGTTGCTCTGCTTCGAGTATAAATGGATCTTCATTTGACCCGTATGATGAAATGCGACCGGGGAATACACCATGGACTATCTTTTCCTCGGCAAATGCGAATCTTTCTCGATTTGTAGCAAAATAGAGAGGTTTTGGGATTCCTGTAAAAGTAGTGTTGGCTTCTAGGATTACAAATTTAGTTACATATGGATGAAGTTCGTTCCATCTAATCTCGAGCAAGTCTAGTTCATTGCTGAATATAATTCCGTCGAATACACGGCGTGGTTCGGGTCGTAAGGACCAACCGTGGAGTCGACAAAGGTAGTCCATAGAGACATTTTCTGCATAATAATGTGGTATTTGTTCAAATGGGAGTGGAGGGTCGTCCCAAAGTGGTCGGAAGAAGTAGGTGATTTTTTGGTATTGGGTAAAAAGGACGAACATACAAATCGGTCCAAGTAATAATAGAAGAATAAAAAAGAATTTCAGAGGGATGCGTCTGGAGGTGAGACGAGGAGGTCTTGGGAGGGGCATGGTATGATTAACATGGAAGCATGGTTCCACCAATCACAATCTGCATTAGTAAAGAGGTTGAGTGAGATTGAGTAATCAATAAAATGTTTTTCTAAGTTCTATTTTTGTAATCAAATGACGTTAACAAAAGCATACAAAAGAGTTAGTATGTTTGCTCTGTAAAAATGACTTGGAGTACTACCTTAACTTGAAGTTGGACAGTAATAAATGGAACTTGACAGTAAAGACAACTATCAATTTACCAAATCTTTCATTTTTTTGTTTCTTCCTTCATTTATGAAACATGAATAAGGATTTGAACTGACCTAGGTTTCGCCCCACAAGGACAAGGCCATAACTCATTTTGTATCTAGTTCTTCCACAGGCTAAGTCCAAACCCGGTAGTGTCATCTCCCAAAACTCAATAAAACACTAAACCTATAAAAGATAATGATTTGACACTTATCACCTATCTTTCTCCTCAATCCCAACATCCAACTCAACCTAAATCAAATCTAAAATTTTATAACCCACAAAAGCATCAAAATAGTGTTTCAAAGATTTTGTTAAAACCATTCTAACCAGTTTTTCGAGACCACAACCAAGCAAAACCGGGTCACACCAATCCATATAACCATAGACTCCTTATGGATCTGGGTTACCCATAACCTATAAAAGCATAACCTATACGAAAAAATTGAAAGGTCATTCATTTGTCACCAACTACTTATTCAATCTAAGTAATACCTCCCATTTTTAAACCCACGGACTCTAACATAAACACACAATCCAAACCCTGTTTCAGAGGCTCCACTACCATCATCCCCAATAGTTTTCAACACCAAATCCAAGCGAAACTAGGCCAACATTAATCCATTTGGACCCATAGATTTTAGGTGGTTCTCGTGATTTTTCCCAAAGCAAAATAATTAGGTGATTCAACTCATTCAAGGACAATTGATTTATGACAGAAGACCAACTGATTTTAATGCAAAATATCAATGGCATACTAAGGATTACTTAGCTCAAGTCAGCTCAACAAAACAATTTCATCACTCAATAAAACATTATCATTCTCATCCCCGTATTCAAAAGATAAAACTAATTAAAATTCAGGGTCGGCCTGAAATATTAGGGGACCTAGGCGATATTTAAAATCGGGGCCCTATTTTACAAATTAGCTGATACTTTTTGGATTCAATCGTAATATATTTTTATGACATTTCATTCTTAAACTTTCTCTTAACAAAAGAAATATATATATATATATATATATATTGAAAATTCAAATATCGTGAATTTAGTTATATAACAAATGCAAACACATATAAATTGTTGTGTATCATATGAATTAAAGCAGCATAAGAAAATTCAACCAATTACATTAAACTCCATAGACATCTTATATTATATACACAACACAAGCTTTTTTTTTCTCGAGGTCTGAATCCATACACTTGAAAATTTCAAAATAACTTGGCTGAGCTTGCAAATTCATTCATCATTGAATACTTTTCTTTAGTTCAAATCCAAGCATTCTTGACAACTTTTAAAGTTTATCAATATGCTTATTTTTAAATAAATGGCTACAATATATAGAACATGGTTAAGAAGTTAGTATTCGGTAAGATAAAAGAAAGATAACATTTATTGAATTCAAATACTTTTAACTTTTTTTCTTTTGGGTAGATAGATTGAATATGAAAGTATAATATATGGCTAGCGATATTGCCAGAGCAGCAATTGTTGCTGCCAGAGCAAAATTATCATATTTCCAGAATTGCCCTCTTCATTAAATGTTCCTTAATTGCTATGTTTTAAATGACAATGCACTAATTAATTGATTATTTTTATCAACACTGTTGCTTCTCCTTTCTCCTAAATACGTAATGGTCACCATCCCACCATTATATAGTGTACTAAATTCTTTCACCCATCTTAACACTTCACTCATCAAGCCAACTGGAAAAAAAAAGCTACTTCATTTTTAAATTTCACTTCATACTGTTTTTGCTATATGAGTACAAGCAATGGTTCAACATCTCTTGAACGAAGGGGGCAGAAGGAGGAAAAATTGCTGTTAATTTAAGATTGGAAAAAATGTTCTCGAGTTCTTTAATGCTAAATAATTTAGAAAAAATTCTGAACTAAAGAATAAAATTAGTTTACAAAATGTTGTGGAAAGGAGAAATTTTATGTGATGAAGATTGAATCTTGATTTTACTAGAGTTCATAACTCTTCCGATCGATAAAGACATTAACTCAGTCAGTTATCATTGAATATTAAATTATAGTGCAATTCCTTAAATATTCAACATGTAAAAGTTTTTCTTTTCTGGAAAACCCAAATCATACTTTTCAGTTTTCAATTTAATTTTTAATTGTTTTCTTTTTCTCCTTTTTCTTTTGATTCCCATTCCCTCAAGGCTTAAAGTTTTGGGTTTTCTATTTGCTGTTTAACTCTTATGACAAAGATAAAAGAAGCCAAACAAAGTAAATTTAAAAACGATCCTTAAACTAGATTCCACAACAATTGTTTAATTACCAGTTAATTAAGTGCTAATATTGGTGGAGAGCTACAGTATTGGTATGGTGACATATAGAGTGTGATTTCAAAAGAAAAAATTATGGTGAAGGAGGGGATCGAGATGCAGGTTTTTTTTTAGCAGAAGATGCAATTGCTATGTTTAAAAAGATTAATTATAGGTACACACTTAGTTAGGCATTATCATTTAAAATTTAGCAAACATAAATATTTAAGAACATTTAATGAGAAGGGCATTTCTGGAAATATATTAAACTTGCTCTGGCAGCAACAATTGCTGCTCTGGCAATATCACTAGCCATAATATATCTGCTCGCGCTACTATCTTAGGTAGGGCTGTGCAAATGGTAGAACCGAACAGTACCAAATTTCGTTATACCGGTTGGTTCGGTATTTTGAAATCTCATACCGTTTGCCAAACAGAAAATTTCAGTTTGGTTCAGTAAATTACCGATTCAGTATGGTTCAATTTGATTCGGTACAAAAAAAAAAACCGAAAATTTATTGAATCAAAAATAATTTGACTTGAATACATATATATGTAAATAATAATATGCTTCCTACCACTCTAACCACTCACCAGAAGTTGAATAGAAATTATAAAGAATACATCAGAGACCCCCTAGCCTCAGTCCCCTCTCCAGAAACTACTTTAGCATCATTCAAGTTTCGGGTTTTAATGCAATTAGAACCCAATTTATTAAGAGAAAATCAGAAAAAGAATAAAATTGGGCATTTAGAATTTGGACTGTACCTCCATAAATTACAAACCTGGGCAAAGAGAGATGGTGGAGGAGCGATGGAGGTAGGTGATGGCGGCGCTGTGGGATTCAGAATTGAAGAAGAAGAAGATTTGGGATTTGCTCCAAGGCAGTCCGTAGAAAAGAAGTGAGTCTTTACCTTTTAAGAATTGGGGAAAAAAAAAGAAAAAGAAAGGGGTATACCTATAGGTTGGATTCGGTAAGTTAGATCTACGGGATAACATTTAATATAACTTCATCATATCAATTTTTGGTATCTAGTCATAGTAGTTTTAAAGTTTGTACGGTACAAAAAATCGAATTATTTGGTTGGATTATCAACCAGTTCAGTCCATTATAAAAAAAATTAAGACGTGTTAAGACGTGTATGTAATTTGAGTATTCTTTATAATAAATTAATATTAAAAATTGTACATTGATTCAAACTCGTTGAATCTAAGTTATATCAAATTTTAATTTATTAATGCAAAATAACAATATCATAATATTTTTCCAAAATAATAAGTTGCATCAAATTTTAATTTATTAATGCAAAAACAACAATATTATAATATTTTTTTCCAAAATAATAAGGCAAAATAAAACAAAATCACTTATACTATCAATTATCATATTCTTCCTCCGTTTTTTATTCATTTTGGAGGATTGAAGACAGACTTTAAGAATTATAATAAATAGTCAATTTTTTTAAATAAAAGTCCCAAAATACCCTTTTAATCAAAAAATCATAGCATTAATAGAAGGGTAAAATTGGTATAAAAAAAATTAATTCTACATTTAAATTCTAAAACGATAAATAAAAAAATGGATGACTAATCTTCATCATTTGACACCAATAATATGATTTAATCATTTCAACATAAATTAGATCAACGGATCTTACATAATAAACACAAGGAGAATTTCAATAGAATGTGTAATTTTAATCGAAAAATCAATTTGATAGATTAAATCTATTTTAATGTCACGCTACGATTATTCTCCAACGCATCTTAACCAATACATGATGCATTAATGTTATTATAATATAATGCAGGTAAAGGGGGCAGACAGAGCAGAAATATATATTAGTCCACAAAGATATCTAGGACATTCTTTTTGTATATTCATGGTTCTAGATTATGAAATAAAACGCTCTAGACAAAAATATATGAAAAGCCTCTAGAGCATCATATTAGCCACTAGATCAATTTGATTTTCACCGTCTGTTTAAGAATGTGGTTATATAAATAGGGCAAGATCTTATTTTAAAATTTTCATTCATACATATTATTTGACCAAAACATAAAAAAAATTCAGAGATACATTTACAATAACAAATAAAATAATTGAGGCTCCTCTACAGACGGGGCCCTAGACGAGGGCCTAAATTGTCTAGCTATAGGACCCGCCTTGTTAAAAATTATATATGTATATATATAACAACATTGCAACCTCATTTTCTTCACAAATTGCCGGATATCAATTAACTAAAATGCAATAATAGCAGGTAATGACAAGAACCTAATACATGAATCTCAGAATTCAAACAGATTACACTAACTTGCTAAAGAAACAGAGTGCGGTGTGGATTTAAATTCCATCCCTTATTATTTTTAAATAATTTCGGTAAATTGTTTTTCTATGTGGGCAAATAAGCTTGCATAAGCGACATAACTCCTTTACTAACTGACCTAAAATTCAAAACATAAAAACCATGAAGAGAAAAGGGGAAAATTTGACATTACGATTCTGACAATCGACGAAAAATTAATCTGTGACACAATTACGGCATACCTTAACAATCCACTAGAAGAAAAGACTCAACGACTTAATAATGACAATTCGTGTAATATCCGCGGCGTGTAATGATGAGATCGGGATTCTATGTGCTTAACACCATCTAATTTAGATTTAGTATATCTTATTCATCTATGAGACACGGTTTCTCCCCTGAACTTATAATTAAGTTGCACTTTTTCGACTGAATTTCAATATTTGGTACTTTCCACCTAAACTTACATTAATGTTGCACTTTCTCCAGGAGCTCTTTTCCGACCATTTTTCGGGCTAAACAATGTAGGAGAAAAAGTGCAACATAAAAGTTCGGGATGAAAAGTACTGTAAGGATGTAGGTGTAGGGGTGAAAAGTAAAACTTTTATTTAAGTTTAAGAACGCTCAATTTTTTGCAACCAGTTATAATCAAAGGCAAAAACATAATTTTAAAAATGATGTACAATTATAATAAGATATATAATACAATAATTTAGGACAATATTATCACATTTCAAATGGATACAAATATATATATATATATATATATAGACATTATAGAGTGAAAAAAATTGAGCATACATTGTAATTTTTTTTTAAAATTTTTTTTTTAATACAAACATTATACTTTAATGGTTATGTTTATCTTACAAGAAGAAATTCTTCTTTTTTTTCCCATTAAAAAATTGACATAACTCCTTAACTTAACTCCACCAACTAACCAGACTTAATGTTCTCTTTCACTTCAAGCCAAATATATAACAAAAGATAAAAAAATAAAAAAACTTTATAATTTTTACAATTGACCCAACTAAAATTAAAATGCGCACCTTTGACATAAATAGTTTTATATTATATTACAACAAAATTCATCGTATGGAATTATAAATGATAATTGTTTGTTCATGTAACGACAAAAAATTTCTATTTCAAAGAGAATATTAGGTAGTCGATGCTTTACGGCTAGGCATTATTCTAATGCAATTATGTGATTGTTATCTGTTTAATAATATATATTAAATACTTTTCATAAGCTTTGATTCTATTAAATATAGGGTAAATTGCGAATATTCCTCCGAGGTAAACATCAATTTCAAAAAGTTCTCCCATCATAGTATTACAATTAACCACTACACCATTAGCTTTTACTTTTGAGTGAATATACAATGGATATTACATGAAATTCCAATTATGCCCGGATTATTTGTAAGATTTATAAAAATGTCATGAAATATTTATAGGCAAAAATGCCCTCATGGGGATAATTACAAGATTTTATATTTAAGAGGGGGTAAATATAATATTTTAAAATTTTTCATCGATTTAAACTTTTTTTTAATTTATTCAACTTGTTTTATCAACCATTTTAAACAAAATACCCTCATGAGTTTTTCTTTTATCGTTTTCACGTGATTTTCCTCTGATTTCTAACTTCATCTCTTTAAATTATTTTTGACCGATTTAACTCACCAATTTTATCTATAGAAAATTTTTTGTAATTCGTTTTTGTCAATTTAATTTTTTTTTTTTTGTTTTCAATTTAGCCATGCCCCTCCCTCCCTCCCCACGATTCTATTTTTTTTTTTTTGCCTGATTAACCTGTTAATACCAATTTTCATTAATTTAAAACATTTTTGATTTATTTTTATCCATTGCATCTGACTTTCTCTAATTTCATCAGTTTAAACTATTTTTGATATATTTATCTCGTTTTTTCATCTAATTTTAAAATATTTTTTTTTTACCAATTTAATCCACGTTTCACTAGTTTCAACGATCTAGAACGTTTTTAACTAATTTTTTGATGGATTTAAGTGATGTTTCATCGATTTCACTCGTCATTAACCGATATAAATTATTTTCACTAATTTCACCAATTAACTATTTTCACCAGTTTCACACGTTTTCATTGATCTCGCCGTTTTAACACGTTTTAACCGATTTAACATATTTTCACTTATTTCATAAATTTAATATATATTTGGCCGACGTAACTTCCAGTTTTCACCGATCTCACCTATTATTATCACTAATTTCAATAGTTTATCCCATTTTACCCATATTTTCATCGATTTGATCGATTTAATAGTTCTCCACCAATTTTACATTTTTTTTCACTAGTTTCACCTATTGTCACTAATTTCACCATTTTTAATCCAGTTTCTAATCGATTTAATCCAATTTTTAAACGATTTAACCGAATACAATTACTGATTTCATCTATTTAGCCCATTTGAATTAGTTTAGCCATTTTTTCACCTATGTCATTGATTTTCTCACTAATTTTACTTTTTTGACACGTTTTTAACCAATAAAAAATAGATTAAATTGATGGAAATAGATGAAACGGTGAACTTTTTTATTATATCGAACAAAACCATGTTAAATAACTGAAATCATGAATTAAGTCGATGAACTTAGAGAAAAATGGATGAATAATGATTAAAACGATCAAAACAATTTAAATCGATAAAATAAGTGAAAAAATGAGTTAATCGATAAAACCTGTTTAAATATGTGATTAATGGGAAAGAAATTAAAATATATTTGTGAAAACGGGTTAAATAGCACAAAACACTATATAAATAGATGGAAAATTGGTGATAAAATGACTTAAATCGGCCCAAGACGGGTAAATCAATGAAAGTGGTTTGAATAGATGAAGTCAGGGAAAAAATTGTTAAATCAATCAAAAATTGTTCATTCGGTGAAAATAGAATAGATTAGTAAATGATTATCTAAATTGATGAATATTGAAGAAAACGAGTTTAATCGATCAAAAATATTTTAAATAGATGAAAATAGTGGAAATATGGATTAAATCAATCAAAAGTTATATTAGTAAATACTGGCTAGCTGAATTGATGAAATTGGTAAAAATGAGTTGACTCGGTAAAAAACGGTTTAAATCGATGGGAGGAAAAATGGGTTTTAATGTACCAAGTCTTCGTCATTTAAACCGGATCGTTGACCATGAAATAAAACTATTAATATATCTCACATCGAGAGCCTTAACTCTCGAAGTCACGTCGAACTTACATCGAAGATACCGATCGACAACTCGCCTATGTCGATATATTACTCATCATCTCCATCGACATAGTTATCATCGATACCCGTTTATCAAGCATTATCTGTTTAGCTTGGGATCCATATCCGAATCTAGATGTCTAATCATGATTCGACCCGGTGATCCATTAGTAAAAACTATAAATAGCCCTCATAAATGAGATAAAAGGTACGCACTCTCTAAGCAATAAATACTGACCGATCTCTTCTCTTATCTCGATATTTACTTAAGCATCGGAGGGTTATCGCCGGGTCACCACCGGCATTAGCCTGACGTAGTTATCTTTGATTACACGTTAGGATCCCTTTTACAAATTGAGGAGAAGTTTGATTGACCTACCTATCCTCACATTAGCGAGTTGTGTTAGATTTATACTAGAGACGTTGACCGAAAGAACTATTAACCTACTAAATACACACTCATCAGGTTTTATTGATGAAAAATGGGTTATATCAATGAAATTGATTAAAAATGAGTTAAATATTTCAAAAACAGTTTAAATAGGCGAAATTAATGGTAAAAATGATGAAATCAATGAAAATCGGATTAAACTGGTCAAAAATAATTTTATTCAATGAAAATTTGTGAAAAATGTATTGAATCGAGAAAAAATTATTTAAACCGAAATTTCGAATATATATGTGAATCATTGTCTTGAAAGACTTTATGGAGTGTCGGACTGACATATGTTTATCTAATATGAAATAATATAGCTAGATGCATTTAATAAATCACATAACATACAAGTTAATATTTAAAAAAAAAATCTCAAAATGAGTATATAATTGTTAAATAGCTTTGTTCGTAATACTTCATAGCTAAATTAGTTAGTTTAGACCGTTACGAATAAGGGTGACTATATAATATTTTATTATATTCATAAACTACACAATTTTTCAATTCCGAAGAGAATATTAAATATTGTATAGTGTTTAAATTATGTGATTGTTATCTTTTTAATAATATATGATAAATACTATTTATAAGATTCACTATTTGTAAGATTCGCGTCTATTAATGTACCAAAACTGGGATTTACAAAATAATCATCTTAAATTTGTTGCTTTTCAAATGGAGAGAATTTCACTTTTCATACCATAATTCAATTTACTTTAGGGATTTGATACCACAACTTTTTTTACCGACACATTTGATACCATAACTCAAATCAACTCGACACATTTGATACTTCCGTCAAATTGGAAACGGAATTGTCACGTAATTGTCACGTGGCCGTTAAAACTTTGCACATTTGATACCATAACTTATGTTGACTGATAATTTTACCCCATAACATTTCAGGTTACCAAAAAAGCCTCACATCTCCAAATTTAGTGACGATTTTAGTCCACATTGTTGCAAAATTTCCAAATTGACTCGAATAAGATCACGTGCTGACCAATTTAGAACTTTACACATTTGATACCATTACTTATGTTGACTGATAATTTTATCCCATAACATTTCAGGTACCAAAAAAGCCCCACATCTCCAAATTTAGTGACGATTTTAGTCCACATTGTTGCCAAATTTTCAAATTGACTCGAATAAGACCACGTGCTGACCAATTTAGAACTTTACACATTTGATACCATTACTTATGTTGACTGCTAATTTTTACCCCATAACATTTCAGGTTACCAAAAAAGCCCCACATCTCCAAATTTAGTGACGATTTTGGTCCACATTTTTGCCGAATTTCCAAATTGACTCAAATAAGACCACGTGCTGACCAATTTAGAAAATTTTACTTATTTTATTTAAATAACTTATTTAATTTATAAACAATATTAATAAATTAAATAATACATTAACATAAATATCACCAAAATTAAGAAAACATATTCTTTTTAAATATAAAATTTATATAATAGAATTAATCTATTTAATATTTATTAAAATAATAAATTATATAATTAAAAACTATTTAATATTTATTAAAAAATTAAATAATAAATAATTATAATATAATATTTTAATAAATATTTAATAGTTTTAAATTTTATAATTTATTATTTTAATAAATATTAAATATATTAATTCTATTATATAAATTTTATATTTAAAAAGAATATATTTTCTTAATTTTGGTGATATTTATGTTAATGTATTATTTAATTTATTAATATTGTTTACAAATTAAATTAGTTATTTAAATAAAATAAGTAAAATTTTCTAAATTGGTCAGCACGTGGTCTTATTCGAGTCAATTTGAAAATTTGACAACAATGTGGACTAAAATCGTCACTAAATTTGGAGATGTGGGGCTTTTTTGGTACGTGAAATGTTATGGGGTAAAATTATCAATCAACATAAATAATGGTATCAAATGTGTAAATTCTAAATTGGTCAGCATGTGGTCTTATTCAAGTCAATTTGGAAATTTGGCAACAATGTGGACTAAAATCGTCACTAAATTTGGAGATGTGTGGCTTTTTTGGTAACCTGAAATATTATGGGGTAAAATTATCAGTCAACATAAGTTATGGTATCAAATGTGCAAAGTTTTAACGGCCACGTAACAATCACGTGACAATTCCGTTTTCAATTTGACGGAAGTATCAAATGTGTCGAGTTGATTTGAGTTATGGTATCAAATGTGTCGGTAGAAAAAGTTCTGGTATCAAATCCCTAAAGTATGTTGAATTATGGTATGAAAAGTGAAATTCTCTCCTTTCAAATGTGATATTATTGTATATAAGGATATCGTTTATATTGAAGTATAATCTACCAATTTAATATTGTAAATTTGCATCCTCATATATTACTTAAAAATAGGAGTCTTGTTGCAAAGTTTGCATCCTCATATACTACAACCAAAACAGTTTATATTTATTTGATTCAAATTTGATTAATAAAAGGCGGTTTTTACCACATGTCTTATACATAAACTTTAACTTTGATAGCTTAAAAAACTAATCGAGGTCAACTCGATAAAGTTATTCGAGCTTGATTTATGTTAGACTCGATTAAAATTCTATTGAACTCATCCAATTTAAATTTTAATTTAAATACATTCTCAGATCGATAAGAAAATCAGTCAATATGAAAATGCATCGTTTGACTTTACTTAGTTCTTACATTCCAAAATCCTTATATATCATTCAAACATGTATGAAAATTATTACATTTTAATTATTTAATTAGAAAATTAAAATACACATCATATAACATAAAAATGGGGCCATTTTATCCTTGGGACCTAGACAATCGTCTAATTTATCTAGGAGAGGGCCGGCCATGGGGAAGCCAATAGTCCAGAGTTTGGGGAATTAGGTGAACGTAATTCACCTCTTAATACTTACACTTATTACATAACACAATTTATGATAAAGTGATGTTGTAGCTCATTGGTAAGGTTGATGCCCAGGACTTTTCAAGAGGTTTTGGATCCAATCCCCATTAATATGAATTTTCTTCTAATTTAATATTAGATGGTTGATATTTATTTTCTTTGTAATTTGGTTGTATTCAAATATATTTATAATTTGATGATATTAATGTAATTTGTATCTCTAAGGAAAAAAACGATATTAATCCCCACTAATGTAATTTTATTTCTTTCATATTATCTCAACACAAACGAGAGATTATTTAAGAAACTAAAAACCAAAGTATATAAGTTGGTTCTTAACAAAAATAATATTCCCCAAAATAATCAGTTCCCTTTCCTTAGCAATTTTAAGCGTTGCACCGACTGGATGAAATTCCTGCCAAACAAATTTATGCATAATAAGTGTTTGAACAAGAACAAAATTTATTTGATTTAGTTATAAAATAAGACACAGGTAATATTTCGGAATAATTCAAAAAATTACCCTTATTCTCAAATTCTTGAAATCAAATGAAGGTTCTACTCTATTAAGTTGCACTTCCAATCCCAATATTTAAAAAAAAAATGTACTTTTGGTTCTGCATTTTACAAACTTACATCTTTGTATCAATTCTTAAATGTGTTTTGCACTTTTAGTCCCATAGAATAATATCTACTTAGCACTTTCATACAATTTTCTTAGTTTCATAAATCATAGGACTAAAACTGCTGAGACTTCAATTCAATGTGACTAAAATTACAATCTGACCATGTTCTACATGATTCTATTATGGAGTTAGCAAACTCACCCCCAAGGTACATCTCCAGCAAGCAACCAATCACCATCCATATCTTGATATGTGAGCTTGTACATCTCTACATTTACTTGACCTGTACCATATTTAATTCGTCAATCTTAATATTATTTATAAAAAAAAAAACTTAAAACAAATGAACTTTAATTATTAGTAATTTCTTACATTTTCCAAACATGGTAATAAGGTTGGAAATAAGTGTTTGATAAGAACTATGAAGGCTTAAGTCAACTTTCCTTCCTATCCCAACTCCTTCCATTTTAACTTTCACATACATCGAATTTGATCCACCACCACCGCCGCCGCCGCCGCCGTTCTCCACCGTGACATAATTGAAGGCACATCCACGGAGGTTTTTCTGGCACAACTTTTTCCTCCAAGACTTTATAGGCGGCCAACCCACCGCAGTATCAACCTCTTCAACAACATTTCTGTTAATATAAAAAAGGAAAACATTAAAATTAAATCAAAACACACTATTTAATTATGCAAAATATAAAATAATCTTTTTTTTTAAGGATAAATGTAAATTAATCTAATTATACCTATTTGTGACGGTTGAATTCTTGATTTCTTTTTGCTCTTTATCATTCCATGTCAACAATGGCAAAGTTTTGGGCACCTTCACATTGAAATTTACATCTGAAATTGATTCATAATCATGGCCGAAAATTCGTTTTCTCTTGTTCAATTTGTCACAGCCTTGGGCTTGAGCCAAATTGGTTGAAAGTGTGAGTCCCAATTCAAGCTCCATGTGAAATATCTTGTACTTCAATTACTTTAATAATAATATATTCAATACAATATGATAAAGACAGAAAAATCACACAACCCAATATATAAAATGAAACTGCAAGAGAAAAATGGGTTCCAAGGGTTTGGGTATTTTGTATACATACACGAAAAACATGGTGTATATATATAGGATGGGGCTATGGATTTGGTTGACAAATTAAAATATATCTTTTGGATCTCTAATTGGTTGGTTCAAAATTGGCCTTCTATAGTGGGATAATATATAATTATTTATTGTGTCACTGTCATCATCGTCGATTTTTTTTTTTAAATATCCTCAAAAATAATCAATTTATGTTTTATTAAATGACCATAAACTTAAAAACTGGGATTTTTAATTCTGACTCCGAATATTGCAAGTTCATGTCACATAATGAGTCTATAACTTCAATTTTTGATGAAAAAATATCAAAGTTCCTTCAGAGATTGTAGATACCTATTTTCATTTATAAAGAATTAAATAGATTAACTCACAATCACATTTGCCTAAAAAATTTCTATACACTCAAAATTTGGTCCTTATTGAAGTTTAACCGATTTCTAGGGAAACTTTAACCTATTTTTAATCAAAAATCGAAGTTATAGACCTACCACGTTATTTTCGACTTACAAAATTTGAAGTTAGAATATAAAATACCCATTTATTAAGTGTCACTCGACACATGATATTTCTGACAAATTAAAATTAAACTTTTTGATCATATAAGACATAAATTAATGATTTTCACCAAGAAAAAAAGTCAATCAAAAAGACATAATTGATGATTTTCGAAAATAAAAACTAAAATTGATGACAATGACACAATAAAAATCGTATATTATCAAGATACCATAATTAAAAAAAAATCGATTTTAGAACGTAACCACTTTATATAGCTAAAAATGAAATTTTGCCGGGGTAGGGGACATCATTGAGATGTTGTGGGCAACATTTTTCAAGGCATGTCTCTATCATTGTCAGACTTTTAGCCGACCCAATTGTTGTGCTGTTCCAAATTAATTTGCTTAATCCTATTTTGGAGCCGACACGGACACTATTGCAAACCAATTTTTCCTTTGTTGTTTCGTAATTCAACATACATTCAATGCGTCCAATTAGGATGTACTCCCTAAATGAAGTAAGGTGAGTCCAACACAATAATTTTCTAAACATGTTTCTATTTTTTAATTTATCGAGTTTGGTTTATGCTCTAATGAACTTATTGTGTGAGTTTCCAGTTTGAATTCACATTGCTGAAGATTGTATTTTATTTATTTTTTCAATATGTAGTCGTAGTTGGACAACTCGAACTTAAATCCGCTTCTAATAAGCGTGTTTTATGCTCAAGAAATAAAGATAGCACTTGTTGGCGGCTACTCCAACGAATATCCGATCTGATCTTAAAGTTAGATCAATTTTAGTGAGATTAATGGAATAATAGATGCGGCTATTAATGCATAACTGGATAGTAATAAATTAGGGCTATTTGTAGATTGTAATTAAATATTCATATGAGTCAATCATGTTTTTATCCGGGTCAACTTGGATGAAGATGCTTTGATTCAATGTTTTGTAACTACGTTGGACCTCTGAGGGTGTTTTAGTCACATAAATTATCTTTGTTATCTATCTAGTCGATTCTGGCTTAGTCTATCAATCGATGTCTGTTACCTTAAGTTCAAGTATGTCGATCACATTGACATGGTGAACTAGGTTGACTTTGTCAATATCTCGAGTGCCACACAAATGGTACAAGATTTATATATCATTAATTCCCAAGTTCTGAGTTCGAATATATATGGGTCGAAATCCGAAAATTATAAATTTCAAATTTTGAAGTCGCAATTTTTTAAAACATGATGTCCAAGAAAACACTAATATTCTTAAGACTAACAATATAAAATTATTAATTAACTTCATGTTTAACTCTAATGTTTTTTCCATAAGCATTAATTAACTTTAAACAACTTATATTTCTCGACATGCATGGCCCTTAATTTGGTTTTATATGCATTTCTTTGACCATATCATTAGTTTGTAAAAAAAGGAATTCCGGATTCATATCCTATTTCTGAACCAGATTGTGTGACAAGATTCATATCACCCACCACAAAAAGAAAACGTAAACATCAACCCTTCAATTTCATGTTTCCCCCCGGCCGGCGTAATTATGCTTCTCTGAGCATAGACAACATTTTTATGCATACTATGCAGGCCTTTCGATTTTTTTTGGGTATAAGTATTGTTTATTGTCTACGAATTGTTCCATTTAAAAAATTAAATGGAATTAAATAACATAAACCAGACAACACTTATATACGATAGGGTGGCAATTGGACCACCCGGATCAGATTCTTATGTATTGAATCCTAAATGGATCCAACAGTACGGATCTTACATGTATGTAATCTAGATCAGGTTAAAGAATTTTCATATTTAGTATGGAACCATGGTGGATTCGTGGATTCGTGGTAAATCCGCTATGGTAAATTCATGATGGACTCATATTGGATACAAAGAATCTATCACTTTATCTCTCATGGTCTCACCTATTCCTACCCGCAACCTCACCCACCCAACACTCACCCGCCCACCCAACCCTAATGTACCTCAACCTCAGTTTGTTGGATGCTAGGGTGCAGTGCACTAGTCTGCACCCCTTTGATGATTGACAAGTGTTATTTGTGTTTTTTATTTATTTCTTTTATCTTATTTTTCTTTCCTTCATGGGACACTTGTCAATCATTAGTAGGGGGTGCAGACCACTACACTGCACCCTAGCATCCAATAAACTCCCAACCTCACACACCTACCCTACCCTACTCCAGTCCACCCCACCCTCGCCCCACCCGACCTACCCCTTAACGTAATACCACCCACCATTTTCTTTCGTTTTTTCACTAACTTCATTAATTTAACCCATTTTTTTGTCCTTTTTCTTGAATTATATCGATTTAAATTGTTTTGTTTTACTAATTTAACTCATTTTCTCATAAATTTGATTGATTTAACTTATTTCTACAATCTTTGCATCGATTTAATCTTTCACTAATTTTATTGATTTGAACGATTTAATTCGTTTTTTACTAATTTCATTGATTTAAATTATTTTTGACCAATTTACCCATTATTTCACAGTTTCCCACTAATTTCATTGATGTAAACCTCTTTTTTATCGATAACTCATCTCTTCATCCTTGGAATCGATTTTTTCACTATTTTATTGATTTGAACAATTTTTTACCGATTTAACCCGTTCTTTTTAACTAATTCCATCTATTTAAATAGTTTTTTTATCGGTTTAACCCATTTTCACTATTTTCTCCCTTTTTTCACTAATTTCATTGATTTTAATTGTTATTATCGATTTAACTCATTTCTTCAATGTTTGAATAAATTTTTTCATTAATATCATCAATTTAAATGATTTTTCACCGATTTTACCCATTTTTTCACTAAATTCGTCGATTTAATTTTTTTATCGATTTAACCTATTTTCACTGTTTTTTCATTAATTTCATCGATTTAAACTTTTTTTTACTGATTTAACTCTATTCTTCACCGTTTGAATTAATTTTTTCACTAATTTCATCGATTTAAACTTTTTTTTATCGATTTAACTCATTTCTCCACCGTTTGAATCAATTTTTTTCACTATTTTCATTGATTTAAATGGTTTTTGACCAATTTAACCTACCTTTTCACTAATTTCATCAACTTAAATTATTTGACCAATTCAACCTATTATTTCTCCATTTTCGCTCGTTTTCTCACTAGTTTCATCGATTTAACAATACCTAGTGATTTAACTCATTTTTCACCATTTGAATCAATTTTTCACTAATTTCATTGATTTGAACGTTTTTGACCGGTTTAACCCACTTTTTCATTAATTTCATCGATTTAAATTATTTTTTACTGATTTGGATAATTTTTCACTCATTTCATTAAGTTTTTACCAAATATCTTCGATTTAAATCTTTTTGGCTAATTTAGCTCGTTTATTCACCATTTTTCACGAATTTCATCAATAAGCTATTTTTGATCGATTTAACCCCCATTTCACAATTTTTGTCCAGTTTTCACCGTTTTGATTCATTTTTCACTAATTTTATCTTTTTGTGCTATTTTTGACGGATTTAACCTGCTATTTTTTTTTAATTTTTCACCAATTGTTTTCACTAATTTCATCGATTTAAACCACTTCTCAATATTTTTTACATTGGTCAAACATGAATTAAATCGATAAAAATATTGAAAACAGTGCAAACGATTTTTAATGGTGAAATGAAATTAGTGAAAAGGATTGATGACAACTATGATGAAATTGGTTAAATCGCTAAAAAAAGGTACAAAAAGTATGCAAACGGTGAAAAAATGGGTTAAAACGGTTAAAATTAATGAAACTAGTGGAAAAATGGACGAACACGGTGGAAAATGGGCTAAATCGATAAAAAAAAATTAAATCGATGAACTTAGTAAATAAGCGGGTTAAATTGGTGTAAACCGATCAAATCGATGAAATTAGTGAAAAACTTTACGAAATGGTGAAGAAATGAGTTAAATCGGTCAGAATGGTTTAAATGAATGAAATTAGTGGGAAAATTGGTGAAACGGTGAGAAATGGGCTAAATCGGTCAAAAACAATTTAAGTTGATGAAATTAGTAAAAAAAAAAACGGGTTAAATCAGTCAAAAATCGTTCAAATCGATGAAATTGGTGATAAAATCGATGCAAACGGTGAAGAAATGAGTTAAATCGGATGGGTTGGTGGGTGGGTGAGGTTGGGGTGGGGATGAGGTTGGGGAGTTGAAATTTTAATTTTTTAAGTGAATCCAGCTACGGATTCATATCGAATACCCTGCAGATTCATTCATGAATCTATTATGGATCCATACTAAAATCACACATTTCATGTGTGAATCCATAGTAAACCCAAACTCAATTAGATTTCAATCGGATCCGATTCAATTGAAATTTAGCGAATCTTTTATGGATCGGATTTAAATTGGATTTGAATCCGTATTGCCACCCTACGCCCTTTGTGTTGTGTCTTGTTTATGTTGGACAACTTCTAAATTATTAAATAATTATACATGTAATGACTGCATCACTTAATTAAAGCACAAGCTAAATAATTTGTCGAAGAAAGATAAAGCACAAGATACGTTGTCACTAGTACTAGTAGAACCGTTGAACTTAACATAAATGTCTCTTCCAAACCAAATGCAACCCTAAACTCCATATCATGTACAGTATGAGAGGGAACAAAACCATGTGGATTGCACGTGATCTTTTCAATAATCTTGGTCTATATGGTTAGTCATTTGTTTTGACTTCGCGTGTAAAGTTCTATCATGTGTGATATATCAAATATTATATCGTCCTATCTGACACCTAATACATAACAACGAGTTAGAAACATGAATAATCAAAAGTTCACATTGATCATCAACTGCACATCGACATCAATCATGGGAGGTTGAAGATCGACCTACAACCACGTCTATCGACATGATATATTTACAAAATGCTCGAAAAGACTATAGTACCCCCGGAAGGACATGACAATTACTAAACACTTAGAAAATCCGCACATATATACCCGAGACGACCCGACTAACCCGAAATGACCCGCTTTGGAATTCACCAACTATAAATACCCCTCATAAATATACTCCAAGGTCCGCATTAATTGCCCCATCTACTATATATTTTGCTTGATTTGCCTTCTCGAATTGCACTAACTTAGGCATCGAAAGGTCATCGCCGGATCAGCCCCCGACACACATTGTCAAGTTTCTTTGAGTACATGCTTAGGTTCCCTAGTCGAAAAGTTAAGTTTAGATTGATTTGACCGTCCTAAGACTTCATATTGAGAAAAGTCGTCGACAGCTGACTCCCTTATCTGACATTGACCTATAGCAAGAATGCCCTTCATCAATGTGATTTATTAAAATAAAATACAATAATTAGCAAGGATCTTAATCTCTAATTATTCCCACTATTCTGAATTAGAAATCCAACTCGTTGACAGCCCTACACTTTTGCAGACAATTTTTCAAGAACAACAATAGGCTTCATAATTTCAAGTAAATCAAGTTTATTACCATATGAGAGATGGTAGATTATAATATGTCACACCGTTCATATATCACGACTTGATAAAATGATAAATTGTGTAGCATTACATGTTCTAATAAGCACAGGTTAATGAGTCCAAACGCAAAGCAAGTAGGAATATGGGCTTTGAGCCCAATAGTAAATAAGATTGGGAAATGGGAATTTGGGAGTGACTAATATACGTTGATCTTTACTTTCTTTGCATTTAAGTTGTAAATGTCCCCATAGTTTAATATTAACTAGTCTAAACCCGTGCTATGCACGGAATCATATCAAGTATATTATTACAAATAGTTTATATGACAAATTAATAATATAAGCTATTACAATTAAACATTACTTTGCAAACTCAAAAGAAGGTGAAAAATGTATAGTCGACTGCGTCATAAACTATTGAAGTAAAAAATGTCATCCACAATGGGTATTTAAGCATAAAATGTTGAAGGCAAAAGAATATATCGATGTTCAATGGTTCAAATTGAAATTTTTTTATACAAAACTGAACCAAAATAATCAAAACATCGAATTTGTGAAGGATACTATACTATGTGATTGGTATATATCCCCTAACATAACATTGAGGAAGTCTATGATAATAAAGAGTCGTCATCTTGATCACCAGCAAAGATATTATCTAATTTGTGGATCTCTCCAATGTAGCCAATGTAGAAAATAGTCTTTCAATATCAAAGGCTGTCGGTTCAATAACTTCAATTGAACTATGTTGGTTGATGAAACCTCTTTTCCCATATTTCACTTTCATTATACTCTGAAGATACATTAAGAGTCAGACAAATTATGATTTCTTCATATAAAACCTTGACATCCAATAAAGATAACATTAGATGACACATATTCAAATAAGACGTGATATGAAAATTAAAAGAACAATTTCACACGTACAATAACATGATGAGCATACTGGACAGAATGTGCAAACTAATGCTTGATCATCTAAGAATTCGTTCTAAATATTTCTTCATTTCGAGCATCTTATGCTACAATCACTATTTCTAAGAACCATTGAACTCAAGTCAACAAATATTTATCTCATACTTGATCACGGTCAGAGACTAAAATCAATTCCAATCCCTTTTCAAATAGAATGTCCATTTTCTGTTTTCTGACCACGTTCTTCGACATCTTTGCTTCTATTACACCCCGAAGGCATTGATTACCCTTGGATGGGTCAACTTTTACCATCTAAAAGAACAATAAATGAGTTAGAGAATCGAATCATAAAACTACAACAAATATAAGAAAAATGGTAAGAAAATGCTCAATCGAAATTAGAGCAATTATTTTGTCTTGCATTTAATCAAACATATGGCATTCACTTTGAACATGGATACTTTATGCAAAGCAAATGAACTCAACTTTAAAGGTGAACACACGTGATTAATAATAACAATAAACTGGTTAGCACCACGAACTAAAAGTACGACATTAAGCAAGAAAGTAATTGAGATCAAATTGAAGTATATGATAAGTAATTATATAAGTATTAAATTTACAACAACAAATCAGTTTATAGATTCTGCAACTTGCGGTTGTTGGTCAGGTCTTGTAGCAAGTAGTTGGTCAGGTCTTGTAGCAAGTAGCCATCTACCACCCTTCACATGTGCTCCTGATTTCGGCCACTGTAAGCACCCTCAGGCCTATGTATAATTTGTGCAGATAATTTTATAGAGGATATCTGAATATGGAATAACAGAAAATATGGAATCTGGAAAAATGTTACATGGATTTGTGATTTGTAAGAGGCAGAGGGAAGTTACGAATGTAGTTTAAGGCAAAGAAATAATGGAAAGGTTTTTTTTTAATTAATCACGTTAGGCAAAGAAATAGTAGGGAGGTTTTTTTTTAATTAATCATGTTTTGAAATAATAGTAAAGTTAGTGGGTTTGTGATTTGTAAGAGGCAGAGGGAAGTTAGGAATGTAGTTTTAGGCAAAGAAATAATGGGGATGTTTTTTTTTAAATAATCACGTTAGGCAAAGAAATAGTGGGATTTTTTTTTAATTAATCACATTTTGAAATAATAGTAAAGTTAGTGGGTTTGTGATTTGTAGGAGGCAAAGGGAAGTTACTAATGTAGTAGGGAGGTTTTTTTTTTAATTAATCACGTTAGGCAAAAAAATAGTGGGGAGATTTATTTTTAATTAATGACGTTTAATTCTTGAATTAAAAAAAATTCAAAAACAGGAGAAAAAAGAATTTGGGTCAAAATTATTTATTTTGACCAAAACACTCCCTTGAAATAATAGTAAGTTAGATAGATGTTTGGTTATAATTTTTTTTATAATATGATTATAATTTAAATTTTTTTGAAATGATCGTTTCTTTAAAAGAAAAAAAGTGATTATCCCGAGTCTGATAATACACAACACTAAATGACAACTATACTGCCAGAAAATTATTATAGGAAAAAAACAAAAAGGAGTAATGCACTCCTTCAATTCCAGTCCGAGCTGAGAATTGGTCATAGAGCAACAAATTACTCATATATGTGTTTATGCAGATGTACTATTTTTTTCTCTTCTTTTTTTCAGATTACATATGCAACAGATGTACTATTAAGAGAAAATAGGTTGTTTTTCTTACTCTTCCAAGTGAATACTTCTCCAAAACTTGTTGGATAAGAGATATCGAATTTTCTGACTTTTTTAAAAGCTACATCGAGTCATTGACTGACAATGAAATACTTTGTGCATGGTTGACCAGTCAACTTATTATATGTTGATGATAACATATGACACTATATATATTAATATTTAAAAGGTTTAATATGTCATAAATGCAAATAATTTAACATCATAAGTCACTTAAGATATTGAAAAGTTTAATCAAATACTATAATTAATGGAGTGAAAATAGTGCGATTGAAGAAGAATTATATATAAAGTGATGAATAATGGAATACCATCAAATGTCTTCTATATATTAATAATTTAAAGTCCAGTTGATTGCGAACGATGGCGTATATAACAGAAAACTATATCCACAAAAATAAAAATAACTAAATAAAACTATTGATAAATATATCAAAATATTTCAATATTCGATAAAGATGAAAATAAGTGTAATTTCGAAACTATTTGTTTGCGTTGATACTCTAGTTCTTCTGAACTTAGTAACTATTCAAAAAATCTCCTGATATATTTGAGATGTATCCGAACAGTTCTCGATAAGTAACTGACCCGTTACATACACTACAAAGCTATTTGTTTGTCTTGAGACTCTTGTTTTTCTTAACTTAATAATTTATTCAAAAAAATTCCATATACTTCTATAATATTTTCGAAAATTTCTCGCCTCCAAAAGATGGATTACCAATTTTTACGTGTATGCTTAAGAGTATTACTTCTTCATATTGTGACACTATGTAATAATTTGTTACTTTATTAGGAATTATGACCCTAATACATATCATGAAAATATGCACATTAGACAACATCGATATACATGCATAAACTTATTTGTACTGTTTTTAAGATGGACGAATTAAGTTGGGAATTACAAGACTTAAAACTCAAATTTTGTATCTGAAAAGTGTATAAAGTATTAGACCTACTTGTTTTTTTGTTTAAAAAAAAATACAAGTCCAAGGAAAAAATGAATACGATGCCTTGGTCATTTTCACATTTTAGTGCTCCACCCTTGCTCGATTTTCTTTCCGGGAACATCCCATTTCTCAAAAATAAAGATTTCTTGTCAAAACTACAATCACATATAGTGTGATACCACTAGTTTTCAACTGAGCAAATATACAGAATTACCTAAATCTCTGAAAAAACTCGAATCTTATATAAAATCCACAAAACCAAATGGCAGAAAAAATGTAACCTGGAAAGAATTGTGGGGTATATATGTATATTACTTATACCTGCCGACACCATTAAGTACGTGCTTTGTCTTTGAGTTTTAATTAGGATACACATGCATTCATTTCTTCTCTCTTGATTTGATTAATTCACTTGTGATTCATTTCATAGATGCTAAAATAGTAACAATTTTAGGAGTTGCATAATTTTAACAGAGATTCACACTAAAAACCATTCGGATTATAGAACAGTAGATCCATTTCGTGATCCGCCCAATGGTCCAATAAATACCCTGGATTCTCTTATTCCGAGTAAGAAATGTATATATATATATATATATATATATATATATATATATATATATATATATATCTCAATTTCAATGCAATTCGTGGATAAACTTAGAACTATTTATCATAATTCAGGAAAAGGACAAGAATGAAAAGAAAGTGCGTAATATTCTACAAATGCTGCTGTTTTTATGCCAGTCCAAAAACATTTGCCGGCACGTTCATTTAGGAAAAAAGGAGCACTCATGCACGAGAAAATCTTCAGGTGTTGAAAAGAATTGAGTGAAAGATTCATCTGTTTTGTGGGGGGAACTTATTAGTGGAATTCTATCATTGTGCAAATGATGAGAAGAAATAAGTGGCCACAATCCAACAAAAAATCCAATCCAGCCTAAAAGTTCACTATACAAGGTAAGTGCTGTCATTTCACTGAACTGAAGCCTAATTTTATCATGCAAAATTGGTACTATGTAATACCAGAATTCATTTTGACCATGTTAATTTCCTATAGCAAAAATACCTATTATTTCTTCAATTCTTTTACGTCAAAATACTATTTGTACGTAGTTGAAGCAATATATAAGGGATATTTACGCACAACGGTAGCAGGTGATAAACATACCCGGATGAGAATAATGGGCGATTAAAAAATGCTCATGCTCAAGGTTGGAGGTCCAGTTTACTTGAATGAGACGCTAGCGTGAAGTCGGCCATGGAAATCTAATCTAGGGTCATAATTTAGCAGCAGGTGATAAAGGGTGCAAAATAGGAGCTTTGAATGAACAGAAAACCATAATGTCCAAAATGCATTTCTCTTATCAATCTGGTAGATACTAGTGTCTGCTCAAAACCTGCAAAAAGGCATTGTTGATTGCATCAAGCAATACAGTATGCTAATACTAGGATCTACCTTGTAAATCGAATAAAGGATCTTTACCAAAGGAAATGTAATCACAATTAGTACATGATTATTTTGATAATGAATTATAAATGAAATCTGATAGAAACAAAGAAAGTCCTTAATTGCTCCTAAAATTTTGCAAGGCTGGTGCATGTGGAGCTAGCTCAATTATTTCTTTCCGATAACAAAACTCAAATAACGAATAAAACTCTTGCTCAGTGAGGTCAAGATCATATGGTTAAATAATCAATTGCACCAATTCTTCATTTCCATCCTATTTTAATTGCCAACCCATAAGGAAAAAAGGCGATCGCATATAATGTCTATTGTCTCATTATGCACCAATAATAGGCAAATCATGTGTTTCCCTAACTTTAAGTGACTCGAAATGGGAAATAGGTTTCCTTTGAAAATCAGTTGGCACCAACCAAAGTAAAAGTAACACCATCTAGGGCCCTTACATGAACCTCAAGTATAGTGCTTGATCCAGGCACGAGTTCTTGTAACTTGTTGTCCATTTGGCTAAGTGTATAAATATATGTAGTCATCTATATTAACTTATATATCTTCATACTCAAATAGAAGAGAATCACAAGAAAGAAGTATGCAGGGAAAAGAAGTGAAGCCTAGATTCAAGAAGGGTTTCTGGAAGCCAGAAGAGGACTTGATACTGAAGAAATACGTGCAGACTCATGGAGAAGGTAACTGGACTGCTGTTTCTAATAAGTCAGGTAGGCACATGAATGATCTATCTATTATCAATACCATTCTCGACATAAATTTCTGAATCATTCATTTTCATCTCCCTTGCATTTTTCAGGTTTGCTGAGGAGTGCTAAAAGCTGCAGGCTTAGATGGAAGAATTACTTGAGACCTAACATTAAACGTGGTATGATGTCTGAAGACGAAAAGGACCTCATTATTAGACTACATAAGCTTCTCGGAAACAGGTTAGTACTCCACCCCACTGCCCTAATATGAATACCTCTACTGTGCGATACACCATGAGCACAAAGATGGAAATGAATCCAAATTCAAGTACAAAGCTATAATCATCTATAATTCGTAATATTAACAAAGCCTATTGGAATGCAAGCACAGGTGGTCACTGATTGCTGGCAGGCTCCCTGGTCGGACAGACAATGAAGTAAAAAACTATTGGAATACACATTTGAACAAGAGGGTCTCCAGAGACCAAATTACGCACCTGGATTCTCAAAGTGAGAAGAATCACCAGTTATCCTCGGATTCGCACTCTTTGAAAGAGAAAAACCTGGAGAAGACAACAGCAGTGAGAACTGAAGAAGGGCAAGGAGATGCAGGGTTAGGTTCTTGGGTAGAAGAACTGAAGATTTCTAACTATGATGTGGGCACACCTTCACCTCCCGGAGAATACTCAACGTTCTTTAACACTGACGATACATTCATGCCCATACTGGACAATCTGGTTTTCCTGGAGGCATTTGGAACCAATGGAGATGAACTATTGCAGGAAATGCTTTTCATGTAACTTTAAGACGAGAAAACTAAATTTCCTATCTGGTTATCCATTGACATTATCTATTGGCCCATGCGAGACCAGACAGTGTAGCATTAGACATGATCTCATCGTATCCCTAGTAATAAAGCACTGTCGATGGTTTTCTGTTGCAAGTGAAATGGTTTTAAGCATATTTCATCATTCAAAGTAAAATGATTTAGCTCCTCAAGCCATTCCCTACAAGACAGTAAAATTCTTACTGGCTCCCTTTACTTGCTAATCTCGGAAAATCTGGGCTGTGGCGCTGTGCATTGCTAACGTAACATGATGAAGGCCCAGATTTTCCAAGATTCATGCATCTCAATAGCTGCTAAGGATCAACCAATATGAAATTCACATTATTCATTTATTGCATAAACTACATGAATAAATTTCAAGGCATATTTACAAAAGAGTTTGCTGAAAAGGATTCAAAAATCTTTAATTGTCTATTCATGTTCGAAGAATCATCTATAATACATCATCATCCTGTAGAGGATATACTGAAGCATCTTCAACTGGCAGCGCAGGCGGAGTTCCAGGAGGAATACAAGCTGCACCATTCTCACCAGCACATATGCAAAGGGCTTCTGCATCTCTGAGGATTGCGTCAAGATCAATTTGACCACTCAGTTCATTGATAAATTTCAGGAGTGTATCAAAATCCATCTGTTCCCCCATAATCTTACTACGGTACCTCTTGAGGATTGCAATACAAATATATAAGTGTAGGTGCTCATCCAGATGATGAGTCCATAGTACCTCCCACAATCGCATTGTCGTCTCGTATTCAAATTCCCTGAAAAATGACAGTGCCCGCAGAACAAATTAAAATATCCATATGAAAATGTGCTTAAACAAAAACAATATGCGAAGTAACAAACTGAGGAATCCATTACATGATGATGCCTAAATAAATTAATTATATAATGAAAGTATAGATTGTAGAAGTCTCACTATGAAATATCAACTCTCTACATATCATTCTACTTTTATTTCAAAAATTGAGCTCTCTTCATCTCTGGAAAATTTTAACTGCATAACTGACACTAAAACTTTCAATTATGCAGTTCAAAATTAAAGGTAAAATGTAGATATTTATCTTGAATGAGAGGTGTGATGAAATCCACAAGTAAATATCAGGTCTCACAATAATTCCGTTAGGAGGCAGCATTATAAATAAAAGAAAATTAATTATAAGTTATATTAATGTAACTGTAGTATCCCCTTCAAAGCATAGCATTCAATTAACCACAGCTTTATGGTTTTGTGTAACTTGGAAGTACAAAATAAGCAGCTCTAGTAGCAAGATCTCTCGATATAATTAACTGCAGGGTGCAATAGGGATAGTATTTGTAGATGATTAACTGTATAATCTAACAAATAGAATTCAAAGCTATATCAGTGAAAAAGGGATAAGTTTAGAAACTTGAATAAATAAGGAATAATCAAACTTGCCTCTTAAACTGTATCAGAATCCAGCGAAAACAGAAGAAATAATTCAAGCAATCATTCTGCTTAAAATAGTTGTGCAAAGGGCTGTCTAACAATTCGACCAGCTGCATAATACGAACAAATATATGTTAGGACAACATGAACAACATTCAATACAAATTACCAAAGCTACATACGGAGCAAAATCTTTATTCAATTCAAATTCCATAAGAAAGCTACATATGGAGCAAAATCTTCACTAAGAAACCATACAAAGCTAAGTAAAACAAAACAAGATACGGAAAACGAAGATGCCGACTCTTAACATTAGAAGAATGGTCATATCACATACAGACATGTATATCCATCTAGACTACAATAAGTTAAAACAGACATGCTTAAAGAGGACTATCAGAAAATCAGATGCATCCATTTTGTGGTCTTGATGAGGTTAAATTAACTACAAAGACCTAACAAAAGCTTCCCATTTTGCTTCAATTATATGAGCTACTTTCCCTCTAATGCAATTAACATTTAAGTAGAAATATTGATAAATTAATGATCTTAACACTCCAAATGTAATTTTTTTTAATCTTTCTGCGAAAAAAGTCCTGCGCTAAAGAATCTTATATTATTCATAGGACATAATAAAGATCCTGGATTATGCAGCAATTCTTAATGTTGCCTGAATCCTGGCATATGAACGCTCTTGAAACAATCACAATCATTACTTTGCAACTCAGTTACCGGTAGGACAATAATCGCTCAACACAAGAATGCAGCATTTGCATGACCACACATACATGTTGGGGGTGGAGAGAGAGAGAGAGAGAGAGAGAGAGAGAGAGAGAGAGAGAGACCTTTAATAATGCAAAAAGTTGAGAGTGCATCCCACTTTGATCACGATTAAAATTAGGTCCAAGACGTTCCATAAGGTATACAAAGCACCAAAATGATTCGGACTCATCATTCATGACAAACAAGATTGGGGACAGGAGATCACTCATACCCTAAGGGAAAGAAAAAAAGTAGTTTAGCAAAAATGGATGGTGATTGTGATAAGCCTTTCAGAAGTACTCGTTCATTACCTGACAATAACCAAGGTCAAAGTTATAAAACGAGTATGTCAACAGTATGTCACGTAGGAGACGCACATTAGGATTGTCATCCCCATCATAGAATGAGAGCGACCTGTCAGTCCTCACCTTGAAATGGAAATCAGTAATGAAGAGTATTATTTAAAAAGAAATAATGCATCTTCTATATGTTGATAAATATAAATATTAGGCCGACAGATGTGCTAGTAGAGTGTAGTAGTTGTACCACATCCTTGTCAATAAGGCCTTTCCTCTCCCTGAATTTCGTAAATCTTTTCGCCTGCTCCGGTGAGATGGTCTGAGGGGAAAAAAAGTTAGGCTAGATCTGTGCTGGATCAAGAAACTGAGAAAGATTCTTTAAACAACCTATCACCAAATCTTTAAGAAAAAAACAATTTCCAGAACAGAATGCAAACAATTTCCTATGAATGCAAGTTCTTCTCTTGTTTTACAGAATCGTGCCTCTGAGGATTACACATCATATTAGACATTATAATTCTCCGATAATTTCACTCTCAAGCTGGCCTACTATACCCATCCATAAAACATGTTTAATTTAAACTGAAAACCTGCAGAAGTATATATTTGCTACCAAGTTAGTATCTGCCTAGAAAATACCAAATCAAGGGTTTGTTTAAATTACTTCTAATATATTGTCGAATTTAGGTTGGAAGAACAATTTGATTCTCTTCATGTAACTGATATAAACCATAAATGCATCACCAGTTCAAGGACAATTCTCAAGACATTTTCTTGTAGTCAAAGCTATGGCCTCCAGCAATATGAATAACTTAACCCTTCAAAATCATATTGATTATGGCTGGATAATACGCCATCCCAACGTACATATAAGCTCAATTGATGTTTTTTCCCTTAAACTATGTGCAAATATCAGACCTATATTTACGAGTCCCATGCTCAAATGAACTGTGCGATTGTGCTGAACTTCAGCTAAAAGCAATACAAGACATTGTTGTAGACAAATAAGTTATGCAAGATCACTTCTCTGCACAAAAAGAAGGAAAAAGGACAACGTATCCCACTCCCTGGAAGGACAGGGGTCTTAAACCTCTTTTTCAACTCATGTCCGGTTTCAGCGGCTTGCATCACTTAGTTTACCAGCAACACAATAAAAAATAAAAAAGTTTGTGCTTTTGTTGAGGCACCAGACAACAGATCAGGAAACAAGGACATCGAGAGAAAGACAAGGTAAATATTCTATCCATCATTTATGGAACTTCCATGGTCCCATAGAAATCCAAAAATGACACCGTGATGTATATGTTTTTGACAAAACTAAATCTTTCTACAAGGTCTTATTTTCAATAAGCAACCAGCCTGATGGTAAGAGTACATTCATTACAATCATAATAGGAAAAGGGAAGGGCCAACTACAACCAGATAATATTTATGACACTAAAATAAAATAAATCCTCCAAATAACTGAGATTAGCAACAAACCTGCCACTGCTTTTTAATTGTTTCATACTCCGACTTCTTCACTGAAATGAGATATTCCCTCTCTGCGTAAGTTGAATCATATAAATGGTATCCTAATAAGAATCTCCAAATCTGTACATAAATATGGAGTTTAATAACAGATCTGGGAAAATGCAACATAAAATAATTCACAAAATTAACTACTTGATCATGTATCAAATAAATAACTTTCTTTCATTACACAGACCTCCTTCCGCAAATTGTGCTCTACTCCACCATAAAAGATTCTCTTTCTTAATGCTTTTGAGTCCATAACTCGCCCTTCTGAATCCAAGAAGGTGGCCCACTGCAAGTAAATTTATTTCATAAAGAATAAATATTAAATAAAATTTGCTAATAGCAACAGGTTCTAGATGTGCATGACATTCATGTAAAACTAGTGTAAGTTTTCACGTACGAAACAGGTACTCAATAGGATCAGGTGAATGTAGCTTATAGGTAAGGCACACGAGAGGCATTTCATTCTTCCTTCTACTTCACAGAAGATTAATTAGAATCAGATGGGTTTCATTGTTGTCACTCAGTCCACAAACACATTAAATGATCACACATAGAGTGAATCATGACTTTTATCGTATTTTGTAACGGTTCAAAGTACGTTTATGGAATTGGTTACAAGTAACAACAATCTAGTGAATAGGCAATTTTCCAATCCAGCACAACCATACAAGTGTTGGCGTGGAGACGAAGACAGACACACATGGCATTATACTATGGAAGAGAGCAATCATAAAATGAACTGACATTACTTGTAAATCATATTGATTAAAAATTGAGAACTTGATATGATATAGGCTCAAAAGTCAAAACTGAAACAATTTTGGACCTATTGGATGGCACTCTTTCCAGAAAACAACCCCCCCCCCCCCCTCAAGGAAAATGTTATTATACTTGATTTTCTGAGTAAGGTGGAAACATCCTGTTGTATGAGAAATAAAGAATTATCAGTTCACAAATTTCTCTTCTCAATATTTTGAGAATAATTCTTTTGCCTCTAATCTTTAGACCCTCACTCATGTAAAGGATAAAAATGCTCCCTCTCGGTGTTTTCGCTGTCACATGGTGTTGTTAGACTACAATCAACCGTAAAATTAAGTAAAGGACAATTAGGAAAAAGAATGTCATTTACCTCTTTATGCCCCAAGGGTGGCTGGCGTGGTTTTCCCCATACTAGTGACAATTTATCAAACTGCCAAGGGAAGAAATGTTACTAATATAAAGACGAATATTAGACAATCATAAACACATCAGCGACAATCTACAATGGGAGCAAAATGTAATTTAGTATTAGTAATCACAAGTAGACTCACTGCTATTTAAACATTAAAATTGGGAATATGAATGACAATAACATGAAATGACTAAGATAAAGCTTGTATCCTCGTCAATGTTTTATCACTAAAGCATAATCAAAATGGTAGACTCTGCTTGCAAATAGCTCAGTTGCTCACTCCATGTCATGAAAGATGTCTTGCAATTTTGATTTGACAAAATAAACCTTGTAGTCGACTTAACTGATGCAAAACAACCTGCCGACGACGGTTATCAAGATATGAATAGTGTTATGGTACAATAACTTTGAGAACACAGTGTCCAAGATCGACACAATCGGAGAGGATGGGTGGGATAGTCATCTAACTGAATGCCATGCAATCTACTCGGGATGATTAACTGATGCAGAACAAACTGCCTATTTCAGTTCTCAAGATATGAATAATGCCCCGGAATAATCACTTTTAAGGAACACAGTGCCCAGGATAACCACAATTGGAGGGGGGTGGGGAATATTTATCTAACTCAATGCCATGCAAACTACTCGGGACGAATCACATATTTGAGTTATTTGTTCTACAGATGACTACAGATGCAGCATTAACTAAATTAGATGAATAAGTATATCAAACAAGTGTGCCTACACTTGGTATAAATGTCAAACTAGATTAACAAGAAACTCCTCCGGCACATAAACAAAATACAGTTCCCAATAACATCATGTTATGCTTTACAAAGGATTATGCCAACATCGTAATTGAACAGGAATACTAGACAAAAGGAAATGGCTCCTTTAAGTAACTACTTAAAATTCATAAGCCAAAAAATTCCCTAATTGGTGGTTGAGTCTTCACCAAGAAGTTATTTCTTAAATGAGGTTTTCAGTGAAAAAAGGACAAAAGCCTGAATCAGACAGTCCTGGCATTGACGTTCAAGTGAAACCACATGACTTGATTTGTCAGGACCAAACTCGCAGAAGATCCTGACATTCAATCTCACTAAAAGTATCTCAAGACAAAAATTCTTCTTCCAGAACTACTGGTCAGAATTCCAAAAGCCATAAAATTTCCAAAACTCAACTAATCTCTCCCTGCATATACAATATTATGCATATCTATAAACCTCTTAAAAAGTGAAGAACCAGACAGTTGCGTTACAATCCTTTTGGGCACCACTGAGAAATTACTAGATTTCTTTATCATTACTCCCACACTAATATGTTAAGAGGTGATAGATGTTATCAAGTATCCAGCAAAGTCAAGAGTTCTTAGAAAGTTCCATAAAAATGAACAACGGATGCAGTACCTCTAGTGGATCAGGTGATACGGGATTCTCATTAGGAACTTCTTGAGAATCAATGCGGTGATGATAATCAGATGGCGAATGGTCAGGTTTTATATCTTCATTACGAGTATATCCATCAATCTGACTTTCCCGGAAGAGCTGGGAAGTTGTTTCGCGAGCAAATCTGGTAACAAGTGAGAATTTCTCCAATACTTGAATTGAAAGATCCCGAGCAGGATCATGATGTTTGTGCCTCGGTCGTCCATTTTGCTGAAAACTAATAGAGCTTTTATCAGAAGCAACCCTCTCTTCATCAGCACCAGAGGGAGATTCATTAGCTGAAATAGTTGGAGTTAAAGCATTTGCAACAGAAACAGCCATTGGAAGCTCCAAAGAAGACAGAGTTCTCTGTATAGAGCAAAAAAGTGCTGTTACTTATAGTAATTTCGTCTGTTTATAGCCAGTAGTAAGCCACAGTTATCATTAATTGCACAAAATTAACAAGACATTTCCAGTCCATCTTGTGCTGCATTGAACAGATTAATTCTATTAAGCCAATGTAGAATCTAATATTCCACGTACCTGGAGGGGATTTTGAAAATCATTCACAAGAAATACATTGGCATCTTCCCCAGACCTGGATAGAAACAATATGAGTATCTAGAGAGAAGCATGTAATCTGAAATGGAATTGCTCATATTTGGTTGATGGTAGTTCACAGCAACATGAGTAATTTTTTGTACATTTTACAATATAAATGGGAAATATAAAAGATAAACTAAAATACAAAAACCTTGCTTTTGCATCTGACGAAGAGTTACTTCCTTTCAAAAAATTGAAAACCTTGAACATCAGACATCATAATTGTTTTAGTAGTTTTCTTCTCATGACACTTTTTATTAACTTCAATTAATTAACTGAATGAAGATTGATTCCAGAACCTTTTGCACATGAACTCAACAACACGATTACTAGGACTTATTTATCATTACCATAAGAATTTGGAACTGTTAATAAAGTAAAATTATGCAGTTCAAATGTTCAATATTAATCACTAATCTAAAAAGCATTTGAGATGAAGTTTCACATCAACTATTTAACACCAAAAATCTACTTGAAGCAAAATTTCATATTTGATATAATTTTCTCCTGGAGTTACATAGCAAACCAAAATTTAAGTCAGTCCATCTATGTTATAAAAAGAACTTGACACGAACAATCATCCCAAGTAATTGAAGACTAGGGACAACTAAGCCTAAGTGTCAGTTCATAAAAATATAATCACATCCAAAATATATATTGTTTCATGTCTATGGCTTCAAAAAATTTGATTAAATTATCATATTGCACAAATACTTCACTGTTATATATTCATTCAACACATATCAAAATTGGAGTTTAAAGTATATAATTCTTGCCAAAGGTCGGAAAGGAAAAGGAGCAGGCCTCAGATTGGCATGTGATCATTTTCTCCAGCAGTCACGTAGTAAACCATATTCTAAATCAGTCTATCTATGTTATAAAAAAAACTTGACACAAAATAATGAAGATCAGGGAGACAACCAAACCATCTAAGTGACAGCACATAAAAACATAATCATATTCAAAATATATATCATTTCATTTCTACGACTCCAATTACAATTTGACTACTTTATCATATAGCAAGAATACTGAATTGTTAGATATTCATTCAATAAAAATAAAAATGGAGGCTTGAAAGTATGAAATTCTTGTCAAAGGTCAGAAAGGAAAGGAAGAAGGTTTCAGATTGGCATGTCACTGTCACAGAGTGAATTAGACGAGCAATATATATTTGTTTTAGATTTCACCACTTCTTTGCAATTGGAGAGATAGCATCTGTTATCAAAGGGAGTCCACATAGTGCACATGTCATCAATAAGCACAAGGTAAGACCTTCTAAAGTTATTCATTGAACAAGAGGAAAACAGAAGTGTGAACACAATTCTAAATATGATAAAAACATGTTGGGTTACCCTTTAAAGTTTCTGGTTAGTCATTGTAAAAATATATATCTCAGGATAGGGTAAATAGGTTGTTTATGAACGGAATTTAGTTATGGATTGAAGGTTGCAGGCTACAAACAGCTAAATTCTATTACAGGATGCAAACAGCAATTCAAATGCATCGGTGATACAAACTAGCAATCATTTTCAATTATTATGCAAAAGATGAAAAGAAGCTATACACGTAAAGAAGAAGTGCAGCATACTTACCTCACAAGAAAAACATGTTGCTTAATAGTTGCCAGAAATTCCCTGACTCCTCCATTGTAAAAATAAAGCGGAGGAAAAGCTAGTCCTGAGAGTGATACCCCACGTGAATTGAGGTGAGTCAACATTTATGACGAGATTTGAAAAGAAACTGAATGGTAAAGATAACCATTCTATGTAGTTTTAGTATAGTATATCACACATAAATACATAAGTCAAATGTACGAGATTAATGAAGAATAAAAAATTAGGAAAAAGTTGCCGAACAAAAACTGTCTCTCTAATTGTGACCCATAAACTTAATTAACAGCAAATCAAACAATGAATTATAGAATTTTTATAAGGACTTGCCTGAGAGAAAAATAAACAATTTAGAAGGATGTATTAATAAACTTTAAGGATTTGTTACAGACCATAAGCTTAAAATTCATTAACCTTAATACATTAAACTTTGTTTAAATGAGAGAGAGAGAGAGAGAGAGAGAGAGAAATTGGAAATTGGAAATTGGAAATTGGAAATTGGAAAGAAAAAAAGAGTTCGGATGAATTCCATGTAATGTTAAAGAACTTATTGCAAGCATGCTTGAGCTAATGTACCACAAGTAGAAGCATAGAAAAGCAAAGACACCTTCCATGGTAATAAGAAGATAAAAGCAGGATGTCTGTTTGCATGACTAATCAAGACAGAAAACTATAAGCCCAAAAGTGAACTTAATGAACTATGAAAATTTATGAGGACAGTCTACTAGGAGTCACCTGATAACATAACTACAATAATGTATTGCCAGCCAAGTGTAGGAGTGTGTCTGCGAATTGAGCGAATGTCTGTAAATGGAACGGCCCTGATAGTATAGAGACTTTTGTCTGCGTGAGATATTAAATCAATTTAAATAAGTCTAAAATAAACATATATGTGCACAATAATATGCATAATATAAGTGAAATCACAGTATGTGAGGCCTAACCTTTGTCTGACAATCTCGCATTCGAACTTTGCCCTTTGTACGGAATCCATGTCTACATAGAGTTGAAAGTCATTCCTAAGTCCCAATGCAAAACAACAACTAGTACATATACTTATAATATACATATACAGTTCACATAAATGGACATGGCTACAAGGAGAAATTTAATCCTCCATCAAACTAAGCCGTTATATAACCTTTTTTGCCAATAATATTAATTGTCATATTAAAACATAGTGATTAAGCGCAAAATTCACACAGAGTGAAGGAAGAAGAAGCAAAAAGATTACTATACCATGAAAAGAGAATCCCCTTGCTTAAACAACTTCAATCGGCCACTGATTCTTTCGGAGGCATACTGTGTGGGATGAATTGCCACATTCTCCTTGCTGTACACCATTTCAGCACCCTCCGGTTCACTCATGGAATTCCGTCTACCGTTACTATCATTCCGAATCATCATGCTCGCAGAACCCTAAAACAATCAAAACTAATTGAACTAATGAAAATATTACACGATTAATGCACCCCTAACTAAACAAATTTCAGAAAATTAATAAATTTCAACCACTAAACTAATAGCAAGATCACTGGAATTTAGGCAGTAATGCTTGTTTTCGAGAGATTTAAATAAAACCAAAATTATCCGCGTGCAATGAATCACCTCCTGAATCGACGCGGCGTAATCGGCGTCGTCCGATAGGTCGTGGAGTTCGGCTTCGTTCATCGCTGTATATGTGTCCTGTATTTTGTTTTCTTGGAGACGAAGAAAAATAATTGTTAAAGAAATAAAAAATGGGGGGAAAAATGCATATTTAGTCACCCAACTTTAACTCCAGTCATACAATGGTCACCCTAGTTTCATGAATGGCATATTTAGTCACCCAATTTACAAATAGTTAGACAATTCATCATCAAATAAGTTGCAGTTGACAAAGAGATAACGTGATTTTTATGTTTTCGTCTCTCCTAGCACTTTTTCGATCAAAATGACTTCATGTGTCATTCACATGATTATCACGCGAGATAATTCGGTACTTCATCTCATGAATTACACTTATCCAAACTCAAATTAGTAAAAGTCTTCCTCAACTTGACTATGCACAATCTTTTGTTGTGTGTTTTGAATTTGGGTAAGTGTAATCAAGAATCGAAGTACCTGAATTATCCTCTTAAAAGTCACGTAAATGGCACATAAAGTCATTTTGGCCGAAAAATTATTAGAGATAAGGTCGATGTAACAATATTTTGTAGTAGGAATATGTAGATAGTTTACACGAAAACAAAAGTATTAACTGCTTAAACTTGAGCGACAATTAGTGATTTAGTCCAAAAATTAGGACAATATATAATCAAGAAATCTTGCAGAGGAGTCTTTATTAACCTAATGCACACTATAAATGTCAATGACATTGCACTTCTACTATAATATCAATAATTACATTTGAAGTGATCTTAAGGTTCTAGAGGATGCAAAACTGAAAAATGTGATTCTTTGGTGATTATTATTGATGAAGGGAGAGCTTTGGTGATTAATGTTGATGAAGTGGGACTTTCGTTATCTCTCCGTCTATTGCAGCTTATTTGATGATGGATTGTGTCACTATTTGTAAATTTGGGTGACTATATGTGTCATTCATGAAATTAGGGTGACCATTGTATGACTAGAGTCAAACTTGAGTGACTAAATATGCATTTTTCCCAAAAATGGGTGATATATTTTGGACTTAACGCGTCAAATACGAATATAGATTTGATGGACCGGGAAGTAAATACAGTCTACAGTAGACATTGGTTATTTTCCTTTTTCTAGCTAGTTCTATGTACTTCTAACTAAGTGTCCTCCTACGATCCTAGCCCCCTTCCCATACGAACCATCTCAGAATCGAAAATTACTACATTACCCTTCAATTAAATTAAAATCTCCCCTCTCCCAGTTTTAAATCAAATACAAGAACATTAAAGAAAAAAAAATTATAAATTGAAAATGATTAAATTAAAAAGATGCATTTTCTTTATAAAATGAGTTCAATTTATATAAATAAATTAAAGAAAAAAAATGTATTATCTTCGTCAACCTTCATCGGTGCATTTTTTAGATATGCTTAATTATGTGATAAAATATTCGATGAACTTATGCAAATAGTCTCACACTCATCTGATATACCTAATATTCAATCAATAACATGACATATTACACGTAATATTAAAGTCAAACTAAGGTTGGACTGCTCTTCTTCGACATACACCAATATGCTCCGTTATGATCAAATCTTATACATGTTACAACATATATCAAATATGCTCTTATTCGACATATATCAAATATGCTCCGTTATGATCAAATCTCATCTATATTATCAAACTAAACCGATCTAGAAACATTCGAACATTCCCTTCGAACTTCGAGCATTGTCATTCGACCTATGAGCAGAGTTATTCGATCAGTCCATTTGACCTATGAGCATAATTATTCGATCAGTCCATTCGACCTATGAGCATAGTTTTTCGATCAGTATGTTCGACCTATGAACATAGTTATTCGATCAATCCATTCGATCTATGAGAATAGTTATTCGATCAATCCATTCAATCAAGTATATGTCATTCGGATCGAACCAATTAAGATCTAACACGAAAAGATCCGCTCTCCCCCCATAAATACACCGCATTTGTTACTTTTAAAGGTACATTATGCTCGGCTTAACTACAACCTTTTTACTATATTATGTTATGCTTTGAATTGATCTGACTTAGACATCGGAGGGTCAGCGCCGGGTCAACCACCGACACAACTTGACGAGTTTTTTTGAGCTAGGGTTAGGAACCTTAAAGTGGAGTACAACTCGATCTGACTGACTTATGATTCCATACAGTAGAGCAAAAGATATTATTACATGGCACATTGACCAATCACTTAAACGAAAATTTCCTTCATTATCAGTTGGGGATAAAGATTAGAGGTGGCATAATTAATAAGGTAGCTAGTAAATGTTTAAAATTCAAAATTTAGCTTATATTCAGTTAATAAACATAGATTCATTTCAATGTTGTTATTACCTCCAAAATACTCACTCTTTGAGGACTACATCCTGGTTTGGGTTTTCAGATGCATAAAGACACCAATTGACCTAAATGTGTAGAATTTGGGTAAATTTGGAAACCTTCTCAGAAAAACTAGGAATCTAAACATCCAGCATGGGAAAATTCTTTCTTATCCAAGTCTGGCTTGGCCTAATCCATCCAATCACCAAGCAAGTGTATTGTACTAGCTTTGTGATTGATCACTATCGTGTAAGCTAGCATCCAATTCTATAGCAAGTGCATTACACTTGCCTTGTAGTTATTTTCGATTCAACCAAACCAATTTCATAGCAAGTGTATTGCACTTGTCTTATAGTTACTTTCGATTCGACCAAACCGGATATGGGCAAGAAATTCCAGCAACGAGAAGCTGAGAAGCATACAACTGATTCTGACCCCAGAACAAATCAGATTAAAGAAAGCGGGTTTGCTGAAAGAATTATAAACAAAGGCCCAATATTATTATCTTATTTGCTGAAAGGATTAATGGGCATGTGGGCTTATTTAGGGTGCTGCCTTTTTTTTATTAGACAATTATCTTACGATTTGGAAACTCATGACTACGAACCATCAGCCCCCAAAAAAAAAAAAAAAATTGGGTCGGGGTCAGACCAAGGGCGAATCCATGGATTTTGGTCAGGAAGTCTAAACTTATACCAAAAAAAAAATTTATCAAACAGTTAAACTTAAAGTTTATATTATTCACGAGAAAATATATAACAGCAATACAAAAATAGAGAGGTAGAGTTTGATAAAAATAAACAACACGGTATATTTTAATTACATATGATACTCCGTTATAGTCCAAATAAAATCCAAAATATCTACATATTTACTTTAATAATTGACCACGACGGTTTTTCATCTTTTGAAATCAGTCCATGATAGCATCGTTTGAAATACTACTAAATATGTCTCTCTCTATAAAGACAACTAAACTATCATTTAGCCATTGATCGCCCATTCGGTTACGAAGTCGATTCTTTACTATCTTAATAGCCGAAAAAGCTCTCTCCACTGATGCAATTGCAACGGGTAGAATAAGTGCCAACGTCACAAGTTTGTAAACCATCGAGAATGCGACATGTCTTGTAGTTGCAACCATCTTCTTAGCAAGATCACCAATCCCTTTCAATCTAGAAAAATCATCACTTGATCGAACATCCCTAATATAATTTTCAAGTTGATTGGAAGGGTCGAAAGCTAAAAAAAATAGAAGTCATTTGGATAATGTTTGGCAAGACAAACAAGTTTTTCTTTGTCCAAAGCCTCGGAGTGATTGGATGGGTTTAAGCATGCAACACAAAGAAGCCCCTCTATATTTATTTCATTGAAACGGTTGTTCAACCCTTGCAATTGTCTATCTATCACCGAATTGAATCTCTCAACTTTGTAATGATGCTCGATATAGTCACTTGTTTAATTCTATGCCTTGGTCTTCCATATGGAACATAGATATTACTCATTGAAGAATTTCAATTTCATGTTTAGAACACAAAGAAGTATCTTCATCCAACAAATGTCCTCATCCATCATCTCTTGTCTCTTGTAAGGGAAAAATTGGGCTTTCATCGGGGCTTAGAAATTGGGTAGAGTGAGTTATTATTAAAGTGGGTTGTACAATATTAATTGGACTAAAATTATATTTGGGCTAAAATTTTCATATTGGGCTAATTTATTGAATTTTTTTTTAAAAAAAAAAAATACACCACTACTATAATTTTAAAAAAAAATTCAGGGGGGGGGGGGGGGCTGTCCCTATGTCCATCCGCCCTTGGGTCAGGCCCAGCCTAAGTATTTTTTCGATGTTTCCATGTCCGGAATGGAAACTGACATGAAATTTAAAACTACCCGATATGTGGAATAGAATTCAACAAATTAACCTTACGGGCATGTGAATATAGAAAGAGAGACCAAGAATTCGAGAGAGCTGGAATTACTTAGGTAACTTTAATTGCAACAACTGCAGTTTGAGGTGAAGAATCAAAAAAAGAAAAAAAAAATAACTGCAGTTTGAGATGTGAGATCTCCGATTTAAGCATGTTTTTCCTTGTTTTTCTACACAAACGGACAACTATTAGTGGCTAACCTATTACCAGCCATAAATGATGAAAAAGCTCCCAACAACCCCCCTATTTTTTTTATTTTATTTTTCCTAGTAGCCAAATCAATGCATTCAGGTTTTAAGTCTCTGATTTAATTTATTTTGAGACGCGGAACGTACATGAATTCATTCATCCCAACAACGAACATATAGATATCATTTATTTTCCATATGCTACATAGACCAATTATTGCCTTAATTCAAATTAAGATTTATTTAATGTCTCAAAATGGTTTTCTTTTAGTATGTAATTTTTTTCACCAAAACAATATGCAATAATTTGACATCGTTTATTTTAAATCATATATATTGTCTTATTTTTAGAAAAAATTACAAAAATATCGAAAGAATTGCCACTTTCATTTGAAACTTTGTGCTAAATCAAATACGGGCCAAAAAAACTAAAAAAAAAAAAGGTGAAGGAAATCAAGGAATAGAATATCATCACACAAAGAATCATAAATCATGCTATTTTTGTTAAAAGGAGAAGAGAATCTCATCATGTCATGACTTTACTTTAGTATATTTAAAATACAAGATAAATCAATTATTTGGTCGAATTCAAGAATACTCTAATCATCAATCTTCTTGAAGCCTCACATGCATGTACAAGATTTGAATGAACTAAGAATTCAATATTGTCGAAAGGGAACAAAACGTGATCAACGAAAAGGCTAAATGGTGGCAATGAAAAGTATGAAAGAAACTTGCTGCCTTCTGCTTTTATAATAAAAGCAGACACGCCTGACCAAAAATGGAAGAGAGGGGGGGGGGGGGGGGGCATTTATTTGATGATTTGGATGAGAAAATCGTCTACGGTTCATATTAACTTGTTTCACCACATCATTCGTGTAAATGTTGCACACAACAATTTCTTCAAATTAAGATGGGTCTATCTAACTCCGTACATGCAATTATTCATTTTTCTTGGATTTGATTTTTCTTTTCCCAAAAGAGTTGGACATATCCAAGTTAGACGGATAATTGATTGTTATCGGATTTCACATAGTAGAAAGATTTTCACTCTCCTCAAAAGATCGGACGCACTATTTTCATATGTCAATTTTTATTCAATTCAATTTACGAGCTCACATATTCTTCATTGTGATTTAATAAGCTCCGATAAATATATCAATACCAAATACATTTTTTTTGGATTTTAAGTTTATAGTGACTAGTCTCTTTCACTAGATCAATCAATTGGTTTTAATTATTTATTAGATCTCGTCCAAAAATTAATAGCGATATTGAATAAGCATAAAAACATAAATTGCATAACATCAAGGCAATTTTCAACATTGGTACCATTGAAGGCGTAAATGCACATTTGATACCATAATTTAAATATTAGTTGTGATATTCATACCATCCGTCAAATAATTGGACAAAAATTTTCCGCGTGCACCTCACGTAGATATGATCTCAATATTTTGGAGAGAAAATTATTACGTGATAACGTAAGAGAATTTTATTATTTTCCCTATAAAAAACAAGATAACATGATATTGTTCCCTTCAAAAGTGAAGACAAATGATAAATTTTCCTCCAAAAGACGAGATAATTTTCTGTTCATTTCCACCAAATTATTTGATGTTGGTATGAACATTACGAACAATATATAAATTATGGTATTAAATATGCATTTAAATTACTCCCTCCGTTTCATTTTAGATGTCGTTTAAGGTTGTTTCACAAGGATTAAGAAATTATTTAATGCTCTAAATTTTAGGGAAATTAAAGGATAGTTGGACAAAATTGCCCTTAATAAATGCATGGTTATTTGTTTTGAAAATTGGGAGATATTAAGTATAGCATTTAGGATTAAATAAGGGTAAAAATGTCAAATTAGCATTTAAATCTATCTTGAAATTATAAAGTGACATGTATAGTGGAATATTTTTTTTTTTATCTAAAGTGACATGTAAAATGAAACGGAGGGAGTACCAAATATGCAATTTTCCCATAGTATTATGTATTTTGGGATTCAGTATCGAGATTTTTCATTTCCAACACAAGTACTGTATCATATGAAATCTAAGCATAAAATACAACCAATTAAATTAAAATGTGTCATATATACTGATCTTTTAGTATCCGTCATTGTTCATTCTACTATTTTGCACGCACGGAAAATTAATTCGAGCATATATGTAGAAGTCTACTCTATATATGCATGTGCTAATTATTATGAAATAGAGGGAGTATCTTGTAGTATTCCATATGTCCCAGATTATCTGTCGTTTTGTACATATTAAGGCACATAGTAAATAACCTCAATTTTAGGGGGGGAAAATTATATTCTTAAAATATTCTTATTATCTATTTATCTCAGCAATAACTATAAGAGAGAGTTTTAGATGTATTAAATAAGGATAAAATAAGAAAATATGTAATAAATATTGTACTGAAATCTTAAGCGAAAATAATTTGCGATAAAATTTCTCTAAAACGACAGATAATTCGGGACATTGAGAGGAGTAGTTTTTAATTTAGTGACATGTACAAATGTAAAACAAGTTTATGGTAAAAGAGAGGGTGAATCCTCGGATCTGGTGATAAAAAAGAAAGAAAGAAATTAAGTAAGAAAGAAATTAAAGTGGTTTTACGGTACTTAGGCGTGTAAGAATCTTGCCACGCGAACTGGTCTCCCCCAAATCATGACTTGTACAATTTTTAAGAGACAAAAACCAAAGGAGTCACTTTTCAAAATCAAAATTGTCTTAATTTGCCTCTTTGGTTGTCAAAGAAAAAGTAATTTGGAGAAAAAAATAAAAAAAAATAAAAGAGAATGTAGAGAGTGTATTAATCCAAGATGTTTGTCCCCCACTATATGGCGCAAAGGCACACGGCTCCGGCCGGCGGTGTCTCCGCTTTGTATTTTGAGTTTCACACACACACACACTGACACTTTTTATGTGAGTGAAATTAAGGTATTCATTTGTAAATGTCTACGTTTGGAAACTTCTTTCTAGACAAACCTTCGCTGACATTCTGCACTCATGTTCCCAATACATTTTTGCTTAATATTTTCCTTTGACCATTTAATTTATTTCTAAATTAATTTATAGCAATCCATATATATATTTATATATACTTCATCACTAGCTAAGTGATGATTTTGACATCATGTTTCTCATGTTTTAATTTTTTTTTAGAATAATGTTTTAATTAACTTGGTTGTTATTGTTGGCCTATGTTGATCTTATTTAGGTTTTAAAATTTTGATATTTACTTATTTAGTGTGAAAATGTAATTTTATAATAAGGGCAAAAAAGCAATAAGATAGCTCATTTTAGCTAGTACAGCTTGTGAAATTTTAGATTTTTAATGTTTTACCAGACTTTGTTGTATGTTGTAACCACTGAATGAAACTAACAAAACACAACGAAATCTGTTGGTGCAAAACTAACAACTTTTCATGGAGGGGCCGGCCATATTCTAAAAAATATTATAACCACTAAGTTATTGAAATATTTAATTTATTTGTATAGAGTCCATTCAGTTGCCGATGATGCTCCATGATCAAGATGTCATGAATTCAACTCCTAGTTATTTTTCTAGTTTAATAATAGTTTTAGTAACTAGCTTATCATTGTATTTTGACACAATGAAATAAATTTGATATAGTGATTAATGTAATGATGTATTTACTGTCTCTAAAAAAAATTAGTCTATCCACTTATAATTTTTTATCAATTTTTTGACAAAATTATGTGACAAATTAACCAGTCATGGAGCAAAACATTTAAATTATGTTTGACTCTAATTAAAGAGTTTAAAGATGCATCGTGGACAGCAATTAGAGAACAATATATAATTATTCCTTAATTTGTCATTAACTTCAAAGAATTGTTCGAGCTTGACGATAATTTCATGGAATGATTCAAATATTTGATGGAAAAAAATCTATCAAGGACAATCAAACTGTGGTATCAAATGTATTTTTTTTTTCAAAATACCTTGTACCAAATACATAAAGTATGATAAATTGTGGTGTGAAAAGTGTAATTCTCCATTAAATAATGTAAATTCTCACTATACAATTGATCAATTAATTATGCTTCAAATAACATGTTCATCATCTTAGTGACTAAATTGAATTTTTCATTTTTCTTTTGCAATGGGTAAGTTTAATTACAGTGGAGTAATATATATCATGTAAAAAATGGATATTTAGCTAGTTAGTATTTATAGAGAGTGACCGACTAATTACAAAATATATATATACAATATTTCGGTATAATGAGTTTAACCAAACCAAATTTCATAAAAGATTTCACGTAATCAAATTTTTAAATGTTACATACTTACAGTCAATATATTTATTCAATTATAATCTCAATCCTTAATTGAAATGCAGAAGTATACTTTATATTACGCTTGGACAGTTTGACCGGAACTAAGATTCAATCCTTAATATATACAAATTAAGATCTGCAAATAAGGAAAGACAATAATTTCATTCTTCGATAAGATCAGTAGTTTTATATTTTAATAATCAAAGTTATGAAAAAAAATATATATTATTCAAATATTATATAGTTGCACTTGCAAGGATGACTTTATAAAAGGGGGTTATTTATGTTTTTTGGTGGAGAATATTTTCAGGTGCATGCGCAATACAAGGAAGAAAAGTATTTCAATTTTTTTTTTTTCTATTATTTATTTTTTGTTTGCATTTGAGTACAAAGTAAGCACGAGAACCCTAAAAGTGAGTTTTGGCTCCCTTCTTGATATCATTTTCCTCACTTTCTCCTCTCTTTCTCATCCCGAGGCACCAAACCCTAGTTCTACATTAACCCTCTAGCTCTTCCATTTCTCTTTCACTCTCATCTCTCTCTCGATCTCTCTCTCTCTATGTATATATATACATACATGCTGTATATACCGATCGATCTCGGGTGATGGAGGTATATATAGTTTGTGGTTTCTTTGTGCATTTTTTGTTGGGTAACATATTGGATATGGCATGTTAATGTTGTAGTCGTTACAATTTTTGCATTTTCTTCTTCCTTTTCAATTAAATGGCATGATTTCTGCATATCTATTTTACGCTCATATATAATTGAAAAGTTACTTAATTTTTATTATTTGGGAAATAAATTATATGGCACTTGATCACTCTATAACTATAGATATTTTTTTTTGCCTTGTACTCCCCACGAAAAAGTTCTTGATGATAATTGAATTGAGCGATTGATAAATTGACAAGACTCGAAATTTAGATTCTAGTGTTCCCATTTGAGCAACATTTTGTATGATTCAATGTTTTCGCCTCCACTCAATTCAGTGGCTTTAGACATATGATGATTTTGTTGGCTTTATATTTATTTATATGGACCATTTCAATGCATCCTTAATATATAAAATCTTGATAGTGAGACATTTTTTAAAAAAAAAAAAAAATCAATTCCATTAAATATTGTGTGAAGAAGTTGGAATTGTCTTAGGTGGTTCTTAGATGAGATGTAATAAGCGATGTTGGTGAGGTTCAATCCGAAGACGGATTTACGCATGCAGAAAGTAAAGGACGATCTCAGATTGAGCCGCGCCAATATCACTTTTGATTCTATAAGATGATCATTTCTCATCACAGATCCACTTCCTATATATATACATTTTACTTAGGTGTTTCTTTGTATATACACATACACATTGGAATATTGGAGATATAATCTTATATAGCTCTTTGCATGGATTTAAACATCAATTGGAGTCTTAGTTAACAGTTCTTATTTGATACTAAATATCTCGAGTAGTTTGAAAATCTTAGTTAAATCCACCTTATAAGGTATTGAACAATTTCTCACCTCTTAAGCTGACTTTTGAGGTTGAGTTAGGCTCAAGTCATGTAAATGGACTTAGCCCAATTCATGTGGTCCATATAATACATATCAAACGAGCCATCCATCACTAGTATCCAGTACTATACATTTGATCATTCAAAAACATATTTTTGGTTTCATCTATAGAATAAGCAAAGCTAACTGCATGCATGCCCAGTTTTAAGGTCACCAAAGGACCACACGAATCAGAAATTCTCACTTGTTACCAGATTTGCTCGCGAAACAACTTCCGGGAAAGTCAGATTGATTGATATACTAGCTAGATCGGAATGAAGATAGAAAACCTAACCATTCGCCATCTGATTATCATCGCCTCGCTGATCCCTAATGAGATTCCCGTATCATGCATGCACCTGATCTACTAGAGGTACTGGTACTCCATCCATCCCTTGTTCTTTTTTATTGAACTGTATTCTGTTAAATTATGCAATCTACCTTGACATTTATACAAAGTAGATGTAGGCGCACTTGTTTGACAATTGACATACTTATTCATCTAAAACTATTCATATCTTGATAATATACATTTGGAGATGGCCTGTGATTTGGGGTTGGTTATGGGGTGGGGGGGGGGGTTGGGATGGGTTTGGGGTTTTCTTATTTTTATTTAAAAAAAACTATAATAATATATAACTTTATTATTTAATAAATATTAAATATATTAATAATATTCTATAAATTTTAGATTTTTTCAAAAAAAAAAAAATTTAAATTTTTTTTGTTGGATTTATAATAAAATATTATTTAATTTGTTTATAAAATCAAATTAGTTAATTAAATATGTAAATATAATAAGTAAAATCTTCAAATTTGTCCGTACGTGTCTTAAAGCCAATTTTGAAATCGAGCAACATTGTGGATTAAAATCGTCAATAAATTTAAAGATGTGGATCGGAGTTATTTTTTTGTCAACCTGAAATATTACGTGGTAGAATTGTTAGTCAACATAAGGAAATACATCAATTTTACAATAATACTTAACCGTCACGTCACCACTTAACGATAAATGTGAATGTATTTCTTAAATTATGGTACAAAATATGTTGACCTTAATTTTTATGGTACCACCAATAAAAATCGATATAAAATTTAGTACAACAATTGCAATTCTCTCCATAATTATTTTAAATATATATAGTGCAATCTCAGTGTTGTTCTATTTTAATTGTTGGGATTGACGGTTGATACTTGATAGAACTAGGAAAGTCAAGTTAGTAATTCAGAACAACCTAACTCAGACATATTATAGAGGGCACGTAATATAATGTGAAAGAATAATACCTCCTAATAACTTACATTAAATGACTCTTCATTAGAGTAAATCGCGCTTTCGGTCCACTTTATGGATTAACTTTTGTACTTTCATTCCTTTTAAATTTTTTGTAGCAGATTGGTCCATCTTATCAATGTAATATATCACATTCGTCCCTCTTAAATTTTTTATAGCAAATTCGTCCCTAGCCTCTTAAATTTTTTACAGCAAATTCGTCCATCTTATCAATATAGTGTAACACATTAGTCTCTCTTAAATACAAAAACATCACTTAATTTCAAAATATATTCTAAAGTGGACGAAAGTTGATGTATTTTATATTCAAGAGGGACTAATATGTTACACTACATTGATTAAAAGAGGGACGAATTTGCTACAAAAAAATTAAGAGGGAAGAATATGTTAATGTGATACATTATATTGATAAGAGGGACCAATTAATCTGCTACAAAAAATTTAAGAGGGACGAAAAATGTAAAATTTGACCCATAAGAAAGACCAAAAATGCTATTTACTCAATTCGATACTCCGTTATGCTATATAATGGATATTTAACCCTTTTTTCTTTTTTCTTTTTTTAATATTGTGATATGCAATCTTTATTCTTTAGTATCATTCTTCTTTATATTCTACAAAGCAACCATAGACTGAAAATTATAGATGGTAAACAAATAAGCGTTACTGTATAATCTTGTGGTGGAATAACGGAGATGAAAAGAAACTTGGTTGGATAAAATGGCATCAAATATGTATGAGTAATAGGGATGGTTCCAAGCTTTTAATTTAGCCCTCTTGCCAAACATTCATGACCAATTTGTACTAAATCGAATAATCTTTGAAGTCGTATCCTTAAGTGCGATACTTCCCGAATTGCACAATTTTGAAGGCTCCTCTTGGCTCAAATCCATCACGAACATGGAGATGCAAGAGTTATCACAAGAGCATAGACTAAGATGGAGAGTTGGAAATGGAACTTTGAATATAATTTGGATCGAACGATGGATTTCGAAAGAATACTCGTTCAAAATGCTCATCGGTTCAGATTCTGCCTCCGGACTCAAAGGTAAAACAACTCATTAACCCTGACACTGATTCTTGGAGGACTGATTTGGTTCGGTCTATATTATGGGCTAACAACGCAGATATTATTCTCGCTATTCCCATATCAACTTGGATATGCAGACATGGCATTTCGAGAAAAGTGAATTTTTTTCGATTAGACATGTGTACTTCTGGCCAGTAAGATGAATGAGTTCGCAATACCCGAAGGAAACAATGTGGGCCCAAGTTCGATTTCCATCCAGGACTGGCGTTGGATTTGGGAAATAGATGCTCCACCAAAGGTTCATATGTTTATTTGGTCGACTTGTTCGAATTCCATACCTTTACGGGATGCTCTAAAGGTCCATAAAGCCACTAAAGTTGTGGATTGCCAGCGCTGCCAGGGAGTAATAGAATCAATCCTTCATTGTATGAGTTAATATTCTTTCTTAAGGCAGGTATGGGCACTCTCAAGTTTTTCTCTTCGATTTATGATTGCGGTGTTTATAGTAAATGTGATAAAAAGATGTTTGGTTTATTTGCTACGACTTGTTGATTCATTTGGTATTCGAAGAATTTGTTGATTTGGGAATCGAAATACTGGTCCCCTTTGCCTGTTTGGACTCATGTGGTGGAAGTTTTTTATCGACACATCAGGTCTTATACGCAATCACCGAATCATCCATCAAAGAATAGACATCAATGGCAACCTCCTCCAGATAATTGCATTAAGATTAATCTTGATGCGACTCTTGATTGTGACGGTACTTGTTGCAGCATTGGTATTATGGCCAGGGACTCATTTGGTACTTGTATGGCATGGATGTTCCAGAGATCTTTCCTTACAACCTGAAGTTGCGGAAGGTATGGTTGTGGCAAGAGGTGTTGAATTCGGTCTACAAAATGGTTGGAGCAATGTAATTATCGAGGATGATTGTAAGTCGGTTATGAAAAGCATTGGCAATCCTTCTTCCCCTTCAAGCTACCTCGAGGCTCTTTTTCTCTCGTTTATCTTGTAATTTTAATTCGTTTAAGTGTTGTCATACATTTAGAGAGAATGACTATATATAGCTCATGTTGCTAGCTAAGGTAGCTTTTAGTATTGTTCCTCCTCTTACTAAACTTCATATTTAATTGTTGACTTTGTACTTGATGATTTCGCTTATTAATAAATCTCCCTAATGAATTTCCTTAAAAAATAGTAAAATAATAAATTACACATTTATTAACTATCTTTGTGAACCAAAAGCAATAAATTACAATGAATCAATTCGAGCTACATATTTTTATGTTACCACATAAATTGTGGGCTATATATCCCTGATTTCTTGGCTAGATTATAAATATTTTCTTCTTAGTTGCCTAATTAATTACACAACCTTAAAAATTGAGATTGATACATTTTTATGTTACACATAAATTTATTGATAGGTGTGCAAATTCAAAATTTATGTGGACTCACACATTCATCTACAGGGTGTTATCATGTGATGTTGTAATGAGACATAAAATTTATGATATAATAATTTTTTGCCTATAAACATGAGCTACGCATTTCTTTGGGTAACCGTCTTATTTGGGAATAGATCCTAGATTGCTATGAGATCAAATATGATTCTCAGCTGATGATTGTTTTCGTGACGTCATTTTTCTTTTCGTTGAACTTTGATCGTTATATTTCAGAATGTGCTTCGAACTCAGATATTGGATATTCCTACATCATTGGTTCTGACAGAGTGCACAAGACGCATAGTTCTTTTCTATGCTTGCGAGCTTTTGTTCTAACCGTTGATAGAGATTATTTTTCACTTTGTTGAATGAAACTACTTTGAAGCGATTTGGATGCGGTTTAAATTCACCCGGACTTCAATTCAGATTTTAGCTTGTCTGTAATTTTTAATTTTTTATGACTTTGCATGTGACCTCGAATTTCATTTCAGATTGTGCATCTTCGTTAGAGCGATTGTTGCACACGTATTCTTTTATCACGTGACAATTTGAGGGCATAAAAGTCTCCAAATGTTAATATTAGTTTATCACCCATTTAGGAATATTTTAATTAATAATTTATTAATAGTTTTATATTTATACATATCCACAATAAAAATTATAAATATTAGTAAAAGAATTGGACATAAAAGCTAAATTAATAAAAAATGTAACGTGCACAAGCTCATTTTAAAGGAAAGGTTCGGTTCGAAATCTAATCGAATTCAATCAAGATTCAATAGACTCGATAAATTTAGAAATGAACACTAAAAAATACGAATTGAATCGAAATAAATGAAATCGAATTTGGATCGAAACTGATTTGTCTCATATCCGACCCATTGTCAGCCCTATCTGAAATATGATGAGGAGTTGAGCTGTAAGTTTACTATCAGTATCACCATTAAAAAAAGCATTTTCCTAAATGAGTCGGCATGATTAAATCCGCCCCATTAATAAGAAACTCGATAAACATCAACCTCTGAGCATCTCCCCTCACAAAGTAAAAGTGGAACGTCTAATGGAAGAAATTCCCCTGATTTATTAATTAATAATTTCACATCATGGTTTATGTAATAGTAGATTTCCAGTTGTGCATTACGTCATAATTTAATAGTTATAAATACAGCATATAAATCAACTGAATAGTTACAGATCATCTGTATTCATCGCCCTAGCTGTAAATCTCCTTTTTACTCCGTATGCAATAAATAGTTGTTTTTCCTTCTGATTTTGATTGGGTATTGGAGAAATTGGATTCACTGAACTCGTTGTTTTTGTTGATTTGGTGAGATAAAGAAAAAATTGGATTCTGAATGAGAAAATTGGTGGTAGAGGAGGAATTGGAGGGAGAGTAGATAGGGAAATAGAAGAATTTCTTGTGGGCGAAACATGTCTGCCGTTGTGTGTGGAAAGAGATCGAGCATCTTTGAGGAATCGCCGTCGTCACCGCCAGTCTCCAAGAGAATCCGCTGTTCTTCTTCATCGCCCGGCCGAGCATTTTCTCCGCCGAGGGCCGCCACGGCCAATTCCTTCTCGCAGCTCGATCATCTTGTTGCTCTCTTTCCTGAAATGGACAGACAGGTTTCCATTTTTTTCATTCTATCATTTTGTATCTAATTTCAAGTATTATAGATGCTATTTTTGATTGAAGATAGTTCTTTCAGTTTACATAGTAATATAGCATACATGTTTCTCTATTGTTATCAAATGCCTTCATCTAGTTTGTGTAGTACGTGTTATATCTTGTAATTGTGGTAGAGCAGAAAAAATATATCTGCTAATGACCACTAGTTTGATTTTTCTTAAATTTCGACTTGTGTATTAACATTTACCCAAGTGTTATAACTTATACACGTTTTGATCCCCACATCGGAACTATTAAGCTTAACTTCCATGACTTTAGATTACTTAAATAGTAGTCACGGTTTTCATGTAGAAATTTCTTTACCATCCAATCTTCATATGGGCAGTATTAAGCTTGCTATTTTGTTATACTAATTGTTACTTTCTTTACTCCTAAGCCAGTTAATAACAGTTGAAAATATTTCGACAATGATAATTGGCAAGTAACAAGGTGCTCAAGTCGAGGGTGCAGTCTAGTCTATATTTTATTCTTTTGTTCAATATTGTCCTCTTGTCCCAAGCATGTCCTAAAGCTCTTCGATTGAATTTTATGGAAGTTGAAACTTCAATGCATTTACTATGTCTGTTCTTGTGAATGATTTGATGGGACCAGAAAAGTAATGTATTAAAGTAGTAGATTTTCTTTCTTTCTGCCAAATATTCTACCGTTATCTCAATTCTCACCAGATAAGCTGAAATGTGTTTGAAAGATTTTCATGTGTGTATATTTTAGGTATATTCTGGACTAAGCTAGGTTAACAGAAAAAAATTATTTCCTTAGGAAATTTGTTGGCAGAAATCTGGCTTGTCTTTTCTTCGCTGTCTAAAATGGGTTGATTGCATCTTCTACAGGGGAATAAATTTGCACTGACTTCACTTGTAGTTTGCCTCCCCTTTCCCTTTTATAAATTCTAGCAAACACCTCTCCATCCCCACCTTTGTCTCCCTCCTCTTGTTGATCTGCTATATAAAATATTGTAACAGGGTAATTTCCACAGGAAACTTGTACCTTTTTATGGAGAGGTAAGAGGTTTATGGCATCGGTACTCCCTTCTTATTGTCCTTCCCAATCCCAACAAAGCAACAACACTCTCTCTGTGATATCTGCAAGTGTTTTTCATTTTCTTCATGTTACAAAGGCCCTTGTATTCTTGCACGATGAGCTCATTTTGCTTAGTTTTAGATGACGAAAATTATCCTCCTTGTTCATTTACTTTCAGCCAAACTTTGGTGGTCTTGTTGATGCTTTGGTGACTATTTCTCAGGATTTAGATTATAAAACAAGGTTTAGTATTATCACAATGTTGTGTTCTATCCATTTAATCTTTTTTTGCACTGAACTATTTGACCCTTAAAACATTAACCATGATTTTAGGTTATAAAATGAGGTTTACCATCACAAAGTTGTGTTCTCTCTAATTAATCTGTTTTGCTCTTAACTATATAGCCATATTGATACCACAGACCACTATCCCTCATTCTGAATTGAAACCTAATGAAGAACTGCTAAAAATTTAATTTTATTAAAAAAAACCCTGAAATCAATCCCATCACAACTACGATATCTAAATGGATAATACAAAGAAAGGAAAAGGAGGAGCACCATTTGATACATAATCAAGATTTTTTTCTCTCTTTTTTGGAGAAAGATCACCAACATTAGACTTCGTATACTCTTAAACTGAACTCTGTACCTATGTCTACCATACCTTCATATCAGCTAAAATAAACATACAAAAGGACATAGGAAGAAAGCTTAATCACCAGTCAGCATTTTATCATTTTAAAACTTAAAAGATTTGCATATGAAATGTAATATATTGACACATAAAAGAGAAGTCCTATACAATTTAAATTTTTGGTTTTTATAAATTAGCCAACGAAGTAAAGTAAAGAACTAGACTCTGAATTGCTCAAAATTCCGAGAGTATTAACTGGGATATTGACACTGAATCCAAAGACAATTGGCTAACAAAGAAAGGTTTTCGTGTTGTCATGTTTCCCGTCTAAATGTAAAATATCAGTTCACCATGTTTTAGGGCCTTAGAAGCTTGGAAAAACTGAATGAGATTGGCTGGCTTCACAAAGCTTTTTATTGCACTTTCCAATCATATTTTGGTATGACTGAGGCATAGTTATTTATAGCATGGAGGCGAGGCAACAAGGCTTTCCTTTATGACTAAACTTATAAATGGGAGCATGAGGCACTAATGAGCAAGAAAATGATGAGGTAACGTGCCTTCACTACGACACTACCAAAATAGGAATAGAAGGCCCTTTCCTTTCTGGACTTGAGATCAGACAATTTTTCTTAAGTCTTTTTTATCTCTTTCTTGGCGGAAGGGGAGGGTATAATTATGGGAGTAGATCTTAGTTATTATACTGCTAAACAAGGTTTGTTTTTCCCCAAACTAATACGCATAAATACCTATTTTTAGTATACACAAAAAATTCTGTTAATTTCAACATAGTTTAGCTCTTCAATAGCAGATTTCCTACTAAAATTAAGGTCTTTACTATTACTTCATAACTAGATTTATATAATTGTGTACTTTGGCACACCAGATTCTTCAAATTTGGATTTAAGTATCAAGCTAGGTGGTCTTTACTTATGAATAACTGAAAGCAAAATATAGCATTGTATGCTTCACTCTGATAAGGTGTGCATACTTTAGGGGCTTGGGCATCGAGCAAAGGCCTAATTGGTTCTAAGGCCCAACCCATACTTTGGCATCAGTTTATTTGCGTAATTATGCATTCACATTGTTGTATCATTAATGACTGGATATGTTTTGACTAACGTGGCTATAATTTTTGACAATTGTTCCTATTTTACTTTGATTTGAGGTTTTTGAAACTTGTTTGACCTTTTCTTTTTCTTTTTTCTTGTGGTAGTTTGGTAATCATTAATAACCACTGAAGTACTACCAACACATTATAAAATGGATGAATGACCGAAAAAACCCTATAAAAAAGAAAATTGAGCAAGGTTATTGCTTACAAAGAATAATTTACTTACAGATATTTAAAGACTTTCTGATGGCACTGCCATAGTAATATATAGTATTCAGGTACAATTGAAAAATGAATTGCATACATGAAGAATCTGCCTATTCTGCATCATGTTATTGCATTTTTTATAACAATGTTAATTATTATGGTTCAGGTTTTGGACTGCATATTGTTGGTCTTGATAAAATTTGCAGAGCTTTTTTCATAGTATGAATGTTTTTAAAGGAATCTTTATGGTATTAACGATTTTGTCTTTTTGTGCTGGATTTGCGTGAATTTATGAAGGGCTTTCATAGCACTTACGGAAATTAATTACGGATCCAGGATGATTTCTTCAACCGACAACCTATTATACCAAGATTTCTAACACCAATCCAATTTTCATTTTCTATGCGTAATTGGTATAGATATCGATTCTAATCTGGCTAAATTGCATAATCCATTTTCTCTAATAAGCATCAGAGCATGGTATGAATATAGATTCTCTTCAGATCTCTGTGAATTGATTTTTGCCTTTTAGTTTTTTCATTGTTGTCCTGAATAAAACTTCTGTATACAGAAAAACAAATGTACATATCTTTCCCCTTTGCGTCGTTTGTTTAACTAATTAATTGCTTTACAAATGCTTTGGGTGTGTAGTTTCTCGAAATATCCCTTGAAGATTCTGGTGGTGACTTAGATTCTGCAATAAAAAAATTAAATGAGCTTCGGTTGAGTGCTGGAGCAAGTACACCCAATGATGCTGACACTCAATTTTATGTTCAAGGTGCGTCTCTCTTTGGCGGTATCATTTCAAATCTCTGTAGATATGAAGTGCATGTGTTTTTATTAGATATGAAGTACTATTTCAGGGATTTTCTCAAACTCATAAATTCCTGGGGCCAAATGTAGTTTTCCGAAAGATGGTTATGTCTGTGGTTTCCTGTGTGAAGATTTGATTGTCTGTCATTACTGAGATTGTTCTCGGGTAAAAACATTTTTAACTCCATTCTTGTGGTTATCTACTTTCTATGGAAATTTGCCATTTTACAACTATTGTGTACACTGTGTATTAAAGTATTAATTGACCAATATATGCATCCTTCACCATGAGATGCTTTTTGGTATTTTCTGATCTTTATACCATACATCACATCCTTTCCTGGTCTAACATGGAACTTCATTCAACATTTCTTTTTTTTCTTTTGTTTCCCTTTATTAATCGCTTATTACCAGCCTATGTAAGCATAAAATTGAGCTATAAATTTAATCCTTTTAATCACTTTAAATCGGACGACACTTAACCCTTTTTTTATCACCTTCAACTTTGATCTCAGCCTTTTCGTCAATTGCGGGTAATGACATTGAAGGTTGATCTGGCCTAAATTTGAGTGCACACTGTCCAACTGCTGGCAGTGCCGTCCCAGCTGACCATAGAAAAATCTCGATATTGAAGGATAGACTGCCTTTGCAATGTATGAATCCACCCTCTTTTATACAAACATAAACCAAGATTCTGCTCATTAGCCTATGCTTCCCTCTTTCACCCGCCAACCAAACACTGGTGTAAAAATTTAAGTATGAGAGAAAGAATGATTCTGATAAAACAAATGTGCTTCATTGTTTAAAATTAGTCAACCTGCAATACTCAAGGAGAGAAGTCAATTGAATGAATTGGCGAATCAAAATATCCTTAATATATGTTGTCTTGATAATAGTTGGGAAATTGTTGCTATTAAGTAAGTCTAATTGCCTAAATCAATATAGTTCCAAGTGTACAAGTCTTTGTTAAAGGTTATGGTCTCCTATGGTTTCTTGATTCCAATAAACAAGGGGAATTTTTTTGTCAATAAGTTACATTTTACTGGAGCTCTAGTTGCCTCACATACTTGGGTTGTACAATTTCATGCATTTCTTTTAGAAGGTTGAATTTTATTGATGAATGATTACCTGAATGAGATCTTATAAAAACTTTCTCTGCACCTAGTTGATTCTCAAGTAAGACTTTTTTTTTTTTTTTTTTTTTTTAATTGCAGTTCTTGTGCAATTCCGAGTACGAGACTCTTCTTCTTCTTCTTTTTTTTTTTTTTTGGGAGAATGCGTTTTATTTCACTTTAGTGAAAATGGTTAAGCTTTATTCCATAATGCAGGGGCAGTGGCAAATAATGGGGGGACTGCTCCAAGAGAGGTAGCACCTGCAGGAAACAATCTTCCTTTAGATGGGGCGGAATGGGTGGAGCTCTTGGTTAGAGAAGTAGCAAGTGCATCAAATGTAAATGATGCTAAGGCACGCGTGTCACGCGCTCTTGAGACATTAGAAAAATCCATTTGTGCTAATGCAACTGCCGAGGCTGCTCGGAGCTTTCATCAGGTGTGTTCTCCTATATATCTCAATACTTGCTAACGTTTCCTACTTAATCTCGTATAATAAGATCATCATTTAGATACTCTCTGTGTAACTTCAATTTTCTGTCCTAACTAGTTCATTCTACCTAAGTTTTAAATTATTTGCATGTCATGCATTGGTAGGAGAACATTATGCTTAAGCAGCAACTTGAGGCGCTCCTACAGGAAAACAGTATTTTGAAGCGAGCAGTTTCAATCCAACATGAGCGACAGAAGGAGTTTGAGGAAATGGGTCAGGAGTTGCATCAGGTGAAACAGCTAGCATCTCAATACCAGGAGCAGCTGAGAACACTTGAGGTCAGATTCATTAGCTAAAAATTCGATGGAAGTGTGTAACTTTTGGTTGGTTAAAATGTTAAACTATTTCACGTCCATACTTTCTTTAATGAAAGAAGTTATAGATCTCGATTTCTTTCTGCGAGGTGCAATGAAAATGGTATATGTAACCTGTAGAGTTGATTTTTATGATACTGTTATTAGCTCATAGTGTTGTTCTATGTTTGTTGCATCAGTTGATTTTATGAGCATATTTGTAGGATTAGAATTAGATTCATTTTCTACGAAACCTTTGTCTGACATGAAAACAATCATAAATTTTACCAGGTAAACAACTACGCTCTGGCAGTGCACCTGAAGCAAGCTCAGCAAAATAACTCGATATCTGGGCGTTTCCATCCCGACGTGTTTTAGATAATTACCCTCTGCTGTTGTAAAGTTTTCATGAGACCTGGTTGTAGTCTGTCTTTTTAAACTACTTAATAATTATTCACATTGTGATTTTAGTTTTATGTTGCTCAGTGGTTATGTAGTTTCTATAGGAGTTCATATGTAAGGATGATTTATAATAATTATTCTAGAAGACAGACAGGGTAGTGAGCAAAGGTTACTTTTTCAAAAGAAAAAAAAAATGAAAAGGTAAGGTTTATTAGAAGCAATTTGTTTATTAAATTAAATAAAAAATGGGCTAAATAAATAGGAGTATGTATAAATAAATTTGCTTGCATTGATGATTCAATCTAGCGCGTCCATGGGTTGTAGTACAAATACAGAGTACGTGAAGATTAGCTGCGGGAACAGATTGTTAACTGACAGATGACCCCCCAAACAGCACAGCACCAACACAAAAAAGCTGACACCTTTCTTTGATGCCCTTTTTTTCTTTTTGCTTTGGTTGTACCTTCTCATTTCTGATGAGTTGTACCTTCCTATCCTATCCTATCTTAATAACCGCTACATATTTTTTTTTACTTCTTTTAATTAAATACCCAATACAAAATTACATCAATTATAAACTACAAATTTATTTGATCAAATTTTATTTAAACATAAGTATAATTCAACTAAGTGATTAGCATTAAATTAAAGAAATACATCACATTAATAAAATTCGAACTCAAAACCTCTTGGTATTGAAACCTCAATTTTTTACTCATCTCAATTCTAAATTTCATCTAATGATCAAATTTAAGGACTGAGTACTCAGCTAGGAAAAATAGAAATATATCTGGCCTATCACTTTTTTATTCCAGATAATAATAATTGGGAAAATCTTTGGGCCTGTTTGTTTGGTGTTTGGGAAAGTAGTTTGGGAGAGTAGTGGAGGTTTGTGAAATAATTTCGATTTGCGTAATGTTGTTTGTTTAGTTTTGAGAGAGTGATTTGAGAAATAAAGTAGGTGTATGTTTTTTTGGAAAGTTTGGTTGTAGGTGTAAGATGTGTAAGACTTTATGTCAAATCATGTTTGTTGTGAGATAAATTGTATAGGTTACTTTTAGTCAAATCATAGTAGAGTTTGTATAAATTTTGTTTAGAAATAAGACCATCTCCAAGAGACAATGTATAACTTAAATTATAAGAAAAAATATAAGTTTTGGCCAAAAATTGAGCTCCAAGAGAGCTCTTATATTTTAAGACCCCCAAAAAATTATAAGTTTGGCCTCTTAAATATAAGAGGCCAGAGGTATTTGTTAAAAGTTCTTTTTGCATTGAAAGTACAAAACTTTTGTACTTTTCCTATAGAAAATTAAAAATAATTTAAAATAATTCATATTATTTTTTTGAAATAATAATTTTAATTTTATATTACTTTTACGAAATATTTAATTTAAATTCATAGAACATGATAATTTAATTTAAATAATTAATGTACTTTTCCTATAGAAAATTTAAAATAATTTAAAATAGTAATTCATATTATTTTTTTGAAATAATAATATTTTAATTTTATGTTACTTTTACGAAATATTTAATTTAAATTCACATAACACAATAATTTAATTTAAATAATTAATATTATATTAATAAATAATATATATATATATATATATATATATATATATATCCCACTATTATTTATATTTGAATCATAATTAAAAATATTTTATTAAATATAATATAGATGTTTGAGTGAAATGGTGTTGTAGTTTAAAAGTAGAATCTTAAAATATAAACTAACTGTTAGAGTGCAGAGTAAAAAGTGGGAATGTTTAACACTGTTCATCTCTTAAATTTTAAGATAAGAGGTTAGAATTTAAGAGGACTGTTGGAGATGGCCTAAGAAAATAGTTGTTTGTTTGGGTTTTGAGAGAGTAGTTTAAGAAAATTGAGAGATGAAAATTTTATTTCAGAAAATAGAAAACATGTTTGTTTTGCATTTCCCAAACACGAAATTTTTCTGGGAAACGCCAAACAAACAGGCCCTTTGCTTCTTTTTTTTTTATGCAAAAGTATGTTTTATATTAGATGTGTAATGCTGTAAGATGAGATATATAACGTCGAGTAAAAATTATTTTTTCTTTTGTTTCTAAAGGTTTAATCATTTTCGAGACGCGTTAAATACATTAAGTGAAAACTTCTCTCAACAGATATATATTCGAATCTGAATTTAATACTTCTTTCAGTTTTTGGGTTAAGCCATTGTACTGAAACCACACATACATGTGATTGAATGTAATGTCTTATGCATTACTGTGTTATTGAAATACCTAACTTGTTGTACATAATATTATTCGCCTCATTGTCCTTCATTTTTGTCCATTATGAATCCAATGCATACAAAATGGTTGAAATATACATGAGCTGAGCTGCGCCTTTTTTGTTCAAAATTCTAAACCATTATTTAAAAATTAATTTTTTGAAATTATTTTGAGAAGATAATGTTACTTGGGTGATAAAATTTCTGATTCATAATCTAAATCATGATGTTTTGTGTAAAGAGCAAAGACCGCAAAAACCAATTAATTAATCTCAAATTCTCAATAAAATTAATCAGGAGGTGGAATGATATATATATACAAATGATGCATAATCTCAATTTATAAATATTTGAAAAGGGGGTGAATCAGACCCAAAATTTGTGATCCCTAATTATCTTAATTTTACTCTACATTGTACAAGTACATTTTAGTGCAGTCCCAATCATATAATACTACTAATTCCCAATATCAGCCTTCACAAATATCAAAATAATAGTTAATAAACAAAAAATTGCATTTTTCTCATTGATATTACTACGTGTAGTTATATAATATTGTCAAATCATTATTTCAGGACCAATACAATTACTACGATTTGTTGTAATTGTTTAAGTTGGGTATGTAATCTAGTAAATAAAATAAATTAATTAATTAAAGCAAAATTTGTGTTTGGAATCGAAAGGAGCATATTATTTAATCAGTTGGAAAGAAGACACTGAAAGTGCGCCGGCGGGGCTACTGTAACTGCAAGACATTGCACGTGAAGACGGTGACATTTACTCCCTAAAGTGCGCTTCTGTTATACAGCCCTGATGTCACGTGTGCGATTTTATCTTTAGCGGTTAAAAATGAGAAAAAGAAAATACCGCACCGCACCGAACGGGAGCGGAGTACCCGGCCCGCCGTTATATAATTTCATTTGTAACTACCAATTCATAACTACCACAAGGTATGTCTTGTGTTCATATTGCATTCAAAACATTGAATGCAAAATAGATCTATGCCTCAGTCACGGATAATTTATGATCATGCCGAAAGTACAATTTTAATGGCCTTTTTTAAAGGTTTATCCCGAGGGAGAAACCCACTCATGTGTCAGAGGTTCCTTAATCGGGAACTATGAAAATCGAGGGATGTGCACGGATAAATAGGTTCTGAGGGAGAGAGCCAACATGTTACAAATCTCAACACAAACCCCCACAATATTTTAATAAAAATTTGTACTAGAATCCGCGTTTTCGAAGAAAAAATTCTCCACATCACCTCAATCCTGACCACTCCGTTAATTAATGCCCATTGGGACAAAAAAAGAAGTATTATCAATGTTGACAATTAATAGAAGTGTCTTGTGCTTGCTATAAGCTACATTTAAAAGAAAATTTAATTTTTTTATAATTTTAAGAATTTTGATTCAAAATTGAACAAAAATTGTCAATTTAATATAGTTAATTATCAGCTTGAATCTTTAAATGATATTATGTCAGCAAGGCTTAGTCATCCTTACAGACAATTTTAGCAATCTTTAAAAAAAAAAAAAAAACTGAAAAATAACACTAATATTTCCTAAAGTTATTGAATCATATAAACAAATTCATTTCATCTCTATGTCCAACATATAGACATTTTCTTCAAATGTAATATAATGGCTATTTTCAAGTTAAAAAACATTGTTCATATTTTTTTTTTTTTTTTTTGAATAGAAAAGCCCTTGAGATGGCCTATTTGTATAAAGCTAAATTTTAATACAAAATCAACCGATTATAGAAAAGAAATTAGAGAACACAAATTTTGAAAAGAAAAAATTGTATATATTTCCTCGTAAGAAACGAAAATGACAATAAAATGTGGTTGTAGATCAGAAAATGGTTGTGGAAAGTGAGACCAATCACTTATTAGAGTAAATTACACTCTTTAATTCTCTTTCTTGTTACAATCCCTAGGAGTGATTTCCTGGTCTTGCCTGCTTCCCACAATAATTAATTAATTAATGGTTTTTCCCATAACCCATCTCCTCAAGTAGCCTCTTTTCACTCGTCTTTGACCAAGAAAATTATTTATTCTAATATACTCGTTCTGTACATCCACGTTTAAATGTACACTTATATTAATTATAAAAAAAAAAAAGAAAAAAAGTTACAGTTAAATTACTTAACTTTCAATTTCTTTATTTAAAGGGGAAGATGGAAGATACTTCCTTTTTATTGTCACGTCCATTGAATAGAAACATTAAATTAAAGGAAAATGATTTCCTCACAGCCCACATGTGTACAGTCCATGTTTTATATATTTAAAGTTAGTTTATTACCTGCTACCTATTTAATAGGTTTCTTGAAATAATTTTTTTAGTTTATTTAATGGGCTGTGATATTGGGCTGTGATGCTTGGCTGTGAGACTAGCATAGTCCTAAATTAAAAGAAAATTTAAACAAATGGAATTCATATGGCGAAACTTCCTTGTGTTTTCAAAAATCCTGTAAAAAAACACCCAATTTATAAAAAATAGGTCATTTTGAATCGACATATTTCAAGAAATAATTTCTAAAACACTTCAAGTTGGTCCCTACAACTTCACGTGCTATATTTTAAAAATGATTTCTTGAAAAATGCCGATCCAAAACGATCTATATTTTTACAAATTGGGTATTTTTGCAGGGTTTTTGAAAATACAAGGAAGTATGGCACAGTAAAAATTTCACAGGATAGTTTTACTACAAGAAAGACAGATTTTCTCGACGAAATTTTTCCTACGGGGAGTATTTTGCATTTACCCCTTATTTAAACTTTTTTATATAATATATTTTTTTTGGTACGTATGAACTTAATGACAATTTTGAAATCTTGAATCTTCTAAACAATATTTTTGTTCTTCTTTATTATCAAAAAGTTACTTTTCAAGTAATCTCAAAAATAGTTCACTAAATTTGATCATTCAAAGGCGTCAAACTATCATTCAATTTTAATGATCAACTTGTAAATTTTAAATAATTATCAGGTTTAAATATAATAAAACAAGGGTGACCAAACAGAAAAACTGAATCAAGTGACGAAGTGCATGTGCAGGTCCAAAATGGGTGGACCTGTTATTGTTTCCATACGGGAACGGGAAAGTTATTATAATTATTATTATTATTGGACGAGCTGTATTAATTGAAAAATATATTAAACTATTTGTTTGAGTTCGTTTAAGAAAATTTTGTTTAACTATAATTTGTTACACAAATTATTTTAGTATGATAATTTTTTAATTTTGATTCGAGCTCATTTCGATAAGTTAAAAATTTACAAATTATTTGTAAAAATATTAATCTACACAAAACTCGAGTTTCGATCGCGTCCGATAAAAAATCGTTTAAGTTCGATCCGTCTAACAATCAACCCATACTCAAATATAATTTCAAGTTCGATATAAAATTCATATCAATCTTACAACTCGTTTACATGATTACATCCCTATGGACAACATAATAAAATATTTAATTTCCACGTATTTATTTATCATTTTCTTATCAAATATTTTTTAGCTCAAAACATGAAATTTTTGGTACACATGATGATTTAGTTTTATGGCCAAATTTTAATCTTCCATTGAGCTAATGTAATAATTGTACGAAAAACTCAACACAATTTGGTTCAATATGGGGAATTCAAGAATTTTTATAATAAGAATAAATTTTAAATGAGAGAATTTTTATTTTTCATACCATAGTTCAACCTACTTTAGGGATTTGATACCACAATTTTTTTTACTGACACATTTGATACCATATCTCAAATTCACTCTGCACATTTAATACTTCCGTCAAATTAATGACGGAATTGTCACGTGAATGTCACGTGGCCGTTAAAACTTTACACATTTGATACCATTACTTATGTTGACTGATAATTTTACCCCATAACATTTCAGGTTACCAAAAAAGCCCACATCTTCAAATTTAGTGACGATTTTAGTCCACATTGTTACAAAATTTCTAAATTGACTCGAATAAGACCACATGCTGACCAATTTAAAAAAATTCACTTATTTTATTAAATAACTAATTTATTTAAATAGTTTTTAATTATATAATTTATTATTTTAATAAATATTAAATAGATTAATTCTATTATATAAATTTTATACTTAAATAGAATATATTTTCTTAATTTTGGTGATATTTATGTTAATGTATTATTTAATTTATTAATATTGTTTATAAATTAAATTAGTTATTTAAATAAAATAAGTGATTTTTTTTAAATTGGTCAGCAGGTGGTCTTATTCGAGTCAATTTAGAAATTTTACAACAATGTGGACTAAAATCGTCACTAAATTTGGAGATGTGGGGCTTTTTTGGTAACCTGAAATGTTATGGGGTAAAATTATCAGTCAACATAAGTAATGGTATCAAATATGTAAAGTTTTAACGGCCACGTGACATTCACGTGACAATTCCGTCATTAATTTGACGGAATTATTATATGTGCAGAGTGGATTTAAGATATGGATCAAACGTGTCAGTAGAAAAAGTTGTGGTATTAAATCCCTAAAGTAGGTTGAATTATGGTATGAAAAATGAAATTCTCTTAATTTTAAACACAAATAACCGTTTTTCTTGTATAAAATGAGAAAATATAATACTAACTGTGTGCAATTGAAAAGATAAAGAAACTCAATGTGTGACATGCTCGATGATCAGAAGGCTTTGGGTTTAACTCCCACAAACATGTGTATTTTCTCGAATCTCATACTAGTTTTTTTCTAATTTAATACTAGTAATTGGTTCACTTTCCATATAATTATAATAGTTACGATTCAACTCAATGTGTGACATGCTCGATGATCAGGAGGCTTTGAGTTCAACTCCCACAAATATGGGTATTTTCTCGAGTTTCATACTAGTCCTTCTCTAGTTTAATACCAGTAATTGGTTCACTTTCCATATCATTATAATAATTACGATTCAATATATTGTTTGACGTAACAATGTAATCATCATCTCAAAAAAAAATTCATATATATGGATAGTGTTCGAAAGATAATATATAACTCATTTTGTTGACAAAATATGTAAGGTTTTTTTTTCCCTTACGAAGGCTAAGTAAATAAATAAATAAGTAAATAAATAAATAAATTTGCCAATTAACTTTTTCCCAAAAGATCTTGGCCAATCACTACTTCAGAATTAAAGTGGACCTACCTACCACTCACGCATCTATTTCACCTTGGCCCCACCTCAACAGCTACAAATACGGGCGCTAAAATGACACTATATTAATATGATAAGTATGTCTTTACTTAATGATTTAAAATTTTCATCTTTACTTATAAAAACAAGTAAATTTAATTATTTATTTTCTTAAGTTATATACTATACTAAATATTATTATTAATGATAATTAATTAATATGCTTTGGGGTGTTTTATAACTAAAACTAGCATGCCCTTAAATAGGAACACTCGAGAGTATATATCAATCAAGTGATCACTTATTATATTATACTTAATTTCTATAAGAAAAAAAATCATAAAATGTTTTCTAAGTTCCCACTCGATCGACACTCCCCAATCAGTCCATAAAATAAAGTTATATGATGTCAAAAAATACTAATTAAATATGATCATGTATATATCTACTTCAATGGCAGTTAATACATATAACTTAGCAAAGATAATATATAGTATTAGTTTTATGTGATACAGGAAAATCACAAAAATTGGGGGACCATAAAACCACCCATACCTTTTACACCGAAAAAAATTAAATTAGAGAGAGATCATAGCCACGTACTGGGCATGTGTTGGGTATGGGATGCTTTTATCATTTTCCTCTAATAATTTTCTTTTGGGTCATTCAATCTTTTAGCTAGGGAAATTTAATTGAATTGTAGTAATATATTACAAATGAGAATTGACAAGGAAAAAAAGGGGAAAATAAAATAAATTAAAACTTCACCAAATTAAGCTACCCCATACCCTATTCAATATGTATGTCATGCATATCTTATGTACCCTGCATCGATTTTATTGAGACTAAATGTCCTACGTTGGTTGAAAAGAATAGTTAAGTCCACCTTATAAGGCATTGGATAATCCCCACCTTACAAGCTAGCTTTTGAGGTTGAGTTAGGCACAAGCCAAGTAAGTGGACTTAGCCCAATCCATGTGGTGAATTCTAATATATTTGAATGCCTTCATGGTTTCCATTAATTTATTATTCCAAAAAAAAAAAATGGTTTCCACAAAATAAGTATTAATTAATACTGTTGAATAAATAAAATTATATTTATAGATGAATTTAGTACATGCGTTAAAAAGTGTTCAGATGAATCCTATAACCTTTCATTCATGAATTGTACATGTATGTATTTTGTTCACACTACAAGAAAAATGGATTTTAATGACAAAATATTAAGTGATATTGTTGAAATTGTCACTTTTTGCATATATTTAGTGATAAAAATATTAGTTTTGTCACAATACAATAGTGATAAGTGCAATAGTGACAAAATATATTTTTAAGTTTTCACTAATAATCATTAGTAACAAGTTTATGGAACTTAAGTTGTCACTATTGATAATTAGTGATACCCTTCCGGTGACAACTTAGTGACAATAATTATTGTCACTATAATTTAGTGACAACTTTTTAATTATCACTTTTGGGGTATCACTAAATGTCAATAGTGACAACTTTTTCATATTTCTTGTCACTAGTATGTCTATACACATCATTTTAGTGACAATATTTAAGTTCTTGTCACTTTGTCATTTACTATTTTGTCACTAAAATTTAAATTTTTTGTAGTAACATGTATTTAGAAAATGGGAATTATGCAAATAAATATAGAACATCTACAAGAATGCTAGAATTATTCTATAGATACCCATGTATCCTAGTCATTTGCAACAAGTCAAGTTGAGAAATAATATGTAGATCTCATATTTCCTCGATTAATCTTTTGAAAAAATTGCACTTTCCATACAAAATTTGCACATACTTTATATATTTGGTATCATGTTTTCTGTAAAAACACATTTAATACCATGATTTCACCAACATATTAATTTCCTTTCTTCCTAGCTCAGTGTTTTGAGTGTTTATACTAGTCTCTAATTTCTAACAAAATACTACTGCTTGAGAAATAATCTCTCCTAAGATCTTGGCTCTTTCCCACTTAATTAATTAATTGTGTTCACATTACACTTAAATGTGGGTCTAATTAAGTTAGATTTGATTCACAGTAACCTTTCATTTCTTCTTCAGCCGGGTTACCTGAATCATCTATCTAATTGTATGATCTAGTTGAATCATGGATCAAAATTTCGTTTCGAGTGTATGTTTCGATCAGCCATATATTGATTGTAAAAATAAAGATTGTAAAAATTATTGCTAAATTAAGAAAAAATGAGAGTGTCTCAGTCAAACAAATAATTTCGGAATTACATCTTGTTTTCATTTCACTTGATTCAAAAACGGATTCTTTTGGATATTTTCAACGAAAAAGATGAAAATTGAAATCCAGGAGTTGAATTTTACCTGAATCCATTTTTAAGTTTCTTCATATATTTACCAACTTTCCTAACCAATTAACTACCCCACACCAGCTAATACAAATTTACTGGCACATTTGCAAAATTTTCATTTTTTAAATTATGTATCATATTTGAATTTTCAATGCATATTTTTTCAGTTTTACTATTTCTTACTTTTAGGTTTACACAATAAAATAAATTGCTCAAAAATCAATGACATTAGTCAAAAAAAATCAACAGGGTATTTTTGACATTTTATATATCTTACAAAAATGACTAATTATTGAGTTTGTTAATCTTTATTAAAATTACAAGTGTGGGAATTAATTTGAAAGGGAGGAGGTGGGGTGTAATATAAGATATGAAATGAAAAAATTATTGAAAAATATATTATGAATCTAAGATTGATCTTTTGTACGTAAGCCACCCCACAGCGCACTTGAAGTAAAGCAGGTTGCATGTGGGGGAAATTAGGCTTGTTTGTTTGTAGTACTGAACCCTACAACACTTAATTTGTTTTCTCTCTTCTTCTTCTATAAATATATTACCACATACAAACACATACATACTGAATTACTGATACTGATACTGTACTAGTACTAGCTTGTGGTCCTATCTTATTATCTTAAACACTTTAAATATATGGGCCGGCCATCAAATTTAATTTCAATTTCTCCCTATCTATCTAGTATCTACCTCCTCCTCCTTTTTCTTTTTTTTTCTTTTTTTCCTTTTTTGTTTTTAATTAATGAGAATTTCTTCCTTCTTCTTCTTCTTCTCTGTTCTTCTGATGATTTTGTCATAATAAAATGTGGGTTTTGATCGATTTTACAAGTCCTTTCATGCTTTTCCACAGCTTTCTTGAACTATTTCCTAGCTACTAGAATTTTGATCCCTTTAATTTGATTAAAATTATATGTATATACGGAAATTAAGTTCAAGAAAGCTGTGGGAAAACATGGTAAATTCTGGACTTTTCTCTTAAAAAGAGCTCCAAAAATTATCTGCAGTTCAGGTATGTATGTATGTTTCTATCAATCAGAGTTTATATATATTCTTGAAAATTTGTATAGTGATCAGGGTTCAGAATTAAAATTAAATTACATGCTTTCAAATTAATTTACCTTTTTATATGCACTTTTCAAAATGCAAGTTAATAACTGAAGGTTTTAATTATAATCCAAACCATCTTCGTTCATGTTAATACGGCCCAGGTTTTAAGGAGTGTTTCAATCCAACAACATTTCATGGTTTTCCGGGATTGCGTCACTCACATTTTAACTTTTTATAAATGCACGAAATTTACAAAAACAAAAAATTCTTCAAATCTTAGAAAACCCAAACAAACGGGCTGGGTCTTTTATTTTCCATGGGACACTTTATTTTAGGGTAAATTACGGTTACCCTATGTGGCAAGGCTTATTTACATAATACCGCTCATGTATTGGGTATTACAAAAATTTTCCTTGAATTTGTCATATTCTTAGCACAAAAATATTTTAATTTTGGCCTCGGAGTTATTTGTAATGTTTATAGTATCTTAAATTTTTTTAAATTTGGGTGCTACTTGTTATATCTTATAAATTATAAAAATGCTAATCATATATTTACTATCAAAATAACTGATATAATTTATAATTGTCTGTAAATTTCAATAAATATTGCAATTTTTTCCATGTTTATTAATAAATGAATTTCTATAATAACAAATTAAATAAAATTTATAAATGTAAAATTATATTTACTCTAATTAAGTAATGCTATTTTATTGCATTAATAAATACTGTATTTATAATACAATATAGTTTAAATTAAAATATTTGATTTATAATACAATATAAATTTTATTAAATTTACTAACTTAGAAAATAAATTCATTTAACTAAATATGTAACTAATTTTTATTTATAAGATATTTTTAATAAAATTATATTTAATTTATTTTTACACAATTTTAATTGTTAATAAATATGTAAATAGGTTTTATTTTATTGGCAATATTTATTGAAACATATGGACAATTATAAATTTTTTTAATTATTTTTTGTAGCAAATCTATAATTATCACTTTTTATAATAAAAATTTGCACTAAAGTTTTAACATTTATAAAATATCAAATATTAAAAAACACTCATGGGCAAAATTGAAACATTTTAGGGATAAGTGAAGAATTGTTAAAAGGTGACAAATACATTTGGAAATTTTTATAATTAGACTTACCTTGTCTAAGTATTCATAATTTACTCTTCATTTTGTCATTTTTAATTTAGTTACTGGTGTTGTGCATTCCTTTTGTTATATATATTATTAATTATTGAGTGATGATTAGATTTGCAAAACTGAGAGATGGATCGATGTTGCAGAGAAGATTCCCCCTTCTCCTTTTGTCATTTTTTTCCTTGATCGATCTATCATTCGTACGTACATCACACACTAGAAACACACAAAAAGTATATATATGCACAAAAAGTATATATATACATACATATAGGGTTGTAAATGGGGCGGATTTTAATCCGTATCCGTCCGAATTCAGTCCAATTTATTAGGGTAATTATTCAATTAGAGATTTGATGGACCTGATCCGATTATGAAGATCCGTAGTCCGATGCTCATGGAACGAATATGAATTTAGGTCAATTCGATCCGTTAAAGATCCGTATCCGATAATAAATAAAAAGAAAGATATATATACATATTCTTTTATAAAAGTAAGTATCATTAATAATGTTTCACCGTCAATTTAAGAAGATAATAATTTATAACTCATTTATAAATTTATTTAAAACAATATTTTCATTCTACAAATATGAATATAGTAAAGAAACTTTGAACATGTGAGCTAAAATTAAATAAAATTGAAAACTTAATAAACTTGTTTTAGGAAAAATTATTAATATATCTTTTTAAATGAAAATTTATTGAATCTGAAAAATATTCGATATCCGGCTAAGTCCGATCAAAATTCGTTGGATTAAAAAAATCTCGATCCGAGCACAATCTGAGCAAGATCCAAATCCGATAGGATTCGCTCCGATATAAATGAAGCCAAATCTAAATGAGGCTGATCTGGCCAGAATCCGACCCATTGACAGCCCTACATACATACACACAGTACGTCACACTGAAACTCACGCCTCATTAATTTATGTTGAAACAATATTTAATAAAGATGTTAATTGATGCATGATATTTCCTTAATTTAACGCTTGCTGCAGGCATAATTAATTATTCCTAACAGCACTTAATTAGAGCTAATTAACGATTAGACCAAACAAAAGGCTATAAATCTCTATGATGCATATGCTGTTTATCCTTCAGAAATACATTATTTATTCGTTCCAAACATATGAGGTCTGAAAACCAATAATAATAATAATAAAAAAATTGATCCGAATTATATTCTCAAGTACTGCAGCTGGCCGCCCAAGAATTTTCTTTTAAAGTTTTATGTTAATGGTACCCAATGTTAACCAAAGAAATTAAGGCTGGGTTCAGTCGGGCTAATTCTTATTGGCCCAATAAGCTATCATGAGTACATATGTATACTGTGTTCAGTTAGAATAATAGCCTGTTCGACATATTAAAAGATCCACAATAATATTATGGCCCAAAAATAATAAACGTGTTCCGTTGGCCCAATTAAAAGTAAATTACTAAAATACCCTTCTAAGCTCCCATAATTCTAAACAAATCCTCAAACCCAAATTCAATTTTCTTCTCTCTCCACTCTCTTCAACTCCACATCCACCCCAATAGGTTATCTACATCCCTGTTATAAGGCCCCGTGAAATAAGCATCGTACGTTTTTTTTTTCCAAAGAAAAATATAGGCCTAATCTTATAAGCCGAACCCAGCCTAAATATATATATATATTCGAAAGATATATCTACTCTAACTCAAAGAATATACATATATATTACTCCTAACAAGAAATTTTCAAAATAACATATCTACGAAAATCAAGATTAATTCTCAACAAATCCCAATAAATAAATATCCTTGATACCATGATATCTAGAAATAACAATTAATGTGAATTAAAATAAAAAAAAATTCGATGCTGATTATTTCTTGTACTACCTAGCTAGGTACGTAAGTGCAGCGCTTTAGCTTTGCATACGGGGCATACGTTCTTCTTTTCGAGCCAATGCTTGATGCACTGAGCATGGTAGTCATGTCCACATCCAAGCGTTGCAATCATCTCGCCTTGTCTGTAAAGATCATCTAGGCACACGGTACATGTTGTACCGTAACACTTCTTTACTTGTAGATGCTCGGAGATTGTTTCCTCCGACAAACCATAACTCGTACTGAAGTCCAACTGCGACTGATGATACATCGGATTTTGAATAGTTGGTGCTGCAGAATGTTGAGCTAATCCTGATCCAGCAGATATTGGATGATGCACCAAATTAGAATCTAGTAACTCCCGCGGTCGCCCGTTTCTTTGATATACATCAAGACTTTCACCAGTATATGCACAATAAAGCCAACCCATATAATCAAATTCTTCATCTTCTTGATGAGGATCGTATGGTTCTAAGGTGAACCAGCTGCTTATAGGTCCAACATAATCAATATAAGAATAATGTTGATGATCCATGTTAGGATTCAATTCATCTAATTCTGATTGATGATGATGATGATAATTAGAATATTGATCATCTCCAGATGCCAATAAATTATTAGAATTCAACTCTGTATTTGGATTATTATCCATTAATTCTTGAATATCTAATTGATGATGATAATGATTAGAATATCTACCAATCAAGGAATATTTCTGAATGTTCAATGTTGATGCATGTGTGTAAGTGAGATCATAAAGAAACGAACACAATGAGTTCGAGAATATATATATATGTATATGTCATGTCAAAAAAAGGGAGCTAGCCCTAGTAATAATAGGAAGATTTAACTTATGGGCTTTAATCAAAGGCGGCCTTAACTCATATATATAATTAATTAAAAAATTAAACATTTTCGTTCTCACAAAATAAATCAACAGCGACGCAACTCTGTTCTAGAAAAGAAATTGCAAGGTTGTACTTTATTTATATTGAGTTTGGAATTATAATTGAACTCGATTTGATTGTTTATTAAAATTGAGGTCCAACGAGTTCCAATTGAATCGATAACTTGGTTATTTGAATATATTATATAATTTTTTACTTATTGAGTCGAACTCAACCAAGTTTTAAAAATTCAATAAATAATAATAGTTGAAAGTTGGATTGCTATGTAAAATTAATTAAGAAATTCTCAAACAAAGCCGAATTGAATACTAAATGCTTTGATTTAATTTTTAGTTCAAGAATTCATCTTCATCTCCAATAGGCTTGGTGAAAATAAAAAATACTAATTCTAAATAGTCCATTGTTATAAGATTCGATAACAAATCCCTAAAAAAAATTCAAAATACCAAATCTAGAAATAACCATATCCTAGAAAAAATCATATCAAGATTAACAAAAAAAGGTAAATAAATCATAACAAATCCCAAGATATTTCATAAATACCATATCAAGAAATAACAATATATTTATCTCAGAATCAAGATTAATTTTCGAGAAATGATTAAAAATAAAAAAAAAAAATTCTGAAGATCGATTATGCAATAGTATTATTCAACCAAAAATCCATGATGATTTTTTGTACTAATAACTAGGCACGTAAGGTAACGCTTTGGCTTTACATATGGGGCAAACATTCTTCTTTTTAAGCCAATTTTTGATGCAATGAACGTGATACTCGTGTCCACACCCAAGCATTGGAATCATCTCGCCTCTAGGCACACGGTACATGTCGTAGTGTAACACTTCTTTATTTGTGGATACTTTGAGATTGTTTCCTACCAGGGACCGAGTTGGGGTGACCGAGTTTAACCACTACCGAAACTAATTGACAATGATGTTTGATATATTTTATTTATTTAAGAATAAAATATTATTGAAAAATACATTAAATCCAAAATTCTTAATTAATTTAGTGAAAAAATTATCGAAGTTCTACATGACATTCTCACATTTGGAAAAATCATCTACGAATAAGTACCAAAAATCTCAACAAATTTATTTTCAATGTTAATAACCAAACAATCGACACAAGGTATTGATCTTTCATTTTGTTTCTACGCCTATTTTTGACCAACTTCATTATTGATCGCCCGATTGTTATGGTTGTAACATTAAGCGTTAATATCAAACGAATTATACAATCAATTAAAGGTTACACGATATACTTCTTTGTACTTCAATCACAAACATAGCTTATAAATTGTGGATGTAATTTAGCATTAAAAAATTAGAGGACTAATATGAACTATTATAAAATAATAATACTAAATTAATTTTTTCAAGATTCTTGGGGGGCCACCTCCCCCCACCAAAAAAAAAAAAAAAAACTAGCTGGATCCGTCCGTGTTTCCTCCGACATAACATCACTACTAAGTACTAACTCTTTAGCATAGCTTCTTGGTGATTCATCATCAAATACAGTATCTGACTCCATATCTAATTCATTAGCATGCATAGCTTCTTGGTGATCAATCGAGCCAGCCCGATATAAATTTACCATGGTATCAAAGTAATAGCCGGATCAATTAATTATCCGACTCCATATGATCTGATTGATAATAAGCACGATGATATTATGAGAAATTCAAACAAGCGTTTCTAATAATCGATTCAATAGTTGCAGCTTCTTCATCATCGTCTCAACGAGCATGTAAATTGCTCTCATATTCATCTTCTTAATTGTGGCCGTTTGGTAGGATCTAATAGGGGGTAATATGCCATATTATATTAGTTAATATGTGCTAATACAATGTTTGGTGGCATTGTTCTAATGTCGGACCAAATGGATTACATCATTACGACCCGGTATTAAGACTAGATAATTAGAATCACCAAATATCTTATAATTAATTAACGAAAAATGGACTATTTGACATTTGATCTTTATAAAAGTCAAATACTACAAAAGATTAACGACTAACTTTAATTTGACTTTCAAAAAATCATATGGTCAAGTGAAAATAATTTAATTAACTATGGATTGAAATTTCGCTTTTTGTTATATTTGGTCACCAGTGGTAATTAACTCGAAGTCGACTAGTATGAGATCTGGCCCAGGTATAGTTCATCATGTTTCATCCCACATACAATGTCCCACTACTGATAATTAACTCGACCCAACTCAACTCGACTCGTATGAAATCCGGTCCAACTATGGTTCATCACGTTTAGTCCCACATATAATGATCCATTCCCCCTCCCCCCTTCTCAATTGGCTCGTTCAAACACGATCAAACCATTCCATTTGTCACCCTTAATTTTATCTTTGAGTAAAATTAGAAATTTGCAATATAATACGAACATACAATATTGGTTATTAATAGATGTTTTGACAATTGTGCGAGAAAAATAATATATGAGGGGTTGTATGGCAAAAATATAAAAACATAGGAGTGTTTCATACATGTTTTGCTTAACATACTATGACTTCATGTATCCACCATATTAGGAACTCCTATATGATTATTGATTAGTAATTTTGAAAGGCAAAATAGCAATTTACGTCCCTTAACTTTTACTGGTCCGCAGAATCAGGATACTTAATTTTGCAGCAAGTAATTTACGTCCCTTAACTTTCACTAGTCTGCAGAATTAGGACATTTAATTTTTCAGCAAGCAATTTACGTCCCTTAACTTTCACTGGTATGCAGAATCAGGACACTTAATTTTTCAGCAAACAATTTACGTCCCTTAACTTTCAGTAGTCCGCAAAATCAGGACACTTAATTTTTCAGCAGAACGTTCCATAACTTTCATTGGTCCGCAGAATCAGGATACTTAATTTTTCAGCAAGCATTTTACATCTCTTAACTTTCATTGGTCCGAAAAATCAAGATACTTAATTTTTCAGCAAGCATTTTACGTCCCTTAACTTTCACTGGTCCGTGAAATCTATAATTTTTTTATACCTACAATTTTTGTCCACTTGACCGCAATTTTAGTCCACAACTCGTCGAAAATTCCATAATTGCCAACTGGACAATTAATTTGGGGATTTGAATTAATATTAATGTTGTTAAATAGTTGTAGACGGTTTGTTAAGTAAATGTCAAGTGGGTGTTTGCTTTGTCAAGTGGAGTAAAATTGTGGGTATAGAAAAGTTAGGATGTATTTTGCTTGTCGAAAAATTAAGTGTCCTGATTCTGCGGACCAATGAAAGTTAAGGGATGTAAAATGCTTGCTGAAAAATTAAGTGTCCTGATTCTACGGATCAGTAAAAGTTAAGGGATGTAAAGTGCTTGCTAAAAATTAAGTGTCCTGATTCTGCGGACCATTGAAAGTTAAGGGACGTAAATTGCTTGCTAAAAAATTAAGTGTCCTGATTCTACATACTAGTTAAAGTAAAGGGACGTAAAGTGCTTGCTGAAAAATTAAATGTCCTAATTATGCGGACTAGTGAAAGTTAAGGGACATAAATTGCTTGCTGAAAAATTAAGTATTCTAATTATGCGGACTAGTGAAAGTTAAGGGATGTAAATTGCTATTTTGCCAATTTTGAAATATTGATATCATATTTGGTCGGAGTTGATCTTAATATTCATAACTCTTTTTTATACTTCGATTTTATCATTGAATCACAATTCACCAATATATATGCTGTAAAATTTTTATTTTCATGAAAATTCCAAACTTTCTGATACCTTAGTATCATGCATGGATCAAAGTTGTATTGTTCGGTTAGCTAAATATTGGAAGTTTTTCGAAAAATGAAGACCTTTCGTAAACACTAATAAAAATTAATTTTGTTTTACTAAATTAAGTAAAATAAGAGAACCTCAAGACAAACAAATTATTTCAAAATTACACCTTTCCATTTTCAATTAATCAAAAAAGAATTTTTTTTCGATATTTCGACGATAACGATGAAAATTTGGGTACATGTTACTATGATTGTCATTAAATAACTTAGAATGTGTCTTATCTCGTGTGATCACTGCACAATGGTTCAATAAATCGCATATTTAAGGTATTGAATTCACTACAATCCCACTTTATGACATTAATTTCATAAAACAATAGTATGGTGGGATCCCGAGGCTTGGTGAAGGCACATCCTGCGATTTACATCCTTCAGGGTTCTAGGAAAAAAATTCCGAGGGTCCAGTATTAATCTAGCGTAAGCTTGGACATTTGAGTTATCAAAAAAAAAAAAAAAGTCTGAATTCTAAATATACCCTGGGTACGTGCTATTTAAGAAATCTCAAACCTCAAGATTGGCAAATCGATTTCACCTTTTTTTACCGATTTAATCCAATATTACTATTTTTCACTTGTTCACCCGTTTTTTCAAAATCAAAGGATACACATGAACAGTGTACTTGTGCACAAAGAGAATGCTTATTAAACGAACGGATGATCTCGGATTTATTCTCAAGATAAATTATTAACCAATACCCGCAATGTATATGTGGATAATATGAGATATTGATGCTCAAATGCTGTTAGGCTAATAGTATCAACCAATAAATTACTGAATTAACTCTACATTCCAAATGCATGAACGCCAAAAAAGTAATGGAAATGCAGAAAACAAGAGTTAAGTAGGCAGCTGGTTTTTTCCTCATAGTATAGCATAGTAATTAGTAAGTATGGTTGCACAAAACCCATTAAGCAAACCAGGGCCGGCCCAACGGTTTTAGGGGCCCTAGGCGAAATAAAAAATCGGGGCCCTTATGTAATTTTTTTCTTGTTCTTCTAGACGCAAAAGTGTTTATTAAATCTTCATACTCTAGTTCTTCTATCATATCTTCTTCTATAGACAAAATAGTCAAGTCACTTAATATTTTTTGTGTCATAATAAATTTTTCTCATCGATTCAGAAAGGAAAAACTAAGTAAGCAACATAAAGAAAATCTAAATGTAAATTTGAAATAGACAAAAATAGTATAAACCCACTATTATATGCTTTTAAATACCTTTGTAGAAAAAATTATCCCAATTCAGCAATTCCCAATTAAAGGTATTCAAAACTGATTTTAGTTTGAAAAAAAATTACTATTTCAATTTTAGGACACAAAACCAAAATAATAAGAAAGAGAGGAAAAAGATGAGAAGAATATTAGAAAAATAGTGTTGAAGAAGATCACGAATCTAAGAAGCATATATATATTTATAGAATTAATAAATTGGTAATTTTTTCTTTTGGGCAGTGTAAGTATTAATGGAAAAGCAACGGGTCTGCTCTAGATGCTATATTCTAATAACTTCTTCTTCTTTCTTTTTTTTTTTTTTTTTTTTTTTTTTTTTTTTTTTATGTTGGATAAGGGCTTAGAAATTAGTTGGGCAATTGGGTTCAATTTATAGAAACAAAAACCAACAGCAAATTGGACCATTAAAAATTAATATAGCAGGCTGGGGAAGGGGCCCTAAGAGATTGGGGGCCCTAGGCAAAAACCCGAGTTGCCTATGGGCTGGGCCGGCACCGAAGCAAACAACAGCTAAAGAAGGCGCATGGCATAATATATAGTCCACTTTTGGTTTTTCATGCCTTAGGACAGGGGAGACAAAACACAATGCCTGCCTTTTTGATCGGATACCTCAGTTACCTGTGGCGTTTGGTCCACTAGAAGTTACGGGCTGAGATGTCCCACTGGCTATGGCGTTTGGTCCACCAGAAGTTACGGGCTGAGATGTCCCACCGGCTGTGGCGTTTGGTCCACCAGAAGTTACGGGCTGAGATGTCCCACCGGCTGTGGCGTTTGGATCAGGACGAACTGGACGCTCATAGGCAACAGACTGATATGGTTGCAATGGAAATCCACGTGCTACGGCTCTAGGGCGAAGTACAGAATGAGATGATGAGCCAGCCTCCCATTCCGGTGCCCGCTGCGGATATGGATTTGGCACAAAATGCGTATACATATGTGCATAAGCTGGTGGCTGCACAAACGCATTTGGATTAGGCGCCGTATGTGCATAAGCTGGTGGCTGCACAAACGCATGTGGAATTTGCCTTTGATACATATATGTTGGTGGCTGCACAAACGGATGTAAAATTCGTGCTGGAGGCTCCGGCAGAGTATATGGTCTTGGAGCTGGAGGTCCTGGTGGCGGCTCAACTAGTGGCGGCATATCCATCGCATAGTCTTCTGGCCGCCCAATTGGTCTCGGCTGATCAACAAGAAAAAAGAAAAGGTTAGTGTCAAGAAAAATTACTAACATCTCTGTTTTGCCATTTAGAATCAATCTTTTCTTATTTTCAAATTCAAACAATAATAACAAATAAATATATATCTAGTAGCCTTGAAAACTTACGCGAAAATTTAGTCTAGGAGGCGGAGGCAGTGCTCGACCACACATGTGGTCCACCAATAGAGTATATGGTGGGTTCGGAATTGGGTTTGTGCAGTGGTCATGCTGCCAATATAAACTACAAACAAAACAAATTTAAAAGTTAAATATCACAATTATACTATGAAAGTTAAATTTAAGATTTGCTACCTCTGACTCAAAAGCATCATTAATCTATTTTTTCCAAATTCTGGAAGAGTCATCTTTGAAGGTATATTTGTGTTCTATGTACTTAGTGTATGAAGCACTATCGCCCTATTAGCAACCATGTTCGGCGTCCAGCTAGCAAATTCTGGAGCATTTTGTCACGCCCCAACACTTTGCCCGACCACGGGGGCCGAGCGAGCAAGGCATTTGATCGAGGCAAGGGCCGAAAGGGACATCACGGGACTGCCGACAAGGCTGGAGGGCATGCCGGGCGCACAGCGTATCGCCCGAGGCGCAGCCCGGGTGAGGCAGGGACTTATAAGGCCGATGGGAAGGCGGTACGGCAAGACATAACCCATCGAGTGGCACTTTGGCGTCCCAGGGGCTGCCTTGGACGTTTTGGAGAACCAAAGAGGCCCTATGAGGTTCCGGAGGATTCTAGAGAGTTCCACACAAGTCCGAGACGTTCGGGAAAGTTCCGGGAGATTCCGCATAGCTCCGGAAGGGCCAAGAAGAAGCCGGAAGGTGCCGGATGTGTCCGAAAGAGTCCGGAAGATGCCGAAAGGCCCTAGAAGAAACCGGAGGAGCCTACACAAGTGTAGAACACGCCGAAAGGATCAAGAACCTTGTGGAAGGCTCAAGAGACATGTAGTAGCATCTTGTACAAAGTAGAACATCCTAGAACATTGTACATAGTTCTAGTTTGATAGGAGTTTTGTAGAAGGGTCGAGAGATTGATTCCTGGCCCTTAGATTAAGTTAATCCTAGCCATCCATTAGGGAAAGCTCCAAGTATAAATAGGTGTAGGGCATTTCATTTGTAACCACCAAGTTGTAAGCATTCTCCAAGTTAATATAAGAGCATTCCTTAAGTTCTCTCAAGCACACTTTCTTAATTTCCCAACTTACTTAGCAACCTTCTTAGGTGCAAGGCGAGGCTGACTTAGCCTATTCCGACAGAGGGGCGGAACATCGCTAGAGGCGTTAGTGGCTAAGTGTCACACGGTAACTTTCGAGAAGTTAAGTCCGTGACAATTTGCTCTGCATTTTAAAGAGAAAGAAAAACAAAAACAATAAAATTAGGATATAAAAAGAGAGACACACACAATCATAAAGTAAGTCAAATACCTATTTTCTTGGTGCACTAATCCCTGAAGATTTTGAAGCTCAGGTCCATCAGATAACATCAAACCAGGCAATATGATTGCTGCAGAATTGAGGTCATTTCTAAAATAGAATAGCAAGATTAACATAAATTTACCTAAATTTGTACAACAAAAACAAATAGAAACTTGCCTGTGAATTGCTTCAAGATATTTTTGCAATTCAATGAGACGAAAGATTAGCATGTCAATGAATCCTTTCAAATAGCTCTTGAGGATATCGAATTTTACATCCAAAAATTGCTTTTCAACATATTGCAAGTCAAAGTAGACTCCCGTTTCTTCCTCAAGCCTAGCAAAAATAAACATGAGTACGAGTATACGTATAAATTCAACACAACACCCTCTCATACCCCCAACACAATACCCCACTCGATCGAATTTTTGTCACTCTTGTTATAAAAACACGCTTGTCCCTACATGAATTCAAAGAATTTCTGTAGTAGTAAAGAAAAAATATTTGACTACCTAACATCATCTAATATTGACCTTTATGGCCAAGGAATAAAACAGTATACATAAAACTTTACCAGGGTAACACTGTTTGGATTAAGTTCAGAAACAACTACAACTTCAGATATGTAAGCCCAGAATTACAAATCACTGCTAACAAATTTAACCATGCCAAATAATGTGATAAAATAGGCAAAATTCAATGATCTTTTAAAGATATCTAAGCGCAGGATTAATAATTGCCACTCACAAATTCAAACCATACCAAATAATTTGATAAATTACGCACAATTCAATAATATAACCAAACATGCTTAGTTCAATTTGTAAACAACAAGCTGATAAGTTTCTTCTTCAATCAAACGAAAAAGATTTTACAGTAATTTATCAAAATACATCTTAACTAAAAGAAAAAGTAAATATTTTGCACGGATTAATTCTCACAGTTACACACAAACGCCCCAGGTTTAGTGCACAAGGAAATAAAAGGTAAAACGCAGAGAATGTTTGCTATTTCTTTGATTCACCCTTTCCCTGTTTTTCTATAGTAGAAAATGAAAGTAGAGCTTTGAATTATCTGGGGAATTGTTGATTAATGAATCATATCCCAATGTCCAGCCCTTCGGCCCCACCTACCCTATACTATTATATTTTAAATCCCCTTATTTTTACCATAATTACAGAATTCCTTTATGGTTTAAAAAGTTACAAATACATTTCGTAAATATTTTTAGATATTATAGGGATATCCTTGTATGGATTGTTGAAGTTATGAAAGGTATTTTTGATACATAGTCTAAATGAAAAATGGTTTCTTTGCAATTTTTTAAGCTTAAGAAATTCTTTGTAATACGATCAAATCTTAAGGGTTTGGGTGGTAAATCACCATGTTATTCCTTTCTCCATAATGACATTCAATCGAAAACAACCTCGAAATTTTTTCTCCAGACCCTAACATTCAAACTCAAGCTACACCTAAACTTAACCCATGACTTCAAATGACTAAAAATCACAAAAACATTAATGCCTAAAAATCGAAACTCAAGAAAATGGTTAACCCATGATTTCAAATAACTAAAAATCATAAAAACAAAAACTTTTAATGCCCGTTGTAGGATCTAAATCGAATACATAAAAATAATGATCATTAGATCTAATTCGATTTAATACCGAGAACCTTATTGCCAATAAACATGAGTACGAGTATACGTATAAATTCAACACAACACCCTCCCATATCCCCAACACAATACCCCACTCGATCGAATTTTTGTCACTCTTGTTATAAAAACACGCTTGTCCCTACACGGATTCAAAGAATTTATGTAGTAGTAAAGAAAAAATAGTTGATTACCTAACATCATCTAATATTGACCCTTATGGCCAAGGAATAAAACAGTATACATAAAACTTTACCAGGGTAACACTGTTTGGCTTAATTTCAGAAACAACTACAACTTCAGATATGTAAGCCCAGAATTACCAATCCCTACTCACAAATTTAACCATGCCAAATAATTTGATAAAATAGGCAAAATTCAATGATCTTTTAAAGATATCTAAGCGCGGGATTAGTAAATGCCACTCAAAAATTCAAACCATACCAAATAATTTGATAAATTACGCACAATTCAATAATATAACCAAACATGCTTAGTTGAATTTTTAAACAACAAGCTGATAAGTTTCTTCTTCAATCAAACGAAAAAGATTTTACAGCAATTTATCAAAATACATCTTAACTAAAAGAAAAAGTAAATATTTTGCACGGATTAATTCTCACAGTTACGCACAAAGGCCCCAGGTTTAGTGCACAAGGAAATAAAAGGTAAAACGCAGAGAATGTTTGCTATTTCTATGATTCACCCTTTCCCTGTTTTTCTATAGTAGAAAATGAAAGTAGAGCTTGGAATTGTCTGGGGAATTGTTGATTAATGAATCATATCACAATGTCCAGCCCTTCGGCCACATCTACCCTATACTATTATATTTTAAATCCCCTTATTTTTACCATAATTACAGATTCCCTTTATGGTTACAAATACATTTTGTAAATATTTTTAGATATTATAGGGATATCCTTGTATGGATTGTTGAAGTTATGAAAGGTATTTTTTATACATAGTCTAAATGATAAATGGTTTCTTTGCAATTTTTTAAACTTAAGGAATACGATCAAATCTTTAGGGTTTGGGTGGAAAATCACCATGTTCTTCCTTTCTCCATAATGACATTCAATCGAAAACAACCTCAAAATTTTTTCTCCAGACCCTAACATTCAAACTCAAGCTACACCTAAACTTAACCCATGTGCCTAAAATGAAACTCAAGGAAATGGTTAACCCATGATTTCAAATAACTAAAAATCATAAAAACAAAAACTTTTAATACCCGATGTAGGATCTAAATCGAATACATAAACATAATGATCATTAGATCTAATTCGATTTAATACCTGAAAACCTTATTGCCAATAAACATGAGTACGAGTATACGTATAAATTCAACACAACACCCTCCCATACCCCCAACACAATACCCCACTCGATCGATTTTTTGTCACTCTTGTTATAAAAATACGTTTGTCCCTACACGGATTCAAAGAATTTCTGTAGTAGTAAAGAAAAAAAATTTGACTACCTAACATCATCTAATATTGACCCTTATGGCCAAGGAATAAAACAGTATACATAAAACTTTACCAGGGTAACACTGTTTGGATTAAGTTCAGAAACAACTACAACTTCAGATATGTAAGCCCAAAATTACCAATTACTGCTCACAAATTTAACCATGCCAAATAATTTGATAAAATAGGCAAAATTCAATGATCTTTTAAAGATATCTAAGCGCAGGATTAGTAATTGCCACTCAGAAATTCAAACCAAACCAAATAAATTGATAAATTACGCACAATTCAATAATATAACCAAACATGCTTAGTTCAATTTGTAAACAACAAGCTGATAAGTTTCTTCTTAATTGAAAAATATTTTACAGCAATTTATCAAAATACATCTTAACTAAAAGAAAAAGTAAATATTTTGCACGGATTAATTCTCACAGTTACGCACAAACGCCCCAGGTTTAGTGCACAAGGAAATAAAAGGTAAAACGCAGAGAATGTTTGCTATTTCATTGATTCACCCTTTCCCTGTTTTTCTATAGTAGAAAATGAAAGTATATCTTTGAATTGTCTGGGGAATTGTTGATTAATGAATCATATCACAATCTAGCCCTTCGGCCCCACCTACCCTATACTATTATATTTTAAATCCCCTTATTTTTACCATATTTACAGAATCCCTTTATGGTTTAAAAAGTTACAAATACATTTTGTAAATATTTTTAGATATTATAGGGATATCCTAGTATGGATTCTTGATGTTATGAAAGATATTTTTGATACATAGTCTAAATTAAAAATGATTTCTTTGCAATTTTTTAAACATAAGGAATTCTTTGTAATACGATTAAATCTTAAGGGTTTGGGTGGTAAATCACCATGTTCTTCCTTTCTCCATAATGACATTCAATCGAAAACAACCTCAAAATTTTTTCTCCAGACCCTAACATTCAAACTCAAGCTACACCTAAACTTAACCCATGACTTTAAATGACTAAAAATCACAAAAACATTAATGCCTAAAAATTGAAACTCAAGAAAATGGTTAACCCATGATTTCAAATAACTAAAAATCATAAAAACAAAAACTTTTAATGCCCGATGTAGGATCTAAATCGAATAAATAAACATAATGATCATTAGATCTAACTCGATTTAATACCGAAAACCTTATTGCCAATAAACATGAGTACAAGTATACGTATAAATTCAACACAACACCCTCCGATACCCCCAACACAATACCCCACTCGATCGAAATTTTGTCACTCTTGTTATAAAAACACGCTTGTCCTTAAACGGATTCAAAGAATTTATGTAGTAGTAAAGAAAAAATATTTGACTACCTAACATCATCTAATATTGACCCTTTTGGCCAAGGAATAAAACAGTATACAAAAAACTTTACCAGGGTAACACTGTTTGGATTAATTTCAGAGACAACTTCTACAACTTCAGATATGTAAGCCCAGAATTACCAATCACTGTTCACAAATTTAACCATGTCAAATAATTTGTTAAAATAGGCAAAATTCAATGATCTTTTAAAGATATCTAAGCGCAGGATTAGTAATTGCCACTCTCAAATTCAAACCAGACGCAATAATTTGATAAATTACGCACAATTCAATAATATAACCAAACATGCTTAGTTCAATTTGTAAACAACAAGCTGATAAGTTTCTTCTTTAATCAAACGAAAAAGATTTTACAGCAATTTATCAAAATACATCTTAACTAAAAGAAAAAGTAAATATTTTGCACGGATTAATTCTCACAGTTACGCACAAACGCCCCAGGTTTAGTGCACAAGGAAATAAAAGGTAAAACGCAGAGAATGTTTGCTATTTCTTTGATTCACCATTTCCCTGTTTTTCTATAGTAGAAAATGAAAGTAGAGCTTTGAATTGTCTGGGGAATTGTTGATTAATGAATCATATCCCAATGTCCAGCCCTTCGGCCCCATCTATCCTATACTATTATATTTTAAATCCCCTTATTTTTACCATAATTACAGAATCCCTTTATGGTTTAAAAACTTACAAATACATTTTGTAAATAATTTTAGATATTATAGGGATATCCTTGTATGGATTGTTGAAGTTATGAAAGGTATTTTTGATACATAGTCTAAATGAGAAATGGTTTCTTTGCAATTTTTTAAACTTAAGGAATACGATCAAATCTTAAGGGTTTGGGTGGTAAATCACCATGTTCTTCCTTTCTCCATAATGACATTCAATCGAAAACAACCTCGAAATTTTTTCTCCAGACCCTAACATTCAAACTCAAGCTACACCTAAACTTAACCCATGACTTCAAATGACTAAAAATAACAAAAATATTAATGCCTAAAAATCGAAACTCAAGAAAATGGTTAACCCATGATTTCAAATAAGTAAAAATCATAAAAACAAAAACTTTTAATGCCCGATGTAGGATCTAAATCGAATACATAAACATAATGATCATTAGATCTAATTCGATTTAATACCGAAAACCTTATTGCCTAACCATGTCGATTGTCCAGAGATTAAAAGTAATCTGAAACTTTGATGCAGTGGAAACTTACATTGATTCATGCCAGCAATATTGATGTTATTCATGATTTAGTAATACGATCAAATCTTAAGGGTTTGGGTGGTAAATCACCATGTTTTTCCTTTCTCCATAATGACATTTAATCGAAAACAACCTCGAAATTTTTTCTCCAGACCCTAACATTCAAACTCAAGATACACCTAAACTTAACCCATGACTTCAAATGACTAAAAATCACAAAAGCATTAATGCCTAAAAATCGAAACTCAAGAAAATGGTTAACCCATGATTTTAAATAACTAAAAATCATAAAAACAAAAACTTTTAATGCCCGATGTAGGATCTAAATCGAATACATAAACATAATGATCATTAGATCTAATTCGATTTAATACCGAAAACCTAATTGCCTAACCACGTCGATTGTCCAGAGATTAAAAGTAATCTGAAACTTTGATGCAGTGGAAACTTACATTGATTCATGCCAGCAATATTGATGTTATTGATGATTTAGTGATGATGGGTTTTATGGTCTTCCACTTGATACACACCTTAGAACCTTAATACTCATGCAGAAAGGGATTGCAGAGAATATGAGTTATGTAACTCTATATTTTTGTTGTTGTGTTTTGTACAAGTGGGGATCAAAACCCCTTATATATAATAACCTACTAGGGTTAGTATATGTTCCATTATTTTCAATTCGGCCCTTCATCAAATTGAAAATCACAAACTGATATCTACATTTTTATTCCATGATAAACTTAATACCCATAGTCCAAAAGATAACATAGTTAGACCACATAATCATGGACTTTACTTTATAACAGCAATACACACTAAATTAACATATTCGGCTCACATAAGCATTGGAATTTTCCAACAATCTCCCACTTGTGCCACATATGTTATCATATAAATGTGTATATCCTTATGAGCTCAAAATTTGCTATTATTTCCTTAGGTATTCCAAACAATCTCATCCATTGATTTAATCGGCAAACGACTAAAGGAGCTTTCGTCATAAATAGCGTCACTATACCCATCAGTAATCACATACACCAACAAAACCAAAGGACATAGATCTATCATGGAGCGTAGCATGAAAATTACATGTAATGTGATATTAAACATGCCTATTTTCAACTGATCCTCCTTAATCTTTATTGAGATCAATTTTAACATAATTGTACATAGAGTAAAAAATTGTAAACCTTATTTCTGCAGAAATATCCAAATATACAAATGGATCCAAAATTAACGACATATAGAGCATCTAAATCACAAACTCCAACTAAAACATGATATCCTTATTTAATATTACACCCAGAAGAGTAGTATGCTCAGGAAGACCTTCAGGTTGTAATAATTTAATTAGCGGAACCGTAATCATGGAGTTTGTCCAAATATGCTCTATGAAAATCTGTCAACTATGTACTCTTTAGTTTACAACTATGAACTTTGCGTCAATATGCATTGACTTTGATGAGCTCCCATTGTTGTCAGAATATAAGACTGCTAAGTTATTGTCACAATATATCTTTAGTGGTCTTTCTAACCGAATCATAATATACAACCTAGTGACAAAATTCTGCAATCACAAAACTTGATTGGATGCCTAAACAAGCTACAAACTTTGATGCCAAGATGGAGGAAGCTGCGAGTGTTTGTTTGATACTCTTTAACTAGATAGCTTCTCCAGTAACAAACAGTGTTAGCATTATGTGGATCTCCTAATGTTTTGGCATCCACTAAAATCAGAAATCAGAATATCTTATGATCTCTAACTGGTCTGATTTCCGATATGTGAACATTTAGTCTTTAGTTCTTTGTGAATACTTTAAAAATACTATCGGCTGCTTTCCAATGATCCATCCTAAAATTTCTAAGTATCTGCTAAACATTCCAACAATAAATGCTATATAGGGAGGGAACCATCTGCATTTCTTTAATTTCAAGGTTATTGTTAGGGCACTGATCGAGACTAAATTTGTCTCTTTTAGGGATAGGGGTATCTTCTGGTTTACATGCATGCCATGCACTTTTTCTATATAGTTCTTTTGTGATAATCCAAGGATACCTCGAGTGTTGTCTCGATGTATCTGAATCCCTAATACAAAACCAAATTAGTATGTCATCAACATATAAAACCAAAAATACAAATTTACTCCCACTGAACTTTTGGTAAACACAATCTTCAACAGTGTTTGTCTCGAAACCGGATGAGACAATTATTTGATGAAATTTGCAGTACCATTGATAGGAAGTCTGCTTAAGTCCATAGATGGATTTTCTTAATTTGCAAACCATTTTCTTTGGGTCTCCAGACAGAAAGTTTTCCGGTAGCACCATATAGATCGTTTCATCAATGTCACCATTTAGAAACGCCGTCTTAACATCCATCTGATGTAACTCAAGATTCAAATGCGCAACAAGAGCCATAATCGTCCTAAAAGAATCTTTCGAAGATACCGGAGATAAAGTTTCTTTATAGTCGATGCCTTCCTTTTGAGTAAAGCCTTTAGCTACAAGACGAGCTTTATATCTTTCCACATTACCTTGTGAATCCTTCTCGGTTTTAAATATTGCAACCAATTGGTTTCTTTCCTTCAGGTAATGGGACAATATCCCAAATTTGATTGTCTTGAATAGACTTGTACTCATTATTCATGGCTTTAATGCACTTGAGATAGTTAATATCTTCCATGGCTTGACGGAAGTTGATTGGATCATCTTCCATCAATCCATTATGTGCCTCATTTTCTTGAACAACACTATATAATCATCTAGTATAGCCATCTTTCCTCTCTCTCATGGATCTTCTTAAGGATGGTTGTTCTTGAGGTTGTTGAGGTTGAACTTCACGTTCAATTATCTCAACTTCAGTTGGGGTTTGATCAACATTGTCTTGTTGAGGCTCCAAATCTGCTTCTCGATTAAATACAAGAATGAAAACCTGAACAATATCAGAAGCAGTAGTAGGAGTCGTAATCGATTCCTTCTCAAAGACTATGTTTCTAACCTTATTTCTCCCCTCAAACTCAACATCCTCAAAAATATTGCGTCTCTCATTTGAAAAAATTGACTTTAAAGAATGATTATAAAACTTAAAGCCCCTAGATATTTTCATAAAACATGAAAATGCATTAATTATTATCAGATAGTGAATTGGCAGATACTTTAATTGTTACAAAAAACGAATTTTAAGTTAGGCACATGTTCACATATTGAATAATTATATAATAATTATTTACTTTATGAAAGACATTAATTCAAATAATTATTAAATACATAGCAAGATACCTAGCACAACATTAATATTAAATCTTTGGATAGTAATATTAATTGTAAGTGGTACTCTTGTTGCAGTGATCGAAAGTTGAACATAAATCCTGTCAAATAAAGAGCCTATCTTTGGATCGACTAATTACCCACATGGACACCTAATGATAATCACACATTCATCACCACAGGTGTATATGCAATTCGGCCAAACATTATCCTTCCTTTGGGCCAGTTTAATATTCGCATGAATTTGCATACACATATTCATCTTAACATTCTCTATAAGGCAATCTACACAAGAGAGGTCACTTTGACAACATGTTGCTTTAATTGGTTATATTGAATGTCAGACCGACTGATAAAGTCACTTTTATGTATAAAAATTATTCGAATGTTATTGCCTAATAAGACAATTTCCTTAAAATTATTTCAGCCAAACAGGCCCTTAAGAATAGTAAATTATGAATTTACTGTAAGCCAAACATGTCATTTTGAACATTAGTTTCGGATTTTGTGAGAAGCAAACAACGATTTTGTCCAGATTAATTTGATCCTAATCCAGGCATGTGCCCATTCGGGTCCAATCTCAACTTGATTAAGATCCAGAATTGAATTAGGACCAAATCCAGGTCAAGCTAGATAAAACCCAGCCCAAAAAGTCAGACAAGCCGAATGGGTCATGTTCGACCCATATCGGGAAGCACACGAATTGGATATTCAACCCATTTACGAAACAAAATTGAATTGCAAAAAATTGTACCCGAACCGTCGACTAAGATCCAAAAGACAAGTTCTTCAAAATATCGTTAGCAGTAACATCGAAAGAATACACTTAGTCGTAATTTTTGTTATAAGTCTTAATGTGTGTACTGATCAAATTACTCAAGTGTTCAAGATTTTATCTTTTGAGACCCATTAACATAATACAAAGTATATACATATATTTAGGCATCAAAGAAGCGGTCAATAGTCATCTTTAAATGAATCTTGAGAATTGGCCATTATATATTAGCTGCTGCTTACGGCTTTAAACATAAAAAAAAAAAAAAAAAAAAAAAAAAAAAAAAAAAAAAACCTCACGAGTTTCTTGCTTCAAGAAAACATTATTTAGATCTAGAATCCGAAAGAACAATAACCTTAATGGCTAAGGTATTAACCTAAGACATGAACCATAATCTTTAATTCAAGATCAAGAAATCAATAAACACTAATTTGCATAATCAAGATCTATAAAGCTTGAAATATAATATTGAATACAAGATCAAAATGGCAAAAAATCGTAAACATGCATAATCTAAATCTTTTAAACTTAATCAACAAAACTTAAGAACCAAATCCAGATTTTATATATCATAAACATAAGTTTATGAAAATCTCATGTAATCGAACATTGATGGCTCTGATACCACTTGTTGGATCTAAATCGAATACATAAACATAATGATCATTAGATCTAATTCGATTTAATATCGAAAACCTTATTGCCTAACCATGTCGATTGTCAAGAGATTAAAAGTAGATCTGAAACTTTGATGCAGCGAAAACTTACCTTGATTCATGCCAGCAATATTGATGTTATTGATGATTTAGTGATGATGGGTTTTATGATCTTCCACTTGATACACACCTTAGAACATTAATATTCATGCAGAAAGGTATTGCAGAGAATATGAGTTATGTAACTCTATATTTTTGTTGTTGTGTTTTGTACAAGTGGGGATCATAACCTCTAATATATAATAACTTACTAGGGTTAGTATATGTTCCATTATTTTCAATTCGGCCCTTCATCAAATTGAAAATCACAAACTGGTATCTACACTTTTATTCCATGAAAAACTTAATACCCATATATAGTCCAAAAGATAACATAGTTAGACCACATAATTATGGACTTTACTTTATAATAGCAATACACACTAAATTAACATATTAGGCCCACATAACCATTAAAATTTTCCAGACACCCGAAACTCAAGAAAATGGTTAACCCGTGATTTCATATAATTAAAAATCACAAAAACAAGAAGTTTTAATGCCTAAAAACCGATACTCAAGAAAATATTTTTCATTACTTAAGCCATTTGCTCTAAAAAATTCGTGTACTAGAACAGTAACTTCCTTCCACATAGCCATACCCGCACTCATTGTGACTGAAACATAGAAAAATAGAAAAAAATAAAATAAAAGATAAATCGACGTTGTTTAACTAAAAATTTAACATGCACACTTTGAAAACATGTAATGAAACGTAAATAAATATGCTTATTTAGCAAGGGAAATATTAAATGGGACTAAACCTTCTTCGTGTACGAGAAACCCTTCTTCAGCAGAGTATACGAGAAAGAGAAAGGAAGGCCACTTAAGCTTCAAATGAAATGAAATGAGGAATGCAGGGTTTTAACTGTAAAGGTTCTTAATAACTATTTTGTTTGTTAGTGGTATTAATTTTATTAAAATTAACTTTATCATATCACCAAAAATTAGCACAAATTAATGATTAATATTCAATTTATTATGAGCAAATAGCATTTTTAGTCCTCCTTATGGATCAAATTTTGCATTTTCGTCCCTCTTAAATATTTTGTAGAAGATTGGTCCATCTTATCAATGTAATGTATCAAATTCGTCCATCTTATCAATGTAGTGTAACACATTAGTCCCTCTTACAAAATACATCAACTTTTGTCCACTTTAGTATTTTGAATTTAAGTGATGTATTTTGACAAAAGTTGATGTATTTTGTATTTAAGAGGGACTAATGTGTTATACTATATTGATAAGAGGAACGAATTTGCTACAAAAAAATTTTAAGAAGGACGAATGTGTTATAAGAAGGACGAATGTGATATACTACATTGATAAGAGGGACCAATCTATTATAAAAAATTTAAGAGGGATGAAAGTGCAAAAGTTAATCCATAAGAAGGACCAAAAACTCGATTTACTCATTTATTTATTATCAAAATTATTAATTCGTAAAAAAATATGACTTTAAATTATAAGATCTTGTAATTTTATAACAAGATTATTTAGTTAATTCTATTATAGTATTTCTCATTTAAAAAACACTATTTTAATAACGCTATTTATTTGTTTTGATTTGAAATGCATTTCCTTACATACCTACGCCACTTAATCCTTTTTTTTTCACGGGTTTAACCCGTCTTTTCACCGATTGCATCGATTTAATATATTTTTTCATCGATTTACCCATTCTTTTATCGATTTACCTATTTTCATTATTTTTCCATTTTCCGTCGATTTCGTATGTTTTTCTGGTGTAAACCTTGCATTTTCTATTGGTTTAACCTTGTTTTTGCTAGTTTAACTATTTTGTATTTTTAAAGATCTCACTCGTTTTCACCTATTTCACACGTTTTCTACTGATTTACATTTTTTCACCAATTTCACCTCACATCTCATTGAATTCACATATTTTCACCTACTTTACCTTTTTTCCTGATTCAATGATTTCACCCATTTTCAACAATTTTCATGTTTTTCACTAATTTCACCGGTCTTACCCAATTTTCACGAAATTCATTCAAAGATATTCAATTACATATATATTTATCAATTTTACAGGCGCATTCTTACCGGTTTCATTCGTTTTTCACCAACTTTACCAGTGCTCATCCAATTTTTTTTTTATTTTCACATGCTTTAGCCGACTTTTATCGATTTCACCAATTTTTATTAATTGATTTTGCCTGTTTTCCATGAAAATTCGAGCACCTATTTAATTCATAAGTTTAATCCATCTTTTCAGGGGCTTAACCCGTCTTTTTACTGATTTCATGAGTTTTTCATCGATTTAATATATTTTTCTTCATTTATCATTTATCATTTATTTTATCGGTTTAACCAACTTTCATTATTTTGTTCCATTTTTCGTAGATTTCTTTTATTATTTCGGTTTAAACCATTTTCTAACTGTGTCATCCTTTTTTTTCTTTAAGCTAACTTTTTTTGTAGATTTTATTCCTTTTCACCTATTTCACAAGTTTTTTAATTGATCTACATTTTTTTTCACCAATTTCATATTATATTTAATTGATTTCAAATGTTTTCATCGATTTTACATTTGTTACCTGATTCACCGATCTCACCCATTTTGTCTGTTAGTGGAAATTATTAAAGACATTACATTTGCATAAAAAAATATGGGAGTTATTTTTAAAATCAAGCTTCATTAAATTAAAGCAAATATAAATTTAGACTAGACATTATAAACAAATAAAATTCGAAATACTTTTGAATTTTAGGATGATTATTCATTGTAGAATGTCTAATTATATTTTTCCCCTTTTTCTTCTTCTTTTTACATTTTCTAGAAAAAGAAAAAATGGGTGTAGAATTTTGAGAATATTGTGTGATTTTACATGATATTTTTTTAGTTCAATTTATAAACCAAATTTTGTATTAAAAGATTAACCCTTTTTTTTTATATTTTTCGGGGAGTAGTCTCCTCTTTTTCACTGGTGGACATTCACACTTCTTCTTAGTTCACAATTAGTACATGATTTGAAATAACAAATGATGCAAGGTCGCAACTCCAAGCATCGTACCCTAGTGTCGTCGTCTCGTGTGCTAATATCCTAGGTAGCATTGACTGCTCGTGATGCTGTTGATCGGGTACCTAAGGCTATGTTTAGTTCTTTAACTTTAGTGATTAACAAATAGGAAAAATGAAAATCAACGAAAAAATAAAGCATATTGTTTCTAATTCTAAAATAAAAACATGGCCGAAATGTATGTTGGTGTAATTAAATTAGTTATAGTTAATTAAATTGAATTAGCCATATTAATTATTACACCTTAAATGAATAAAATGAGAAGAGAAGTTGAGTGTCTCTATCCCACATGGAAAAGAAGAAGAAAGTTGAGCTACACAATTGTTATAAAAAGGGCACCTAGCTTTCAAGTTGTAAGGCTTTTTGTAGGAGTGGGCCTAGAGTAATATCTGGGCCCAATAATTATTAAAGTCTAAATTTTTTAATAAAGATCCTTGGGTGATCCGATTAGGATCCGCATGTGATCCAGTTAGGATCCACGTGTGATCCGAACAGGATCCGCATGTGATCCGAACAGGATCCGCGAGACCCACTTCTAGAAGGTCTGACAAGGATCCGTTCGCCCGCCCAATTTTTGAATAAAAGGGTGTGTTTGATCGGATTTTGAACCGAACGGGTGGCACCCGTTCGGACCAAACCACTGTTTGGTTTAAATCCGAATAGTTGTGACCCTCCAGCAACACCCTTTCTTTTGCTATAAATAGGGGGAGAATCTGGCCAATTCTCCCATCTCATTTTCAAGCAATCAAAGCAAAATCATTTATTCTTCTCTATATTCTTCTCCTCTCAAATTAAATATTCTATTTGTTAAAGTTCGCTGTGGACTTGTTCTTAGTGCAAAGAAACAAGTATCCGACCGTTGAATCTTGGGAGACCACTGGGACGAACTGTTGCACCTTGACAGCCCAGAAATATTGTCTTAAGGATATTGCATTTGCAAGCCTCGGTCGATTTTACGGTTCAGAATTATTACAGTAAGTACACTGTTATTAAATTCTGATTTTGTTTGTTCTGCGAGAATAAACTATACTAAGATTTATAATTAGAGTTAATTATAAATAATTATTCTGTTGGAATAATTTACTATAGTTTTATAATATAAAGTATTTTATAATATTTTATAATTCACTATAGTACTTAGAAATATAAAATATTCTATAATATTTTATATACACAGATTGTTTTAAACTTATTTAACAACAAACTTAAGACAATACCTTTAATCTGTTTAATTCATCTGTGTAGATGGCAACAAACACTGAAATGGTTGAAACGCCAAAAGTTGCTGCTCCGCCGGCAATACCACCATTCAAGTTCAAAGGGACTGACTTTGCAACGTGGCAAAATAAGATGTACTTTTACATCACATCCTTGAGCATGGCTAGATTTCTCACTGAGGAGGTACCTAAGCCAAAGGTGGGAGCCAGTCCGGAGGAACTTGAAGAAATGGCACTAGTGATAAAAGCTTGGAATAACTCGGATTTTATGTGCCGAAATTACATTCTTAGCTATTTGGATGAATCTTTATACAAGATTTATAGTCAATTTAAGACTAGTAAACTCTTGTGGGAATGTTTAATCAAAAAGTTTAAGACTGAAGATGCAGGCTACAGAAAATTCGTGGTGGATAAATTCCAATTTTATCGAATGATTGACAGTAAAACTGTGAATGAGCAAGTCGAAGAACTTCAGAATATGATTCACGACATCTTGGCCGAAGGACATGAGCTTAGCGAGTCTTACCTGGTTGCCTGTATCATTGGCAAGCTTCCTCCTGGTTGGACGGGGTTCAAGCATCACTTGAGGCACAAGAAATCTGTTGCAAAGTGGAATTTGCAAGATCTCACAGAATATCTGAAAACCGAAGAAAACAATCGGTATACTGACAAGGGCAGCAGTAACTATGTGGCTATGCCTCAGCTCGGAGGGGCTAAGGTTCATGTCGTAGAAGGCTCAAAGAAAAGCAAGAAACGTAAGGCCAATACCTCCAACAAAGGACAAAAGGGTAACAAGAAGCGAAAGTTCAATGGAGCTTGCTTCACATGTGGAAAAAATGGACACCTTGCAAAGGACTGTCGTAGCCGTGCTCAGCCAAAGGATGAAGCAAATGTTAGCATCAACCTAGCTCCATCTGACATCGATAACATGCATTTATCTGCAGTTGCTGAAGCATTTCTGACAAGTGAATCCAAAGGCTGGTGGGTGGATACTGGAGCTACCCGTCACATTTGCTCCGACATAAACATGTTCACTTCATACAAGAAGTTTGATCATGAAGAGAAGCTGTACATGGGAAATAATGCTCACTCCGTGGTGGAGGGACAAGGCACAGTGGTTCTCAAATTCACCTCAGGAAAAGATGTTACTCTCAATGAAGTTCTTCATGTCCCAGACATTAGGAAGAATTTAATTTCTGGTTCTGTCCTATCTAAGAAAGGTTTTAGATTAGCCTTTGAGTCAGATAAATTTGTACTGACCAAAGGGGGTATGTATGTAGGCAAGGGTTATGTATGTGATGGCCTATTTAAGGCTAATGTAGCCGTTATTGGCAAAAACAACAAATTTATTAATAATAATAATTCTTCTGCTTACTTGCTTGAGTCGACTTTACTTTGGCATGATAGATTAGGTCATATTAATTTTAGAAAAATGAAAAAATTATCAAACTTAGGATTAATTCCTAAATTTGATATTGATAAATCTTATAAGTGTGAAATTTGCATTGAGGCAAAGTTTGCGAAACAACCTTTCCCTTCAGTGGAAAGGAGCTCACAACCATTAGAGCTAATTCACACAGACTTGTGCAATCTCAAGTCAACTCCAACTCGAGGAGGGAAAAAGTACTTCATCACATTTATTGATGATTGTACACGTTATTGCTACGTTTACTTATTGAATAAGAAAAAGGAAGCAATAAATGCCTTTGTAAGATACAAGGCTGAAGTAGAAAATCAGTTAAATAAAAAGATAAAAATTCTTAGATCTGATAGAGGTGGTGAATATGAATATCCCTTCGCACAGTTGTGTGCCGACTCGGGGATAATTCACCAAACAACGGCACCATACTCACCTCAATCAAATGGAATAGCCGAAAGGAAAAACCGAACCTTAAGAGACATGATCAATGTATTACTTTTGAATTCGGGTTTACCTAGGAACTTGTGGGGGGAAGCTTTATTTATGGCTAATCATATATTAAATAGAGTTCCGCACAAGAAAAATGATACCATTCCGTATGAGTTATGGAAAGGAAGACAACCAAGTTATAAATACCTCAAAGTGTGGGGGTGCTTGGCAAAGGTAGCTGTACCAAAACCTATGAAAGAAAAGGTTGGACCAAAAATAGGACCAAACACCGTGGATTGCTACTATATAGGTCATGCAGAAAATAGTAGCGCTTACAGATTTCTAGTGTTCAAATCTGAAGTAAGGAACATACACGTGAATACTATAATTGAATCACGTGATGCTACATTCTTCGAGAATGTATTTCCACATAAGAAGAACTCGGATGCTACTTCTCATAAAAGACCATATGAATTAATTTCTAAGGAAGATAATTCTCAAATCAGCAATGAGGTTGTTGATCATTGGTCAAATAAATCAATTTCTAAGGAAAATGATTATCAAATCAATAAAGATATTGTTGAAAAATCTGACGAGCCCCGAAGAAGCAAGCGAGCTAAAATTGCTAAATCATTCGGACCAGATTTCTTAACTTATATGTTAGAGGATGATCCTAAAACATATACTGAAGCCATGTCTATTCCTGATGCATCTTATTGGAAAGAGGCAATAGACAGTGAATTACAGTCCATTCTAAGTAATAATACTTGGGAGTTGGCTGATCTTCCTAAGGGAAGTAAGCCAATTGGATGTAAATGGGTATTTAAAAAGAAACTAAAACCCGATGGCTCAATTGATAAATATAAGGCTAGATTAGTAGCCAAAGGTTATAGTCAAAAGGAGGGAATAGATTTCTTTGACACCTATTCACCAGTGACTAGGATAACATCCATTAGAACATTAATAGCTTTGGCAGCTATATATAATCTAGAGATACATCAAATGGATGTTAAGACCGCTTTCCTCAATGGAGAATTGAATGAGGAAATATATATGGAGCAACCTGAGGGTTTCATTGTTAAAGGCAAAGAGAACAAAGTATGTAAACTTGTTCGATCTCTTTATGGCCTTAAACAAGCTCCTAAACAATGGCACGAAAAATTTGATAGTGTCATGATTAAAAATGGATTTCAAATCAATGAATGCGACAAGTGTGTCTATATTAAACAATTTGGAGAAGCAACTGTCATATTATGTTTATATGTAGACGATATGTTAATACTTGGGACTAATATGGAGGTCATTAAGTCCGCAAAGAAAATATTAACAAAACACTTCGATATGAAAGATCTCGGTGAAGCGGATGTTATTTTGGGAATTAAAATAACAAGATCACCGGATGGGATTAGATTATCTCAGTCACATTATGTAGATAAAGTGCTTGAGAGATTTAAAAACTATGGAATTAAGGGAACAAATAACCCATTTATTCCATCTCTTGTTTTACACAAGAATAAAGGTGATAGTGTATCACAAAACGAGTATGCTCGTATCATTGGATGTCTCATGTATATCATGAATTGCACGAGGCCAGACATCGCTTACTCAGTCAATAAATTAAGTAGGTACACGAGCAATCCAAGCAAAGAACATTGGAATGCTTTGAAGAGAGTGCTTGGATACTTAAAAAATACATCAAAATATGCATTACACTATGGAAAATATCCAGCTGTCCTTGAGGGATATAGTTATGCAAATTGGATTTCTGATTCAGAGGAATCAAAATCCACAAGCGGATATGTATTTACTCTTGGAGGAGCCGCTATTTCTTGGAAATCTTCCAAACAAACCTGCATAGCTCGATCAACTATGGAATCAGAGTTTATAGCTTTGGATAAAGCTGGAGAAGAAGCTGAGTGGCTTCATAACTTTCTGGAAGATATTCCACTATGGCCGAAACCTGTGTCGGCTATATGTATTCATGGTGATAATCAAGCGGCATTACATAGAGCTCATAACTTTATGTATAACGGTAAATCACGACACATTCGTCGTCGACATAATACCGTGAGACATTTACTCTCAAATGGAATAATTTCCATTGACTTTATGAAATCAAAAGATAACCTCGCGGATCCGTTTACTAAAGGTTTATCTGGTGAGAGAGTAGAATGTGCGTCGAGGGGAATGGGCTTAAAAGCCTAAAATATAACTAAGTTACCTTGTACGGAAACCTAACTTGGCGACTGGAGATCCCACGGACCAGGTTCAATAGGACAACCAGTCTTGGTTAACTTAAAAAGTGGAGCACTTTAGAGTCTAACTCTAGCTCATTCCTATGATGCAAAAAGTGCAACCTACAGCGTTTTATTAGGTTAAGCTTATGCTTTTAATGACGTCTATATCTTGTCAAGAACAAGTGGAGTATAGTAGGATACTCTTGATGGATGCGGTCACCTATGTAAGTGTGAGCTGGGTCGGCTCGTTGAGAATTCTTATAAGGCTGGAATTCTCTAAAGCACTCGCAGAACCCAAGAATGTTCAGGGCCAAAACGAACACAACCGAGAACTCTTAACAAATTGGTCTAGTGCTGTGTTAAGTTTATTGTTTTGGTTTACATAAACAGCCGACAGTTCAAGATGAAATATTTCACTGATTGGCTAAGTAAATCCGATAAATTATAACTAGGGAAGGTTCAAGATGGAATATTTCACCTATCTCGATGCAGTACTATTCCTAAAGAATATTTGACGCGAGATATGAAAAATAATTTCATTCATTTGTGGGGGATTGTTGGTGTAATTAAATTAGTTATAGTTAATTAAATTGAATTAGCCATATTAATTATTACACCTTAAATGAATAAAATGAGAAGAGAAGTTGAGTGTCTCTATCCCACATGGAAAAGAAGAAGAAAGTTGAGCTACACAATTGTTATAAAAAGGGCACCTAGCTTTCAAGTTGTAAGGCTTTTTGTAGGAGTGGGCCTAGAGTAATATATGGGCCCAATAATTATTAAAGTCTAAATTTTTTAATAAAGATCCTTGGGTGATCCGATTAGGATCCGCATGTGATCCAGTTAGGATCCACGTGTGATCCGAACAGGATCCGCATGTGATCCGAACAGGATCCGCGAGACCCACTTCTAGAAGGTCTGACAAGGATCCGTTCGCCCGCCCAATTTTTGAATAAAAGGGTGTGTTTGATCGGATTTTGAACCGAACGGGTGGCACCCGTTCGGACCAAACCACTGTTTGGTTTAAATCCGAATAGTTGTGACCCTCCAGCAACACCCTTTCTTTTGCTATAAATAGGGGGAGAATCTGGCCAATTCTCCCATCTCATTTTCAAGCAATCAAAGCAAAATCATTTATTCTTCTCTATATTCTTCTCCTCTCAAATTAAATATTCTATTTGTTAAAGTTCGCTGTGGACTTGTTCTTAGTGCAAAGAAACAAGTATCCGACCGTTGAATCTTGGGAGACCACTGGGACGAACTGTTGCACCTTGACAGCCCAGAAATATTGTCTTAAGGATATTGCATTTGCAAGCCTCGGTCGATTTTACGGTTCAGAATTATTACAGTAAGTACACTGTTATTAAATTCTGATTTTGTTTGTTCTGCGAGAATAAACTATACTAAGATTTATAATTAGAGTTAATTATAAATAATTATTCTGTTGGAATAATTTACTATAGTTTTATAATATAAAGTATTTTATAATATTTTATAATTCACTATAGTACTTAGAAATATAAAATATTCTATAATATTTTATATACACAGATTGTTTTAAACTTATTTAACAACAATGTATGTGAAGTTGTGAACATGAAAATTTATAAACCGTGTATCTTATTGTATAAATAAAGGCAAAAGTATGTTGGTTTATGTAGAGTGAAGGTCCAAGTTGGGGAGTGCCTACCGGAAGAAGAGATGCTCGAATTTAATCGTCCGAGGCCAAGTTTGTATTCAGTTGCAGCCCTAGATTGCACGGATACGGATACGACGATACGATACAATACGATACTAATATGGCGATATGGATTTTAAAAGTTATAGGATTCGATAAGGCGAAGATACGCATATAAAATAAAATTATTTCATATTGTGCATAACAACATAATTAATTTGATCATTCTATTATACCACAAAATACAAAAGATCATATTTAAAATATGTTTTGTCTACTATTTTAATTTTTGGTTGGACAACATCACATAAAAGTTTCACACTAAAATTGTTCAAACCCATTCAAATACACAAAAATTATATATCAAAAGTTGATAAAACCCGTATTGATTTGGAATTTCCACTAGAGATGGGATCTATCATTCGTACGCTGGCAATTTGGGCTCTCACAGATCAAACACACACTACATGCACATACTGACATACGCTCTCACAGATCAAACACACAAAACATATATGCAGCATATACAGAGTACCTTACACATATATTGGCTCAGTCATGGATTAAAATTTCCATCTTTTTCTTCGAAAATATCGAAAAATTTCTGTTTTTGAATCAATCGAAATCGAAACGAAAATAAGATGTATTTTCGGAATTAAATATTTGTCATGAAACTTTTTTTGTTTTTTAATATAATAATTTTTGCATAATTTTTCCGAAATGTATCCGAAACATATATCGAAAACAAAACTTTGATCCATGACTCAAATACGATGCATGAAACCCAAATATATGAGGCCTGAAAACCAATAATAAAAATAATAATAATAATAATACTGATCACGTTGGGTCAAATAATATTCTCAAGTACTGCAGCTGGCCGGCCAATAATTTTCTTTTAAAGTTTATCCTAATCTTACCCAATGTAAACCAAGAAACTAGACTGGTTCGGTTGGGCTTATTCTTATTGGCCCAATAAGCTATCATGTCTATGTGACTATGTATATACTGTGTTTTATGCTATTAAATTATACTTCATAGAATAGGTCCAACACTCTTAGTGGTCCGTCTTCATATGTACAAAGGAATTTAATGAGGCCCAACGATTTGGCTTACTCGCCTTCGGGCTAAGATGTATCTCACAACCCATTTCAAACCATATGCAAATTCTGGTCTGCAACAGACACCAGAGAATTCTTCCTCTTTAGCTTTTGACGCAAAAGTTGCTAAAATAACAAATTTTCTTGCCGGTAGAAATGAAGCACACATTTTGGGTCAACAATCGGAGCAACCCGAGTCTTCTTCAATGGCTGTGGAGTTATTAATTTCACATGTATTTACCGATTTCACACATTCGGATAAAATTCATGAAAAATGGTTGAAATTGGTGATACTCAATTTTTTCATGAAAAATGAACGAAATTGGTTAATGAAAATTGTGAAATCAATAAAAGACGGTAATAACATTTGAAATAATAAAAAATTGGGTGAAAATTGATGAACACTAATAAAGTTTTTATCAGTGAATCTGTAGCGCATGTGAAATCAATAAATACATATAGAATCGAATAACTTTGGATGAAATGCGTGAAAACTGATTAAATTAGTAAAAAAAAGATGAAATCGTTAAAAATTGGTGAAATAAGTGAATCGGGTAACAAAGGTAAAGTTGGTGAAAACATGTGAAACTAATTAAATATGAGATAAAATTGGTGAAAAAACATGTAAATCAGTGAGAAAACGTATGAAATAGGTAAGAGCGAATGAAGCCCGTAATAAGAAAAAAATAGTTCAGCCGACAAAAACTGGGTGAAACCGACAGAAAATAGTTTAAACCGAGAAAATAAAAAAAAAAAAGGTCGACAAAAAATAGGAAAAGTAATGATAGTAGGTTAAACCGATAAAAGAATGGGAAATTGGATGTTTAGCTCAAGCTCGTCTTTCAGCATAAAAAAAAGTCTGACAAAAAATAGGAAAAGTAATGATAGTAGGTTAAAAAAAATAAAAGAATGGAAAATTGGATGTTTAGCTCAAGCTCGTCATTCAGCATATTGAGAGGTTAAAGATGGGAAAAATAGGTTAGTTTCCAGAAAAAATGGGAAAATTGGATGTTTTATACCAAATTTCAAAAATAATAATACTCACCACCCCGCATCTTTGAGGCACTACACGACTACGAACGCCCCAATTTGATCACTTATATGTAAAAATATCAAGCTAACTACACTAACTGAAGTTGAAGTTGAACAAAAGGTCCAAAAAAGGGGCAAGTGATTACACATTAGCTTAAGTTACACCTAATAGGATGATCCAGTGTCGAACGACTCGAACCTGGCACCCCATATGGCTCCGTCTCTGAACAAAATCACAGCTTGCAGTGGAGTCGTCCATCTTGCTCAGTCCTCACATGACCCCGAGTTATGTCTTTCAAAGAACAACAGCCCGATAGTGTCATGGCTAGCTCAAGCTCGTCTTTCAGCATATTAATCACTCGTCTCACCCCGTCTTCACCCATTGCAGCCAAACCATAGATTACTGGTCTACCAATCTTCATAAGAAACAGCATTAGTATCAAGTACACTCTATATATATATATATATAACATCATATATAGTACTATAAATATATATAATCTTTGGTACCATTACTGCTCGTGCGCCAAGAGCCAAGGCCTTGAATACGTCCGCTCCTCGCCTCACTCCTCCATCAACAAAAACTGGGATTTTCCCTTCTACTGCAACAACAACCTGCAGTCATGATCATATGATTAAGTTAGCATAGTTTTCGTTTGTTCTATTACGTGTAGAGAAAAAAAATATATTACCTCTTCTAAGACATTGATGGTGGCTGGACTATACTCTAGTTGGCGTGCTCCATGATTAGAAACAACTATTCCCGCCACACCTACTTCCAAAGCTCGTATCGCTGCAGAGATTATTAGTGCTTTTGATATGTTATACCTTGGAAATTGATTTAAGAGAGTTCGATACATATACAAATTAATCTTTTTAATGAGCTACTAAGTTGAAGACGTATATATGTAGTGAAGGGCCTACGTATGTACCATCTTCTCGAGTGAGAACGCCCTTAATAAGTATAGGCAAACTTGTAATTGATTTCAACCATCCTATGTCCTGCAAAACATGCACGATATGTTTTTTCAACACCTTTCGCCTTATATCAGTACAAATTGAAGGGAAATAACAAAATTTATACCTTCCAACACAATGAGGCATCAAAATTTTCAGATGCAAATGCTTCAATATTTGAACCCTTATCCTGTACAAGGATCACTAGTTACTTCGTTATGTATTCCAACATCGTTAACTATATACTAAGATTAGAAAAAGTCGTAATTATACTCACAGTGAGCTGTACATCTGTTGAAATGAGACCATCAAAATTCCTCAACCGAGGCGCAACCATCCTGCAAAATTGATCGAGCACAAACTAATGAAAAATTTATCAGAAGTTTGAAAAGAAATGTAAAATTTCCATATATCTTAAATGAAACAGAATCAATGACAGATAGATAATGAATCACTTGTTCTTAATGTCTGCCTCGCGTCTCCCAAGTCTAGGAGCATCGGCAGTGAGAATTATAGCTTTGAATCCATTTCTTTCTGCTCTTTGCACCATCATAGCCGATATTTCTCGCCGTTTGTACACCTTATAATCAAATATATAAATTCAGATAGTACTTAATCGGACTTATGACAAAATGAAAAGGCCGGTCCCCAAAATTTAATAGAGGATATTTAATTCAAGAATCAAATCATTAAGTACATATAATTGGAAGAAACGGACAGCGTTGCAGCTTGAAGCAACTTCCTCGACTGTACATGTCGACATGAAGGATAACGCCTACATCGCCAAAACAATGTCAAAATTTAAGCATCCAACAATCAAAGTATTTTGTTACATTAGCACTTTTACCATTATAACATTAGAGGCAGCCGAAGCTCTGGCAGTAGCAATTTCCCCTGAAATGAATGCAAACTCAAGCTAGAATTAGTAATTAATTAAGAGGACATTAAGTTTTTGATCACATAATTAATAAAACCTTGAGGGTGTGCCAGTTTGTGCCTGCCAGTTGGAGCAACAATGATGGGGACCGATGTTTCGTAACCCAATATAGTCGTTGACATGTCGATTCTGCTCACGTCTATCAGAATTCTTGGACGAATACTAAACAAGATCACGAATTAAAGAAAGAATACTATAAGAAAATATGTATTACACCATTACTTATGATGTACTTAGGAAATTAATTACAGTAGTAGTATACATGCATAATATATGATTAATTACATGATCCTATGAAATGCTTTCTCGTTTTCTTCGAGTGTGTGTTGATCTTCGGCTCCCCCTTCGTAGTAGTCATAATACATCTTCGGAAGAACTAATCTCGCGAGTTCTTGGAATTCTTTTACAGTTACAGGTTCACCTGCCATTTCATAATCTGCAAAACACCAATATCATGATATTTTTCTTCTTGAAGATAATTAATCATGTAATTATAATTAAGTCCAGTGATACGAAATTATTTCAAAAATTCATATTTCTTGAGCTATGGAAATTAAGAATCTCCTTTACAATATCTTTCTTGGCATGTAACACAATAACTATAACTTAAAGTGCAAAAGATTTTACTAGCTTTGGAATAATGATAATAAAAATCATAAATTAACAATCTGCAGCATCGAAAAATTGAAGAAATGCTACTAGAAACAATAATTAGAAAAGGAAAAGAAAAACAAGTTACCTGAAAACAATAAACAAGCCAGAAATGGATAAGATCTCTAAATTCAAGAGAGTGATGATTTAACAACTCAGTTATAAGGACAGCACAGAAGAAGAAGGCTACTTTAGTCTATTATACTTGAACATTTCTATTTACATAAAGAAATTTGTTCATTTGCTTTTTTAATTTACTATTTTTAGTTTGGTTTCTGCAATTGCTAGTCAAAGCATAGCTCAAAGGGTCAATATGGACACGCATGACATGATGAAAAAATTGATTGATTAGGAGTATTTCATGATTCATGAAAGTGACAATAATTTATAGTATAGCTTCTAAATGAATATAATAATGAGGTATTATTTTATTTTGAGAAAAAATGATATATATATATATATATATACTAGGTGGACAACACCGCGCAAGGCGCGGTGTTTATGCCCGTTGTTTATGTGTTTTTGTTTATGCCTTTGTTAATTTTATGAATTCGTAGAAGTAAATTTGTATTGTAAATTGTAAAAATCAAAAATTTCATAAAGATAAGTGCGATCATAGTTTATTAGTACAAACTAAACATTATTTTTACTACACAAATGTAGAAAAGTTCAGATAAACAGACTATTATTTGCTAACATATGCCTAATATTTTCATAAAAGCCCGTATTTCGTCTTTCATCTCTTCTAGAAGAACAAACATGATGATGTTCTTGAGTTTTTTTATGGCTAGTGCAACTATGATTGTATACTGAATTTCACCTACATCTTTTCCTGATGATTGTGGTCCTTGATTGTGGTCCTTGATTACCAGATAAGTACTTTCACCTACAATGAAAATAAAGTGAATAAGGCAATGATATGCTATAAATAACAGCACCTAAAGTACTCAAACCATGCATCAATGTATGGTGGAAATACTTTCATATAACATAAAAATCAAAATTAAAATTAGATGAATCAAAGCAAAACATTTGACCTTTTGTTTTTAAATTCTTCAGTAAGTGATAAATTCTTAAGAATTTTTGAAAGCAATATCGCTAGTATCTATTAAACTTGGTCGGATTTGGCCGGATATCGGATATTTTTCGGATTCAATAAATTTGTATTTAAAAAGTTAAATTAATATTTTTTTCCTAAAACAAGTTTATTATCTTTTCAATTTTATTTAATTTTAGCTCACATTTTCAAAGTTTCTTTACTATATTCATATTTGTAGAATGAATATATTGGTTTAAATAAATTTATAAATGAATTATAAATTACTATCTTCTTAAATTGACGTTTAAATATTATTAATGATACTTATTTTTATAAATCATTTTGTATATATATCTTTCTTTTTATTTGTTGTCGGATACGGATCTTTAACGGATCGGATCGACCTAAATCCATATTCGCTCCACGAGTTTCGGATTTCGGATCTTTATAATCGGATCATGTTTATCGAATATCTAATCGGACAATTATCCTAATAAATCGAACCGAATTCGGATGGATCCAGATTAAAATCCGCCCCATTGATAGCCCTATGTCTATGTATATACTGTTTTTTATGCTATTAAATTATACTTCATAGAATAGGTCCAACACTCTTTAGTGGTCCGTCTTCATATGTACAAAGGAATTAAATGAGCCCCAGCGATTTGGCTTACTCGCCTTCGGGCTAAGATGTATCTCACAACCCATTTCAAACCATATGCAAATTCAGGTCTGAAACAGACACCAGAGAATTCTTCTTCTTTAGCTTTTGACGCAAAAGTTGCTAAAATAACAAATTTTCTTGCCGGTAGAAATGAAGCACACATTTTGGGTCGACAATAGGAGCAACCCGAGTCTTTTTCAATGGCTGTGGAGTTATTAATTTCACATGTATTTACCGATTTCACACATTCGGGTAAAATTCATGAAAAATGGTTGAAAATTGGTGATACTCAATTTTTCCATGAAATGTGAACTAAATTGGTTAATGAAAATTGTGAAATCAATAAAAGTCAGTAAAAACATGTGAAATAATAAAAAATTGGGTGAAAATTGATGAACAATGATAAAGTTGGTGAATCTGTAGCGCCTGTGAAATCAATAAATACATATAGAATCGAATAACTTTGGATGAAATGCGTGAAAACTGATTAAATTAGTAAAAAATTATGAAATCGTTAAAAATGGGTGAAATAAGTGAATCGGGTAACAAAGGTAAAGTTGGTGAAAACATATGAAACTAATTAAATATGAGATAAAATTGGTGAAAAAACATGTAAATCAGTGGGAAAACGTATGAAATAGGTAAGAGCGAGTGAAAACCATAATAAGAAAAAAAATAGTTCAACCGACAAAAACTGGGTGAAACTGACAGAAAATAATTTAAACCGAGAAAATAATAAAAAAGTCGATAAACAATAGGAAAAGTAATTATAGTAGGTTAAACCGATAAAACAACGGGAAATTGTAGGGGTGTTCAATAAAATCGTTAAACCGTCCCAACCGATCGGCCCAACCCAAACCGACCGCAATTTACGGGTTGAACGATGAATGGGTTGGTCTTGGGCTTTGTGAACAAAAAACCGCAAATTATGATCGGGTTCGGGTTTATATTTTAAAAAACCGCATAAACCGCACCCAACCGCATATATATAAAATAACAAATAGTGTTTTATTATTTAATATAATTTAAGCACATACAAACTTTTAATTTACCATCTCAACCCCAAAACGTAATTTGTCCCCTAAAATTACTCGACACAATTTATTAATAATCCAAGTTAAATTCTATCGGTTGACAACTACCAATATCAACTTTAATAATTAAAGTATTTTTAATTTTTGTTTATTGTTTGAAAAAGTCTTGTTCGATTTTGTATTTGAGTAACAATTATTGATTTTATATAGCAAATATAGACTTTAAATAGGTTAACAAATTAAAGCTAAAAATTATGAAAAAGTAGTATTGTTCATATGATTATGAAACATTCAAGAATTTTATTCTTAGATAAAACTACAATAACGAAATAGTAAGTGATAATAAATTAAAGTAAAGTCTCCAAAAAAAAACTTCATTAAATTAGAAAAAGCAAAGACCGCGAAAACCGCCCCAACCCGAAGGGACCGCAAAGTGCAATCTCTAAACTTATTGGGTTGGGTTTGGTCTTGAGTATTAAAAACCCGCAAATAATGGGTCGGGTTTGGACGAGTATAAAACCGCAATAGACCGCACCGCGAACACCCCTAGGAAATTGGATGTTTAGCTCAAGCTCGTCTTTCAGCATATTGAGAGGTTAAAAATGGGAAAAATTGGATGTTCTATACCAAATGTCAATAAGTATAATAATACTCTTCTTTTTTTTTTTTTTGAGAACAAGTATAATAATACTCACCAGTCACCACCCCGCATCTTAATTGAGGCACTAAACGACTACAACCGCCCCAATTTGATCACGTATATGTAAAAATATCAAGCTAACTACATTAATTAGTGGAAGTTGAACAAAAGGTCCAAAAAAGGGGCAAGTGATTACACATTAGCTTAAGTTACACCTAATAGGATGATCCAGTGTCGAACGACTCGAACCTGGCACCCCATATGGCCCCGTCTCTGAACAAAATCACAGCTTGCAGTGGAGTCGTCCATCTTGCTCAGTCCTCACATGACCCCGAGTTATGTCTTTCAAAGAACAACAGCCCGATAGTGTCATGGCTAGCTCAAGCTCGTCTTTCAGCATATTAATCACTCGTCTCACCCCGTCTTCACCCATTGCAGCCAAACCATAGATTACTGGTCTACCAATCTTCATAATATGAAATAGAAACAGCACTAGTATCAAGTACACTATATATATATATATATAACATCATATATAGTACTATAAATATATATAATCTTTGGTACCATTACTGCTCGTGCGCCAAGAGCCAAGGCCTTGAATACGTCCGCTCCTCGCCTCACTCCTCCATCAACAAAAACTGGGATTTTCCCTTCTACTGCAACAACAACCTGCACTCATGATCATATGATTAAGTTAGCATAGTTTTCGTTTCTTCTATTACGTGTAGAGAAAAGAAATATATATTACCTCTTCTAAGACATTGATGGTGGCTGGACTATAGTCTAGCTGGCGTGCTCCGTGATTAGAAACAACTATTCCCGCCACACCAACTTCCACAGCTCGTATTGCTGCAGAGATTATTAGCGCTTCGATATGTTATATCCGGAAATTGATTTAAGAGAGTTCGATACATATACAAATTAATCTTTTTAATGAGCTACTAAGTTGAAGACGTATATATGTAGTGAAGGGCCTACGTATGTACCATCTTCTCGAGTGAGAACGCCCTTAATAAGTATAGGCAAACTTGTAATTGATTTCAACCATCCTATGTCCTGCAAAACATGCACGATATGTTTTTTCAATACCTTTCGCCTTATATCAGTACAAATTGAAGGGAAATAACAAAATTTATACCTTCCAACACAATGAGGCATCAAAATTTTCAGATGCAAATGCTTCAATATTTGAACCCTTATCCTGTACAAGGATCACGTAATTAGTTACTTCGTTATGTATTCCAACATCGTTAACTATGTACTTAGGTTAGAAAAAGGCGTAATTATACTCACAGTGAGCTGTACATCTGTTGAAATGAGACCATCAAAATTCCTCAACCGAGGCGCAATCATCCTGCAAAATTGATCGAGCACAAATTAATGAAAAATTTATCAGAAGTTTGAAAAGAAATGTAAAATTTCCATATATCTTAAATGAAACAGAATCAATGACAGATCGATAATGAATCACTTGTTCTTAATGTCTGCCTCGCGTCTCCCAAGTCTAGGAGCATCGGCAGTGAGAATTATAGCTTTGAATCCATTTCTTTCTGCTCTTTGCACCATCATAGCCAATATTTCTCGCCGTTTGTACACCTTATAGTCAAATATATAAATTCAGATAGTACGTAATCGGACTTATGACAAAATGAAAAGGTCGGTCCCCAAAATTTAATAGAGGATTTAATTCAAGAATCAAATCATCAAGTACATATAATTGGAAGAAACGGACAGCGTTGCAGCTTGAAGCAACTTCCTCGACTGTACATGTCGACATGAAGGATAACGCCTACATCGCCAAAACAATGTCAAAATTTAAGCATCCAACAATCAAAGTATTTTGTTACATTAGCACTTTTACCATTATAACATTAGAGGCAGCCAAAGCTCTGGCAGTAGCAATTTCCCCTGAAATGAATGCAAACTCAAGCTAGAACTAGTAATTAATTAAGAGGACATTAAGTTTTTGATCACATAATTAATAAAACCTTGAGGGTGTGCCAGTTTGTGCATGCCAGTTGGAGCAACAATGATGGGGACCGATGTTTCGTAACCCAATATAGTCGTTGACATGTCGATTCTGCTCACGTCTATCAGAATTCTTGGACGAATACTAAACAAGATCACGAATTAAAGAAAGAATACTTTAAGAAAATATGTATTACACTATTACTTATGATGTACTTAGGAAATTAAGTACAGTAGTACTGTAGTAGTATACATGCATATTATATGATTAATTACATGATCCTATGAAATGCTTTCTCATTTTCTTCGAGTGTGTGTTGGTCTTCAGCTCCCCCTGCATAGTAGTCATAATACATCTTTGGAAGAACTAATCTCGCGAGTTCTTGGAATTCTTTTACATTTACATGTTCACCTGCCATTTCATAATCTGCAAAACACCAATATCATGATATTTTTCTTCTTGAAGATAATTAATCATGTAATTATAATTAAGTCCAATGATACGAAATTATTTCAACAATTCATATTTCTTGAGCTATGGAAATTAAGAATCTCCTTTCACAAATTACAATATATTTCTTGACATGTAACACAATGAGTGCAAAAGATCTTACTAGCTTTGGAATAATGATAATAAAAATCATAAATTAACAATCTGCAGCATCGAAAAATTGAAGAAATGCTACTAGAAACAATAATTGGAAAAGGGAAAGAAAACAAGTTAACAAGTTACCTGAACACAATAAACAAGCCAGAAATGGATAAGATCTCTAAATCAAGAGAGTGATGATTTGACAACTCAGTTATAAGGAGAGCACAGAAGAAGAAGGCTACTTTAGTCTATTCCACTTGAACATTTCTATTTACAGAAAGAAATTTGTTCTTTTGCTTTCTTAATTTACTATTTTTAGTTTGGTTTCTGCAATTGCTAGTCAAAGCATAGCTCAATGGGTCAAAGTAGAGACGCATGACATGATGAAAAAATTGATTGATTAGGAGGCCATCTCCATTGAGGTGGGGAATTCCAACTCGAATGTTATAAGTAGATTATTGGTACTATTTTATTTTTATAAAACATAAAGGGATAAATGCACGATACTCTTTTGTGATATATGAAATGTGCAATAGATAATATTTTAAGTACAAGGGATTATATTCAAGAAATATTTCACATGGCAGGTGTCGTGCAAGTTTCGCATAACAAATTAATTTTGCATTTTCCCCGACATATATAGATCATAAAGCGATGATATCTATTTCACTAGAAACGGGGGCACCAGGTAAAATAAGGTCGATACAAAGATTAACATAGCCGTGAGCAAGAATGACATTCATAAATCTGGAAATAGTAATCTTTGCATTCGAATTCAGAAAGACGAATTTCCAACCAACAAAAGACCAAAAAACAAGTAAGCGAAACAGAATTTCAACTAAAAAGTATTAGCCAAATAGAATAAATGCCATCCTTTCATGACTTATTTATTTCCAGCTAATTCATGCAAATACTTGCACCTATCTCCAAAATGGCACCTTCCTTGAGGATAAAATCGACATATTTGCCTTTGTTCATGGCCCTTCTTCTGAACTGCGTTCTTCTCATGTTCATTATATAAAGAATGACTTTGGTGTGAATACCTTGCAACATTGGGGTTCAGAAAAAAATGTCCAGGCAAATTATGGTTATAACCAAATCCGAGCACAGGATTTATTGCAATATTGTGATTCATATTGATCAAAGGTTGCCCTTGATGAAGACGTTCTAATGGCACGCGTGGTGCATGTACTATGTTCAAATTTTCTGGCTGATTTGTAGATGTGGAACAATTTGAAATCTTTCCTTTTTCCTCTTCTTTGCGTCTTTGTTGGTGTCCATTTCTTGTTGTCCTGGTAGATATTTAGAACTATAAGATTGAGAATGTAAAGTTTATGAAGTTCATATATAATAATATAATGATTTTGGTACCTATTACTTGGCTTCTGGGATTTTCGCATTTCCTTGTGTTGTATACGTTCTTCTCTAGTTAATCGAGCAACACCACCTCTAGCATGCTTCTCTGACAAAATTTTGTACCTTTCCCCTTCATCTTGCCATTTCTAAATCACAAGACAAAATCGGTACAACATATGACTAAAGAAATGATTTTTAGACACACAAGAGAATCATTTTGACAGAATTATACCTGTCGCATTGTCTTTAAACGATAGAGGTTCCTTCCTTTGATAAGTAAGGGGTGAAGTGGAGGCAGTGGCTTCTCTCCTTTACTCCACAGGACTTCAATCTGTTCAAAACCATCAAAACAAATAAGTTTATTCACATGATTTCTTACATAACACCATATACTTAAGTTGATAAGTATATTTACCGTAAATGTGTGTTGCTGCTTGGCGGCTCCATAGCTCTCCTTGACAATCCGACCTGCAACTACTCTTGTACCACAAGGAGGACCATTTGCACTACGAGATGCAATATTGAACCTGTACCAATCATGAACTCTACTTATTAAAACGCAATAATTCTAGTACTAACCTCAACAACTTTAGACAAAAAGGCTAACATTTCGTAGACATTCTGTTCAAATATTACTACATCTCCTGTGCAAGCATCACCTGCATAATTTAAAGGTTCAAATCAGACATAAAAGATGAAAAGGAAGTTTAGGAGCAATCCATAATCGAGATCATAAACATAGTATCCTTGAATTAATCAACACTGTAAGTCCAGCTAACACAAGCACACAAACATTCTACTTTTTTACATAATTAGTGGCATAAAATGTCATTCAAGAAATACCTTTGCAATTCAATACAAAACTAGATGCAGGATACTTCTTTTCTCCATCTCCATTCACAATACTGAAAAGTATGCATAGTCATAAAGAGATTAACGACTGAAATGAAATGAAATATGAGCTTCTATACTTGAAAGTCGAAACTAAAAAGAAAAACATTAAATAGAAGAATAATACTCAGAGTGCTCTTTAATCCTCTGAATTAGAGTCTCTTTATTGCCACTCAATCTTAATCCATGTTTCCTTAGATAAATCTTGCATTGGTCCACTTTCAATTTCTCCAATTGACCACCTGACATAATCACAAAAAAGAAACTGATATAAACACAACACACAAACAAGTATTCAGATTCTTGTTATATTATCAAAAAAACATACCTTGAATTATTTTCAGAATGGTTTCATAACTTTTTTGGTCCTGCTCGTCAACCGAGTCTTTCTCTGTTTTATCATTCGTTCCCTTATCACTACTAAGATTGAAACATAAGCAAAGAAATTGAAATTACCCACTTGACATTTTTGAGAAAATATGCTAAAAAGTTGAGGAAAAAAGAAAAATCTTCAGTCAGAAATTACAGAGAGAAAACATCTCAACATCGAATTTAAATGGGGATATGATAAAATTACCAGGTTTTTTTTATGTCCCTCTTGATGGAGATATTTGAGAAGCTGAATCGAGTCTCCTCAACAACATCGAAACTTGGGTCTTCTTGAGAATCGTCAGAATCATATGTATCGTCAGTTTCGGATTCATAACAGTGTTCTTGCTCAGAAGAGATCTCCATTCTTGTGCTTGAAATGAAAGGTTTCTCTCTTTTTAATTTATTTTTTCCTTTTTGAAAATTTTACCGTTTGTGCTACTTGGAAAGATTTTCGGGAATCGGCGATTATTTTTTAAATGAAATGTTCCTTTACTGCGTCCGTTTATAGGACAACAAATAAATTGTATACAGAAATTATATAGTAAATATATATGTGATGTGAGAATGTAAATAATATTAATAATTATTGCGTATGACTAACAAGAAAATAAATTGTTAATGTTGATACATTACCAATCACGCGCCAACCAAATATATCCGAGATTCTTTATGTTGGACTTGGAGTATAGTGAACTATATGAAGAAGATTTGAGCGCGTGAGTTAATTGAATAATCCTTAATTTTACAAGCTCCTTGTGTTAGCCGAACTAAAACATGAGCTTCGTAGAAAAAGGGTTGGACTCGGTTTAGGAGAAAATTCTAATTTAATCAGATTTGGTTGAACTCATCCAACCATAAAACAAATACAAAACACTCGTTTTAGGATTGATTGAGTGTTATTCAATTTCAAAGCAGTTCGCAATTGCATTGCATTTGCTATGTGAATGTTTTGGGTTCGCAATTGCATTGCATTTGCTATGTGAATGTTTTGGGTTCGATCAAATCCGATTTGGACAATACCTACCCCAATCTAGGGCAGTAATAGCCACAGACGTTGTCGACTGTACAAACTTGCTGAAAAATCTAGAAAATGTGCTTTATAATAGTATTAAATAGATATATGAAGTATAAAAGTAGATAAAATTTGTATAAGCCCACGACACAGTAGTTTTTTGAGATCTGAATTGTCAATCTAGTCTCTTCATATAGTCATATTTTTCAACAAGGCCTATTTGCTGAATTAATCCTCAAGAAAAGATTTTCCATGTAAAAGTTCTTGCCAGTGACCTTGAAAGATGAAATTCAACTGTGGTGAACCAGGTAACTGCACATCATCTTATGGAGACGGCAAATGGATGATATGATGCAGCATCACCAGAACTTATTTCTGACCCAGAATAGGAGGAAAACTACTCCAAGAACAACAGCAACGGGAGCCCATTTCCGAATCAGAGCCTGTAGCCAAAGATCAATTAATCACTTAAAAGGGTGTCATGAACAAAATCACCAAATAAGTTGGCTTTCTCAAACACAATTTACCAATGTCAGATTGAAAAGACAAAAAAAAAAAGGATAATTAATGTTGAATATGAAAAGATCCTCAATTTTGATAACCAAAAGGACGATCTCGAAGCATAAAATATGATAACTTTATAACATTGGTTTGAAGAAGGAATTTACGCGAAAATAATTTAAAGTTCACATTGGTTGAGCTGTAAATCAGAAGTTTGGTACCAAAAAGACTATTAAACTGACCTGGCGGTTCAGATCTTTTGCTTTATCTGCATAAATGCGGGATTCTGATGTCAAGCGACTGGACATCTGGCTGACCTCTGCAAAAATTGATATTAGAATAATAGAGATCAAATACACAGGAGAACAAAATGTAATATAGCACAAGATAATATAAACAAGAAACAATTCTAAAGGCTGGCGAAAAGAAATTTCCATATCGTATAGTAAAGATTAGTCGAAAACATGCAGAGGAAATACAAACAAGTTGCAAATCCTAGTAGATAATTATTCCAACATTACTATATAAAAAACATTCAAACGAACTAGATCCTGGAAAAAACGAAAAAAATGATGAGGAAAAACTTACGGTCCAACTTTTCACCCACACCAAGAACTTCTTGCACATTGCGAGTCATTATTTGGTGAACTTCATAAAGTTCGTCATTCAACTTTGCTATGTTCCGCTGAGTTCTTGTATCCTGGTACAATTTCTTTGTCTTCTGTATGAACGTATCTGGCAAATTGTCGTAGAAGTCGATGATCAAAGCCAAAAAAAAAAATCATTAACAAGTATTACAAAAAAACACAAAATATATCGCATGTAGATAATACCAAAAGCAAATTTACAAACTTACCAAATTTGATAAAAGCATAAGGTCTTGCTGCAGTTTCGATTTGATTCAAATAGACTCGCTCAAATTCATTTTTGAGGTCTTCTAGATATTGGAAGGCAAGTTTCTTAGGGTAAGCTCGATCACACATTGTCAAATAACAGACTCGCCCTTCAATGATATAACTAAGCATCCAAGTTAAGATCGTAACTTTCATTCAAAAGGGACAAAAAGAATTATACTAACACGAATTGAAGTTCTGAAACATGTTGAACACCATGCCTTAATCAAGTACTGTAAAGAGATTTTACGGGGTAACTGAAATAGACAAGCAACTTTCACTACATGGCCAAACTTGTAAGGACTTGCAAAAAGGATACTGGAATATATAGGGCCCTGTTTCAATTGACATTCTTGAAGCCTCATTCTGCCCCCTTGAGAGGTTTTTAAACAAAGCCTTAACTTGCTGTTTGTAATAGTCCGAATCTGGCACATCACGACCATCATCCAGTCCCTCTGCTAGTGGGAGGCCATCAGTTACACGAGCAATCAGAGTCAATTTTACCATCTTTATTTTACGAGCTCACACCTGTATTGTATATACTAAAACTTATTAAACTTATGAAAAGAGACCTGAACTTTACATATATCTTTTCATCATAATTATAATTCACCATTTCTCAAGAAGAACAATGAGGTGAAACCGTCGAGAGAACCAAAATGGCATAATAGTGTGGAGGTTCCCATACTCAAACATTCAAAGTAAGTACAGTTCATAATAAAGTTTAAGAGTGTAATAGAAATCTGTCATGCCATTCCATTAAAACCAAGAAAAAAATTCCACCATAAAAGGAAATAGCTTAGAGTGCAATATTTCTCTTTTTTGGTCCTCATGTGTCCTCAAATCTCAAAGTATTAAATTATGGAAATACCTAAGAAGTGTCTGATATCTACATTCAATAGCTTAAAAGACATCAACCATTCATGATTCAAGCCACGACCAATAACACTCAGATGCATTTTCGGGAAAATATGCAGTCATGCGAGCCAATCAGGATTGGGTAAAGCAGTAAAGGATTTAGATCAGCGGGCTTCCTATATATGTTAAGGAAACGCTATAAAGACAATCTAATTGCTAATCTACTTATAATTGTGATTTATGCTTTTGCAAGCACACCTGAGACCACCTCTGAAGCATTCCTTATTGGACAGGTGCAAAAATAATTGGCGAGGTTATGCAGGAATGTTCACAAAAGATTCAGTGACCTCCTAAAACTTGAAATGTCCTTGTATAAGAAAACATGGATAGTCATTGGAATCCAATTAACGCATTCCATGACAATCATGTCATGTACAAATCTAAGTAAATTCTAGACAATATAATTTCCTTTGTTTAGTTTTAAAAGAAGACATAAAGTAAATGCTAGAGCAAATATTTTTATAAGATATATTCCTATAAAATACATGTAATTTTATTTCTACTCAACCACAGTAAAAAATTGTTAAAATTAATTATTCTGTCCAATTGCAAGAAAATCAAATTTTCTTTGTTTTTATGCTTCCTTATCACTTTTCTCCACTGAATCTTAATTTCCTAGGAGAGTGCAATCTACAAACATAATCAATCAAGAAAAGCCTAAAAATTTCCAAAACAATAATTCACACGGAAATGAATGTCATTGAGCTCAAACTACAAATTGGTTACAACAAAATCATCGAACACATCCATACAGACACACATCAAGGGGAACAAAGGATAAGTTGAATAACATTCAAATGATAACCTATGAGATAGAATCCTGCGAGAAAAGAAATTCAAAATTATAAACATAAGCATACAAAACATGATTCAATACCTCTCACATGCGAATGTGAGCCCCTTCCCGATCTTCGATTAGGTTTAACAATTTTCAAGATTAATGTATTTAAAATGATTCCTCTGCCTGCAATTTGAACGATCTGAACGAAGGATTACACAAAATATCCTGAATTGAGATTTGATTTGGGTTAATTTTACATTAAGAGAGGAAGGGCTTGTTTGTTTGGCATTTGAAAGAGTACTTGAAATGAACTCAAATTGACTAATGTTGTTTGTTTTTAGGAAATAAGGTTCATATTTTTTAAAAGAGTTTAGTTTGTAGGTATAAGATATGTTTATGTCAAATCAAAGTAAAGTTAGCATATATTTTTTAAAGTGAATTACATTTTTGTCCTTCTTTGCACATTCGTCCCTCCTAAATTTTTTATAACAGATGCATCTTTTTTATCAATGTAGGATATCACCAATTCATTTTTGGGCTGATACACGATGGAGACGGCCTTACGGGTAAAGCACGTGCATTAATTGGGGGGTATTTTCATCCCTTTACCTAATATTCGACCTTCAAGTAATGCACGTGAGGCTGTCTCCACCGTGAAATTGTCGAAAAATGAATTGGTGATGCATTACATTGGTAAGAGGGATGCATCTACTATAAAAAAGAGGACGAAAAATGCGGTTCACTCTTTTTTTTGGCTTGTGATAGAATTGTTTGAAAATTTTGAGAGATGGTAAATTAATTTCAGAAAATAAATATATATTTGTTTCCTTTTTCCCAAATACAAAATAGTTTTGAAAAATGCGAGACAAACAGGTCGGGAATGTTTTTACGTTGCCATTATTTCGTTCATCTCCGTTGTATACAATTACTGCACTTCATATATTTACTAATCTGAACCGGTCCATTTAAAGGCAAATTTTACTTTTTTTTATGATGCATATTACAAAATTTTATGTGAATTGTGATATATGATTATGTTCAGGTAATGGTCAGATACATATCAAACATGTCACATAGGCAAATTTGAAAATGATTAATAAAAAAATATGAAAGATGCGGTCGAGTGACACATATCGGACACATCTAAATACTTGAGGATATTATACATTGCCTAAAAATATTAAGGTGATTTTCATTAAATTTTTAAATTTCTTACGTTTAATGTGTGGATTTCAGCGATGAAAATGAAAAGAAAAATGCAAATGAATAATAAATAAATATCACGGTTGTGTCGTTGAATACAAAAGAAAATATTTTTCTTACTATTTTACTCATTCAAATTCAAAAATTAAATATAATCTAAAAATCATAATTTGCTTTTCATGTTGAAGTTATGCCTTGGGCAAATCTTGAGATGGATGAGAAGTGGGATTATATCGTTGAAAAGACTAGGTTATCTTTGATAATGATTTGACTTTGATTTAGTTTATTTATTGATCTTTTTCTCCTGCTCAGCTTAAGTTACTAAATGTAGCATTAAAATGTCTTACATTTTCCTTGTTTTTAACTTAACATCACAGAAAATTAATAAAATAAAATTACAAACTTATTTTATGTTTTTTAATTTGAAAGATCTTCAGTACCTACGAAAACTCAGAGGATAATTCTTGCATAGACCTGGTCTATGAGCTTTTCATAGACCTTGTGGTTGTAAATGAACCACATCATACATTTTGAGAGTATGACATCATCAAAATGTATGATGTGGTTCATTTACAACCACAAGGTCTATGAAAAGCTCATAGATCTGGTCTATACAAGAATTTTCCAACCCGGATGTACCATTACACCTTTTCTAGTGGAATTGTATCATATTAACATTAGATTCAAAAATAAATTTGTATACACTTTTTATTTATTTTGGTAGAAAGTATTTAAATTAATTTGAGTACATTAATTTGAATATTAATGTATCTGCTAGAAAAATAAAAGTATTTGGAGTGACTCAAGTCTATTTGTTGTAGTGATACGTGTACCATGATGAAGATGCCGTGTTGCAGATATTAGACTTTATTCAATTATAATTAAATTTCAAATTTCTTAGGTTTTTTAGCGGGATTTGTTATGGTGTTTGAAAATTTTGGTTAATTTTCTTCTGAAATATAAAAATGTATTTGACTTAAGTTTTGATACGCTAATATTAGAAAGACAAGGTAATTCGAGGGAAAATTCTTGTTCAAGTCTGGCTTGGTCAAACCCATCCAACCACCAAGCAAGTGTATTGGACTTGCTTTGTGATTGATCACTTTCCTGGAAGTTACATCCAATCCCAAAGCAAGTGTATTACACTTGCCATGTAATTAGTTTGGGTTCGACCAAACCCGGTCTGGGTAAGAATTTCCTGTACTTCGAGTATAGTATTAATGATGTTTAATTGTGTGGCTTCGGTAAAAGTAAACTGTATAATAATTTGATATATAGTACTCCTATAATGAAATACAAACTTTTAAATATTTCGGTTAATGAAACATAAAATAAAAATTGTTAAAAAGTGAAACACGGTCTAATAAAAGTTCTTGATTGGCCTTTCTGTTCTAGCATTAATATATATATTGTCATGTGATAGAGAGAGAATTTTGATATGAAAAGTTGTTACGAGGTCGAATTATTTGTTCTAAAAGTTTATGTTGCTATGAAAAGGATTTTATATGAGTGAATAGTAAATTAACTCCCTGTATTATTCTAAATAGGCAATTTAGCTCCCTGTGATAAATAAAAGGGCAAACTACCTTCCTGTGATATCCTAAATAGGCAATTTAACTCCCTGTGATAAGAAAAATGGCAAAATATCTCCATGTGTTTTTATAAAAGAAGCACATTGCTCCCTCTAAATTGCTTATTAATTCATATAACAGTGTTAATCAAGGATAAAGAGTTGATTGATGAAGGAATTGAAGAAAGGAAGAGAAATGAAGATTTGCCCTAATTTCAAATCTAATAGGGGTCGGTTCAATTCAAATGACTGTTAGATTAGCTAATTCTAAACTTAAGCCGACCTAATATGTATATTTACACTTTTGCCCTTTGGTTGTTAGGTAGTTATGTATATATAGGTTTACCTTCTGAGTTTGTATCATGATCTCTGTTCATATATACAATTTATAATACAGTTTCATTCAATTTTCTCTCTACAAAATCATAATTCAATATATGTATACATTCATATATAATAACAAACAGGGAGTTAAATTGCTCATATTTCATTTCATAGGGAGGTATATTGCCTATTTTTATATCACAAGGAGGTCAATTGCTCATTATTTCATTTCAGAGGGAGTTAAATTGCCTATTTTTATTTCACAGGGAGGTAAATTGCCCATTAGACATATCACAGGGAGTTAACTTGCAAAAAACCCGATTTTATATATAAGAAGATATATACCTAGTAAAGTAGTACCACTAACATACGTCATCCTAATATTTTGCATGTATCTATTATGTCATTTTCATGATAATTTTATATGTAAGAAACTCGTCAGGATTCACTTCATTATTACATAATTACATTTAATTGAATAAGATTGACCATCGGTTAGGCTAATTGGCTATCTAGAGAACAATTTGCAAGTTAGAAAATAACAAAATTTACGAAAAGGATTAAGGGCATATTTTGATTGGTTCTGACTCGGTTTCATAGGTCTCGATTTTGGAAAAAATGTTTGGGTGGTTTCGGTGAAACTTTTGAAACCTCATTTGGTTAGGTTTTGGATATTGGATTTTGTGATTTTTGAAAAAGTAGAAACTCCACTTGGATTGGTCTTGGATGTTGGGATGTGAGGAAAAAAGTAGATGGTAGATATTAAATCAATGTCTTTTTTAGAGAGTTTTGGGGAAAAAATAGATGGTAAGTGTCAAATCAATGTTTTATAGATTTCAAAAGTTTAGGTATAGATTTGTGAATAAGTTTGTGATGAGTTATCATGGATCTGATGAAAACTCATTTGAAAGAGTTTTGATCCGATCTCGTGAAACCCGCGATGACTGAGCCAAAGCCCTTCCTCATAGAGCCTAGTAAGATACTCAAAGTGAACTTTGTTTAGCTCTCTATTGAGACTCTTTCGAGTTTGATGTTTTTAAAAACTGAATTTAAATAAAATAACAATTGTAAAGATGATAGAAATGATCAAATCAACTTAAACAGTATTTTATTAGATTCGTTCAACAGTTTCTACCACGACGATGATAAAAGAAAAAATAAGTAAAAATGCAAAAATATTCTTCATGTTTTGTCTAATTAGGAACTAAAAAAATAGCAAAAAACTGCCATGTTTCAACATTATATATTAATTCAAATTTGAAATATCATTATAAGTCATGAATAGGAGTAGTGTTGCCAATTTTTTAATTGAGCAAAAGAGTTAAATGATACATTATTTTTAATAAAAAGTGAGCATGAGACTACTACGAATTTAATTTTTTAAATAATATGGGTGTTTTGCATTTAAATAGTACCTCTATAAATTATGTTACACATACAACGAATGAAATACACTGTAGGGTTATAAATAATAATAAAATAGAACACAAGTATTTTCTTGCTAATAAAAATAACACGAGTATTTATGCCAATTAAACAAAGCTCATGTTTTTTTTTTCTTTTTAATATCACTCAGTAATAAAGGGAAGTTGCAATGCTCACCATATGTTCTCTTATGCATGCCATGATTAAAAATCTATGGTGCACGTAATTTAATTATTATATTATGTACAAATAAATGTGGGATTTACCGGATTGACATTTTGGCCCCTAATGTGAACATATTAATTTCCCGAGATGGGGTAGAGGCCAAAACACCATATATACGTCAAAGGTTTGCAACAAAGAGATGATGGTCATGGTGATATAAGCATTTCCATGACACCCTTTATTGAAAACCTTTTAACGTTTTGTGTGTGACATTTTGGTGTCTGGGAACAAGTGTATTAATATAAAGTTTGTGTGGGCTTAAACATACTCTTATAAAGTTGATCCATTATGTGACATCAAATTATAACACGTACCAAATTAAAATGCATGTTATAGAAGATCTTTTGACGTGAAAATGTGTTACATAAATATGATAATACTGTTACGTATAATCTTATGCTTAAAATTAAATTATGTTACGTTCCTCATGGTATTAGAGAACACATATATAGTGCTAATTCTCAATAACGTGTTTTGTTTTATTAGCAAACTATCATTAATTAATGTGTTTTTTAATTATCTATCTTTTTCAATCCTCTCAAGTCTCAACCTATAATATGTTTCTCTTGCAAATACGATGTACACCATATCCTGAACCAGAACGCGATGGCTGACAACAAATTTTTGGAATCTGGACACCCGCTCGATTGAAAAAGGCTAACTATCCCCCAAAGTTTAAAATCGTTTATTTAATTTAACTTTCATCATACTAAAATTTAGTAAATGAAACTTAATCTATATCTATTATATATTATTATATATATATTATATTATATATATATATATATACACATATAAAAGTACGCGTTGGCCTAAGGAAATTTCTTCCCTTTTTTTGTGAAGATTAAGATACCCATATTTAATTTATATTGTGGTTTTTAATTTTTCTATATTTTATTTATATTTATATTTATATTTATTTATTTATATTTATATTATATTATATATACATATAAAAGTACGAGTTGGCCTAAGGAAATTTCTTCCCCTTTTTTGTGAAGACTAAGATACCCCTATTTAAATTATATTGTGATTTTTAATTTTTCTATATTATTTTATTATTATTATTATTATTATTATTATTATATTATTATTATTATTATTATTATTATATTACTACATATAAAAGTACGAGTTGGCCTAAGGAAATTTCTTCTCTTTTTTGTGAAGACTAATATACCCCTATTTAAATTATATTGTGGTTTTTAATTTTATGGCGAAAAGGTAAAACAAAAAGTCCTAGAAGTATAATTAGACAAGAAGTATATCCTACATCAACCTCATAATTATCTTTTAAAGTTTTACAACTAATTAAAACATTAATGTAACAAAAAAATAAATTATTCTATTTTTTCAAAAAATTCTTAAAAATTTATTATTTATTAAGGAACCTCAAAAATATTAAAAAGACTGAAAAAAAAATTATGTCACATTCATGCTACATGAATAAAAAAAAGTTACTATTTAGTTAACTAAAAAGATGTATAATTGGCTTAAGCCAAAAAAAATCAAAAGATAGAAATAGTTAAAATCAACAATTCGATCAAAAATATATGATAAAAATAGTAAAATCCATGGAAAAATGGATCATATAGAAAGAAAAGCGAGTTAAAGCAAAAAAAAATCGTGAATTGATCAAAAAAAAAAAAAAAGGTTAACCGGCAAAAAAATGGGTAAAACCGATAAAAAAATTTGAATGACATCGGCTAAACATGGGATGATAAAAAAATGGATCAAATTGATAAAAAAAATGAGTTAATTGCAAAAAAAAAAAAAAAAAAAGGTGAAACAAGTGAGAAAATATGTTAAATAAGCTAAAAAATAAGTAAAATAAGTAAAATCAGACTAAAATTGGGTTAAACCGGAGAGAATTAGTGAACTGATTAACAAATGTGAAAATCTAATGGGTTAACTTGAGAATGGATGGATCGATTAATAAACTGGACAAACCATAAAAAAATTGTCAACGAATGGGTTAAAATAACAAAAAAGAAATGATAAACTCAATGTAAAAGCAGGTATAATCGATATTTCTTTCCTAAGTTTTTAGGAAATTATAACTTATTAAAGAACCTAATATAGGAATAAAAAAAAAGCTATTTAGTTAACTGAAAAACTTATATATAATCAAAACATAGATTGGTTAAAATTGATGAAAAATGGTAAAATTCCTTTAAAAATATGTATAATTAAAAATGGTAAAATCAATGAAAAAATGAGTTAGATAGAAGAAAAACGAGTTAAAGGAAAAAATGGTGCAATTGATAAAACAAAGAGGTAAGCCGGCAAAAAATGGGTAACTGGTAAAAATGAATGATATTGACTAAACATGGGATAACAAAAAATAAATGGTAAACTCAATGTAAAAGGAGATAAAATCGATTAAATAAAATGTTACAATAACAAAAAAAATGATAAACTTAGTGTAAAAGCAAGTTTACTCGACAAAATTGAGAAAAAATTGGTAAAAACCGGTTAGATTAGTTAAAAAATGGATTAGGCATGTGATTGAAAATGAATGAACTCATAAAAAAAAGGTATAAACGGTAAAACTGGTTAAAGGTTAAGATGAAAATATAAAGGCCAAGGAAGAAAATAATTGATATTGTTCATTAGTTCATATGGTTGTCAATGAAGTATTTGGCCCCAATTATAGAAATTGCTTTTAGTCAATCATGATTTTAATGGTGTTTGACTCTCACTATCATAATCACTTTTGGGATCTACAGAAGCTAAAAATCAACTTATTTTAGAAGTAACTAAAGTATTACTTTTGCAAAAGCTATTATCCTAATTAAATGAATTTTATCATAATCAGCATAATAGAAAATTGGTTGAATCAACATAATAATAGGTAAAATCTACTAAAATTGGATTCAATCGGATAGAATGGATAAATTGATTAACAAATGGGATAAAACACAAAAACGAGTGAAATTGATCAAAGAACGTGTTAAAATAACTAAACTTAGTGTAAAAGCGGGTGCAATCGGTAATACATTAGACAATTATTAAGAAATCATCAATTATTAAAGAACCTTTGAAAAAACCACCTTTGTGCTATATAAATATAATAAAGTACTGCTTAGTTAACTGAAAAACTTATAATTAGATTAAGTTAAGAGGAATCAAAACGTATAAATGGTTAAAAGTGGTGCTAACTGGTAAAATTCGATTAAAAAATATATGATAAAAATGAAAAAATATGTTAGATCGTATAAATAATTATTAAGCAACAAAAAATGATAAAAATTGATAAAATAATGAAGAAAATCGGTAAAATATTGAAAGACATCGACTAAACACATGATAACAAAAAACTGGTCAAATTGACAAAGAACAAGAACAACAAGACGATTTAAAATTACCAAAAAAAAAAGGTGAAATAGTCGAGAAAATATGATAAATCAGCAAAAGAATAAGTAAAATCGACTTAAATTTTGTTAACAGGAGAAAATGAGTGAATTCATTAACGAATGTAATAAACCACAAAAATTGGTGAAATTGGTGAAAAGACGAATTAAAATAACACAAACTGGTTTAGATGGAACTATTAAAGTCAAAGAAGAAAATAATTGATATTATTCATTAGCTCAAATGGTTGTTTTAGAATAATAGTTATGTAGACATGTAGTTTTATATTAGAATACTTAGTAATTATAGCTATTTTTAATTTTCAAGGGTTGATTTTTAGATATTTATGATAACAACTTTAAATTTTTGGGAACAACAAAGTAATAATTAAAGTGATTTAATCAAAGAAATTATGTGGTATATCATTTATATCATAATATGATAAAAAATGATGATATAATTCGACTAACATAAGAAATTAGTTAATCACGTGCAAGGCACGTGCACTTTTCTAATTTGATTAAAAGAAATTAGTTAATCACGTGCAAAGCACGTGCACTTTTCTAGTGCCTTCAAAAACATGAATATCGAAAGTTGCTGCAGTGAGAATGGTTTGTGGGAAGCTCGTAGCACCCGGGACAAGTCTCGTAAATCGAGTCCCGGGCGATCTCGCTATTCCGTGAAGGGCTTCAGACCACCACAATGAATCCCAATGGATGAGTAGTACCTACCAAGCTTGGGATTCCAGATTATCAGTGGTGGTCTGAAGCCCTTCACGGAATAGCGAGATCGCCCGGGACTCGGTTTACAAGACTTGTCCTAGGTACTACTCATCCATTGGATTTTCTCTTCTAGGCTAACACTCGAAGAGAAAATCCAATGGATGAGTAGTACCTACCAAGCTTGGGATTCCAGATTATCAGTGGTGGTCTGAAGCCCTTCACGGAATAGCGAGATCGCCCGGGACTCGGTTTACGAGACTTGTCCCGGGTGCTACGAGCTTCCCGCAAACCATTCTCACTGCAGCAACGTTCGATATTCATGTTTTTGAAGGCACTAGAAAAGTGCACGTGCTTTGCACGTGATTAACTAATTTCTTTTAATCAAATTAGAAAAATATACGTAATTTGCACATGATTAACTAATTTCTTATGTTAGTTGAATTATATCATCATTTTTAATCATATTATGATCTAAATGACATACCACATAATTTCTTTGATTAAGTCGCTTTAATTATTACTTTGTTGTTCCCAAAAATTTAAAGTTGTTATCATAAATATCTAAAAAATCAACCCTTGAAAATAAAAAATAACTATAATTACTAAGTATTTCTAATATAAAACTACATGTCTACATAACTATTATTCTAAAACAACCATTTGAGCTAATGAATAATATCAATTACTTTCTTCTTTGACTTTAATAGTTCCATCTAAACCAGTTTGTGTTATTTTAATCCGCCGTTTCACCAATTTCACCAATTTTTGTGGTTTATTACATTCGTTAATGAATTCACTTATTTTCTCCGGTTAACAAAATTTAAGTCTATTTTACTTATTCTTTTGCTGATTTATCCTATTTTCTCGACTATTACACGAAAACTCCAGAGGAAACTGCTTCTTTGGCTGTGAATTCAGCTGGTTTATGTGTATTGAGAATTTATGTGTATGCATCAAGACTTTATATTAATGGGATTTATGTGTATGGAAATTTAATACACATAAATCAACATCTAAACACGGAATAGCAGATGACAGTATGGTAAGACTTCTAACTCCGTCTCCATTCCATACACATAAATTCTCAATATGGTGTTGAAATTTAATATGCCATTCAATTCTTTCTAGTAGAACTTGGTTCTAGCTAAAATTATTGCAATTTTTTTTTCAGGAAAAGTCTTCCGACGCATTCTTGTATGGAGGATCCTTCCTTCTCATATGCTTCATTGTCGTCGTGCTCCCCTTCGGGTTGTGGTGCTGGAAATGGATTCAGCATCATTTCCTCTCCTGGAGGAGGAGGAGGGAGTGGAGGGAGGTCTTGGACTCCCTCCCAATCGTAATATACGGCGAGCATGCGGTGTTCTCGTCCGAGTGTCCTATATGCTTGGACGAGTTCGCTGCCGGAGAGGAGATTTGCGCGCTACCGCAATGCGGACATGCATACCACGCAGTATGCATAAAGAAGTGGCTGGCTTCGCATTTGGAGTGTCCGTTTTGTCGACAGGATGTGGTGGCGGCATTGACGACTACTATGTAGATTTTTATACCCCGTAAATTTTAATTATATGTAATTAATAAATACATTTATTATGAAGTATTTGCAGGGTGCAAAGTGCCAAAATTTTTAAGTTAGGTTACAATGTGCCAAAATTCTATAATTCCGGAGTGCAAGGTGCCAAAAGCCCGTTAATGAAACATAAAATAAAAATTGTTAAAAAGTGAAACACGGTCTAATAAAAGTTCTTGATTGGCCTTTCTGTTCTAGCATTAATATATATATTGTCATGTGATAGAGAGAGAATTTTGTTATGAAAAGTTGTTACGAGGTCGAATTATGTTAGTTGAATTATATCATCATTTTTTTATCATATTATGATCTAAATGACATACCACATAATTTCTTTGATTAAGTCGCTTTAATTATTACTTTGTTGTTCCCAAAAATTTAAAGTTGTTATCATAAATATCTAAAAAATCAACCCTTGAAAATAAAAAATAACTATAATTACTAAGTATTTCTAATATAAAACTACATGTCTACATAACTATTATTCTAAAACAACCATTTGAGCTAATGAATAATATCAATTATTTTCTTCTTTGACTTTAATAGTTCCATCTAAACCAGTTTGTGTTATTTTAATCCGCCGTTTCACCAATTTCACCAATTTTTGTGGTTTATTACATTCGTTAATGAATTCACTTATTTTCTCCGGTTAACAAAATTTAAGTCGATTTTACTTATTCTTTTGCTGATTTATCCTATTTTCTCGACTATTACACGAAAACTCCAGAGGAAACTGCTGCTTTGGCTGTGAATTCAGTTGGATGTTTATTATGAAATTGAGATATATACATGTTCATGTTGGAAAATTTACACCAAATATGTGCTGGATTTGAAAAGCAATAAATATGATGTCGAAATTCAGCGATGTCAAAAATCGATTTCCTCCAAGTCGCGCAGATTCTACGCTTTCCTCAAAACAATATTCGCCCTCACAATGTGTAAACGAGTTCTACAGCGAATTTGTCCCAGGAGACAATTGAGCCCAATAATAAACTGTTTGTTTGTTTGCGAATTACATTTTCGAAAACAAACTCAAATACTCAAGTACAAAGAACCCAAAAATGTTGATTGAATTTCTACTGAAAATAAAGCAAAATTTATAATATAAGTATGAAAGAAAAATCAAAACAAAACACTTCAGTAGTTGTGCGTAAGAGAAAATGGCATAAGTTTAATTTTTTTTCTATGTCTAAAGCCGTGAGATCATGTGTATATATATCAATGCATACACCTTTTCCTTAAAGACACACTGCTTTGATATATAGCAACTACTGAAATGTTTTGTTTCCTTAAAGACACACTGCTTTGATATATAGTTAATCACGTGCAAAGCACGTGCACTTTTCTAATTTGATTAAAAGAAATTAGTTAATCACGTGCAAAGCACGTGCACTTTTCTAGTGCCTTCAAAAACATGAATATCGAACGTTGCTGCAGTGAGAATGGTTTGCGGGAAGCTCGTAGCACCCGGGACAAGTCTCGTAAACCGAGTCCCGGGCGATCTCGCTATTCCGTGAAGGGCTTCAGACCACCACTGATAATCTGGAATCCCAAGCTTGGTAGGTACTACTCATCCATTGGATTTTCTCTTCGAATGTTAGCCTAGAAAAGAAAATCCAATGGATGAGTAGTACCTAGGACAAGTCTCGTAAACCGAGTCCCGGGCGATCTCGCTATTCCGTGAAGGGCTTCAGACCACCACTGATAATCTGGAATCCCAAGCTTGGTAGGTACTACTCATCCATTGGGATTCATTGTGGTGGTCTGAAGCCCTTCACGGAATAGCGAGATCGCCCGGGACTCGATTTACGAGACTTGTCCCGGGTGCTACGAGCTTCCCGCAAACCATTCTCACTGCAGCAACGTTCGATATTCATGTTTTTGAATGCACTAGAAAAGTGCACGTGCTTTGCACGTGATTAACTAATTTCTTTTAATCAAATTAGAAAAGTGCACGTGCTTTGCACGTGATTAACTAATTTCTTATGTTAGTTGAATTATATCATCATTTTTTATCATATTATGATCTAAATGACATACCACATAATTTCTTTGATTAAGTCGCTTTAATTATTACTTTGTTGTTCCCAAAAATTTAAAGTTGTTATCATAAATATCTAAAAAATCAACCCTTGAAAATAAAAAATAACTATAATTACTAAGTATTTCTAATATAAAACTACATGTCTACATAACTATTATTCTAAAACAACCATTTGAGCTAATGAATAATATCAATTATTTTCTTCTTTGACTTTAATAGTTCCATCTAAACCAGTTTGTGTTATTTAAATCCGCCGTTTCACCAATTTCACCAATTTTTGTGGTTTATTACATTCGCTAATGAATTCACTTATTTTCTCCGGTTAACAAAATTTAAGTCGATTTTACTTATTCTTTTGCTGATTTATCCTATTTTCTCGACTATTACACGAAAACTCCAGAGGAAACTGCTGCTTTGGCTGTGAATTCAGCTGGGTGTTTATTATGAAATTGAGATTTATAGACGTTCATGTTGGAAAATTTACACCAAATATGTGCTGGATTTGAAAAGCAATAAATATGATGTCGAAATTAAGCGATGTCAAAAATTGATTTCCTCCAAGTCGCGCAGATTCTACGCTTTCCTCAAAACAATATTCGCCCTCACAATGTGTAAACGAGTTCTACAGCGAATTTGTCCCAGGAGACAATGGAGCCCAATAATAAACTGTTTGTTTGTTTGCGAATTACATTTTCGAAAACAAACTCAAATACTCAAGTACAAAGAACCCAAAAATGTTGATTGAATTTCTACTGAAAATAAAGCAAAATTTATAATATAAGTATGAAAGAAAAATCAAAACAAAACACTTCAGTAGTTGTGCGTAAGAGAAAATGGCATAAGTTTAATTTTTTTTCTATGTCTAAAGCCGTGAGATCATGTGTATATATATCAATGCATACACCTTTTCCTTAAAGACACACTGCTTTGATATATAGCAACTACTGAAGTGTTTTGTTTCCTTAAAGACACACTGCTCTGATATATAGCAAGTACTTAAAGACACACTGCTTTGATATATAGTTAATCACGTGCAAAGCACGTGCACTTTTCTAATTTGATTAAAAGAAATTAGTTAATCACGTGCAAAGCACGTGCACTTTTCTAGTGCCTTCAAAAACATGAATATCGAACGTTGCTGCAGTGAGAATGGTTTGCGGGAAGCTCGTAGCACCCGGGACAAGTCTCGTAAACCGAGTCCCGGGCGATCTCGCTATTCCGTGAAGGGCTTCAGACCACCACTGATAATCTGGAATCCCAAGCTTGGTAGGTACTACTCATCCATTGGATTTTCTCTTCGAATGTTAGCCTAGAAAAGAAAATCCAATGGATGAGTAGTACCTAGGACAAGTCTCGTAAACCGAGTCCCGGGCAATCTCGCTATTCCGTGAAGGGCTTCAGACCACCACTGATAATCTGGAATCCCAAGCTTGGTAGGTACTACTCATCCATTGGGATTCATTGTGGTGGTCTGAAGCCCTTCACGGAATAGCGAGATCGCCCGGGACTCGATTTACGAGACTTGTCCCGGGTGCTACGAGCTTCCCGCAAACCATTCTCACTGCAGCAACGTTCGATATTCATGTTTTTGAATGCACTAGAAAAGTACACGTGCTTTGCACGTGATTAACTAATTTCTTTTAATCAAATTAGAAAAGTGCACGTGCTTTGCACGTGATTAACTAATTTCTTATGTTAGTTGAATTATATCATCATTTTTTATCATATTATGATCTAAATGACATACCACATAATTTCTTTGATTAAGTCGCTTTAATTATTACTTTGTTGTTCCCAAAAATTTAAAGTTGTTATCATAAATATCTAAAAAATCAACCCTTGAAAATAAAAAATAACTATAATTACTAAGTATTTCTAATATAAAACTACATGTCTACATAACTATTATTCTAAAACAACCATTTGAGCTAATGAATAATATCAATTATTTTCTTCTTTGACTTTAATAGTTCCATCTAAACCGTTTGTGTTATTTTAATCCGCCGTTTCACCAATTTCACCAATTTTTGTGGTTTATTACATTCGTTAATGAATTCACTTATTTTCGCCGGTTAACAAAATTTAAGTCGATTTTACTTATTCTTTTGCTGATTTATCTTATTTTCTCGACTATTACACGAAAACTCCAGAGAAAACTGCTGCTTTGGCTGTGAATTCAGCTGGGTGTTTATTATGAAATTGAGATATATAGATGTTCATGTTGGAAAATTTACACCAAATATGTGCTGGATTTGAAAAGCAATAAATATGATGTCGAAATTCAGCGATGTCAAAAATTGATTTCCTCCAAGTCGCGCAGATTCTACGCTTTCCTCAAAACAATATTCGCCCTCACAATGTGTAAACGAGTTCTACAGCGAATTTGTCCCAGGAGACAATGGAGCCCAATAATAAACTGTTTGTTTGTTTGCGAATTACATTTTCGAAAACAAACTCAAATACTCAAGTACAAAGAACCCAAAAATGTTGATTGAATTTCTACTGAAAATAAAGCAAAATTTATAATATAAGTATGAAAGAAAAATCAAAACAAAACACTTCAGTAGTTGTGCGTAAGAGAAAATGGCATAAGTTTAATTTTTTTTCTATGTCTAAAGCCGTGAGATCATGTGTATATATATCAATGCATACACCTTTTCCTTAAAGACACACTGCTTTGATATATAGCAACTACTGAAGTGTTTTGTTTCCTTAAAGACACACTGCTTTGATATATAGCAAGTACTTAAAGACACACTGCTTTGATATATAGTTAATCACGTGCAAAGCACGTGCACTTTTCTAATTTGATTAAAAGAAATTAGTTAATCACGTGCAAAGCACGTGCACTTTTCTAGTGCCTTCAAAAACATGAATATCGAACGTTGCTGCAGTGAGAATGGTTTGCGGGAAGCTCGTAGCACCCGGGACAAGTCTCGTAAACCGAGTCCCGGGCGATCTCGCTATTCCGTGAAGGGCTTCAGACCACCACTGATAATCTGGAATCCCAAGCTTGGTAGGTACTACTCATCCATTGGATTTTCTCTTCGAATGTTAGCCTAGATAAGAAAATCCAATGGATGAGTAGTACCTAGGACAAGTCTCGTAAACCGAGTCCCGGGCGATCTCGCTATTCCGTGAAGGGATTCAGACCACCACTGATAATCTGGAATCCCAAGCTTGGTAGGTACTACTCATCCATTGGGATTCATTGTGGTCGTCTGAAGCCCTTCACGGAATAGCGAGATCGCCCGGGACTCGATTTACGAGACTTGTCCCGGGTGCTACGAGCTTCCCGCAAACCATTCTCACTGCAGCAACGTTCGATATTCATGTTTTTGAATGCACTAGAAAAGTGCACGTGCTTTGCACGTGATTAACTAATTTCTTTTAATCAAATTAGAAAAGTGCACGTGCTTTGCACGTGATTAACTAATTTCTTATGTTAGTTGAATTATATCATCATTTTTTATCATATTATGATCTAAATGACATACCACATAATTTCTTTGATTAAGTCGCTTTAATTATTACTTTGTTGTTCCCAAAAATTTAAAGTTGTTATCATAAATATCTAATAAATCAACCCTTGAAAATAAAAAATAACTATAATTACTAAGTATTTCTAATATAAAACTACATGTCTACATAACTATTATTCTAAAACAACCATTTGAGCTAATGAATAATATCAATTATTTTCTTCTTTGACTTTAATAGTTCAATCTAAACCGTTTGTGTTATTTTAATCCGCCGTTTCACCAATTTCACCAATTTTTGTGGTTTATTACATTCGTTAATGAATTCACTTATTTTCACCGGTTAACAAAATTTAAGTCGATTTTACTTATTCTTTTGCTGATTTATCCTATTTTCTCGACTATTACACGAAAACTCCAGAGGAAACTGCTGCTTTGGCTGTGAATTCAGCTGGGTGTTTATTATGAAATTGAGATATATAGATGTTCATGTTGGAAAATTTACACCAAATATGTGCTGGATTTGAAAAGCAACAAATATGATGTCGAAATTCAGCGATGTCAAAAATTGATTTCCTCCAAGTCGCGCAGATTCTACGCTTTCCTCAAAACAATATTCGCCCTCACAATGTGTAAACGAGTTCTACAGCGAATTTGTCCCAGGAGACAATGGAGCCCAATAATAAACTGTTTGTTTGTTTGCGAATTATATTTTCAAAAACAAACTCAAATACTCAAGTACAAAGAACCCAAAAATGTTGATTGAATTTCTACTGAAAATAAAGCAAAATTTATAATATAAGTATGAAAGAAAAATCAAAACAAAACACTTCAGTAGTTGTGCGTAAGAGAAAATGGCATAAGTTTAATTTTTTTCGATGTCTAAAGCCGTGAGATCAAGTGTATATATATCAATGCATACACCTTTTCCTTAAAGACACACTGCTTTGATATATAGCAACTACTGAAGTGTTTTGTTTCCTTAAAGACACACTGCTTTGATATATAGCAAGTACTTAAAGACACACTGCTTTGATATATAGTTAATCACGTGCAAAGCACGTGCACTTTTCTAATTTGATTAAAAGAAATTAGTTAATCACGTGCAAAGCACGTGCACTTTTCTAGTGCCTTCAAAAACATGAATATCGAACGCTGCTGCAGTGAGAATGGTTTGCGGGAAGCTCGTAGCACCCGGGACAAGTCTCGTAAACCGAGTCCCGGGCGATCTCGCTATTCCGTGAAGGGCTTCAGACCACCACTGATAATCTGGAATCCCAAGCTTGGTAGGTACTACTCATCCATTGGATTTTCTCTTCGAATGTTAGCCTAGAAAAGAAAATCCAATGGATGAGTAGTACCTAGGACAAGTCTCGTAAACCGAGTCCCGGGCGATCTCGCTATTCCGTGAAGGGCTTCAGACCACCACTGATAATCTGGAATCCCAAGCTTGGTAGGTACTACTCATCCATTGGGATTCATTGTGGTGGTCTGAAGCCCTTCACGGAATAGCGAGATCGCCCGGGACTCGATTTACGAGACTTGTCCCGGGTGCTACGAGCTTCCCGCAAACCATTCTCACTGCAGCAACGTTCGATATTCATGTTTTTGAATGCACTAGAAAAGTGCACGTGCTTTGCACGTGATTAACTAATTTCTTTTAATCAAATTAGAAAAGTGCACGTGCTTTGCACGTGATTAACTAATTTCTTATGTTAGTTGAATTATATCATCATTTTTTATCATATTATGATCTAAATGACATACCACATAATTTCTTTGATTAAGTCGCTTTAATTATTACTTTGTTGTTCCCAAAAATTTAAAGTTGTTATCATAAATATCTAAAAAATCAACCCTTGAAAATAAAAAATAACTATAATTACTAAGTATTTCTAATATAAAACTACATGTCTACATAACTATTATTCTAAAACAACCATTTGAGCTAATGAATAATATCAATTATTTTCTTCTTTGACTTTAATAGTTCCATCTAAACCGTTTGTGTTATTTTAATCCGCCGTTTCACCAATTTCACCAATTTTTGTGGTTTATTACATTCGTTAATGAATTCACTTATTTTCTCCGGTTAACAAAATTTAAGTCGTTTTTACTTATTCTTTTGCTGATTTATCTTATTTTCTCGACTATTACACGAAAACTCCAGAGGAAACTGCTGCTTTGGCTGTGAATTCAGCTGGGTGTTTATTATGAAATTGAGATATGTAGATGTTCATGTTGGAAAATTTACACCAAATATGTGCTGGATTTGAAAAGCAATAAATAAGATGTCGAAATTCAGCGATGTCAAAAATTGATTTCCTCCAAGTCGCGCAGATTCTACGCTTTCCTCAAAACAATATTCGCCCTCACAATGTGTAAACGAGTTCTACAGCGAATTTGTCCCAGGAGACAATGGAGCCCAATAATAAACTGTTTGTTTGTTTGCGAATTACATTTTCGAAAACAAACTCAAATACTCAAGTACAAAGAACCCAAAAATGTTGATTGAATTTCTACTGAAAATAAAGCAAAATTTATAATATAACTATGAAAGAAAAATCAAAACAAAACACTTCAGTAGTTGTGCGTAAGAGAAAATGGCATAAGTTTAATTTTTTTTCAATGTCTAAAGCCGTGAGATCATGTGTATATATATCAATGCATACACCTTTTCCTTAAAGACACACTGCTTTGATATATAGCAACTACTGAAGTGTTTTGTTTCCTTAAAGACACACTGCTATGATATATAGCAACTACTTAAAGACACACTGCTTTGATATATAGTTAATCACGTGCAAAGCACGTGCACTTTTCTAATTTGATTAAAAGAAATTAGTTAATCACGTGCAAAGCACGTGCACTTTTCTAGTGCCTTCAAAAACATGAATATCGAACGTTGCTGCAGTGAGAATGGTTTGCGGGAAGCTCGTAGCACCCGGGACAAGTCTCGTAAACCGAGTCCCGGGCGATCTCGCTATTCCGTGAAGGGCTTCAGACCACCACTGATAATCTGGAATCCCAAGCTTGGTAGGTACTACTCATCCATTGGATTTTCTCTTCGAATGTTAGCCTAGAAAAGAAAATCCAATGGATGAGTAGTACCTAGGACAAGTCTCGTAAACTGTGTCCCGGGCGATCTCGCTATTCCGTGAAGGGCTTCAGACCACCACTGATAATCTGGAATCCCAAGCTTGGTAGGTACTACTCATCCATTGGGATTCCTTGTGGTGGTCTGAAGCCCTTCACGGAATAGCGAGATCGCCCGGGACTCGATTTACGAGACTTGTCCCGGGTGCTACGAGCTTCCCGCAAACCATTCTAACTGCAGCAACGTTCAATATTCATGTTTTTGAATGCACTAGAAAAGTGCACGTGCTTTGCACGTGATTAACTAATTTCTTTTAATCAAATTAGAAAAGTGCACGTGCTTTGCACGTGATTAACTAATTTCTTATGTTAGTTGAATTATATCATCATTTTTTATCATATTATGATCTAAATGACATACCACATAATTTCTTTGATTAAGTCGCTTTTATTATTACTTTGTTGTTCCCAAAAATTTAAAGTTGTTATCATAAATATCTAAAAAATCAACCCTTGAAAATAAAAAATAACTATAATTACTAAGTATTTCTAATATAAAACTACATGTCTACATAACTATTATTCTAAAACAACCATTTGAGCTAATGAATAATATCAATTATTTTCTTCTTTGACTTTAATAGTTCCATCTAAACCGTTTGTGTTATTTTAATCCGCCGTTTCACCAATTTCACCAATTTTTGTGGTTTATTACATTCGTTAATGAATTCACTTATTTTCTCCGGTTAACAAAATTTAAGTCGATTTTACTTATTCTTTTGCTGATTTATCCTATTTTCTAGACTATTACACGAAAACTCCAGAGGAAACTGCTGTTTTGGCTCAGAATTCAGCTGGGTGTTTATTATGAAATTGAGATTTATACATGTTCATGTTGGAAAATTTACACCAAATATGTGCTGGACTTGAAAAGCAATAAATATGATGTCGAAATTCAGCGATGTCAAAAATTGATTTCCTCCAAGTTGCGCAGATTCTACGCTTTCCTCAAAACAATATTTGCCCTCACAATGTGTAAACGAGTTCTACAGCGAATTTGTCCCTAGACTATTACACGAAAACTCCAGAGGAAACTGCTGCTTTGGCTCTGAATTCAGCTGGGTGTTTATTATGAAATTGAGATATATACCTGTTCATGTTGGAAAATTTACACCAAATACGTGCTGGACTTGAAAAGCAATAAATATGATGTCGAAATTCAGCGATGTCAAAAATTGATTTCTTCCAAGTCGCGCAGATTCTACGCTTTCCTCAAAACAATATTCGCCCTCACAATGTGTAAACGAGTTCTACAGCGAATTTGTCCCAGGAGACAATGGAGCCCAATAATAAACTGTTTGTTTGTTTGCGAATTACATTTTCAAAAACAAACTCAAATACTCAAGTACAAAGACCCAAAAATGTTGATTGAATTTCTACCGAAAATATAGCAAAATTTATAATATAAGTATGAAAGAAAAATCAAAACAAAACACTTCAGTAGTAGTTGAATTATATCATCATTTTTTATCATATTATGATCTAAATGACATACCACATAATTTCTTTGATTAAGTCGCTTTAATTATTACTTTGTTGTTCCCAAAAATTTAAAGTTGTTATCATAAATATCTAAAAAATCAACCCTTGAAAATAAAAAATAACTATAATTACTAAGTATTTCTAATATAAAACTACATGTCTACATAACTATTATTCTAAAACAACCATTTGAGCTAATGAATAATATCAATTATTTTCTTCTTTGACTTTAATAGTTCCATCTAAACCAGTTTGTGTTATTTTAATCCGCCGTTTCACCAATTTCACCAATTTTTGTGGTTTATTACATTCGTTAATGAATTCACTTATTTTCTCCGGTTAACAAAATTTAAGTCGATTTTACTTATTCTTTTGCTGATTTATCCTATTTTCTCCACTATTACACGAAAACTCCAGTGGAAACTGCTGCTTTGGCTGTGAATTCAGTTGGATGTTTATTATGAAATTGAGATATATACATGTTCATGTTGGAAAATTTACACCAAATATGTGCTGGATTTGAAAAGCAATAAATATGATGTCGAAATTCAACGATGTCAAAAATCGATTTCCTCCAAGTCGCGCAGATTCTACGCTTTCCTCAAAACAATATTCGCCCTCACAATGTGTAAACGAGTTCTACAGTGAATTTGTCCCAGGAGACAATGGAGCCCAATAATAAACTGTTTGTTTGTTTGCGAATTACATTTTCGAAAACAAACTCAAATACTCAAGTACAAAGAACCCAAAAATGTTGATTGAATTTCTACTGAAAATAAAGCAAAATTTATAATATAAGTATGAAAGAAAAATCAAAACAAAACACTTCAGTAGTTGTGCGTAAGAGAAAATGGCATAAGTTTAATTTTTTTTCTATGTCTAAAGCCGTGAGATCATGTGTATATATATCAATGCATACACCTTTTCCTTAAAGACACACTGCTTTGATATATAGCAACGGTTAATATCTTTTAAAAGGATTTCAATCAAAATTCAAAAGGAGTATTATTAAATAATGGCCAATATAATCAGTTATTAATGAAAGGTCCAGATTTAACTTCAAAATTAAAAGTAATTTTGAAAATATATAACATTCCTCCACCATTTTCAAAATTGTAAGTTTAGGTTTCGAAGTTTGTGTTTCAATAATGGTGTCTTACGACTTGAACCATTACCTAGTGATAGTATTTCAAAGTTAATCAAGAAGAGTGGTAGACTTGTCTTTGAACCAATTTCTTATACGATTAGCCGGAAACATTATTACAAACAAATTCCAATGTTTTTTAGTATTCTAATAAGCCGACACGTGGTTTGGCCTTGTGTCTATATCCTGTTTCATGAGCGCTTTAGAGTTAAGCCCTTAACTCATAGAAGGCGGCACCACCCTCTACACTCGTATACGTAGACATATCAAAAGTGCCCCGTAACTTTGGCACTTTAAAACACATGTCTTATAAGTCTATTAAGAGCATATAGCTCACCCTAACTTTAGCATTACAGTTACAAGCACTATTTACTCGGGATGATATATTGTTAGTGCTTCAACCACTTCATATATTATACTTTGCTCATTGAACTCTTAGACTTGAATTTCAAGAATAGAGTTGAGTTTCTAACATTGGTGGTTATCGAAATAGGCTTAAAACTCATCCCTCTAGTAGTTTGATTAATCATATATCTTGTTAATCATTTTGTCAAAGGATACGTCATATTTGATTTAACAGTACAAAATCAATCGTAATTACTCCATCAGTTTCATAGCTATGTCTCAGTTCAATATATCCGAACTTTTCATTATACGCCTTACTGTAGGCTCTTGATAGTGTGGCCTCACTGTCACAATGAATAAATATATGTGGCTTAGGCTTTGGTCATAACGAAATTTCAATCATAAATATCTTATCAATTCCGTTAACTCAACCATTACGAGTGAAGATCCACCCACTTATGAATGTATGATCTTCCCGCTCAGTTATCCAACTGGCATCAACAAATCCTTCTAAAACCGAAGAATATCCTTTAAGATGAAATTCATAATTCATGATTCAAGGTTTTCTTAAAATGCTATATTATTTTTGTTTACCAAATTCCAATGATTATGACTAAACGTAGTATTCCACATACTTAATTTATCAATAAAAGTAATATTAATTTGAACAATAGTAGTATACAAAAGATAACTTACTACTTTGGCAAAATTTAATTTAATTTACAACTCTACCATTACTTTTCACAACACTTAATGCTAGGATCAAGTGATTATTAACGAGAATGCTATTATAATTAATCAGTCACTATTTGTAAATGCTTTTAATATCAAGAATAACATCATGTATGTTCATATATTTCATGTCAAGGCTACAAGCAAATAATAGCATTTATATTACTTTAAAGATGTCTTTAATTACAACTATTTTATCAAATTATTAGTGTACATAACAAAATAAATATATTCAGCAATTTTAACACACAAATATGCTCTAGCAATCTAAAAAATGCTCTATAATTCTAATACTTTTAGATAAATTAAATTTTCTTTCAAAGTTCATAAGGTATATATAATTTTGTTTCATGAGTTATGCCAAAAGAGTCTCAAACAGGAGAAATCAGAAAAGTGATTCATTCATGTATATATTCAACTTATCTAACAATTCATTTTATGAATGTAATACATGAATATGACAATACTTTGGATATTCGTCAATTAAAGAAAATTACATGTCCAATCAATCTTGCTATAAAAATAAAAATAAAAATCTACACTAATAATAGAGTCATTACTATTTAATTAATATCAAGTTTAAACATCCCCTCATACAAATATCATTTTCCGACAAAGGTTCCACTCTTGGACAAAACTAATTTATCAGATTCGAACACAAGCTTCAAACCATGCTTGTTCAAAAGGCTACCAGAAACTATATTCTTTCTGAGTTCAGGGACATGATACACATCTTTCAAAAATAAAATCTTTCCCGAAGTGAATTTCAAATCCACTGTTCCTTTGCCCTTTACAATAGCCGTCGACGAATTGCCCATATACAAGACATTGCCTTCATGAACAGGTTCATAAGTAGTATAGCAACTTCTATCCTTGCATACGTGCCTTGTCGACCCGGAGTCAATCCACCAAGAACCATCATCAAGTACCCTATTAAGTTCAGAAACTACAGCGATATATTTTTCTTTATTACTTTGTTGACCAACTTTATTCTTAAATTCTCTACAATCTTTCTTGAGATGACCAAGTTTTCCAAAATGCCAACAACATCCTTTTTTCTTCTTATTTTCATTATTTTGGTTATTAGTGTATGGTTCCTTTCTCTTACGATTTTCATTATTTTGCCCGGAGTTTTGTTGTTGTGTGAACTCTTTAGTTTCCTCCACCATATGCACCTTAGAAGACTCTTTTACTTGTGGTTATTCACTTTCTTGCATTCTAGATTGCTCTTCAATGCGAAAGATATAACCCAAGTCTTTAACACTAACATCTTCCTTTTTATGTTTAAGACCTTTTTTTACTATTTTTCATGAAGGAGGAAGCTTATTTATTATGCAAGACACGACAATGCACTCATCCATATTCATATTCAATTGCTTCATATGGCCTAACATCGATTGTAATTCATTAAATTGCTCACTTACGGATTTTTCATCGACTATCTTGTAATTCATAAATTGAGATGCTAAAAATTTCTTACTTGTAGAATCTTCAACCAAGTACCGTGCATTGAGAATATCCCAAAGTTCCTTTGCCGTTTCAACATCTTGATAAATGTCAAACAAACTGTCCGTCAATGCATCTAATATATGACCCTTACAAATTTCGTCGTCTTTCCCCCACTTTGATCTTCTTCGAGATTCAGCCAATGTTTCTTTTTCAAGTTCTTGCGGCTTTGGTGTAGTCAACACGTACTCCACCGAAAGTGACAATAAAAGAAAATGAATCTTCTATTGCATCGCCTAAAATTTCCACCATCAAACCTCTCCAATTTGACGAAATCGGTTGTGAGTTGTTGCAGGCTTTGAGATGCCATAATATTGTTTTGAGATTGTTGGAAAATTTACACCAAATATGGGCTGGATTTGAAAAACAGCAAATATGATGTCGAAATTCAGCGATGTCAAAAATCGATTTCCTCTAAGTCGCGCAGATTCTACGCTCTCCTCAAAACAATATTCGTCCTCACAATGTGTAAATGAGTTCTACAGCGAATTTATTCCAGGATACAATGGAGCCCAATAATAAACTGTTTGTTTGTTTGCCTCAAAGATATATGCACCAAAGATATATGCACCGAGGCAAACCAAGAACTCGCACGTGAATTTGCACGACAAGGCATCGTTTTGCTCAAATCCCAACTGCCATAAAAACATTAGCCGTAATTGGGCCCAATGCTAACGCAACCGAGACCATGATTGGAAATTATGCAGGCACACCGTGTAGATACACGTCTCCATTGGAAGGCCTAACGGATTCAGTTCCAACGATTTATGACCCCGACTGCATAAATGTGTTTTGTAAGGTGGCTCGAATAGAAGATTCAAAGAGAATAGCAGCTTCAGAAGATGCTGTGGTTTTAGTTATGGGTTCGGATCAATCTATTGAGAGAGAGACCATGGATAGAGTCGATATTACTCTTCCTGGACAACAACTTTTGGTATTTGAGGTTGCGAAGGTATCAAAAGGACCTGTGATTCTTGTCATAATGTCGGGAGGGGGTATGGTGTTCAGTTTGCAAAAGATGATCCCAAAATTACTAGCATTCTTTGGGTTGGTTTTCCGGGAGAAGCTGGAGGAGCTGCGATTTCGGACATAATATTTTGATATCACAGTCCAAGTAAGCGCCCACCCCCACCCGCCCACCAAAAAAAAAATTCTTGATTCTACTACCTCCTGAAAAATTCATGAACGCGATTCTCACTTGATTTGTGGTGCAGGGGGAAGACTACCGATGTCTTGGTATCCACAATCATACACGGAACAAGTTGAAATGACTAATATGAACATGAGGGCTAACCCTAAGACAGGGTATCCAGGACGAACATACCGTTTCTACGAGGGTCCAACGGTCTTTCCCTTTGGTCATGGGCTGACTTATTCTGAATTTAGTCACAATTTAGTTGATGCTCCAAAACTCGTGTATGTGCCGTTGGAAGAAGGGCATGTGTGTCTTTCATTGAAATGCAAATCCATTGATGCTTTGGAGGAGACGTGCAAGAATTTGGCTTTTGATATTAATTTGAGAGTCAAGAATGTAGGGAAAATGAGGGGAAGTCATACCAATTTATTGTTTTCGAGTCCCCCTCAAGTGCATAATTCACCTCAGAAACAACTAATGGGATTTGAAAAGTTGCATTTGATGCAAGAGGAAGAAGGGATGGTGAGATTTAATGTACATGTTTGCAAGCATTTGAGTTTGGTGGATGAAAATGGTCATAGAAAAATTGCTTTGGGACAACATGTGCTTCATGTAGGAAGCTTGACACATTTCTTGAATGTGGGGATTTGATTTAATTATATTTCATTGCTGTCTATGGATTAGAATTGTGGACCTTCTTGTAAATTAATCAACTTGTATGATGGAGTTAATTAATATGCGTAAGAATAAGCAATTGATGAATACTTATATATATACCCTTTTTAATTAATAATGACTTATGAATGAATTTGTTGATGATATTGGAACTTGATGTATAATATATTCTTATTCTTATGGTGTAATAACTTATGGATGTAAACAAGTCGAGCAAAATCAATGACACATTTTTCTTGTTTTATTTATAATGAAACTCGAGATTATATTTGAAAATGGATCGGAGTTGGAACTGATAACTTTGATAAATGTGCAAACTATGATTTGAATGTTAAATATATATATATATATATATATATATATATATATATATATATATATATATATATATATAACTCAATCGAGATTATATTCGAAATTGAATTATTAAAGAAAGTCGAAATTGCTAATTGTGGTTAATGCGTGAACTATGATTTGATAATTAAATATATAATATGATACTTGGATGAGTTATGGACGAGATGTACGTACGTATACGAGTTACACTCGATTACCTTTATTTTCTTTCATTTTCCTACATGTGTTTTGATATACCTAGCTAATGGGAGTGAAGTTTTAAAATACTCTATATTGTAAAAATAACAAATGTTATTCAATTTTAATTTGTAATATATATAATTAAATTTAAATGACCTTTTATTAATAGAATTCAAGCATTATCTTTTACATTTTGGTTTACACTTTTTTTTGGCCAAGATAGGAATGTTATCAATTGATGTTGTGAATTTGATAAACTAACTAAAAGCTATTCCAAGTGATAAATGACAATTCTATCCCCAAATCGGATCTGACCGGACTTAAAACATTCACATATCAAAAGATCTAATAATAATAATAATAATAATAATAATAATAATAATAATAATATGTAAAAAATTATTAAATAGGATTTATAATTTGGACTGAAATGCTTCAAATTTATAAATTATGGGATAAATTTATCGCCCTGAAAATATATGGGGCAAACTTTGACAACATTCTATAACTATAGAATTCTATCAATTTCCTCTCAAAAATTAATAGAAGTACCAAATGTGTCTAAGACCGTTAACTTTTGATATCAAATGTGACCTTGTGATTTCAGATCCTATATGACCAGATACATTATGAATAGACGACGGCCAATAATGATGTTTTCTTCTTCAACTCAAGTTTAGCCTATTTAATGATGATTCCTTTGTAATAAATATGAGATTCTGGATTAAAAAAATTCAAAAAATTAAAGAGACCAATCTCATTATATGGTTACCAACTATAAACGCATTTTTTCACTATAAAATAACCCATATATGCACCAACCAAACAATTTCATATACAAATTATTTATATAAAACATGGGAGCAGCCAAATCTCTTGTGATTTTTGCTCTCCTTTTTTCCATATTGGCCACGGCCGCGTTTGGAGACATACCCGAAGGTTGGCGGCCAATCAAGAATTTGAACGACCCGGAGGTGGTGGGTATCGCAAAGTTCGCCGTGGCGGAGTACAACAGAACTTCTAAAAAGGCGTTGGTGTTAGTATCTGTGGTGAAAGGAGAAGCTAGGCCGTCTTTTCGATTTGAAAGCATGATTTACCATCTTGACATTTACGCCAAGGACAGCGCCGCCGCCGCCGAGCCCGCGGGGAAATATGTGATTTTTGTTGATGACAACACGTCCAAGAAAGTCAGGGCGCTGGTCGCATTTCACCGGATTTATAATTAATATTAAGTTAGACTATGAAATATAATTAAGTCCAGATTTTTAATTTATTTATTCTCTCTCGATCAATTTGTGTTGCTGTTTCTTCCATTTATATATGTAATCACTAGTTAACATTTTTAGACTTAGATAAAATTATGGAAAGTTGAAAATCAATTCAAATTATTCGATATTCGGTTCAATCTCATTCGATAAAAGTTCGTTTGAGCTCGATTTATCATAAAAATCACACAAACTCAGACATAATATATTGTTTGATAATTTTTGAAGCTTAACTCAGTCTTGACTCTAAAACTAAAATTCGACATAATATATGTAAAAATATCAAGTAATTATATCAATACATCAATACAAAATCTCAGTCACTATGAAATTGACCAGAGTTAATTAAGGAAAATTCTAATTATTGACTTATCCTTTTCTAATACGGAGTATTATATTATCTATAGTCTTCCTAGAATTAATTTCATGAGTTGGAACTTTGGGGAGTTTTATGCACCTAATTGTTGAAATAGTAGATAAATGTTGCTGAATTGCTGAAATATTCGCATGATTTTATGCTTTAATTAGATTTCAAAGCAAATACCCATTTATGCCCCCATGGTATTACATATCAGGTAATTGTTCTACGGTTCTTCTTTTTCTGTTAAAGCAACTTCAACCTAGAGGGCTTTTCACAGCCCAAGAGTGTCAATTTTTACCCGGATAAATTTGCATCCCCTGAGCACAGTCTCCAATTTATAGAGTTGTCTCCTCCAATTAATAAAAAAAAAAAAAAACCTTCCCCATAATATGTAATTTTATCTATTTATATAAGTTGTTATATGTATCAAAGTACGTATAACAATTTTTGGCGTAATTTAATGCAATACATTTTGTCATAATTGTACATTTAATATTTATGCTATATCTAATTATACACTCAAAAACACACAAAAAAAAAAACAATCAGAGCAACTTTGCCTTATTCTAAGAAACTAATAATTGAATAAACGAAATCCCATATCACGATAATTAGTACTAAACTTAGTTTAATCAACAAAAATACAAAACAACAAATCAAAATCAATTTTTTTGGTTTCTCTTTTCCAAAATCATACCTGTAACGGAGAAAATTGAGCAATGAAATTAGGCAAACCAAACTTTGCATCACCAATTTGACAAGCTGTCATATTTTTGGGGATTCTTGGGGAGGCGGAGTTGAATCGGTGTGACGATGGCAGCGGAGGACTTGAGCAAACCTAAATTTCTTCTGATGGGCGAACACGAACAGGAGGGTTACGGGATTTTTAAGAAGAATAGAAAGAAGGGGAAGGAATCACGATGACAACAGCAGCAGTGGAGGACTTGAGCAAAAGCTCAAATTTCTTCTCATAGGCGAAGACAAACATGAGTCGGGTTATGAGATTTTTTGGGGAATAGAAAGACGAAGGAATTGCTTAGGGAAAAAAGAAAAAAGGGGAAAGAAATAATAAAAATAAGATTAACAGGTTAAACATGCCACCTTTTGTCATTTTATTTTTCATATTTTTAATATGTTGAATTTTATGTGGTATTGATGGGTTTTTTGCACTTTGCACTCCCGAAACATGGGAAATAGGCACTTTGCACCCTCGAAACTTAGATTTAGCACTTTGCACCCTCGAAATATGAAAAATGCAGCACTTTGCACCCTCTTTTATTTTCAAGCAAAAACTCAAGGGCAAAATAGGTAATTCTATTGTAAATCTTTGGCACTTTGCACCCGCAAAATAAAATTAGCACTTAAAACTCCCTAATTAAGAACAAATCAACAACTTGCACCCCCGAAACATAAAAAGGAGGACGAAAAATGCGGTTCACTCTTTGTTTTGGCTTGTGATAGAATTGTTTGAAAATTTTGAGAGATGGTAAATTAATTTCAGAAAATAAATATATATTTGTTTCCTTTTTCCCAAATACAAAATAGTTTTGAAAAATGCGAGACAAACAAGTCGGGAATGTTTTTACGTTGCCATTATTTCGTTCATCTCCGTTGTATATATATACAATTACTGCACTTCATATATTTACTAATCTGAACCGGTCCATTTAAAGGCAAATTTTACTTTTTTTATGATGCATATTACAAAATTTTATGTGAATTGTGATATATGATTATGTTCAGGTAATGGTCAGATACATATCAAACATGTCACATAGGCAAATTTGAAAATGATTAATAAAAAAATATGAAAGATGCGGTCGAGTGACACATATCGGACACATCTAAATACTTGAGGATATTATACATTGCCTAAAAATATCAAGGTGATTTTCATTAAATTTTTAAATTTTTTACGTTTAATGTGTGGATTTCAGCGATGAAAATGAAAAGAAAAATGCAAATGAATAATAAATAAATATCACGGTTGTGTCGTTGAATACAAAAGAAAATATTTTTCTTACTATTTTACTCACTCAAATTCAAAAATTAAATATAATCTAAAAATCATAATTTGCTTTTCATGTAGAAGTTATGCCTTGGGCAAATCTTGAGAGGGGTGAGAAGTGGGATTATATCGTTGAAAAGACTAGGTTATCTTTGATAATGATTTGACTTTGATTTAGTTTATTTATTGATCTTTTTCTCCTGCTCAGCTTAAGTTACTAAATGTAGCATTAAAATGTCTTACATTTTCCTTGTTTTTAACTTAACATCACAGAAAATTAATAAAATAAAATTACAAACTTATTTTATGTTTTTTAATCTGAAAGATCTTCAGTACCTACGAAAACCCAGATGTACCGTTACACCTTTTCTAGTGGAATTGTATCATATTAACATTAGATTCAAAAATAAATTTGTATACACTTTTTATTTATTTTGGTAGAAAGTATTTAAATTAATTTGAGTACATTAATTTGAATATTAATGTATCTGCTAGAAAAATGAAAAAAGTGTTTGGAGTGACTCAAGTCTATTTGTTGTAGTGATACGTAACGTGTACCATGATCAAGATGCCGTGTTGCAGATATTAGACTTTATTCAATTATAATTAATTTTCAAATTTCTTAGGTTTTTTAGCGGGATTTGTTATGGCGTTTGAAAATTTTGGTTAATTTTCTTCTGAAATATAAAAATGTATTTGACTTAAGTTTTGATACGCTAATATTAGAAAGACAAGGTACTTCGAGTATAGTATTAATGTGTTTAATTGTGTGGCTTCGGTAAAAGTAAACTGTATAATAATTTGATATATGAAATACAAACTTTTAAATATTTCGGCACTTTGCATCATGACTTAAAAGTTTTAGTACTTTGCACCCTGAAAATATAATTGATTTGGCACTTTACACCCTAGTGTGTGTTTTAGTGAGAAAATTCATTGATAGAAGGGTAGAATATTTTTTTTTAATTTTTTTTTTCACTTTGAACCTTGGCAATATAGATTTTGCACCCTTAAAATATAGAATGTTCGCATTTTGCACCCTAAAATTATGAAATATTAGCATTATTCACCCCTATTTAAATTTTTTGGCACTCTGCACCCTAAAAATATAATTGGTATGACATTTTGCACCCTATTGTATTTTTCTTAAAAAGAAAGACTCATGAATTAATGTCGGCGATGTAGAGATAAAATGGTCATGTCTATGCACAACAATTATAAACTTGTTATCCTAAATTTATTTTACTTTATGATGACTTATATTAATATAACATTTTCTTTCTACAAATTAGATTAAAAAAAAGGCACTGTCTTCATTTTATTTTCATGTATCCTCAATATTATTTACTTTATATCTAAAATACACGTTTTCGTATCTAACACATTATTATATTGCATGTTATTTACATAATTTAGATTATTATATTAAGTCGGGGTTGAAAATGCCAGAAATTATATTTTTTGGGTGTGAAGTGCAAAATTTTTTTATTTCAGAGTGCAAAGTGTCAAAATCTATAGTTTTAGGGTTTAAAGTGCCAAAAATATTAAAAAATAACTATTGTACTCTTCAATAAATTATTTTTTTGTTCAAAACACACGCTAGGGTGCAAAGTGCCAACTAAATTGTATTTACAAGGTGCAAAGTGCCAAAACTTTTAAGTTAAGTTACAATATGCCAAAATTCTATAATTCCGAGATGCAAAGAGCCAAAAGCCCGTTAATGAAACATAAAATAAAAATTGTTAAAAAGTGAAACGCGGTCTAATAAAAGTTCTTGATTGGCCTTTCTGTTCTAGCATTAATATATATATTGTCATGTGATAGAGAGAGAATTTTGATATGAAAAGTTGTTACGAGGTCGAATTATTTGTTCTAAAAGTATATGTTGCTAGTAAAGTAGTACCACTAACATATGTCATCATAATATTTTGCATGTATCTATTATGTCATTTTCATGATAATTTTATATGTAAGAAACTCGTCAGGATTCACTTCATTATTACATAATTACATTTAATTGAATAAGATTGACCATCGGTTAGGCTAATTGGCTATCTAGAGAACAATTTGCAAGTTAGAAAATAACAAAATTTACGAAAAGGATTAAGGGCCTATTTTGATTGGTTCTGACTTGGTTTCATAGGTCTCGATTTTGGAAAAAATGTTTGGGTGGTTTCAGTGAAACTTTTGAAACCTCATTTGGTTAGGTTTTGGATATTGGATTTTGTGATTTTTGAAAAAGTAGAAACTCCACTTGGATTGGTCTTGGATGTTGGGATGTGAGGAAAAAAGTAGATGGTAGATATTAAATCAATGTCTTTTTTAGAGAGTTTTGGGGAAAAAATAGATGGTAAGTGTCAAATCAATGTTTTATAGATTTCAAAAGTTTAGGTATAGATTTGTGAATAAGTTTGTGATGAGTTATCATGGATCTGATGAAAACTCATTTGAAAGAGTTTTGATCCGATCTCGTGAAACCCGCGATGACTGAGCCGAAGCCCTTTCTCATAGAGCCTAATAAGATACTCAAAGTGAAGTTTGTTTAGCTCTCTATTGAGACTCTTTCGAGTTTGATGTTTTTAAAAACTGAATTTAAATAAAATAACAATTGTAAAGATGATAGAAATGATCAAATCAACTTAAACAGTATTTTATTAGATTCGTTCAACAGTTTCTACCACGACGATGATAAAAGAAAAAATAAGTAAAAATGCGAAAATATTCTTCATGTTTTGTCTAATTAGGAACTAAAAAAATAGCAAAAAATTAAACTGCCATGTTTCAACATTATATATTAATTCAAATTTGAAATATCATTATAAGTCATGAATAGGAGTAGTATTGCCAATTTTTTAATTGAGCAAAAGAGTTAAATGATACATTATTTTTAATAAAAAGTGAGCATGAGACTACTACGAATTTAATTTTTTAAATAATATGGGTGTTTTGCATTTAAATAGTACCTCTATAAATTATGTTACACATACAACGAATGAAATACACTGTATATTGAATCGGGTTATAAATAATAATAAAATAGAACACAAGTATTTTCTTGCTAATAAAAATAACACGAGTATTTATGCCAATTAAACAAAGCTCATGTTTTTTTTTCTTTTTAATATCACTCAGTAATAAAAGGGAAGTTGCAATGCTCACCATATGTTCTCTTATGCCAAGATTAAATATCTATGGTGCACGTAATTTAATTATTAGCATCCGATTATATTATGTACAAATAAATGTGGGATTTACCGGATTGATATTTTGGCCCCTAATGTGAACATATTTCCCGAGATGGGGTAGAGGCCAAAACACCATATCTACGTCAAAGGTTTGAAACAAAGAGATGATGGTGATATAAACATTTCCATGACACCCTTTATTGAAAACCTTTTAACGTATATATGCAATTGAAAAAAGCTAACTATCCCCCAAAGTTTAAAATCGTTTCTTTAATTTAACTTTCATCATACTAAAATTTAGTAAATGAAACTTAGTCTATTCTATATTTTATTATTATTATTATTATTATTATTATTATTATTAATATTATTATTATTATTATAATAATAAAAGTACGAGTTGACTTAAGGAAATTTATTCCCTTTTTGGTGAAGCTGAGACTAATATAAATATACCCATATTTAAATTATATTGTGAAATTTAATTTTATGGCAAAAAATAAAAGAAAAACATCCCAGAAGTATGATTAGACAAGAATTATATCCTACATCAACCTTATTATTATCTTTTAAAGTTTTACAACTCATTAAAACATTAATGATAACAAAAAAATAAATTATTCTCTATTTCTTCAAAAATTTATTTGAAAAGTTCTTAAAAAGTTATTGGCAAAATAGCATTTTTAGTCCTTAAGTTTTACTAGTCCGCAAAAGTAGGACACTTAAATCTCCGGCAAGCATTTTTAGTCCCATAAGTTTAGTAAGTCTGCGAAATTAGGACATTTAAATATCCGGCAAGCATTTTTAGTCCCATAAGTTTCACAAATCCGCAAAAGTAGGACATTTAAATATTCGGCAAGCATTTTTAGTCCCTTAAGTTTCACTTGTCCGCGAAATCAGGACACTTAATTTTTCAGCAAGCATTTTACGTCCCTTAACTTTCACAAGTCGGCAAAATCAGGACACTAAATTTTCCAGCATGCAAGATACGTCCTATAACTTTTCTATACCCGCAAATTTAATCCATTTGACTGCAATTATAGTCCACAATTTGCCAAAAATTGCATAATTGCCCATTGGACAATTAATTTGAGAATTTTGCCACATTGAACAATTAATTTAGGGATTTTGCCAAACTGGACAATTAATTTGAGAATTTTGCCACACTGAACAATTAATTTAGGGATTTTGCCAAACTGTACAATTAATTCGGGGATTCATGTGCTTTATTTGTAAAATTTAGAGCATCAACTTACGTAAGTACTTATTTATAGAATAGTGTTCTTTGTTTTCAATAGTTGTACTATTTAATGTTATGAATGAATTAGAAAGTGGCGTATAGCCATTAAATTGAATTTTTTTCCAATATAGCCTTTTAGATAAAAGTATTTCCCAAAATGACTCAAACTAAAAAGTATTTCCCTAAATGTACCTTTTATGAAAAATCGCAGTTGCCAACTGCGATTCTGTATTTTTACGAAATTATGAAAAATAAAATAAAAAAAATTTACCAAAAATCGCAGTTAGGTAAATTTTTTTTTTTTTGGTTTTTTTTATTGTAACGAAATTGCCTTGATAAACTAAAAATCGCACAAATAGGTGAAAGTTAAGTGACGTAAAATGCTTGCTGAAAAAGAAGATATGTGCGACTTTTTACTATGTAGATGGATGGTATGCAAATTTAAATAATTAACTTATTATGTTATCTTTTACTATGTAGATGGGTGGTATTATTTTTTTGCATGGATCGTTACAAACATAGTGCCAGAAAGCATCTCAAATAAACATTATATATTAACACAGAAAAAAATGGGTCACACTCTAGCAATATAATTATACTCCAATAGCAATATACTTGAACAATACATGAATGTCTTGGGCACAAATATATTTTACCTGATTATATATAAACATGCTTGATAAGAATGCAGGAGACACTTGATTTATTATTTATAAATATAAGAGATAACACAATGTCATACTTATACTGAAATAGAAGACAAACATTTCATTTAAAATACTATTACTAATAAAAATATCAAATAATTACAAAACTCAAGCCATTTTATCAAAAAAAAAAAAAAACCAAAAAAAAATAAAATAAAAAATCTACCAAAAATCGCAGTTGCTAACTGCGATTTTTGGTAAAAATTTTTTTTTTATAATTTTTCATGATTTCGTAAAAATGAAGAATCGCAGTTGGCAACTGCGATTTTTCACAAAAGGTACATTTAGGGAAATACTTTTCAGTTTGAGTCATTTTGAGAAATACTTTTATCTAAAAGGCTATATTGGAAAAAAATTCAATTTAATGGCTATACGCCGCTTTCCAATTCATTCATAACATGAAATAGTACAACTATTGAAAACAAAGAACACTATTCTATAAATAAGAACCTACCTAAGGTGATGCTCTAAATTTTACAAATAAAGCACATGAATCCCCGAATTAATTGTCCAGTTTGGCAAAATCCCAAAATTAATTGTTCAGTGTGGCAAAATTCTCAAATTAATTATCCAGTTTGGCAAATTCCCTAAATTAATTGTTCAATGTGGCAAAATTCTCGAATTAATTGTCCAATGGGCAATTATGCAATTTTTGGCAAATTGTGGACTATAATTGCAGTCAAGTGGACTAAATTTGCGGGTATAGAAAAGTTATAGGACGTATCTTGCATGCTGGAAAATTAAGTGTCCTGATTTTGCCGACTTGTGAAAGTTAAGGGACGTAAAATGCTTGCTGAAAAATTAAGTGTCCTGATTCCGCGGAAAATAAAAATTAAGGGATGTAAAATACTTTCCGAAAATTTAATTGTCCTGATTTCGCGGACAAGTGAAACTTAAGGGACTAAAAATGCTTGCCGAATATTTAAATGTCCTACTTTCGCGGATTTGTGAAACTTATGGGACTAAAAATGCCTGCCGGAGATTTAAATGTCCTAATTTTGCAGAATTACGAAACTTATGGGACTAAAAATGCTTGCCGGAGATATAAGTGTCCTACTTTCGCGGACTAGTAAAACTTAAGGGACTAAAAATGCTATTTTGTCAAAAGTTATTACTTATTAAGGAACCTCAAAAATTTTAAAGAGACTGAAAAAAGGTTATGTTACATTCATGCTATATGAATAAAACTATTTAGTTAATTAAAAACATATAATTGGCTTAAGCTCAAAAAAGTCAAAAGATAGAAATTATTAAAATCAATTATTCGATCAAAAAAATATGATAAAAATAGTAAAATCAATGGAAAAGTGGATCATATAGAAAGAAAAGCGAGTTAAAGCAAAAAAAATGGTGAATTGATAAAAAAAACAAGGATAACTAGTAAAAAAGTGGATAAAACCGGTAAAAAAAAATTGAATGACATCGGCTAAATACGGGATAACAAAAAAAAATGGATCAAATCGATAAAAGAACAAACAAAAAAATATGGTGAATTGATAAAAAAACAAGGTTAACGGGCAAAAAATGGGTAAAACCGATAAAAAAAATTGAATGACATCAGCTAAACATGGGATAACAAATCAATGGATCAAATCGATAAAAGAACAAAAATATGAGTTAATTGGCAAAAAAAAAAAAGGTGAAGTATGTGAGAAAATATGTTAAATAAACAAAAGAATAAGTAAAATCAGAATAAAATTGGGTTAAACCGGAGAGAATGAGTGAACTGATTAACAAATGGAAGATCAACTAATGGGTTGACTAGAGAATGGATGGATCAATTAATAAATTGGACAAACCATAAAAAAAATTGTGAACGAACGGGTTAAAATAACAAAAAAGAAATGATAAACTCAATGTAAAAGCAGGTAAAATCGATATTTATTTCCTAAGTTTTTATGAAAATAAAAGGCCACCTTCGGGCTATAGGGATAAAAAAATATTATTTAGTTAACTGGAAAACTTATAATCAAAACATCGAATGGTTAAAATTGATGAAAAATGGTAAAATTCTATTAAAAATATATATGATAAAAAAATGGTAAATTCAATGGAAAAATGAGTTTGATAGAAGAAAAACGAGTTAAAGAAAAAAATGGTGCAATTGATAAAACGAAGGGGTAAGCCGGCAAAAAATGGGTAACTGGTAAAAATGAATGATATTGACCTAACATGGGATAACAAAAAAATAAATGGTAAACTCAATTAAATTTTTTGGAATCAACATAGTCATAATTAAAGCGATTTAATCAAAAAAATTATTTGATATGTCATTTAGATCATAGTATGATTAAAAATGATGATATTATTCAACTAACATAAAAAATTAGTTAATCACGTGCAAAACACGTGCACTTTTCTAATTTGATTTAAAGAAATTAGTTAATCACGTGCACTTTTCTAATTTGATTAAAAAAAATTAATTAATCACGTGCAAAAAAAGTACTTTTCTAGTATATATATATATGAATTCAGATATGTAAGAAATCATTAGCACCTTCAATCGATCCATGGCCCCCATTCAACATACCCTCCTCTCCTTTGTTTCGCCATCACTACTATCCTATCAAATTTTATTCTTACTGTTTTCCAAAATAAACCAATATTTGCATGTGATATTTCAAAAAATCGAGACCTTCAGTCACTCGAAGTAAAATCCCGAGTGGCTGATCTAATTAGTGATATTTCCAAAATTGAGTAGTACCAGGCTTGGGATTCTGATGGGGGCTATTTTACATATAGATCAGTATTCGAATCATTGAGCTCGTCACGGTCACTGAGCTATTTTACAAAAAATGGGTAACTGGTAAAAATGAATGATATTGACCTAACATGGGATAAAAAATGGTAAACTCAATTTAAATTTTTGGGAACAACATAGTCATAATTAAAGCGATTTAATCAAATAAATTATTTGGTATGTCATTTAGACCATAGTATGATTAAAAATGATGATATTATTCAACTAACATAAGAAATTAGTTAATCACGTGCACTTTTCTAATTTGATTTAAAGAAATTAGTTAATCACGTGCAAAACACGTGCATTTTTCGAATTTGATTAAAAGAAATTAGTTAATCAGCACGTGTACTTTTCTAGTATTGTAAAAAGTTGAAATTACAGCGACTATCTTTCACCATTCCAATTTAACTAAAGATCCACCTTCCAATAATTATGTATTTCGATTGTTGTATAATTAATGTACGTACATCATTTTAACAATTAGCCTAACATCCATCTAATATGTAACGTGTTGGGCCAAAAGTGTCCTTAATTACCGTATCTTAGCATATATGTATGTTTCCATTCTTATGCATGCACCTTTATTGAAGCTTTGTTGTATCTTTCTTCTAGTCTATCATATCAAACTTTATTCTTTCACCAAACAGAATTATTTAAAAGATAATTAATTGTCGTAACACTGAAATAAGAAATTTTGGTGAAAAGGTTGGATACTTGGCAGCAATCCAAAACAAGTATTGCTTATTCTGTTATTTTGAGTGCCATGCAGTCCGATCCATTACTAACAATTAAAATACAACAACATAAATGCATGTCTGCAAATTATTGAATTATATAATAATAGATTCATATAATTACCAAGAAAATGAACAGGTAATTAACACATGCAACTTAGCTTATTTAATTAAATTATAAACATCTATTAGATAGGATCAGTATGTGTCTTTTTGTAGAAGACATATTACAAAACTGCAACACTTAAAAATTGAGTTTCGAAATAAAAGTATTGATGCACTAATACTATTTCAAAAGTAGCTAGGATGCACCAATAATTTCAAAATGCATGATTTTAGTCTTCTTGATTTCACATTTATATTATCTACAAAAGTTATATTATATCAGGCAAAGTTTGTTAAAAGTTACAATCAGATCAATTTCATGATTTCGTTCATTTAATCATTCAGGACCACCGTTCCACTCGAATGTATATATGTATTGTACGTATTGTATTGTCATTCGATCTCTCCCTCTCTATATATATATGAATTCTTACATATATGTAAGAATTCAGTAGCACTTTCCATCGATCCATGGCCCCCTATGCAACATACCCTCTTCTCCTCTGTTTCGCCATCACTACTATCCTATCAAATTTTATTCTTACTGTTTCCCAAAATAAACCAATATGATATTACGTACGGCTAGTTTATTGTCAATTTTGACCGGTTTGGTTTTAGTCTAATTTTATTCGGATATGATAACTTTTCTCATTGCTAATTTCTTTAGTTATTGGAAGGTGGATCTTTAGTTAAATTGGAATGGTGAAAGATAGTCGCTGTAATTCCAAATTCCAACTTTTTACGATACTAGAAAAGTACACGTGATTCGCACGTGATACTATACTTAATTAATTTCTTTTAATCTAATTAGAAAAATGCTCGTGTTTTGCACATGATTAACTAATTTCTTTAAATCAAATTAGAAAAGTGTACGTGTTTTGCACGTGATTAACTAATTTCTTATGTTAGTTGAATAATATCTTCATTTTTAATCATACTATGGTCTAAATGACATACCAAATAATTTCTTTGATTTTTAATTATGACTATGTTGTTCCCAGAAATTTAAATTGAGTTTACCATTTTTTTTGTTATCCCATGTTAGGTCAATATCATTCAGTTTTACCAGTTACCCATTTTTTGCCGGCTTACCCCTTTGTTTTATCAATTGCACCATTTTTTTTTCTTTAACTCGTTTTTCTTCTATCTAACTCATTTTTTCATTGATTTTACCATTTTTTTATCATATAAATTTTTAATAGAATTTTATAATTTTTCATCAATTTTAACCATTCTATGTTTTGATTATAAGTTTTCCAGTTAACTAAATAATATTTTTTTTTATTCTTATAGCCCAAGTTATAATTTCTATTAAACATTAACACTTAAATTTCAAACTCAAATACTAATTTGACATCCATCCTTGGAATATATATACAATAAATAGTGTATATAGTAAGACAACAATATCACTATATATGAGCACTTATAAGTTATAATAATAAAGAGTGAATACAGTAACAAAAGAATATCATAAACAAATTAGAAGAATTTAAATACTTCAAACGAACTTCGAATCCAGAAATCAAAACACGATCACTGAAGTTAAACTAGAAATTCTCGAAATACAAACTAAGGCAAAAGTCATATAAAACATCCGACAACACATTACATTAAAACTCCACATTAATACTTAGCCTAACCCAAAATACGATCTATACGATCCAAAATTTCATCACTGTCATCATCAGAATCATCCTCATCCATTTCAACCTCAAAGTAACGATCTTCTTCACCACTTCCTTCCTCATCACCTTCTTCCTCGGTTTCTTCTTCATCTTCTTCCTTTCTCTTTACTTCCTCGCCATCCTCCTCCATACCCTCAAACTCCTTATCCACTTCGTCTTCGTTATTTTCTTCTTCCTTCTCACGTTCCCGATCCATATCAATCTGCCGTACCAAACCCTCCCTATAATTAACATAAACTACATTAGATTCTAATCCACCATGCACAATACTTACAATAGAAAAAACAAATTTAAATATAATTTGATATAAAACACAAGATTACACTAACCAGTAAGCCTCATCTATGTCATCAACACTTTCTTCTACTTTTGGTTCTCCCTGCTAGATTTTTATAAACTTGTTTATTGGCAAATACATAAAAACAAAATTTTTTTTGCTAAATAAACAGTAAATCATCATGATCCTCTAGGCATGCCTGAGCCTCATTAGAAACATAATTCATTGGTCTAAATTCACTTACCACCTAAAAAAAAAAAGTTACAAATAAATCATATGATATACCATCCATTTTCGTCCAAATCCAGAAAAATCCTTACCTGCATGATTATTGTGCAACAAGATAATTTCTATCAACTTGTCAAAAGAACAACACATACAATCTAAATATTTATAAAAATACATATAACAAAATAAAAGAAAATTCGAAATAACATAATCTCCAAAACAAACAATACTCCAACAATATGAATCCAAAAACTACTTAAATAACAGAAGAATTCCAAAAAAAAAAAAAAATTCCTATAACCTTATAACCAAGAACCCCAACACCACATGCAATATTATTTCAATACAAGAAGAAAAAAAAACCTTATATAAATTAAATAGCAGGACAACATTAACAACCACAATACCATCTTCTCCAACAAAAACCACAGACGATTATATAAAATCTACAGGCGAGAATTTTTTTTTTTAACCTGAGCACATTAAGTTTCGACCATATATACATAACTGAACTCTTCTTCAAGAATATGAACAAACAAGATGAATGAGAAAATCGAAATAAGCACACGTTAACAAAAAAAGGGGGCTTCACCTACGACCTGATTCCAACAAAAATAAATATGTCGCTATTAGTGACAGATTAGTAACCAAATACCAACATAATTTCAATTAGAAAATCTACCTTCAATAATAGCGACAAATTACCGATGGAATGTCGACATAATTATTTTTTGTAGGAATTCGGTTGTTAAGGTGTAGGGAAAAGTTATTCATAGCGACGAAATCATTCCAACGAAAAATTATCCGTCGCTATTTATATTTTAATAACTGAACAGAGACGGAACCATCAACAAAAATATGTTCCGCCAATAATAACGACAAACAACCAACAAAAAATTGGGAAAAAAATATTTTTCGTAGGAAATCGATTGTTAAGTTGTAGGAAAAATTTATCCATAGCGACGAAATCATTCCAACGGAAAATTATCCGTCGCTATTTAGATTTTAGTAACTGAACAGCGATGGAACCATCAACAAAAATATGTTCCGCCAATAATAACGAATAATAACCAACGAAAAATTGGGAAAAAATATTTTTCATAGGAATTCGGTTGTTAAGTTGTAGGAAAAAGTTATCCACAGCGATGAAATTGTTCCAACGGAAAATTTTCGTTGCTATTTAGATTTTAGTAACAGAACAGTGACGGAACCATCAACAAAAATATGTTCCGCCAATAATAACGAATAATAACCAACGAAAAATTGGAAAAAATTATTTTTCATAGGAATACCGTTGCTAAGTTTTAGGAAAAAATTATCCACGGCGATGAAATTGTTCCAACGGAAAATTTCCGTTGCTATTTAGCTCTAGTAACAAATGTGTAACTGAATAGCGACAAAACCAACGATATAAATATGTTTCCCGAATATTTTCATTGATTAAATTCATTTTCCAATGGATTAACCAATTTTTATCGATTCATAAATTTTATATATTTTCACTGATTTTACACTTCGATAAAATTAGTGAAAAAACAAGTTACTTGGCGAAAAAATGTGTAAATCTGTAAATTGGTGGGAAAATGGTGAAGATGGGTTAAGTCATTGAAAACAAGTGATTTCAGTTAAATTCAAGAAAAAAATTGGTGAATTCGATTTAAAATGAGTTTAACCTATCAGGAACATGTAAATTTGATGAAATTCGTAAAAGAATGAATGAACGGTAAAAAAAAACTAATTGTTTTGAGACATGTTGAATCAGCTAACTTAGTTAAAAATAAGTGAAGTCGATGAAAAATGGGTGAATACGGTTAAATTTGATTAAATTAGTAAAAAGAGAATGAAAATGGTGGAAGAACTAGTTAAATCGATCAAACTAATGAAAAATGAGTTAAATCATTGAAATAAACTATTAGTTGGCTCATATATATAATTGTCTAATGAAAATACAACAAAGTTGTCCAGGTCAACTGGTTTGATCATTTCATATGTATATATATGAGGTCAAAGATTCAAATCCCACATCCAACAAGTTAATTAAAATTACATTACCTAGTCGTCCGGGCGCACATTGCCTAGGCCAAGCCCAAGCGATACAGAGGCGCCCGAGGCAGCCCCATGAGTGGCCCCGGCGCCTGGGCTATAACAAAGCATGGCCTAGGCGCCTCAGTCAAGCTTAGGCGAGACCTAGACACCTGGGTCAGCCTCAGGCGCGCCCAGGAACGACTCAGTCAATGCTAAGTCGAGGTTCAATTTTTTGCTCCGACCCGATTGCTAGTAACGGAATCAGCAACAAAAACCAAGCATGGCTTAGGTGCCTCAGCCAAGCCCAGACGAGACCTAAGCGCTCGGGTCAGGCTCAGGCGCGCTCAAGAACGACTCAGTCAATTCTAAGTCGATGTTCAATTTTTTGCTCCGACCCGATTGGTAGTAACGAAATCAGCAACAAATAAGTTGTCACTAAGTTCCAACTGCTTTCCTTCAAATTACTGACAAAAATAAACTAACGGAAATATTTCAATGCTAAATCCGTCAGAATGATTCCAACCGATTGGCGACAAAATACCGACATATTTACGCCGTTGGAAATCAGTTAGTACCTTTCCTATGCATTTCCAACAACAAAATTGTCACAATAAATAATCGGGCCTGATCGTTCATCCGACGCTTTTTCCAACAAAAATACCTACAAAAACGAACCGTCGCAACATTTGCCAACGGAAAAAAAAAACCGTTGTTTCATTATGAATCGAGTCTCGACGGCCAATAATGATGTTTTCTTCTTCAACTCAAGTTTAGCCTATTATTTAATGATGATTCCTTTGTAATAAATAATATGAGATTTTCTAAATTAAAAAAATTCAAAATTTTAAGAATTATGCGTTACATATAGGAAATTCTTACACGCATATATTCGTCTATTCATAATTGTGGTGACTTACCAATATAATCAATTCCATTATATAGTTACCAACTATAAACGCATTTTTTCACTATAAAATAACCCATATATGCACCAACCAAACAATTTCATACAAATTATTTATATAAAACATGGGAGCAGTCAAATCTCTAGTGATTTTTGCTCTCCTTTTTTCCATATTGGCCACGGCCGCGTTTGGAGACTTACCCGAAGTTTGGCGGCCAATCAAGAATCTGAACGACCCGGAGGTGTTGGGTATCGCAAAGTTCGCCGTGGCGGAGTACAACAGAACTTCTAAAAAGGCATTGGTGTTAGTATCTGTGGTAAAAGGAGAAGTTAGGCCGTCTTTTCGATTTGAAAGCTTGATTTACCATCTTGACATTTACGCCAAGGACAGCGCCGCCGCCGCCGAGCCCGCGAGGAAATATGTGACTTTTGTTGATGACAACACGTCCAAGAAAGTCAGGGCGCTGCTCGCATTTCACCGGATTTATAATTAATATTAAGTTAGACTATGAAATATGAATTAATTTCATGAGTTGGAACTTTGGGGAGTTTGGATGGATTTTGGTTATGTTTTATCCTGTTTTACTATTTTATAATTAAGTTTGAGTGCTTTCAGTAAATACAAAGATAAAATTTAGATTGATTTTAATGGGAATATTGGGCATACTAGAACTTCTAAAACTATGTAATATTATTTAATATTTATAATTAGGAGAATGAATCAATTTTAGACTCAGTTGTCCTTTTTTTTTTCTTTAGAATTTGGAAATTTTTATAAATTATCAAACAGTGTTATTAGTAAATTGGCAAGTTGGAAACAAAACTTTTACGGTAAGTTCCATGATTTCTGAAATATTTTGGAATTTTAATTATAATGATTTCTTTTCATTTATGTAAGAATAATTTATTCTTAGTTTGTCATTAAATATTTGAAATTAATATATTCAAATTTCTCCCTGCAAAACATGCTAAAAATATTATGAATTATATATCTTCACGACTGCTACCACCAAACACTAACCACGGCTTCCTTTATATTTGTTCGTCAAATATTAATATATTTTGTATTATTAATTATATTTATTATATATATATATTTGTCAAATTATTTTTTTCAAATTCTTTTAGCCTATAAAAAAGTATGTCATACTTTTCATCAAATCTATGAGGAAGGTGTTAATATTGAATTTGTTCAGTATTTGTCCTTTTATTTTGATTAGTTATTACATTATATTTTTCAATTTTATATAACAATGCTGTTTTCCTTGTCTTGATTTATTAATACTAACTATTATGATTTTGTTTATGTATTCTCAAAATTAGATTTATCTATTATAACATTATTCAAAAAAAAAAAAAGGCTGAACTATGTTACGATTACTCGATATTAAATTTCAATCAAGTAGATATTCTTTAATCAATCATATATTTATTTTTACTATATCAAACACTTGGCCAAGGTAAATATCTTTTTATATATATATATATTTCAAAAACATGTGATTGAATTTACAAGTATTCTAAAATGCGCTTCAAAACAAAATTATAATGTACATGAAATTAAGAAAAATATGATAAATGGTACTTTGACGTTTCTGTTGTATTTTTGCCTTTTGTTTAGTAAATAATTAAGTGAAAAAAATACATTTGTGTCTTCAAAATACTGTTGAAATTTAGTGGAAAAAATAAATTTTTTTGAAGAGGAAGATGATGATATTTTATGCACCTAATTGTTGAAATAGTAGATAAATGTTGCTGAATTGCTGAAATATTCGCATGATTTTATGCTTTAATTAGATTTCGAAGCAAATACCCATTTATGCCCCCATGGTATTACATATCAGGTAATTGTTCTACGGTTCTTCTTTTTCTGTTAAAGCATCTTCAATCTAGAGGGCTTTTCACAGCTCAAGAGTGTCAATTTTCACCCGGGTAAATTTGTATTCCCGGAGCACAGTCTCCAATTTATAGAGTTGTCTCCTCCAATTAATTAAAAAAAAAAAGAACCTTCCCCATAATATGTAATTTTATCTATTTATATAAGTTATTATATGTATCAAAGTACGTGTAACAATATTTGACGTAATTTAATGCAATACATTTTGTCCTAATTGTACATTTAATATTTATGCTATATCTAATTATACACTCAAAAAACACAAAAAAAAAAAAAAAAAAACCAACAATCGGAGCAACTTTACCTTATTCTAAGAGACTAATTAAAAAATCTGAATATTGAAAATCCTTAAATGAAATCCCATATCACGATAATTAGTACTAAACTTAGTTTAATCAACAAGAATACAAAACAACAAATCAAAATCAATTTTTTTGGTTTCTCTTTTTCAAAATCATACCTGTAACGGAGAAAGTTGAGCAATGAAATTATGCAAACTAAACTTTGCATCATCAATTTGACAAGTTGTCACGATTTTTGGGGATTCTTGGGGAGGCGGAGTTGAATCGGTGTGAAGATGGTAGCGGAGGACTTGAGCAAACCTAAATTTCTTCTGATGGGCGAACGCGAACAGGAGGGTTATGGGATTTTTGAGAAGAATAGAAAGAAGGGGAAGGAATCACGATGACAACAGCAACAGTGGAGGACTTGAGCAAAAGCTCAAATTTCTTCTCATAGGCGAAGACAAACATGAGTCGGGTTATGAGATTATTTGGGGAATAGAAAGACGAAGGAATTGCTTAGGGAAAAAAGAAAAAAAGGGAAAGAAATAATAAAAATTAGATTAACAGGTTAAACATGCCACCTTTTGTCAATTTATTTTTCATATTTTTAATATGTTGAATTTTATGTGGTATTGATGGGTTTTTTGCACTTTGCACTCCCGAAACATGGGAAATAGGCACTTTGCACCCTCGAAACTTAGATTTAGCACTTTGCACCCTCGAAATATGAGCACTTTGCACCCTCTTTTATTTTCAAGCAAAAATTCAAGGGCAAAATAGGTAATTCTATTGTAAATCTTTGGCACTTTGCACCCGCAAAATAAAATTAGCACTTAAAACTCCCTAAAGAACAAATCAACAACTTGCACCCCCGAAACATAATAAATGAACACTTTGCACCCCAAAACACAAAATTGACACTTAACACCCTCAAATTAAAATTAAAAAAACTCAAACACCTTGTTTTTTCCGGCAAAGATGACCACTAATGTGAAAAAAATTTAAGGCAAAACAGGTAATAATTTATGGCCCTTTGATATTTTGAAGTAGACTATGAGTCATCGAGAAGTTTACTCGTACTTTATTTAGTTATTTATGGTTATATTGTTGAAAGAAAGATGGAGAGAAAAATGAGTATTCGAGTATTTATAATTGTATTTTGCAAAATTTAAGGAAAAAAAATGAATTACCTATTTTGCCTTAGATTTTTTTCACTCCAATAGTCAACTTTGACGAAAAAAATAAGGGGTTTAAGTTTGTTTCTTTAATTTGAGGGTTTTAAGTGTTAATTTTGTATATTGGGGTGCAAATTGCCCATTTATTGTGTTTCGGGGGTGGAAGTTGCTTATTTGATCTTAATTAGAGGGTGTTAAGTGCTAATTCTGTTTTGGGGGTACAAAGTGGAAATTCTCAAGTTTTGAGGGTGCAAAGTGCCTATACTATTGAATTACCTATTTTGCCCTTGAATTTTTGCTTGAAAATAAAAGAGGTGCAAATTGCTATATTTTTTATATTTCGAGGGTGCAAAATGCTAAATCTAAGTTTCGAGGGTGCAAAGTGCCTATTTTCCATATTTTGGGGGTGCAAAGTGCAAAAAACCCGGTATTGATTACATAATTAAAATATAAGGGTTCATGTTAAATAAACGACACCGTAGCGGCTAGTAGAATCCCCCTATGAAATAATAGAAAGCCCGCCACTCACCTCAACAGGGCTCAACTTCAGTCTCAGAGTATGGAATCCCAGAGATCGGTGGTTCCGTTTCAGCTTCAATTCGACAAATCCATTGCCTCACAGGTGGGTGGGTGGGTGGTCATCTCACCATCTTTTGTTTTTCTCCATTTGAACGATGCACTTATTTTTTTTTTTAAATTTTTTTTTTTTTTTTTTATATTTGCAGATTAAAATTGCAGAATGGAATCCCGAAAAGGATTTGCTAGCCATGGTTACGGATGACTCAAAGCTTATTCTCCATCGCTTCAATTGGCAGCGCCTTTGGACCTCCTCACCTGGTCACCACTCTTATACTACTACATTTTACTATTTTCACAATTTCTTTCCTTAGGCTTTTAATTTACTGATTTAGTACTACTGTCTTTTAATCGATATTACTTTTTTTCTTTTTTCTTTTCTTTTTCGTATTGGTTAAACATGTCTGTTATGAGGTTTCAATCAGCTGCGTTAAGTAGATATCTGCACTCAATGTGTTTGAAAGATTAACAGTTTCGTGTGTAAGTCGGCGAAAAGTATATTTCAACTTGTAATTGTTCAAAATTATATTGTACTGTTATGTATCATGCGTAGTAATAGTGTGTCGATCTTTTTGTGGTTAAATTTACTTTTCAGGGCCTTATAATGTGGACTTCGTAATATATACATTTTTTTAAATCCAGGGAAATGCATAACATCCATATGTTGGCGTCCCGATGGTAAGGCTATTGCATTGGGACTTGAGGATGGGTCTATTTCACTGCATGATGTGGAAGTGAGTTGCCTTTATGCATTTCAATTTGTATCTAGCCAACCTTTTTCAATTTCCACATAATTTTTAAGATCGATAAACCAACACCCATACTACATTGGAAACTCACCTGAAGTTCATCTCAACTCGTTCTTTGTGGATGCCATGGAAAAGTAGAATGGAAAGCTGCTAAGAAGTACAAAGTTTCATGGTGTTTCTGTTGTTTGTCTCAACTGGGAGGAAGATAGAAAAAAGAATGTGGTAAGCCTCCTTGAGTTTGTCCAAATGAGTTTCTTACAGAGCACTTTGTTCATTCTCTTTGAGTATTTAATGCTTGCCTTTTCAGCACACTCTGATAGCATTTATGACTCAGGTTGTATGGAATCATTGGTTAATTGCGAGTACATTCTTTACATTTTACTTTTGATCCGGTTTATATTACTAATCTGCAAATAACTGCAACTAGTATATTTGACTTGCTCAAGTTGCATATATTATACAAATTAACTTTATGAAACATAGAAGACTTGTCTAAACATCATGCATTCTCATTGGAAGCGTGCTTACTCAATTTTGCATTGCATTTTTTATTGGCTCATATTTTTGCCCCTCTTTGACTTTTTATAGTTTTGCCGCCTTGTGTAATGTAGGACGGAAATCATAGAATATCCACGTATGAAGACCGTACTGCTCGTTTTTTTCCTCATGCTCCTAGAGTTCCTCGAATGCCTGGTCTTGTGTCTGGCGATAGTGGTTTCATGGATGAAAGTGATGGTTCATACCGGGAACTGTTTGATTCTTCACATCAACAATTTAACATCTTGTGCAGTGGGGATAAAGATGGAAATATCAGCTTTAGTATATTTGGAATATTTCCTATCGGAAGAGTAGTAAGTTGTTTTTTTTTTTGTGGAATTACGTAAACAGTTAATATGTTTTATGCAATATATTTTCCAATGTGTTTTTTGTATTGGAATCAATTTGCAGAACATACACAATCTTGATTTTAGCAGTCACGTGGGCAACAATGTTCCCTGCCAACTTATGGATGCTTTTATTTGCAAGGCAAGTTCACTTCATATATAAAGAGTTTTATCTCTTAAATAACTTACTTAATAGAGATGCTTTGATATGAACAAAATAAATTGCTGCTAGTACTATCCGCTCTCTTTCTTTTAGTTACATAAATTAACAATACTGTAGTAAAAGTTGGAAACAAAATAACAATCCAATAATTTAACAATGTCAAGCATTGCAAAATTTACAGAATTAGTAAATTACTGTCGCAAAGAGGAAATACCTTGGAAGTTCCATTAATTTTGATAATATCTAGGTGTGAACATAAAGAGGATCATTCCCTGTATGAGTGTCACTGGAAGGATGCACCGCTGGTGTAATGATCATGTTTGACGATGCCTATGGAAAAATCCAGGTACTCAGATAATGGTTGAAAGCCTCAAAGTAATAAGCCCACCACAAGATGAGTGCTCTTCAATTCAAACTTCCTCATAACTCCCAGTTACCAACAGTTAGATGGTTAGATAGATGAGTCAGCGCTCACTTTGCAGTTGTTGGGGCTAAATTAGATCTTTACCCAGTCTATCCTCATAGCATCCTTAGTCAACGGGGATTAGTTTCATAATCATCAATGTTGCTGCCATAACTTGTTTGTTTGTTATGTTGCTGTATTCAGCAAAAATTTCTGCAAGGTTACATAGAGTGTGGCACACACCTGATCCACAATGTTACATAGAGTAGGCAAAACTGATCTTCAGGTGACATTTTGGAAGTATTTGAACTGAAAAACTATGCGAACTTACTCAAGTGACAACATATTAAAATAAAATTGGGTTTCATGGGGTGATTCTTTGCTTATAAAGGCATAGTTTAAGGGCGTCTAAATTGATCAATCCAATTGACTAATTGATGAATCCAAGTATCCAACTGACTGTATCTGTTTTGGCAGATTCTGGATTTGGGAGTTAGTGTGTCTTATGTCTTTGAAAGAATTAACACGATGAACTGTGAATAACTTGAACATGATCTAGGCGCTTACTGATGGATTTCTTTGATATATATTTTGCGATATTTTCAACTTCGGTCCTCATTTCGAATTTTCTCCCTGTAGTATGGATTTCTTTGCAAACTATGTTGATTTCACAACTGAGCTACTCCCTCTGAGGGATCTCATATTAATCTGTTTGCTCTTCTCAGGTGGCATTATCATATGATCTATGTCATATCATTGTCCTATGCTCTGGTGTACTTAATGAAGCTGGACTGGAAGCAAATGATACTCAAATGTCTGGAAGTGGTCTACATGGTATCCATTGCTTAGTCCTTGACAGTTCAATATTTTGGAAAAGGTAATTTGAATTTATGAATTCTGCAATTGTTGATCTTAGTATTCATTGTGCCAAGTGAAGGTTTATTTCCAATCAAGCATTCAACCTTGCTTAATTTTGTAGGGGTTATTAAGAGTAACTGGCTTGAAGTCTTAGCACCCCATGAATTGCCTAATTTGTGTCTGGACACCCAAATCTCGATATGCCACAAGTCTAGGAAAATTGGTTATAAATATTATTTCACACAAGAAAGCTTTTATATCACTGAATGTTATATTGAGACATGGTGAAACCAAATGAAAAAACTTGGTGAATATTCTTATTCAAGTTATTCAAGTAAAAAAGAGAGGAAAATATGAAAAACAAAAGTTTTGCAGATGAAGGTTTAGAATGAAATTTGAATCTATATGTTATGTATATGGGTTTGCTCATGAATGACAGCCTAATATTATAGTGTTTTTAATGCAACGTATGTCTATTTTGTCATGGCCAGTGTTTTCTTCTGCTTAAGGGCTGATTTATGTAATCATGGTGTTGACATATTTTATGTCAAATCAAAGTAAAGTTAGCATATGTTTTTTAAAGTGAATCACATTTTCGTCCTCCTTTGAATATTCACCCCTCCTAAATTTTATAACAGATGCATCTCAGGGGTAAAGCACATGCATTCACCTAATATTCGACCTTCAAGTAATGCACGTGCTTTGCACGTGAGGCTGTCTTCGCCGTGAAATAGCCGAAAAATGAATAGGTGATGCATTACATTGATAAGAGGGATACATTTACTACAAAAAAAATTAGGAGGGAAGAATGTGCAAAAGTCGACTCATAAAGAGGACGAAAAATGCGATTCACTCTTTTTGGCCTTTTGATAGAGTTGTTTGAAAATTTTGAGAGATGATAAATTAATTTCAGAAAATAAAATATATATTTTTTTCCTTTTTTCCAAACACAAAATAGTTTCGGAAAATGCGAGACAACCAGGTCGGGAATGATTGTACGTTGCCATTATTTCGTTCATCTCCGTTGTATACAATTACTGCACTTCATATATTTACTAATCTGAACCGGTCCATTTAAAGGCAAATTTTACTTTTTTTTTATGATGCATATTACAAAATTTTATGTGAATTGTGATATATGATTATGTTCAGGTAATGGTCAGATACATATCAAACATGTCACATTGGCAAATTTGAAAATGATTAATAAAAAAATATGAAAGATGCGGTCGAGTGACACATATCGGACACATCTAAATACTTGAGGATATTATACATTGCCTAAAATATCAAGGTGATTTTCATTAAATTTTTAAATTTCTTACGTTTAATGTGTGGATTTCAGCGATGAAAATGAAAAGAAAAATGCAAATGAATAAGAAATAAATATCACGGTTGTGTCGTTGAATACAAAAGAAAATATTTTTCTTACTATTTTACTCACTCAAATTCAAAAATTAAATATAATCTAAAAATCATAATTTGCTTTTCATGTTGAAGTTATGCCTTGGGCAAATCTTGAGAGGGATGAGAAGTGGGATTATATCGTTGAAAATACTAGGTTATCTTTGATAATGATTTGACTTTGATTTAGTTATTTATTGATCTTTTTCTCCTGCTCAGCTTAAGTTACTAAATGTAGCATTAAAATGTCTTACATTTTCCTTGTTTTTAACTTAACATCACAGAAAATTAATAAAATAAAATTACAAACTTATTTTATGTTTTTTAATTTGAAAGATCTTCAGTACCTACGAAAACCCAGATGTACCATTACACTTTTTCTAGTGGAATTGTATCATATTAACATTAGATTCAAAAATAAATTTGTAAACACTTTTTATTTATTTTGGTAGAAAGTATTTAAATTAATTTGAGTACATTAATTTGAATATTAATGTATCTGCTGGAAAAATAAAAGTATTTGGAGTGACTCAAGTCTATTTGTTGTAGTGATACGTGTACCATGATGAAGATGCCGTGTTGCAGATATTAGACTTTTATTCAATTATAATTAATTTTCAAATTTCTTAGGCTTTTTAGCGGGATTTGTTATGGTGTTTGAAAATTTTGGTTAATTTTCTTCTGAAATATAAAAATGTATTTGACTTAAGTTTTGATACGCTAATATTAGAAAGACAAGGTACTTCCGAGGGAAAATTCTTGTCCAAGCCTGACTTGGTCAAACTCATCCAACCACCAAGCAAGTGTATTGGACTTGCTTTGTGATTGGTCACTTTTCTGGAAGTTACATCCAATCCCAAAGCAAGTGTATTACACTTGCCATGTAATTAGTTTGGGTTCGGCCAAACCCGGTCTGGCTAAGAATTTCCCGTACTTCGAGTATAGTATTAATGATGTTTAATTGTGTGGCTTCGGTAAAAGTAAATTGTATAATAATTTGATATATAGTACTCCTATAATGAAATACAAACTTTTAAATATTTCGGTTAATGAAACATAAAATAAAAATTGTTAAAAAGTGAAACACGGTCTAATAAAAGTTCTTGATTGGCCTTTCTGTTCTAGCATTAATATATATATATTGTCATGTGATAGAGAGAGAGAATTTTGATATGAAAAGTTGTTACGAGGTCGAATTATTTGTTCTAAAAGTTTATGTTGCTATGAAAAGGATTTTATATATAAGAAGATATATACCTAGTAAAGTAGTACCACTAACATACGTCATCATAATATTTTGCATGTATCTATTATGTCATTTTCATGATAATTTTATATGTAAGAAACTCGTCAGGATTCACTTCATTATTACATAATTACATTTAATTGAATAAGATTGACCATCGATTAGGCTAATTGGCTATCTAGAGAACAAATTGCAAGTTAGAAAGTAACAAAATTTACGAAAAGGATTAAGGGCCTATGTTGATTGGTTCTGACTAGGTTTCATAGGTCTCGATTTTGGAAAAAATGTTTGGGTGGTTTTGATGAAACTTTTGAAACCTCATTTGGTTAGGTTTTGGATATTGGATTTTGTGATTTTTGAAAAAGTAGAAACTCCACTTGGATTGGTCTTGGATGTTGGGATGTGAGGAAAAAAGTAGATGGTAGATATTAAATCAATGTCTTTTTTAGAGAGTTTTGGGGAAAAAATAGATGGTAAGTGTCAAATCAATGTTTTATAGGTTTCAAAAGTTTAGGTATAGATTTGTGAATAAGTTATCATGGATATGATGAAAACTCATTTGAAAGAGTTTTGATCCGATCTCGTGAAACCCGCGATGACTGAGCCAAAGCCCTTCCTCAATCCTCATAGAGCCTAATAAGATACTCAAAGTGAACTTTGTTTAGCTCTCTATTGAGACTCTTTCGAGTTTGATGTTTTTAAAAACTGAATTTAAATAAAATAACAATTGTAAAGATGATAGAAATGATCAAATCAACTTAAACAGTATTTTATTAGATTCGTTCAACAGTTTCTACCACGACGATGATAAAAGAAAAAATAAGTAAAAATGCAAAAATATTCTTCATGTTTTGTCTAATTAGGAACTAAAAAAATAGCAAAAAACTGCCATGTTTCAACATTATATATTAATTCAAATTTGAAATATCATTATAAGTCCATAGGAGTATTATTGCCAATTTTTTAATTGAGCAAAAAAGTTAATGATACATCATTTTTAATAAAAAGTGAGCATGTTATAGAAGATCTTTAGACGTAAAATGTGTTACATAAATATGATAATACTGTTACGTATAATCTTATGCTTAAAATTAAATTATGTTACGTTCCTCATGGTATTAGAGAACACATATATAGTGCTAATTCTCAATAACGTGTTTTGTTTTATTAGCAAACTATCATTAATGTGTTTTTTAATTATCTATCTTTTTCAATCCTCTCAAGTCTCAACCTATAATATGTTTCTCTTGCAAATACGATGTACTCCATATCCTGAACCAGAACGCGATGGCTGAAACCAAATTTTTGGACTCTGGACACCCGCTCGATTGAAAAAGGCTAACTATCCCCCAAAGTTTAAAATCGTTTATTTAATTTAACTTTCATCATACTAAAATTTAGTAAATGAAACTTAATCTATATCTATTATATATTATTATATATATTATATTATATTATATTATATATATATATATATATATATATATATATATATACATATAACGTGTTGGCCTAAGGAAATTTCTTCCCTTTTTTGTGAAGATTAAGATACCCCTATTTAAATTATATTGTGGTTTTTAATTTTTCTATATTTTATTTATATTTATATTTATATTTATTTATTTATATTTATATTATATTATATATACATATAAAAGTACGAGTTGGCCTAAGGAAATTTCTTCCCCTTTTTTGTGAAGATTAAGATACCCCTATTTAAATTATATTGTGATTTTTAATTTTTCTATATTATTTTATTATTATTATTATTATTATTATTATTATTATTATTATTATTATTATTATTTTTTACTACATATAAAAGTACGAGTTGGCCTAAGGAAATTTCTTCCCTTTTTTGTGAAGACTAATATACCCCTATTTAAATTATATTGTGGTTTTTAATTTTATGGCGAAAAGGTAAAAAAAAAAATCCTAGAAGTATAATTAGACAAGAAGTATATCCTACATCAACCTCATAATTATCTTTTAAAGTTTTACAACTAATTAAAACATTAATGTAACAAAAAAATAAATTATTCTATTTTTTCAAAAAATTCTTAAAAATTTATTATTTATTAAGGAACCTCAAAAATATTAAAAAGATTGAAAAAAAAAATTATGTCACATTCATGCTACATGAATAAAAAAAAGTTACTATTTAGTTAACTAAAAAGATGTATAATTGGCTTAAGCCAAAAAAAATCAGAAGATAGAAATAGTTAAAATCAACAATTCGATCAAAAATATATGATAAAAATAGTAAAATCCATGGAAAAACGGATCATATAGAAAGAAAAGCGAGTTAAAGCAAAAAAAAATCGTGAATTGATCAAAAAAAAAAAAAACAAGGTTAACCGGCAAAAAAATGGGTAAAACCGATAAAAAAAATTGAATGACATCGGTTAAACATGGGATAATAAAAAAAATGGATCAAATTGATAAAAAAAAAGGTGAAACAAGTGAGAAAATATGTTAAATAAGCTAAAAAATAAGTAAAATCAGACTAAAATTGGGTTAAACCGGAGAGAATTAGTGAACTGATTAACAAATGTGAAAATCTAATGGGTTAACTTGAGAATGGATGGATCGATTAATAAACTGGACAAACCATAAAAAAATTGTCAACGAATGGGTTAAAATAACAAAAAAGAAATGATAAACTCAATGTAAAAGCAGGTATAATCGATATTTCTTTCCTAAGTTTTTAGGAAATTATAACTTATTAAAGAACCTAATATAGGAATAAAAAAAAAAGCTATTTAGTTAACTGAAAAACTTATATATAATCAAAACATAGATTGGTTAAAATTGGTGAAAAATGGTAAAATTCTTTTTAAAATATGTATAATTAAAAATGGTATAATCAATGAAAAAATGAGTTAGATAGAAGAAAAACGAGTTAAAGGAAAAAATGGTGCAATTGATAAAACAAAGAGGTAAGCCGGCAAAAAATGGGTAACTGGTAAAAATGAATGATATTGACTAAACATGGGATAACAAAAAATAAATGGTAAACTCAATGTAAAAGGAGATAAAATCGATTAAATAAAATGTTACAATAACAAAAAAAAATGATAAACTTAGTGTAAAAGCAAGTTTACTCGACAAAATTGAGAAAAATTGGTAAAAACCGGTTAGATTAGTTAAAAAATGGATTAGGCATGTGATTGAAAATGAATGAACTCATAAAAAAATGTATAAACGGTAAAACTGGTTAAAGGTTAAGATGAAAATATAAAGGCCAAGGAAGAAAATAATTGATATTGTTCATTAGTTCATATAGTTGTCAATGAAGTGTTTGGCCCCAATTATAGAAATTGCTTTTAGTCAATCGTGATTTTAATGGAGTTTGACCCTCACTATCATAATCACTTTTGGGATCTACAGAAGCTAAAAATCAACTTATTTTAGAAGTAACTAAAGTATTACTTTTGCAAAAGCTATTATCCTAAATGAATTTTATCATAATCAATTATTGCCAAAATCCATTTTAGTAAAATTAATTCTCCTATAATTGATTTTCGAAATGCTAGGCCAAACTCACCCTCAGAATAATAATTATGCAGACATATAGTTTTATATTATAAATACTTAGTAATTATAGTTATTTTTTATTTTCAAGTTTTGGTTTTAGCCATTTAGGTAAAAGGTGAAATACATTTCCCCCCTTAAAGTATGGGGGTGGTATCAGTTACCCTCCTAAAGTATCAATTGTAACACTTACCCAATATGTTGTAGTTTTGTAGAGTTTATTCCAAAAATACCCCTGCCCCTTACATAATGAATAAATTTCTTTATTAAAATAAATGTGTCTCTTTATTAATTATTAATCCATTCATCCATCAAACAACATTATGTTTTATTTTTTTTTTATTTTTTTTTTGTTTCCTTCGAATTTATGGTCTCCAATTTCTCTTTATTATTTTCATCTCACTTTTTTCTTTATTTTTGTTTGAATTTGTTTTCTTTATTTTATGTTTCAATTTTTTATCTCAAATTTCTTCTTTATATTTTTCTGAATTTTTATTTGGTGATAATTATCTCATTTATATTCGTGAATTATTATTCAAAATGTTGCTTAACTATCCTTTAAATTATTTTTTGCAAGATTCGAGTTTAACACCAAATAATATCATGTGTTAATTTCTTCATTCCTTTATCAAATAATAAAATCCTTATTAATTATGAATTTATCCATCCATCAATCAAACAATATTATGTTTCAATTTCTTCATTTATTTTGTTTCCTTCGGTTATAAAAGAATAAGATGAAAATGAAGAAAAAAATGAGATTGAAAAAAGGAAGCTAACAAAGAAACGAAGAAAAACATAATGTAGTTTGGTGGATCGATGAATGGATTCATAAGATGCAATTTTATTTTGATAAAGTAATTATAAAAAAGTTTATGAAAGGGGTGTCGGTATTTTTGGAATAAATACTACAAAATTATAACATAGGGGGGTAAGTGTTACAAAGATACAATAGGGGGTAATTGATACCATTTTCATACTTTAAGGGGGGAAACTGTATTTCATCCTTTAGGTATTTATGATAATAACTTCAAATTCTTGGGAACAACATATTAATAATTAAAGCGATTTAGTCAAATAATTATGTGATATGTCACTAAGACCATAATATGATGAAACATTATTATATGATTTAACTAACATAAGAAATTAGTTAGTCACGGAAAAAAAACTGAAATAGAAAATTGGTTGAATCAACATAATAATAGGTAAAATCTACTAAAATTGGATTCAATCGGATAGAATGGATAAATTGATTAACAAATGGGATAAAACACAAAAACGAGTGAAATTGATCAAAGAACGTGTTAAAATAACTAAACTCAGTGTAAAAGCGGGTGCAATCGGTAATACATTAGACAATTATTAAGAAATGATCAATTATTAAAGAACCTTTGAAAAAACCACCTTTGTGCTATATAAATATAATAAAGTACTGCTTAGTTAACTGAAAAACTTATAAATAGATTAAGTTAAGAGGAATCAAAACGTATAAATGGTTAAAAGTGGTGCTAACTGGTAAAATTCGATTAAAAAATATATGATAAAAATGAAAAAATATGTTAGATCGTATAAATAATTATTAAGCAACAAAAAATGATAAAAATTGATAAAATAATGAAGAAAATCGGTAAAATATTGAAAGACATCGACTAAACACATGATAACAAAAAACTGGTCAAATTGACAAAGAACAAGAACAAAAAGACGATTTAAAATTACCAAAAAAAAAGGTGAAATAGTCGAGAAAATATGATAAATCCGCAAAAGAATAAGTAAAATCGACTTAAATTTTGTTAACAGGAGAAAATGAGTGAATTCATTAACGAATGTAATAAACCACAAAAATTGGTGAAATTGGTGAAAAGACGGATTAAAATAACACAAACTGGTTTAGATGGAACTATTAAAGTCAAAGAAGAAAATAATTGATATTATTCATTAGCTCAAATGGTTGTTTTAGAATAATAGTTATGTAGACATGTAGTTTTATATTAGAATACTTAGTAATTATAGCTATTTTTAATTTTCAAGGGTTAATTTTTACATATTTATGATAACAACTTTAAATTTTTGGGAACAACAAAGTGATTTAATCAAAGAAATTATGTGGTATGTCATTTAGATCATAATATGATAAAAAATGATGATATAATTCAACTAACATAAGAAATTAGTTAATCACGTGCAAACATAAGAAGAGAAAATCCAATAGATGAGTAGTACCTACCAAGCTTGGGATTCCAGATTATCAGTGGTGGTCTGAAGCCCTTCACGGAATAGCGAGATCGCCCGGGACTCGATTTACGAGACTTGTCCCGAGTGCTACGAGCTTCCCGCAAACCATTCTCACTGCAGCAACGTTCGATATTCATGTTTTTGAAGGCACTAGAAAAGTGCACGTGTTTTGCACGTGATTAACTAATTTCTTTTAATCAAATTAGAAAAGTGCACGTGCTTTGCACGTGATTAACTAATTTCTTATGTTAGTTGAATTATATCATCATTTTTATCATATTATGATCTAAATGACATACCACATAATTTCTTTGATTAAGTCGCTTTAATTATTACTTTGTTGTTCCCAAAAATTTAAAGTTGTTATCATAAATATCTAAAAAATCAACCCTTGAAAATAAAAAATAACTATAATTACTAAGTATTTCTAATATAAAACTACATGTCTACATAACTATTATTCTAAAGCAACCATTTGAGCTAATGAATAATATCAATTATTTTCTTCTTTGACTTTAATAGTTCCATCTAAACCAGTTTGTGTTATTTTAATCCGCCGTTTCACCAATTTCACCAATTTTTGTGGTTTATTACATTCGTTAATTAATTCACTTATTTTCTCCGGTTAACAAAATTTAAGTCGATTTTAATTATTCTTTTGCTGATTTATCCTATTTTCTCGACTATTACACGAAAACTCCAGAGGAAACTGCTGCTTTGGCTGTGAATTCAGCTGGGTGTTTATTATGAAATTAAGATATATACATGTTCATGTTGAAAAATTTACACCAAATATGTGCTGGATTTGAAAAGCAATAAATATGATGTCGAAATTCAGCGATGTCAAAAATCGATTTCCTCCAACTCGCGCAGATTCTACGCTTTCCTCAAAACAATATTCGCCCTCACACTGTGTAAACGAGTTCTACAGCGAATTTGTCCCAGGAGACAATGGAGCCCAATAATAAACTGTTTGTTTGTTTGCGAATTACATTTTCGAAAACAAACTCAAATACTCAAGTACAAAGAACCCAAAAATGTTGATTGAATTTCTACTGAAAATAAAGCAAAATTTATAATATAAGTATGAAAGAAAAATCAAAACAAAACACTTCAGTAGTTGTGCGTAAGAGAAAATGGCATAAGTTTAATTTTTTTTCTATGTCTAAAGCCGTGAGATCATGTGTATATATATCAATGCATACACCTTTTCCTTAAAGACACACTGCTTTGATATATAGCAACTACTGAAGTGTTTTGTTTCCTTAAAGACACACTGCTTTGATATATAGCAACTACTTAAAGACACACTGCTTTGATATATAGTTAATCACGTGCAAAGCACGTGCACTTTTCTAATTTGATTAAAAGAAATTAGTTAATCACGTGCAAAGCACGTGCACTTTTCTAGTGCCTTCAAAAACATGAATATCGAACGTTGATGCAGTGAGAATGGTTTGCGGGAAGCTCGTAGCACCCGGGACAAGTCTCGTAAACCGAGTCCCGGGCGATCTCGCTATTCCGTGAAGGGCTTCAGACCACCACTGATAATCTGGAATCCCAAGCTTGGTAGGTACTACTCATCCATTGGATTTTCTCTTCGAATGTTAGCCTAGAAAAGAAAATCCAATGGATGAGTAGTACCTAGGACAAGTCTCGTAACCCGAGTCCCGGGCGATCTCGCTATTCCGTGAAGGGCTTCAGACCACCACTGATAATCTGGGAATCCCAAGCTTGGTAGGTACTACTCATCCATTAGGATTCATTGTGGTGGTCTGAAGCTCTTCACGGAATAGCGAGATCGCCCGGGACTCGATTTACGAGACTTGTCCCGGGTGCTACGAGCTTCCCGCAAACCATTCTCACTGCAACAACGTTCGATATTCATGTTTTTGAAGGCACTAGAAAAGTGCACGTGATTAACTAATTTCTTTTAATCAAATTAGAAAAGTGCACGTGCTTTGCACGTCATTAACTAATTTCTTATGTTAGTTGAATTATATCATCATTTTTTATCATATTATGATCTAAATGACATACCACATAATTTCTTTGATTAAGTCGCTTTAATTATTACTTTGTTGTTCCCAAAAATTTAAAGTTGTTATCATAAATATCTAAAAAATCAACCCTTGAAAATAAAAAATAACTATAATTACTAAGTATTTCTAATATAAAACTACATGTCTACATAACTATTATTCTAAAGCAACCATTTGAGCTAATGAATAATATCAATTATTTTCTTCTTTGACCCTAATAGTTCCATCTAAACCAGTTTGTGTTATTTTAATCCGCCGTTTCACCAATTTCACCAATTTTTGTTGTTTATTACATTCGTTAATGAATTCACTTATTTTCTCCGGTTAACAAAATTTAAGTCGATTTTACTTATTCTTTTGCTGATTTATCCTATTTCCTCGACTATTACACGAAAACTCCAGAGGAAACTGCTGCTTTGGCTGTGAATTCAGCTGGGTGTTTATTATGAAATTGAGATATATACATGTTCATGTTGGAAAATTTACACCAAATATGTGCTGGATTTGAAAAGCAATAAATATGATGTCGAAATTCAGCGATGTCAAAAATCGATTTCCTCCAAGTCGCACAGATTCTACGCTTTCCTCAAAACAATATTCGCCCTCACACTGTGTAAACGAGTTCTACAGCGAATTTGTCCCAGGAGACAATGGAGCCCAATAATAAACTGTTTGTTTGTTTGCGAATTACATTTTCGAAAACAAACTCAAATACTCAAGTACAAAGAACCCAAAAATGTTGATTGTATTTCTACTGAAAATAAAGCAAAATTTATAATATAAGTATGAAAGAAAAATCAAAACAAAACACTTCAGTAGTTGTGCGTAAGAGAAAATGGCATAAGTTTAATTTTTTTTCTATGTCTAAAGCCGTGAGATCATGTGTATATATATCAATGCATACACCTTTTCCTTAAAGACACACTGCTTTGATATATAGCAACTACTGAAGTGTTTTGTTTCCTTAAAGACACACTGCTTTGATATATAGCAACTACTTAAAGACACACTGCTTTGATATATAGTTAATCACGTGCAAAGCACGTGCACTTTTCTAATTTGATTAAAAGAAATTAGTTAATCACGTGCAAAGCACGTGCACTTTTCTAGTGCCTTCAAAAACATGAATATCGAACGTTGCTGCAGTGAGAATGGTTTGCGGGAAGCTCGTAGCACCCGGGACAAGTCTCGTAAACCGAGTCCCGGGCGATCTCGCTATTCCGTGAAGGGCTTCAGACCACCACTGATAATCTGAAATCCCAAGCTTGGTAGGTACTACTCATCCATTGGATTTTCTCTTCGAATGTTAGCCTAGAAAAGAAAATCCAATGGATGAGTAGTACCTAGGACAAGTCTCGTAAACCGAGTCCCGGGCGATCTCGCTATTCCGTGAAGGGCTTCAGACCACCACTGATTGGACCACCACAATGAAGCCCAATAATACACGTCTCCATTGGAAGGCCTAACGGATTCAGTTCCAATGATTTATGACCCCGGCTGCATAAATGTGTTTTGTAAGGTGGCTCGAATAGAAGATTCAAAGAGAATAGCAGCTTCAGAAGATGCTGTGGTTTTAGTTATGTGTTCGGATCAATCTATTGAGAGAGAGACCATGGATAGAGTCGATATTACTCTTCCTGGACAACAACAACTTTTGGTATCTGAAGTTGCGAAGGTATCAAAAGGACCTGTGATTCTTGTCATAATGTCTGGAGGGGGTATGGTGTTCAGTTTGCAAAAGATGATCCCAAAATTACTAGCATTCTTTGGGTTGGTTTTCCGGGAGAAGCTGGAGGAGCTGCGATTTCGGACATAATATTTTGATATCACAGTCCAAGTAAGCGCCCACCCCCACCCGCCCACCAAAAAAAAAATTCTTGATTCTACTACCTCCTGAAAAATTCATGAACGCGATTCTCACTTGATTTGTGGTGCAGGTGGAAGACTACCGATGTCTTGGTATCCACAATCCTACACGGAACAAGTTGAAATGACTAATATGAACATGAGGACGAACCCTAAGACAGGGTATCCAGGACGAACATACCGTTTCTACAAGGGTCCAACGGTCTTTCCCTTTGGTCATGGGCTGACTTATTCTGAATTTAGTCACAATTTAGTTGATGCTCCAAAACTCGTGTATGTGCCGTTGGAAGAAGGGCATGTTTGTCTTTCATTGAAATGCAAATCCATTGATGCTTTGGAGGAGACGTGCAAGAATTTGGCTTTTGATATTAATTTGAGAGTCAAGAATGTAGGGAAAATGAGGGGAAGTCATACCAATTTATTGTTTTCGAGTCCTCCTCAAGTGCATAATTCACCTCAGAAACAACTAATGGGATTTGAAAAGTTGCATTTGATGCAAGAGGAAGAAGGGATGGTGAGATTTAATGTACATGTTTGCAAGCATTTGAGTTTGGTGGATGAAAATGGTCATAGAAAAATTGCTTTGGGACAACATGTGCTTCATGTAGGAAGCTTGACACATTTCTTGAATGTGGGGATTTGATTTAATTATATTTCATTGCTGTCTATGGATTAGAATTGTGGACCTTCTTGTAAATTAATCAACTTGTATGATGGAGTTAATTAATATGCGTAAGAATAAGCAATTGATGAATACTTATATATATACCCTTTTTAATTAATAATGACTTATGAATGAATTTGTTGATGATATTGGAACTTGATGTATAATATATTCTTATTCTTATGGTGTAATAACTTATGGATGTAAACAAGTCGAGCAAAATCAATGACACATTTTTCTTGTTTTATTTATAATGAAACTCGAGATTATATTTGAAAATGGATCGGAGTTGGAACTGATAACTTTGATAAATGTGCAAACTATGATTTGAATGTTAAATATATATATATAACTCAATCGAGATTATATTCGAAATTGAATTATTAAAGAAAGTCGAAATTGCTAATTGTTGTTAATGCGTGAACTATGATTTGATAATTAAATATATAATATGATACTTGGATGAGTTATGGACGAGATGTACGTACGTATACGAGTTACACTCGATTACCTTTATTTTCTTTCATTTTCCTACATGTGTTTTGATATACCTAGCTAATGGAGTGAAGTTTTAAAATACTCTATATTGTAAAAATAACAAATGTTATTCAATTTTAATTTGTAATATATATAATTAAATTTAAATGACCTTTTATTAATAGAATTCAAGCATTATCTTTTACATTTTGGTTTACACTTTTTTTTGGCCAAGATAGGAATGTTATCAATTGATGTTGTGAATTTGATAAACTAACTAAAAGCTATTCCAAGTGATAAATGACAATTCTATACCCAAATCGGATCTGACCGGACTTAAAACATTCACATATCAAAAGATCTAATAATAATAATAATAATAATAATAATAATAATATGTAAAAAATTATTAAATAGGATTTATAATTTGGACTGAAATGCTTCAAATTTATAAATTATGGGATAAATTTATCGCCCTGAAAATATATGGGGCAAACTTTGACAACATTCTATAACTATAGAATTCTATCAATTTCCTCTAAAAAATTAATAGAAGTACCAAATGTGTCTAAGACCGTTAACTTTTGATATCAAATGTGACCTTGTGATTTCAGATCCTATATGACCAGATACATTATACATTATGAATAGACGACGGCCAATAATGATGTTTTCTTCTTCAACTCAAGTTTAGCCTATTTAATGATGATTCCTTTGTAATAAATATGAGATTCTGGATTAAAAAAATTCAAAAAATTAAAGAGACCAATCTCATTATATGGTTACCAACTATAAACGCATTTTTTCACTATAAAATAACCCATATATGCACCAACCAAACAATTTCATATACAAATTATTTATATAAAACATGGGAGCAGCCAAATCTCTTGTGATTTTTGCTCTCCTTTTTTCCATATTGGCCACGGCCGCGTTTGGAGACATACCCGAAGGTTGGCGGCCAATCAAGAATTTGAACGACCCGGAGGTGGTGGGTATCGCAAAGTTCGCCGTGGCGGAGTACAACAAAACTTCTAAAAAGGCGTTGGTGTTAGTATCTGTGGTGAAAGGAGAAGCTAGGCCGTCTTTTCGATTTGAAAGCATGATTTACCATCTTGACATTTACGCCAAGGACAGCGCCGCCGCCGCCGCCGAGCCCGCGGGGAAATATGTGACTTTTGTTGATGACAACACGTCCAAGAAAGTCAGGGCGCTGGTCGCATTTCACCGGATTTATAATTAATATTAAGTTAGACTATGAAATATAATTAAGTCCATATTTTTAATTTATTTATTCTCTCTCGATCAATTTGTGTTGCTGTTTCTTCCATTTATATATGTAATCACTAGTTAACATTTTTAGACTTAGATAAAATTATGGAAAGTTGAAAATCAATTCAAATTATTCGATATTCGGTTCAATCTCATTCGATAAAAGTTCGTTTGAGCTCGATTTATCATAAAAATCACACAAACTCAGACATAATATATTGTTTGATAATTTTTGAAGCTTAACTCAGTCTTGACTCTAAAACTAAAATTCGACATAATATATGTAAAAATATCAAGTAATTATATCAATACATCAATACAAAATCTCAGTCACTATGAAATTGACCAGAGTTAATTAAGGAAAATTCTAATTATTGACTTATCCTTTTCTAATACGGAGTATTATATTATCTATAGTCTTCCTAGAATTAATTTCATGAGTTGGAACTTTGGGGAGTTTTATGCACCTAATTGTTGAAATAGTAGATAAATGTTGCTGAATTGCTGAAATATTCGCATGATTTTATGCTTTAATTAGATTTCAAAGCAAATACCCATTTATGCCCCCATGGTATTACATATCAGGTAATTGTTCTACGGTTCTTCTTTTTCTGTTAAAGCAACTTCAACCTAGAGGGCTTTTCACAGCCCAAGAGTGTCAATTTTTACCCGGATAAATTTGCATCCCCTGAGCACAGTCTCCAATTTATAGAGTTGTCTCCTCCAATTAATAAAAAAAAAAAAAAACCTTCCCCATAATATGTAATTTTATCTATTTATATAAGTTGTTATATGTATCAAAGTACGTATAACAATTTTTGGCGTAATTTAATGCAATACATTTTGTCATAATTGTACATTTAATATTTATGCTATATCTAATTATACACTCAAAAACACACAAAAAAAAAAACAATCAGAGCAACTTTGCCTTATTCTAAGAAACTAATAATTGAATAAACGAAATCCCATATCACGATAATTAGTACTAAACTTAGTTTAATCAACAAAAATACAAAACAACAAATCAAAATCAATTTTTTTGGTTTCTCTTTTCCAAAATCATACCTGTAACGGAGAAAATTGAGCAATGAAATTAGGCAAACCAAACTTTGCATCACCAATTTGACAAGCTGTCATATTTTTGGGGATTCTTGGGGAGGCGGAGTTGAATCGGTGTGACGATGGCAGCGGAGGACTTGAGCAAACCTAAATTTCTTCTGATGGGCGAACACGAACAGGAGGGTTACGGTTACGGGATTTTTAAGAAGAATAGAAAGAAGGGGAAGGAATCACGATGACAACAGCAGTAGTGGAGGACTTGAGCAAAAGCTCAAATTTCTTCTCATAGGCGAAGACAAACATGAGTCGGGTTATGAGATTTTTTGGGGAATAGAAAGACGAAGGAATTGCTTAGGGAAAAAAGAAAAAAGGGGAAAGAAATAATAAAAATAAGATTAACAGGTTAAACATGCCACCTTTTGTCAATTTATTTTTCATATTTTTAATATGTTGAATTTTATGTAGTATTGATGGGTTTTTTGCACTTTGCACTCCCGAAACATGGGAAATAGGCACTTTGCACCCTTGAAACTTAGATTTAGCACTTTGCACCCTCGAAATATGAAAAATGCAGCACTTTGCACCCTCTTTTATTTTCAAGCAAAAACTCAAGGGCAAAATAGGTAATTCTATTGTAAATCTTTGGCACTTTGCACCCGCAAAATAAAATTAGCACTTAAAACTCCCTAATTAAGAACAAATCAACAACTTGCACCCCCGAAACATAAAAAGGAGGACGAAAAATGCGGTTCACTCTTTGTTTTGGCTTGTGATAGAATTGTTTGAAAATTTTGAGAGATGGTAAATTAATTTCAGAAAATAAATATATATTTGTTTCCTTTTTCCCAAATACAAAATAGTTTTGAAAAATGCGAGACAAACAAGTCGGGAATGTTTTTACGTTGCCATTATTTCGTTCATCTCCGTTGTATATATATACAATTACTGCACTTCATATATTTACTAATCTGAACCGGTCCATTTAAAGGCAAATTTTACTTTTTTTATGATGCATATTACAAAATTTTATGTGAATTGTGATATATGATTATGTTCAGGTAATGGTCAGATACATATCAAACATGTCACATAGGCAAATTTGAAAATGATTAATAAAAAAATATGAAAGATGCGGTCGAGTGACACATATCGGACACATCTAAATACTTGAGGATATTATACATTGCCTAAAAATATCAAGGTGATTTTCATTAAATTTTTAAATTTTTTACGTTTAATGTGTGGATTTCAGCGATGAAAATGAAAAGAAAAATGCAAATGAATAATAAATAAATATCACGGTTGTGTCGTTGAATACAAAAGAAAATATTTTTCTTACTATTTTACTCACTCAAATTCAAAAATTAAATATAATCTAAAAATCATAATTTGCTTTTCATGTAGAAGTTATGCCTTGGGCAAATCTTGAGAGGGGTGAGAAGTGGGATTATATCGTTGAAAAGACTAGGTTATCTTTGATAATGATTTGACTTTGATTTAGTTTATTTATTGATCTTTTTCTCCTGCTCAGCTTAAGTTACTAAATGTAGCATTAAAATGTCTTACATTTTCCTTGTTTTTAACTTAACATCACAGAAAATTAATAAAATAAAATTACAAACTTATTTTATGTTTTTTAATCTGAAAGATCTTCAGTACCTACGAAAACCCAGATGTACCGTTACACCTTTTCTAGTGGAATTGTATCATATTAACATTAGATTCAAAAATAAATTTGTATACACTTTTTATTTATTTTGGTAGAAAGTATTTAAATTAATTTGAGTACATTAATTTGAATATTAATGTATCTGCTAGAAAAATGAAAAAAGTGTTTGGAGTGACTCAAGTCTATTTGTTGTAGTGATACGTAACGTGTACCATGATCAAGATGCCGTGTTGCAGATATTAGACTTTATTCAATTATAATTAATTTTCAAATTTCTTAGGTTTTTTAGCGGGATTTGTTATGGCGTTTGAAAATTTTGGTTAATTTTCTTCTGAAATATAAAAATGTATTTGACTTAAGTTTTGATACGCTAATATTAGAAAGACAAGGTACTTCGAGTATAGTATTAATGTGTTTAATTGTGTGGCTTCGGTAAAAGTAAACTGTATAATAATTTGATATATGAAATACAAACTTTTAAATATTTCGGCACTTTGCATCATGACTTAAAAGTTTTAGCACTTTGCACCCTAAAAATATAATTGATTTGGCACTTTACACCCTAGTGTGTGTTTTAGTGAGAAAATTCATTGATAGAAGGGTAGAATATTTTATTTTAATTTTTTTTTTCACTTTGAACCTTGGCAATATAGATTTTGCACCCTTAAAATATAGAATGTTCGCATTTTGCACCCTAAAATTATGAAATATTAGCATTATTCACCCCTATTTAAATTTTTTGGCACTCTGCACCCTAAAAATATAATTGGTATGACATTTTGCACCCTATTGTATTTTTCTTAAAAAAAAAGACTCATGAATTAATGTCGGCGATGTAGAGATAAAATGGTCATGTCTATGCACAACAATTATAAACTTGTTATCCTAAATTTATTTTACTTTATGATGACTTATATTAATATAACATTTTCTTTCTACAAATTAGATTAAAAAAAAGGCACTGTCTTCATTTTATTTTCATGTATCCTCAATATTATTTACTTTATATCTAAAATACACGTTTTCGTATCTAACACATTATTATATTGCATGTTATTTACATAATTTAGATTATTATATTAAGTCGGGGTTGAAAATGCCAGAAATTATATTTTTTGGGTGTGAAGTGCAAAATTTTTTTATTTCAGAGTGCAAAGTGTCAAAATCTATAGTTTTAGGGTTTAAAGTGCCAAAAATATTAAAAAATAACTATTGTACTTTTCAATAAATTATTTTTTTGTTCAAAACACACGCTAGGGTGCAAAGTGCCAACTAAATTGTATTTACAAGGTGCAAAGTGCCAAAACTTTTAAGTTAAGTTACAATATGCCAAAATTTTATAATTCCGAGATGCAAAGTGCCAAAAGCCCGTTAATGTAACATAAAATAAAAATTGTTAAAAAGTGAAACACGGTCTAATAAAAGTTCTTGATTGGCCTTTCTGTTCTAGCATTAATATATATATTGTCATGTGATAGAGAGAGAATTTTGATATGAAAAGTTGTTACGAGGTCGAATTATTTGTTCTAAAAGTATATGTTGCTAGTAAAGTAGTACCACTAACATATGTCATCATAATATTTTGCATGTATCTATTATGTCATTTTCATGATAATTTTATATGTAAGAAACTCGTCAGGATTCACTTCATTATTACATAATTACATTTAATTGAATAAGATTGACCATCGGTTAGGCTAATTGGCTATCTAGAGAACAATTTGCAAGTTAGAAAATAACAAAATTTACGAAAAGGATTAAGGGCCTATTTTGATTGGTTCTGACTTGGTTTCATAGGTCTCGATTTTGGAAAAAATGTTTGGGTGGTTTCAGTGAAACTTTTGAAACCTCATTTGGTTAGGTTTTGGATATTGGATTTTGTGATTTTTGAAAAAGTAGAAACTCCACTTGGATTGGTCTTGGATGTTGGGATGTGAGGAAAAAAGTAGATGGTAGATATTAAATCAATGTCTTTTTTAGAGAGTTTTGGGGAAAAAATAGATGGTAAGTGTCAAATCAATGTTTTATAGATTTCAAAAGTTTAGGTATAGATTTGTGAATAAGTTTGTGATGAGTTATCATGGATCTGATGAAAACTCATTTGAAAGAGTTTTGATCCGATATCGTGAAACCCGCGATGACTGAGCCAAAGCCCTTCCTCATAGAGCCTAATAAGATACTCAAAGTGAAGTTTGTTTAGCTCTCTATTGAGACTCTTTCGAGTTTGATGTTTTTAAAAACTGAATTTAAATAAAATAACAATTGTAAAGATGATAGAAATGATCAAATCAACTTAAACAGTATTTTATTAGATTCGTTCAACAGTTTCTACCACGACGATGATAAAAGAAAAAATAAGTAAAAATGCAAAAATATTCTTCATGTTTTGTCTAATTAGGAACTAAAAAAATAGCAAAAAATTAAACTGCCATGTTTCAACATTATATATTAATTCAAATTTGAAATATCATTATAAGTCATGAATAGGAGTAGTATTGCCAATTTTTTAATTGAGCAAAAGAGTTAAATGATACATTATTTTTAATAAAAAGTGAGCATGAGACTACTACGAATTTAATTTTTTAAATAATATGGGTGTTTTGCATTTAAATAGTACCTCTATAAATTATGTTACACATACAACGAATGAAATACACTGTATATTGAATCGGGTTATAAATAATAATAAAATAGAACACAAGTATTTTCTTGCTAATAAAAATAACACGAGTATTTATGCCAATTAAACAAAGCTCATGTTTTTTTTTCTTTTTAATATCACTCAGTAATAAAAGGGAAGTTGCAATGCTCACCATATGTTCTCTTATACCATGATTAAAAATCTATGGTGCACGTAATTTAATTATTAGCATCCGATTATATTATGTACAAATAAATGTGGGATTTACCGGATTGATATTTTGGCCCCTAATGTGAACATATTTCCCGAGATGGGGTAGAGGCCAAAACACCATATCTACGTCAATGGTTTGAAACAAAGAGATGATGGTGATATAAACATTTCCATGACACCCTTTATTGAAAACCTTTTAACGTATATATGCAATTGAAAAAAGCTAACTATCCCCCAAAGTTTAAAATCGTTTCTTTAATTTAACTTTCATCATACTAAAATTTAGTAAATGAAACTTAGTCTATTCTATATTTTATTATTATTATTATTATTATTATTATTATTATTATTATTATTATTATAATAATAATAAAAGTACGAGTTGACTTAAGGAAATTTATTCCCTTTTTGGTGAAGCTGAGACTAATATAAATATACCCATATTTAAATTATATTGTGAAATTTAATTTTATGGCAAAAAATAAAAGAAAAACATCCCAGAAGTATGATTAGACAAGAATTATATCCTACATCAACCTTATTATTATCTTTTAAAGTTTTACAACTCATTAAAACATTAATGATAACAAAAAAATAAATTATTCTCTATTTCTTCAAAAATTTCTTTGAAAAGTTCTTAAAAAGTTATTGGAAAAATAGCATTTTTAGTCCTTAAGTTTTACTAGTCCGCAAAAGTAGGACACTTAAATCTCCGGCAAGCATTTTTAGTCCCATAAGTTTAGTAAGTCTGCGAAATTAGGACATTTAAATATCCGGCAAGCATTTTTAGTCCCATAAGTTTCACAAATCCGCAAAAAGTAGGACATTTAAATATTCGGCAAGCGTTTTTAGTCCCTTAAGTTTCACTTGTCCGCGAAATCAGGACACTTAATTTTTCAGCAAGTATTTTACGTCCCTTAACTTTCACAAGTCGGCAAAATCAGGACACTAAATTTTCCAGCATGCAAGATACGTCCTATAACTTTTCTATACCCGCAAATTTAATCCATTTGACTGCAATTATAGTCCACAATTTGCCAAAAATTGCATAATTGCCCATTGGACAATTAATTTGAGAATTTTGCCACATTGAACAATTAATTTAGGGATTTTGCCAAACTGGACAATTAATTTGAGAATTTTGCCACACTGAACAATTAATTTAGGGATTTTGCCAAACTGTACAATTAATTCGGGGATTCATGTGCTTTATTTGTAAAATTTAGAGCATCAACTTACGTAAGTACTTATTTATAGAATAGTGTTCTTTGTTTTCAATAGTTGTACTATTTAATGTTATGAATGAATTAGAAAGCGGCGTATAGCCATTAAATTGAATTTTTTTCCAATATAGCCTTTTAGATAAAAGTATTTCCCAAAATGACTCAAACTAAAAAGTATTTCCCTAAATGTACCTTTTATGAAAAATCGCAGTTGCCAACTGCGATTCTGTATTTTTACGAAATTATGAAAAATAAAATAAAAAAAAATTTACCAAAAATCGCAGTTAGGTAAATTTTTTTTTTTTTTGGTTTTTTTTATTGTAACGAAATTGCCTTGATAAACTAAAAATCGCACAAATAGGTGAAAGTTAAGTGACGTAAAATGCTTGCTGAAAAAGAAGATATGTGCGACTTTTTACTATGTAGATGGATGGTATGCAAATTTAAATAATTAACTTATTATGTTATCTTTTACTATGTAGATGGGTGGTATTATTTTTTTGCATGGATCATTACAAACATAGTGCCAGAAAGCATCTCAAATAAACATTATTAACACAGAAAAAAATGGGTCACACTCTAGCAATATAATTATACTCCAATAGCAATATACTTGAACAATACATGAATGTCTTGGGCACAAATATATTTTACCTGATTATATATAAACATGCTTGATAAGAATGCAGGAGACACTTGATTTATTATTTATAAATATAAGAGATAACACAATGTCATACTTATACTGAAATAGAAGACAAACATTTCATTTAAAATACTATTACTAATAAAAATATCAAATAATTACAAAACTCAAGCCATTTTATCAAAAAAAAAAAAACCAAAAAAAATAAAAAAAAAAAATCTACCAAAAATCGCAGTTGCTAACTGCGATTTTTGGTAAAATTTTTTTTTTTATAATTTTTCATGATTTCGTAAAAATGAAGAATCGCAGTTGGCAACTGCGATTTTTCACAAAAGGTACATTTAGGGAAATACTTTTCAGTTTGAGTCATTTTGAGAAATACTTTTATCTAAAAGGCTATATTGGAAAAAAATTCAATTTAATCTTTCCAATTCATTCATAACATGAAATAGTACAACTATTGAAAACAAAGAACACTATTCTATAAATAAGAACCTACCTAAGGTGATGCTCTAAATTTTACAAATAAAGCACATGAATCCCCGAATTAATTGTCCAGTTTGGCAAAATCCCAAAATTAATTGTTCAGTGTGGCAAAATTCTCAAATTAATTATCCAGTTTGGCAAATTCCCTAAATTAATTGTTCAATGTGGCAAAATTCTCGAATTAATTGTCCAATGGGCAATTATGCAATTTTTGGCAAATTGTGGACTATAATTGCAGTCAAGTGGACTAAATTTGCGGGTATAGAAAAGTTATAGGACGTATCTTGCATGCTGGAAAATTAAGTGTCCTGATTTTGCCGACTTATGAAAGTTAAGGGACGTAAAATGCTTGCTGAAAAATTAAGTGTCCTGATTCCGCGGAAAATAAAAATTAAGGGATGTAAAATACTTTCCGAAAATTTAATTGTCCTGATTTCGCGGACAAGTGAAACTTAAGGGACTAAAAATGCTTGCCGAATATTTAAATGTCCTACTTTCGCGGATTTGTGAAACTTATGGGACTAAAAATGCCTGCCGGAGATTTAAATGTCCTAATTTTGCAGAATTACGAAACTTATGGGACTAAAAATGCTTGCCGGAGATTTAAGTGTCCTACTTTCGCGGACTAGTAAAACTTAAGGGACTAAAAATGCTATTTTGTCAAAAGTTATTACTTATTAAGGAACCTCAAAAATTTTAAAGAGACTGAAAAAAGGTTATGTTACATTCATGCTATATGAATAAAACTATTTAGTTAATTAAAAACATATAATTGGCTTAAGCTCAAAAAAGTCAAAAGATAGAAATTATTAAAATCAATTATTCGATCAAAAAAATATGATAAAAATAGTAAAATCAATGGAAAAGTGGATCATATAGAAAGAAAAGCGAGTTAAAGCAAAAAAAATGGTGAATTGATAAAAAAAAAAAACAAGGATAACTAGTAAAAAAGTGGATAAAACCGGTAAAAAAAATTGAATGACATCGGCTAAATACGGGATAACAAAAAAAAATGGATCAAATCGATAAAAGAACAAACAAAAAAATATGGTGAATTGATAAAAAAACAAGGTTAACGGGCAAAAAATGGGTAAAACCGATAAAAAAAATTGAATGACATCAGCTAAACATGGGATAACAAATCAATGGATCAAATCGATAAAAGAACAAAAATATGAGTTAATTGGCAAAAAAAAAAAAAGTGAAGTATGTGAGAAAATATGTTAAATAAACAAAAGAATAAGTAAAATCAGAATAAAATTGGGTTAAACCGGAGAGAATGAGTGAACTGATTAACAAATGGAAGATCAACTAATGGGTTGACTAGAGAATGGATGGATCAATTAATAAATTGGACAAACCATAAAAAAAATTGTGAACGAACGGGTTAAAATAACAAAAAAGAAATGATAAACTCAATGTAAAAGCAGGTAAAATCGATATTTATTTCCTAAGTTTTTATGAAAATAAAAGGCCACCTTTGGGCTATAGGGATAAAAAAATATTATTTAGTTAACTGGAAAACTTATAATCAAAACATAGAATGGTTAAAATTGATGAAAAATGGTAAAATTCTATTAAAAATATATATGATAAAAAAAATGGTAAATTCAATGGAAAAATGAGTTTGATAGAAGAAAAACGAGTTAAAGAAAAAAATGGTGCAATTGATAAAACGAAGGGGTAAGCCGGCAAAAAATGGGTAACTGGTAAAAATGAATGATATTGACCTAACATGGGATAACAAAAAAATAAATGGTAAACTCAATTAAAATTTTTGGAATCAACATAGTCATAATTAAAGCGATTTAATCAAAAAAATTATTTGATATGTCATTTAGATCATAGTATGATTAAAAATGATGATATTATTCAACTAACATAAAAAATTAGTTAATCACGTGCAAAACACGTGCACTTTTCTAATTTGATTTAAAGAAATTAGTTAATCACGTGCACTTTTCTAATTTTAAAAAAAAATTAATTAATCACGTGCAAAAAAAAGTACTTTTCTAGTATATATATATATGAATTCAGATATGTAAGAAATCATTAGCACTTTCAATCGATCCATGGCCCCCATTCAACATACCCTCCTCTCCTTTGTTTCGCCATCACTACTATCCTATCAAATTTTATTCTTACTGTTTTCCAAAATAAACCAATATTTGCATGTGATATTTCAAAAAATCGAGACCTTCAGTCACTCGAAGTAAAATCCCGAGTGGCTGATCTAATTAGTGATATTTCCAAAATTGAGTAGTACCAGGCTTGGGATTCTGATGGGGGCTATTTTACATATAGATCAGTATTCGAATCATTGAGCTCGTCACGGTCACTGAGCTATTTTACAAAAAATGGGTAACTGGTAAAAATGAATGATATTGACCTAACATGGGATAAAAAAAATGGTAAACTCAATTTTAAATTTTTGGAAACAACGTAACATAGTCATAATTAAAGCGATTTAATCAAATAAATTATTTGGTATGTCATTTAGACCATAGTATGATTAAAAATGATGATATTATTCAACTAACATAAGAAATTAGTTAATCACGTGCACTTTTCTAATTTGATTTAAAGAAATTAGTTAATCACGTGCAAAACACGTGCACTTTTCTAATTTGATTAAAAGAAATTAGTTAATCAGCACGTGTACTTTTCTAGTATTGTAAAAAGTTGAAATTACAGCGACTATCTTTCACCATTCCAATTTAACTAAAGATCCACCTTCCAATAATTATGTATTTCGATTGTTGTATAATTAATGTACGTACATCATTTTAACAATTAACCTAACATCCATCTAATATGTAACGTGTTGGGCCAAAAGTGTCCTTAATTACCGTATCTTAGCATATATGTATGTTTCCATTCTTATGCATGCACCTTTATTGAAGCTTTGTTGTATCTTTCTTCTAGTCTATCATATCAAACTTTATTCTTTCACCAAACAGAATTATTTAAAAGATAATTATTTGTCGTAACACTGAAATAAGAAATTTTGGTGAAAAGGTTGGATACTTGGCAGCAATCCAAAACAAGTATTGCTTATTCTATTATTTTGATTGCCATGCAGTCCGATCCATTACTAACAATTAAAATACAACAACATAAATGCATGTCCGCAAAATATTGAATTATATAATAATAGATTCATATAATTACCAAGAAAATGAACAGGTAACACATGCAACTTAGCTTATTTAATTAAATTATAAACATCTATTAGATAGGATCAGTATGTGTCTTTTTGTAGAAGACATATTACAAAACTGCAACACTTAAAAATTGAGTTTCGAAATAAAAGTATTGATGCACTAATACTATTTCAAAAGTAGCTAGGATGCACCAATAATTTCAAAATGCATGATTTTAGTCTTCTTGATTTCACATTTATATTATCTACAAAAGTTATATTATATCAGGCAAAGTTTGTTAAAAGTTACAATCAGATCAATTTCATGATTTCGTTCATTTAATCATTCAGGACCACCGTTCCACTCGAATGTATATATGTATTGTACGTATTGTATTGTCATTCGATCTCTCCCTCTCTATATATATATGAATTCTTACATATATGTAAGAATTCAGTAGCACTTTCCATCGATCCATGGCCCCCTATGCAACATACCCTCTTCTCCTCTGTTTCGCCATCACTACTATCCTATCAAATTTTATTCTTACTGTTTCCCAAAATAAACCAATATGATATTACGTACGGCTAGTTTATTGTCAATTTTGACCGGTTTGGTTTTAGTCTAATTTTATTCGGATATGATAACTTTTCTCATTGCTAATTTCTTTAGTTATTGGAAGGTGGATCTTTAGTTAAATTGGAATGGTGAAAGATAGTCGCTGTAATTCCAACTTTTTACAATACTAGAAAAGTACACGTGATTTGCACGTGATATTTAATTAATTTCTTTTAATCTAATTAGAAAAATACACGTGTTTTGCACATGATTAATTAATTTCTTTAAATCAAATTAGAAAAGTGCACGTGTTTTGCACGTGATTAACTAATTTCTTATGTTAGTTGAATAATATCTTCATTTTTAATCATACTATGGTCTAAATGACATACCAAATAATTTCTTTGATTTTTAATTATGACTATGTTGTTCCCAGAAATTTAAATTGAGTTTACCATTTTTTTTGTTATCCCATGTTAGGTCAATATCATTCAGTTTTACCAGTTACCCATTTTTTGCCGGCTTACCCCTTTGTTTTATCAATTGCACCATTTTTTTTTCTTTAACTCGTTTTTCTTCTATCTAACTCATTTTTTCATTGATTTTACCATTTTTTTATCATATAAATTTTTAATAGAATTTTATAATTTTTCATCAATTTTAACCATTCTACGTTTTGATTATAAGTTTTCCAGTTAACTAAATAATATTTTTTTTATTCTTATAGCCCAAGTTATAATTTCTATTAAACATTAACACTTAAATTTCAAACTCAAATACTAATTTGACATCCATCCTTGGAATATATATACAATAAATAGTGTATATAGTAAGACAACAATATCACTATATATGAGCACTTATAATAATAAAGAGTGAATACAGTAACAAAAGAATATCATAAACAAATTAGAAGAATTTAAATACTTCAAACGAACTTCGAATCCAGAAATCAAAACACGATCACTGAAGTTAAACTAGAAATTCTCGAAATACAAACTAAGGCAAAAGTCATATAAAACATCCGACAACACATTACATTAAAACTCCACATTAATACTTAGCCTAACCCAAAATACGATCTATACGATCCAAAATTTCATCACTGTCATCATCAGAATCATCCTCATCCATTTCAACCTCAAAGTAACGATCTTCTTCACCACTTCCTTCCTCATCACCTTCTTCCTCGGTTTCTTCTTCATCTTCTTCCTTTCTCTTTACTTCCTCGCCATCCTCCTCCATACCCTCAAACTCCTTATCCACTTCGTCTTCGTTATTTTCTTCTTCCTTCTCACGTTCCCGATCCATATCAATCTGCCGTACCAAACCCTCCCTATAATTAACATAAACTACATTAGATTCTAATCCACCATGCACAATACTTACAATAGAAAAAACAAATTTAAATATAATTTGATATAATACACAAGATTACACTAACCAGTAAGTCTCATCTATGTCATCAACACTTTCTTCTACTTTTGGTTCTCCCTGCTAGATTTTTATAAACTTGTTTATTTGCAAATACATAAAAACAAAAATATTTTTGCTAAATAAACAGTAAATCATCATGATCCTCTAGGCATACCTGAGCCTCATTAGAAACATAATTCATTGGTCTAAATTCACTTACCACCTAAAAAAAAAAAGTTACAAATAAATCATATGATATACCATCCAATTTCGTCCAAATCCAGAAAAATCCTTACCTGCATGATTATTGTGCAACAAGATAATTTCTATCAACTTGTCAAAAGAACAACACATACAATCTAAATATTTATAAAAATACATATAACAAAATAAAAGAAAATTCGAAATAACATAATCTCCAAAACAAACAATACTCCAACAATACGAATCCAAAAAATACTTAAATAACAGAAGAATTCCAAAAAAAAAAAAATTCCTATAACCTTATAACCAAGAACCCCAACACCACATGCAATATTATTTCAATACAAGAAGAAAAAAAAACCTTATATAAATTAAATAGCAGGACAACATTAACAACCACAATACCATCTTCTCCAACAAAAACCACAGACGATTATATAAAATCTACAGGCGAGAATTTTTTTTTTTAACCTGAGCACATTAAATTTCGACCATACATAACTGAACTCTTCTTCAAGAATATGAACAAACAAGATGAATGAGAAAATCGAAATAAGCACACGTTAACAAAAAAAGGGGGCTTCACCTACGACCTGATTCCAACAAAAATAAATATGTCGCTATTAGTGACAGATTAGTAACCAAATACCAACATAATTTCAATTAGAAAATCTACCTTCAATAATAGCGACAAATTACCGATGGAATGTCGACAAAATTATTTTTTGTAGGAATTCGGTTGTTAAGGTGTAGGGAAAAGTTATTCATAGCGACGAAATCATTCCAACGAAAAATTATCCGTCGCTATTTATATTTTAATAACTGAACAGCGACGGAACCATCAACAAAAATATGTTCCGCCAATAATAACGACAAACAACCAACAAAAAATTGGGAAAAAAATATTTTTCGTAGGAAATCGATTGTTAAGTTGTAGGAAAAATTTATCCATAGCGACGAAATCATTCCAACGGAAAATTATCCGTCGCTATTTAGATTTTAGTAACTGAACAGCGACGGAACCATCAACAAAAATATGTTCCGCCAATAATAACGAATAATAACCAACGAAAAATTGGGAAAAAATATTTTTCATAGGAATTCGGTTGTTAAGTTGTAGGAAAAAGTTATACACAGCGATGAAATTGTTCCAACGGAAAATTTTCGTTGCTATTTAGATTTTAGTAACAGAACAGCGACGGAACCATCAACAAAAATATGTTCCGCCAATAATAACGAATAATAACCAACGAAAAATTGGAAAAAATTATTTTTCTTAGGAATACCGTTGCTAAGTTGTAGGAAAAAATTATCCACGGCGATGAAATTGTTCCAACGGAAAATTTCCGTTGCTATTTAGCTCTAGTAACAAATGTGTAACTGAATAGCGACAAAACCAACGATATAAATATGTTTCCCGAATATTTTCATTGATTAAATTCATTTTCCAATGGATTAACCAATTTTTATCGATTCATAAATTTTATATATTTTCACTGATTTTACACTTCGATAAAATTAGTGAAAAAACAAGTTACTTGGCGAAAAAATGTGTAAATCTGTAAATTGGTGGGAAAATGGTGAAGATGGGTTAAGTCATTGAAAACAAGTGATTTCAGTTAAATTCAAGAAAAAAATTGGTGAATTCGATTTAAAATGAGTTTAACCTATCAGGAACATGTAAATTTGATGAAATTCGTAAAAGAATGAATGAAATCGGTAAAAAAAAACTAATTGTTTTGAGACATGTTGAATCAGCTAACTTAGTTAAAAATAAGTGAAGTCGATGAAAAATGGGTGAATACGGTTAAATTTGATTAAATTAGTAAAAAGAGAATGAAAATGGTGGAAGAACTAGTTAAATCGATCAAACTAATGAAAAATGAGTTAAATCATTGAAATAAACTATTAGTTGGCTCATATATATAATTGTCTAATGAAAATACAACAAAGTTGTCCAGGTCAACTGGTTTGATCATTTCATAAGTATATATATATGAGGTCAAAGGTTCAAATCCCACATCCAACAAGTTAATTAAAATTACATTACCTAGTCGTTCGGGCGCACATTGCCTAGGCCAAGCCCAAGCGATACAGAGGCGCCCGAGGCAGCCCCATGAGTGGCCCCGGCGCCTGGGCTATAACAAAGCATGGCCTAGGCGCCTCAGTCAAGCTTAGGCGAGACCTAGACACCTGGGTCAGCCTCAGGCGCGCCCAGGAACGACTCAGTCAATGCTAAGTCGAGGTTCAATTTTTTGCTCCGACCCGATTGCTAGTAACGGAATCAGCAACAAAAACCAAGCATGGCTTAGGTGCCTCAGCCAAGCCCAGACGAGACCTAAGCGCTCGGGTCAGGCTCAGGCGCGCTCAAGAACGACTCAGTCAATTCTAAGTCGAGGTTCAATTTTTTGCTCCGACCCGATTGGTAGTAACGAAATCAGCAACAAATAAGTTGTCACTAAGTTCCAACTGCTTTCCTTCAAATTACTGACAAAAATAAACTAACGGAAATATTTCAATGCTAAATCCGTCAGAATGATTCCAACCGATTGGCGAAAAAATACCGACATATTTATGCCGTTGGAAATCAGTTAGTACCTTTCCTACGCATTTCCAACAACAAAATTGTCACAATAAATAATCGGGCCTGATCGTTCATCCGACGCTTTTTCCAACAAAAATACCTACAAAAACGAACCGTCGCAACATTTACCAACGGAAAAAAAAACCGTTGTTTCATTTACCTACGGGGCCTTCACCTACGAATCAACTAACGGAAAAAAAGCGTCGCTACGCATGAATACCAACGGAAATCAAGGCTTCACCAACGGAATCTGCCATAGGTGAAGCCCAATTTTCTTATAGTTAACTTCTGACTTGGTCATAATTCTCAGCTTAATTATATATATGATATGGTTTCAGAGAAAAATTCAACTCTTTAGTGTTGTAAATTTGAATATTTCATTTTTATTTTTATTTTTTCTGAAAGAATTTTAGATCTGAGGTGTCCTTTGACGAACTTCTTGTCGAAAACGAAGTAGAAGGGGTGAATAATCTTGTGGTCTTATAAAATCAATTTTAAACAAGTACTCCTGCATTATACAGTCAGAGATAATTAAGGTTGCTTGCCTTTAGAAGTTGTTGTTTAATTATATTTCATTGCTGTCTATGGATTAGAATTGTGGACCTTCTTGTAAATCAACTTGTAGGATGGAGTTAATTAATATGCGTAAGAAATAAGCAATTGATGAATACATTCTTTTAATAATGAATTTGTTGATGATCGATATTGGAACTTGATGTATAATACATTCTTATTCTTATGGTGTAATAATGAATGTAAACAAGTCGAGCAAAATCAATGATACATTTTTCTTGTTTTATTTTATATTGGTTTACACTTTTTTTGGGGCCAAAATAGGAATGTTATCAATTGATGTTGTGAATTTGATAAACTAACTAAAAGCTATTCCAAATGATAAATGACAATTCTATACCCAAATCGGATTTGACCAGACTTAAAACATTCACATATATAGCAAAAGATTTAATAATAATAATAATAATGATACGTTAAAAATTATTAAATAGGATTTATAATTTAATTATATTTGCAATTTTGACTGAAATGCTTCAAATTTATAAATTATGGGATAAATTTATCGCCCAGAAAATATATGGGGCAAACTTTGGCAACATTCTATAACTATAGAATTCTATCAATTTCCTCTAAAAAATTAATAGAAATACCAAATTAAATGTGTCTAAGACCGTTAACTTTTGATATCAAATGTGCCCTTGTGATTTCAAATATGTCACTCTTGTGATGCAAATCGAGAAATTCTCCACATACATCCTCTTCGATCCCCAATCTTTTATATTTTCCATAAACATTTTCATTCACAATTTAGCATGTTCTTCATTATGTATTAATTACAATTTATCACCATCATTATAATTATGTTGTATCTATGTAAGTTTTCAATATATTCACATTACACACTTTTTCTCTTATTCAGGAAATACTATGACCAGATACATTATGAATCGAGTCTCGACGGCCAATAATGATGTTTTCTTCTTCAACTCAAGTTTAGCCTATTATTGTTTGTACCCAAAAGATCACCCTCGATTAATCGAGGAATGACGGCTCGATGATTAGCCAAAAATGGCAATAAGGCCGAACCAAGTCACTCCAAACGGGTCGAACCAGATCGGACCCAGGTTGGACCGAAAACTGATCCGACCGAAATCATTAAACGGGTCACGAGCCCAATTTTAGATACGGTCCAATGTTTTATAATTAATTTATTTTGGCCAAGTATAAATCGGCCCATATAATAATTAAGGCCACTAAGTAATTAATTGAATAATTAATTACAATTATTACATAAGGAAAGTGGCCCAATTACTCCAACCGATCAAAAATGGCCCAATAATCCGAATGGCCCATGCGATATTTAATTAAATAATGGATATTTAATTAGATAATGGTTAATTAAAGAGATAAGGCCAATTAGTTAAGTAGTGGCCACAATAATCTCTCTAACCATAACCACTTCCTAATTTATCTTAAAGTGGTTACACAAATTAATTGGCATCACACGTTTATTTCCTCTCACACTCAAATCTGAAAATTAAATAAGGAAGAAAATGGAGGAAATAAACTGCCAAGTAGTGGAGGAAGTGGAGTTTAAAGAATTAGTGGAGATAGTGGGGAAGAAAGTGCATCAGCTCAGCAGTTATCAGCCATCAAGGGAGCAGTTTTTTCCAGCATCAGCTCATCGATCAGCAGCTATAAATACAAACAGGCTGCCATTCGCGCAGGACACACACACAATCAATCAACAACTTTTTCAGTCTAACACTGATCGGCTCAACGCCTCTCCGGAAGTCCAGCGCTCCGCTGCTTCTTTTTCAGCAAACACCCTGTAGAACCCCTGATATCAACCGTCACTCCTCAGCCACCAGCGACCCTCGACAGCCTGAAGTTAAGCCGCCGCCGCCGCCCAAAATCCTCCGCCGCCGCTAAAAATAAGCCGCCGCCGCCGCCGACATTAAGCCGCCGCCGTCGATACTAAGCCGCCGCCGCCGCTGCTTCCGCTGTCCAGGTGCTGTCTCGAGCGAAACCCCTTGATAGCAGGCAGTTAACAGCTGTTTTCTGTCAAGTTATCAGCCCGCCAACTCCTCGATATCAGTCTGTCCCTCCTCAGCCACCAGTGATCCCTGACAGCCTGAAGGCCTGCCGCCGCCGCCGCCGCCGCTCACAGTCAGCCGCCGCCGCCGCCGCCGCCGTCTTCCACCGTCAGCTGACACTGACTCGAGCGATACCACTCATATCAGCAAGTAGCTCGCTGTTAACTGTCATGTAAGTGCCCACGTATTTATATGACAAACTCATCAAGTAGCCATCTGCCTGATGAGCTCGTCGTCAAGTAGCCATCTGCTTGACGGCTATCGGCTGAGTAGCCATCTGCTCCGTCGATGCCTTGGTCAGTGGCCACCCGCTGATCAGGAGCCCGATTGGTGGTTACCCATCAAGGTTGGGCGAACCATTGACGGTGGGTCTCCCGTCGTCAATGTTACTTTCTGTCAACAAGTCGTTTTTCATGCATTATCAGCCCATCGGTGGGTTTACCTGCCGATCAAGGAGTCAATTTTCAGAACTTAAAAGATTTATCAACTCATCTGGCAGACTATGCCGAAACAGGAGACTCATCGTTTTGTATATTTTTGTAATGTTTGTACATCGGGGATCTTGCCAACATTCCTTTGTTTTTAATGGAAGTCGTTTGGCTCGTATGTCTTGACTCTTTTACATAAATATACTTTACGTCAATTGATTTTCATTTGATATGCTGTTTCTGTCAAGCTTATGTTTTCTGTCAAGGTGTATACTTTAATTGATTGACTGTCAAGGCATTTGCTGATTTTCAAATCCGCTGATATGCTAAACAGGCCATCGATTGGTCATAAGTTTTTGGCATTTAAGAGAGATTTTCATAAATTGTTTAAGTCCTGCGGCCAGGCAGGCATAGAAAAGAACTAGGGGTAGTGTTTGCCTACTCTGTCACAATCGTTTAGAAGTCAGCCTTATCAAGACACTTTATTTCGATATCAACATGTCCTTGTCGGGACACTTATATTATCAATCTACTGATATCCACATGTCTTTCTTCAAATCGTTATGTTTGCACGCACAAACATTGGCACGCCCGCATTATTTCATATCATATCGAGGCATTTCGCATCGAGCCATTGGCTCGTCGAGGGATTCACTGACAGGTTTACAACGAACAATATTTTGGCACACCTTGATGCCAACAACGCCTCGATGTCAACCCCTCGACGCCAAGCATCCCTTGATATCAGTTTTACCGCAAACAATATTTTTTGTACTTCTCGATGTCAACGGTCACTCGATGTCGTCGAGGTGTTCCTCGATATTGAATTTATATGCAAACAATTCCTTGATGCCATGTATTGTAATCGATGCAAAATTTATAGCAAACAATATTTTGGCACGCCCAGTGGGACTTGAAAGTCTCTTTGTTGAAAAACCCACCAGCCAAACAGTCTATGGCTCGGGGGGCATGAAAATGATTTTTGCGTTTCAATTAGTTGCCAAAAAACGATTATCAGCCAAGTAACATTGGCTCGCTGACGCTTGATAATCTCTTTGCCAAACAGTCAATCAGTTGATGCTAAACAATTAATCTTTTGCTGTTGTCGAGATAATACCACAGATAACGCGAAAGACTTGATCTACCTTGACGAGGACACGTTCTGACCTAACGCATAATCTGGAAAATCTATCAACGGTTCCACCAACTATGGAAGGAGCCGACAGAATTGAGGAGCTGACAACAGAGGTCCGTAACTTCACCAGGGACCTTGAGGCCAAACAAGGAGAATGGTCTAACATTGTCAGCAAGTTTGAACATATGCTGGGCTCGGCCACTGCTGCTAGTCAGGCCAGTACAGAAGCCAGCCACACTGTAAATAACTCCTTGATACACTTGGAGGCAAAGTTGACGTCGCTCACTGAAAGCATCAACATGCTCGCCAATGGCATCCAAACGCAGGCCTGGGCTGGGCCGCAGAGGACTGCTGTTGACAAGGGCAAGGGCCCTGCAATCCATATCGGGGGAAGCTCATCGAGAGACGAGACGCCTTTCAAGCAAGGCAATGGACAATCCAATGTCCCGGATAAGAGAGGAAGCACTTCCAAAGTAAGGAACACCCGTCAAGACTCGGGGGGCAGGTCCGAAGAGGACCGCTCAGAGGCCGTCGGGTACGGATTTGAAGGAAATCAAGCCAACTCAATGGCTTATGACAGGACTGCTCATCGAGCAGTAGAGGGTCCAGAAGACCTCTTGACAGTGAACCAAGCTGAAGAAATGTTCGTCAGGAGGCAGGGAAACAGGGCAGCAAGGTATAATAAGCCTCACCCGGAGTATATTGATCAGATCCCGTTCCCGCTGAACTACAGACCGCCGAATTTTACACTGTTTTCTGGCGAGGGATCACAGTCTGCCACTGAGCATCTCGCTCGATTCTCTCTGGAATGTGGCAACATGACTAACGATTTAAAATTGAAACTGTTTCCTAACTCTTTGACAGGAATGGCGTTCCACTGGTACGCCAATTTGAAGCCTGGATCGGTCCCCGACTGGCCATCCATGGAAAAAATATTCGTGATGAACCACTATCAAGCTCCACTCGAGGTGTCCGTCATCGAGCTGTCGAACATGAGGCAGCTGACAGGACAGACTGTCGAAGAATACATGAAAAAGTTCATCAGGGCCAGAGGATTCTGCGCCATCCCGCTGCCGGAAAAGGAATGCATCAAAATTGCCATCCATGGCATGCATTTCGAATTGCGAAAGATCATGATGGCACAATACCACGAAGACTTGTTCGAACTGACCGATCACGCGGTCCGCTATGAACGAGTATTGAGAGACGAGAACGGCCGACAGCCCAGAGGAAGTTATTATCAAGTGGGTATGGCTGACTCTAGTGAAGAGCAGATCAATCAGGTCAGCAGACCGATTGAGCAGCAGGGTATCGAGATCGGACTGGCAGAAGTGGTCTGCCCTAAGAACACCGTCTGTACGGCTCTCGCCAAGCCGAAAGAACCTCAACCTACTATCAAGGTGCCAAATAATTTGGTGCGACGAGACGCTGAATATAAGACTGACAGAGAGAGACGCTACTCGTTCGACGTCTCGAAAACAGAGGCCATATTCGATCAGTTGCTGGCCGACAAGATCCTCCGCCTCAAAGGAGACCATGTGATTCCACCATCAATGAAGATCTCAGGTAAAACGTATTGCAAATATCATGATGTTTGGACTCACGCAACAAACGAGTGTCTAGTATTCAGGTGGATGGTGCAAGACCACCTCGACAAGGGCATCTTGAGGTTCGCCCCGGATTGGAAAATCACAAAGCCGATGACGGTTGACACCAATCCTTTCCAACAAAATGAAGTAGGGATAAATGTCATAACAATCACGGAATTACCGACAGGCGAGAAGCTGTATTCAGATGATGATCCAGATTATGACATGAGAAACAAGGTAATGGGCCTGTGTGCGAGGTGCCAAAACGAATTGGCGACAGTCCCGCTGTTCATCAACCCGGCGATCTATGGCCCATACATGCCTTGGCCAAATGTAATGCCGTCAGGGTATCCTTATCAGGTGATGCCGCAACCGCAGGCAAACCCCCAAACAGCGCCGCAGCCGCAGGCGATACCACCACCACCACCACCTCGACCCATGGGGCCATATCCGGTCCCAACTCCGAAGGAAAATACTGAACGCGCAACATCATCGACGGAACGTCGGGAACAGGCTAAAACCATGATGCCTCGACAGCATCAGGAAGGTACCAGCCGCAACAGCAGAATCAGGGAGATATCCCCTGACAGGACACCAGTTAGGCAGGTCAGATCGACCGCCAGTCGTAGAGACAGGACACATGGTTCGTCACCAAAGATTACTCCGCCAGGCTCATCGAGGCCGCGAACTGTCCACACTCCCGCCGATACACAGGTGGATCGATGGGTTCCCGTCAGGCACCCGAAATTTCCTGGAGATCGAAGGGTCGATCAGATGACCCGGACGCAGTACAGGCGTTTCTTACGCCAACGGAAAGGACTAGAAATTGCTAAGGGGAAAGCCCCGATGAAGGAGGAGTCAACAAAGAAACCACCGTCAGCGGAACAGAAACAGTTACAGGAAAAGGGAGCAAACGAGGCCAAATCTGGCCAAGGGATCAATATCGAGGCCAAGGCCTCGACGCAAATCGACACTTCCAAGTGGACTCCTGGGAAAGCCAAGTTTGGCACAATCGACATAGAAAAGATAATGGCAGATGATGATTTGTTGTTCGACGAGGAAGATGAAAACGATCTCGAGGCGAAATTTGCCGAGATTTACAACGACAGAGACAATAAGGAAAGTAAAGCCAAATCTGACCAAACTGTCAAGGCCAAATCTGGCCAGGAAGGCGAGAAACGGGAAGCTGAAAAACAGCCCGTCGAGAAACAGGTCGATCGACCTATTGAACAGCGGGAAATCGAGCAACAGGAGGTCGATAAACGAGCGATCGACAAGGAAACAGAAACAAAATCAGTGGAAAATGCTGCCACCAGTCAGCCGACGAACGGCTCGACGATGATGGAATGCAACGCTATCGATTCTGAACTTGTTGAATTCGTCAACGAGGAGTTGGAGTATGCCACTGATGGCTTTTGGGACGACAGTATGCCAGTGGTACAGATGGCAGAGGACCTAGAGCTGTTATCGGTCGACGACGAGAAAGAGACCGATTGGGACAGAAAAATCGAGACAATATTCCAAAAGCCACCATCTTTTATGGCCAGACATATCAGGCCATTGTATATATCAGGGCATATCGACGGGAAACCCATTGACAGAATGCTGGTCGACAATGGGGCAGCCGTCAACGTGATGCCTGCATCGACGATGCACAAACTGGGAAAGGTCAGCGAGGACTTGATGGAGACTAAGGTGATTGTCAGCAACTTCACAGGGGGAAAAGCTGACACGTTAGGGATATTGCCCGTCGAGGTAAAGATTGGAAAAACCAGTTTGAGGATCGCTTTCTTTGTGGTAGATGCTGCCACCTCTTACAATGCGTTGTTGGGAAGGGACTGGATTCACTCAGCCCTTTGTGTACCGTCCTCTCTTCATCAATGCTTGTTAATCTGGGGAGACTCCCCTGAACCTGAAATTATTATGGCCGACAACAGGCCATTCACCGCCAAGGTCAACGCTGTCGAGGCAGCGTATTATCGAGATGATGTAAGTCCTTATCGATTTATCGGGCAGGACAAATACGGACGACCGAAGGAAGTCACTTCAAGCAAGAAGTTGACGCAACTTGAAATGGCTTGTTTAGCCAAAGAACTAAGTCGGCCCTGCAACATCAAGGAGTCAGGGCCGCAGGAAGAACACTGTCAGGATTAATGAATTGTCCTGATGGCGAAAGACCATCGGCCTGTAAGGCCGACAGATTGGAAATTGATGAGATTGTTGTTATCGGGCCGCAGCAGGAAGCATGTGCCGATTTAATCAAGAGGTTTCGGGCCTATGTGGCCGAATGCTATACAGGAGATCTCATCTTTGAGGAAGAAGCGCCACCGTCGATCGGCGATGAAATTCAGTTAGATGAACTAGCAACGGCGCCAGCCAAGCTCGATGACATCAAGATACAGGTGCAAGACCCTGTCATCGAGATTGAGTTAGGTACCGAAGATGATCATAGGCCAACTTACATCAGCGCATTGCTTGATGATGGCCAGAAGGATCGATTGATCCAGGTGTTGACGGAATACAAGGATTGTTTCGCCTGGAATTATGACGAGATGCCTGGGTTAAGCAGGGAGTTGGTAGAACATCGTATTCCGATACTTGAAGGGTACTTACCCCGGAAACAGCCCCTGCGAAGGATGTCTGTCGAGGTCTGCAGACTGATCAGGGAGGAGATCGAGAAGCTGTTAAAGGCCAGTTTTATCGAGGTGGCCCGATATCCGGAGTGGGTAGCGAATGTAGTTCCCGTAATGAAGAAAAACGGGAAAATCAGGATATGCATTGATTTTAGAGACCTGAATCTTGCATCTCCCAAAGACGAGTATCCGATGCCAATGGCGGACATGCTAATCGATGCTGCCGCTGGCAATATGTTCCTGACAGCCGTCGACGGAAGTGCAGGTTATAATCAGATTTTTGTGGCTGTTGACGACGTACCAAAGTTGGCTTTTCAATGTCCCGGCGGAATAGGCACCTTCCAATGGAAAGTGATGCCATTCGGACTCAAAAACGCCGGAGCCACTTATCAACGAGCCATGAACTGCATTTTCAGTGAGTACATCGATGACTTTGTAAAAATTTACATCGATGACATTATTATTAAATCGGCTAGTTACGAGGAACATCTAATACATTTGGCGAAGTCATTTGCCAAAATGAGAAAACATAAACTGAAGCTTAACCCCTTGAAGTGTGTGTTTGCAGTTGCGTCGGCCAATTTTCTTGGCTTCTTAGTACATCGCAAGGGGATTGAGATTGACAAAAATAAGTCCAAAGCTATCTTGACGGCCAGACCTCCGTCGACGAAGAAGGAATTACAACAATTCCTTGGGAAAGTTAACTTTTTACGGAGGTTCATTTCTAACTTGGCTGGAAAAACGAAGGTCTTCTCGCCTTTGTTGAGATTGAAGGACAAAGAAGAATTTTGCTGGCAAACGGAGCACGAGCAGGCGTTTCAGCAAATCAAGGACAAGCTGACGACGCCGCCTGTAATGATGCCGCCTGTCAAGGGGAAACCCTTGAAGTTATATATATCTGCCACAGATGACACCGTCGGCGGATTTCTGGCACAAGACGACGAGGATGGGTTCGAACGAGCAATCTATTACTTGAGCAGGCACTTGACAGAAACAGAGCAAAGGTACTCGCCGATAGAAAAGGTATGCCTTGCATTATTTTTCTCTTGCAAGAAATTGCGTCATTATATGCTGCCTGTAAAAGTATTGGTTATTTCTGGTATTGATGTGATAAAGTACATGATAGCTAAGCCCGTGATGAGGGGACGGATCGGTCGATGGGCCATCCAATTGATGGAATATCAACTACAGTACGTACCGCAAAAAGCAGTTAAAGGCCAAGTATTGGCTGATTTTCTGGTTGACCATCCGTGTCTCGATATCGATCAAGCCGTTCTCAAGGAACTGGACTCGATGACAATAGAGATCAGGCCATGGACACTGGCCTTCGATGGGTCTAGAACCGACAGGCTGTCTGGAGCAGGTATAGTCTTGATTTCTCCATCAAATATAAAAACTAAGCTATCAATTCAATTTGATTTTGAATGTACTAACAATCAGGCCGAATACGAAGCCTTGATCATTGGACTGGAAATGCTTAGAGAACTCGACAGCAAGTCTGTCGTCATCGTCGGGGACTCGCAGTTGGTTATCAGGCAAATACAAGGACCCTGATGACTGGAGAGAGCCGATCAGAAAATATCTGGCTGATCCGTCGGACCGAGCATCTCGACAGACGAGGCTCAGGGCAGTCAATTATGTCTTGATAGGCGATCAACTGTTCAGAAAAAGCCATGACGGTGTGCTCTTGTTATGCGTTGATCAGCAAGAGGCCATGAGAATTATGATGGAGGCTCATGAAGGAATTTGTGGGGCCCATCAAAATGGTCACAAGTTAGCATGGCTGCTGCGCCGATATGGCTATTACTGGCCGAAGATGGTGGGAGACTGTATTCAATTGGCAAGGGGTTGTGAGAAGTGCCAACGTTTCGGAACAGTCCAAAGAATGCCCGTCGAGGAAATGAACATGATAATCAAGCCATGGCCTTTCAGATGCTGGGCCATTGATATCATCGGGGAGATTCACCCCTCGTCTTCCAAACACCATCGATACATTATTGTGGCCACGGATTATTTTACTAAGTGGGTAGAGGCCAAATCGCTCAAACAGGCCAATCAGGCCGAGGTGATGAAGTTCATCAAGGACTTAATCATCCACAGGTTTGGTCTGCCGCAGACCATTGTCACTGACAGGGGACTGATGTTCGTCGGTCAAGAAATCAAGGAGTTCGCCAGAGCAATGGGTTTTGAATTGGTCCATTCAACACCGTATTATGCACAAGGGAATGGCCAAGCGGAAGCTTCCAATCGAGTCCTCAAGGACATTATCTCGAAAATGATTGAGGAAAACCCAAGAGCTTGGCACTTGATGCTGTCAGAGGCATTATGGGCTTATCGGACGAGCAAACGGACAAGTACAGGCACCACCCCGTATAAGCTAACGTACGGACAGGAAGCCGTTCTACCGATGGAGATCAACGTCCGATCTCTGCGGGTGATGCAGCAAAACGAGCTGACGCCCGAAGAGTATACTGAAAGTATGTTCCAGCAGCTCGATGAGCTCGACGAGATCAGGGTTGCCGCGTTAGACAAGATCGAGGCACAAAAAAGGCTAGTTGCCCGATGCTACGATAAAAAGATACGCAGGAAACACTTTGACGTCGGGGATATGGTCTGGAGAGTCGTTTTGCCACTTCATCAACGCGAGAAAAAGTATGGCAAATGGAGCGCGACGTGGCAAGGACCATACGAAGTTTACTCGATAACCCGAGGTGGGGGCTATATCTTGAAAAAGCCAGATGGGAATCTCTGTCGAGACCCCATCAATGGAAGGTACTTGAAAAAGTTCAGGCCCACCCTTTGGGAATTGATGTGTCTGGAACATCAGCGAGCCTTGGAGCTCGAAATCGAACGGCGTCAAGAGTATTTCAGCGCGCCGATCCCTTTGTAAGTATAAATTAGGTTTATGTTTAGTCTTGTTTTTATTTCCCTTTCCGTTTCGTTAGACTAAGTTTTTTAAAATTAATACTAGTAGTCGCATTTATTTTCAAAAAATTTTCCAAATACTTTCGTTTTAATTCAAATTTTTGTTTCCCCGATTTTCAAGTTTTTACATCAAGGCATTTCGGTTAAGTCTCTTGGGTTGATTTGATTTCAATTAAGTCTTGTTGACAAGAAAGTTGTGTTTTTGCTTGCGAAGTTGTTTGTTGAGTTGGAAAATCAATGGCTTCGATTTTTGGTACTTAATCATATTTGGTTTCGGTTTTGGAGAAAAACAGAAAATAAACCAAGCCAAAAGAAATTCTACTAAGGAAATGAAGACTAGTCTATGGCCATCAGGCCATTACATCAAGCGAAGCAACAGAAAATAAAAGGAGTCTTTGGCCATCAGGCCATTGCATTAGTCACTTGAAAAAGTGAATTTGGTTAACTGCCAAAATTTTGGCTGACTGCTAAGTCCCTGATATATTACTATATGGTATCTTATATCGAGTTCATTCAATATCGAGAGGCCAACTGATATCGACGCGCTTGTATCAATAGGTATCCTGATATCAAGAGATGTCTTGATATCGAGAGATCAACATTGATCTGATATCGAGAGATCCGCCATCATCAAGGCCATTGTAATATGGTCTATTATCTACTGATAGTTCTGGTTTCATAAAGCCAATAGTGGGTTATTAAATGAAGCATTGTCCCAATTTCTCATCTTTAAAAGAGAGAGAAAAACTTTAATCTAAGTCTAATTCGATTAAATTAATTTTTAAATTAATTACATCGAATACGACTTACGGGGGGCATTGTTTGTACCCAAAAAATCACCCTCGATTAATCGAGGAATGACGGCTCGATGATTAGCCAAAAATGGCAATAAGGCCGAACCAAGTCACTCCAAACGGGTCGAACCAGATCGGACCCAGGTTGGACCGAAAACTGATCCGACCGAAATCATTAAACGGGTCACGAGCCCAATTTTAGATACGGTCCAATGTTTTATAATTAATTTATTTTGGCCAAGTATAAATCGGCCCATATAATAATTAAGGCCACTAAGTAATTAATTGAATAATTAATTACAATTATTACATAAGGAAAGTGGCCCAATTACTCCAACCGATCAAAAATGGCCCAATAATCCGAATGGCCCATGCGATATTTAATTAAATAATGGATATTTAATTAGATAATGGTTAATTAAAGAGATAAGGCCAATTAGTTAAGTAGTGGCCACAATAATCTCTCTAACCATAACCACTTCCTAATTTATCTTAAAGTGGTTACACAAATTAATTGGCATCACACGTTTATTTCCTCTCACACTCAAATCTGAAAATTAAATAAGGAAGAAAATGGAGGAAATAAACTGCCAAGTAGTGGAGGAAGTGGAGTTTAAAGAATTAGTGGAGATAGTGGGGAAGAAAGTGCATCAGCTCAGCAGTTATCAGCCATCAAGGGAGCAGTTTTTTCCAGCATCAGCTCATCGATCAGCAGCTATAAATACAAACAGGCTGCCATTCGCGCAGGACACACACACAATCAATCAACAACTTTTTCAGTCTAACACTGATCGGCTCAACGCCTCTCCGGAAGTCCAGCGCTCCGCTGCTTCTTTTTCAGCAAACACCCTGTAGAACCCCTGATATCAACCGTCACTCCTCAGCCACCAGCGACCCTCGACAGCCTGAAGTTAAGCCGCCGCCGCCGCCCAAAATCCTCCGCCGCCGCCCAAGGTCCGCCGCCGCCGCCGCTAAAAATAAGCCGCCGCCGCCGCCGACATTAAGCCGCCGCCGTCGATACTAAGCCGCCGCCGCCGCTGCTTCCGCTGTCCAGGCGCTGTCTCGAGCGAAACCCCTTGATAGCAGGCAGTTAACAGCTGTTTTCTGTCAAGTTATCAGCCCGCCAACTCCTCGATATCAGTCTGTCCCTCCTCAGCCACCAGTGATCCCTGACAGCCTGAAGGCCTGCCGCCGCCGCCGCCGCCGCTCACAGTCAGCCGCCGCCGCCGCCGCCGCCGTCTTCCACCGTCAGCTGACACTGACTCGAGCGATACCACTCATATCAGCAAGTAGCTCGCTGTTAACTGTCATGTAAGTGCCCACGTATTTATATGACAAACTCATCAAGTAGCCATCTGCCTGATGAGCTCGTCGTCAAGTAGCCATCTGCTTGACGGCTATCGGCTGAGTAGCCATCTGCTCCGTCGATGCCTTGGTCAGTGGCCACCCGCTGATCAGGAGCCCGATTGGTGGTTACCCATCAAGGTTGGGCGAACCATTGACGGTGGGTCTCCCGTCGTCAATGTTACTTTCTGTCAACAAGTCGTTTTTCATGCATTATCAGCCCATCGGTGGGTTTACCTGCCGATCAAGGAGTCAATTTTCAGAACTTAAAAGATTTATCAACTCATCTGGCAGACTATGCCGAAACAGGAGACTCATCGTTTTGTATATTTTTGTAATGTTTGTACATCGGGGATCTTGCCAACATTCCTTTGTTTTTAATGGAAGTCGTTTGGCTCGTATGTCTTGACTCTTTTACATAAATATACTTTACGTCAATTGATTTTCATTTGATATGCTGTTTCTGTCAAGCTTATGTTTTCTGTCAAGGTGTATACTTTAATTGATTGACTGTCAAGGCATTTGCTGATTTTCAAATCCGCTGATATGCTAAACAGGCCATCGATTGGTCATAAGTTTTTGGCATTTAAGAGAGATTTTCATAAATTGTTTAAGTCCTGCGGCCAGGCAGGCATAGAAAAGAACTAGGGGTAGTGTTTGCCTACTCTGTCACAATCGTTTAGAAGTCAGCCTTATCAAGACACTTTATTTCGATATCAACATGTCCTTGTCGGGACACTTATATTATCAATCTACTGATATCCACATGTCTTTCTTCAAATCGTTATGTTTGCACGCACAAACATTGGCACGCCCGCATTATTTCATATCATATCGAGGCATTTCGCATCGAGCCATTGGCTCGTCGAGGGATTCACTGACAGGTTTACAACGAACAATATTTTGGCACACCTTGATGCCAACAACGCCTCGATGTCAACCCCTCGACGCCAAGCATCCCTTGATATCAGTTTTACCGCAAACAATATTTTTTGTACTTCTCGATGTCAACGGTCACTCGATGTCGTCGAGGTGTTCCTCGATATTGAATTTATATGCAAACAATTCCTTGATGCCATGTATTGTAATCGATGCAAAATTTATAGCAAACAATTATTTAATGATGATTCCTATGTAATAAATAATATGAGATTTTCTAGATTAAAAAAATTCAAAATTTTAAGAATTATGCGTTACATATGGGAAATTCTTACACGCATATATTCGTCTATTCATAATTGTGGTGACTTACCAATATAATCAATTCCATTATATAGTTACCAACTATAAACGCATTTTTTCACTATAAAATAACCCATATATGCACCAACCAAACAATTTCATACAAATTATTTATATAAAACATGGGAGCAGTCAAATCTCTAGTGATTTTTGCTCTCCTTTTTTCCATATTGGCCACGGCCGCGTTTGGAGACCCTCCCGAAGTTTGGCGGCCAATCAAGAATCTGAACGACCCGGAGGTGTTGGGTATCGCAAAGTTCGCCGTGGCGGAGTACAACAGAACTTCTAAAAAGGCATTGGTGTTAGTATCTGTGGTAAAAGGAGAAGTTAGGCCGTCTTTTCGATTTGAAAGCTTGATTTACCATCTTGACATTTACGCCAAGGACAGCGCCGCCGCCGCCGAGCCCGCGAGGAAATATGTGACTTTTGTTGATGACAACACGTCCAATAAAGTCAGGGCGCTGCTCGCATTTCACCGGATTTATAATTAATATTAAGTTAGACTATGAAATATGAATTAATTTCATGAGTTGGAACTTTGGCGTGTGTTGTAAATGTCATACTTTTCATCAAATCTATGAGGAAGGTGTTAATATTGAATTTGTTCAGTATTTGTCCTTTTATTTTGATTAGTTATTACATTATATTTTTCAATTTTATATAACAATGCTGTTTTCCTTGTCTTGATTTATTAATACTAACTATTATGATTTTGTTTATGTATTCTCAAAATTAGATTTATCTATTATAACATTATTCAAAAAAAAAAAGGCTGAACTATGTTACGATTACTCGATATTAAATTTCAATCAAGTAGATATTCTTTAATCAATCATATATTTATTTTTACTATATCAAACACTTGGCCAAGGTAAATATCTTTTTATATATATATATATATATATATATATATTTCAAAAACATGTGATTGAATTTACAAGTATTCTAAAATGCGCTTCAAAACAAAATTATAATGTACATGAAATTAAGAAAAATATGATAAATGGTACTTTGACGTTTCTGTTGTATTTTTGCCTTTTGTTTAGTAAATAATTAAGTGGAAAAAATACATTTGTGTCTTCAAAATACTGTTGAAATTTAGTGGAAAAAATAAAATTTTTTGAAGAGGAAGATGATGATATTTTATGCACCTAATTGTTGAAATAGTAGATAAATGTTGCTGAATTGCTGAAATATTCGCATGATTTTATGCTTTAATTAGATTTCGAAGCAAATACCCATTTATGCCCCCATGGTATTACGGTAATTGTTCTACGGTTCTTCTTTTTCTGTTAAAGCATCTTCAACCTAGAGGGCTTTTCACAGCTCAAGAGTGTCAATTTTCACCCGGGTAAATTTGTATTCCCGGAGCACAGTCTCCAATTTATAGAGTTGTCTCCTCCAATTAATTAAAAAAAAAGAACCTTCCCCATAATATGTAATTTTATCTATTTATATAAGTTATTATATGTATCAAAGTACGTGTAACAATATTTGACGTAATTTAATGCAATACATTTTGTCCTAATTGTACATTTAATATTTATGCTATATCTAATTATACACTCAAAAAACACAAAAAAAAAAAAAAAAAAAAAAAAACCAACAATCGGAGCAACTTTACCTTATTCTAAGAGACTAATTAAAAAATCTGAATATTGAAAATCCTTAAATGAAATCCCATATCACGATAATTAGTACTAAACTTAGTTTAATCAACAAGAATACAAAACAACAAATCAAAATCAATTTTTTTGGTTTCTCTTTTTCAAAATCATACCTGTAACGGAGAAAGTTGAGCAATGAAATTATGCAAACTAAACTTTGCAACACCAATTTGACAAGTTGTCACGATTTTTGGGGATTCTTGGGGAGGCGGAGTTGAATCGGTGTGACGATGGTAGCGGAGGACTTGAGCAAACCTAAATTTCTTCTGATGGGCGAACGCGTACATGAGGGTTACGGGATTTTTGGGGAGAATAGAAAGAAGGGGAAGGAATCACGATGACAGCAGCAGCAGCGGAGGACTTGAGCAAAAACTCAAATTTCTTCTCATAGGCGAAGGCGAATAGGAGTCGGGTTATGGGATTTTTGGGGAATAGAAAGAGAAAGGAATTGTTTAGGGGAAAAAAAAAAGAAGGGGAAAGAAATAATAAAAATTAGATTAACATGTTAAGCTTGCCACCTTTTGTCATTTTATTTTTTATATTTTTAATATGTTGAATTTTATGTGGTAACGATTACATAATTAAAATCTAAGGGTTCATATTAAATTAACGACACCGTAGCGGCTAGTAGAATCCCCCTTTGAAATAATAGAAAGCCCGCCAGGCCGCCACTCACCTCAACTTCAGTCTCAGAGTATGGAATCCCAGAGATCGGTGGTTCCGTTTCAGCTTCAATTCGACAAATCCATTGCCTCACAGGTGGGTGGTCATCTCACCATCTTTTGTTTTTCTCCATTTGAACGATGCACTTATAATTTTTTAATTTTTTTTTAGTTTTTTTTTTATATTTGCAGATTAAAATTGCAGAATGGAATCCCGAAAAGGATTTGCTAGCCATGGTTACGGAGGACTCAAAGCTTATTCTCCATCGCTTCAATTGGCAGCGCCTTTGGACCTCCTCACCTGGTCACCACTCTTATACTACTACATTTTACTATTTTCACAATTTCTTTCCTTAGGCTTTTAATTTACTGATTTAGTACTACTGTCTTTTAATCGATATTACTTTTTTTTCTTTTTTCTTTTCTTTTTCGTATTGGTTAAACATGTCTGTTATGAGGTTTCTATCAGCTGCGTTCGGCACACGTTTATATGCAACATCGTTAAGTAGATATCTGCACTCAATGTGTTTGAAAGATTAACAGTTTCGAGTGTAAGTCGGCGAAAAGTATATTTCAACTTGTAATTGTTCAAAATTAACTTGTACTGTTATGTATCATGCGTAGTAATAGTGTGTCGATCTTTTTGTGGTTAAATTTACTTTTCAGGGCCTTAGTGTGGACTTCGTAATATATATATTTTTTTAAATCCAGGGAAATGCATAACATCCATATGTTGGCGTCCCGATGGTAAGGCTATTGCATTGGGACTTGAGGATGGGTCTATTTCACTGCATGATGTGGAAGTGAGTTGCCTTTATGCATTTCAATTTGTATCTAGCCAACCTTTTTCAATTTCCACATAATTTTTAAGATCGATAAACCAACACCCATACTACATTGGAAACTCACCTTAAGTTCATCTCAACTCGTTCTTTGTGGATGCCATGGAAAAGTAGAATGGAAAGCTGCTAAGAAGTACAAAGTTTCATGGTGTTTCTGTTGTTTGTCTCAACTGGGAGGAAGACAGAAAAAAAAATGTGGTAAGCCTCCTTGAGTTTGTCCAAATGAGTTTCTTACGGAGCACTTTGTTCATTCTGTTTGAGTATTTAATGCTTGCCTTTTCAGCAACTCTGATAGCATTTATGACTCAGGTTGTATGGAATCATTGGTTAATTGCGAGTACATTCTTTACATTTTACTTTTGATCCGGTTTATATCTAATCTGCAAATAACTGCAACTAGTATATTTGACTTGCTCAAGTTGCATATATTATACAAATTAACATTATGAAACATAGAAGACTTGTCTAAACATCATGCATTCTCATTCGAAGCGTGCTTACTCAATTTTGCATTGCATTTTTTATTGGCTCATATTTTTGCCCCTCTTTGACTTTTTATAGTTTTTCCGCCTTGTGTAATGTAGGACGGAAATCATAGAATATCCACGTATGAAGACCGTACTGCTCGTTTTTTTCCTCATGCTCCTAGAGTTCCTCGAATGCCTGGTCTTGTGTCTGGCGATAGTGGTTTCATGGATGAAAGTGATGGTTCATACCGGGAACTGTTTGATTCTTCACACCAACAATTTAACATCTTGTGCAGTGGGGATAAAGATGGAAATATCAGCTTTAGTATATTTGGAATATTTCCTATCGGAAGAGTAGTAAGTTGTTTTTTTTTGTGTGGAATTGCGTAAACAGTTAATATGTTTTATGCAATATATTTTCCAATGTCTTTCATATTGGAATCAATTTGCAGAACATACACAATCTTGATTTTAGCAGTCATGTGGGCAACAATGCTGCCTGCCAACTTATGGATGCTTTTATTTGCAAGGCAAGTTCACTTCATATATAGAGAGTTTTATCTCTTAAATAACTTAATATTCATGCTTTGGTATGAACAAAATAAATTGCTGCTAGTACTATCCGCTCTCTCTCTTTTAGTTACATAAATTAACAATACTGTAGTAAATGTTGGAAACAAAATAACAATCCAATAATTTAACAATGTCAAGCATTGCAAAATTTACAGAATTAGTAAATTACTGTCGCAAAGAGGAAATACCTTGGAAGTTCCGTTAATTTTGATAATATCTAGGTGTGAACATAAAGAGGATCATTCCCTGTATGAGTGTCCCTGGAAGGATGCACTGCTGGTGTAATGATCATGTTTGACGATGCCTATGGAAAAATCCAGGTACTCAGATAATGGTTGAAAGCCTCAAAGTAATAAGCCCACCATAAGATGAGTGCTCTTCAATTCAAACTTCCTCATAACTCCCAGTTACCAACAGTTAGATGGTTAGATAGATGAGTCAGCGCTCACTTTGCAGTTGTTGGGGCTAAATTAGATCTTTACCCAGTCTATCCTCATGGCATCCTTAGTCAACGGGGATTAGTTTCATAATCATCAATGTTGCTGCCATAACTTGTTTGTTTGTTATGTTGCTGTATTCAGCAAAAATTTCTGCAAGGTTACATAGAGTGTGGCACACCCCTGATCCACAATGTTACATAGAGTAAGCAAAACTGATCTTCAGGTGACAATTTGGAAGTATTTGAACTGAAAAACTATGCGAACTTACTCAAGTGACAACATATTAAAATAAAATTGGGTTTCATGGGGTGATTCTTTGCTTATAAAGGCATAGTTTAAGGGCGTCTAAATTGATCAATCCAACTGACTAATTGATGAATCCAAGTATCCAACTGACTGTATCTGTTTTGGCAGATTCTGGATTTGGGAGTTAGTGTGTCTTATGTCTTTGAAAGAATTAACACGATGAACTGTGAATAACTTGAACATGATCTAGGCGCTTACTGATGGATTTCTTTGATATATATATTGCTATATTTTCAACTTCGGTCCTCATTTCGAATTTTCTCCCTGTAGTATGAACACAATTTATAAACACTTCTGTATCTTATGGTTTCTTTGCAAACTATGTTGATTTCACAACTGAGCTACTCCCTCTGAGGGATCTCATATTAATCTGTTTGCTCTTCTCAGGTGGCATTATCATATGATCTATGTCATATCATTGTCCTATGCTCTGGTGTACTTAATGAAGCTGGACTGGAAGCAAATGATACTCAAATGTCTGGAAATGGTCTACATGGTATCCATTGCTTAGTCCTTGACAGTTCAATATTTTGGAAAAGGTAATTTGAATTTATGAATGCTGCAATTGTTGATCTTAGTATTCATTGTGCCAAGTGAAGGTTTATTTCCAATCAAGCATTCAACCTTGCTTAATTTTGTAGGGGTTATTAAGAGTAACTGGCTTGAAGTCTTAGCACCCCATGAATTGCCTAATTTGTGTCTGGACACCCAAATCTCGATATGCCACAAGTCTAGGAAAATTGGTTATAAATATTATTTCACACAAGAAAGCTTTTATATCACTGAATGTTATATTGAGACATGGTGAAACCAAATGAAAAAACTTGGTGAATATTCTTATTCAAGTAAAAAAGAGAGGAAAATATGAAAACAAAAGTTTTGCAGATGAAGGTTTAGAATGAAATTTGAATCTATATGTTATGTATATGGGTTTGCTCATGAATGACAGCCTAATATTATATAGTGTTTTTAATGCAACGTATGTCTATTTTGTCATGGCCAGTGTTTTCTTCTGCTTAAGGGCTGATTTATGTAATCATGGTGTTGACAATTATTGAATTCTAGGGTAAGCAATCATGAGCTGATTCTGGTTATTGTTGTACTGTATTCCACCCTACCATGATAGGAAAAATGAGCTTCACCAGGTGGCTCAGCAAGCTTCTAATGTGGAGCATCTAATCGAAGTCATTCGGGAATCATTATCAGTCATGTCTAAGCAGTGGTCTGATGCTATGCACACTTACCATGAAAAGTTCAATGCTCTATCCTCCCTGATTATTGACCACGGTATATGATCACAGAAAGAAAAAGAGAAATAAATATGCTGTTTTTGTTTTCCTTTTTGCTTCCTATTCTTTATACAAAAAATTGCAGGACTTGATTCCACTCCTCAAGAAGAGTTTCTAAGCTTATTAGGTGGTGCAAGGACAAGTCCTCCAGTTCATCAATTGTTAGTTAATTCTCTTGGTGAAGCGGTATATACTTCCTAAATACATCGTAAAAATCGAACTGTTAGTTGATTATGAATTTTATAAATGTAATGTGCTTGTTTTATCTTTCAGGGGCTCAAAAAGGTTACCAAGGCTGTTTGCGGGGCTGGAAAAGAGCTTCAGACTATTGTGCTCAATCATCTACAGGTCCATGTCACACTATAAAGCAAGTTATCAAAGAGTTTCATACTTCAAACTTCTTTGGCTATATCCCGAGAAAATTTATTAGTTCCATCATTTGCTATGAGCTCTGAATCTATCAAAGGTTGCTCTAATCACACCGTATCTTGTTCACATAATGTGATATAATGGCCTAAAATGTTATTGTTCATTATTAAAGTGTAAGCAATAGTTCAATCGTGTAATCTTCTCACATAGCATCTTTGTTTTATGCATTTTAAATATATTACTTTATAGCAACATTTTGTAATTGAAATTTGAAGTCCCGAAGCTCTGGTTTTCAGCCTGCTGCAGAAATTATTGGATTTCGGATGGGAGAACTAAGAGGACTTTCAAAATGGCGTGCACGTTATCGAGGTATCGGCTTGGATGAGAACTTAATTGATAATGCAATGGAGGAGGCTGGAATGTTCCTTGTACAAGTTGAAAGATTTAGTAGAGTTTTATCATCTGTGGTCCAACAGGTATGTGACATCTCTTGTTACTATAAGATATTGCAATGTCTCTGGCCCATTTTTCAATTGGGAATTTGATAAGCAGTACAACAAAGTTGTCAGGACTTGTTCCTTTTTTTTTTTTTTTGTAAATTATAAACTATTCAAATACATGCATGCATGCATCCGGTACTGCTCGAAGGAGCAGTCATTTCAAGATCATCTCCTAAACCTTGGTTTATTGTTATGGGTAGATGATTTCATTCTTTTTATTCAAATAATCACTACCAATGATGAATAAGCTATTCTCAGTGAATATGATGTCAACACTTACTCATTACTTGTGTTCTCAACCTGCCATCCTTGACCTTGGGCGATCTTTACTTTTGCATGTCTGATGTTCACATTTCCGCAACCAAAATGGAATCTGGATTGTACAGGTTGGTAGCTGAAATAATTCTGACCATCTGAACTGGCAACATTCTCCTAGAAGAAATGTTGAAGACTTGGTGTGCAGGAGTTGTTTTTAAATAACAGGAGTCAGTTTTCAAGTGAAACCCAGTTTTATGGAGAAATATATGGTTTTAAGTAGCTTTATTAAATTTCACAGGCATTGAATGCCTCAATCTCTTATTCATTTTTCGCAACATAAGCAACATTTCCTCCTTTAGTCCTTCTTGCCTCATAGAGATTCTAACACTTGTCTTCTGTTCAGTTTTCAAATTTTTTCAGTTGGCTTCTGAAATCTGTGAAGGTTTTAATGTCAGAACCAAGAGATCAACTTTTGCCATTCAGTAGGTCTGGCTTGCAGCTACTATCCTTTCTTTGTTATTCTCAATTATCTGCAGGCTTCCTGAAACTCAGGTGGTCCTTTCCTTGTTGGCAGTGAACTTGTTATCATATTCCTGAAGTTTCTCTATGACCAAGATCCTGTGGGTCTATTGCTGGAAACAACTGACCTTGATCACAATATTGAAGTTGATTTGTAAGTCAGGTTTTTAACCAATCAAACTCTGGGCTAAGGTTTGAAATTAGAAACTCCCTTGTATAGACAAATTCAATTTTACCTGCTTCTTTATGTAATATGCATGTAGTAAGTGTGTTATAAGCTGAAAAAAGCTAGGAGATTTCTTGTAACATCAGGTATTAGATTATTAGTCAAGAAAACTGTTTCTTAACATGAAGAAAGAGTTGATGAAGTCTAGCAGTCTAGCAGCAGTCACCAATCCTTCAATGAACTTGACTTTGGGAAATGAATTTCCGCGTGTAACGAATTAATAAATTGAACTAATGATATGATAATATCATTTAAATGAACTCATAACAGTTGTTTTCGATATGAATTTTTCTTTGCAATGTTAAGGACTTCAGGCCTCTGAACTTCTAACATGCAATATTAATGGGTATCTGGGTAAAGCGTACAGTAATTATGTTCCTAGGATACTGGTGCATATGTTAGGCCGATTATGAACATTAAAGATGTGATATTTGCTAGGAGTTTGCAATAATTACAGCTTAGTGAATCAACTTATTTGAGGACCTTGAAGTTTAGAGAAATATTTGTTAAATCCCTTTTTTGTAACTTTCTAATATACTCCTGTCTTCACATATGAAAATGGCAATTGTCTTTTAGGAAAATGACACAGCAACTTTTTATCGATTTATGCTAGCTGAATCAATCTTTATATTTCTTATATTTAGTTGATCATGTTTGAGAAACAATGCTACAGCTGCAAAGCCATGCAAATTATGCACATGTGGCTATCTGATGCTTGAAACTTTGGTTTTGTTAACTGATTTGATTTTTTTATGTTTCCTTTATTGCTACTGCTAGAGAAACAAAGCTACGAATTAGAGAATTGGCTTATTTTGGAGGATTCCAAGATTCGGAATATTTGGATAGAACATTTTCAAAAGAATTTCAACAGTTGGAGTCTTGGTATGCCTTCTTTCAATCTGATTACTTATGTTCTATGATGCTAATGATCTTGATTCTTTAGAGTTTGCTCAATTTAGAAAAATAGAAGTGTGTTCAAGGGAATCATCAACAACAAATCTTTTGTAGCCTTATGCCAATTTAGTATGATCCCAATAACTTTAACTCTAGTTCCATAACGTTATATGGAACTTATCGTGATGCAATGTTCTCAATACCAAGCTCTAGTCTCTCTTGATTTTGGAGAAATTCTGGCATGAACAATAATAAGCAGGCTCGTGGAATGAATACATAGCATTCACATTTAAGTTCTATAGTGCTTTTAATGGAGTAATCTATGCAAGTAAATGTTTTCCTGTGCATAAAATTAGGCAAAGAGTCACACAAGTTATCTACTGCTTGTGTATGCATAAGTTCATATCTTCCGCAACTTTTATGGCTACTAGGAAAGTGTACGTGCGTTGCACGTGATTAACTAATTTTCTATGTTAGTTGAATCATACAATTATTTTTGAATATACTATCTTAATGGCATATCATATAATTTTTTTGACTAATTCACTTTAATTATTACTATGTTGTTACAAAAAAATTATCATAAATACTTATAATCAAAACTTGAAAATAAAAAATGAACTATAACTATTAAGTATTTTTAATCTGAAACTACATGTCTACAGAACTATTATTCTAAAACAACCATTTGAACGAATGAATAACATCTATTATTTTCTTCATTTACCTTGATATTTCCATCTAAACCATTTTTCACAGGTTTAACCCATTTTTTTTATTGATTTAATCAGTTTTGTATATTATACATATCTTTTACTAAATTCATTCATTTTCAATTACATATCTAATCAAGTTTTAACGAATCTAACCCATTTTTACCAACTCTCCCTGATTTTTTAGTGTAAGCCTGCTTTTACACTAAGTTTACCGTATTTTCTGTTATTTTAACATGTTCTTTCATCGATTTCCTCCAGTTATACTTGAGTTTACCATTTGTTTTTGTGTTATTTTAATCCGTTATTTCATTGATTTCACCATTTTTTGTGCTTTATCCCATTCTTTTCACTCATTCTATCCGCTTTAACCCATTTACCTATTCTTTTGCTGATGTACACTATTTTCTCGACTATTTCAGATTTTTTTTTTCAATTTAACTCTTTCTTGTTGTTCTTTATCGATTTGACCCATTTTTTGTTATCTTGTGTTCAATCGATGTCATTCATTTTTTTTACCAGTTTACCCGTGTTTTGTTAATTTACCTCATTATTTTATCGATCGTACCATTTTTTGTTGCTTTAACTCATTTTTATTCGATCTAACCCATTTTCCCATTGTATTGTCGTTATCACCAGTTTTAACTCTTTTTAGCCTAAGACAATTATAAGTTTTTCAGTTAACTAAATATGATTGCTTTAGTTTATTCGTATTGAAGAAATGTGAATTCTTTTTAGGTTTTATAATAATTGATCATTTCTTAAGAATTGTCCAAAGAAACATCGATTGCGCCTGTATTTACACTGAGTTTATCATTTTGTTTTTGTTATTTCAACCCGTTCTTCGACCGATTCCACACATTTTTGTGTTTTATCAAATTTGTTAATCAATTCACTTATTATTTTCGGTTTGACCCAAGTTTAGTCGATTTTACCTATCATCCTTACCACGTTGTTTTATCAATGGCACCATTTTTTATATTTAAGTTGTTTGTCTTCTGTCTAACCCATTTTTTCTCTGATTTATCAATTTTTTTATCATATATATATTTTTAGTAGAATCATATCCGTTTTTACCAATTTTAACTATTCTATGTTTTGACTTATTTTGGTTTAAGCCAATTTTAAGTTTTTCAGTTAACTAAATAGTACTTTTTTTTTTTTATTCATATAGCCTGAACGTGACCTTTTGTTTTTAGATTCTTTAGTAAGTGATAAATTCTTAAGAATTTTTGAAAGAAATATCGCGTGTACCTATTTTACACTGAGTTTATCATTTCTTTTTTATTATATTAACCCGTTCTTACACCGATTTCATCTATTTCTTTTTTGTGGTTTATTTCATTTCTTAATCAATCCATAATTATCTCAAGTGTAACCAGTTTCAGTCGATTTTCATATTTGTTAATGAATTCACTAAATTTCTCCACTTGAACCGAATTTAGTCTGATTTTACTTGTTATTTCGCTTATTTAACCTATTTTCTCACATATTTCAACTTTTTTTTTTTGCCAATTAACTCATATATTTGTTTTTGTTCTTTTATCGATTTGATCTGATTTTTTGTTATCCCGTGTTTAGCAGATTTAACTCATTTTTTTTTACTGATTTTACCTATTTTTTGCTTGTTAACCTTGTTGGTTTTATCAATGGCACGATTTTTTTTTACTCGCTTTTCTTTCTGTCTAACCAATTTTCTCATTGATTTTACCATTTTTATCATATATTATTAATCAAAATTTACATTTTTTGCCTATTTTAACAATTTCAATGTTTTGAAGTTTTTTTGCTTAAGCCAATTATACATTTTTAGTTAGCACTATTGTAACCCAATTTCTTTAGTTCTCTCTAATATAACCCAATTTCAGTTGATTTTCACATTTGTTAATCAATTCACTAATTTTCTCCGGTTGAACCTAATTTAGTTTGATTTTACTTATTATTTTGCTTATTTAGCTTATTTTCTCACATATTTCACTTTTTTTTTTTTTGCCAATTAACTCTTTTACTTGTTCTTGTTCTTTTATCGATTTGATCTGATTTTTTTTATCTCGTGTTTAGCCGATTTCATTCTTTTTTTTTTTTTTTTTTTTTACTGATTTTACTTATTTTTTTGCTTGTTAACCTTGTTGATTTATCAATGGCACAATTTTATTTTTGTTTTAACGCGTTTTTCATTCTATCTAACGAATTTTCTCATTGATTTTACCATTTTTATCATATATTACTAATCAAAATTTTGCATATTTGCCTGTTTTAACAATTTCTATGTTTTGAAGTTTTTTGGCTAAGCCAATTATACATTTTTCGTTCTCTCTATTGTAAACCAATTTCAGTCATTTTTATATTTGTTAATCAATTCACTAATTTTCTCTGGTTGAACCCAATTTAGTCTGATTTTACTTATTATTTTGCTTATTTAGCTTATTTTCTCACATATTTCACTTTTTTTTTTTTTTTTTGCCAATTAACCCATTTATTTGTTTTTGTTCTTTTATCGACTTGATCTGATTTTGTTATTCCATGTTTAGCAGATTTTATTTATTTTTTTTATCAATATTACCTATTTTTTTGCTTGTTAATCTTGTTGTTTTATCAATGACACAATTTTTTTTTTTAACCCGCTTTTCTTTCTATCTAACCAATTTTCTAATTAATTTTACCAATTTTATCATATATTACTAATCAAAATTTTACATATTTTGCTGGTTTTAATAATTAATATGTTTTGAAGTTTTTTTTGCTTAAGCCAATTATACATGTTTTAGTTAACTAAATAGTATCTTTTTTAATCACATAGAACGAATTTGACATAGAGGTTCCTTAATGTTTTATTAGGTTCTTCAAATAAGTGATAACTTCTTAAGAACTCTTCAAATTTTTTTTGAAGAAATATAGAGTTATAGTTTTTTTTAACCATTAATATTTTAATAAATTCAAAACTTTAAAAGATAATTATAAGTTTGTTATATATGAGACTTCTTGTCTAATTATACTTATGTAATTCTTTTCTTTTAGGATTCTTCTATTTTACATTTTTGCCATAAATTTAAATATCATAATATAATTTAAATAGGGGTATATTAGTCTTCACAAAAAAGGGAAGAAATTCCCTTAGGCCAACTCGTACTTTTATTTGTATAAATATATAGAATATAGAATAGATATTTATTCTCTTTCTTGAGTGCTGATCTGTAATTGTAGTTTCAAAGAGGCTTTGGGGATGCCATTAACCACTGTTTCCCGAAGAATATTTTGCAAAGATTTGTTGCCACTTTTCCCTATTGCATCTTCACTGAGTTCTACGTCCTCTTATTTTCCTGCATCAGTGTCATACTATCAGGTATCATTTTTTTGTTTCTATTTTTGCTTAAGTGAAATATTTATTCCCAAATCATTATATCTTGTATGTGTGATATTTTTCTTGTAAGTTTTGTTCTATTTTACATTATAAATAAAATTATTTGCTGAAGTAAATGCCTATCCGATATAAATACTTATGAGAATCTGTAAACCTATCATACTTGAACATATTCATCAATGTCAGGAAAATTTGATTCAAGACATCCTACATTTATTGCATCTCCCTAGTCAAAAGTCAACAGAACCTATATATATGTTCTACTCAAGGACTTCATCTCAAAAATTCAGAAATTAAGATCCCTGGTAATGTGGATAAATGGCAAACTATGAGGAGCACAGATTATTCTATCGCTGGAAAATTTGATTCAAGATCAAATATAAACGTCCTATGTTTATTGCATCTCCTTAGTCAAAAGTCAACAAAACCTATATATATGTTCTACTCAAGGACTTCATCTCAAAAATTCAGAAATTAAGATCCATGGTAATGTGGATAAATGACAAACTATGAGGAGCACAGATTATTCTATGGCATAAGCTTTAAGAAAATGTTTCATTAGATGAAAAAAAAAATGACAAAAGTATCTACTTATTGCAGCTACCAATTATTACAGTATGAATTGTTAAAAGGAGTAATAGCAGCACTGTTGTTGGGTGATCAAAGTAAATCGGAATATGATTACAATTCAAGATTACCATGAAAGAAATTCGACGATGCACAACCCAGTCTAAACTAAAAGATGAATGTGAAAATGAAACCCTCCATTCTCCATGGCTTCTTCGTGTTGTGAAAATAATCACTTCTTAGATCACAGTGTAACCAGAAATAGAACTAATTTAACTCTTTCATCTGCCAGGAAGCTTCTGATGCAGCTATAAGTCGTGGAATAACCCATCAGAGGCTTACAGATTACACATCTTTTAACATACCAGACGAGACTTTCCCAGATGTTACAAATTGCATTGGCATACTTAGGGGGATCTTACATGATCTGGACAACTTAAAGGATGGCCACACATCACTAGAAGCTGTATTATTACGTGTCCCTGATGGTCATCAATGTGTGGATCTGTCTCTGTATAAAGTAAGGATAAGAATTTTCACTTTATTTCACTTTTTTTAACTACTCTAAGTTCTAACCACCTTTGTAATACAGGACGAACAAATTCTGTTATTGTTAAATGAAGTAGCAACCTCTCCTGAGAGCTCAGGAAATGCCTATATGATGATCATGGAGGCAGCTGACCTCCCATTTGTGTCTATTCCAAGATCCACTATCGTCAATTCTTGGAATCTTCGTGAACTTCAGGTTTGCATTTTTTTTGCTAACTTCATGCATATATGCGTGTGTAATATGGATCATTTATAGTTTTTCTTCATAGACGTGACGTAGCAAAAATTCATGATTGTTTTTTGAAAGAAAAAAACCAAGTCTGTCTTTTCTATTTCATAAACTGGATGGATAGGTTTAATTCTTCGAGGAGAAAATAACTCCTCAAGACTTGCAAGATAAATTAGTTGCATTCTTAATCCTATTGCCGTCAATTGATTCAATCAACTACTATTATATATAGAGACGTATTGATTTTTCACTATTTCTTCCTTCATTTCTCAGAACATATATGTTTCGTGTGTATTTTGTTATAGGATTCAATTGTACACCTGCAATTGGAGAATGAAAAGGTTAGAGAAATTGCTCACTCTGTGGTTGTTCCGTTTGCAGCTAGTGGTAAGTGTTTCACAAAACCATGTTTGAATTGCAGTTGAAGGAAGTATTTCTGACATTGTAGTGTAATTTTTTATCAGCATCGAGAGGTGTGGCTTGTGTTTTTTCTGCTAGAAAACGTGCCTTGGTGTATATTTTAGAGGAAGATGAAGATGAAATTACTGATTCAGAATAAATTACTGGTAATAAATCCCTTTCATATTTAAGTTCAGCTAGCTCATGTATATTTTTCAGTGTTGTACGAACTAGTGAATATGCTTGCGTTTTCTTTTAAGTTTTCCTTGTCTTTTATTAGTGTACAATTTGGCGTGTTCTAAATTATTTTTCCTAGATTTATAGATTTTTTGGCATATTTATCCCTTTGAAATTTTCATTTGATTCTTCAACAATATATTTTATTATCTCACCTTGTCAATGTATGCATTTGAATATATAAACGCTTTTTTTTTTGTGTGTGTGTGTGTTTTATTATATAAACATTCAAATTATTTGCCCTTTTCGTGAATTTAAGCAATGTAATGTGTAATGTTTAAGTTGAAGAATTTGATATATAGATTTGATTTTCTTACTGAGTGTTTGGGTTTTTGTTGGGTTGTTAAATGAACAAGAAACAAACATAATGTTGAGATCATGATGTGGATTATCATATTTTAGTTTTAAAAGTTCAGCAGGAAAGTTGTCTAATACTAATATTTGTTTATTTTATTTAATTTAGTTTCACATGATTTCATAAATTTGATATGGGAGATTAAATACGTGTCTATTTCTGTACTTGAATGATAATCCGAGAATGAATTTGGGTCGGATGTTAACCTTCCTAAACTGAAGCCTGAAGGCACTGAATGGCGTGGGAAGTTTTTGAGTCACGGATCCAGTTAAGTCCAAACTCTAGATCCAGATTAATTAACCGGATTAACCGGATCCAAGAGATAAAGAATAGTGACAATAGTATGTTACGTACACGAGTTTAAATTTGTTTTGGAAAACTTGAGATTAAAGATATGGATCTAGTCAGTAGAATATTAGCACTCCTTTAGTTTTTTCTTTCCAGTTTTTCAAGATATTCTTTGGTTTTCGGAGTCAAGTAGTATACGTAAATACAAAGTCCTTCCAATCCAATCCACTCCAACAATTTGGCATCAAAATACATACAAATATTAAAATCACGTGGAGTGTTGGTAAAAGAAATAGCTAAACTAGTGTTACGTTGTGTACAACAGTATATTCATTGATATATTTTTCGAGCTTGTGTAGTTGCAAATGCATAGATGAAAATAGGACTAATTTTTTTACATCTTTTATATTTGTCTGAACAAGCTGCAAATTCAACTTTTCTCATAATATAATGCGGGAATTAAATAATGTAGTAATTTGTATTAATTATAAGATTTACGAAAAAGAAAAGAAAAAAAAAGGAAAAAGGGGTTGGGTCATTTTTAAAATTACAACATGTTGATAGGTCATTTATATGAATTACTCGTGATTTTATTAATATCATGATTAGCTAGATCTCCAAATCCTAAGGTTCTTATGAATCCTATGTTTGATCTAATGATGAATTAATTGTTGATTACATGATTGTATGTGATTGCATTTAATTTTTAGCTTATTGTCATCTAATTGCTTGATTACCAGTTGAGAGTTATCTGTTGGTCTTTGAAGTGCTTGACAGGGTAAATTGGAGATTAGAATTGTAAATTAGATTGTGTAGATTGTGATTTGACCATAGAATAGAAATATACGTACCTAGCTCATTTTATATCCTAATAAGTTCATGCTTAATGCATCAACTAAATTAATCTTTTTAAATATAAATTGGGTTAGTTTATCTTGATAGGTTTCATATGCAACTCGAAAGATACATGCTTTCTGAGTTTAAATTTGGAGCCAGTTTGGGGAGGTGAACATTTTACACTTCTTGGTTTCCCTATTGGAGCATAATTTTCGGACCCACAATATTGTAACTCTTTTTTTTATTTTTTTATTGTTTGGGTTACAAACGAAATTAAACAATATTGTAACTCTTGATTTGCCCACTCTATTGGATTTGCTCTTATAACTTATAGTAAAAGAGCAACTCCAATAAGAGACATCAGATTTTCACTTTTTGATTTCTGCTTCAATGTTTTGATTCCTCTATAACAGTATTTTGCTTCAACAACGGACATAAAAATGAGGCATCATTTTAAATTAAATCTACTTAAATAACTAAACTTCAATTAAATCAATGCTAATTTATACTGCAAACAAAACTAAATTAAAAATAAAAATAAATAAATTCAAAAATGTAAAGGCTTAATTTTCATAAGTTTTGTTGTCCACGCGTCGATTTTTTATGAAACATTGAGATATTTAACGTTAATGACGTGAGATAAAAAAATTGGATCTAAATATGGATGGGATCCAACCAGCTCCGCTACTGAATATGGATAACTTGCACTGTCAACTCTTGCAAAATAGAGAAAGACCTAGTCCGAGTTGTGCCAGTGGAGCTTTTTACGATGCTTAAGTCAATAATGCATATTGGAACTTAGAAACATAAGATACAAAGTAGGTTATGAGATTGTTTATAATTCGTAAATGTGTATTATACATGATTTTAATTAGAAGATCATTTGTAGTTAGAGATCCCTGATTAGGGCGACGTGATTTGCATGCATGAAGGGAAGTTTCAATGATCGTGCCCACGTTCCCTAATTATGGGCGAGAAAAGGGGACCAAATGTATCTTACCTTGATTTGGCTAATCCTGTCGTTGTCAAGCCTCGTTAAGTATCATACTCGTTGGCTTTGTTGTGAGCTTGTTTTGCATCTATCGAGCATGCGCCTTAGACCGTGGTTTATTAATTGGCCTAATCTCTCGCTGATTAGATCCTTTGGTCATATCATTATACCGGATCATGGATGACCTATATTTAGATTGAAGAAGTTCGAGTCGCTTGGAATCTGGCGATGGTTATCTACGTTCGTAGCTTGGGGACTAAGTTTCGAGTTGGTATCGGTTTGTGTCATAGATGAATATGGGGGAATTCATAAGTATCATTCATTACATTGACTTAGAATAGCTTACAGTACTGCTGGAGTTTACAATTTTCTTCTTACTTCTGTCGATACTAAACTAAAGGACCCGGGAAAATGCTACCATAGTCATGTCACGATTCAGCCAAACTCGTGCAATTTAAAAATTCCTAATGGTTTACTGAGGATCCCTATCGTTGTTCTTACCACGGTTGATGTCTTGGTCGGAAAATTGCTCCACCTCACAACCGGCCCATTGTCCTGTTTGGTTCTCTAGCTAAGTACAAGTTGAGATCTTCTCTACAAAAATATTATAAGTGCAATACTGACACATTTAATTTAATTTGATGAAGTGATACTCAAATCTTGCTTAATTTCATCAGAGTACTTCTTGTCTTAGAATTTCATTTCACCAACCATAATAATATATTTTCTCAAGATTTATCAATAAATTCAAACACACAATTAATTAAGGAGCAAATGGGATGGGGTTGAAATGTTGAATGAAGCTGGAGGAGCAGGGCACATGCCTAATTGCTCGGATCGTATTCTCGGATTCCGGCATGTGCTCCGGCTCTCCATCTTTTTTTCCCTCTCCTGATGGATATTTCACAAAACAAAGTCATACGAGGTAAGTTCTGTCATTAGAAACAAGAATACAATTACAAATTTTGCATTAAACATATTAATCAAAGTTAAAGCTACTTTGATTAATTTTTACTTTCCAAAGCTAATGCTGCAGAGTCAACATGAACCAGCAAACAGGCATAAACTTTTTGCTTCAATCCATCTACAATCTCGAGCAACAACTCATTTTTCTCAGAGATCAAATTGCTTCGTACTTTATCCAACCATTCATTCGATTGTTTTAGCAGCGACAACGTTAAAGCAATGTGGTTATTTGATTCCACCAAAAGGTCTGCAGTGATTTCTTTACCTTTCTTTTCTTGGATAAAGCCGATGTCAAGTGCTTCTTCCAAGAACTTCAGAAACCATGTTTGTGTTTCATTTGACAGATTCTTTTTAAGTTCCATTATTTCTTTTAGACCATCTCCTTTTAACCATTCTAGTTTTTCAGCCTCGGTAAGTTCTGATGAGGGCCTCGGATTTTTGTTAGTGCTTCTGCGATGTAAAGAACCTGACTTCTTAGAGGATTCTACTGCCGAGTTTATTGGTAAATTCTGCAATGTATCTTTCATTGGAATCGTTATATCTGTTTTTTCGATTAGTTTATAAAGTGTAAAGAATTTGGAGATATATGGATGAGGATTTTCTGGCGAGGCGGATGAATATATATCTGCAAACAAACTGAAATAAGAGATTAACGCAAAGTTTCAAGAAAATATAAAATGTACATACATTATATTCAAATTTAATATATAAAATTACCCGAGGCACTTGACAAGATTTGCTACTGCATTTGCTTCCTTTTGTGCTTCCTCTGCTACCATAAAACTTAAATTTCCTCTCCTAAGCATACCCTTTTAACAATAATCGAACGTAAGAAGTATAAGTACAAAAACTCGGTATCTCTATTAGCGTTTTCACGTTTAATTAGTATGTTTAGAAAAATACCTTTCCCGGCTTAAGAAGTGTAACTGGCAAACTGGACCATGATATCGACTCATGAGATGATTGCTTTTTGTTATTGCCATTCGGCAAACAATTCAAGTTAACGTTTTCTTGTTTGTTTGTGCATTTAACTGCCACAAGCTTCGAGGATGTCGTATTTTCTTTGCTGCTAATTAATGAATCTATATCTGATTTCCGAGTTGATGCATCATCACAAGTTCCGGAAGGACTTATTGCCCGTGACTGACATTCAACAACAAAATCCGTCACCGGTTTAGAGTGCTTTAAGCCATACAATTGAGAACAAAGACATACATATGGAAGAACCTCAGATTAAAATGTAAAATCATAGTACCTGAGCTTTAAGTTCATGTTGCTTCCCTTTCAAAGATCCAATGCCTTTTCCGATACCGATTTGATCGATTTCTCTTCCTTCCGACTTTTGCTTTAAGGCACTCTGCATGTACCTAGAAGCAACAGCTCCCTTTTCCTCTTTGATCACAATTTTCTTCTTCGCAATTTCATCTTTCGTTGCCTCACTCAATTTCATAGCCGTCCCACTTTCCTTATCGACTAACACGAGTCCCTCGGATTCCTCAACCAATTGCATCAAATCCTTCGGATTGCCTATGAACTGGTGTCGCCCTGGAACCGGCCTTACACCAACTAAAATGGGTACTTGAGTCCCGGCCTCCATTTTATCAACGTAAAAGAATTGCCCGAGTTGTAACTTGTTGTTTAAGATTAGATTAGTGTCTTCTTTCGATAGGGTGACGTAAGTCGTGTGGGAAGAATCCGAGACTTTGATGAAGAATCCGTGGTTTGGCCATAATCCGGATCCGGTTATGGATGGAACTATGCTGATTACTTGTAAAAGGATTGACCTATGCTCACCTCTAACCTTTAAGTTGGAATTTATATTTTGAAGAAGTTTTATTAGTACTCCAGGCACAAGAGATGCCATTTTAATTAATTTCCCTGTTTCAAATTTCAAACATGAATTTATTATAATTAAAACCTCTAATGAAGCTGCAATGTTTAAATGATCATCCTTTAGTTCTAAATAAAAGTGAGATATGTGGCTTATGATGACTAATGTCTACAACTTTTATTGACATAGAAGGATCACAAGCATTTCTTCACATAATTAATCAAAAGTAGGTAAAGAAAAGTTGAAAAATCTGAATTATATCATTAAATCAGAATATCGATTATTTACATTTTCGACACTAGGACAAGTTCTCATCGACAAAAATCAGAATAATTAGAAATGGATTAAGGAGCAAGAAGATTTTCACAATGCTATACCAAATGGCCAAAATGGTCTAGCTTTACAAAATGCCATTTCCAAATCCAAATACTAAACTATAGGATTTAATTATCTTGATAAAAGATTGTTACATACCTGAAAAAAATTGTTGGAATTGATCAAAAGAAAGAGCGAAAATCAATAACCTGATGTCAGAGAGTATTTATGCTAAGAGGGAAATGTTACAAACGTAAAATACAAAAAAAAAAAAAAAAAAAAAAAAGAAAATTGATAATCAAGATAGTAAACAGTGACCAAATTAAATAAAAATGGTGGAAACCACGAATTATGTGCTAACTTTTACATGGGAAGCACGTAAGCATCGAACTTCTTCTTGTCATTTTCTTGAAAGTAAGACAATATCCTTTTGGTAATGTGAAGTTACACTTTTAGCCTCGCTATGAAGGAAAATCTTGGTGGTATTTCATGGGTAGTATGGGAATTGTGCCATGAATTGTTCCACGAGTTGACAATTCCATGTCCATTTGAAAGGTGAGGATATTATTATGTCACAATCTAAAGGTTTTATGCTACGTTATATACAATTAATTGAATTATCAAAAAATAAAAAAAAAATGGATACATACAACTAATTGTGACATTCTGTCACGTTATGTAATTTGATTAATTATGATTTATGATGCACTAATATATTTGGATTTGTATGGAATTTATCAACATAATTTGTTTGGACTAATATTACAGGAGTAAAATGTGAATATAGCCCTCGTTTTATTTTTAGATGATAAAACTATATGCACGAACTAAAAAGTTTATTATATGACTCCAAATTGTTCTTAATTCCAAAATATATAAATACTTCATCCGTCCTATTTATTTTGCTCCTTTATTACAGTTGACCAGTTAAATTGATTAAATTTATAAAAATTATAATAAATAATTTAATAAATATATTTCACTATTAAGTTGATAAGATCACATGTCGCCATATTTATTAATATTTAAAAGGTTTAATACACAAAAATTGTGAATAATTTAACATAATAAGTCACTAAGTAGTGGGGATTAGGTTTATGTGACAAATGAAGCAAAATTGGTACATAAAAATGTGCAGTGATTCGAAAAATATATTTTACTAGAGTTGTCACGATTTTCAAGCTTATATTGTTATTATATGCTTTAATATTTTGTTCTCTTTAAATATTTTCTAAGGGTTCCTTGCATGTCCGCTCACTTCCTTGCAAAATGGGGCAAACTCGTTAATTGGAATGGCTTTGTAACTCTCGATTCACTTTTCTTGGAAGTTTTTTGTGATAGGGGTGATCCCCAAACTCTTGTAATAAACATTTTCGATTCCGTAATTTATAATGCATGATTATCTTTTATCCAAAATAAAAAAAGGGCAAAATGACTCCATTGGATAATATCAAAAGAAAAATTAAAGTGAGTCCAATGGGTCAGAACATCAGTTTTCATATGAAACAATGTAATAAAATTGTGAGCCCAATGGACCTAACTAAGAGTTCATGGGCCATTTTACAGGAGCGGCGGGCTAACCTAAATAAAAATTAGTATTTGGTCAATATCACTTATTTTTTATCAAAATATTGCCGTGAAATAAAATATAGATAGATAAACGAATAATCATTTTTGGCGCATTCGTTGTACAAATGACTTGTCAATAACTGAAATTTAATTAGATTATTTTTTGCATACATATACACAGTATGGGTGAAATTTATAGAGTTAAATTTTCCTAATTTATAGCCTAAATACAATCTACTTAATTTGTTGCACCACATCATTCTTGCAGCACGAGGATGCACGAAGAATTTTCCATAAAGTTGTATGGAAGAATAATAGAGTATATATTATGGAAAGAAGAGAGTAAATAGAAAAATGTTGATCAGAAATGCCCTACCTTTGAGTGCGGTTTGAACTATTAATTTACGTAATTGAAAGTAACCAACCAGGTGGTCTAGGGAAGAATTTTCTTTTAGGGTAGCGATATTGCCAGAGCAATAATTGTTGCTGTCAGAGCAATTTATTTAAATTTTCTAATCTACCTTTGATAATTTTTTTATTCTTATGTAATGACATTTAATGTTGTTTTGGTAAATTAGGAATAGCTATATTTATTACTCCAGTATTGCTCTGGAGTGTGTCCCTCAAGTTTCAATGTTCTACGAAATCATTAACATTAATATTAGAAAGAAAAAGAAAAGGCTGACCATGCATATCTGTTTATTTATTTTTAATGAATAAATTAGAGGTATATATTATCGATTTTTATGTATTTTTTTCAAAAGGTATCTATTTTTAATCTTTATCATTTTTCTTTAAAAATATTACTGCACCGTGATTGGGAGGAAAATTGGATTTGTGGAAGCAACAAAGCAAACATGACTTACTGGTTTTTTCCTATTTTTCACCTTGCATAGTTTCCGACTTTCCGGTATCATAATTCAGTAATTCTTGAATTTCTCTTTACAAATAATGGGAAACAATACTCATGTTTTTTACTTAATTTTTTATTCATTTTTGTACTGCATCGTTCATTTTTTTTTGTTTTATTACAATTATTATTGATGTTTCTTCTTCTTAATTGCATCCACTGTAATTTAAACTAAATTGACTATTACTTTGGTTTTTGAGATTCAGTGAATAAAATATTAGGTAAAATATTTTCCATTTTAGAACTTTAGGCTTTAGTTTGTGGTTTTTCATTTTTTTCTATCATTTTCTTGACTAAAATTAAAAAACTAAACATAAATTTAATGTATTTAGAATTGTAAAATAAATATTTGACACATAAAAAATGGGTACCATGCTTTTTCGTGCAAAGGCAGATAGGAAACACAATATATTTGTTTATGAGTTAATTAAGGTAATTAATTAAAATCATTAAGGGCTTGAATATACTATCAAACTTTAACCTGTCATTAAATGCTCCACTAGGCATTAGGGAAAGGGTAGAAAAGGAAATATAAAAAGTTTGCTCTGGCAGTAATAATTATTGCCCTGACAATATTGCTAGCCTTTAATTATTATAATTTGATGATAATGTAAATAATTTATTTATTAATGTAACAACCATTTCAAAAGAAGAAGAAAATTGTTTTTGAGGCCATACCAAAATCTGTCATTAAAGATAGAAAGGGAAAGCTCATGGACTATTTAAAATAATATTTGTTTATTTGCTTTTCGATAAAAAAAAAAAAAAAGAGAGGGGGAAAGAAAAGCAGCCACAACCTCCATCACATACCCCAACCCCCAGGGCAGTCTCGTGAAGTACTTCCATTGAATTAAGTGATTTTATTGAACCCACTAAAATACAAAATATATATTAAACGTATTTATTGATTTACTATTATTAGTAAATATGTATATAAGGTATTATATTCCATTTTATAGTAAAATATTTTATTAATCCTTAACATTATTGTACAAGTAAGGAATATTAAAAAATGATTTATAATAATTATTATACTGAATTGGATATTTGAGTGAGTATTTTTAATTTTTGTAAAAAAAATTAGTTAAAAGTTTTTGAACTTTTTAGTTCGGGTTAATTATGAACATGTGATCATTTTTATAATGTCTAATAATTTTTGTTCAATTTTTTTTACTTCTCATGGTTAACCGCAATTCATTCATCTATCCTTGTATTAAAATTACGGATTAAATGTGAAAGTTGAATGTATTTACCTGTTTATTTATGTTCTACAATTTTTTTACTTATAATTAACCATAAAAACATTCTGGGAATTTAATTGCGACGATGATGATGAAAGGTCCACACATAGGCGACTAAGTCCTTTTGAATTTTATTGTCTGTAGAACTGTCAATCGGGCATAGTGAGCCAAGCTTTAAATAGTTCGAATTCAAATATTATCGGGCTTTATAGCTATAGGCTCAAACTCGGCTAAAAAAAATTTATGATTTCTCTGGCTCAAACTCCGCCCATGTAATTTTTCGGGTTTCGGGTTTCGGGTCTATATCGGGTTTGTTAATATAGGCAAAAATAACTTGACATATAAAATATTTAGATTACCGAAACACATGAATATACTACTATTACTTAATACACGAGTATATATCATTAAATAATATTTTAATTGAAAGATCGCATTATTTGTCCACATTTTTTTGGATATGTTTGATCTATATGAACAAACAATAGAGTTTTAAAGTCTCAAGACTACAATTTATTGACCTTTTGTGTTAATTTTTATCTTTGATTAAACTTTTTTCCCTTGAGTTTTGGCCTTAGTACGTAATATAATATCATATATGTGAGTTTACATTATGATTGTTTGTAAACTTTAATTGTTTCAAAGTAAAAACAGTCATTCGTAACTATAACTACAATAAAAATAATTAATCATAAAATTTAAAACAATTATATGTTTGGGTTTTATTCTGGCTGAGCCGTGTTAGGCTCAAACTCAGCTCATAAATTGATCGGGTTTAATATAATGGCTCATACTAGAACGGGCTCATAAATATTCGAGTTTGAACTAATTTTAGTCGGACCGAGTCATCTAGCTTCGGGTAGGCCCAACTCAATTGACAGTCCTAATTGTCTCTATAGTTATTATTATTCATTTTCATATTTATTTATTTATTATTATTATTATTATTATTATTATTATTATTATAGGTGAGAGTGAAAATCTTTTTTTAATAAATTGGTGTTGTTAGCCCTGACGGTTGGAGACGGTGCTCAAAGAGTGCAGATTTACTCAGGGTGGAGGTCGACAACCTCGAGCTTTGAAAAGCCCTATGGGTTTGAGATGCTCTAAGCATTTTACCCCCAAAAGAAAGGAACGTTTGTGGAGTCTGGACAACAATGACAAAATATATTGTCTCGAAAAGAGTTAATAATATACCCCCTTCTAATTTGCATAATATTCAATTTAATTTGAAAAAAGAGTAATTTATCCCCTATAATATTATAAATATTTTACACCGTCTCCCTGATATTTTAAACTTAAAAAAATATGAGTTGACAAAACTACCCCTCTTATATGTGGCACTTTATTTCCCTTGTGTTATGATAAAAGTGACACTTTATCATTTGTGCTATGATAAATATTGCATTTTACTCCCCCATGTTAAAAAAACATTTTAAATGACACTCTCAATTTCGACAAGTGAGTTACACTCTTCAGCTCAATGAGGTAAATTGCTCCTTTAAAATTTTCATTGGGATGTAAATTACTTTCTAAATTTTTTTACAAGGGATACAGTGTTCATTTTCAAATCACGTGAGAATAAATTGAACATTATGCATTTCACAAACATTAGCTCTATGATAAATTATCGCCCAAGGGAACAAAAAGAAACGTCCCATTTTCCAGGTACTAGAGAGCGATTTGTTGAATAACGCATGTGTGGACTCAAGTGCTAATGCCCTATGGTATTGGCTATACACCATTGCTTTTAATTTGTGCAAGATAATCCTGTACGAAATTTAACTTCAATTTGTCAATTTATTCTTTTTTTTTTTTTTTTTTTGGGCAAATAATGAACCACTCATGTTTTTCATGGAGTTCACACTTGATTTCACCAAATTTGATCCCATAATGTTCATTTTTTCCATGACTCCTCTTCTCTTCTTACTTATCTTTATCTGCTGCTTTCCAATTATATTTTTGTCTTTTTTCATCTTATTTATTTATGTTTTTGTTTTTTTACTTTAGGTATTTTTGTTCCTAATGCATCGAACTTTCTTGGTGGCCTGGTGCTTTGATGTTGACGAGCTTTTGGCCGTGTTTGGATCCATTTTGGCCCATATGTTTCGAATTTTTGTTCGTCAAAATATCATTTGGGACTATTTTCGTCGAATCAAACACACAAAACATGAGTTACAACCAATGTTTTAAAAACCGGATCGGACATCGAACCGGTAGCCTCACTGGTTACTGGTTAGATCGGTTTAACCGTTTTAACCACTGGTTCAACCGGTGTGACGTCATTACAATATAATATTTTAATTTTAATTTTAATATATTTAATCAACTATTTAAAAAAATATATTATTCATTTTTTCAAGTTTATTTCCATAAACTAAATGTTATCTCATTATCAATTATTTTTCCTATAAAATTTGAGTTAAGAATGAATGATAGCAACAAAATTACAAGTATGATAACATGATATCAACGCAATAATTCAAATTATAATAAACACCATATAAAAAACAATAATTTTATTACTAATCACCTCTGAAAAAGAGAAATTGTTGATGAATTTTGTCATTGAGTTATATGAAAAAAATAAAAATACTTGACGTTTGTGAAAAAAATGACTTTCTAATGAATTTATTACTCAAATATATTTATATAACTTATTATATATAAGATTTTTTTGTTTCTTGTTGATTTTGTTTATTTCAAAGTGAAAAATAGAAGAAAAGATGTGAGAGTATTGTTGAAGCTTAAAGGTCGCGGAAGAGAAATAAAAATCCGTAGCGTAAACTTTTTATTTTTATAAGTGAACCAGTGGTTCAATTGGTTCACTGGTTCATTGGTTTTACCGGTTTTTAACTGATTTTTACCGGTTCAAACTGGTCAGGAACAAAGCTGGTTTTGGAGGGTTAACCGGACCGGATTGGCAACTGGTTGCCGGTTAAACCGGTCGAACCGGCCGGTCCGGTCTGGTTTTTAAAACACTGGTTACAACTTAAAACGATAATATTTCAATCAAACAAATCAAGATACATTATAATATCAATCAATTTAATAAAAAAAGACATGATTTGACATTTATAACCGCATTTTTCCACTAAAATTCCAACATCCAAATCATAACACACTTTTTCAAACTCAACTCACCATTAAATTTAATTATTATACATTGAAAAGATTTAACCAAAACACATCAAATTCATGTTTCAATTATTTCACACAAATTTTAAAAAAAAATTCAAAGTACACAACCAAAATATTTTTACACAAACGAAACCGAACAACCAAAACACATCTAAACGAGGGACTGAATGGCGCTAAGGATTTGTACCTAAAACATATTATTTTCCAAGATACAATATATGATTATGGATGTGAAAACAATCGAGTAGACAAAAGAGGATCGATCTCAAGAAAATAAATGTGGATAAAGTACTAAATCATAGGATTAGTGATAACAGTATTTACTCTACATATTTATAATGAGACTAAAATGTCCCAATAGATTGAATATCAAGACTAAGTTTTTTTCTTTTGTTTTTCTTTGGTGAAGATATAAGATATACATGGATTTGACAAAAGTAAATATGGCTTGGTTCTAAGGTATCTCTAAAGCTAGCTCAATAGATGAGGATCGTCCACGATCTTATCAAGGCTAAGTTCATCTTATAAGACTCAAAGGTTAACTCAATGGATGAGGACTTATAAGATGAAGTTAGCCTTGATAAGATTGTGGACAATCACCATCTATTGAGCTGGCTTTTGAAATGAGTTAGACTCAAGCCATATGAGCTTTTATCAAATCCATGTATATCTTATAATTTATCTTCGGTCTAGTGAATAAATGCAATAATATCCAACATTTATACAAAATAAGTCGTTTCATGCCAGCATAAAAAAACCATTTTTAAACAACTTAACTAAAACCATACAAATTATTTTTCGAAATTAAAACCAGACAAAATCGGACCAACATTTTTCACATGGACCCTTATGTTATGGTCCAGCAAACACCATTAATAGTGAAAGGACATAAAACTTTATGTAATGGCATTTAATGTTGTTTTGGTAAATTAGGAATAGCTCTATTTATTACTTCAGTATTGCTCTGGAGTGTGTCCCTGGAGTTTCAATGTTCTACGAAATCATTAACATTAATATTAGAAAGAAAAAAAAAAGCTTGACCATGCATATCTGTTTATTGGAATAAATTAAAGGTATATATTATCGATTTTTATGTATTTTTTTCAAAAGGTATCTATTATTAATCTTTATCATTTTTTTTCTTTAAAAGTATTACTGCACCGTGATTGGGGAGGAAATTGGATTTGTGGAAGCAACAAAGCAAACATGACTTCCTGATTTTTTCCTATTTTTCACCTTGCATAGTTTCCGGTATCATAATTCAGTAATTCTTGAATTTCTCTTTACGAACAATGGGAAAAAATACTCATGTTTTTTACTTAATTTTTTATTCATTTTTTTATATTTTTCTTTTTTTATTACAATTAGTATTGATGTTTCTGATTCTTAATTGCATCCACTGTAATTTAAACTAAATAGACTATTAATTTGGTTTTTGAGATTCAGTGAAGAAAATATTAGGTAAGATATTTTCCATTTTAGAACTTTAGGCTTTAGTTTGTGGGTTTTCATTTTTTATCTATCATTTTCTTGACTAAAATTAAAAAACTAAACATAAAATTAATTTAGTTAGAATTGTAAAATAAATATTTGACCTATGAAAAATGGGTACCATGCTTTTTCGTGCAAAGGCTGATAGGAAACACAATATATTTGTTTATAAGTTAATTATGGTAATTAATTAAAATCATTAAGGGCTTGAATATACTATAAAACTTTGACCTGTCATTAAATGCTCCCCTAGGCATTACGGAAAGGGTAGAAAAGGAAATTTAAAAAGTTTGTTCTGGCAATAATAATTATTGTTCTGACAAAATTGCTGGCCTTTAATTATCTGAATAATTTGATGATAATGTAAATAATTTATGTATTAATGTAACCACCATTTCAAAAGAAGAAAATTGTTTTTGAGGCCATACCAAAAATCTGTCATTAAAGATAGAAAGGGAAAGCTCATGGACTATTTAAAATAATATTTGTTTATTTGCTTTTCGATAAAAAAAAAATAAAAAAAATAAAGAAAGAAGAAGAAGAAGAAGAAGAGGGGGAAAGAAAAGCAGCCACAACCTCCATCACATACCCCAACCCCCAGGGCAGTCTCGTGAAGTACTTCCATTGAATTAAGTGATTTTATTGAACCCACTGAAATAAAAAAATATATATTAAAAGTATTTATTGATTTACTATTATTAGTAAATATGTATATAAAGTATTATCTTTGATTTTATAGTAAAATATTTTATTAATCCTTAACATTATTATACAAGTAAGGAATATTAAAAAAAATGTTTTATAATAATTATTATACTAAATTGGATATTTGAGTAAGTATTTTTAATTTTTGTTAAAAAAAATTAGTTAAATGTTTTCGAATTTTTTAGTTTCGGGTTAATTATGAACATGTGATCATTTTTATAATGTCTAATTATTTTTGTTCAAGTTTTTTTTACTTATGGTTAAACGCAATTCATTCATTTATCCTTGTACTTTAATTAAGACTTTTTTTTAAAATGATTAAAATTACGGATTAAATGTGAAAGTTGAATGAATTTACCTTTGTATTTATGTTCTAATTTTTTTTACTTATAATTAACTAAAATTTATTTACTTTAATTGTAAAAGCATTATGAAAAAAATTTAAAAAAAAACATTGATATGTTATTATATTTTTATTTTAAGAATGTATATACACTAATTAATTTATTATAAGTTTAATGTAAATTTATAACATTCTCATTTATTTATAATCATAAACCTTACAATGAACACCCTCCGATATATAAAACATAACCAAGAGTATAACTGTCCACAAAAATTGCTACAGTAATATTAAGGATAAATTGGAGTATTCAATAAAATTAATGGGATGACGTCTACAAAAACTAACGGATTTAAGGTTTTTAAAACATCAGAGAAGGTCATTGTAATTATGATTCTTGGAGGAATTGGACGCTAATTACACCAAACCTCAGGGAAGGTCTTATAATTAACCCTATTATCTATAATAACTACGAATTTAATTAACTAGAAATGGATCGGAAGATACATTTAATTATAAAAATTGTGTAATATTTAATAATAATTTATTTTAAATTAAATATATAACAATATTAGTTTTAATTTTGAATTTATAAATTTATCTACGAGAGTGAAATTTATTCAAAACATATAAATATTTGAAATTTAATTTTTCATATTTGGATTTTATTTAACAACATTATAGTATAATCAAACCCTTATCCATTATTCATGTTGAATTTATATCTTTGTATACAAAACTAAAATTTATTTAATAACATTTGAAATTCGATTTGAATATTTAAATTTTATTTAATCCCTAATATAGTATAAATGTTGAATGTACAATTGGGACAAAATGTAAAAATACAATATTTGCATTAAATTATGTTAATATTGGTACATGTACATAGATACATATAAGAACTTATATAAATAAATAAAATTACATACCATGTAGATACTAACTTATAAGAACTTATAAATAAAAATATTCTGGGAATTTAATTGCGACGATGATGATGAAAGGTCCGCACATAGGCGACCAAGTCCTTTAAAATTTTATTGTCTATTTGTCTCTATAGTTATTATTATTCCTTTTCATATTTAGTATTATTATTATAGATAATAATTGGTGAGAGTGGAATTTTTTCTAATAAATTGGTGTTGTTAGTCCTGACTATGGGAGACGGTACCCAAAGGAGTGCAAATTTACTCAGGGTGAAGGTCGACAACCTTGAGCTTTGAAAAGCCCTATGGGTTTGAGATGCTCTAAGCATTTTACCCCCAAAAGAAAGGAACGTTTGTGGAGTCTGGACAACAATGACAAAATCTATTGTCTCGAAAAGAGTTAATGATAATTTACTCCCTTCTAATTTGCATAATATTCTATTTAATTTGAAAAAGAGTAATTTATCCTCTATAATCTTATAAATATTTCATACCGTCTCCCTGACATTTTAACTTAAAAAAATATGAGTTGACAAAACTACCCCTCTTATATATGGCACTTTACTTCCCCTGTGTTATGATAAATGTGACACTTTATAATCTATGTTATGATAAATATTGCATTTTACTCCCCCATGTTACAAAAACATTTTACATGACACTCTCAATTTCGACAAGTGAGTTACACTCTTCGGCTCAAGGGGGTAAATTGTTCCTTTAAAATTTTCATTGGGATGTAAATTACTTTTTAAATTTTTTTACAAGGGATACAGTGTTCAAATAAATTGAACATTATTCATTTCACATGGAGTAAATTAACATTAGCTCTATGACAAATTATCGCCCAAGGGAACAAAAAGAAACGTCCCATTTTCTAGGTACTAGAGAGCGATTTGTTGAATAACGCATGTGTGGACTCAAGTGCTAATGCCCTATGGCTATGCACCATTGCTTTTAATTTGTGCAAGATAATCCTTCACGAAATTTAACTTCAATTTGTGAATTTATTTATTTATTTATTTATTTTTTTGACAAATTATGAACCACTCATGTTTTTCATGGAGTTCATGATGAGTGTGTTTTCGGTAGGTTAATTATTTTAATGTCAAGTCCAGATATTAATTCTAACACTACTCGTTAATGTGAGGATCGGCAGGTCAAACAAGCCTTTGCTCGATTTGTATGAAGGGATCCTAACCTGCAATCAAAGAGAACTACGTCAGGTTAATGCTGGTGGCCGGTGACCCGGCGATAACCCTCCGATGCTTAAGTAAGTGTCGAGATGAGGTGTGAGTTCGAAATGAGTATTTAATGCTTAGAGAATGCGTACATGTTACTCTATTTATGAGGGCTATTTATAGTTTTTGTCCAGATCAAGGGTTGGATCATGACAAGACGTCTCAAACACTGGGTCGGGTCATGACAAGACACCTAGGATTGGATAAGGATCTCAGTTATTCGGTTTGACCCTATTACAAATGGACCCGTTAATCGACAATAGCGGACGTCGATGAGCATGTCGGTCTATGCATAGTGGTCGACGTGCCCGTTATAGTAATCGACGTGTAAGTTCTAATGATCGATAGCTCAATATGTGTCCTTGGTGATTCTCTTTATATTAATACTTCAAGTGCCACGTCAGGTGATAAAAACTTGGTCCATCAGTTCACACCAAATTTGATCCCATAATGTTCAATTTTTCCACGACTCATGTTGTCTTCTTACTTATCTTTATCTGCTGCTTTCCAATTTTTGTCACTTTTCATCTCATTTATTTATTTATTTATTTTTCACTTTAGGTATTTTTGTTCCTAATGCATCGAACTTTCTTGGTGTCCTGGTGCTTTGATGTTGTCGAGCTTCTTCACCTGGGGAAAAAAACAAGTTACCTTTCTTGAAAGAAGGAGGTCAAATGTGGAAAAGATTGACCGTGTTTGGATCCATTTTGGCCCATATGTTTTGAATTTTTGTTCGCCAAAATATCATTTGGAACTATTTTCGTCGAACAAAATACATAAAACATGAGTTTTAACTTAAAATAATAATATTTCAATCAAACCAATCAACATACATTATAATATCAATCAATTTAATAAAAAAAAGACATGATTTGACACTTATAATCTATATTTTCCCACTAAAATTCCAACATCCAAACCATAACCCACTTTTTCAAACACAACTCACCATTAAATTTCATTATTGTACATTGAAAGGATTCTAACCAAAATACATCATCAAACTCATGTTTCAATTATTTCACACAAATTTAAAAAAAAAAATTCAATGTACACAACCATAAAGAGATGGACAATATTTTAAGAATTAGTTTCTTTCAATTTCAATGCACCAATGTTGAAAATTCCACATTAAAAGACTTGGTTGGATAGTTTATGAAACTTTCTTATTGTAAGAAGAAAATGAATAATTTAGAAATTTAAGTAACTTTCAATACACCTCCATAAAATTGCTTTTCATTTTAGAAATTTGCATACCAATCACCTATTAAAAAAAAATAAACAAGAAAATGTTTTATTTTTATTTTTTATAGATGAAAGAAAATGTTGTTAATTAGTTATTAGTTGAGCTATATGTGGTGAGACCTTCCTTGGTTATCATCCATTTCAGGTATATATAATAATGTTATGAATATTGCAATAAGTTGAAACTCCAATCATTTTAGATAAGATTATTTGATATACTTTAACTTGATTGATAGCATTTAAAGTACCAACAGGTGATTGGTCTAGTGGAAGGGACTAATCACTACAAAGTAGCGGACTTGGGTTCGAATTCCTGTTGGAAGAGGTTCCCACTTTATGTGCCCGACGCGCCTCGAAAGTGATTAAACCCTTGGGAAACCCCCAAAAAAAAAGCATTTAAAGTATCTTAATTTTTAACATTTCAAAATTATAAAATAAGTGTAATAAAAAATAAGTTAATTAATATTTCATCTAATAAAAATATGAACCCTTTAGTGTGAAATTTTTAACTTTATTTAATGGAGTCCATTTAATGATAACACAAATTAATATGATAAAACTAAATATAAATTACACGAAAATTAGAAGAAACATAGAAGTTTCACTGGGGTCATTGCACCCCAGTGAAGTGTACGTGCCTACGCCACTAGTCCACGATCTTATCAAGGCTAACTTCATCTTATAGTCTTATAAGATGAACTTAGCCTTGATAAGATCGTGGACAATATGAGCTTTTGTTAAATTCATGTATATCTTATAATATATCTTCGGTCTAGTGGATAAATGCAATAATATCCCACATTTATACAAAATAAGCATCTTCATGTCAGCATAAACAATGGCGTAGCCAGAATTTTTTTTCACCGGGTCACTATAATATATTTAATAAAAAATTTACCCAAAAAAAGTCAAATCTAACTATAAAGTAGAATAAATCTTGTTCAAACTCAATAAAATATGGACTCATATATAGGTTATTTATTTTTACAGCCAAATGCATATAAAAATATATGTGGTAAAATCTATATGGAAATATTTATTTTTAAAAGAAAATAAATTATTAGTACATATAAACAATTTTGAATACATCTCCGTAAAGCAAATATCCAATTTCTGAAATTGGATATCAACAACTTAATTAAAATTTATATACAAATACGACTTTCATTGGTGAATTGTTGAGCTATGCGTCGACATCATCCTCGATTTCGAAATTATCATTCATTACGGATAAAATATTAATTTATACAAAATGTTATCTTGTATATAATTTAATTTTTACCTAACAAAGAGTTCATTTCCGCATTTCTCAACTTTTAAACTATTATCTTGTATACTTAATTTAATTTACTTTATAATATTTTCTTGCTATTTTTTATTTAAAAAATCAAATGAGTTTATCTTTATCTCATTTAACCAAAATATATATTGGACCCTTTACAATGTAATTTTTCATTATATTTACTGGGGTTCATTTAAATACAAATAAAGCCAATACAAAAGATATAACTATGCACTAGACAAAAATTTGAGAGAATTATAACTAATATAAAAGTTTCACTGGGGTCATTGCACCCCAGTGGCTTGGCTGTACCTACGCCATTGAGCATAAAGAAATCATTTTTAAACAACTTCACTAAAATCATACAAATTATTTTTCGAAATCAAAACCAAACAAAATCGGACCAACATTTATTCCACATGGACCTTTATGTTATGGTCCAGCAAACACCATTAATAGTGAAAGGACATAAAACTATACCTTTTTATTTTATTTTATTTTTTAATAATTACTTAGAACATTTTCTTCTTTGGAGAGTTGGGACTATTAATTTTTGGTCCAGCAAAGAATATTCACAGCACTTGTTGACTTAATAATAAGAGGACTTTTAGTTGTGCTACCCCAAAATCTCTACTAATAATGCAACCTCAGACATGTCACTATAAATAAACGCGGACGTGGAGTATATTATTTTCGTGCTTCTTTCATTGTTTAGCTCAAGTTTTCAAGCAAATTTGAAGGCAAAATTCTGTTTTTTCATCTATATCCCTTCTTTGTTTCAAAGTCTGATGTTAATACCATTACAAGTTCTTGTTTCTTTAACAAAATAAATAGGGACTAGAGAAAAATGATCCATATTCTGATTAATTTTAGTAGTGTCATGAACTAATTTACTTCATTTCATATAGGCTGCAACAAAGCCATGGACAACAGTATGCAAGAAAAGCTGATAACTTCGGAAACAGAACAAAATGATGATCATTTCAAGGCTAGAGTCTTTCAAGAATCCAAGTGTTATATCAAGAGTTAGCTCTTTTGGGACAATCGTAGTTACCCAATCGTTTATCGGACACATAAGTTCAGTCGAACTTGCTGGTTACGCCCTTGTTCAGACCTTAGGGCAAACCCAATGCTGGGGGCTAGGGGTCGAGCTCCGGAGCTCCCCAGCTGCCCCTGCCCCTGCCTCCACCCCCTGCTTATCCAAATCCAACCATGGGGCTTCCCACATTATTTAATCTCAATTTAATTCTTCCACACTCTCACCATTATAATAATTATATAATAACAATACTAATAATAATAATACTATTACTAATAATAATAACAAATATAATATTTTTAATAATAATAATAATAATAAAAACATTCATTAAATTGTCGGAGTACAACACGAAAATACATCATCGAATTAAAAAAAGTCCTACCACACAACAAAGGAAAATTAAATCGTATTGTTCCAATTATTTTTCATTGCAAGTTATTAAATTTCACGTTGGTGATTTAATATGATAAATATATTTGTTAAAAGTTTCAACACAAAAATATACTACAAAAATGTTATAAATGAAGCATGAATTTGAATTTTTTTGTCTAAATGTTTAAATTATATTTTAAAAGTAATTGAAAAATTATATTGTTCAAATATATATATAACCACATATATTCTAATTAAATGGTTTAGTTGTAATTTTATTTTTTAAAATAAAATTAAAATTTTAATTCAAAAAATTAAGATGTCATAAAAAATATGATCAATAAAAATTAAAACAAAAATTATATCACAAATTACATAAATATACTATACTATTAAATAATAATACACACATTAAAAACTACACTAAAAACAAACTAACCAATTAAAAAAAATTAATCAGGCTTGGTGTCCCCTGATTGCTGCCTGGGCACGACCAGGCAGCTGGCAGGCGCTTAAATGCGCCTACCAAGGCAGCTGGGGAGCTCCAAAGAACTCCCCAGCAACCCCCCCCCCCCCCCCGCTCCCCCCCCACCCCAACTATCCCCTCCATTAATTAATAGGACCTCAAGCCTTCCCCCTAGCTGGGCCACCCGCATTGGGTTTGCCCTTAGGCATTCGATTCATCAACAGAATTTTGGTAATTATTTGATGTGTCCAAATTTTGTACCCGAGGGCAATTAAGAGATTACACTAAGTTGCATAAATGAGAGATTTGTAACGTCTTTATCATAAACTCTCGTAACGTCTGTAACGTCTTTGTATTTATTACTTATAACGTCTTTAACGAAAAGACTATTATACCCCCGTATGTACCTATGAATAGGTAGCTCTATTTTCAAACAAAGGGAACTCAACTTATTATTACAATTACAATACAAATTTTCTCTCGTATCTGTGTACATATCTTATTTTATTATTGTGATGTTGTTAAAAATTAAAGGGCTTATTCCACCTTTGCCCCGAATATTTTTATACAACATCATAATCTTTGCCCCGAACATTTTTATACAACATCATAATTAATTCATGCTGTACATAAATAAATAAAGTTTTTCTTTGTTTTAGTTAATTTCATGTTACTACTAAAATTTATAATTTTATTAGAGATAGGTATGTCTAGTGCAACCGAGACTCTATGTGGCCAAGCATGAAGCATTTGGAGCGAAACAAAACCATATGACGGGTATTTTCTGCAAAGATTGTGGTTGGTTGATCTCGTTACTCTAACGATTTTGCTCCCCCTCTTTTTTTTTTGGCTACACCAATCTTTAAGCTACTTGGTGAGGATGAAGCTAGGCTGTGAAAGCCCTATGAGTTGGAGATGCTCTAAGCATTTTACCCCCAAAAGAAAAGAAGGTCTCTGGAGTCTGGACAACGATGATAAAATTTATAGTCTCGAAAAGAGTTAATGACAATTTACCCCTTTCTAATTTGCATAATATTCAATTTCTCTTTCTGTAATTTGCAAAAGAGCAATGTATCCCGTATAATCTTATAAATATTTCACACCGTCTCCCTGACATTTATAAACTTTAAAAAAATACAAGTTGACAAAATTATCGCTCTTATATGTGGCACTTTACTTCCCCTGTGTTATGATAAATGTGGCACTTTATCCTCTGTATTATGATAAATTTTTCATTTTACTCCTCTATGTTACAAAAACACTTTACATGCTATTCTCACTTTCAACAAGTGAGTTACACTCCCCGACTCAAAGAGGTAAATTGCTTCTTTAAAATTTTCACAAGGGAAACAATGTTTATTTTTAAATTAATAAATTCTGATAAATTATCGCCCAAGGGAACAAAAAGACACGTCCCATGTTCTAGGTACTAGAGAGCGATTTGTTGAAAAATTCATGTGTGGACCCAAGTGCTAATGCCCTATGGCTATACACCATTGCTTTTAATTTGGGGGAGATAATCCTGTACGAAATTTAACTTCAATTTGTGAATTTATTCTTTTTTTTTTTTTTTTTTTTTTGGCAAATTAAGAACCACTCATGATTTTTCATGGAGTTCACACTTCACTTCACACATGTTTTTCATGGACTTCACACCAAAAATGGTTCACTTTTTTTTGTGAACTTACTTATCTTTATCTGCTGCTTTCCAATTTTTTTCACTTTTCATCTTATTAATTTATGTTTCTGTTTTTTTACTTTAGGTATTTTTGTTCCAAATGCATCGTATTTTCTTGGTGGTCTGGTGCTTTGATGTTGACGAGCTTCTTCACCTGGGTAAAATAACAAGTGATCGAAGAAGGTCAAATGTGGAAAAGATTGGCCGTGTTTGGATCCATTTTGGCCCATATATTTCGAATTTTTGTTCGTCAAAATATCATTTGGGACTACTTTCGTCGAACCAAACACACAAAACATGAGTTTCAACTTAAAATAATAATATTTCAATCAAACAAATCAACATACATTATAATATCAATCAATTTAATAAAAAAAGACATGATTTGACACTCATACCGTACATTTTCCCACTAAAATTTCAACATCCAAACTATAAAGCACTTTTTCAAACTCAACTCACCATTAAATTTAATTATTATACATTGAAAATATTCTAACCAAAACGCATCAAACTCATGTTTCAATTAGTTCACACAAATTTAAAAAAAAAATTCAAAGTACACAACCAAAATATTTTTACACAAACGAAATCAAACAACCAAAACACTTCTAAACGAGGGCTAGAATGGCGCTAAGAATTTGTACCTAAAACAAATTATTTTCCAAGATACAATATATGGTTATGGATGTGAAAACAATCGAGTAGACAAAGAGGATCGATCTCAAGAAAATAAATGTGGATAAAGTACTAAATCCTAGGATTAGTGATAATAGTATTTACTCTACATATTTATAATGAGACTAAAATGTCCCAATAGATTAGATATCAAGACTAGGGTTTTTTTCTTTTGTTTTTCCTTTGGTGAAGATATAAGATATACATGGATTTGACAGAAGTCGATATGACTTGGGTCTAAGTCATCTCAAAAGCTAGCTCAATAGACGAGGATCGTCCACGATCTTATCAAGGCTAAGTTCATCTTATAAGACGCAAAGGCTAACTCTATGGATGAGGACTTATAAGATGAAGTTAGCCTTAATAAGATCGTGGACAATCATCATCTATTGACCTGGCTTTTAAAATGAGTTAGACTCAAGCCATATGAGCTTTTATCAAATCCATGTATATCTTATAATTTATCTTCGGTCTAGTGGATAAATGCAATAATATCCAACATTTATACAAAATAAGTCGTTTCATGACAGTATAAAGAAACCATTTTTAAACAACTTCACTAAAACCATACAAATTATTTTTCGAAATTAAAACCAGACAAAATCAGACCAACATTTTTTCACATGTACCCTTATGTTATGGCCCAGCAAACACCATTAATAGTGAAAGGACATAATGCAGCCTCAGACATGTCACTGCAAATACATGTGGATGTGGAGTATATTATTTTCTTGCTTCTTTCATTGTTTAGCTCAAGTTTTCAAGCAAATTTGAAGGCAAAATTCTGTTTTTTCACTCTGTAGTTCATCTATCTATATCCCTTCTTTGTTTCAAAGTCTGATGTTAATACCATTACAAGTTCTTGTTTCTTAAACAAAATAAATCAGGACTAGAGAAAAATGATCCATATTCTGATTAATTTTAGTAGTGTCATGAACTAATTTACTTCATTTCATGTAGGCTGCAATAAAGCCATGGACAACAGTATGCAAGAAAAGCTGATAACTTCGGAAACAGAACAAAATGATGATCATTTGAAGGCTAGAGTCTTTCAAGAATCCAAGAAAATATGGAGAGTTGCACTCCCAAGTGTTATATCAAGAGTCAGCTCTTTCGGGACAATCGTAGTTACCCAATCGTTTATCGGACGCATAAGTTCAGTCGAACTTGCTGGTTACGCCCTTGTTCAGACCTTAGCCATTCGATTCATCAACGGAATTCTGGTAATTATGAATTCATGCTATACATAAATAAATAAAGTTTTTCTTTGTTTTAGTTAATTTCATGTTACTACTAAAATTTATATTTTTATTATAGATAGGTATGTCTAGTGCAACCGAGACTCTATGTGGCCAAGCATTTGGAGCGAAACAAAACCATATGATGGGTATTTTCTTGCAAAGATCGTGGTTGGTTGATCTCGTTACTCTAACGATTTTGCTCCCTCTTTTTTTCTTGGCTACCCCAATCTTTAAGCTACTTGGTGAGGATGAAGCTGTCACGATATCTGCAGGAAATATCGCTATATGGTTCATACCTTTCTCGTATTCGCTTATATTTAGTTTAACTATCCAAATGTATCTACAAGCACAACAAAAGAACGTGGTCATTGCGTGGTTGTCACTTATACAATTCGTTGTCCACGTTTTGTTGTCTTGGCTTTTTGTGAGTGTGTTGGGCTTTGGTGTACCTGGTGCTATGAGCGCTCTAAGCATGTCTTCGTGGTTTTTGGTGATCGGAGAATTCGTGTATGTGCTTGGTGGATGGTGTCCGGACTCGTGGAAGGGATTCACTTGGGCTGCACTGAAGGATATACTTCCGGTTGTGAAACTCTCTGTGTCTTCTGGTGTGATGGTCTGGTAAATCCTTTTTTAACCCTTCATCAAAGTGAATTTCCAAAATTACCCTTCAAGCATAACATTGCATTCACTTGATAAGCACAAATTGTAATTGTTGTATGCATGTTTTGTAGCTTGGAAATGTGGTATTATGCTATTCTGGTATTAGTAGCAGGACACTTGAAAAATGCTGAGATTGCAATATCTGCATTCTCTATTTGGTAAGAATTCATATTTCATCACATTCTATAAAATAAATAAAAACAAAACTAATTATTTAAAGATTGTGCAGCCTAAATATAAGTGGATGGCAATTCATGATATGCCTAGGCATTCTTGGTGCCGCCTGGTATGTATTCGTTTCATATACTGATATAGTTCACTCAAATCCTCGACATATATTTACGTGGAATCGTATACAGCGTTCGTGTTGCAAACGAGCTGGGGAGAGGAGATGCTAAAGCTGTGAGATTTTCAATCAAAGTCCTCATTTCCACATCAGTTGTAATAGGCCTTATTTTTTGGACCCTTTGCTTAGCATTTGGGAGTGAAATTGGATACTTATTTAGCAATGAAGACGAAGTTGCACTTGCCGTTTCTGATCTCTCTATTCTACTCTCTTTCACGATCTTGCTCAATAGCATTTATCCAATTTTTTCAGGTTTTTAATTTTGTTTCTTCTTATCTATGCGAATAGTTACTACTTTTATTGTACGTACGTATTGATTGTTGTTGATGTTTCTTCTTTGGCATTAGGCGCGGCAGTAGGAGCAGGTTTGCAAACAACGGTAGCGATTGTTCTTATTGTTTGCTTCTATTTGATTGGATTACCTATTGGGATTGTTCTTGGATATGTGTTTCATCTTCAAGTGAAGGTAATTGATTAAAATCATCAAATTCTGGATCATTTTGAGAAAGAAAGAAAAAAATTATTGTATGTCTACAAGTTTCGAATTAATTTTATAATGGTTGTTTTCAGGGTCTGTGGATTGGAATGATATGTGGAGTTATAACTGAGACAATTGCATTGAGCTACATGATGTATAGAACAAACTGGGATGAAGAGGTATTATATACGTACTATTAATATTAATTCCTTCTGACATATATATATATATATATATATATAATAGGGTACTTAAATAAATTAAATGTTTGAATTATTATTTTTTATATAGGTAATTAAGGCTTCAGCACGACTCAAAAGGTGGAACCTGGAAACTCCTAATGAAAAGCCTAGTAATCATGCTTGAGTTTCAATCTATACTTCTATATCTATATCTATATCTATTTTATCTATATCTATTCTATATCTATACTTCTACTAAAAGTACGAATAATTTAAATTTTTTTCTTTTTTTGTGAAGACAAAAATGCCCTCTTCCCATGAAATTGATAAATATTATTAGACATTAATTTTATATCAAATTGGTAGGAAAATATTTTCTAGACTACAAAGATAAGGAAAATATCTAAATTTGTTTATTTCCATTATGTATTTCCATCACTGCTTCCGTTTATTAATAACAAGAATTTTGAAAAGTTCAATCTCTATTCATTAGCCTTAAAATATGTAATACTTATTTTGACGTGAAAGCAAAGTTGGAGTACCACCATCAACTTAGGAGTAAAATTAGTAATTAGTAACTATAATTTTAATACAAATAACTATTATGAAATACTTAACAATTGTATATTTGGGTTTTGGGTCAATTTTATTCGGACCTATCCATCGGGCTTTGAAAAAGTCTAACTCAATTGATAGTCCTAATTTTTTCTAAGATTTGATTTACTTCATAATTAACTACATATTATGAAATACTTAACAATTGTATATTTGGGTTTTGGGTCAATTTTATTCGGACCTATCCATCGGGCTTTGAAAAAGTCTAACTCAATTGATAGTCCTAATTTTTTCTAAGATTTGATTTACTTCATAATTAACTACATAATTTAGTGGTTGATGAATTTAAGAGGTTTAATGGGGTTTTTTTGCACTTTGCATCCTCAAAATATGGAAAATAAGCACTTTGTACCCTCAAAATTTAGATTTAGCACTTTGCACCCTCAAAATATGAAAAATGCAGCACTTTGCACCCTCTTTTATATTTAGGCAAAAACTCAAGGGCTAAATAGGCAATTAATTATAAATCTTTGGCACTTTGCATCCCCAAAACTTGAGAAATTGGCACTTTGCACCCCAAAAATAAAACTAACACTTATCACCCTCGAATTAAGAAGAAATTAGCAACTTGCACCCCCAAAACACAATAAATGGACACTTTGCACCCCGAAACACATAATTAACACTTAAGACCCTCAAATTATAAAAAAAAAAAAAAACTCAAACCCCTCATTTTTTCCGACAAAGCTGACCATCGGGGTGAAAAAATCTAAGGGAAAGTAGGTAAGTTTCCAATCCGATTAAACAACCTACATTTATATACATATATATAAATTAAATACCATGAATTTGGAATGATTATATCATATAAGAAATTAACAACCATGAATTATAGCTTGTACAAATTAAACGTGCTATGCAAAACAATTGAATAAGTAAAAATTGGTAATTACTTCAACTTTGCCTTAGATCTTTCTCACCCCGATGGTCGACTTTGCCGAAGAAAAGGAAGAGTTTGAGTTTTTTTTTTTAGAATTTGAGGGAGTTAAGTGTTAATTTTGTGTATCGGGGTACAAAATGTCAATTTATTGAGTTTCGGGGGTGCAAGTTGCTGATTTGTTCTTAATTCGAGGTTGATAAGCGCTAATTTTATTTTGGGGGTGCAAAGTGTCAATTTCTCGGGGGTGCAAAGTACCAAAGATTTATAATTAAATTACCTATTTTGCCCTTGAATTTTTGCTTGAAAATAAAAGAGGGTGCAAAGTGCTGTATTTTTCATATTTTGAGGGAGCAAAGTGCAAAATATAAGTTTTGATGATGCAAAATGCCTATTTCCTATATTTTGAGGGTGCAAAGTGCAAAAAACCCAGTTTAATGATAATAATGAGAATGGAAAGAATGAATTTCATGATCGCAATGTTTATGTTTCTCTTGCTTTCATTCCATAAAGGTCGGACAATACAAAATATTATACGAAATCCGAAACAAAATTATAAAAATCTAAAATAAAATATTTCCTATTCTATACGAAGTAAATTTACCAAAAAAATCATATATGAAGTATGAAACTTCTATTATCCTATGAATCCTACCAATATAAATAAAGACGTCTTTATTAATATAAACATAAACAATCGTAGTAGCAATTTACAGAGTCTTCTAATTAATAAAAAAATAACATGCTTTAATTCATGATTTATGATATTGCAGAAGAAAAAATCACGATAATGAATGATTCAATCAATTCTTTGGAACTAAATCAAAAAACATGGACAGTTCGATTAATAGGAACTGAGGTAAGATGTGGAGTAAATTTATCTCCGAGAGTTAAGAAGATGATTATGATGGATGATGAATTAAGTATTCAATTTTCTATTATTTAAATTATGCAAATAACTCAATCATTTTTGTTTTAAAAAAAATCTTAAATTGCTACTTTATATGTAATAAAATAATATAGAAAAATTAAAAACCACAATATAATTTAAATAGGGTATCTTAGTCTTCACAATAAATTAGATGTGTGAATTATTAATTTTTATATAGGTAATTAAGGCTTCAGCACGACTCAAAAGGTGGAACCTGGAAACTCCTAATGAAAAGCCTAGTAATCATGCTTGAGTTTCAATATAAGAAGAAATGGATGGTCAATAATGGAAAATTCTTTAATCAAATCGACCATTTCACGGTTCTATGTAAATTTTCTTGAAGATTTATTTTTCAAGGATTATTCGGTATATATATTTTGTTCCAAAAAGGGGGGAAATCTCCTTTAAACTGAACATCTAGCTGCATGTAAGCTGCCATATTAATAAATAATTATCTATATCTATATATTATTATTATTATTTTATTATTTTAGAACAATGGTGATGCATAAGCTATTACATACAAAGTCAGGTTTGTTATTACATATAATAAACTCAAGTTTTAGTTTTCAAAAATTTAAACTATGCCTCTCGATAATCTATTTTATATTTTGTGTATGACAGATGTAATACGACAACGAAATTTGAATCACATGAAAATTAAGTATGCTAGCCAAAATCCTCTAGAGAAACAAAAATATATTGAAAAAGTTAAGAGATCTAAGAATACCAGGAACAATCAACAGACGATTAATGAACAAAATCAAAAATATTATGAAATTATTCAGAAAATCATTCAAGGTTTGTTTCATAATCTATGAATGTTGTGAATACTTTTTTGAGTTGTGTTTATATGAGTCTTATTTTCTTCAATGTGGTAGATGGTCAAGTTGAAAAATTGAAAGTCGATCAATGCAAGATTTATCTAAAGAAACATGGACTAGAATTGAGTGGCAATAAAGCAACACTTATTCAAAGGATTAAAGAGCATATCGAGTGTCCAACATCTGTCCAAAGAGAATGGCTTCTTAGAGCTCAAATGATCCCATATGAGTCAAATGGTTAGTACAAAAAATTAAGTTTGTGTTCTTAAGTTCTAAGATATCTACTACAAGGCTTATTATTAATTTATCATTAGATAAAATTAAGAGGGCGACATTGAGATCATTTTATAAAAAAAAAAAACAAATGAATTATAACAATATGAACTCAAAACAATATGAATTATAAAAAAAAAAAAGAAAAAAACCCTGAATTTACCCATTGTTTCATCCACAAAGAACTCAAGCAATATGATCTTTTCCTTTTTTGTTAAAAAAGGAAAATTACTCCTCTCATTATCACAATATTAGCATACAATGCTATTTCTTGATGTGAACATTTAATCGGATTGAATTCAAAAGATCTCAATTTGATTGACGAACAAGGAGAACATGCAAGATACTATCCTATGTTATTTAAAACTTGCATAAAACTACTTTGTGAATTTTTTTACACCAAATATTCTTATATTTTTAAAAATTCTGCTTAAAAAATCTAATTTATGTTAGTTTTAAATAAGTGCTTTTTAAATGAAAATTACTATAATGAATGAACTAAATAATTTTGTTATGATCTTATTTTATAAAAGAATTTACCAGATCTTAAGAATAAATCAATCATCATTTTATATTTGATTACAATATTTTAAAGTCATCATTTTTTTTGATGAAATAGTAATTTAATAATAATAAAATTGAAAATTAGTCATTAATTTATGCTATTTTGCGACATGAAAAAGCTAATTTTACTATAATTTATAAAATTTACTAATGAAATTAACTAAACACGCACAACTTACGTGTTAAAGAAAAAATGCTTATGGCTTAGCTAAATATGTAATTTTTCTTTGGATAGAGAAGCAAAATGTAAATAAAATCCAAGAATATCGAGACATGAATAACCTCGAATATAAATATTAGTAAAGTTGATGAAAACACGTGTGAAACCGGTAAAACAAAAATTGTCAAATTCGTGAAAAACTGATGAAATTGGTGATACTCGAATTTTCATGGAGTTCTTTTCATTGAAATAGGTGAAAACAATTAATGAAAATCGATTAAATCAATGAAAGTCGATTAAAACATGTAAAAATGATAAAAATTTAGGTGAAATTAGTGAACACTGATAAAGTTGGTGAAATGAAAAACGAGTGAACATTTAAAAAATGTACCTATAAAATCGATATATACATATGGAATCGAAACTTTGGATAAATTCGTGAAAAACGGATGAAATCAATGAATCGAGGAACAAAGGTAAAGTCAGTGAAAACATGTTAAATCAATTAAATATGAGGTGAAATTGGTGAATAAACATGTAAATTAGTGGAAAAACGAGTGAAAACTGTAAAAAGAAAAAAATAGAGTTTAACCAACAAAAACATTGTGAAACCGATAGAAAATGGTTTAAATCAGAAAAAATAAAAGAAATTGACGAAAAATAGAAAAATAATGGAAGTATGTTAATTTCAATAAAAGAACGGGCAAATTGGAGAAAAAAACATCTTAAACCAATGCAAAATGAATAAGATCGGTAAAAAGATGGGATAAACCTGTGAAAAAATGGGTTAACTAATGAATTGAATAGGTGAACAATTTCTTAGGGGTTTTCTGACAATTTAACTCCATGTGATATATCTAATGGACAATTTACCTCCATGTGAAATAAAAATAGGCAATTTAGCTCCACGTGAAATAAAATAATGAACAATTTACCTCCTTGTGATATAAAAATAGGCAATTTATCTCCCTGTGAAATGAAATAATGTGCAATTTACCTTTGTGATATGAATTAATAAGCAATTTAGAGGGAGGCAATGTGCTTCTTTTATAAAAAATATAGAGAGGTATTTTGCCTATTTCTTATCACATGGAGTTAAATTGCCTATGTAGGATATCAGAGGGATGTGTTTTGCCCTTTTATTTATCATAGATAGTTTAATTGTCTAATTAAAAAACACATGGATTTAATTTGCTATTCACTCTTTTTTAGGTATGTAAACAAGGTTACTTAGATCCTACACCAGTGGATTTCATCCATTGGGATTGGATGTCCTACACATAGGTATGATAGGACAAAAAGTTGTATTATTTCAAATTAAAACAAATAAATAGTTCTCTTAAAATAATATTTTTTAAATGAAAACTACTATAATGGATTTAACTAAATAATTTTGTTATGATCTTATTTTTTTTAAAATCTACAAGATCTTATGAACAATGAATCATCAATTATATTTATTTATAATAATTTAAAATCATCATTTTTATTAATTAAATTGAATATTAGTAGTCATTAACTATTTTTTACATGATAAAGTTAATTTTGCTTCATTCATAAAAATTATTTATAAAATTAACTAGACACGTACAATGTAAGTGCACTTTTCTAGTATGAATGAAAATTATGACATATATCTCTTTTTTAAGCTTTCGTAAAGTCATAAAAATTACTGAAGAAACTGTACGTTTTCGTAACATCAAATAATTGAAGAAAATAATGCTGCTTTCTTTTTCAGTATCTACCACTTTCTTGAATCCTTTTTCTGTGGTCCTCCTCGTACACGTTGTTTCTTAAAATGGGTTTGTTTGATGCTGCTACTAAGAGCACTGCTACCTAGGGCACGTGTCATGCTATCCTAAAATTTATAGGTATAATTGATTAATTGTCTAGTTATTTCCATAGAGTGTATTAAAGATTTTTCTGAATTCGTTAATTTTGAGTGTTATAAAGTAGGATAATTCTTCACTATTTCTTCGCTTTGACTTTCTTTTTAAATTATCTATTTCTCGAGATAAGGTATCTAATATTCTGGACCTGTTTTTTGATATAGGCATATATCTACAGTATAATCTAACAGCTTCCAATATTTCTAAATATAAAAAAGTATCTTGTTCGGTATTATAAGTTTTGTATCTTCGTCTTTTCTTAGGTGGTTCACTGCTTTCTCCAATTTCTAATATATTTTCTAATTGTGTACTAAAATTTGTAGAAAAACTGGTTATTTCTATATCAGAAAAATCAAGGTCTAGAAGATTTTGATAATTTTCAGTGCAAACTAAATTGCATATATCTAATTTATTTCCTCGCTCTGATACCAGAGTATTTTCCATAGTATTTAAAGCATTTTCCATAGTATTTAAAGCAAACAGAGTATTTTCCAGAGTATTTTCTGGGGCGGAAACACAGTCTAAAGCAAACTGCTTATAGTTGTATGAGTATTCTTCAATGGATAATTCAAATCCAGACATGTTGTTTAGGCGGCATGTATTAATTCAATTTGGTTTATCCGATTGAGATAATAATCTCGTGTCTGTTCAAAAAGACCTTTTTCGTATGTTCCTTCAATAAGAGTTTCGCATAACTCTTTATAGTATATATATTGAGAACGTAAGTATTTAATATATGATGTGTTTTTATAAAAAGGTATTCTTTTAGGCATGATTCTTATAATTTTTCTTGTACATATTGAGTTAGATTATTTATTTGTTTAGTTAGAGTTTTTATACCTTCTTCTGTATCCTTAGAATCATTTTTTATTGGTATGAAAGTTGTTGGTCTTTCTATCCTTCTAGATGTTCCAATTTGTTCAATTATAGAATGGTTTTGTGAAAAACTACTTTTCCTTTGAGGGTCAATAGTCTGTTTTTTGGGTACAAATTTTATTTGGGCGAAGTCTCTAAATAAAGAATCCATGTTTATTTTATCTTCAGTTTTGTAATCTATACTGTGATGACTATTACTAATAGCGTATCCTACAGCGTATGTCATAGAGAAAGGATAGTCTCCGTGTTCCATTAAATCTTTTCTAGCAAATTTATATAATAAGGATATAGATTGACTAAGATTTTTAGTAATTAAAGGTATCCCATATTGTATAGAAATATTAAACATTAATTTTGTTGCTTTTAAGTTTCCTTCAACAACTCCTAGGATTTTATCCTGCGTATCCTTTATTCTATCATCTATAACCCAAAATTTTACTGGTGACTCAATTCCTTCTGCAAATGTTGATTTTATTAACACTTGTATGGTGGAAATATGTATATATCCGAATTCATTGGGCGATTTATTCAGTGATCGTATTTTTTGAAGAATATGGTGTTCGTCTATTAATGGTAGCGAAAGTTTTCCTTGAGCTTCGGTTATTTCTATAGGAGTTTCTTGAATAAACTTTCCGAAGTATATTAGGTTTTTTCTGTGAAACATATTTGAAAAGAAAGATGGTTTTTTAATTCTTTGTCCATCATTTATGTCTAACTCCTTTTGTCTTATTTTACTAATTATTTTTGAGCTAATAATTATATCTTGGGCAAAACTACCGTATCCTTCAGAAACTTCTTTTGATTCTAGCTGTTCAATTTCGTTTGAAATGCTTTCCATATTTCTGATCTCTAATGAATTCATATCTGAGATTTTAATTGAGACTCAGATAATTTTATTCTTGGTATTCTTCGAACTGTATTTTGGAATTTTATTTCTAAATATTCTCGAGTAAGAACAAAGTTTTCCAAAGAATCTAAAAAATCCATTCCTAAAATTATCTCATGTGCAGATTCATTATCTATATGAATCCTTGTACAGATAGTGAGGTTATTTTCTAGAGTTAGTTCTATTTTTCCTGTTTTTTCTATAAATGTCTCTTTTCCATTTCGTATTATATATGTTTCGGAATTCGTTTTTCTAATTTCTGTTGCTAAGTATTCGTGGATATGGGACCATATAGCTCCTGTGTCTATTAAGACTGGTATTAGATTGTTTTTTATGATTCCAACTAAATGGTATTGAAGAGATCTAGTGTGAAAAGTTGTATTAACATGTATATTCTGGAATTCATGTAAATCATTCATTTTAACTAAATGGTATGAAGGAAAATTATGAGTATATGAGTATATTACCTGTCACAGAAGGCCACTCTGCAGAATTGGTTAAATTCTTGGGTGGAGATGAAGTATGCTAACTCTCAATAGCACGATCGACATTCCAGAAGAGTAAGACTTTCGTTAAAGAAAAATAGAAAGACATTTTATTCACTCTTGCTTAGAAGATTACATTGGATCTCTTTATAGGCAGAGATTTTTGATTTAAAAGGAGAGGACAATACTATTATGATAAAAGTGTCGGAAAAAGGAATGGTTCTCTTTTTGCCGACGTTTTAAGTGGGTTCTACATCTTTGTCTTACGCGTTTTCTTCAATTATTGGTGATGAGTCACTACTTTCTTCGTCACTTGTTGCGTAGGCGTCCTTGTATTCTTTTTCGTCACTGCTGATATCTTTCTTTTTACAATATTTGCAACTATGGACCTCCAAGTTTTTCATTTCTTCATGTACTTTTTGTTTTTTCTGCAAGTGTTGATAACTGTGATTCTTCTATTTTGAGTATTTTCTGATGATGTTCATAGATGTAATCCCAATGAGTTTCTCGTAGCGCCTTTTGAGACATTCCGTATATCAGATGATTTTTCCCTTTCAGATTTATTCGGAATGTTTTCTTTTGATATAACTCGTGTATTAGATTATGTATTTGTATCAGCTGCCAAGCTACGGCTTCTTCCTGTTGGATCGTGTTTATATTTTCCACTGCTTCTATTGCTGGGTATTCTCCGTTACTGGTGACCAATTTTATTAACCCGAAGCTTGGGGTTATATTGTCTTCAAAAGTAGGATATGTCAGATGGCATTTTACCACGACTTCTCTTAGTCCATTCTTTCCAATGTTGGAAAAGTATTCTGAGATACTTTTTCGTATATTTCCTGGGAATTTCTGAAGCATTGTTGTAGTTTGGAGGTACATGATATCCACCAAACCGTATAAAAAGAATTGGTATGCTAATATCGGGTCTACTCCTTCTACCAAGACTGCCTTTGGTCCATATCTATACACCGGATAAAATCTTTTTTCTTTATCTTTTGCTGGATCATATTTTTCGAGTTTATTCAAGAGTTCTTCGAATCTTTCTTTCTTTATTGTATTCTGTTCTTCATATTCTTTTTCTTTTTCTTCTTTTGTAGGAATATTGTCAAGAGGGTTCTTTACAGAGGGTATTCTTCCCAAAACGACCTTTGATGGCGAAGCCTTTTCTGTGTGTATTAAGGCCTGCTTATAGTGACTTAAGTCATATTGTGCTAGAGCAGCTTTTGCTTCTTCAATGGTATGAAAAGATTGGTGTATACTTCCTTTTGTGATAAATGGAGCTATCTTACTCCATTCATCGTATATTCCCTTCATAGATCCATTAAACATGGTATACCATTTCTTTTTGTTTGGTTTTTCTACTTGTTCTTTTTCAGGAAGTATTTTTGGCATCGGGGTTTGATATTGGATTGGTTTGTCATTTTTTGTAAGAGATGGTGGTGATGGGAGATTTGTGGGTAATGGATCCACCACGTTTTGGCTGCTAAACTCTGATGGGAGTGGGATTTTAAGTGTGGAACAAAGCATATTTAGATTTGTCTCAAGCTCGTGTACTTTTGTAGCTGCTTCCTTAGCAGTTTCTACCAATTGTTTCTCCTTTGCTGCTGTAAAATTCTGAATCTCCTTTTGAATGAGTTGTTCTGTTCGTTTTTGTTCATCTTTAATATCTTGTATTTGTTTACAAAAGAGAGAGATCATGGCTTCCATTCTCTTGTAAGGGTGACTGCAAGTACGTTGTCTTTTCCTGCACGGTCTACAATATGAAAGTTGTATCTTGTTAATTCCAATTGCCAGCGTATCAGTCGTCCTTGGTTTGAACTATCTGCAATTTTTGTTTTGCAAAAATATGTTAAGTATTTTGAATCTGTTCTGACTTCGAATTCTCGTGGTAGCAATTCGATCTTCCATTTTTTCAAAGCATTATATAATGCCAGTGTTTCTTTTTCATGAACCGTATAATTTAGTTGACATTGTGTAAAAGTGCCTGAAACATATTTGCACAGGCGTATATATTTTTGTGCTTTTGCTGAAAGTGTATGTTTTTGTCCATTGGGCATATGTGAGAGAGTGCTATACTCTGTAGCCGGTATTGCTAGCATAACGGCAGCCCACGTATCTTTTGATGCATCCGTTTCGAGAATGATGAAATCATTTTCTTGCGGATTGTATAGTTGTGGAAGGTTTTGACACCGTTCCTTAATGGTTTTTACCATTAGTGTATCTGTCTCGGTCCAAGTCCATTGAACGTTGGTAGAGAGTTTTTTCTGAAGTGTTTTCCTTTGTATATCAAGATTGTTAAGATAGCCTTGATCAGAAATATAATTTAGGCATCCTAAAAATCTTTGTATTTGTTTTCGATCTTCTAATTTAACTGGAAAATTATTTAATTTTTCTAAAACGTTTGGTTGAATAACCATGTTTCCTTCTGAATCAAACGTATTTCCAAGAAAATCAATTTTATTTTCACAAAGCTGTGCTTTTCTTTTTGAAAGGATTAAACCTTTTTCTCTGCATCTAATCAAAACAAGTTTGAGTTTTTTCAAATGATCTTCCCTGTCCTGATTACTAAAGATGATGACATCATCGATGTAGGCAAGACATATAGTTTCTAATCCTTCCAGGTTTTTATCCATAAATCTTTGATATATTCCCGGAGCTTGTTTTAAGCCAAAAGGCAAAACATTCCATTGAAAATGTTTTTGAGGTGGACATGTAAAAGCAGTTAATGGTTTGGTATTGTCATGTAGTCTAATCTGCCAATAACCAGATTTAGCATCGAGAGTACTAAACCATTTTTGTCCTTTGAGTTTTGTTTTTATGAAGTCAATCCTTGGGAGCTTGTAGGCGTCACCAATAGTTGCTTCATTCATTTTTTTGTAGTTTATGACCATTCTTCTCTGGCCACGCTTTATTTCATTATGATTTTCGACATAAAAAGCAGGTGCTGCGTGTGGTGAATGACTTTCAGAAATAATTCCTTTTTCTAAAAGTTTTGAACATTCTTCTTTGAATTCATTTATATCCTTCTGAGAGTAAGGAATATTGTTTTTGACATTTACCTCTTGAGAATGATCCTTTAGTTTTATTTCTACAAGCATGGTATTTGTATTTTTCATATCTAAAGGATTTTCACTAGAAGTAGATTCAAGTATTTCATCAATTTCTTTTTCTAAATTGGATGTGTATAAAGTAATTTGATAGACAAGTTCTGAAATTTTGTCTATAAGTTTCTTTGTGTTTAGTTCTTTTTCTATAGGGATAACAATCTGTTGCTTTCTTTGTTTATACTTACTTCGAAAAGGTGCAGTAAGTGAAATTGTAGAAATAGTTTGTACAAATGGTGCGTATAGTTTAAGAAAATTATTTCCTATAATGAAAGGTAAACCTGTTTTATGTTTATAAATAGTTGGGATAGTAAAAGCATATTGTTGTATGAAAATTGTTTGCATTCTTACTACTTCCCAAATGTAGTAATGAGATGCGTTTGCTATCATAACCCGTATAGGTGTTTTTAGTTTTTCCCATTTAAAACAGTTTAACTTTGGCGAAGCAAGGCATAAACTTGCACCTGTGTCAATTAAAGCATATATACAGGTTTTGTTAATCTGAATTTTTATAAAGGTAGAATTCTGACTAGGCATCACTATCAGGGTATTCTATATCCTCGTCTTCTATTTCTGAAACTAGTTCGTACCAGTCTATGTCTGATTCATAGTCCGAGTCTTCTAATGGTTCTAATTTATTAGTATATGCAAACTGTAATAGTTTAACTTGATGTTCTTTTTTATTTTGTCTTTTTGGGCATTCATTTGCATAGTGTCCTTCTTCTTTACATAGCCAACAAGTGCACTTCTTTTTTCCTTCAGGACAGTATTTGTTTTTCTTTATATTCTTATGAAAGGGTTTTCTTTTAAAAAACCTATGTTTATTTTTCTTAAAATAGGTTTTATTATTGTTTATCCAATATTTATTTCGTTTTTTCCATATTTTTCGTCTATGTTTCTTTCTATATTCCTTCCTACAGCCGTATTTTTGTGGTAAGTAATCTTCTGAACAACAAAGTTTAGTTAAAGGTTTCATGGCCATGGATCGTTTCTTTAGTATACATTGTTCTGTTGTATATTTTCGAACTATAGTTCTGGCAGCTCCTATTGTTCTATGGGTTTCTGGGACTTCTTCCTTATATTTTTTATTACATTCTACTCCTATGGGGTAAGGTAGTTTAGCAAAGAATATATCTATAAACGGGGATTGTTCGAGTATAGGTATTTTAGTTAGATGTTCAAGAAATTCACAGTAATAGTTTTCAAAATAGCACATATTACATATACCCATATTATGCAAATGGCGTTTTGCTTCTTCTGTTTCATGCAATCCCATAAAGGTGTTTTCCTTTTGTAAATCTCCTATAAAATATGCATATATTGCTTTCGCAATGTTTTTAAACATGTGTAGTTGTGTATCAGCATTAAAATTATTTTGTACGTCTTCGTTTGTATAATTTTGCAGCATTCGTAAAACATTTCCAGTGGTTTTATGTAATACGAATGTGAATATATCGAGAACAGAAGAGTTGGAGAACTCATCTGTTGTTTGTATTATTAGCCCTATCTGGTTGGTCCAGTAAGTCAGCATTTCTTTTTCATTGTCTACACAGTCTAGATTAAGAATGTTTTCTTGATTCATATTTCCATGTATAGGTTGCCATTTTACTGGAATCTTTTTCCAGGGTTTTCTACTTCCTGGTTTACTTGGTATATAGTTTTGACTAAAAGGATAAAAATTTGATCCTAAAGATGGTATATTTCCTGCATCAGCTCTATGTGGCGCCGAATATCTATTTTCCTGATTACTAGATTCTGGTTGATCTTCCGTTTTTGGATTTCTAATGTCTTCCATTCCTACATATTCTTCATCTGTCTCAGATGGTGTATATTCAAAGATGACATCTTCATTTTCTTGTATAGGATAAGCTTCTTCTATGTCTGAAGTTGTTTCTTTATTCATTAAGCTTAGCGAGCTTAACATATGTCTAAGTTCTTCTAAAGTTTCTTCTATTGTTTTCGCCATATATATTCTAGCTTATTGGGCATTTTAAACCCTTTTCTTGTGGGGGATTTAGAATATTTTTCTTGTATAGTTAATCCTCGTATTTGGTCTTTTTGATATATTATCATTTCAAGGTTCTCTATAGTCTTTTTCAGATTTTTCAAAGTATTTTCTTCCCTTGGGATAATTTCTAAGGTTTTTGCTTGTTTTTTATTTATTTCGTAATTACCAGTATTTTGATTGTGAAGTATTTCGGGTAAAGAGTTTAAATAGTGATTATATTTTTCATATGTATCTTGAAAAACCGGAATTGTTTTGTTTATTTGTTCTAAAACCTTTTGAAGATTTTGTATATTATCTATTAATCTATCAACCTTTTCTTCTAGCTTCATAAATTAAAACGTGTCATAAAACTAAAGCCTGAGAGTTGTGCTCTCAAGACCAGCATCAAATGAATCCTTAAAATGTTCCATTTGGTCAACTTATTACATGTTTCGACAATGATAAACCTTAGAACCAAAAAAGAACCTTTAGATCATAAAATGTGTCGCATTTTCGTTCACATAGTGAAAGAAAAGTTGTGAGATATTGAAGTACTTCTCAAAAATGTTAGATTTTCTAACAGGCGTTGGTTACAGGTGAGATTTCAATAATTTTTCAAAAGTTAGGGATGCTTAATGTAAACAGATCATACATTAATCATAGTTTGTGTAATTTAAATTTAAGTACTTCCACCAAAATCGTTAAGATTTTCAAACAAATGTCAAAATTATTTAGCCAAAAAATCAAAGAAGTTGTCGCAAACTCTGCAGCATATCATGTTTGAAAAAGATAAGACAAGCATAAGCTGTAACATTTCATTCTAGTGAGAAATTTCATAGGAGTACACAATTGCAAGGAAAAAAAAATGCTTTAACTACCAAAATCACATCGATGTTCCTGTCAATTGGAACAATCAACATATACAATATACAACATAGTATTTCGAAACTACAAGCGATCACCGGGGAAGGTCATATCAATCCTTGAAGAATATACCGCATATATATTTTTCTTGTGTAGTTTGTGCATACCTCAATCATGCTATCATATATATATATATATATAATCGTCCATAGCCACCTCTGATAAGGTAACCCCGAGCAAATGTACAGTGGACAATCTGCAGGTGCAATTATCTAGGCTTCGAGTCACTCCCCTTGCTCCGAAATGTTGATAATGAGAAAAATGACCTCGGAGCTGTAAAATGAAAGTATAAGCAAAGCCATATTGCCAATATATGATAAGTAAGAATTAAATAGTATTCACCCGAAAAGCAATGAATTGTTTTCTTGTTGGAGATGTGAAACGAAATTAGGAAACTATCTTATTTCATATCTACATCCAAGCAATAAGGTCCAAAAAAATGATCTTGTCAAGCCATAAAAGTATTCTTTGTATCATAATGTTTACCAAATTTGAATGAAGAAAAGAGGGAATTGCACATTTCACCTTTTATTGAGCTTCCAGACATATGATCATCCCTCAGTTTAAAGTTGGATGGAGGTGCTGGAATAGAACTATCTGAAGATTGAACTGTTAGAAGAAAATTTCATAAACACGTCAACTACAAACCTAAGCAAGGGAAGAGAAGAACTGGAGAAAATTTTAGACCAGAAGAAAATCGACACACATGAAACCAGTGAACAATTGTTCCCACTCATTCTCCCATACACAGACACCCCAAAAGTGAAAAAATACCCCCCTTGACTAAACTTAGCTCAAGAAATGTCAACTGCGTTTATCCTGTTTGTATGATACGTGGCGAACTTGTAAGTACTTTTGTCAACATATGTGAGTCAGCTTTTGATAATTAAGGATGCAGGTAATACACCAAATTAAAATTCATATGCATGGGAACATAATACTGAAAGATATCTTGAGGACAAATACCTAGTAACCAGAGAGCTAAACTGGAGAACAATATATATTTCACATCATTCAGACCACTCGGTGTTCAAAATTTGCTCTGGTCACTCACTATTAATAGAAACTATGAGAAATTATGTCTTAGCAAAGTTAGCCAAGAGCTATATGCGTACTGATTACATAGTAACTCTAGAAAGTGACAACAAAGAATTTACAAAATAAAGATGACGTACAAAAGTAAATAAAATCTTCAGAGAACAATGAGGTGTAAATAGATGAGAAAATTCAATGAATATAAAAACGTCATAAATCACCTGATTCACCGAATAACTCGCTTTCACTGAAACCATAATCAGAAGCTTGAGCTTGAGAAAACCCCATTCTAGACTTCCTCAGATCTTCTGAAGACCGATTGGCCAGATCGCGTCCATCTTCGGTATCGTCATCTCCTTCAGATGTAGTAGCAGAGATCCAGTCAACCAAACTCTCTGAGGCACGATTTTTCCTACCAAATTTCAGAAAACGTTTGAATCCCCTCGTCATATCCTTGCGTGGTAAGTGATTAGATGAATTGGTAACCAACATAGGCTTCTGAGCTGTTCCCCATTTCTTCCTCATTCGAACAGCATCAGCCTCCATTTGATTCAAAGAATGTGAATTCCATGAAGCAGGGCTTCCTACTGGGGAGTCCACAGAAGCATCAACATCAGACATCTCATGAGGATAAGAAAAGGGATTTTGATTTCGTGAAATCCATGACATAGGACTTTCCCCTGGCCAATCTTGCATAGATTCAACAGGTAGGAAGTTTGAAGAAATTTCAAAAGGTAATTGTGAACCCAAAGCATGTTCCACATGAGAAAATGTTGGAGTGCCATTACTATTTTCTGATCCAGAGTTTCTAAACTTGTCTGATTCCAGCTCAATTCTTTGTTCCCCATTGTCCAAGATTTTGTTACCTTCAGTTTTTAAAGTCTCAAAGTCTTCATCTCCTTCATCTTTAACCCCACTCACAACATCATCAGGTCCAGTGGCCAAGTAATCATTTCCCTCAACATCTTTTACAGGATTGGATCCCACTGATGCCTTCTGCCTTGCAATACTTGCTCGAGCAACAAAGCCTGTACGACTACCCTTTTTCAGAAAAGGCTTGATTGTGGCACTTTTCGGAACTTCCTCTTCAAATTTTATCGGTGTCAAAACAACACCATCTGAGTCCAGATAAGACATTTCTTCACACTCGCTAGGAAATGCAGAGCTTTTCCTCGATGACTGCGATCTGTGTGACTTATCCTCCTTGTCAATTGTAGATTTGTCCAACGTAGCTTCTTCGCTTATGCTTTTGCTACGGGAATAGTTTCTTACTTGTAAACGAGTCACTTTACTGCCTCCAGAAGAAGGCTTAGTATTTTCTTTTCTCAGATCAGAAAAATTGGGAACTGATTGTGCAAGTGGATTTTCAGGTTGCATTCTACGTTTCCCAGAATTAATAGTGGAAGTTTTGGTAGCAGACCTTGGAACAGGAGCTGCTGAGGTGCGAGGAGTAGATGATAGCAAACTTCTGTTATTGGGTAAAATTTTCTTCCCTTGTACACCCCTAGACATATCATTCTCAAATGAGGTGCCATCTAAAGCCCTATCTTCACAGACTCGATCCAATGCTTCATCCTCATCCTCATCCTCATCCTCACTATCCCCAAAATCTAAATGTTGCTGTCAAATGGAAACTTTTACACAGTCGGTTAAAAATCAACAGAACACTAAACTCCAGTACATCCTAAAATAAGAAAACAGAATAGTAAAATGGTTCCATTCATTACTGTCATGCATATACTGAACATAACTACAGATCTACCTGCTCCCTAATCATAATAGACCTGCTATTATATGACTGGAGTCTCTCAGCACGTCGACGAGAACTGGATATGGAATCCTGCTTGTCTGCAGATCCTGAAAATTTTGCCTTCATCTCAGATCTATTCCTCTCAAGGCTATCCTGCATAGACTTCAACCTAGCTTCTTTCTCCACTCTCTTGGAACTCCACTCTTCCCTCAGTTTTGCATCTCTTTTTTGCATGTACCTATTGTAAACTTTCCCTCTAGAACCCTCTGATACACTAAGTTCAGAAAAATTCTTATTTAAAGTATCACCGTGATTCTGGTAGTCAATTGTTTTAACAGGAGAAGAAGCATTGAAGTTGGTCTTGTTCTTTGAACTCTCAGTAGGTTCAGCCCACTGGTAACCATCAAAAACTTGGGGAGTGATATCTTCAACCGGTTTTTTGTAGTGCAAATTAATAGTTGCCTCACGTCGTGTGTCCTCTGTCTTGCCTTTACGGGCAGAATTAGATTGATCCCCAGGAGCTCGCAGTTTATGCTCAGCAAAGAGCTTTTCAAGCTCATTTGCTTTCATCTTCAATTCATCATTGAGCTCCTGGTTTCCCTTTGAAGGCCTCATTCTTTGAGCTTGGTCTGGAGGTGGCGTAGAAAAAGAATCAAAACCCTCCTGAGCCTCTCTAGCAAATGAAGTCCTGGTGTTTCCACTAAAACTGATTTCATCGCGTTGAACTTGTACCTTCTTACTTAGTGCAGCCGCTGAACCTTGTTTACCGAACTTCATTTTCTGGGATCCAGAATCTTCACTGTTTGATACAGAGCCACTGGATACCTTCTTAGAGACATGTGGTTCTTTCTTTTCTACTACTTCAGCTTTGCCAAAAGATTTTATCTCTTGCTGGGCAGGCAAGGAATCACCTTCAACACCTTTATAGCGAGCAGCGAAAGCCTCTCGAATTCTTGAACCAGCAACAGCTTCAAACACTCCAGAATCTCCCACAGCCTTCCGAGTGGAATTAAAACGTGTTTGAGTAGCAGATTCATCTCTTGATTCAGAATTATCCCCTGGATTCAAGATTTCAACCTGGCCATCGCCTTTGCCTCCAGAAGGCCTACTCTGAGTCAGTGAAGAACCCTGATCTCTCTCAGCTGCAACATGTGTATGGGGCCCATTAAGCTCTCCACAACTATGAGAACCCTTCAGCTTTCCTTGATTTCTAGTTCCAAACACACCATCCGCTCTACCACCAGGTAAGGTTCTAAAATTCTCTTCTGAATTTTCTTGATGCTCAGCCCTGCTTATAAAAGACCCTGATTGGATCTTCCCACGCTCTTCGTCTTTTAAACCATCAGTCTCTCCAGAACCCGAGTTAGAATTTGACTTACTAGACTCGAAAAATTGTTCAGACCTATTAAAAGAACCTTCTCTCAATCCTCCATCACTAACCCGAGTGATACTAGGAATAACCTTTATCTCTGGCTTACCGATGGAAGAATTCTTCGCTGTATTATCATTCGAATTCAAAACTTTGTTGTCCTGAGAAACCAGCAAGGACGAAGGAGTATACGAGGGGCTCTCCACATCCTTCTTTTCAGCACTTAAGTCAATGCTCATATCACTAGCTCCACTCCACCTCCTCAAAACCGCCTTCTCTGCAGCCGCACTCGACAATGACACATCAGACGACAACCTCCGCAGCTCAGAAGGCTTCGGCTTCCCTCCGGAAGTTTCCTTCTGTTTGTTCTCAAACAAACTTATTCGGTCTTGTACACTAAGTCGCCTCGCCGGCTGACTCAACTGTATTGACTCCGGGGTTGTTGAGCTCTCATCTTTGTCATCTTTTTCTGTGACGGTGTTGTTTGCCTTGTTTCTGTTTCCGTCGTCCCTTTCTATGCTGGGTTCCCTGCTGAAGGTACGGCGTATGGGGAAGGCGATCGATGGGGGGTTGGACTGCTGACTAGTAGTGGGTTCTTGGCGAGGTTGCGGGGAGGGAGGGTCATCGTCTATCGACATGTCTGACCCATATGAGGCACGGACTGCCCGGTCTTCGGGTCCGGGTTTCCATGGGTTAGTGAGGTTCGGCCGCCTCTCACAAAGCGATAAGAATTTGTCACACGCTTCGCTGTATGGACACAAAAAAGAATACATTATAAGTATTTTGAGAAAACAGAAGTAAATCCTACTTAAAAATTAATTGTGAAGGCAAAAAAAATCTCCTCGCGCTTTCCTGATTTTTTGTTTTTTTTTTAGCAAATTTCTCTGTCGTTAGATGATTAAGCTATATGGGCTGTAATGGGCCCAAAGAAAATATTGTTACAGCCACTCAGTGGTCTAAGATATATTTCAACAGGATGATACAGTAGCAAACCTGTTCTGTATCACTTCTACTTCTTATGCTTAGTGTTTTTTTAGCTAGTATGCCGTCCATTTATTTTCTTGATACAAGTTTGCATAGTGCAGGTACATTTGAAATTCTAGATACTTTTGTGATCTGAAATCACTTATGCATGTATTAACATGTACAGATGGGCTCACATAATTTCAAATTATAAATTATGACTACTTACAGACAAATTCAAACATATGTGTGACACCAAACGAAGTAGAATAGAGGATCCATTTAGATTTCATACGCATTTGGAAGTGAGCATGTTGGTGTTCGTTTTATTAATGAATTATTTTAGAGTCCTTACTTTAGGCGGTGAGCACCAAACCTATCTGCAAACAGTTGAAGTTCTGAGACAGTATCAATATCAAAACCAGCAGCAGCAGCACGAGCACAGGCAGTTGATAGGTCTTGCTGCACCGCTACAAGCCTTACATCAATAGCTCTCAGTAGCTCCTTCCTGTATTTATGAGAACCAAAAAGACTTAGGATCAAGAATACAAGGAAAAATATGGCCATCAGTGAAAACAAAAACCATATACAAACAAAGACAAGCTAAAATGGAGACTAAAGAACAAGCCACTATGTTAAAGGCTTAGGACCATCTTTAGGCTCATCAGGAACCATGTTTATGTAGCATACAATATACTTAACCATGAAGCCAAAGAGAATAAAATAATCTCACATAAAAAAGAGACAATACCCATTACCAAACAAAAAGCAGTTAAGAAAGTATTGCTAATAATAGAGGGGTGAGGAGGAAATACTTTGTGGCGTCATCTGCAGAAGATCCACCTCCACCTGGAGCAATTAATAGAACATTTTCAAGTAAGACAAAGTAACAATAACTATTTAGAAAGATAAATGAATGAAAACTTGGCATCCAGTATTGTTAACCCATGCAAGTTTCAAACAAAATATAACAAAGAAGTTTGTGGCAAATGAAGCATGTCCGTTGGGCTTGAAGTCTTGACCCTAACTATTTTGGCTTATAATGTTTCCTCTCTAAATTTACAGAAATATACAATCAGGTAATCCGTACTCTTCACTGTACATGATATAATTTACAGTAAAGATCAAAACACCTGTCAATTGTAACAGAAAGTGCAGGTCACATTCTCCAATTTCGTTTTAATAAGCAATCTGATGGCACACGGTGAGTAGTGCTGATTAATCATGGAAATCGGCAATAAGGTTCACTACAGCAGTTATATATGATGTTAATGATATATAGATTAGGCAAAAGTTAGTTTACTGCCGTAACTTGAAGATTGTTCAACGCATATTAAAAGTAATATTCTTACAGAATTTTAGTCCCGGTTATTCATTTGAAGATAAAGACATATTCGTGCAGAAAAAAGATGATTCTTCACAGCTATTTCAGTCCTCTTTTTTATTATCCTTTTCTGTAATTTCTTTAGGAGAACAGCTTAGAGAACTATTAAACTAGCTTGGGTAAACTTATTTTATACTAGGCTTATTTTTATAAGAAAATCTATGTAATAGAAAGGCATGTTTTTTATTCATCAATAACCAAGATTCAACAAATGGTAGGAAAGATGCGAATATGAGAAGCACCAACAAGCTCAACTTAGTTATGCCTCATCACATCAGTGTCAAGGCTCAGTTACATGAGTATAACTCTTCTGTTTCACCATATTTGGGCCATTCCTATAGTGAAAGACAAATATTTATCCTGGAAAACAGCTACCAAAAAGTTTAAAAGTGACTGCTAACAGGTATTCTGTGCTTCTTCCGTGAAAGCAATATGCAACCAACAGAGTCAGTGTGTACTTTGGACATAATTTATAACAGAGTCAGAGTGTACTTTGGACAAAATTTATCATAAAAAGAAATCATATTATAATTCAAGGTGTCGTACATAAGAACAAATAACATACTTGAAGTAATAAATTGACGAATTTGACTTTTCCAGACTCAAAAGGCAATTGAAATATGAAGGGAAATTAGACAATTAATCAGCAATAAGTAAAAGCAAACAATACCAGAAAGATGGTCTCCTGCTCCCTGAAATTGTGAAGGAGAATAATTTAGTCAATCTCCATTGATAAGAATTACCCATTGAACCATCTGACATACAGAAATAGATACCTGTGAATAGATTCTTCGAGCTGATTCCAACTGTGACATCTCCGCATCAAAGGTATTGACCAGTTCCAAAACTTCTGGTGTGCTTACAAACCGTACAAATCTGAAAATGAATATTATTAAATATACATATTAGACACATTCTAATGTAAATTCATTAGTGAGTGACAAATGGCATTACCTCTCAAGTGTTCCCTTGGTGAACCAAACTTCTGCATTTCTACGTCGTCCAACTTCAAGCTTAACTGATTGTGCAGCAGAGGCAACTTGTTCCTCTGCAACCCTCAAATGTGCAACGAAGGGTTTCAGCAAACCCGAGGCGAGTTTCTCCATGCTCCCATCACTAGAAACAAATAACTCACATCTAGACAAAAGTAGCTGGCAGTTAGTAACAAATACAACTCAAGAACTTCTAACGTAAGTGAAACAATACATAATGTTCTAAAAGCTCTCACCGTGAGCGCTTTGGTGACAATTGAAATATAGCATAATCTATAGGTGTGTCTGACTTCATCTTCGCCATATTAAGGAAACAGAGTATTTTCCTGGTATTCTTTCATGTATGCACTCCCATCCTTAGAATCTATATTAAATACTCTTAGAACCAACCATATAATGCACAACCCCCAATGCCCTGCATTTCATGTATAAAAAGTTAGACCAGTAACCAAAATCAGAAATGTGCTTCCTATAATTTCCCTTATATTCGAATTAAAGTATACCTAGAGTTAGAAATACACTTCCAAAATATGCATATATTCAGATTAAAGTTAGACCAGTAACCAAAATAGAAATGTGCTTCCCAGCGTACGCATATATTCAGACTAAAGTATACCTAGAATTAGAAATACACTTCCAAATTATGCAAATATTCAGATTAAAGTAAGACCACCAATAAGATGAAAACTAATAGAGACTATATCTCAAATTCAATATCTAATAAACCTAAAATTGTACCTGAATTTGAACCACATCGACAACAACCCAAAAAAATTATTAAAAAGAAAAGAGAAAAAATAGTATAATGTAACTTGAAAGCAAAGTATATCAACATAACAAAATCAATCTGAAAATAAACATAAAACCAAATACAGTCAGATCTGATTACTCGAAATAAAATTCAAATGCCAAAAAACTGCACAACTCAGCATTACCCAACTCAGTATCAGCTCAATCGAAAGCAATGCGGCAAAATTCTTCTCAACACTTATCACAACAACAAACTAAATTAACTGAAAAACCCTAGTGCATCCGAAAATTCTGAATTTCAACAGACCTCAACAATGTCAATGCGGAAATCTTCAATTATCGCACCCGATCGTCGAGTCAAGGTCAATTATCTGTAAAATCTTTAAATTTAATTTCAAAATTCGAAAATGCGGGTTTTAGGGGTTTTCCCTTTTCGTTTTTGAAAAAAAGAACCCTCGAATAAAGAGCCCTACAAATAGGGGACTCGAGTTGTTGCTTTACTAATTACTCACCCTTTTTTTAGGTAAAAATGAACTGTATGTACAATGGAGTATAAATTTCTCTTCTCTCAGTTTCTCTCTCCAAATTATGAGTTGTTGATTACAAAGACAGATGAAACTGTATGTATAGAGAGAGAAAGTGGGAGAGTGGAGGAGTTGAGGATGAAGAATGGAGTGGTGTTTGATGCTGTTATTTTTGTGCTTTCTGGCAAAAGAATTGAATTTTTTATTTATCTTTTTATTTATTTTGTATTTTTGTTTTACTTTTGTTGTTTGAAATCATCCCTTAACTGGGGTGTACAGACAAAAGTGACAGTCACTGATTATCATTTTTTGACAAACAATCACAAATTGGTTAAAATGTGAATGTTTTCTTTCAAAAAGAAATACATAAAATTTTACACTCGACAATTGTTTCAGCATGTGAATTGAAATAACGAAAATACCCATAGATATCTTTCTTTTAGAGATTTAAGTCCAATGAGTTTCAAATTCCTTTTATGGTAATCAATCCACGAAATTTTGGAACTTCATTTTGAATTTTGACCAGTTCCCTTCTTGCCATTATTAAGTGAACCAAGCGGTTGCTTTGTCTTGGTCTTGTAAAATGTATTAGTCCTCACAATTTGATGAATCAAAATCTTATGGTCTGTTTGTTTGGTCTTTGGGAAAGTAGTTTGGGAGAGTATTGGATGTTTGTGAAATAATCTCGATTTGCGTAATGTTGTTTGTTTGGGTTTTGGGAGAGTGGTTTGAGAAATAAAGTAAATGTAGGTTTTTTTGGAAGAATTAGGTTGTAGGTGTAAGATGTATAAGACTTCATGTCAAATCATGTTTGTTGTGAGATAAATTGTGTAAGGGATATGTTACTTTATGTCAAATCAGAGTAGAGTTTGTATAGGTTTTGTTTAGAGATAAGAAATTTGTTGTTTGTTTGGGTTTTGAGAAAGTAGTTTGAGAAAATTGAGAGATGAAAAATTTATTTCTGAAAATAGAATACATGTTTCTTTGGCATTTCCCAAACACGAAAATTTTTGAGAAATGCCAAACAAACAGGCCTTTTTTTTTTAGGAACCAAATGACTACTATTAAAAATCAAATTCAAATCTATAATGGTAGATATTCTCATTAAATATGTCTGACAAGATTCGAAAATAATTATGTCAAATTCTAAATTAGAGTACCTTACAAAACCAAACTTATAAACCTCAAATATACAATATCATAATCCTAAGATTACTATATTGTAATTTGCATTAGTAAAAATTATAATTACAATTGAATTACTGTAATGTTTTGTCATGGGAGTAGTAATCGCTTTTTTCGTAATCTTATATTTTTGAATTTCTGAATAGTTATTTGAGTTAAAATCTATTCAAATATTTCTCTTAATGTTTTCTGATTTTTCTAGCCAATAAAAAAACGAACATCTATTTTTTTTTTGGAAAATGTTTCTAATTGTTCAATCTTTAAATCTTATATTATGTTGATTTGAGAAGAAACTCTATCTACATAAACATAAATCAAATACATATACATATATTAAAAAATCAACAATATGTGTATTTAAGGTCGATCTCCAAGGGTGGTGGCTCTTTAAAATGTTGAAACATCTAAAAACTTGATTTTGGAGGTTGAAAACATGAAATTGTCATCCACCAACAACATTCAAATTTTGGCTAAACATTTAAACTCGTCTTCAACATCTAAATCTAGATGTTTCTAACATTCTAGTTAAAATTGTAGATGTTGGCTACATAGACATATTTAACCCCCAACCACCATTTAGATGTGGGGATATAAATATTAATAAATAAAAAATAAGTATTAATTTGATTAAAATTTATTATATTTAAAAAAAATCATTAAAATTCATTTATATAATTCATATTTTAGTATACGAAGTAATAAAATATTATTTATAATATCTATAAAATTAATTTGAAGAAGAATAAAATATAATAGTCATCTAAATTTTAGATGTTAATTGTTGGATGGTAATAGCTAAAACTGGTGATTAAACGTTTCAACACAAATGCAAAAATGTTATACACTTTTTGGTAGCATAAATATTAGAAAAAAGTTCGTGGTTTCTACAAAATAATCTCCGAAAAGCACTCGAAATTAGTAGTACAACACATTTTTCTAATTTTTTATTTTTATTTTGAGGTAAGTAATTAATACATACACACATATCAATCAGTACTTTATCTAGCTTCATTATATTCTAGCTGTTTAAGCAACATTAATTGAATCATCCATCATCTACCAAATTTCAATTGCACCTGATAATGATGATGTGTGGACATATTCTTCTTTTCTCAAATTTTTCATTAAAGCTTTAATTTGGATTTCATTCAAACGTCACCCACCAAATGTTATGAAAGGTCGGTTGGGACAGCTGATAGCTAGTTTAATTAATATTTAAATGACTTGCTCAAAGTTTTCTCTTTTGATTCATCATCGTCGTTCATTTTCTTTTGGTTGTTTCAAATTTTCACATCCTATATAAAACTTCGTAAGTAGTACTCTATATATTTATCGAAAAATACATGACCATTATGTTTCCGAATATCAAACACTAGAAATTACCATTCATATTTAGGAAAAGAAATATGTTAAATGGTCATGACATGACAGTGTAACACATCACTAAGGAAACACGTATTATTTAAATTTAAAGAATAATAATATTTTAAAATTTAATATCCACTGTATATTATCAAAATTCTTAGTTATACTTATATTATGTCATATAATATAATAGCCTCCACACAATATAATTTCTTCAAATTTTGCGGATAACCAACAAGATATATATACTCTCTCTCTTTTTTCAGATGAACAAGATATACTCTCTATAGACACTAATTTCATTATATTGTTAAAAAAAGGATTAAAAAATCAGAGTTCGGGTCTTATTTGGGCAAGTTTTGCATATGGTTCAATAGCTTATTAGCTTATTTATCTCCTTCATGGGCTTGAAGGTGTTTCAGTACTGTCAAGTCAAACTTAGAGCCTATCAGTTTAAGCCCATTAGAGAGTCGTTAATAATAGTGAGATTAATTCAAAATACTCGATGAAAATGAGATTCGAAGATATAACTTTTTTCAATATTCTAATTATTTTATAAAATATACATTTGCAGGGCATCACAACCATGCACGACACGTTATTCAAAGCTTATCTGATATTTAAATTTAAACGACAATGCGACTAAAACTTTTATCAATTTGTCGTGTTCTTACATCTGGGTTGTAATATTTTTATTGGAATTGATCAGTGAAACAAATAATGGATACGTGAGATTGAAATTCCACAAAAAACATAAATAAGAAGGATAAACAATAGTGTTACATCAAAAGGGACCATTTGTAGTATAACCCTATGTATAATATAAGAAAGTTAAAATAAAATTTGATCTTTTAAGTATGATAAAAGTTTACACTTTTCATGCATGCTATACTCCCATCATCTTCATTTTTTATAAAGTTCCATAAATATATATGAATTGGTCTTTTCTTGTTTTAGAGCAAAGTGTATGCCCCAACACTTTGCACGACTGAGACGGTCGAGACGCGGGACGAATGGCATGTGGAGCTTTAAGCGTGACTCAATCAAAGGAACGGATGGTCCGTCATGGACAAGAATCGGCCCAGAGGTTCATGCACATGGACAATCCATTAGGACATTCGGCCAGGCAAGCGACCTAGCCAGGCAAACATCCCACCCCAAGGGTGGCCATGCCAAACAGATAGGCCACGTCCTAGACTTCGGCCAGGGGCGGCCAAGGGCTGGCCCAACAAATTTAAAACCAAACATGGCACTTGAGATTTTCAAAAGGATCCACACAAGACCAATAGGTTTCGGAAGAGTCTATAATAACCGTGCAGGGTCTCTACACTTGAAAGAACAATGTGGAATATTTTAGGCTATCCTAGAATACATTAGAATGCGATGAAAGGTCTTAGAACTCTGTGGAATCTTCTAAATGTAAAGAAAATATCTTTAAGTAATGTGTAGTGGTGTAGAGGGTTCTAGATTAAAGAAAACAAAGGCAAAATTAAAGTATCACAAGAAGATATTTTATTATTCTAACGGAATAGAAATTATTATAACGGAATAGAAGTTGAAGAAGATCAAAGTAAAGAAAACAAAGGTAAGAACTAATTATATAAAAAGCTTATTCATTAGAGAACTTTTTAAAGTACAAAACAATTTACACATGTGTACAAACCTAATTTAGTGCTACCAAAAAAACCTAATTTAGTGCTACCAAAAAAATGATCTAGCCAAAAAATCCCAACAAAGCTAAAATAAAATAGTGAATCACTTTCTTCACAAACAGGGGAAGAAGGACTCCAAGACGCATAATCTCATCCTATATATACCACATGTATTTTTTTTCCTTCTATTTGTACCTGTCTTTAATTTCTAATTTACACTATAAGATTGTGATCTTGCATCAAGATATATATATATACATAGAAAATTAACTTTATTTACAAAGGTAAAAAATTTCATCAAATTTGTCACTTTCTCTTATAAATACGTTAACGATCCAACGCACTTAGCACGATCCTGACATAACAAGTTAACAAATATTAGGATGTCTGATGTAAGGTCAAAACGTGTAAAAATTTTATGTCGCAATTTTATAGATAGGTCATGTATGATTTTATATGTGATCAATTTTAATACTATGATATAAATGTACAAATCAAGGTATTTAAAGGACTAATAAGCAAAGTAAATAAGTAATATATAGGACATGAAGTTTAATGTAAGTTTCACGTAGAGAAACTAACCAATCATAACCATTTGGACTCTTTGCATTTGAGGACTTCTGTGAAGCAGATGCCAACTGTCTCCTTGTCAATTTCTTAAAATTTCCACTAGGCGTATTTGCTAAAACACTCCCAAAAGAAATAAAAATGAGAAACATGCCACGAAAAATAACATTTCCATGTGTGTACTACCCAAACAGTTCCAATGTGGATTTATTTCTTTTATGCATATTTACCGAACATGTAGAAACATTTTTCTTTATGTTTAAAAGTAAAAGTAGTTAATTATAATTTCTATATTGTTTCCTCAAAAATGTATTTATTGACATGATTTAGCCTATAACCCATCTTAACAATATGTTACTTTATATGATATTGACATGCTTAAATATTACAATATATTATTTTCAATTTTCAAAAATATTCTAGTACATTTCTCTAATTTACTATTAAACGAAATTTTAATCAATGCATGCTCGATGCAAGACATCAAATTAAATAGAAAGCTCGTAAAATTCTTACGCGAAAATGGCGAGCTTGGAGCACTTGATCCACAAGGAGAGGACGGAGCAGATGGAGAGTCAATAGAGACTGTAAGGTTACGATGAGCATTACTTCGTAAGACGGTGATACTACGGGAAACCTGAATGGGGTGGTTGTCATCATTTGGTGGGGCCACCACATCATTTGTTGGTGCAGCGGTGGACCTAGTGGAGAAAGAGTTGTACTTGCGTAATTTTCCGAGGCCGGCGTCCGGTGCAGGCCCGGCTAGCGTTTCATCCCAAAGCTTGTGGAGAAAACCCATACTTAATAAAAAAAAGACAATGAAAATGTTTTGTTTACTATTTTTCGTTTGGAAATTCTTTCTAACACCCGAAAAAAGGTGATGAGATTGAGTTGTCGCACCACCTGATGTACGACTGTTACAAAGAAGATTATAATGCTTAGATGTGAAACTTGATAATTTGAACCTTGTTATGTGAAAATTAAATATGGGTTTGAGGCTTTATAGAGGAGAAAGGTGAGTAGTTAGAATTTTTTATGGAAAAAAAAAAAGTAAAAGAGAAATTGTGGTTCCGGTCAACATGGCTTTGTTTTAAGCCATTGAAATTTTATTGGAATTCCGAGATTTACAAGAATTAACCACTCAATTCTTGTGTTGAAAAAAAGGTGGACTTTCTACTAGAATATTCAAAATTGGATAATGTTGGCTTAAATTTATACTTCCCTCCGTCCTTTTTGTGTGTGAAATGTGGATTTTCAATTTTTCATATAACATGTAATCATTTCATTGATCAATTTTATCACACGTATTGATGACGTGATACAATATATTCACTAATAAGTTAATGGGATTGTGACTCTAATTTTCTTTTATGTTTTCTTTTGAGATATTGTTGAGTACATCAATCATTATATCAGAAAATCTGTTTTATTGGCATTAAAGTACAAAAATAAATTAATTCGAAATATTAGTATTAAATTAGAGAAATACCCATTATCATTTCTTTTTCTCATGTTTTTTCTGTTTGCCAAAAGTTAATGGGTCTGTTTGTTTGACGTCTCCCTAAAAAATTGTGTGTGGGAAAAGTGAAACAAATATCATTTCTACTTTCTGAAATTAATTTATGATCTTTCAATTTTCTCAAACTACTCCCTCAAAAATCAAACAAACAATAATTTTCTGATCTCTAAAAAAAATCTACACACACTCTACTATGATTTGACATAAAACAACTTATTTCGTACACAATTTATCTCACATAATAAATATGATTTGACATAAAGTCTTACACATCTTACACCTACAACCTAATTTTTTCCAAAAAAACTACATCCGCCTTATTTCTCAAACCACTCTCCCAAAATCCAAACAAACAACATTACACAAATCGATATTATTTCACAAACTCATCACTCTCACAAATGTCAAACAAACATGCCCAATAATATTCATCTTTGGTTGCATTACTCCCTCCCCAATGGGCCCATTTATTTTTCAACCCTGGATTAAGAGAGTGTTTCAAATCTGAACCTGCAAAAGCCCAAATACTGGCCCATTATTACCCTCCTGATAGCCCTTATACCAAAATATTTCTCTATCAAAATTCAAATATATAAATAAAAAGGGAAAACTAAATTGAGTGGCGTATTATTTTCTTGAGAGTAATCTTACAATTTTACGAGTAACTGAAATCAAGATCGCAATGTGAGGTTTTAATATGTTTTTTTTTTTTTATAATTCAGGTGTCCAAGCTTATGCTAGACTAATCCTGGACTCTCAGAAACCTTGCCCTAGAACCCTGAAGGATGTAAATCGCACGGTGTACCTCCACCAAGCCTCGGGATCCCACCATGTTGCTGTACACTCTGCGCACAAATGGGTCACATATGACCCTTAAACAGACCCATGAAAATGCTTCCATCCAAGTTCCAAATGGGATTCGAACCCCCACCCTTGCCGCTGGAGCAAACCTTATAAATTATTGGTCAACCAATTGGAGATATGCCTGGGGACAAGATTTTAATATGTTGCAACTTGCAATTGTTTTACATTCCTCAACTTTTTTAATTTCACTAATTCTTAATTTGGTAAATTTTTTAGAATACATCATCAATAATCGGACTTTTGGCAGCTTCCACCCTCGAAAATGGGCTCTTTGGCAGATTGCACCCTCGAATTTAAATTTTGGCAGATTGCACCCTCGAAATACATAAACTTTGGCAGATTGCACCCTCTAAATTTTTCCGGCCAAATAATCACCGGAAAATCAAAATTCTGTTGTTGAAAAGGGTATAATTGTCTTTTTAATTCAATTCCCTCCAAATAAAATTATTACCCGCCAAAAAATTAAGCCAACTAAATTAAATGTGTAGTTTAGGGGTTAATTTGTCCATTTACACATTAATTTAATCTAAATTCCTAAAAGAAAAATATAAAAACCCTGCTCTAGCAACACCGATTAGGGCTTTATCACATTCTCACTTCAATTTTGCCCTATTTTTGCATCATATTTACTATAAAATCGAAGTTATATGTAATATTAGGTATTATATACCGTGTATTGATCAATGGCGTTGAGATTGCGAGTAGAAGAAGATGAAAATTATGAGTTCCTCATTCCCTTGGGTTGTCAAGCTCCACATTATGGTAAGAAAATCGATTATTAATTTTTTTTGTTATTCACATATATTTTCGGGCACTGTTCCTTTCATAGTACTATATTTATGTATTATGGTAAGAAAATCGATTATTAGATTAATATGAATATTGTTGCTATTTCTTATTTGTGGGTTGATAAGTTCATTGTGTTTACATGTGTTTATTATGTCTTGGCAATCATTTTTATGTTAAATGCAATAATATTAATTTTTTTTTTAGTTGATGAAGAACTATGCAAAAATGGTTGAAAGATTTAAATGTGTTGTAAGAAAAATGAAAATTTAGGCACAAAATTTGAATTTTTGGAGGGAATTGAATTAAAAAGACAAGTATACCCTTGTCAACATTAGAATTTTGATTTTCTGACGAATTATTTGGCCGAAAAATTTTTTAGAGGGTGCAATCTGCCAAAATTTAAATTCGAGGGTGCAATCTGCCAAAGGGCCCATTTTCGAGGGTGCAAGCTGCCAAAAGTCCTCAATAATCATTACATCAAAAGTCATTTCAATAAAATTCGGCAGTTGAAATATATACTTAGTTACGTAATTGACAAGCACTAATTAATTATTAAGATATTATTAGTGTCTGTATTTATAAAATTAATACACAACTTATGTATTATGAAAATCAATATGAGTTGATACAAAATATAATTAGTGTATCGTTGTATCCAATAATCTGGCAAGGTAGTTTTATATATAAAGGTTACGTGCATTCTATTTGAAATAGATAAATTTTTTTATAGCTTTTGGTATGATATAATTTACATTTTATATAAATATTCATTATTACAATAGTGAATTGCACAATGAATCTTCGTAGAATGAAAAGGCTAAGTGTATGTTTGTTTGGTATTTGAGAAAGTAGTTTGGGAGAGTAGTGGAGGTCTGTGAAATAATCTCGATTTGAGTAATGTTGTTTGTTTGGGTTTTGAGAGAATAGTTTGAGAAATAAAGTAGGTGTATGTTATTTTTGGAAGAGTTAAATTGTAGGTGTAAAATGTGTAAGACTTTATGTCAAATCATGTTAATTATGTGAGATCATCAGATAAATTGTGTAAGATATAAGTTAGTTTATGTCAAATCATAGTAGAATTTGTATATATTTTGTTTAGAGATAAGAAAATTGTTCCTCATTTGACTTTTGAGAGAGTAGTTTGAAAAAATTGAGAGGTGACTTTTTTTTTTTTTTTCAGAAAGTAAAAATCATGTTAAATTTGAACAAAATTTGAAAACACCAAACAAACAGACCCTAAGCCGTCTGCAAGTTGGATGCTCTCGGAGTAAAAAGAATTTAATTTAAAATATAATGGACTAATCTACAGTCGAGATCAAGTTGTTTGAACAAGTTGTGCAATTATTAGTTAAAAGGACGGATTGTTGCGCTGAAATCATGAAATGTTGACTCACTCGCTTTTACAACTTGCCGCCCCCATCTTCTTTAATTTGACACCAAACAAGTCCAAAGGCGAATGACCAAAAAATAGACCTTCAAATTTATTTGCACTGGCATCGGCAATACTAAACATTGGCCATTCATGCCTACAGTTTTGACCGTCTTTCAACCATTTAAATATTTTAAAAAAAAATTGGGATCTTTTGACTTTTTGAAAATTATTGAAAAAAACAATAAATTGTATTTCTTGTTCGCTCTTATTTAAAATTTTAAAAAAAATTGATATTTTCATTAAAAACATGTGTCTAAATTCTGAATTCACACCTGGAATTATGAATTAATAGTAATTACTCACAATTACTTCCTAAATAATATTCATAATGATTAATTTATCTCTCTGAAATTAAAAAAAAAAATCACTTTACCCCCTAAATTTTTTTAAAATTTTACATCATCTACCTAACATTTTTATATATAACACACTACTTGTGATATGCTAGTGTCGCAATCTACTCCCCTCATATCCAATAAATGAATAACACATAAATTAAACTATTATAAATATCACGGGATAAATTACCATCAACTCCTGTAATAACACTTGATTTGAAGTGAATTCAAAATATTGATTAAGGAGTAAAGAAGGAAACATAAGAACTAACTAAGAGATGGAAAAACGAGACACACCATTAATGATTGAGGAAAACAAATTACAATGCCGCAGGGGAAGAAGTTGAAAACTTAATCAAATGCCCTCATGACGGATACACCGGAAACAAGAAACCGATGAACTATGAAAACCTATCAAGATTGGGTAATATATATATATATATATATATATGCCAATTTAGGCTAAAGCTAAAGCTCTTGGGGCAAAATGGATCATTGTCAAATAAATCTTTCGTCACGTTTCCTATGGCTCCTCAGACTACCTTCGGCATTTCCTTGTTGTCGTGTTCTTTTTCCGACTTCCCTCCCCAATTTGATGTTTTGTCGATGTTGTTCCGCCTGCCTACATGCATCAACAAGTGCCAAACAAACACAAGTAAACATCATAAGTATTGAAAATAGAAGAGCAAGGGCAACGGCAGAGGCAAAGTGATAGATGAATGTACATATATACCCCTATGCAAAATCCTTCAAATTGGGTAGATTCGATTGAGTTCATTCCAAAGGAGTTTCTCTTATTCGAAATGTTGTTATATGTCTCACTGCAAGAAGCTTGGGAGGGAGGCGTAACGGAACGAGAACAAGAAGCCGATGAAGACGAAGAAGAAGAACTAAACGCATCAATGTCACTATGGAACATCTCGTCAAATAGTTCTTGCAGTTGTTCAAAACTCTCATTGTTCTGTCAATCATATATAGAACTACTACATTTAGCCATCGAAAGCTCCTTTTACTTGACATATTTATAGATAATCGAGTAAATCTTATCTACCAAAGAACGAGAAACTAACATTTTGTTTGTTTTGGGTCATCATAGTTGCCATTTCATTCAAGAAATCGCCCATACCCTGCACTCATGAATACTCATATTAAAATTGATCGAATTAAAGGGTACAAAATCAAGTGATTGGAAAGATATATAGAGTGAATGGAACTAACATTTTGGTCATCATCGTCATCACAATCGTAGACTCCTACATCGTAGAGAAAGCGTTTGTCGGCATCCGCAAGAACTAATAACAAAAACTCACTCCAATTATCATCATTCAACAACAAATTATCAAGCATGACTAACCACACATGAGTCCAAACAAATCAATTGATTAATTACAAATCGAAGCATAAGATTATGTTATAGTGCAATTACCAGAATAGGCTTGTTGAATGGCTTGAAATTTCTTTTTTGCCTCTTCCACATACTTTGAATTACCCGAAGCAGAGTAACGATCCGGGTGCCATTTCTATGGCACAAAACAAAAGAATTCATAAAACAGAGAATATATTAAAGAGATCGATCTCCTCTTATATATCTGCAAACTAATGCCCAAATCAAGAAATTGTTACATGTACTTCGTCTATAAACCATCAAAATTGATTTCCCGGGAAAAAACACACAAAGCAAGCAACTTAGTAGTTTCCCCTTTTTCTAAAAGCATTTCCAATCAATAAATTCTGGTACCTCAAAGAATCAATATTTCATTAAAAACAAGGAAAGACAACAACAACTTCCCGTGACATTTTTTTTAACACTTTTCTCAAGGACCCTTTACACAAAATGATCTCTTTTTCAAATACTCAACCTTTTTTTTATACAATATAAAAAAAATACAAAATACAAAATTCACATAAATGGCTGTTTACAAAATCTAACCATAGCTAGTTTCTTGTAAGCATTCCTCAGCTCTGGCGTTGTGCAATCTCTCTTTAACCCCAAAACCGCATAAAAATCATTGCTGCCTTTATCTTCCGCAGCTGCCATTCTTCAACTAAAAAACTAAATAATTCTTGTCGACGAATTAAAGATACAAATTACACCCTTCCCAACAAACAATTACAAATTAATCTCTCTTAATGTATGAATGAATCAATTATGGAGCAAAACATATACGAAGATATCATTAATAAATAGTAGTCGTTCTATTTGAGAAAGGCTAAAAGAATACTACAAGACGGAACTTTGGCAATTTGCAGATAGAGAAAGATCAAAAGCTGTCACTTATTATTAAGAAGTCTCCAGAAAAGGTTTAAACTTTATTTATAGTAGTACAACTTGTTTGTGTGCAGGGTCTTAAATTTAAAAAAAAAAAATAAAGAAATAGAATAGACATCTGAATCCTTGAATTTATTAAAAAAATAATGCTTTAAGAATATTTTTTGTGGGCTGGGGGTGAAGGTATTGAAGATGAACGGCGGGGATTGGATTTAAAGGTAGATATTTTGATGGGGGGTGTGTCTCCAGAAACTTCTATGTATACTGTTTCTTTAATGTTCCATTTCCATAGGTTTAGGTGGGCCTTAGTTCTATGTTGAACGTTGAATATGTAGTAGTAAGAGCAATGGTAATGGGCCCCAGCTTTTAAATATCTCCGTACGAACCACTAATTGTGACCGAAATTAAATCGGGTTTATCGTTCTCCTTTTTCTTTTAAAATGGACCAGACCAGACAAAAATGTTCGAGCATAAAAATCAACGCCTTAACTGGAATTTAAATTCACACGGTCCTAAAATGTTTCACGAAAGGCTGAGTTCCGCCTAAAGATTCCAAAAACAATTAATTTTACTTAAATAAATTTTGATAATAATTAAATATAATAAAAATTAATTATAAAATATAATTGTTCTGGTATAATAATTTTTTGCAAAGTAACACCTTAGAAGCTTTTAAAATTACTTTTGGAGATTTCAAAAGTGATTATAATATTTTGGATCAAACATCATGAAAATTACGATTAATCAAAATTAAATTTTATAATTAGGATCAAACACTTTAAAAAACATAATAGAGATCTAGACATGCTCCCACCGTTGGGCCGAACTCACCCTTACTCCGATTTTTTTTTCATTTGTCGTTTCGAAGGATTGTACACGGATATTTAAAAAATATAATAAATAGTCATTTTTAAACAAAAATTTTAAAATATTCTTTTGGTCAAACTAATCACATCATTAATTAGCATTAATTAATAAGAAAGGTAAAATTGGTAAAAAAAAATATTTTATATTAAAGTCCAAAAATAATAAACAAAAGTAAATAAATCAATATAATTTTTGTCAAAGCAACAAATAAAAAAAATATAGTGATTACCAAATTTTACCATAGTACATTGATCACCAACTTAAATGACTTTTGTGTAAAACATGAGGAAAAATGATCAATTTTGGCCTTTTTAAGTTGTACTCGACTCCGGAATAAATTAAGTTATGTCACTTTACCTATTTATATCACAAACTTATTTATCATTTTTTTTTCTTTAAAGCATATTAACTAAAGAACCAACTTGCTTAATTGTGACGTGTGTGTGTATGTCATTTTCATTTTCCCTTTTTCAATTTATGACTGCAGCGGAGGGTTGGAATGGCATAGGAAAGACGTAGAAGAATCAAAATCGCAATAATGAGACAATTACATTTACGCAATAAACATTTTATTGTTTTCTTGGGGAAAACAAACAAGTGGGCAAGTTGGGAGTTGTTAAAATGCAAAATTAATAATATATAAACTGATCTAAAAGGGATTGATTAATTAACTGTAGAAGCTACTTTTTGGCTTGTTCATCTATTTCTCGTCTCATGCTATTATCATGCATCCAGGCTACTGGTATGGTGTCAATATTTTCTCTATTATTTTACTCACATAAATATTTTGATTATTCATATTTAGAAAGTTGGAGAATGTTGCTTCATGCGATCATACCATCGAAGAGTTTGTGAAAGTGCAACGAAAAATATTTTTATGGATAGCTTCACTGAATAAAAACTGATTTGAGCTTTAATAGAAAAAAAAATAGTGTTTTCAGTCAATATATAGAGATTTTTTTTTCAAAAATACCAAATATCCTCTTGCTGTCAGTTAAGAATCACTTTTTCAGCGAGGGTGAAATTAAAGTGGTTGAATAAATTGGGGTGCAAAGTAAAGGCATAAATAATTAATTTTGGAGAATGCAAAGTACCAAATAGACGTAATTTGAGGGTGCAAAGGGAATAAAACCATGAGAAAATACAACCGCAAGATTTTCGGTTAATTTGGGTATAAAATAACATATGAACTTTATTTTTCAGTTTTTGGCAACCTCAAAATTCCTATGAAAATAACAAAAATCTATGATGTTTGTTGATTCTGTCGACGGTCCAAAAGGAGTGGTCCAATTACTGGGAAACGCCCATGTGACCTGCAGCTACAAAACCCTCAAAATCACGTACCAACTAACAAAGTGAGGCCATTAAACTCCAACTTCTCCGATCACAGAAAAGGGAGACCATAAATTCGAAAAGTCTGGATCCTCCTATTCCCTACTGTCATTAATGCATTTGCTACACATATTTTCCATGTACCAACTTTATATGAACAAGGTTTATAATAGAAAAAACAAACAAACACACATGCCCCTACAGATACAAGCCAGACTCCATTCACACCACAATCAACATGTACTACTAGGCAAATAATCACAACCGCAATTACATAATCCTTTTTGTGGTGATAAATCTTCTGCATATATGGAATAATCTTTTTCCTTTTTCCATTTCTAGAGGTCTCGCACGGATGCAGTCTTGATGAATATATGTACTAATCAAAGAAACTAAACACTGAACAAAGACGAGTATATTCATGTTTGTGGCAGAAGTTAGTCATACAAAACACAGATTAACCAATATGCAGGTACAATATACCCATTACTTCTAACCAAAATGCTGAATTTGAGAACAAAATGTCAATCGACACAGACCAAAGTATCGCCTTTATCGACATCTAATTCCGTATCTTAAAGTTTCAAACTAATCTCTTTTTAAGCGGTATTCAAGGCAAGAATTCTTACCAAAATCCGAATTTTGGTTTCTCCTGACCATACATCTGACCAGTAGCAAAGGCTTATTCATTTCAGTCTCCTGATAAAATCTCTGCTTGTTCTGCAAACTCAAAGCTTTTATTCAGATAATATCAACACAACTGGCCAAGAATACTCAACCATGCTTCAGCTAAAATTCTGACTTATTTCTCGGCAAACTTTAGATTTATATCTAGTTTACTACGCTAAATTCTCTAGTGAAAAGAAAAACTACATAATCTCACATACAAGAAAGCTAAATCCGTATAAGAATACAAAAGTTTCATATTATTGTCCACAACATGAAATATTAGACAATATTTTAAAGTAATGGTCTAGTTTTAAAAGAAAATATCACAATCTAACTTTTTTTTTTTGGTGGTAGTACAACCATTTCTTTCCAAACTGTATGTGGTCTCAAGTTCATACATAGCTCATAGAACAAATTTCTACTACTGTATCCAATAAATTTTCCTGCACAGAACTGCGAAAAGGAACACCATTTCATGCAAAACTCTAGAACTATTGCAAAACAATTCAAACCTGCAAAATTGTGCTGTTAATTTTCCTTGGCCGCTATTGAAGTGGCCCCCCGTTTCCTAGACACAATTTTCTAGGCTCTGCCATGAACTAAGAATTCTGATCTGATCACGAGTTTTAGGCTTGAGACAATTTTCTCTTCTTCTTCGGTTTGTGCTTTTTCTTATGTTTATCCGAATTTGATGCAGGAGAATCATCATCCTTCATCAAATGTTGGTAATCTTCGAGGCTTGCAAATGGAGACGCTCCAGATTTTCCATGTGATTTCCGTTTCATTTTTCTTTGATCTGGTATATCCTCAAAGTCACTCCCATCATCTGCTTCCCCAATGGCAATATCATCATCGCCACTATTATCCTCAAAACTAATTTCAGCATCTGAAACTTGTTCAACATCTGAAGGGAAGTCCATTTCTTCATCGCTTGCATCACCTATCAAGTCATCATCATCTTCATCAGCAATTTTATCCAAATCGTCGTAATCATAATCATCGCCTTCTTCCAAGGAAGGATTCACAGAGTCCAGCATGTTGTCAATCTCTTCATTGTCACTTTCATCTTCGTCACCATCGACAGCATATAAATCCTCAGCAGCTTCATCCTCCACTGTTTTCTTCTTTTTCTTTTTTGGTTTCTTTGAGGAATTCATTTTGTTCATGTAGAACTTATGGAAAACAATATCCTCAGGGGGAACATCAGCTTCAGCCAGTGATAGGATTTCTGCCCCTATCAATTGGTGGTTCATGTCAAGCTGGAAAAAACAAAAAAGATAATGTTACAAAAGGGTATTTTACATGATGAATTCTCTTTACAATTTGAAATTGCTAAAAAGTTATATCTAATGGTTGTTGCAAACACTTCCTTCGTCTAGATAGACTTTATTATCCAAGTTTATCCTTCAAATGAGACACTTTTGAAACTAACTGTTTTACAGGAAAAGTTTATCATCATTCGTGGGCATTTGAACAAGGAACAACGACAACAACGCCACATTCAAAACTTTAAAGATAACCCATTAATGATGAACTAACCTTCTTTGCAGGTTCAATCTCGGAGGCACCGCGCCATGCATTTTGTCTTGGTTTCTTTTCCATGAGCTTATCCAGGAATGCACTAAGTGACAGGTCACTAATGGGATTGCCATTGTACACTATATTGACCCCTGAAAGAAGGGTTTGGGCCATTGCAGCAACTGACGGGTGTACATGTGATGCAAGAACCATTAACTCCCACCAACCAACCCGATCAGCATTGCTGTTGCTCATGAAAATTAAAATGTAAATTATTATTTGAAAGGTCAAATGTAGCATAATTATAGAAATGGAATATGACTAATCAAGTGGTTATATAACAACGCTGATAAAATATTTCCTGCAAAATAGCCAATTAGATCCTCAAAATCCCATAGTACATGTTTGAAAAGTTAGCAGAACACTAGGTGCACTAACAATCAAATACTTATTTACTGGCAAAGAATCAGGTGAACTATAATATTCAAAATCTTGGTCTCAGGAAAAAATACTATAACGAGTGGGCTTGAACTCAGCTACCACCAATTACAACTCTATATCAGCAGACACTCCATTAAACTTAGGCTCCTCATGGATCTGTTTTGGTTTTGTTTCGTCGAACCACAAAACTAGGCCAGAACCACAATCGAGTAAAACCTACTAAACCTATCACCAAATTTTCCCATCTAATACTCTGTAAAGTAAATTGATTTGATACCTACGAACTACTCTTTTATATCTCAGACTTCATAAGAATTATTGATTTGACACCTACCACGTACTTTTTCATCTACTCCCCCCCCCCCCCAAACCCAACATCCAGACCCAATCCAAATATTCTCAAATTTTCAAAACCTCAAACCCAACATTAAAGCCAATCTAAATCGGGTTTCAAAGGTTTCGACGAAACCACCCAAACAAAATTTTCATTGAAACCAAGATAAAACCGTTCCATAAGAGATTCAATCATTTTGACCGTACTAAAGTTATTTGAAAAATACGATAGGTTTCCAGCTCTCACCACATAATCTAAGCATGGGGGTCCACATGTTTTTGCTTAAAGCAGATTAATATTTGATACTTGTATCATTCCACAATTCTTTTATTGCCTCTCGAAGATGTCTTCCCATACTATAAAAAGAATCATATCTATACTTTTATATGCATATAATCACCACCACTTTCAACATATCCATGATTCCTGGCTTTTAACATGGAGCTAAACCATTTAAAGCTCGAAATATACTTAGAACCCCAACAGCAAGAACTTACCAATAGATAGGTTCCCTGTGCCGAGGGTTGTACCCTCCAGGCAAAGTTTGGCCTTGAAGATTTTGCCCTTCACGATCAGAAGTTGCCTTAGATTCCTCAAACTTATCTGGACCACTTTCCCCAAACAAATTATCTCCTTCATTAGAACTATCCTCTTCAGAACCAGAAGTTGCAGAACCACCTTCATTAGGAGAGGAATCACTATCGTTGTCAGACCCATTGCTTATTTCAGCAACATGTTCAATAATGTTTTTCTTGTTTGGTGCAAGAATGGTTGGAGTCTCATTGTCTTCTAAAATATCTTCAAAATGCTCAACATCATCATCATCATCAGCAGCAGCCTCATTTTGAAGCACCATATTCCTGCATAATATGAGTTTCAGCTTAAATATTTGAATACATAGCTAACCTGGAATAGTTGTTTTTCATGAAGAAAAAAAAAGTAGCTCACCAAAGAGGAGGGCGTGCTTTAAGGACTTCAGACAGAAGAAAAAGGCATCCACATGCATATTGAGGTGGCAGCTGTAGAGTAACCTGCATGGTAATAAAGCAGTCAACAGATTATGGATCAGAGCAGCCCCAGAATTGCATAGCACCAAAAAGAACGACCAACTCTCAGATAACTAACATGCTGATGGCAAAGTACTGAACAATAGAGCTCCTAACCAACAAACATTCTCATATCTCAAGCAAATTACCCTCTATCAAATGATACAATACTAAGATATGAAAGAGTGACTTCTACAGATCCTCTTTCTCCTCCGCTTGCACTTAAAAATTCTGTATAATAGGTTTAGGAAAGACCAATGATATAATCTTTTTTATTTGTGTTGCGACTTTCTTTTAAGTATGTGTATGATTTCCTGCAGACAGGGGTTGTAATTTAACAGTCTCAAGAACGTCTAAAATATGTTAAAGATTTGCATGGAGATCTTCACACAGATTAGCATTCAATAAATTAGTTAAATGCATGGAGATCTTCAAATAGATTAGGACCTGACAAATGAAGTGATTTTAAATCAAAATTTTCCATAAAGAAAACACATTAATAGAAGAAAGACTTAAATCCTGATAGTGCCATTGCTTGATTTAAGTATATGTAGAAGACGTGGTTTCAGCAAGTCGCATAGAGTACACCAACGTGACTGGTAAAAGAGATGAAAGAAATTATTGGCAAACCTGCAACAAACGCTTTGAGAATGCAGCAACTCGTTTTATATTGATATCGTTCTTCATCGCCCTCAATAGTAGCGCAATGAACATTTCCTCCTGTTGAAGTATAAGAAATAATCAAAATACTACAAGATTGGTTATTCGGAAAAACACAACAAAATGCGGGCTGCTTATACCTAATAAGTGAACAAACAAAAAAAGACACTGAGTACAACAGAAACAGTCAAACCTATCCAAATATGTCAATAAAGTCACAAGTTCGGAGTGTCCATTTAACATAACTACTGAAACCAATTCTATATCATTGGCCGAAGAAGGGAACTACACTTCTCAATAATTCAGAAGGAAGCATATGAAACAAAAATCATCATCGACATTGCTGAGCTGTTTGCTTTGATTGCAGTTATCACTTAATACAAAAATTATTTAAGCATATCTGTCACATCAGCAGAAAAGGAGTAGCATTTAAGAAAAATAACAGAAGCACAAATTACCAAAATCTTCTAGATTTCAACCAGATTGCAGTAGAAAAAAGTAGATCAAAACTTTGGGAATGTAAATAAGGAAATATTGACTGTCTGCCTACAGAGGAGCACTGTTTATTATGAACAAAATAAATAGATTGAGGGCATGACCTAGAAATAAAAATATGTTACTGACCTTGGAAGAATTCATTGCAGCTGGGAGCAGAAGTTTTGAGTACAAGGCACGATAAAAACGATCACTCACAATTTGGTTTTTAGATGAGATTTTATCAAGAAGCATTAAGGCCTGAACTCCAATATTGAAGTTCTTAGAATGAACCTGATAATGAATGAACTCTCCGGTATAAATATCTTGGATCTAAACCAATATATCAAATCAAACTAAAAGCCAAAGAAAATTCCAGGCATGAAGGGACTTACAAGTTGAAACAATAGTGGCGTCTGGACATCAATTATATCATCAGCTTCATCACTGGAAACAAAAGGAAAAGCTCTATTGACACCCTGCATAAGAGAAAAGGGGAGGTGTTAACCAATTATTTTGGAAGGACACTGCAGTTGGAACAAAATAAAAAGACTTTGAAGGTAAATATAAAATCTTTTTGCATAAACTAAGGAAAAAGTTCATCAACTCAAGGAATTAGGAAAAGATACTCCCACAGAGCAATTTTTTAAAGTTCTACAAGACACTAAAGCTATTTAATTTAGAATGGAAATAATAAATCCAACTATTTCATGCATATGCATGTATTTCATAAGGTTCAACTTTCAGTGAAAATCCACAAAATTTATCATGTCAACACAAAAGTTGCAACATCAGCGAACGGCATCTACCTAGAGATCCAAACAATTATTAACCGATTCGACTATAAATCGAATATGGCATAGCACATATTTAGGCGTTTGATCCCATTAGTGTTGTTTTAAGCAGTAGCTTTCATGGATTAAGATATGATATTTTTTAGCTTTTCAATTAGTTAGAAGAAACTTCATACCATTCTCCAGGATCAAGAATGATAATTTAAGACTTAAAGATCTAAACAAGCTAAATAGACTACCCAAGATTTCATTATATGCTGTTATGTAAGAAAGTAAAAAAAAAAATTACTGACAGCTAGAAGAGCTGATAATAACCGCGAATCCATTCCAACATGTGACTTCGATGAGGACTTCAATTTATCCTCTTTTAAGGAACTGGAAGTTTTTCTTTCATCCTTCACCGCAGATGGAGCTTCTCCCGCCTCCGAAATCAATATCTGAGGAATTGGAATTCAATCAACCATTAAATCTTCCCTATAGGCATAGTACTTTAGCAGCATGGGGGAATAAAATGGGTGATAGATAGAGAACCAACACAGTTCAAAAATATATTGGTGGATATATCGGAAATAAATCTGATATCCTCAGTCAATACCTTGAAGAGAGCAAAATAAATGTCTATCAACCGTTTTGCTGCTTTAGGTCCATCACCTTTGTGACTCAAACGAATTTGACTTAAAAAATTAACCTGCACATCAATAGGAATTAAAAAATATTAACTTGGCACATTCAAGTACAGTGTCATAATTAAGACATGAATATCAATCAGCTGGCAAGTAAACAGTTGAATTCATATGTTAAGCTTCCTTATTTTATTCAAACTCGAGATTTCAAAATATTGCTAGATTTTTTCTTGGCTTGGCTAAAACTCAGCTTGTTTGCAACCCTAAATTATTAGAATTCTTCTCAAGAAAGAAAAGTATTACCACTATGGTCTATTCATGATATTTTGATGACTAAATAAACAAAGCCATGACCTTTTTACAAACTTGTGAGTCTAAATGGTTCATTTCTAGTACGACTTGACTAAACAAGACTGTTCTACAAATTTTGCAGAATTACAAGCCAATAAGAAGAAACTATTCATTCTTGTTTTGCAGTTTCATTTCAAGTATTGTCTTATTCCATTTTACATCTTAGATCTTGCTTTTTTAATTTGATTTTCATTTTATCCAAAGTTTCTCTTCTTCTTTGTGTGCCTTCTCTTATATTCAATTCTCTGAGCATCCCAGGCTCCTCCCAATCTATTTATCTCATTTCTCTATCCTTCTCCTTATTTTCTTCTTTTGGATTAAAAAATCTAGTAAATGGGCGACTGATAAGCATCTCACTCGACTTGTGCATGTAAGCTTCTTTGGAAGACATAATTATCTCTCCTAATTAACAGACTCCGAACTCTATATGTAATCTCTCTGTCCCAAAATTCTTATTCCTAATTCTTTTTTTTGGGATTCCCAATACAAGACTATCTTTCCAAAATTCGATCATATTTCGTCTAAACTACCCTCTGATTTTAAACAACTCATTCTCAACCACTAAATTCAAGCTTTACATCTAAAAGTCCTACTTTTTAACCCTCACCTAAAACTTTGTGCCAAAACTAACACTGAATACAGATTTCACCAAATAAAAGAACATTTCAATAGGATTATCACATTAACACTAAAAGATAGGGTGAAAACTATGTGAACATACTGCATGATACTTGGCTCGCAATCCAAGGTGGGGCCGAAATAAGAAATTATCCACTTCATCAATTACCACAACCTGCAACATTAAGAAAAGCTTTCAATTTTGTTCTCTTGCGTCAATGTGAAAATAATTTGGATCCGCAGAAAACAAATACAAAGTCACAAACTCCTGATACATAATGTTCAATAATATTAACCAAAGGTCACAAAATAACAAGCATGCCAGAGTCAAATATCTTGCTCAATGACTAAATTTATCTGCATAAAGATTAATAAGCCTCAAAACCTAAGGAAGATAATATGGAAACAAGACAAATTACCTTCATGTTTGGATGCTCAGATAAAGTATTTGCCAAATGATAATCAGCATTCGATGCAACTTTGTTATCAGGATCTCCAAGCTGTAATAAAAAATAAGATCATAATCAAAATCCTTACTGGGTCCCACATAAACTTAAGAATATAGGAATGTGAAAGACCTTATTCACCAAGGAAGTGAGTAGACGACGCTCTTGTTCTGATTTGCTCCTCAGCAAAGTATATATGGTCTGGTACAATGCAAAAACATGAGAATGGAGCAAAAAAATCTTTTTCTTTTCCTCAGTTTATAGCAACTATTATACGGATTCCATTATTTAATAAACATTCTTAAACAACTGGTCTACACTAGAAAGTAACTAAAAACATCTACAACAGAATTTCTGAAATAACATTCTGCAGATGCTTCTGAGCAAGTGGGATGATGACCTTTAGGGCCAGGCTTTTGAGCTTAACTATCACATCGAGTGAAGCTTCTTCAAGTGCAGAAATAAATCGTTCGTACCTGCAAATTAAATAGTAAGTTTCACATATCCTATACTCTTTAACAGTATAAAATATTCCTCATCGTATTCAATAGATTCTATCAATTAACTATAGCCACATCACATATTCTTCCGTAATTTTTTTTTTTTTTTTGGTTATTTTACAACATATAAGAATGAAATTATAGATACCTTTCCTTTAGGCATTCCTCCCAGTGCCAAAAAAGTAAAAGAGAATAACCATCTTTGTTATCAGGGAGATGATTTAGAGGCCGCTGAAAGAGAGTCTTCAGCTTGCGATCTGGTAGCAGACTGGAAGGAAAATTAGACATTATCAATTGTGCAAAAATCCGCCATAATAAAAAACAACAGTAAAACAAGTAAAGTTCTCCATAGTATATGCATAATTGAAGGACTTCCAAATTATGCACAAAAGCATTGGAAGCTGAAAAAGTCAACTCTTCAAGTAAATGTTGATTCTATTGCCCGAAACAATTCATTTAAATTTTCTTAGAAAAAGGTGTACCAAGAAAAACTCTCTGAGTTGAACAAGCCAAATGAGAAGATAAAATGTGCTCACATAATAAACATTTCTTTCAATGCTTCAAAAGCTGTGAATGCGTGCCGTTTTCCAACTTTGGATGTCACCATGCCTGCACGACGTAATTCACATAGCATTTTATTACAGAGCATTCATAAGACCAAAGAAATATCAATAATTATCAACTACACCTAAATCAAATTGAGAAAAGAAATGATGTCCCAAATATATGCGATTTATAGCCTTCCTTTACTTAGTATACATGCAACCAAAACTAATATCATGAATTGCATAACCAGCAACTCATTATTATTAATGACCTAAATATTTCCCCCAACACCCACAATTTTTTCAATTCCAAATGAAAATATTAGCAAAATGCAACTGAAACACCTTAGTTTCTAGCATTCATATCCACAGAGCCATGGCAAAAGCATCAAAACTTTTCAATCATAAACTAAACCCTTTCCATCAACATAACATGATTACCTAAAAAATTGATAAAATATAACTCAAAATTCAAAACCACCAACAGAATGTAGATTACCCAAAAGTGCATCAACCGATCTCATGTTTGCTACAGCATTGTCCCCAATCATAACCGACAGGGCAGATACCCTGTCAGCAGCAGTCCCCGACCTCTGTGTGGCGACAAGCATCTTAATATCCCCACTTTTCCCTCGTGTCGACATATATTCCTGTGCATACTGCGCCATCAGCCGCTCACCCAACTCTTTCTTCTTCTCCACCAAAGACTTCCATTCCTCAACACTCCCATGCTCAATTTTCTGATTTTTTCCAATTAATTTCTCTTCCAGCTCATCGGCGTCCTTATACCACAGCCCCAACGCACTGGATTTCACCAGGGGAAGCTTCGGAAGGTTCTTAAACTTGCTATAATCACTTTCCTGAAATAAGTTACTGATTTTGGAATCCTGGCTTCGGTTCTGAGCTGGTACAGGGTTTTGCCTGAGGTTTGTTTTTTGTTTACCTTTTTCAGATTTTTTAGGGGGATAAACCTTTTTGGACTTGGACTTAATAGGTGAAGAAGAGCGGGGCTTAATGGCGCCGGTTTTTCGGAAATCAGAGTCATTGAAACCGGAGGAGGGGACGGCACCGGCGCCGGAAGAGGAGAAACCGAGTGAGGAAGCGAATGATGCGACGTCGGATTGGATGGCGTTTATGTCGTTCGGGGGTTTAGGTTTCTTAACGGCAACCATTTTTGGGAGAGGTCAGTGGAGCTCAGACCGAGAGTGGAATTAGGGGTTTTAGCCTTAGGGTTTTGCAGGATGATTCGGATTGATTAGGGGGAAATAACTGAGAAGCATACTATAGTGGAAATGGGTTGATCCAGAGCCCAAATACTAAACACCTGATAATTTCATAGCCCATCTTCTTGTTGAGCTTGGCTTGGGCCATTGTTTATTCTCAGTATATGCATATATATGGCTGATTAACGATCAAAAAGTATTGGGCTGGTTATATGTTATAAACTACTTGTTAGATTATGTGGAGCTCAATTTTTTCTCCTCTTTTAAACCTTTTTTTCAATGACCAATTTGGCAGCTCACATTATAAATCATCTGGTTTGATCAAATTCATCCAACCATTAAACATGTATATTATATTATTTTTGTGATTGATCACTCTCTTAACAATTTCATCAAATCATAGAGCAAGTGCATTGCATTTGTCATGTAATTATTTTGGATTCGATCATATCAAGTTTGAGTAAAAAATTCCTATGACTATTCATTTATATTTCTCATTAGGCGGTTCGATCGGGATCCAATCGGACTTATCATATTTTTTACGTAGTTAGATATAAGATGAACATGATTTTAGAATGTAATGAGAATATCTACATTTAATAAATGATATAAAAAAATACTCCATACTAGTAACCCTAAGGATGTATCAAACGAGCCACATGATTTCTGATTGGAAGTTTTGATAAGTGTGCTCAAGCCCTAGTTTAACAAACACTAAAACCGGTATTATGAGGTTCGTTCGAGTTCATTGTATTGATGTATTCACATTCGTTAGAAATGTATGGTTTAATATTTTCGATGTTCTGTTATTATTGTACTTTACTTTTGACACGGAGTTTTAGATAAAGGATTAAAAAATTAAAAAAAAAAAAAATTGGTGATGCCTTGACAATATAATAGAATAGGTTGAGTTTTAGTGGAGCGGATACAACTGCCAAACTATTCTGCTTGATGTTAGTCCTACCTCCACAGCTACATCCTAATCACTCCTGGAATTCAGTTACTCCAAAACAGAATACAATGAAGATAAAGAAACTCAGAGCCATGAATAATGGAAAAAAAGTTAATTAATCATGTTACAGAAGACATGATAGAATTCAGTTATTAGCATACCAATAAATATTTACAAGATCCAAAACTCTAGAAGGGTATACGCTGTGCTGTATGTGTACGCTCTGATGTAAATTAAACTGCAAATGTACAATTTAAGGAAAAAAAAAATATTCAAACAAATCTAAGCTCTGTACCAAAAATATATTTTTCATTTTTTCGCTAGTATCATCTTTTTTTGCCATTTATTTTCACTTATACTCCTTCACATCCTTCGGATGAATTAATGGGGGGGTAAAAAAATTGCTGGAACATATCATGAACCTCACTCAAGGGAAAAGCATATCTCCATGCGTAACCCAGTACACAAATCTTTCGGAAAACCCGCTCACATCGTTGGAGCTACATTCACCACTGAAACTCGTAGCTGCGGTAGCCGGTTCCTTACCCTGGAACAGAGACAAAGCAGGATACAGAGTATGAAACATCTAAGGAAATATCTTCTCATAGTAAAGTGACCGAATTCTATGTAAACAAATGCAAGGTAAAAAAAATATTCAGATAAACATTTGCTACTAAATGAAAAAGTGAGCTGTAAACTGACCTTCAAGCTAGATCCAGACTCGTAAGCTGAGCAGGGTTCCGTTTTAATTTCACCTGATGACAAGCCGACAGATGGAGAGCCAATTAGCAATGACCTGCAACCATTAAACATATTTTCTTATTCATGCACTTGGATAATCTGATATCATTCTAATAATTGACAAAAGAGAAACAATAAAATTTAGAATGGTTAGTACCTTTTATAATCACTTCTTACTACAAAGTAGACAAATGTGCTCGAATGGAAAATGGGGTTACATACAAGGTTTAAGAATATTTATAAAGCTTCTTCAACATCAGATGATTACAGATGAAAAACTAATGACCAGATTGAAGTCTTTTGCTATGAAGAATTTATGTGCTAATGAGAGAGATTACGAAGATAAAGCGCCAATTACATATGCTTTCCATTCTGAGAACATGACATAGAAATTGACATCAAGTAAGATTAAAATGAAGCTTTTGATTAGTATTAGTGGAGGGGCATGAAATTATTCAAGACTGAAGACAAAAAGGTTGACGTAAAGGACTTAGGCATTTTATAATAGAGATATATGATCACATGAACATTAAATTACATTGTTGATTATACTCAGTAAAGGTAAAAAAAGAGCATATGATATTAAAACATGGATTACCTTTCGTACGTATCCTCTTCACATGAATTCCCAGATGAAGAAAGCCAATCAACATCAAGAAAATTTGAACAGTGGAATGAATCTCCACGTTCAACACAAATGCTGTCATTATCCACATGGTGCTCCGATTGCATATCTGGGAAGAGTTGTGTACGAGACATTGACGGTCTAAACCTATAACACAATATTAAATAAACCAACTTCACAACCACCGTCTAACAGAAACATAGAGAAACTTGTAACATTATTCTGCTAACTTTGGTCATTTTTCCTACATGGCTACATTACAAAACTTGATTGGGTTCCTTGTGTAAACAGTTCTATGATAGAATAATAATAACAGCATTTTATAGATTCAAGGTTAATTACACTTATCAAGACAAGAAAATTGTGAAATAGGAAAAAAGATAGGAAATGTGATTGGGGTCTTGCATATTCTTCATTCAGCACTAGACAGCTGACTTATCCCACAGTAATAAGATTCGGAAGATTTCTGTCTTCGTCCCTCAAATGTTTTTGTTGATTTAGAGAAAGAAAGGGAACAGGAAGGAAAACCAAAGTGTTGGAACTGTCAAGAGGTCAAAAAGATGCGATGGAAGAGGTAGAAATTAAAGCCAGACCACATGCAATAATTTTAACAGACAGGACATGGAGGCTTTATGATGAAATGGATAAAAAAACACTGTACATCTGCCATTGTCACTTAATATTTTCATTTTCTATCTTTTATCCAAGCAAAGATAATAGAATGTTGAAACTAAGTACAAGAAACAAGCTGAGGTGGAAGGTAAAAACTGGAAAGTCCCTTGAATTCTTCAATCCATCTATAAATTGCATTTAAATATGCATATGTTGAGCTCAATGCTCAAAGCAAATGTCAGGGAAATTTTTTTTTCCAGAAAAGTAGTGTGCAGAACATATATAAAAAAGCCCTAGTCTCAATATCAAACCAGTTTCAGTTATTTAATATGAATACACTTATTAAGTAACGGACTCTATTGGAAGCATGGATACCTGAAATGGTACTAAAAAACTCAGAGAAGCCTATACAGTTTAATAATCATGAGTCATCAACTTTACTGAACAAATGTCACACTTGATGGTTAATTTGGATCATCTAAAAGGTTTTTACTTTTCAAGTGGAAGCATATTAGTTGGCAGATTATTAGAACTTGCCTGGAATAAGATATATCACTATCACAAGTTGAGATTTCTGGAGTTGATTCTGAAAGACCCACGTTAGAGCCTGGAGGCAATGGCTGTATAATGTCTGCATCATCAATATCCGAGTTGTTGTCACAAAGAATATTACCATCGGATAGTGATCTTTTGATTATCGACCTGCAAATTATGATTTTCACCACATCAGCCACTCAGAGTGAAACCAAATAATATTGACAGTAAAGCCAGGACAACATTGGACACGTTAAAAGATGTACAGCTCTCCAACCCACCCATTTCTGGACCAGAAATAGGCCTTGAAGGTGTATCTTTTCTCTCAACAAACAGTTTATGCAGACTTGTTTCCTTTTTCAGATAAAACCCATCAGCAATTCATTGACGATATGTAAATAAATGGTAATGAATATTCTCAGATTATATATTCCATGTAAGCTGAAACATTGAAGAATGTTACTCCCAATGAGAACAATGTGTGGGGGCAAGGAGCTATATATGGAGAAGAGAGATAGGGAGAGAGAAATGTAGAACAGTAGCTGCATGAACTATGAGTTAAGGTACAAGCTAAAACTAAACAATTTAAAGTTGAATAAAAAGTATAATATATGTCGGAGTATTACTTTTCTTCAACTAGCCAAAATCCTTAGTAGACACATCGTGCAAACCAAAATTTGCAAGTATATTATGCACAAAAACAAACAACTAACCTAGCATTTTCCTCTGCAAAATCAGAACCACGCTTTCCGACATCGTAGTGCTGATCAGAATCCATTTCCCAAAGAGCTGGTTTACCCTGTTGCGGCTGGAAATGTCCCAAGAACCTGCTCATGGAAACAAAAGTTAAGCATTTGGATCCACCAAAAACTTAGTTGCCGTGGTGTTGTAGATTGTGATTTCTAAACATCTATGACAATCAAAGTGAGCTCTGTATCCTCTTTTGTGGAAATAAACGATGAAATAAAAACTCAAAGAAACGGATTACTGAAATATCTTCGGTGAGAATTTGAAGACTTACACATTTATGGCATCTTGCTTCTCAGCATCCATGTATGCATTGCTATAGTAGCGTTGAAGAGTTCTAAACAGCTCTTGGGACTGTGTTGCAGCTTTCCACTGACCTCTTATCTCAGAAAATATCTGTTTGAGAAAGGAGAAAATATGATTGCATAATTCGAAAGCATAAGGATAGGAAGATCACGATTTTAGACTTAACAATCAAGCAGAAGTCAGTGAGTTGAGCATCAACACAGATAGCTAATAAACTTTATCAATTGTCGAATTAATTTTTTTCCTGTCACGGAAAAGGTTAGAAATATTTTTGTGTGCAATATCGCAAGTAATAATTTTTTAAGTTGATTGGAATTAATGTCATGGCGTGAACTGTCTCAGGCACAATTAGAACTAGCATCTTGCAGGAAGAGAGGGTATCCTTGTTTAAATATGATAATTGTGTCATTCAGACTCTTAAAACTTAATGCGTATAATCAACCAATACTGAAGAGGAATATGTTTATGTAAAGAACTGTATAAAAATGTTAAACCTGCTCTACAAAAATAGGTCAATTCAAAGATTTCTTCAACCTCCCAACACCTTGTGAGGTTTAATATGGGCTCAAACTTGGGCAATTGGTGTATTCGATTATTGAGAAAAGTATCACCATTAACATTAACAATTAACAAATAACAGAGGTGAAACATCTAAAGAACCTACATATACAATTTACATAATGATCTCAGCATGCCTAAGAATCTATATTTTACCATCATCAGTTATTTTTAGATGTCTTACTACTTTTTGAGGAGTTAAATTGAGCAAAATTCTTCTATGCATGCATAAATACAATGAGACCACTTCATTTTCTAAGGCACATAACCTATGATTACCTTATTGTGTGCTGCAGATCCACCATATTGTAGAGCAAGTGTGTCACCCATGGCTTCATATGTCTTCATCAAATCATCCGCCAAGGGGGTGTCCAAATTAATGGTAGGAACATCAATGTATCCTAAAGCATGCAACTGATGACCAAGAGCAACCAGCCCATAAACATATTGCGCAACATTTGTGCGATCCAAACAATCTATGCAATTTGTTCTTAGAACCCCTTTCTGAAACATGGTAGGCTTGGAAAAAAGACTTCCATCCAAATCAACTTTATCACTAATGCTATCTTTCACTTTCAGGCAGTCAGCATCCTTAATCATATCGCAAAGGTCGCTATCCGCGCAATCACCGTCACAATTGTTACTGCATGGGAGTTGATTTTAAAAGAACTGAAGATGCTCAAAATCATGGATAAGTAATAGGGAAAGCACCAATATTTTGGCTCTGGGTTGCAGTTTCAATAAAAACTGCATCTCAGGGTGTCTAGGAAAAGAATATTCCTTCCGTGTCACAAAGGCGTCTAAGTTTCTAGTTGCACTTGTCCCATATATGTCTTGTATCTAAAATTTTAACTCATAGTTGATCAGAATGCTTATTGTGCCCTCCTTAGTTTAAGTAATCAGAATTTATCATTTGTAATTACTTAAAATAAATAGCTTATATGAATAGTAACATTTTTAAAACCATGAAATATGAACATTATGAGTTTGCCAAAAATTTAACACAAAATAGACATGGAACAGATGCCTCACAATGAATTTTAATTACCAAACTCATTAATCTAGCCAAGTATTCTCTTCCCATAATTGTCTGCTTTCATTTCTTCGTCAGGATGTCCTAAAACAAGGTCTCACCCTCTCACCTCAAGTAATGATGTGAAATAACTACCTCTCAACCACTACTTCCCACGGAAATAGTGTAACAATATTCAAAACTTTCACTTTTTTAACTCACCAAGAATTAAGTCTCAAACAAAAGGGAGCGATAGAACTAGCACTGGTGGAGTAATATAGAACTCCCAACTAAATATATTATAAACACAAATGTAATGATGAAGGTGAGCGACTTAGTCAAAGTAGAACTCACCTTGAGGATGAGAGTAATTGACAGTAAAAGAAGCCAGTCAAGTCCAATGCATTAGCCGCCACTTTGACTAAATACGCCAGCACACTAGTTGCTTTACTGAAAAATAGACAGGTATATTTTTTGAGTTAACAATATTTTATGACTAAACCAAAATGGAGCTATGTAGAAAGGAATATAAAAAAGTGTCAACATACTTTCTGGAATATTTGCTCAAATCCCAATGAAGGAACTTCAAGCGATTTTCATGTGCAGTATCTCTATTAATAGTTTCAATAGCACTGGCAAACTCTGTACGAAGTATAGATTCTCGAGGCTTCTTCTCACGAGTCTGGAAATAAAGAAAGAAATTACAGATTAGGTATGGAAATGAAACTGGTAAACATCAAGAGAATGTATTGAAGAGGAAGCATACAAAATGTTAGCAACAACAGTTATTGATCACTCCAAGTATATACCTTTATTAAATTTAATATAATAATAGGATTTCCATATCTCTTAACCAAATTCTCGAAGTGAAGTTTGGTGGCTTCGTACTTGTGGTCCTTCTTTGATACTGGACAAAGAAATAGTGTCAGTGAAAGAGTAAGACTTCAGCAATATGAAGACACTTAATTTGCATTACAAGCCATACATATGATGTTAGGTTTGATATTCAGTCGTGAAGTCTCCTGGGACCAAAAGAGGGGTATTGAGCCCCGGTGCTGAACAACAGAAGATATTTGCATGGGACATCCTTCAGGGACATCCTCAAACACAATTTGTTCAGTCTCAACGTCATTTGCCACACGTCCTTTCTCATTTACTCCACGCTTCAAATATCTACAGTACAATAGCGAACAGGAAAAAGGTCAGAACGAATGAAGTGTCATGAAGAAGATAACATTTGTTCATTGAATGCTGATAGTTACTTCTCATCGAGCTGATCGCACCAAACAGTATACCAATATGAAACATTGAACATATTGCAATACAGTTGATTACTTCAATATGTAAATGGACCATGGGAGTCAAATGAACAAAAGAAATGTAATGCTGTATATTACATATTGCAAATGTTTGTATATATCATACGACGAAATCCACTGATGGTATTGTATAATAATCTTAAATTACTAATAACCTGGTTCCGGCGTAATGTCGGGATCGCCTAGCAATAAGAATTAGATTGAACTCACGCCCAGATACTGATAGTTTAACCTGTTAAGAAATTAAATTAGACATCACGTGAGGCCTCATAATCACATAAAAAGAAGAAAATTAAATGTATGAACAGTTATCTTAGTAGCTAATCCACCTAATACATAATAAGACAAGAAATATTAATCTGTATATTTAATTGCAATAATAACACAAATCTCAAAGATTACACTATCATTCTCGAAAAGTTTGATCATCATGACTAAGATGCTGGTAGCTCATTTTGGAACAATTTCAAATGAAAAAAGAAAGCGCCAAACTTTATATCATGACAAACGTGGAAAAGGCCATTCTCCTTAATCCATCCATTACTCAAGAATACTATCAATGAAAAACCTCATAAGAACAGTAATCGACAAACCTGGCATGTGAATAAGACAGCGAATTTAGAACATAGAATAACTTTTATTGGTAGTTACCTGTTTAAAGAACCCGTAAACCAATGCCACCGTCCAAATTGAATTTTTGAGGTGCTGGCGAATGCCACGGGTTAAGAATTCATTCCAGACAAACATCGTCTCATAAAGGATTAGCCCTGCTCCACGATTGCTCAGATTCTTTTGAAGGCTAAGCATAACATGATAGGAGTAGCTAAAAAAGAAGTCCCTGGTGAGATCCATGGTACGTAGAAGCTTCTTGTATCTAGTCATCAACAACAAAGAGAAGGGAGAGGCAAAATCAAGTAAATAGAAGTCCAGTATATACTAATTGAAAAAGGAAACTATTAAATCTCAAAGCTGATTAACATGAAAAACCAAAAAGCAATTGATATCCCTCCGAAAACCTGATGATACCTTGTCTCATTCAACATGTAAAATTAACATCACAACACCAATGTTGTTTGCCCCTGCACATTTGCTGGGATAAAAACTGACAATGGGCACTAAGAGCAATTTAACTACCGAGGATGCACTAAGAACATAGCTTAGTATCTCTAAAATAAATATCTAAGGAATGCAATCTCTAATTTACTTTAGGAAGACAATAATTACTAGTATGGATATAAATTCATCAACCCCACGCCACTGACAGTAAACAGACGAGTGTATTACGAAATATTACACAGGTACCTCTAAAGTGTAGAAGTGGTGTAAGATGCTATAACAAGGAACTCTGAAATAGCTCAAAAAACAACTATATTTAAGACAACAATCTAAATACAAAAGTATAAGAAGCACATTCAATCTAATGTTCTGTCCTCTTGTAATATCACTGCCACTATACGTTTACATGCGGAATTGACAAAAGACCTGTTCTCATTCTTAGAATAAGCCAAATTTGATTCAACAGTAGAATTGGGTATCAGAATCATCTCGCTCTTGGCAATGGAATACACTGCATGACCACATATCGTGCCGATCTTCCTTCTTTTAGTGATAAGCACCATGTAATATGGTCCCAAAAATTTAATGAATCCTATAATCACAAGAAAACCATGAATTATTAAGCAAAATCAAAGAAATCTAACTTAAACATAATTAATTTGTTAAATGTCGAGATATAACATACCAACGATTCCGTAGCAGGAAGTGACAAATTTCAGTCCACCAGTAGATTTGTTTCCTTCATGTATTCTTTTTAGGAGATCACAACATTCAATTTCGGAATACGTCGTCGAATCTTCAACGATGCTTAGCTCAGACTGCTCTAATCTGTTGATCTTCAAGACTTTCCAACATGTTCTGTTCTTGTCCCGGCCAATCATATAAAAGTTCTACAGTAGCAAGAAACTAATTAACAAGCTGTTTGCAGAAGTGGTAACATGAAAAATGTACGGCCTGAATATTTTAGAATTTTTCCAAGATAAAAAAATAATAAGTGTAGAAACTGAAGAAAGAACAACATGAAGATATAAAGCAATCTAGAGGAGGCAATCAAATAAGAGACGGAGTCTCTACGTGCTATTATTTGTAACAATTTCTTGGAAAGAAGTAATTATTGTTACGCACACACCAAGAGGAGGTGAGCAGGCATATAAATTGGAAATTCAGAAGTGAGATAAAATATCTGCAATCTATCTTGCTTAGGATGACCATATCATTAGATAAATATTGTGAAACAAAATCTTTTACTAACGTGAAATTTTGAAATCTGTATGATTCACTTACCACAAAAATTACGAGAATAAATTTTAAGATTGGACAATCACATCAGACACGTGTCCAGAAAACGCCAAAGAATTGAAAAAAAATGCAAAGCATCGCCGTAAAAGAATAACTTTAGCAATTAATTATCTGCATACTCAGTTGGAAATGCAATCAATGCAGTGCTAAACACAGTCCACAATATTTTATAGAATCTGGCATCTAATGCACATGAAACTCATGCACAAACGTACTCGTCATTATGTTCTCTATTAGAATTTGATTGTGTCGAGTTTTAAACATGCGATGAAAGAAGTTTCCAGTATTACATGTTATCAAGATATATTCCAAATTCAACTTCACAATCAACACTAAATACAACTTCAACTAACTCATGCAATTGAGATGCAATCAAGAACAAGTATGTCTGTTAGATTTTAGTATGATTCAACAAACAGTTCACATACAAAAAAAATCGTGTTTACAAACAAATAATTCAGAAATATAAAGAGAAAATAAATTAAAATCACCTTACCACCTCTCTGGCTTATCGCTGTCAGGAATATGCAAGTGAAAATGAAGAAAGAAACAGATAGATATGACAATGAGAAGAAAGGCAATAAAAGGTAAAAGGAAAATAGTGAAGTCAAAGTTCAATTAGATCTAAAACTTTCAAATTTTGTGAAAAAAAGAATTGAAACTTGTACTGATTACATCATTACATCAGATTAATGATCAATGCTTCCACAGCTTCAAATCTAATATATTAAGATTGGATCATATGTTAACATAAAATCCATAACAAGTAAAAGCAGCTCCTTGTTCAATGAAACATGGTAAAATCACCAATATTTAAAGCATTCAGCACTCCAACCCAAATATACAGAACAAAAACCAATAAATAATGTTCAAACAATTAAAACCTCAAATGATGTTCAAACAACCACATAAAAAACAAAGAGATGTTCTTGAATTATACCGCACGAGTTTCATAAAGCCTGAATTTCTGCAAATAGCTGCCGCAGCCGTAATTCGACTCCACATTGATCCGAACCTGATTTTCCTTCCCTGAATCCATGCTTCCCATTCCCGAGTCAAAGCTCGGGTTCCAAAACCTAGTAGCACATACAATTCTCCAACTAAACTCGCAAGTCAACTCTACTCCACAAACCCTCCTTCCTCGTCGAATTCACCCCAAAACACAAAAATAACTTCTCAAAATTAAAAACAAAAAAACAACAGCTTCTTGTTTTCTACTGCCTGAAAACTTCGAGAACTAAATTCAGACTGTATTACAACAGCAAAAGAATGAAAAAAAACACAAACTACTTCGAAACAAGAGATTGAGAATAATGAGATTGAATGGGGTCGTTTTTGTGAGAAGATCGAAAGAGGAATTGGAGAAGCAGAGCTCCGGCGACTGCGTCCACAGAAAAGAAATGGCTGTATTGTACAGCCAGAATAAAGGAATATTTCTTTTTCTTTCTGTATAAATAATGTATTTGGTTGCGTATGTATAATTACAGCTATGATAAGGAGACTCGTTAGGGCAGATTTTCGAAATTAAAAATTGTAGTAATGGTGGCAAATTGGCAATTAATTACTGAATTATACCCAAAATATAACTACATAATTTACGTATATTAATTACACAATCTAAACCACGATAAAGACACATAGTTTTAATTTATAATAATAATTGAAACAATTTGTTGACTTTTTTTTTTGTAACTAACCAATTTATTGATTCTAGTTTCACATTAGTGTTGGATATTTTTTAATATTTCGATAAGATAATTACTATATAACATTTTAAAGTTAAAATATATTTATATGAACTGACTCGTCATTAAAATTCTTCAATAAAAATTATGGATGGTATGTATTTCCAATTGTTTTAAAGTGGAGTTTAATGATATTTATCTTCGTATCATCAAATCAAATAAGAACTTTGTCGGATCTATAATCAACTTCAATTACGAATAAGTAGATCACAATTTTCATTTTTTCTGTCGATAACATCGAAAAGTATTTGTTTTTTAATCGATCGAGACAAAAATAAGTTGTATTTCAAAAACTCTATATTTGCCTCAAAAGTTTCTCTTTTTCTTAATTTTGTAATTTTTCTTTCCGAAATGTTTACTATATTCAGTTGAGTGAAACATACATCGTAAAAAGAAACTTTGATCTCTCAAATAATGGTTGAAGTTAATATTGCTATTTAAATCATGTATATGATTTGTTTTTACTAATATACTCACAATTAAACAAATTTTAGTTTGTATTATTTTATCCAAGTTAGCTAAAATAACATGGAGGTCACTAACTAGTTTCGTATAAAGAAAAAAATAATTATTTATTTGTTTATTTTAGTTAGAATTTCTTATATTAATATGCAGAACATGGAAAGTTGTAAAAATCGTTTGGTGTACTATGCATAAGCTTCTTTTTTTTTTTTTAATTAATTTTCTATAATTAAAATTTTTAAATTTATACCTCTTTTAAACTGATAGTTCCTTTGATTTTCAAAAACCCGCTATACATACATTAGTATATTTGTTTTCTTGCTTTGAATAATACATTATTATTATAATTGGAGCTGCACCTTTCAATTTAATTTATCATGTGATTACTAAGAAGCAAACTTTTTTTTTTTTGGAAGAAGATTACCAAGAATCACTTAAAATCAAAGAAGAGTCCTAATCAATGAATATATTAATTAACCAATTTTTACATAAGAATCTTTTCAATTACTATAAATAATATAAAAAATAACTAAATATAAAAATTAGTAATAAATCATCAATTATTACCTAAGAATCTTTTCATTTCCTGTCAAGTATAAATAATAACTAAAAACAACCAGTAACAATACATGGTACTCTGAATACAATTCAAATCCCTACTTGTAATAAATATATTTGGCAAACAAATATAGAATAAATAACTACAAATACTAGTAATAAATTAGAAAAAAATTTATCCACACTAATAAAAATGGAATCCAAAATCTCAAATTAACTACATATATTAATAATAATAAATTAAAAAAAATATCCACACTAATAAAGGTCGAACTCAAGATCAATTATAAGACACAACTTTGTCATTGTGTTGCGACAGGCTCAAGATCCTCTGTATCATTTTTAGTGTACCATTCTTGTGTATCACTAATAATTAATTGCCACATGTATATGTAACAATTAAAATAATTGTCAAATGTACAAATGTCAATTAATTATTAGTGATACGCAAATATGATATACTAAAAGTGGTACAGAGAATCTACACCCGTTGCGACATCATCGCCACAAGAGTCATAACTTCACTTTTGGCTTAGCACGCATTTAGTTCCAAGCACTATAAATTGAAAAGCATATTTTTTATACCTTTTATTTTTCAATATGAATTAAAACGTGGCGGGTATAGTGTGATTCGGAACCATCCAGAATATGCCAGCTGGCTACAGCATATGCTGAAATGTAAGGCGAACCATTCCGACTTGTTTTAGTCACAAATTAGAGAGCTCTTTTTTTTCTTTTTTTTTTTCCTTCCGAAATTAATATTTTATTTAAACATATCTGAATTGAAAGAAATTCCTGAATGACATTATTTGTCGGTAACTCTTGCGTGTTATCAATAAATTTATTTATTTATATCAATATCCAGCCCCACTCTTTTCAATCCCGGGACAAATTATATAATAAATTTATTTATTTATATCAATATCCAGCCCCACATTTTTCAATCCCGGGACAAATTATACAAGTGAAATTGGGCTGAATGTTAAATACATGTAAAAATATTAAATTATTTAATGTTTAACTCGAGCTCATTCAACAAAAGTTTTTTTGAGCTTTTTAAAAAAGATCGATATATGAAATGTAAAGAATTAAAAGTCCGATATTCGATACCAATTTACAAGAAGTTTGGGGAAAAACAAAAAGGTAGTTTACTTTCTTATTTGACTTGAGACACCGGGAAAATTGACCAGCAACTATGCTAGCTTAGAATTCCTTTGAACCCATTCAAAATCTAAAGAATAACTTTTGGTATTCCTTTTCAATACCATCTTTTTCCTAGTTATCATCAATCAAAATGGTATTGGGTTAATTATGATTAATAAAATAATACGGCAAAATAATTTATATATTCAGTCATGATTTTGGATTAATATATTTATTTCATTAACCTTTTTTTTTTTTAATTAAAAACCCACAACATATTAATATAAACTCATAATAAGAAAAATCATTGATCAAAGTTAAAGTATAGCAAAAACATGTTCAAATTGATATATATCATAAATCACCGAAAATTCAAAACTCAAAAATTACAACTTCAAAACTTCAATTTACAAGCAAACATTCAAATTTGAGAAACTATTATTGTATCATGCAATGACATGATACGTGACATGTAAGACAAAAAAGCAGACAAAGTGAGCACAAAATAAGCTACCTCATGGCATTGTCATCGATGAACTCGACCTATATTGTAGATTGAATTGAACAATGACTGATTCATCATCGAATATTAAATATATATACTTATAGACCTAATTGACTGAAGACCAACCTTGCATGATAAAATTACCCTCAAGATATCATATATTCTCCAAAATACCCCCTAACGACCCTTTTATCTCGATCGGGTCAACCCAGTTGAGATTTTACCGCCCCGAAAGATCCGCTTTCAACTTCTATAAATACTCCACATTTATTACATTTCAAGGTACGGATTTTACTACTTGACCCACTACAGTCTGCTATATATTGCACCGTTATCTCCTTTAAATTCAATCTGACTTGGGCATCGGATGGTCAGCTGGGTCAACCACCGACAAAACCTGGTGAGTTTATTTGAGCACAAGGTTGGGTTTCTTGAAGTGGAGTCCAGTTCGACCTGACCAACTTGAGATTTCATACTGAGAATAGGAGAGCATCAACACGTGACACTCTTTACATTGACCCGATCATTTGATGATTATCTCCTTTCAGCACAGAATCTCTGCCAAAAGAAGTACTCAGTTAATGTGTCTGATAATGTCTAAAAAAAATTAAGTCAAATATAAAATCTAATTATTTTTAAAACCCACAAAATAAACTAATTATCAAAATCCGTATAATTTAGATATTATATGCAGTTGAAGTTTTTACTGTAATCAAAATTTAGACATGGATTATTAGTCATACAAATGAAGTTCTATTAATATGATTTATTTACTCAAATAAATCATGTTTGGAAAAAGTCTCCTATATATGTCAATGATCAATAGACTATTAGCGTACATTAACAAGTTAATATATCAGCTGAACTAACCTTGTCTCATTATTCTGCCAAGAAAGTTGGACCAAATCAATTCACTAAAAAGAAACCCCTAAACCAAGGAAAATAATTAATACTATTATAAAGTATATAGCATAGTAATTGGTCACTGAATGTCTTAATCGCCTATTATCATATTATGGACGAAAAGATTAAATATAATTATGATGGGTAGGGAGTCGTGTCAATAAATCCAACGTGGCCAAACACAATAGCTGAGAACAATGGCGTGGCATTGCGATCCATTTTTCATTCTTTTTCTTTTTTTTTTTAATAGTTTTTCACTCATGTCAAAAAATTGCCAATTGTTTCATTTGCTTGAGCCAAGGCTAAGTTTTGATCAATTTAAATTACTCAAAAATGTAATAATATTTTTGTATTTCAACAATATTTACATTCAAGTTGCAATATCTACATATATTAGAAGAAAAATTGAGATCCTAATTTGAAGAGAATTCATTCTTTCTTTCTTATGAAATAGGCTTGTTAACAACATGTATCATCGGATGAATACTGCTTTTGATCTCCTTATCTATAATTTTTTACAATTTTACTTTTTAAAGTTTTTTTTCCACCTTAATCCCTAATCCCTATTACTAGTTATTGTTCAGTTTGGTCTTTTTCAGGTTGTCCATGACGGCACCGAGATCACGTGAGTTGCACATGCATATTCTCAAAGGTATTTTCGTTCGTTTACTATGATAGTATTACACTTAAGTCCCCCGAAAAACTTTTTTGTATCAATTAGTCCATGACTTTTTATGAGAATAATTGTTAAAAAAATAATTTATATGAACTGAAATTTATTCAGAAGACTAAAAAATTTAAAATATATTTTTCTTAAAAAATTAATAATGATTTACACATGTATGTATATCAATATTAATTAGAAAATAATCAAAAGAATAAATAATAAACAAATAAAAATAATTATAATAATAATTCACCTATTTGTATCAATGAAAATTAGAAAATAAAATAATCTAGAATTAAAAGTAAATAATATCACCTATTTATATCAATATAAATTATAAACAATAATTAAAAAAATAATATGAAAACTTTAATAAAAATTAAATAGAAATTTCTAATTTATATTGATATAAAGGGGTGAATTATTATTATATAATTATATTTTTATTATGAATTTTTTATTCTTTTTAAATGATTTTTATATTCATAAAGATTATTTTAAAATGATTTTTATCTTTTGAATCATTATTTCTTACAAAAGTCAGTACTAAATTGATACAAACATGTCTTATGGGAAACTTATGTGTAACCCTATAATAGTGAACGGACGAAAATACCATGAAAAATATGTACGTTCAGCTCACATAATCTCGGTACTGATGTGGATAGTCTGAAAAAGACCGAACTGAAATAAATAACTTGTAGTTAGAACTAAGATGGGAAAACATTAAAACATATGAATGATAAAATTGAAAAAAAAATATAAATAAGAGATGACCAAAAGTGGCATTCACACAAACCATCCAAAATTTCTAAAGTGAATCTTCATATTTGGAGGCTTTGAGTCCCATTTTATCATATTCCATCTCTGATCTCTCACCCAACAAAACACTATTAAATAAATTATTTTATCTATATTCATCAAAATTAAATTTTTATTTGTTTATTAAATAATATTAGAATAAGTTCAAATAATTTATTTAACATGATTAAATAAAATTCAAATAATTTATCTAATATGATTAAATTAAATCCACAATTTACTAAATATAACAAGAAATATACTAAAATTAAATGCAAAATATATTAATAATTTGTTTTTAATATTGTGGTGAATTCTTAAAATTTGTTATTTTCTAAACATTATTTATTTGAATTTTTCTTGTCTATTAATTATTGTTCATTTTTTTATCGTTTTCTATTTATGATTTTACCATCTAAAAACATCCATTTGAATATAAGTTTAAAAATAAAATATAACATGTATAATTATATTAAACATTTATGTTTTCAAAATCAATCCATCATTTATTATTAATTCTAAGAAAATATAAATGATTAATAACATAAATGAAGTAAAAGTTAATTAAAAAAATCAAAAATTGAATATTTTGGGACAATTCAAAGAGTGAACAGTGATTTGTAGAGGTGTTCGCGGTGCGATTTTAAACTCATCCAATTATACCCATCACAATGTTTGCGGTCTACCCAATCCAATAAGCTTTGAGATTGCACTCTGCAGTCTATTCGATTGTGGTGGATTTTGAGGTCTTAAATTTTTTTACTTTAGTATATTTTATTATTTGATTAATTAAATGCATGTGTTAATTACAACTTTATTTTTGTTACTGTACTTTCACTAATGAAATTTTTGATAAATGTGTATTATCTTATGTAATAATATGAACAATGTTACGATTTCAAACATTTTTAGCTTTAATTTCTCAACATATTTCAAGTCAATATTCTCAATATTAAAAAGGAAGAGATGTTTTTTCACAAAAATATAAAGTTGAAAATGAGTGTTCCAAACAATAAAATCGAAAATACCTTGCTTATCAAAGTTGATGTTGGTGGTAAATCAAATGAAATTTAAATTAGGATGAAAATAAATTGTTTCGAGCAATAAAGCTTCAGTGGATATAGTGGACTTTCAGAATGAGGCAGTAAGTTAAAAGTATATATATACTTATCTTATAGTAAATAATAAATTATAATTCATATAACTTCGTATTGTTATGTATATTACGGTCAATGCAGTTTATGCGATTTTTGAAAACATAAATTCAAACTCGATTTTTGCTTGTGGTCTTTTTTACAAGAATTGAAAGACCAACCCATTTATCGTTCAATCCGCAAGTTGTTGTCGGTTTGGGTTGTGTCAATTGTTTGTGGCAGTTTTACAATTTCATTAATAGATTGGACTAAATTATTACGAAATGTTTTTGAAATTTGATTCTAAATTTTTGGGGTTTTGGGCAAGTTAACTTCGTCTAATATTTCTAAAGGACAATTAACATCCATTTGATACGAAAATAGATAATTTACTTATTTGTGAAATGAAATAATAATCAATTTACCTCCATGTGAAATGAAATAATTAGCACTTTACCTCTTTGCTAATTGAGGTGTTGCACACACACCTTATAGTACGACTGAGACTTCATTTTCATATAAGAAATGATTAATTTAACCTTACCTGACAACATATTCACATCACTTTACCCCTTGTGATATGCGTAAATAGATAATATACCTCCATGTGATATACGTAAAATTAGATAGACATTTTAACTCCTTGTGATATTGAAGAATGAGACCTCTTGTAAAAATATGAAAATCAATAGGGAGGTAATGCACTTTTATATAAACACAAGAAAGTATTTTGTCCTTAAATTTATCATAGGAAGTCAAACTGCCTATTAGAATAATACAGAGAGTTAATTTGTTATTCACTCCAAAAAAATTTATTAGAGCTTTTTATGACAAATTAAAGAGGACAATCTAGTAAGTTTACTATAAAAATGTGAATTTATAAATATCACTCAATCAAATCGATATTTGCTAGATTAAATAATACGCCCATAACTTAGTGGGTTATAATTCAAACTCATTACCGGGTCATAGGAATATAATTCTTTGGATCTAATTAATATCCCCTATATATGTATTCCAAATTAGAATTATCATCTAACATTAGGATACGTGTGCAATTTTGTATGTCCCACAGTTCTCATAAACGTGATATCCATTTTCTTTTTCTTTTCTATATCAATCTTCAACCAACATATTGAATGATTGAAACTTAATAGCTAAGTACACATAACTCCTCGGCACATATTCCACTTAAAAGGTGGGAATAAAAAGAAGAAGAAAATGTCATTCATAAAGGCATCTACAGATAACTTATGAGAAAACTCCTTTTTCTTTTTTTTTAAATCATGAATAATTTTGATTTGATCAAAATAATAAAGTATTTTTATTCATTATATCTTAGTATATCTATATAGTTCGATTAGACTATTACATAGTAGTGGGGAATTAAAGTCAATATAATTGGCTATAAACCATGTCAACCATAAATATTACCAGTAAACAACTGGCAAATCATTAGTATTTATTTATCGTTTAGTTAGGACTTGTTCACGCATTAATGTGTGTTTACTACGTGGGAGGGGCAATAATTATATTAAGATTATAATGTATGTAAAGGAGCATGTGAATTTGACAAAGGCAAGGATTAAGGAACTTAACTATCAATAATTGAAACTTTTCTATATTTATAAGTAAAATTAATTATCATGTTATTATGTTCACTGATTTTTTTGTATTCTACATACACGTCTCGTCCAAGTCACATCCGTGCCAATCAAGCTTAATGCAACCAGAAGTTTCTCTATTGTATTGATTTTCTCTTACTGTAATATAAAATAGAAGGGAGAATTATTTACAAATTACCCATTTTCGGCGCATAAAAAAAACTTTTGATATTGGAAAAAACGGATGAAAATTGATGAAAAATAGTGATATTGAGTTAAATCGGTAAAAAAAAAAAAAGGTGAAATCGATTTGCCAACCTTGAGGTTTGAGATTTCTTAAATAGTACGTACCCAGGGTATATTTGGAATTCAACATTTTTTTCATGAAATTATTGTCGTAAGGGGGATTGTAGTGAATTGAATACCTTAAATATGCGATTTATTGAACCATTATTTATTATTGTTGTGTAGTCGCACGAGATAAGACACATTCTTAGTTATTTAATGACAATCATGTTACCATGTATCAAAATTTTCATCGTTACCGTCGAAACATCGAAAAGTTTTCGTTTTTAAATAATTGAAAACGAAAAGGTGTAATTCCAAAATAATTTATTTGTCTTGAAACTCTCTTATTTTACTTAATTTAATAAAAAAAATTAAATTTTCTTAGTGTTTACGAAAGGTCTCCGAATTTTTTTCGAAAACTTCCACTATTTAGCTAATCGAACAATACACAAGAAAATGAAACTTTGATCCATGCATGATACTAAGGTATAAGTAACTTTGGAATTTTCATAAAAATAAGAACTTTACATCATATATATTGGTGAATTGTGATTCAGTGATAAAATTGAAGTATAAAAAAGAGTTATGAATATTAAGATCAACTCCGACCAAATATGATATCAATATTTCACAATTACTAATATACAGGAGTTCCTAATATGGTGGGATACATGAAATCATAGTTTGTTAAGCAAAACATATATGAAACACTCCTATGTTTTTATTTTTTTTTGCCATACAACCCCTCATATATTATTTTCTCGCACACTTGTCAAAACATCTATTAAGAATAAATTATGTTAGTCCGTATTGCAAATTTCTAATTTTACTCAAAGATAAAGCTAAGGGTGGCAAATGGATTGATTAAGAATAAATAATCCATTTTTCCTTAATTAATTATAAGATATTTGGTGATTCTTATTATGCTTGTATACATTTTAAATGAAGTTGAGACAGATATTTTTCAATTGGGTGAAATACAGTTTCTTCTTTAAAGTATGGGGTAGTATCACTTACCCCCTAAAGTATCAATTGTAACATTTAGCCCCCTTTGTTATAGTTTTGTAGTTTTTATTCCAAAAATACCCCGACACCTTTCATTAATAAAAATATCTTTATTAATTTATAAAAATAAAGTTGTCTCTTTATTAATTATGAATCCATTCATCCCAAACAACATTATGTTTTAATTTCTTCATTTTTTTAACCATACTTTTTTTAATCTCAAATTTCTTCTTTATTTTTATCTCAATTTTTTTATCCAAAAGAAGCAAAATAAATGAGGAAATTGAAATTTAATATTGTTTAGTAAATGGATGTATTCATAATTAATAAAAAAAATCGATGAAGAAATGAAGAAATTAAAACATAATATCGCTTGGTGCCAACCGTGAATTTTGCGAAAAGAATTCGAAGAAGAATTACTCAATATTTTTAATAATAATTCGTACCGAAAATAAATGAGATAATTATTATCAAATAAAAACATAGAAAAATATGGAGAAAAAATTTGAGATAGAAATATAAATTATTGAAACTTAAAATAAAGAAAACAAATTGAAACATAAATCAAGAAAAAAATGAGACGAAAATAAAGAAAAAATTTGAGTCTATAAAACCGAAGGAAATCGAAGAAATGAAGAAATTAAAATATAATATTATTTGGTGGATGAATGAATTCATAATTAACATAAATATTTTTTGATAAATAAATAATGTATTTGTTTCAAAACGGGTGGCGGTATTTTTGGAATAAGAACTACAAAACTATAACCAAGGGGTGTAAGTGTTATAATTGATACTTTAAGGATAAGTTATCCCGGATAACTGATGCCACCCACATACTTTAAGGGGGAAATCGGGAAAGTGTATTTCACTCTTTTCAATTTAATTTAAGGTCAATTAACTGCTAATAGTTTATTGTCAGACTTAATTTTGGGCTTCACGGCCCAAGAAAAGGGTGATATATAGGAGTATATAATTATGTATCTATATTATATTATAATATTAATATATACACATAATAATACAAAGGCGGCGACACTTTTTAACCCTACATTTCAGCTCATTGGCGGCTATTTGCGTGGTGAGATTTTGTGTTTCATGCTGAAATTGTAGATTGGTTTTCTGTAAACACAGTCATATGGATTTGTGTCTATTGCAACGAATTCGGAAATTAACGTTGTAGCTTAATTTTGTTGAAATTTTATTTCATTCATGTGTTTTTGGTAATTAACAGATTATGTACACCAGAAGAGGAGGTGTGCTCGTCACCTACAACTTTCTCAGACCTATCTTAAAGCTATGTATAAGTAGAACACCTGACTTTCTGTATTCCATAAATGCCCCTGGTTCTATTAGAAATCTCACGATTGCCACTGAAAGATCGGATGTGTACAACACTTTTGATGGAAATTTTGCAGAGAATCACTCCCGTTACAATAATTTAAATCAAAACGATCGATTTTACGGTAGGGATCCGGGTGGACTTGAGCAAAACTTTGATGGTGAAAGGGCTATAAATCTGCCTCGATATTTGGCATTGATGAAGGCATGTGGTGAGAATGAGGCTTTGGTAGCAGCAAAATCGGTTCATGCCCACCTTTTAACGTCAATGGGGAATTATATCGACGTCAGAACATACAATAAGATTCTTGAGATGTATTCCAAATGTGGTTCTATGGAATATGCATTAGCAGTCTTTAATCAAATGCCAAAATGTAATATAACGTCTTGGGACATTATGATATTTTGGCTTGCTAAGAATAGTCTTGGAGAAGATTCTGTTCAATTGTTTGAAGAATTCAAGAAATCTGGGCTGAAGCTCGATGGTCGGATGTTTATTGGGGTCTTTTCTGCGTGTGGTGCCTTATGTGATACTATAGAAGGAATGTTGCACTTTGAATCCATGGTGGAGGATTATGGAATTGTTCCTTCCATGGAGCACTATGTTAGCATAGTGGACATGTTGGGAAGTGCGGGATGCTTGGATGAAGCTTTGGAATTCATCGAAATGATGCCAATTGAACCAGATGTTGATATTTGGGAAACCTTAATGATATACAGTAGAGTTCACGGAAATTTGGAGCTTGGAGACCGATGTACTGAGCTTGTTGAGCATCTCGATTCCTCACGCTTAAATGAGCAATCAAGGAAAGGCCTTATACCAATAAATGCTTCTGGCCTTGAAAAGGAGAAAGTGAAAAAGATTCTGTGTGGTGAAAATAGAGTTAGTGAATTTGAAACAGGAGATAGGTCTCACCCTAATAGCGAAAGAATATATACATTACTTAGGGGGTTGAAAGAGCAAATGAAAGATGTTGGTTATGTACCGGAGACCAAATTTGTGCTACACGATGTTGATCAAGAGACTAAAGAGGAAGCTCTTCTGGCTCATAGTGAGAGACTTGCAGCCGCACAAGGTTTCTTGACTAGCGCAGCTCGAGCCCCAATACGAATAATTATAAATAATATCCGTGTTTGTGGTGATTGTCACAATGCTTTCAAAATCATCTCCAAGATTGTTGGCCGGCAAATCATTGCACGAGATAGGGGCAGATTTCACCATTTCGAAAATGGATCTTGTTCTTGTCACGATTATTGGTGAAGTAGACCAAATTCTTTACAGATTCAACCTCTCAATACAAATGAACCATGACTCTTAGTTACCCTTACAATTAATTTAAATTATCTGTGGTGCTAGTTTGGTGAAACTTATTTATAAGAAAGGGATTGTAATATATATCACTACAAGAAAAATATTGATTAGTGACAAAAAGAATTGTGATAAAGCCAAAATTATCACTAAATAACTATATTATGTGACAAAATGTATCTTTTTATCACTAATAAACATAGCAAAAATACATGGGGTGATTGAAGTCCTTCATTTTAAATTAGTGACAATAACTTTTTATCACTAAATTTTTTTTGATAGTGTGATAATAATTTTTTTATCACTCAAACTAATATATTGTATATAAATATAAGTGACAATAAGTAGATATGTTGATTTTGTTGTCACTAAGGAATATTCCCCAAAAGTAGGGCTGAAAATCAAACCAAGCTACTTGATACTCGAGTCGAGCTCGTTCGGTAAAAGCTCGTTTGAGCTCGATTCGTCACACTAGTCAAACAAGCTTGAACATCTTTTTTCGTTCGATAACTTTTGAAGCTCGGCTCGAGCTCGACTCGATAAGCTAAAAATTAAAAAAATACATGTAAAATATCAAGCTACTCGATACTCGGCTCGAACTCGTTCGATAAAAGCTCGTTTGAGCTCGGCTCGATTGAAAATCAAACCAAGCTCAAACACAAAATTTCAAGCTCGATAAAAATCAAACCAAGCTTGAACAGTGTGTCGTTTGGTACTACTCGGCTCGATTACACCCCTACCCAAAAGTGACAACAAGTAGATATGTTGATTTTATTGTCACTTAACTTATTAATAGGAAACTAAAGCAGTGCAAAGGAAAAGATCGCTTGGGTTCGAAACCCATTAAAACCTCCCCTATTTTTTTTTAAATTTTTTTATTTTTTAATCACAAACCTCCCCTAATTGAAAGAAGTAAAAGTGCTCTTTCAAATACAAATACTTTAACACGTTTAAACCCCCAAATCGAAAGACCCACCTTATTCTTACTTAAAATCATAAATTCTCTACTTCTCTTTACTGCCACCGATCGATCATCGAAAATCATCTTCCCAGAGTTATCTGAAATGCAGCGATGGTGAATTGAATGTCTTCAATTGGAGAAAGTAAATTAGGTTTGAGGTTAGGTTTTTTGTTTTAATTCAATGGTAATCTGATATCAACTTTTTCTTTTTGTTTTTTGAAGAGGATTGACACACACAAGGAAGAAAACACCGATCTCTGGTCGTGGATTGCAATATGAAGAATAATTAGTTTTGTGATTGGTAAGTAATCTTCTCTAGCATAAAATTGAAGTTAATTGGGTTCTAAGTTACTAAAATCTGAAGTTTATTAGATATGAATATGATTTTTATCTTTTATTTTAAAATTCTCACTTGAATTATAGTTTTCCTGTGTTCATTCAGCTTATTGTTGGGGTATTTGGCTTGATTTTGGTGTATTATCGAAGGAAATATTGTTTAAGCTTATTTATTCTGTATGATTAACTAGTGTCCAGTATTGGTAACTTGGCTCAATTGGTGATGGATACTTATTTCATAATATATTATACACATGAATTAGAGTTAAACTATTAACATGAAAAATAAATGTTGCTATTTGATTCAATACAATTTCTATGTATAAACGCATATGTTATAATTGACCACTAAAACCAATCAAATAACATTTCACTTTCGTGATTTGATTGAATGCACTTTTTTGTATTTTAACTTTGGCCGGTTCTTCTAGTGTAATTTTTTCTTTCTTGAATATAGGAATTGTATCGATAGTATAGAACAGTTACGCATATGGTTAATCCAACATTCTGGTTGAACATTATATGCTCCCATGGTAGATATTTGAGATTGATTTGCCTCCCTGCAGAAATCTGAGCCCATAGATATTCTTTGGGAGTACGTAAATTCTGAAGTTAATTGGGTTCTGAGTTACTAAAATCTGAAGTTTATTAGATATGAATCTTATTTTTATCTTTTATTTTAAATTTCTCACTTGAATTATAGTTTTCCTGTGTTCATTCAGCTTATTGTTGGGGTATTTGGTGTATTGCTGAAACATTGAGGTATTGCTTTTATTTTCATTCATTTAATGGTATCTTCCTGCTGTTGGTTATAATTGGGATGTATTTTGGTCTCTGTGATCATGAGCAGGTGGGATATTCTTATTCCTCAATAAACAACTTCCTATTTCTGGACTTTTTAAGCATTTTAGGTTTGAGAAAATTTCATTACACTTCAGATTTAATGGAAAACATTATAACTTAGCACAATTTTGTATACTCAATAACTATACTTCACTATACCTTTTAGAACGTGATTGCTTCAATTTGTGTGTTTCTAGGTTCAAATCTGTCAAAGAAACCATCATCACGGTATAGAAACTTCTCTTGTACTTTTGATTAAAATCACATGTTCATGCATTATACTTGAAATTTACCCTTGCTCTTCCTAGAAGGCCGCTTAGTGTTTCTAAATGCTCCATTTGTACATATTAGTGTGTCATAATCAGCCCAATAATACTTACTTTTCAACTATATAAGGATTGAGAAGGATTATGTATATTAATGTCCAAAGGTCAAGGTGTTAGTTCATAAACAAGACATGTTTGCACTAGCTTTATCAAATGTTCATTCTTGGTCTAAATTTTTTTAGTCCACTTGATTAGGACTTCATAAACAAATGTATATTAATGTCCAAAGGTCAAGGTGTTAGTTCATAAACAAGACATGTTTGCACTAGCTTTATCAAATGTTCATTCTTGGTCTAAATTTAAAGCCTAAATATGTTATTGTGTTTTTTTAGATTTCTAAAACAATGGATAAGAGATGGATGGAGTTGAATAGGATAGATCCTTCTTATGGTGTAGGAGTGGAGGAGTTCATCAGATTCGCTTATTCTAACAAAGAACCACATGAAAAAATTCCTTGTCCTTGCTATAAGTGTAACAACTTTTATGATCAATCTCAAGCAATTGTTAGATATCACTTGTCCATACATGGGATAGTGAGGAGTTACATTAGGTGGATATATCATGGGAAGTGTTAGGATTTAAGTCTGGTTATATTCGGGGGAGAGGAGCTGGTCCAAAACCAAGTAGATCGATGTCTTATCGTAATTATGGACTGGAGTTGGAAGAGGCTAATAAAAATGCTAAGTCAGCTCATCAACGAGCTGAGAAAGCTGAAGAACAAGTGATGGTATTCTATGAGCAATTGAAAAAGCAAGAGACTGTCATTCAAGAGTTGAAAGAAGGTTTAGCTGCAACCCAAAAATCAATGGAGGAAAGTCAAAAGTCACAGGCTGATATGATGTCTATTCTTGGCCAATTTCATCGAGCAAATCAGTTTTCAACTATGTCACCATGGTACGCAATACTTTCTTTGTTGCATCCTTTGAATTATTTTCAGCTATTTAACCATAATTGTAATATTTTAGGTTTTCCACACCTCAAAATCATGTTCAACATAGGATGCAAGGATTCATGCATGGATATGCTTCGCAAAAGATTCAAAACCAGAACACTGAATCTGATGAGTATGTTCCTTCCATGCCTTCATATTTAATCCTTCTTCATCTTTACTTTATTTAAAGTCATCTTTTATTACAATTTTTTAATACTTTGTAATTTTGTTCAGACTTTCAGGTGAACCAGGGCTACGTGAATTAATCCAAGAAATGGGCAGGTACCCTATATCTGCACCATTTCAACGATAAAGGAGTTGATAATCCAGTTTTAAGGTATTTTTGCTTATATATTACTGCTTAGATTATGACTTATTAGTTCTGGTGAGATTGATAAGGTAATTGAAACTGAAGAGACGGAAAATGTTAGTACTTGAGTATGGGCTTTTGAACTGGTTTATAGTGTTAGTACTTGAGTTGATTATGTTCACTCGAGTCTTCTGTTTATTTTGTCCATGGGCTGCTAACAAATGACTTATTAGTTACTGGTAGAAGTTTTAGTTCAAATTGCAATGTTAATGTTGAAGTTTTAACTTCATTGTGCTTCAATCATATTCTTTTCTTATGACTGAGTCTAAATTTAGGATATTTATGTGCCAAATAATGTAAGATGTTTTCTTATGATTGAGTATGAATTTAGGAAATTTATGTGGGAAAATATATAAGATTTTTTTTTCACCCTTCTTCTAGTTAACAGTGACTTGATCGTTGATCAAATGATTTTTTTAATTGGCAATTGGATTTGGTTTTAAATGTCCATAATGTGAACTGCAGAGCAACCTTTAGTAAACTGTTGGTATATTGTCTAATCTGAAATTTTGGTTCATGGTATATTGTCTAATCTGAAATTTTATTTAACATGTTGTTTGTAAAATTGATTGTTATAGTACTAGTTGACAAGAAGTGTATCTCAAACTTTGGTTCATGTTATATTGTCTAATCTGAAATTTTATATAAAATGTTCTTTGTAAGATGGGTTCTGGTCCATGGTATATTGTAACTTTGTAAATTTTATTTACCATTCTCTTGCAGGTAATGTAGTGCAGAATGATATATGCTGGTAACAAGGAAGAAGAAAGTATATTTTTTGGATTGCTTTGTAAAGATATAAAAATAGTGTTGTTAAATGTCAGTTTAGGTGTTCCTTCAAAAATATTGGATTATATTTTGTTTAGAGGAAAATTCTTGTATATTCTCTTTTGAAATTTCTAGCAATATATAAATGATATTGAATATTCATTTTTTTTAAATCTATTATTTAATTTGTAATATTGTTTATTGCATGATACAATATTGATGGATACATTGTATTAGGGGTAGACAGGGGATAATGAAGAAAGTGAATTATTGACAACATCTATGTTGTCATTGTATCTCCCTCAACAGTGACATCAAGGAAGTTGTCACTATCTCTCTATAATTAGTGATAGCATGTGAGTTGTCACTCAAGGTTGTGACAACTTTACAAAGTTGTCACTAATTAGAATTTGCGACACAAAATCAGTGACAATGCAGTGACAATATTTTTTTATCACTAATTTTCAACAGTGACAATTTTTTAATATATTGTGACAACATATGTTGTCACTAATCAACATTTTTCTTGAAGTATATACTTAATTACAAGAATCTTCTGTTATTTTTTCCCTTAATCAACAAATTAGATGGGAGACTATCTCATTAAACACCAATTGAGTTTGATGTTAGCTGGATCCAACAAGAACTTTTAACATGAGAAATAGTACAAAGTGCCATGTTTCTTTGTTGATTATTTGATACTTTGCACCCTCGAATTACATTGTTTTGGCACTTTACATTTCGAAAATGAAATATAGGCATTTTACACTTTGAAATGGTACATTTATTCTTTGGCATTATAATGGATATTTTGCACCTTAGTACGTAGGGTACACTTTGCCAAAAAAATATATGTAATTTAAAAGTGTAAATGTCAAGATTTTAATTCTAAGTTACCACAGTGTCAAAATAATATATTTTTGGGGTGAAATGACAATTACTTTTTCTTTATTTATTAGTTACCCCCGTATTTGAATAGGAGTAACAAATTTAAAATCGATAGATTGATTTGGTAGTTTGACTATTTTGGATAATTAACTCTTCAAATAAACGTGTATTGTATGTATTCTCAATCGGAATATTTTCCGTCAGAAACATGTGTCTTGCAATATTTTCACTGGTAACCGGAATAAATGTCCACGATTGAAACATGATACATTCTGAAATGAAATGCGTTTAGTTGTTTATGGGTCCATAACTTTGGTACAGTCTGCGTCTAGTAGCAAGTTGTGTAAATAAGCTCATTTAATTTTTTTGATTGAAGATACTGGTTTCTTGGAAATTGCATGCCTATTTGTTTAAGTTATGGCTTGAAGTGGGTTTCGCGAGTTTGAGTTAAAATCATTCCAAATGGAATATGAGTAAATTTCGCGAAGCTCAAGTTTTAACTTATATATTCATACATTATAAATCTTAAACTTATAAAAGACAATAATTTGACACATATCATATATTTTCTCTATGAAATATATTGATTTGACACTTATGTCCGACATTTTTTTTTTCTTAAAACCCCAACTTCCAAATTCAGTCCAACTGGTTTTAAGGGTCTATTACGAAGAGTTTTGAATCGGTTTCGCATGTCTTGGTTTAAAAAAAGGTTTGGATGGTATCGGTGAAACCTTTGAAACCAGATTTCGATTTAAATTGGATGTTGGGTTTTGTAATTTTGAAATGGAAACCTCATTAGTTTTGGATATTGGAGTTTGGAGAATAAAATAATAGATGTTAAATATTTTTTAATATGGGGCAAAAGTAAATAATAGATGTCAAATCAATGTTTTATATAGTTTCAAGAGTTTGAGTATGACTTTGTAGATATCTTTTAATAACGTTAACAATAATTTTAAGATTTGAAAAAAACAAGACGTATAAAGTTGTTAATTATTCAATAATTTTAGACAAACCACATGTTGAGAGCACTAAAAATGTACATGCAATATAACATAAAAAGACGACAAAAGATATCTTCGGTACATATAATTTTATCGGCAAGTTATAGTTACTATTATATTTGGAGCATTCTCAAATTCAAGCCATAATTTAAGTTCAATTATGGTAGATGGTAGTTCTTGCTTGAATTGGTTTTGGTCACGCTCACTCTAACAATAAGATAAATACAACGCATTTGTTTTTTTACTGGACAATAATTTACAATTATAAAGAATGTGCAATACATTTACCTTAATTGAATTAGTATGATTAAACTTTTTTTTTTTTTTTTGAGAAAGTATGATTAAACTCGATTTAACCAACAATTTCCCCTTCTATTAAGTGTTGGGTTTTGAAAGTTTTAAAACTTTTGTAATTCAAAAATGTGTGACAGAAAATGCATTAATTACAGTTCTCATATAATATGTCTGACATGTCTTGAAATAATTAAACATTTGGAAAACAAAAAACAAATGCAATAATTTCCCTAAATGTGTCATTATTTGGCTATTAAAATCCTTTAACCTTAGAGGTCCATGTATACTATAAATAGGGGTCCTAGGCCTTAGAACAAACACACACTCACTAATTGTAGGTTGCATTCATAAAATAGTTTACATTGTTCAAGTACACTGGAGATAAGGTCCGATTCTTTATCTTCCTAACGTGTTCACATATGAAGATGCGATGATATCAAATCAATTTTATCTCGAGATTGTGATCAGCCGTCACTGCCCGCACTAGGGGAGTCAATCACATTCTTAGGACGAGCACCTCGCGATGTGACTCTCATCACTCATCGGGTCAGTCATTTTATATTTTTAAAATTATATTCTCGTTAAATTATTGATATTATACTTAAAATTACTTATAACATTTTTTTGTGATTATTAAATTATATATAAAACCAAAATTTCACAACATTAAATACGTATATTAAATTACTTCATAGAACTACAAGCTAGTTACTCTATTTAATATTAGCTATTAGTATATCTTAAGCACGCGTATCCACGTGTTTTACAAATAATAATAATTTTTTTATGGGAAATAAGTAAAAGTAAATTTTATTTAAATGAGATAAGTAAAAAAGTTCAAAGATTAAGGCACTAAGCTGCAAAATAGGAATACCCAAAAATTGTTACACGATAACATGACGTCTCCTTTTAATAGTATAGAATAAACAAATTAAAATGTTTGCTCATACTATTTTCACATTCCGAGAAACATTAATTAATTATACAAATAAACTCAAATATATTTTCAAATTCTTGAAACTCCAAATTATACACATACCACATGCAACAAATTTTAAAATATATATTGACACGAAATTTAAACAATCTTTAAAAATCTATCAAAACCGAAAATTATAAGTCAGGATTAATTTAAATAGACCGATAGTGACAACATTCAATATCTATTTGGCTCTACAAGACTTTATTTATGAAACTACTATCATAAAACTTAAATAAACAACATTATGAAAACCTGTACATTTTCAAAAAGTTCAATTTATTCCCGAAACTACTCTAAAAAATGCAAGACATAGTTTCCCAAGGATGGTTAATAAAATGCACTTTCCTTAACTATGATTCAATTTCACATGTGACATTGTAATTTCGACTAATAACAATTGCCTAACCTGAAAAATTCTTACTTAGACCTGGTCTAGGAGTCCTAAACTCTGTGGTTGAAAATACACCATATCATTAATTGTGATGATGTGGTACTCTCAGAATGATACTGTGGTATGTTTTAAACCACAAGATCTAGAAAAATCTCCGAAATCAAATATAAGTAAGGATGTCTCACCTAATCTATAAGTCTCTTGCACGAAAAAAAATGGTGATACAACATAAAAATGGGATTGAATATAGTTTCTAAATTCAGGAAAATTTTGGTTTCGTGATCTCAACTTACACTGTATTTTGTAGGCATCAAATAGTATGAACAAATCTCGTTCATTTACGAAACTGTCTCTCCTCCAAGCCGACCGTAACTATAAGCAAGAATTGTAAAATTATTGGGTTGGGCTGAGAATAATGGGCTGCAAAATAGTCCATTTTCACGGAATAAGCCAACGATTATTTTTAAACAGCCCTCAAACCCAAAGGGTTAATTACATTACAAGAGTACTCACACTAGCCATCTTATTTTGATCTTAAACCGGATCAGAGAAAAGATCCATTTGTTTTTTTATTTTTTTTAATCTAATTTTTCATTTCCCCTTTCGACCCTTCGCGTCTCTGCCAGTACGTCGGCGGCAACAGCAAAAGCAACGGCAGCGGCAGCGGAAGGGGCGGCAAAGCTTCTTATCTCTACTCTTCAGCTCATTGTTATCACCAGTCACCAGCCCAATTGCTCACCGGCAGCCTATCCCCCTACTCGGTAAGATTTTCTTTTATGTACTGAAATCGAGGATAGGGTTGTTTAAACTGAAATTTATTGTTGTGAACTGATTCGTATGGATTTGTTTGTATTGCAACCAATTCGAAATTAACGTTGGAGCTTAATTGCTTAATTTTGTTCGAATTTTATTTCATTAATGTGTTTTTGGTAATTAACAGATTATGTACACCAGAAGAGGTGCGCTCGTAAACTACAACTCTCTCAGACCTATCTTAAAGCTATGTATAAGTAGAACACCTGACTTTATATATTCCATAAATGCCTCTGGTTCTATTCGAAATCTCGCGATTGCCACTGAAAGATCGGACGTGTACAACACTTTTGATGGAAATGTTACAGAGAGTCACTCGGGTTACAATAATTTAAATCAAAACGATCGGTTTTACGGTAGGGATTCAGCTGGAGTTGAGCAAATCCAAAACCCTAGTAGGGTGTATGGGCAAAGCCTCAATAGGCAAGATAGTGATTTTGCCACTGAAAGTTTGGGTTCTTACAACTACTTTGATGGTAAAAGGGCTGTAAATCAATCGAATCATAGTTATGGTAATCAAAATGGAAGCTTTTATGGTAATTTAGGTGGAGTTGAGCAAGGCCTAAACTCCAGTGGTTGGAATGGCCAGAATGCAAACTATACATATGTTCAGGGTGACAGGATATTTGATTCTCGAGTACCAGGTGATATGAATTCAAGGATAGAGTCAATTGAAGTTGGTGAAGGGAGTCGATCAAGAAGAAAAGTTGAGGATCTTGATGAATTAAGCAAGGAGGGAAAACTAAAGGAAGCAGTAGAACTTTTGGGACTGCTTGAGCAGGACATTCTGGAAGTTGATCTGCCTCGATATTTGGCATTGATGAAAGCATGTGGTGAGAATGAGGCTTTGGAAGAGGCAAAATCGGTTCATGAGCACCTTCTAAAGAAAATGGGGCATATCGATGTCAGAACATACAACAAAATTCTTGAGATGTATTCCGAATGTGGTTCTATGGAAAATGCATTAACAGTCTTTCATAAAATGCCGAAACGTAATATGACTTCTTGGGACATTATGATCTTTTGGCTTGCTAAGAATGGTTTCGGAGAAGATTCTATTGAATTGTTTGAAGAATTCAAAAGATCTGGATTGAAACCCGATGGCCAAATGTTTATTGGGGTCTTTTTTGCTTGTGGTGTCTTATGTGATACTATCGAAGGAATGTTGCACTTTGAGTCTATGGTGAAGGATTATGGAATTGTTCCCGCCATCGAGCACTATGTTAGCATAGTGGGCATGCTAGGAATCGCAGGATGCTTGGATGAAGCTTTAGAATTCATTGAAAAGATGCCAATTGAACCAACCGTGGATATTTGGGGAACTTTAATGAATTACTGCAGAATTCATGGAAATTCGGAGCTTGGAAACCGTTGTGCTGAGCTTGTTGAGCTTCTCGATTCCTCACACTTGAATGAGCAATCAAGGGAAGGCCTTATACCAATAAATCCATCTGACCTTGACAGAGAGAGAGTGAAAAAGAAACTAAGTGGCCAAAATCTCTTAAACATCAGGAGTAGAGTTCATGAATATAGAGCAGGAGATAGGTCTCACCCTGATAATGATAGGATATATACATTACTTAGGGGGTTGAAAGAGCAAATGAAAGATGTTGGTTATGTACCGGAGACCAAATTTGTGCTACACGATGTTGATCAAGAAACTAAGGAGGAAGCTCTTATGGCTCATAGTGAGAGACTTGCAGCCGCACAAGGTTTCTTGACTAGTGCAGCTCGAAGCCCACTAAGGATAATTAAGAATCTTCGTTTTTGTGGTGATTGCCACAATGCTTTCAAAATCATCTCCAAGATTGTTGGCCGGCAAATCACTGCACGAGATAGTAAGAGATTTCACCATTTTGAAAATGGATCTTGTTCTTGTAACGATTATTGGTGAAATAGACCAAGTTCTTTAAGGTACTCTGTAACATTGATAAAGTTTGTGCTTTACTCCAATTATCTTTATGATAGATATTTATATCTGTCGTATGTATACTCTCTTTCTCTGCAATGAGGATTCCGTAAAATAAATCATCTATGTCATAAACGAGAGGTTATTAAAACAAGGGAAACACACTTGAAACCAAATTTAGAATCATTGAAAGAATTTCTTTAAATTGTTAGGTCCCCTACTCCACATTTCATCTGCCATTTGTTTGTACACATTCTCAGTAAAATGATAAGAGTCCCAAAAGATGAATTTGCTTGGATTTTCGCAAAGCTCAAAATCTTTCACAATCCTTTTTCCTCCGCAACTGTTTATCCCATTGAAAAGCCCAATTCCACAGCATGCCTTTTTCCCTTCATTAAAACCTGAAACATTATTTTGCATTTCTTATTATTTTTTCTGTTTAGTTAAAAAACAAGTCAATATTATTATTACTCCTATATGTATGTACCGTATAAGGAGGGTTGAGTTATTTTTCGGGCCAGACTTTGGTTGAAGTCATAAAGAAAATATTTGAAACCATGTAAGTTGTGCTCCAATTTTGACAGCAACTTGTTGAGTTCATTGTTATGTAGTTGTGCTAAAACTGTGGCTTCTACCAAGCATTCACCTTGAGTTTCGGGCTTAACAATTCTTAGGCCCGGTAAGCACCCCAAGTTTCCCAAATTCAAAAACCCAAATTTTCGTCCTCCTCTTCGGTATATTTCCTGACGAAAATTGCATAATAATTAATCAAATAAAAAGTTTAGGAAGTTCTTCTTTCTTCTCTTTCTTTAGGTGAATAATTGAATATTAAAAAAAAAATTAGAGTTTGACTTACTTTTACCACAATTGTCAAGTTACCAATCACCTTTTGGACGTATTGTGAGTGAGATTGAGATTGTATAACGTTTGAATTTAGGAGAAAAGGACTGATATAATCATTGGTCCCAATGCTAAACAAGTTCACTGCACTTGACAAAATATTAGTGGCATTAGCATGTCCTATTTTTTTGCATAATCGAGCCACTTCTCTCTTGTAGTATTTTAGCTGAGTTTTAAGATCAATTACCTGCAAATTCAGTATTTACAGAAGATGTTAGTTTAGTTCACAATTTCATTTTCCTCTGTTAAACTCATAATTATTAATTCATGAATAGGTTTGATTTTAAACAGTTTTGTGATCTAAAGGGCATAAGTTGGCATAGGGCTGAGAATTTCTACAAATTTGATAGCTTAAAAATTCGAGATTCGAAATAATTGGAGACAAAGGGCCTGTTTGTCTCACGTTTCTTAAAGTGATTTGGAAAAGAAAAAATGATATTCATAATGCTGTTTGTTTGGATTTTTCTTAAACAAAAAAAATAGTCGGTGTATTTTTAAGGGTGATTCCTATACAAACTGAATTTGTCCGAATCGAAAGTATTGATATTGTAAGTATAATATATTTGTTTTGGGGATGTATGACACTCAAACAATCAAAAAATAAGTGTATTATATATGTATTGTAGTTAAATTGGTTCGGCCAAACGATGTTTGCTCTAGAATTTTCCATGTTTTATAAAATGAGTTTTTTTTCAATGAAATTCTGAAAAGAAAAGAAAAGAAGAAACCAAAAAATAAAAAAGAAATATACTAATGACCAAAACCCTGAACATTGGAGTGTTGTTTGTGGGCCATATACATGTGGGTGGGTATCTGACCTAAATAGTGACAGCTCACCTCTTTGGGCTTGGCCTATTGGAAAATTTAAAGGATATTTTCTTTGGGCCCGCAGTAGTCTGTGTAGTAACTCTCACACCCTAACTTTTGTCAATAACTTACAAGCCCACTTTGAAATTAAACTACGAGAAATTGATTCTATGATCATGGTAAGTTCTAACAAATGTGGATATTTTCTCTAGTTTTATATTAGTATTTTTTTAGTTTAATACTAATAATTAGTTCGCTTTGATATCATTGTAATATTTTCGATTCGATATAGTGATTGATGTAATAATGTATTCATCTTCTAAAAAAAAAAATTCAACTTTGAGAAAGTTTAGTATAAATTCGACGTAAACATACTCAAATTAATAGCTGACAAGTGCAAAATATTAGTTTTATAATTATAATTCCAAAAGAAATGGGCTGGATACTTTATCATATTTCGGTTTCTAATTTTTGTGTCATACATATAAATTTATTGACAAGTGTTTAAATTCAAAATTTATGAGAATTAACACATAAACTTATTGGGTAGATCCATCGTTTGGCACTAAAATGTGATAGAAAATCTTTTGCCAAAACATATAATAATTGATTTTAGTGAAGAATTAAGCTATTTTCAAATTTGGACTAACAATGCCCAATACAATTAATTCAAATTCACAATAATTGTCTTGATAAAATAAATAACATTTGTTCAGAATTCTAGAGCGATCTCTAACTCTCTCTCTAAGCAAATAATATTCCTTCTTTTACGTAACGTGAAATACTAAATAACTCTTTTAAGAAAAAGTAAATATTTGTATTATTATATATGAAATGATAGTTACAAGAGGAAAAATAAAATAAAATTATAGAATATACTTTTTTTGGAACATTCAAGTGAAAGTAGTAATTTGACAGTTCTAAACTTTGTGGCCAATTTTTTTTAAAAGCAGCATAATAAAATAATTATGCATGAGAAATTCAGTGGGGATGAACCTAACTTGGGCATAATACTACAGGGTTCTGCCTAATATCCTGACCTATCTAAAATCTTGCTAATAATAATGATTATTAATTAATACTGTACATGACGCAGTTATATAATAAGTACACATTAATTTTGTTGTTTATTCAAAAACTTATGTAATAATTGAATGAGTCTAAACACTGCGAAATACTCACAATAATAATAAACAATTAATTTTTAACCACATGTCTAGAATAAGATCGGCTCAAAATCCTCTGTACCACTTTTAGTGTACCACTTTTGTGTATCACTAATAATTAATTGTCACATGTACATGTGACAATTAAAATAATTGTCAAATGTAAATGCGGCAATTAATTATTAGTGATACACAAGTATATGTGGTACACTAAAAGTGGTACAGAGGATCTACACCCAATAAGATCACTTGATTACTACTCCCTCCATTCCTTTTTACATGTCACTTTAGAGAGAAAAAAAATTTCACAATACATGTCACTTTAGAATTTCAAGATAGACTTAAATGCTAGTTTGACATTTTTACCCTTCTTCATTTTCAAGATAGAGAGAGGATTATGGGAAGTTACAAAATATCTACTCATGTTTTTCAAGGGTAATTTTATCCAACTACCCTTTTATTTCCCTAAAATCTAAAGCATTAAATGATTTCTTAATTATTGTGAAAAAACCTTAAACGACATGTAAAAAGGAATGGAGGGAATAGCAAGCATGATTTTATCTATCCTCCCTCCCTCCCTCTTAATAATGAATCATCATAATCCAATCTTTTGTAGGACATAAGTACTTAATTACTCCCTCCGTTTCATAATATCTGTCGCTTTGAGAAGTTTTTCTTGTGCCATATTATCTGTCACTTTGTATTTTCAATAAAGCTTTAATTACCTTTTTTCCATTTTTGCCCTTTATGCTTATAATTTTTCTCAAACATTAATTGACTCTTTATCACCTCTTTTTTATCTCCCTTTTCTTAATCATTATCAATTCCAAAACAATTTTCATACTTCCAAAGTCACGTAAACCACAAAATTGAAGAAGATTTCATATACTCATAAAGATTGGAGATTAATTGACTTTAAATTATTTTATTTAAATGGACAATAAAAAAAACAAAAGTAACATGGAAGAAAAGAACATAAAGATTGAAGATTCAATGGTTTTTGAAGAGGAAGTTGATGATAATGAAAACTCAAAACCTGTTCAAGAATCCAAGAATTTTAATTTCAATGTATTGCCGATTGTTCTTCCAAATTCGAATTGATAAAATTATTTGGCTACAAAATTTGAAAGATATAATTGAAATTTCAAGTTGGATTGATCAAATAATGAATTCTAGATATAAATTTTGGAGGGAAGAAATAATAAAAGTAATGGCCGATTAACATTGAGATAATTAAGGGACATGGAAATAAATACTTGGAGATAGTGACGAATACAAATGGAAGTAGTTAATGAGATAATTAAGGAATATGGAGTATTTGAGATAGTTAAAGAGAGAGAGTTAGTGGATGGAGTAATTAATTAAAAAGGGTATCTTAGTCTTTTTTATTTTATTTCCCTAGAATTCAGCCATATTCAATGAATTCCTTAATTTATGTGCATACACGTGAAAAGACAGATAATATGAAACAGAGGGAGTAATTATTTTCTTGAACTTTTCAAGAATTTTCCAGATTAATTTCTCTGAATTCTAAAAATATTATCGAAAAGCCTACCAAACGAGGCCTTCATGAGTTGTAAGTCAACGATTTTTCATTCACTTATTGTTCATGACTTCATGTGAGTAATAGCAAATTGTTCAAAAGATTCCAAATCAACCCGGCCAGTGAAATATTTTTCCGAACCGGACGTGGGGACCACATTTGTACACTTTCACATCCAATCACTTTAATTTGAGCGTGCTTTATCCTATACGTGTCAAAATGTGGTCTAGTATCACGTGTCCATGGTCTAGTTAAAATTAAGTATACACATTGTAATCGAGTATTGTTTATTTTATTTTTTTTGTCTAATATTGAAAAAGGGGTGTTTTTATATCACGAGGTTTACATATATTACAAGAAATTTTCTTGTAATTTTAAAAATCATAAGAACACCTTTTACAAGATATTTTTTGTTATTGTAAGACTTGTTAAATCACATGAAGTATCCTTATAATTTTTTAAATTACATGAGATTACTTGTAATATAACTAAATTTCAGGGGGTTTAACAATAAATCACCATAAAAAATTTGATGAAATCATAAAATATGAATGAACTACGTACATTAACTTAAAACATTGTAATGGTCAGTTTGACTTACCAAGTGCAATGAAAATGATTACTTTTATGAGATGAATTCATATTTTATCCTAATTTGCAAATTAAATGCCCCTCCTATTTAATACTTAATATAGTAATTTTATCTTATACATTATTTTACTAAAACTGAATTTTGGGTAATGTGCTACATTTTACCAACGAAAATGGGTAAATGTGTGATTAAGTAATTGCCAAAAAGTCTAACTAAATTAAAATTTTATCTTACTTGGACTTAATTGCATTAGAAACAAAATAAATTAAAAACATACCGATCCGTGAAAAGTCTCTGTTAAAGCCCCAGCTCCAGCTGATGCAAAGTTTGCCCCGTGGTAATTAATTATTAACTGCCGCGGTAGTTTATTTCTTGGCTCCAGATAAGGAGGAATCAATGGCAATTTTGCATGTTCAGCTATATATCACCATTAATAACATGCACAAAACACATGAAGAAAGAAAAATTGATAATCAACAATTAAAAACAACAATTAATTTAATCATTCTACATTGATTAATTGCAGTAATGCATTAGTGAATTAATTGTAATTACCTATGAAATCTGATATTAACCGGCCATCGGAAAATCTTCCGGTGGGGTAGTCGAAGTAGGTTTCTCCATAGGGCAAAAAATTAGCTTGGTCAAGAGTTGTGGTGTTTATGTAATTGTTATTTCCGGGGTCGAATAACGAGTCCCCGAAGATGAACAATGCCGGCGACGCGGGTTTGGGTGGTTTTCCGGCACGGATTAATGGAAGGGCAAAGGAAATGAAGATCAGAAAGAATGGTACTACATTTGATGCTGCCATGGTACGTTGACTTTGTTTTGCTAAAGACTTATTTTGGTCAATGTATGGATTAATATTTCATGTTCTGTGTGGATTTAAATATGTGAAGGAAATTTTCCCTAACTTTATATATACTATATGCTACACGAGATGACTATGCAGTGATTGGTATTGACTTTTTGGTTATATATTTTTACTAATATCATTATATTTTGTTGTATAATGACAAATATTGGATGCGACAACTTGAATTTTTGAAATACGTGTAGTTAAATTATTCAATATTTATTTTGATAGAATAATAATGGGTGCAGTCAAATAAAATCGATTCAAATTCACACGTATATATCTTGACTTTGTTTCGAGTTAATGTGTTTTCACATGACGGAATTGAAGAAGAACAATATAAATAGGTTAGTGCGAAGCATCTTGTTGACTCGGTTTTATTTAATTTTGATTTAAAAAATATGATTTATACATGTGGTTTCAGTAAAATTTTGAAATTTTATTTGAATTGGATTTCAATAACAAGTTAAGATATGATTAGGATTATGTTTGAATGGTTAGGTTAGACAGAAAAGGTATGTAGTAAAAGCAATAATATTTATACAGGTAAATTGAATCATATGTGCTAAATCAATATCATTTATAAATTTGAGGTTTATTAAATTTACATATATAAGTTGAAACATGAGTATCTCAAAACATGAACCTAGGCTTTATATAATGGGTTTGGTCCAGTTTAGCGAAACTTGGCCAAGAATGATCCATATTGAGCTCTAATATATGTTCGCTAAGTTAGATCCATGAATGGATGGGGTTCGTGAAGAATCATGGCAGATCCTGGTCGAACTCCACTTACATCTATTCAAATTAAGTCGGATTTGGAAATTAACAACCTATGTGGTCCATTGAATTTTGTTCGGATTAGGTTTTGATTTTTCCCGCATAAAATCTCCACTTCCAAAATTCTTACTTATAACCTTTTCTCGGAAAAAGTTTGTTAATTTTTTATTTAACTTAGCTCATATACCTAAACATTCTTCAGAATGCATTGAGCTTCAATTTAAAATATCAATTCATGACATATTTAGACTTATTTTTGAAGGATTTATAAATCATGCTGGAAAATAATTGTATTGATATTATGCGCGTCCGTACGAAGGAAAATATAGGCCATGTTGAAAGTTCTATTATAGGCCTTGCTCAACAGCCCATTTCAAGTTAAAACAATAGGACATGAAAAAAGCAAGTGGGCCTAAGAATTAGTCTTTTGGGCAATCTCATGAAAATAAATGGTAAATACAATAATTTTTATGTGATTCCTGAAATGCAATTTTTTGTCATGGATTTTTTTTCTCTCAAACTTTACGTGACATTAACATGTTTTGTTTTTGATTCTTTTGATACTCTAACAGAAAATTCATCGCGACTCCAAAAAATACAAGGACACGCCTTAAAGGAGATAGTAAACATTTTCATAAGTTGTAGAAGATGTTTCCATACATAATCTAAACAAGAGGAGTCACCCAGAGATGAAGCTAGACACAATATATTGGGGGGCGGGGGCGAGAATTTTCGGAATACTACACCAAATAAAAAGAAAAAATAAGGGGACAACGCGTTGTAAAGAAAATAAATAAATTTCGTATTCCTTTTAAGATTCTGATAATGAAAAATCTTATTTTTATTTTACAGATTTTAAGTTTCTTTTTTGGTCAAAAGAAAGTCTAAAATACTTTAGAAAAATCATAATAAAAAAGTAAGTAATAAGGAGAGGAGGAATTTATAAAAAGAATAAAAGTTCTATTTTTATAAATATCATTGTACATTAATTAATTAAAATAGAAAGAAAGACCAACAAGTGATTGGTTTAGTGGAAGGAACTAATCATTACAAAGAATCCCTGTTGGGAGAGGTTCTTAATTTATGTGTCCGACGCGCCTCGAAATGGATTAAACCTTGAAAAACTAAAAAGAAATAGAAAGAGAGAGAATTTAAAAGAAAGCAACATTGGGAATTCAGGAAAATTCTTGTATAGACCTGGTCTATGAGATTTTCATAGAGTGTTTCTTGCATTCTAACCCTGTACATCAGGGAAAATCTCATGGAGGTGAACAGCCAAACCAGCTAGCCAGGTAACTTATTTGGTCAGTATTACTATCATCAGTATTAATAATAAAGTTGCACAATATATTTGGGGGGCAGCCTCAAAGGTAAAACCTGCCATTAGGGTCACCTTGTAATTTTTAAAATATCAGGAGTTTATTTGAGGGGGTCCATTTGCAAATCACCCATCCAAAAATAAGTATACGTGAATGTTTTGAATTCCACCAAACCCAATTTCTTCAATTGCAGCAAAAACAAAAAGGTCAAAAAGTTCGGGTACATCTATATGTATTCCCATTGGAAGACTGGTTGAAGATGTTTACACGATCGTTTTGTCAAGGAAATGAATTTGTTTTGGCATTTTGAGTTTTTAAGTGTTGGTTAATTAATGTTATCTTAAAGAGAATAATGTTTACCATATTATACTATATTTTTTTTTCTTCTTCTTCCTGTTCTTGTGAAAATACCTTTTCCTAATTTCGTAAATATTTCAATCCTCACCCACCAATTCTCTGTAATTATTTACAAGTACAAGTAGTCACTTTAACGTAATTATATTACTATATAATAGTGATGTTAGATATTATAAAACAAACAGCTGAATTCCACTACCACCTCCCCCAACTTGCAAGTTGCAACTAAAAAAAACCCCATCATTATGTCAATCATTGTCCAAACGAACACAACATCAATAAATTCTCTGAACCCAAAACAAATCATCATCAGATCAAAACTGAAGGTCTATGAAAAGCTCATAGACCAGGTCTATGCAAGAATTATCCAAAACTGAAGATTCATTGGGTATATCAAAGCATAACTATTCATCAAAAGTTTAAATCATTCATAAAGAAAGACAGCCAAATATAACAATTCATCAAAAGTTTAAATCATTTAGAAAGACAACCATACAATATTATCCTCAATATGATGGTATAAGTCTTCATAATAAAACAGTGACCCATCGAACCTATGTACTGCTCATTTAAAATAAAACACCATCCATCACTGGCTTCACCATGCTTTATTGTTTGCTCTCACCTCTTCATCACCAGCAACAAAACTTACCTAAATAGGCAAGAACCAAATACATCAAAACATTAAACATGTTTCAAGCTAAAATTAAATCAAAGCAAGGGAAAAACCACTAACATGTAGCCTTATTTACAGAAGCGCCACCACGCGGGTAAAGCTGCCCTTCAGTAGACACCGCCCATATCATCGAAAGACCAAAGATCCATTCCATTCCCTCCGTCTCCATTGAGGAAGGCATCAATAGAAGCATCCCAGTTGCTGCTCTCGAGATATGGCATCTGATAAAGTTTCATCTGAGAGTCGAAAGCTGAGGTATCTTCAGATATCACATCCTCTGAACTTGACTTAGCTTTCTTTGCTGGGCTAGCATCCTCGACAAATTGAGCTTGATTATCCTCGATAACTGCAGAGAGAACAGATGATATTTCTGGAGTTTTTGCGCAGTTTTCACCCCATCCAAAGTCTGAGCAATCGAACGAATTGCTTCCTTGATCAGAGCTGAAGTAAACGTTAGCACTATCAATTGGGGTAAGCGGTTTTAGTCCCATATCACCTATTGGAATCATTTGTGGCTTCTCTTCCGCAAATCCAAAGGAATCATAGTACTCATTGTTTAGCATGTTCATGAAACCTGTGTCTTGGCTTGCATTGGGTTTAACCGACTCCGGGTTCTCCTTAGGAAGTACTTTACGTGAATTGACCTTAATTGCACGTTTTGAGGCAGAGGCAGAGGCAGAGGCAGGAGCATCTTCAGGGAAATTCACCTTAGCTTTATCGCCTCTGATCCTACGAGCCTCGGTATCATAAGCTCTTGCAGCTTCCTCAGCAGTGTTATAAGTACCAAGCCAAACTCGCACACCTTTACATGGATCACGAATCTCAGCAGCCCATTTACCCCACGGACGTTGTCGGATCCCCCTATACTGATTCTTCCTTTTTCTTTTGGAGCATTTTTCAGCATCCTCATCAGTTTCTACTACAGGTTTTGAACCTAAAATGAAGTAAAGGTGTATATTTTAGACCAAACAGTTGAAGTATAACATGAGTACAAAACACTCGGACAGTAAATTTCGCTTCCTCTCACAGAACATCAATCAAGGAGATAAAAATGTGGAGAAACGTCAATCGAAAGATGCAGGGGAAGCTCAAGGGAAAGGTTAGACCAAGCATCTTCATAAACATCAGAGGATGGGATGTATCAGATCCAACATCAAAATGGACAAATGACATGATTCAGTATGGTAGTTGTCTTTAAGCCACACCTCTTTAGAAATAGAGAGCCGTTCTTGCGGATCTTTTTCCTTTTGGAAATAAAATGAAATGGAAAGTTTCATAAACAATTAATTTGAAATCAGTAATTCCAATTTAAATCATCTACAAAACTCACATAAAAAAGCCACTTTATAAGATCAAAGTGCAATTATATTCTCCAATTAATTATACTACCCACAATTCCAGAACAAGAACATCAACTTAGAATACACTTCTAACTATCTGAAACTTGAATTAAATATCTCCAAAAGCGAACTGAAACCTCAAACATATCTTTAAACCCAAACCAAAATTGATAACAAATGCGACCTTCAGGATTCAACCCAACTCTTTTCCACTGATAATTTTATAAAGAAATTTCCAAAATCCTTAAATTCAACCGGAGCCCATTCTTTTTAAAAGGAAAAACATGAATATCAAAATTTCAGCCTAAAATCAAATATTCACCTACATAACGAGCTACCTTGAGATTAGTTTTTCAACTAATAAACACAATAAGACAGTTTCATACCAAACTTACATATAACCTATCACAAAACCTACGACAAAATATTAAGCAACACAGATATCAATTAATTAATTAACATCTGGCCATAAATCATACATAAATGTAAACGACTCGGCGAAAATGAAATAACTATTATTACCCTTAAAGGTAGAATTTTTGGTAGCTGAGAAACCAAAGGGCTTTTTCACATCTATCTCCCCTTCGTCGTCAGATAAATCCTTAAAATCCTGAAAATCAGCTTCGAAATCATCGTCCAAATCAACGATAGGCTCAGATCTTAGCGGTTTCGAGTGATAATTCCAGAGATTCTTCTTCTTCAAACCGGCGGCTCCGCCTCCCCAAAGCAAGTCGGCTGTGAGCCGGCGCGAAGATCGGCTCTCCGGAGCTAATAAATCGGATATAATTGCTCCTCCACACATTTTCCAGATTAAAATTTCCCTTTTTCAATTGCTGCAAAAATGAATTCCTTTTCGATTTGAAACAAATATTTTTTGGAAATGAGAAATACGTCAAAGATTGGGTTTTTTTCTGAGTGGGGTTTTAGGAAGGGCTGCTTTGCTTTTTATATATGCACCTCTGCAAAGATTGGAAGGTGCAAGAACCGGCAAGAAAGAAGTATGATTTTACATGTATACCCTTACAATAGGGTGTAACGATTTAAAGAATTGGGTTTGACCGAAATACCCCGGTTGAGCCAAATAAGTATTTATTTAAACTATGGGACTCATGTAATCTGTATTGAATCTTTATGAGGTAAAAATGGTAAAATCACTAATATAACATTTCTTTTGCTTGCACCAATTTTTTTTCTTAACTTGACCTTGTATATTTCGTTATAATTTATCATTAACTTTTATATTTATCTTTAATTTTTCTGATTTTAAGTTTAATGTTGTAATCCATTAAATTTATAGGAAAAACTTGTCATATATTTGTTATGGCGGTGAGTTAACTTACTAATATTTTTTATTTATCTTTGTAAATGTATAGGTTTTAATTTGGATTTTATCGTAAGGAGTTTTTGCATATTCTAGTAATATTTTTTAATTATACGTATTATTCCTCAAAATTTTTAGTCAATTTTCTCGTCCCTTTATTCTTGGCTACAATCTAGCTTAGTTTTGATTGCGGTGAAATATAGCACGTGAAAGAATATATAGAGGTGAAAAAATCTTAGTAAAAGTTTGAATGATTTTATACAAGAAAATGTCTGTAACTTTTCTTGGATAACATATATTCACATGCTTGACTATAATTGCAATTAACTCTCATAAAAAAATGATTATTTTATTACTCAATTAGATGAATAATTGCATCATGTTCAGGTTCACTTAAATTACAAACACATACATCCAGTAATATCTTTAATGTTATTTAAACCTGAATGGTTTTTGTTCTTGGTGTTTAATGAAATCTTTTTTTTTTTCAGTAAGATCTTAATAAATATAAATGCACCCCATTTCATCAAACTTCACTAAAAAAAATTAACGCAATGAAATTTGACCATTGTTCCATCTTTAAAGAAAAGGTGAAAAATTTAAAATGACAAAGAATACCCTTTAATTAACGATATGGATCAACTAATTTATAAATATAAATCAAAATATATTTCAATAAAAACTAATTAGCGTTTGGTTTGCACAATAAACCAATATAAAAAAAATAATTATGCCAATATCATGTTTGATTTGATTTAATATTTTTCGGGTTGGGTTGAATAAGTGGATCACCTTCCTTATGTGAAAATATTATTCCCTTATTTGGTCAGATAATAATTACGCCACTTCCCTTGTGACCTATCGATCTGCTCAACATTGAATTACAATTGGCTATTTAGTTCAATTTCATTAGACAAATCGAAGGTCCCTAAGTTTATGAATAACTCCAATAAAGGCTTTACGCTCATGAGACTAGCCCAATAACTGTGTAACTCAACAATGGATAAAAAAATCATAAAATCTATACAACATAATATTTTTACAAAACAAATAATTAAAATTTTATATCAATATTTTTACAAAACAAATAATTGTAAAATTCGATATGGGTAAGAATTTTCTAGAAAAAACAGTATTGAGTTTGTAAAGGTCAAAAGTTTTGAAGAAGTAGAGGGCCAAAATATAAAAAGACAACAATAAATAAAGGAGTCAGAGAAAAATGAGAAAGAGAAAGTGCATGCACCAAGTAAATCAGTCACCTGAAATGCGGAACGCGTGGGGCCCCTTGTATCGCTCGGAAAACAATAAAATAAAATTGAGCAAGCCTAACAGCACGTTGGGGTCCACGGTAGACCCACGCACACGAGAAATTGCACGAAATTAGTTTCAGATTTCCTTTTATAGATACAAATAATTAATTTTAATTTAACAAATTTGTGTACTCCACCATTTTTCTAACCCATTTTGGGTCTGTCTTTTGCCTATGTATATATCACATTGCTATTCCAGCTGCAGGTACTTTCTTAGTTCTTTCCCATTTTTATCATTTTTAGAAATAAATTTTATAAATATTTGGCTCCAGCTAACCTTAGTACCTAAAATGTTAATTTAATTTGTCTTGATATGTCCACATTTGTTAAATTTCACTTTTTTAATTCATTGTTTATTTTCGATTTATTCTTATAGTTTCGTAGAATGATAATCAAATTTCTTAGATTCAATTATCAGAAATACTATAAAGAATTTTTTATATTAATAACGTACTCTACACTAAATTTTAGAATCTCAAGTAAATAATAATTCTTTTTCATAGATTGATAAAGCATTAAAATCAGATTACTTAGAATAATCTAAGGAAAACTTGAAATGCAATTATTTTTTTTAAATACTTAAGGCGATAATTTCTTGGTATAAATAGAACAAAAATCACATTCCTCTCAAAATATAATAATTATATTGGTTGATCATAGAATAAATATTAATTCCACTCGATACAAATAGAAAATTCGACAGGATTATCATAATTCATAAAGAAGAATTAATAAAAGAGATTCTGATTTTAATAATATACAAAATTGGTCATATTTGTACTTATAGACATGGAAAGGTGTTTTACAAGTATTTTCATTGTTTTGTACAGTAGTATAAATAGTACTGTATATGATTTCTGAGCAAATAGTGTATTTGATCATGAAATTTTGGACCAATGGTTGACCTTGCAAAATTGATTTTTGTCACTATATATTCTGACACGCAGATTCCAACATATATTATCCACAAAGCTTCTGACTTTAATTGCTCCTAAATAATTAGCTGGTTTATACACCAATTATTATTTTAAATTTTTAATATTAATTTTGTATTTGTGTCGTGCATGACAATTAATTTTCAGCTGTTCGATGCAGTTATACTTATAATACTGCTGGAAGCGCCAAGCAACAAGTTGAAGATTAATTAAAATACTAATAATTAAGCACATCTAATCTCCTCAGGTTGCAAATCGGTCAATTAATTAAGGTGCCCGTGGCAGACACACTCCACTTCATTGGGATGGATATTCCCAATTAATTCACCTTTGATTACAAAACTAGGAATATTTACCGTTTGGTTAATGGGTCGAACCGAATCGAATTAGCTCGGTGCAAATAGAATCAAAACAAAGTTATTCAATTCAATTTTTTATTTTGAGATTTGAACTATTTTTATTTTTGTTCGATCGGATCTTTTTGGATTAATCAAATTGAACCGAAAATCAAATAATGAGCTTCAAATACTTTAATTTATTGTCTATTGATATAGATCTTAGAATTTTAATTGTTTAATTTAAGATTTGAAGATTGTTAAATGGTAAGTATTTAGTTCATGTATTGTTCCATAATATATTTAATGTTATGATTACTTATGAATTTAATACTATTTTTTTTTATAAATCTCTAATATTTGATTATATAAATTATACATAGTTTAAATTTCAAATAGATCAAAACCAACCAGAATCGAATTTTTTGATTAAAAATTAAAATAAAAAACTAAATTAAGATGTACATATCGATTTTTATATTTTCAAAATCAAGAACCAAAATTTCGATTCAGTTTTGAACAAATGAACTGCACTAGACAAAGCATCCCCTATTTGAAATTGCACTAGACAAATCATCCCCTATTTGCATTGGCGTAACTTTTGTTGTTCTGGAGTTTTCCTTTGCCGCAAGAACGTCTTATTCAACTTTTGCATGATAGAGTTGTTTATTAATTATGGGTTTGCATTAAAATATAAAGATATAGGATTACATATATTTATTTACATTAGTTGCAACATGTAAATAATATCTACTTCAATGGGGTCCAAGATTCTATAAAGATAAGGTTAGGTTAAAATAATGGGTGGATATTTACCATTACCATTCGAGCAAGCAATAGTCCCTTTTTATATACCAGTTAGATGCGAATTCGGATTCAAATTCCTAGTGAGAAAATTTTTCATTGTATTTGACGCAGCTCGTAATGGATTAAATTATTGAAAAATAAATATATATTATTCCGTATAACTCATTAATTCGCAAAGATGTTAGTTATCTACAATTTTACAGCTGCGAATAAAGAACCTAACACAAAGAAAACTTGCTAAAATTGCAAAATACTATAAACTAGTATGAACGTGTTTGGTTGTAACGTTTGGGCATGGATCCATAAATAAAGCTAATAGTAAACAGAATCAAGAAGATCCGTTACACAGTGCATATGAGCTAACATAAAACAAAATATGATGCAGGTTTACAATACAAAAAATATATGACTAATATTTTGATAAATCTACTAAAGCTACAAAGTGTAAACGCTTAAATAAAGTACATATAATTACACATCCAGTACCTAATTTAGCTAAAATATCAAACTGGCCCCCAAAACTCATCTCAATAAGAGCACCACCTACTGCCAAATTCCACTGCACTTCTGCACCCACATTAATTCACCATCTCATATTTGCCCCCTCTATTTTAGGACCTCTTTAGTGCAACAAATGACTTTGTTTCTGCAGTCAAAAATGGGAAAAAATGCCCTCTCTGTAGAAACTAGAGGCAAATTTAATAGCAAGGATTTTGTAAACCCAAACAAATAGTGTGGTAAAGAATTATGAGGGCCTCAAGAATATCCATTCCCTGTTTTCTGCATCTTTTTCTTGTAATTTGAAACGCTGCACTGTGGACATATGTATTCCAGCCCATCTGTCTTGGCATAATCCTGAGAAAAGTAAAAAAGAACGATGATTAAAACGATTTTTAATTAAGAAAAAAGTAGTTCACAACTTCAAGTTATATATAGAAATGTTACTTTGAAGGCACCCAAACCGGGTCTTCGGTCACAACCAAAATGAGCCCACTCCCCACACAAACCACAGTTCACCCAATCTCCGGGTGCGCTACTGTTGGACGTTCATAGAAGATCAAGACTTAGTGATCGTTTTTGGTTTCAAGATAATTTAGATATATGATAGCTATATAAAATATAGAAGGTGACCTGTGACATAGTAAACAGCACTCTCCATCTACATCATCATGAGCCAATTCGTATTCCAAAAGGTAAGTTTCGTAGTGCCTTTTAAGTGTATTTCCAACACCCTGGTTCAAAAAGAGATAACAATTCAATTAACAAAACGATAAGAAAATATAGTGCTATGAATTGGTCTGAGAAATGCCGTGGAGCAAAAATTGGGTTGTGGTTTCTAAACAAAATTCATACTGATACAATTAACGTTGTTTCTTGATGTTGAAAACAAGACTTGCTTGACTTGGGCTTTCCAATACTGACATATATGATATTGTGTAACACGGTTTAGATATTTTGGTACGGTTTTGGGATATATCAACTAAATACTAGGCCATTAAGAGATCTGAACTTTTGATGTTTGTCAAACCCGGACTTCCATTACCAATATCTTTTCATGTGGTTTTGTTATTATTGTTGACTAAGACTATATTCCTTCATGAAAAAATAAAAAATAAACAAGAAGACTAAGACTATATTTGATTGTTGGATTTCATTGGGTAAAACAATAAGGAAAATGAAAATGAACGAAATATAAATTCTGAAGCAATTTTCTTTGCGTTTTACTCACTAAAATCCAAGAATCGAACATGCCCTAAGAGTATAGTTTCGTTATTTACTTTACTACGTTATTTAAAGGAACATTTCGTAAATTGAGTATGAATTATCAATATGTAAATAATATAAACAATAACTAGAGTTTAAGGGCCTACCGTCATCCTATTGGTCACCGTGTGATTACGCATCTTCGAAAAAACCTGTCCTTTCCAATTGATGCCATTACCAACATGAAACCCCCCTCTTGTCACCACCTGATTAAGATCCAATATATAAGTATATCACCTTCGGGTATAAAATAGAAATAGTTATTCTGTTTCTTAAGAAAACAGATGACTAGCAAACTCACCTCCCTATACAAGTTAAAGAGATCAAGACGCTTAGCATTGAGTACAGCATCTGGGAACTCCGCAAGTCCACCTTGAGGTATCAGACGGTTATGTCCTCGAAGTATCAGAAATTGCATCACATCTTTTAAGAATTCCTCCTTCACAATAACATTTTGAATTTGACAATGAGGCTATGTAAATTTAAATAATCAGTGAATTTATATAATTTCATCAGCATATAATGCATTATCCAACTTAGTTTTTATGCAACAAGGGTCGTCAGTCAAACAACGCAAATTAAAGAAAAAAAATGACGAAGTACCATACCTCGGAACACACATGTAGTGGGCTTCTCCCACAACCATGTTTCTTTAGAGGAAGTGGATTTAAAGATATGATCTGTTTGGCTTGATACGAGCTTGATGTTGATTTCCGCTGAGTTACTGGAGTCACTCCAGCACTAGTATGCTTTGTAGAAGGAGCAGTGGCCAAGTTAGCCTTCACTTGGCTTCCATCATGCACATCTGTATTTAAAATTCCAGAAAAGGGAAGCATTTTCTGGTGACGGACATGAGGAATGGGCCTCAAGGCAGCAACTTTAATTTTTTGTCTTGTAGCTGTAAAAGGTATGTGGACCCCATTTGACGGTCCCATTTCTTTATAATCATTATCTTCTTTCTTAACACCACGGGCAGTAAAACCATTTAAGCCAGAATCCGTTTCCTGGGTAATAGAGGGCCTTTTTCTACTCGGAGGTGGTGGTTTTAACCAGGGAGGAGGGCTGCTCATGGTTATATTATTTGAACCGATATCATTTGCCTGCTTGGTGCAAAAGAATAGGAGTCGATCCGCATCTTCTTTCTCAAATGAAGCTACGGCTAAACCCTGAATACTGGCGATACCAAGAGCAACTAATGAACGGTATGTAACATCAGGAGCTAGTTGCCTCAAGACCTAAAAATGAAAAAAACAAGAATCCTAAAATATGAATAAACCAGTAAGTATAAGAAGTTAAGTCAATTTGGTTGCAAAGAGTTTGCTTAACATAGGAGAACAAAAAAGAATCGAAATTAGAACCTGTGTGGCCCACGTAGGAACTTTCATGGAAACTTCAAATACTGCTGACCCGCAAGCTACTGAGACTGACCTCCGAGGTTCAGATATAGGTTTATTTTCATCAGAGTTCGGCAGAGCATGAATCAGCTGACTCTTTTCAACAATTTCACTCTTTATATGATTTTCCAATAGCTAAAAGAATAGATTGACCATCACACAAGTTAAAAATAAATGGAAAAACCATGAAAATAAATATTGATTATATAGAACTGCAACATTTGGAAAAAAAACTAAAATACTACCTGATCATCAAAACATGCCTGAGCACTCCCCGACACCAAAAGAGAAATGTGGCTAGAGCTACTGGTTGATATATCACATCGCATCGTCACAACACCACGAGAAAATGTTCCGGCTTGAAGTGGTGGAGGAAGAGCGCTGAACCAAAGAATCAGTTTGTTATTTTTTTGTCTTTCAAAACTATCATAAACTAAGATTTTAAAAAAAATATCATAAACTAACAAGGTAACATTGGGATTAAGAGTTCGTTTTGCAGCAACTACAGAATAATGTTTAAAATTAACTAAGTCATGAATAATATAATATTTGAACTTGTTTAGTAGCTGTGTTCAAAACATAAATTAGTGGCAAACTAATAAAGCGCGGCAAAAGTCACCACCTAAATTTGTTGTTGGACCATAGGGATTATACTAACACAGGATTGGACATATGATAATTTTATTTTCGTTAGTGCCCAAAAATCGCGTTTATTATCACTTGTATATTGGTGGAGTCATTTATTTATCACACTACCACATGACAGATAAAGATTGATAAAATACGTCATCTCATATAATCTTTGTTACCAAAGGAGTTCTAGGTCACCACCAAGTGATTTTAGGTAGTTCATAGGGAGCACGAGCAACTCAAGCATAAATTGCGGAAAGGTTTTGTTTAATGGAAGAAGCAGAACCATTCTTTAAAGAGATCCATGTTGGAAAAACTACGAGCGTACTTCTGAGTAGGAGATACGATAAAATACATATACCACCTATAATTCATGATAAAGGGGTATAAGTGTAAAACTACTAAGAACATTTGTTAGCACCCCAGTACATACCTCACCCGGTTATGAAGTTTGCTCCCCCGCATCTGAAACAGAGCAAAAAATTAAATTGAGTCCACATTCAGGTCAAGTGAAAATCAATAAAAGAAAGCCACATTCACATATAGATATAGAAAACAAGGGAAAGTCCAGTTCTACGTCACGCTTACTTCAATACTCAGAAGGGCATTTAGGCCATCCTCCAAAGAACTCAACAAGCAAGCATCCTAGATAAAATTAAAGCCATGAACAGAATATATATAGTTATTTATAGAGATGGGACAATATAAAGATGTGGTTGAAATGAAGTATATGCTATTACCAAGGAACTTGGTACTCCACAAACAAGAAACCTCGTGTTTACATCATCATCATATATCTTTATTGCAGGAAGGGAATCAGAAGAGCCTTCTTCATCGTCCAAAGGACCCGTATCAGGAACATCAACACTGATCTTTGGAGGATCCCCAATGATACTAGGACCCAATTCGCTATTGTCTATCTGGTTGCTCTCACGAAGACAATGAAGCCTAAACGAAGCGTGTGCCAGTTGAAAAGCATCCCAAGTGTGACATGGAGAACTGCAATCAACAAAAAGAAGATCTTCAGAAAGAATTTTAGCATTTTCAGATCAATGTATACATGAAACTGATTTTCCCAAATTGCATTTACGATTTATTATTCATCTGTAAGAGGAGATTTAGCGTTTTGTGTCGATTTGAATCTCTAGTCAGTAAAAATACCTTTGTACTACAGAGAACAATGCATGACAAAAATGGCTAGCTGCATAACAAGAAAATGTGTTCTTCCAATATATTACATATGGAATTCCCTGCAGAGATAAAACGGTTGTCAGGAACAGAAATTGAAGAAAAATATCCACAACCTTATATCATAACAAGCTTCAATTCAATAGTGTTTCTTCCAACATATACAATCATCAGTCACCTTAGTGTGAAGAGACTCGGCCAACTTCTCACCATTTGGTAGCTCCAAATAGACCTTCATAAAGAATTTCATATCAATTCAGATACAACTGTGAAAAAGGGAGCTACTAGAAATTAGGAAATGTGTATGCAGCAATTGAAAATATAAGAATACTATAAGCAAGCACATTACATGCTTCCCCATTATAACTGAGACTATTTCACCTAATCATGCTAGCATGATAAAACTGAACTGAAATTTCAAATTGTTTTCAGCAGGAAACAAATTCTTGAACATGACAACATAGACTTCAAGTTCCCTTCTTAAAGACATTAAAATCATGTACCAATCAAATATATAAGTAGACACCATTCACGATTTTGTTAATATTATGTTGAAACAAGATAAACAAAATGCTATATAACCTATATGTCTAAATTTTCCATTCAACAATTGAATACTCAACTCTCACAGGATGATACAGAGAAGGCCAGAGCCCAAACACTGTCTAGAACCAAGTCAAGCTTCTAGTTGTCCTTATTCAAGTTTCTAGCTGTTAAGTACCATATTATATATACATAGGTACTAGTAATAGATTACTCAATTGGAACAAACATGAAAAGAGAAAGTTCTGGGTACGTTCACACATTTAACCTTGAGAATTGCAGTAGGGAATCTGTGGAATCACATCATTATCTCAAGTAGATAAGGTACTTGGGAAAAAAATGCAATTTAAGGAAATGACATACTCCATAATTTTGGTCATCCCAAAAAGGGAAAACGAGCATCCGATTTTGGACAAGGAGGATAATACTCCAATTCGCATTTCTCATTTACCATGTCTTGCTAACCCAACAATGACCAAGACGAAAGTAAGTTGGATGGGTAAGATTAAACAAGTCTTATGGAAAGCCATTAAAGTGCCACTCAGGCCAAATAAATGCAGTATAAAATGCAGAGACTGAAAGACTCCCAAATAATATACCAGAACTGGAGATAACTTGAAACATGTTACCACCTTATTGAAGACAAAAAGCACAAGAATTCTCAAATACCAATAGAGGATATAAACAGAAACAACTCATTGGAGATACGAACTTAATGAAGATAAGTAACATACAGTAGTTGGCCTTGTTGAGCTAAAAAGTTCAGCTAGAGTTTCTGGAGAGGATAATTCAAACCCTCCCAATACCACCGATCCAACTTCTTCATTTGGTAATTTTTCTCCTTGTAGATACACAAGATTAGGTTGCAACTTATCCAGGGCTTTGCGAAATTCATCTGTACTTGGATTTCTCAACGTTTGGACCTAAGAATTGCATAATAACATAATGAACTCACAGCAAAATGAATTGAAAATTATATTTAAAAAACTGAAAAAATAATGCCTTCAATTTGTACAAATAAACTGGCATATATTTGCACCTCTAATCGCCCTGAAGATACAATATCAGGGAAGGGGAACCTTCTCTTCTCATCCAAAACACCTTGCTCCTGTTTGTTTTCTGTTCTTCCCCCAGAGAATACAGCAAGGAGAGTGCAACTGTTTTTGGAAGCTCCTTGAGTGTGGAACATGTCCACACAAGGTCGACCTGACATAGTAAGGGGCCCTAGGCGAAATTTAAATTTGCGGTCCTATTTTACCAAAAAACAAGTATATTAGAATTTATTTCTTAGTTTGATTACTGCACAAGTATTTATTGAGTATTTCATGTTTTTCTCGAACATATTTGTTATAGATAGATAAAATGACAAATCAACCCCTTTTTTTTCAAATCCAATCTTAATATGTTCTTATAACATTTAATCCTAAAACCCTTCTTTCAACAAAAGCAAACACTACAAGTATTGTGAATATAATTATATAACGAATGTACAATAATAGAGTTAACTTTTAACTTGTAAAACTCAATACATAGATGTATAACATAAAAGTAGAATATTTATGCTTCGAACTGAAATGCATCAATTTTCAGTATCTAGGCTGATTCGGTAATTTCAAATTTGTACAGTATGCCAAACTGAATAAACTGGTTCTGTGAAAAAAACGAAAAGTGTAGTTTTGGGTCATTCTTGTAAATTAATATTAAAAATTAGCTTGACCCGACCTCATTGAATCAAGTCACATATCTACCCTAATTTTCAAGTAAATCCCAAATACCAGCATAAGAAAAAAAAAAACTAAAACCTCCATCCCCCAGTTAATTCACCATATAACTCTGACGCCTCCAAACTAAATTTAATGTCTTATGCAAAATTACAGTATCATAATTTCTTTTACCTAAATACTAAGATACAAAAATTAGAAAACAGGTATACTATCAATTAGCATAGATTCTTCATCAATTGGCACCAAAAACATGAAATAATCATTTAAAAAACATCAATTAGCTAAGCAAGCTTACAGAACAAAGAGAATTGTTTACTGTTATTCGAAACCAAAAAAGCAGAAAGAAAATAAGATAGAGTGGAATCCTTGCGAAGAGATTTACGGCTGACGGAAGGAGCACCGGAAGAGGCGGACGTACGACGGCGACAAGCTTTGTGCGAACTTCAGCGCAAGTTAGGGAAATCAGAGAACGTCGGCTAGGAATTTTGTTAAGGAGGACGATAAATTGAATCTGAAGTGAGATACATCTTTTTTAATTGTTCGACTTCAGTAAAAAAAAAAAAAAAGTTCATAATTTTAGACTTTTAGTATTATCGAATCGGTTCACAAGCCTAATTACAAAACCGGTTCAATTCGTACTTAACAGTCAACATGATTATATTGTATTAGTTTTGATTTCATGTAATAAGCTCAAGTATTTTCAAAAAAAAAAAACTTTTGGATTAAGTTCAAATGCTATGTTTTATGAAGTCTGAAAATTTGAGATTAATTTTGATTTATATTTCATTGTTGTGGTGTGAAGGAAAAAAGCCAAGTTGTAGAAGTCAAAATCAGTGACTTTTATTAAAAAATAAAAAACAAAAAACAAAAAATTGTAAATATCAAATTAGCTATAAGCCTATAATATTTGTTTGAGATTTTTTTCTTTTTTTAGAGGATATAACTTTTGGCCTTGGAAGATAGGTATTTTAGGTCCATAAATCGATAACCTCGTAATGTATTTAATAAAAACGAAAAATGAGACGAAATTATTCCCCCTCATTTATTTTGTTATTTGTACTTCACTTTAGTTATTTTGATTTGCAGTTTCTTTTAGTATAATAATTTGATAACATGAATTACTTTTTAAAATTTTATAGTACATTGATATCGTAATCTTTATAATTCTTTAATGGATTAATGGCAACAGAGGATCCTAATAGAAGCGGTGATTTTCTTTAAATATCTGAAAATATAATACCAAATCAAAATTAATAATGCTTTCTTAGAACCTTTTAAAATTAATATACACGTCACTTTATTTCTTTTTCAGAAAATATTAAAATTAAGAAAACCAAACCAAATTGTTGTACTAACTATTAAGGTTTGGAATGAAGGCTTGGGCTATTTGGACATGTTAAGTGTACAGCATCAAAATTTTCCTAGCCCAAACCGTTAGGCAATCCCAATAAAAAATACCTGGGCTGAATTAAGTAAGTATAAAGCTGATTGTTATTTTGGGCTGTAAATTGAGCGTATTTTAAGAAAATCCAGCCGATTTATTAGTATATTTAATTTAGTCGGTCAGAGATTTAATAGATCCAATTCTATTATGTATAACTACTAGCCTATTCCCGTGCTATGCACAAATTTAAATAATTTATTTTAATTTACATCAAAATAAATTATAATATATTGTGATCGCAACAATTTTCATGTATGTGAAATTACAATATGAAACTTTTTTTATGTGCTAGAAATATTTGTAAAGTATAATTTGATTAAAACAAATGTTCTTATATATTTTTTTTTCATGAGATATGGAGTATGGATGATTGCCAATCATAAGTTAACTCAATAGTATCAAAAGATAATTGCTTAAAGGATCTCTCATATATTGGTGTAAATACAATGACCACCGTTTAAGTTTTGGAAATAACTCACTATATGTACTTGATTCATACACTATTTGATGATAGCACATTTTGATGTCCTAAGAAAAGAATTTTTTGTTCGAGAAATACCCTTATATTATTTTTATATTTGTTTTTCTCATGACACCTCAAAGTTAATATAATTATACGAAGAAGTTAAATTAAAGTTTCTCTAAATATAATATAGCAAAATAATCAAAAACAATTTTGTTTCATTTTATAATAATTTCAATTTGACATTCTTGATTTACGCATTACACCTCAAATATTGTTACCTTAAAATGCAGTAGTTAAGCTTTCCACTTTTGTTTTACTATATTACTATATTGAACACATCTTAAATATATATTCCATGAAAGTATAAACATCTTAAATATATATTCAAGATTAAAGAGAATGCATTAAACTACTAATCAACCATCAAGTATAAAGTATCTACGTAATTGAAAAAATAATTAGTATTTCAAATATATATGTTTCATGAAATATTGAAATATGAAAATGCAAACAATTGTTTATTTATCGAACTATGACTTAGTGAACTTTATAAATATTTAACGTTCAAAAGTTTCATCGAAGTTGAACTTCAAAAGCATATAAAACTTCAACCAAGTTATAACTGCAGATAAAATCATAAAAATATTGTTTTAATCAGTCAAATATTTAAAATTTGATTGAGTATTCTATGTTATACATTTTCAATATAATAAAAAGTCATTCCAATCTAAAAAAGTTATGTAATTTTGCCTATGCCTTATACTTCGACTCTTTCAATTCTACAATCTTCTAAAATAAATCACCTCAAAATAGTAAAAGAAGAATTTTATATGTAGAAATGAAATATCCAGATAAGGAGTATTTTTTTTAATAAACAATATGTTAATAGTTTTTATAATAAACAAATGAAAACATAATATATAAAATTGAGTTTATAACGTCCACAATTGTTCAATCTCGATTGTATAATTTTGATCACTACGGTGTTAAATTTTTTTCTTATGATAACACTACATGTGCTCTTCCTTTCAAGTTATTGATATGTTTCATCTCAACAATTTGGAGTTCCTGAAATTAAAAAAAAAAAAAAAAAAAATGCTCGTCAATATAAGAATGTATGATGTGCATATATAAGAGCACTTGAATTTTTTTTTTTAAAATGGTATGGAAACAAAATAGAAAAGAAAGCACACAATGAAGAAAATATTGGCTCCATGTCTTCTTATATATAAATTTACAACAAATTTGAATGCAATTAACTACCTTATTCATTATATGTGAGGGGGATTTTCTAATGCAATTAATAAACTTCATGGGAATTTTCATAACACCCAATATGTGAGGGGGATCTTCGTAAATAGGCCTTACCCTTAAAAGAAATACAAATTAAAATGATTTTCATAATTATAGTTCGATTCTTTTGTTAAATTTTAAAATTTGCCATCTTCTGATTAAACATCCACAAATTACCTTGGGGCAAAATAATTAATTTTTTAATTGTCAATTAATTATAAATTCTAAATTAATGTAACTACAAAAAAGTGTAGTGGTAGAAAAAGTAGTACAACTAAATTTCAGTTTTGATACCTCCAAATTAAGATTCATCATATTTCAATTAATTTTGGTGGATGCAATTTTTGTTTTAAATCATCACTTAAACTCAAATGCAAAGTGAGTATGTTCATGAAATTCCTATAAGGAGAAGAAATTAGTGAATATAGAATATGAACTATATCAACCAAAACATGCAAGCGAATGAGATGATCACATACAAACAAAGGGTGCATAAGATCAAAACAAAAATGAAAAGTATAGTGATCTTAAAGTAATCTTAATTAGAAAAATGAAATCTTCCCGGAAAAAAATCTACTAAAATTCCAATTAAGCCTAATCCACTCAAACATTGAACATGACAATTAATTAAATCTCAATTTCGATACCTCCAAATTACTATTCATCATATTTCAGTTGCTCTTGGTGGATGTATATTTTGCTTAAAATCATCATTTAAATTCAAATACAAAGTGAGTATGTTCCTGAAATCACCAGATGAAGAGAACATTAGTAAATATAGAATATTAATCATATCAACCAAACTTGACCGGAAAAATAAAATTTTATGATCAACTAAAATTTCAAATAAGCATTACAAAATCCACTCAAACATTGAACATGACAATTAAATTTCAGTTTTGATACCTTCAATTTACAATTTATCATATTTCAGTTGTTCTTGGTGTATGTATATTTTGCTTAAAATCATCATTTAAATTCAAAGTTCAAAATTTGTATGTTCCCGAAATCACCAGAAGGAGAGAACATTAGAAAATATATAAAATAAATTATATCAACCAAAATATGAAAGCGAGTGAGATGAATCCATGAGAGAAAGAGTTTATAATATCAAAACGAAAATGAAAATTACAGTAAGCAAATGAATAAACTTTGTTTATGAAATGAATGCCATTAATATATTTATGATTATATGTAATTGTAGAACCTTAAATTAATAGGGAAAATATGAAACGGTTTTTAATTGAATGCTTTAGTTAGATTATGACCAAATACGTATGTTTTATCAAATTTGATTAGTGTTAGAGAACACTCGAGATCAATTTGATAAAATAAGTGGTTTGTGCTTTCCCCCAAGTGTAAGATCAATGTGTTGGATGGAAGAAGAAAAAAACAATTTGTCTGCAAGAAGAATTAGTATGGTAATAATGGTATCTTCCCTACATATGAAAAAAAAAAAATTCTTGAATTGTATAAGATATGTTAAAGCTAAACTTAAGGAATGATCTAAGTGTCGAATTGTGATCAACCAATTAAAGGAATATAAATTAAAAAGAGTCCTCTTAGACTTATTTTTGTAACTATCGAAACAGTTATTAAGTTTTAGTAGAAATTAAAAATTGAGATTTCAATCAGTGCTTTGACTATATGTGGAACTCAAAAGGTCATCCGACCAAAAAATTATTGTCTCAAAAAATATATCATCTAAAATTGTTATGTAAATTATTTGGTAGTTTGTATGTGTAGACGTGACTATGAAAAATGACACAATGTCATTCAAGGTCTGAATAATCAAACAGTAATGGTATATAACATTTGAAACAATGAATATCATTAAATTAGATAGAATAACACTTTTAGATAAGTTACTCATTATTTCAAAAATAGTCAAAGATAGACAATGAAACTATAATCAAAATTCTTGTGAAAAAATTCAATGTTAAAAACTTACCTCAACAATTAAAATTTCAGCTGTGACGCCTCCAATATGATTCCAAATTTGATAATCTTAGTTATGTATTCATATTAATAATTGGGATAATTTTTAGTATAATTTTAGAAAATATTCACAATTTAAATGTATTCATATTAATAATTGGGATAATTAATCAAATTATCCATGAGATTAAGTGTAATTATTAAGACCCCTAAGGTTTGTGAAATTTAATATTAATTTACATAACAAAGAAGGGCATTTCATACTTACGAAAATTTAGTTAGTTTTTTTAGATGGCCTTCATCCTTGGATATTGTAATTTCTGTAATTTTGAAACTTGAAGGGTTGTCTATGTAATTTCATTATATCTTATGTGTAATTTGTGATATTTTCCCTAATATCAATAAATTGTATGCTCAAGTTACAATTATTGGAAAAAACATAAATAATAAATTAATCTCTTGTGAGGTAATTTATTAAAAGTTTGTTTTTTGAGGCAATCAATTTTTATGTCTAATGATGTAAAACATGTAAATCAAATTCGAATAAAAAGTAATAGAAGAAAGAGGACAAAAATTCTACAATATAACATTGGATAAGACTTACCTCCACTTACGTCTTCAACAACCTGTTGCAACCATTTCTGTAAAAAGTATACATAGTCTCGAAAATAATAATAAAATACACCATTTTTAATACAATAATTGCCAGAACTACGAATAAAATAAAAGGAAGGCCAGAGAATAAAGCTTGAAATTATTAAATTAAGAACATACCTTCAAATTCTCTGTTCTCTTGAAAATGGGAAAAATTCTTGTATATATAAGCAGCTACGAAGGGAAGGATATTCAAAATCTTTCAAAAGCTTCAATTAATGCTAAATTAGCTCTTCTTTTCAAATTTGAAATTTGAACTTAAAGTGGGCAAAAATTTAGCACATCAACTTAAAGGGAGTCAAAGGTTTTCTTTTTCTTTTTTGTTTTTTTAATGCCGAATTCATTATTCATAAATTATATTTATGGTTGATTGTTTTCCATTTTACGTTTTTCTAAGATAATTATCATTTATGTTAATCATCAGTTCTTTAATTTATTTTTTAAAATATTTCATCTTACAAAATCCCTTCCTTCCATAATTGTTGCATCTAAATTATCGAGTTTCATTTTGAAGAAATCTTACGTCAGTTTCCTTAATTTTAGGTTCTTTTATACCATTTTTTTACCATATTTTTACATTTTGAAAGTCAACTTTGGAGTTGATTAAAATATATGCTTTTATTAGGCAATGAAAATGTTGTTACTTCCATAAAATGGCCAATGAATTTGAAACGTCAAAATATAGAAAACCATTTACTAACCAAGTCCTTCATTGAAGCCAATTTATGAAGCAGTATTCATAATATTGACCAATCTAATATTTTGTTGATAAAAGAAATTCAAAATTACCAGAAAAAAGAATTTCAGTCCAAATTGGTCAAAGACCATTCTCCTATATATATATATATTAGATACGTATTGTTTGGTTGTGCAGAAAGTGAGGGAAAGTGTTGAAAAATTAGTTTGTCCTCTCATTTGTTGTTTGGATAGTAGGAAAGGAAGTTATTATTTTTCTTCAACTTTTTAGCAGGAAAATTTTATGAAGAAAAAATTTCCCCAATAATTTGATGGGGAAATCCTGGAAAAATCTTGTAAATTTTTTACAGTAAATTGCAAAATACCCATTGTACTTTGTCTAACTATCAAAATCCCCCATTTGTGATTTTATCTTACCGAAAGTCCTTTTGAGCTTATTTATTATTAGCAAAAAAAAAAACTCTCTCAACTTATATAACAATTATAACCCCACAAAATGGTGACCCAAAAAGTTATCAATAACCTCCAGTTAACTTTGAAAATTGATTGATATACCAAATATTCAATCAATGACATGGCAAGTTACACGTCAGAATAAAGTCAAACTAAGACTAAAATTTGCTCTTATTCAATGACCCGTATGCTCCGTTATGATCAGATCTTATGTTATTCGACAAAATGATCTTATGTTCTTCGACCAAAGCATTTGTTGTTCTTTGATCTACAAATTAAATCAATCATGTTCTTCGAACACAAAGCCTTCGACCAAAAGATTAATTATGGTTTTCGATCACAAGTCCTTAGATCAAAAGACTAATTATGTTCTTCGATCACAAGTCCTTCGACCAAAGATGATCAACCTTGATGAGCAGAGTTGTTCGATCAGTCCATTCGACCTATGAGCATAGTTGTTCGATCAGTCTATTCGACCTATGAGCATAGTTGTTCGATCAGTCCATTCGACCATATTTATTCGACCAATAAAATCTCAATTGGGTCGAACCCATAAAGATCCGACCCGAAAAGATCCGACCGACCCGAAAAGATCCGTGTCCCCCCCTATAAATACTCCGCTTTTGTTTCTTTTAAAGATAAGTTTTGCTGCTCAACTTTACTACTACTTTTCTGCTATATTCTGCTATACTTTGAATTGATCTGACTTAAGCATCGAGGGTCAACGCCGGGTCAACCACCGGCACAACCTGACGAGTTTTCTTTGAGCACAGGGTTAGGAACCTTGAAGTGAAGTCCAGCTCGATCTGACCGGTTTAGGATTCCATACTGTGGAGCGGAAAACATCATTACGTGGCACATTGGACGTGGACCAGACACTGACAAAAATTTCCTTCATCATTGACAATAACCGCTATTAACTTTTAAAGATTGATATATATTCGGTGACTAAAAAATATAGAATAGCATCATGTAATTTATAATAAAGTTAATATAACGAAAACGTGATTATTCATACAATTTTTTATCAACAAAGAAAAAGCAATTCATAATCAAACAATAATAGTTATCAAATATATTATGTTTTTAAATTTTCTTAACAACCAAAAATTTGCAAGTAAATTATTTTCTTCACAACTAAACATGTAGAGAAAAATTATTTCTTTTCCTTCTCCTTCTCTTTCTTTTCATTTTACTATAATTTTTCCTCACTTTCCTGACAACCAAACAACCTATTAAAAATTCATGATTATAAATACATGAGTCCAATATGGATAATAGTCGACCCAATCTATTTAAAATTATAACTGATAATAAATTAACCATACCTAATATTTTCTTATAACGAACAAGACGCGAGTCAGAGTAGCATATATGATATATTTTATTCAAATTTCCCTAGCAACATGAACAATTTGGGTACATAGTTATTTGTTGGTTTCTGGTGAGATATGTTATTAAATCCTTCAAATAAAGTGGTTAAATACTTAAATGTGTTTTAAGTTGATATTTTAAATGTTGGAGTTCAGTGGATTATAAAGAAAATACGTGAGCCAAGTCCTATAATCATATAATATTAACAAACTTGTTAGAAAAGATTTTATACGAATTTTCAATTTATTGGAACCTAAAAGGCTGAAATCAAACACGATATATATAAATTCGGACATGAGTGAATCCTATTTAAATACGACAATTTGACAACCCTAATTGCGATAATTATGAAATTTATATTAATTAAATTCACATAAATTATATTCTAAAAAATCTAATAGTTAAATACGTGTAACATCAAAATAGTACATGAAAATCATGTTAACGATCAAGTCTCGTCCAAACTTTTGGTTGGACCACCTATAAGTTTTCTTTTTATTGATCATCATTACATAATAATAGGATAGTTTTCCAAACCATTAAAAAATCTCAATAATTTTTTAATTTACCAAACTTGGTAAGTTTGATTTCAAGTCAAGTCTATGTCAAACGTTGCTTTATTAGGGGTGTAAACGAGTCGAGTAGTATCGAACGACACGTTGTTCAAGCTTGGTTTGAATTTTATCGAGCTTGAAATTTTGTGTTTGAGCTTGGTTTGATTTCTTAACGAACCGAGCTCAAACGAGCTTTTATCGAACGAACTCGAGCCGAGTATCGAGTAGCTTGGTATTTTACATGTATTTTTTCAATTTTTAGCTTATCGAGTCGAGCTCGAGCCGAGCTTCAAAAGTTATCGAACGAAAAATCTTGTTCAAGCTTGTTTGATTTATTTGACGAACCGAGCTCAAACGAGCTTTTATCGAACGAGCTCGAGCCGAGTATCGAGTAGCTTGGTTTGATTTTCAGCCCTATGCTTTATACATAAATATTTATCACATAGGTGTTCGATAAATATCTAATAAGTTTCATTACATCTTTATCCAAAAATGGAAGAAAACAAATGGACAGAAAGCAAATTTTTCACACATCCAAATCATCAATATCCATCACTAATTTGACAATTGATTCTATCCAAAAGCGTGAGGTCCACCACTAAATAAAGGGCAGAAAGAACTGGTTCATTCAAATTAATTATATGAGTTAAATGCAAAAACAGTTCAATTTTCATGCGCTTTAATTGACAAAAACTCATTATGATATTTTTATTAATAAAGTGTTTATGTTTTCTTTTTTATTAGTAAAAAAAATTATATATCAACATTTATTATTTCATTATACACTCATTAGAAATACTTCATAAATCAATAAGAAAGTTATTACAAATTCTTTTAAGCAAAATAAAGGTATTATTAACCTTTTTAAAGTTATTAGAGGATAATTGCTAATTTTTGGATGAATAAAGATATTTTCGCATCAAGTAGAGTACAATTGCCACTTTCCACATTATTTTATATAGGGTATGATTGTCAACTTTTTTTTTTTTTATAAACCGTGAATGCAAGTGAAGCATACTCTATCTTGAGAGAGAGTTTTATACTTTTATACTAAAATAAAATTAACACATACAAATTTTAATCAATTAAATAAAAAAAGCGAGGGTGTCTTTTAATGTCACTCTAATTATATCAATCCCAACACATTAACAAAAAAAGGTAAAAAAAATTTAGAAAGTAGGCCTTGTCTAAAATAAATTTTCACACATATCTCATTAATTTCACTTAAATTTTAAATCATTTACTTTTAAAAAGACAAATATGTACATCTTCTCTTTAATATATTATTGGAGTATATATTATTTGTAGGTTGTCACTTCAATTACCTTATCTTCTCCACCAAATCCTCCTACCCACCCGACCTCAATCAACTTCCGGCGAGAAGGGACCAAATCTATGGGAAAATATCATGAATGAACATATCATAATTTTTTGTGGTGGTCAATCACCAAAAAAATATATACACTAAAAATTAACGTGATATGATTGTCGTATCAAATTTTTAAAAAGAATTTTAATTTAGTCATTATTATTGCTGATAACCAAGGTACGTAGCCTAACTAGCAAAACAAAAGTTCATATTGTGTTGTGATTTTGAGAAATTACTAAACATTAATCCTCAAACTCTAATTGTTTGTTTAATTTAAGTCCAATTCAAATTATAATTGACTCCTAAAATTTATGTTCTAACTCGATTTAATCCCTAATATTTGAATCCTAAAGTAATTATATATATTACTAATTAACAAAAGTAATCAAAGATATGTACATGTGATCTTGTGTGATTTAATATGGATTATAAGTAATTTAAAATCTTGGCCAGTTTATAATTCACATATAACAAATAATTCAATAGTAATTGTTGTCACCCTATGATTTTTTTTATTTTTGGTTTATGAAGCATAGTCCTGTTTTATACTTGACGTAATTCGAGACACGTCGAATACATTATATGATAACGTACTTCTCCAAGAAAACACTATCCCTTCCACTAAATCAATTCGTAATGAAACATACTTTTCCTTATATTGTGTAAATCCATAAACTACATTTAAAGTTAAATTTACCCTTCCACTAAAACTAATTTTAAAATTTCTAAGTTCACAAATTTGAATAAAAATAACAAATGGAATGTTAATTTCATAATATTAGCAAATTAAAAATTACTAATTGATAATTAGGTGAGAAAATTGAAAATATTAAAAATATTGGAGATCAAATTGAATGAAGTTGACTCTAAAAAAAATGAGTTAAGTTGGGAATTAGGACTCAATTGAAAACTTAATCGAACCCAATTGAACAAAATATTAGAGTCTGGGGTCAATGGACAATTTCCAAAATTTAAAACAACTACTCCCACGGCAGATCCGTCATCTTCTATGTGATCCGTCGAAGACATTCACGGTTAGAACAAACAAACGTCAGTGTGGGAAGGAATGAGTGGGACTGTTTGCCATAGGGGTATTTAAGTTAAGGTTTTTGGCATTTTGCATTTTCAAATTATAGGATTTTGGCACTTTGTACTTCTTAATTAAAAGTTTTGGTACTTTGCATCCTGAAAATATAATTTATTTGGCACTTTGCCCTAGTGTGTATTTTGACGAGAAAATTCATTGGTAGAATAGTATTTTCTTATTTTTTTGGCATTTTACACACTTGAAATAGAGAATATTGGCACTTTTCATCCTAAAATTATAAAGTATTGGCACTTTTTACCCCAATTTAAAACTTTTGAACTTTGCACCTAAAAATATAAGTTGTATGCCATTTTGCACCCTAATGTATTTTTCTTAAAAAAACATGAATGCCATCGATGTAATGGTCATTTATATGCACAAAAATCATAAGCATGTTATTCTTAATTTTTTTATTTTATAATAACTTATTTTAACATTTTATCTCAGAGAAATTTAAATTTTAAAAAAAGATATTTTCTTTATTTTATTTTCAAGTATATTGTAGATTATTTACTTTATACCTAAAATATACGTTTACAAATCTAACATGTTATTATATTGTATGTTATTTACATGATTTAAATTATTATATTAAGTGGACGTTGAAGATTGAAAAAAAAAAAATTGGGTGCAAAGTGCCAACATTCTATATTTCATGTTTAGGATGTAAAATGATAAAAATATTCTAAATTCATATTCTACCATTCCATTAGTGATTTTTTTTTCAAAACACACGCGAAGGTGCAAAATGTCAATTAAATTATATTTTTAGAATGTAAAGTTTTAAAAGTTTTAAATTAAAGTACAAAGTGTCAAAATTCGTATAATTCTGAAATGCAAAGTGGCAAAAGCCATTTAAGTTACAATTATCTAAAATTGGAATGTCCGACTACCTAGTCAGACAATTTTCAAAAACATTATTGGCTCAAATTTAATTTAAATTTTTTAGTGGTTAAGGCGAGATATTTCATATAATTCATTTTTAGATGGAAATCTCATCTTAAAAAACCCTATAAATCATCTTAAAAAACCCTATCTATAAAGTAATAAAAGGAAATCACGTAACTATACAATTCCAAAAAATAAGTATATTTTGGATTAATCTTCCAACACAATTAACTTTCAATGAAACAACAAAGCAAATAAATATGTCATAAATTACAATCATAATAAATGAAATAAAGCTGTGTTCAAAACAAAATTTTCTTACAACTTTCCTCCGCATATAAAATAAAACGAACCTAAATATAGTAAAAAAGACTTGGGAAATAAAATAAAAAAATAAAAAATAAAAAATAAAAGCTCTGTTTGAAAATTAATACTCCATATACAGCTAGCTAGCTTAATTTACGAAAATACGACTCTCTGGCGCCGCTGCCGGTACTCATTGCCTGAAGTCTCACACCGACCTCCGCCGTCACGGCGGCGTTGCCGGAAAGACGCCAATATTTTCTTGGTGGAAATTTCAATTTCCTTCATCTCATCAACATATATTTGCCTGTCTCTGCACTCCACACTACAAAATCCAAGATCACCCCTGCACATAAAACACACACAAGAAAATCAGAGAAATTACCCAAAAAGAAAAAGAAAAAAAAAGTAAAATAATTAATCTAATTTCTCACTTAATTTGGGTAAATTATGAATTTTGTTCTTACATGTACATGTAGACTTCTTTATCAAAAGACAAGGGCTTGTGACATAGATGACATGATTTGAGAAAGCTGCAGCACTGATGATTATATTTATCATTAATCGAAGAATTGATAATTCGAAAAATTGGCTTTATTGTTTTGGAATCGAATTTTACTACAACATTTGATGGGTTTCCATTTGCAAGCTTTATGAGGATCCTCAATCCTTCTTTTTCAGAATTATTTCCCATAAAAGAACTCTTCTTCTTGCTCCAAATTACTGATGAGAACATGTTTTTAGCTAGCTCTCACTGCGTGCAGTTTTAATGTGTGGGAACCTCAATCTGTGTGCTTGCTAGATTCAGTGTGTGTGAAACTGTGTGCTGTTTGTTTGTGTTGTCGTGTGATAATGTGGTAATGGGAGGTTGGTATTATAGTGGGATGTGTCGAGAAAAAAAAATAAAAAATTAAAAAAAAAAATAGTATAACACATTTTATACATGTGCAGAAATGGTATTACTATTTTGCTATTTTTGTTTAATTATATAGTTAGTGGGTCTTACTTGAAAAAACAACTTTGGACTCTATCAAAAATAATCCCATAACTACATGTCTACAATAGTAATTTAACTTTCATTCAATTTAAAGTTCAGTTTAATGTGCAAAAATTTCGTCATGCAACGATCAGTAAATTTCAAATTTCGTCGATCACTTACAAATTTATTAAAAGTTAAACTAAAATTGAAACAAACTGGAAGTTACATTGAAAATATGATGAAAATTAGTATCTTGTGTACTTACAAAACTATATTTGAAATAATTGCACAATTATAAGACTGTTTTTGTAATTTCGCCTTTATTCTTTAAATTTTACTTTCTTTTCTTTTTACTGTATAGGTTCTTTTTAGTTCAGAAACGTGAAAGTCGTTGTGCATACTGCATAGGCTTTTAACAGTTGTAATTAATGTTGTCTATAATAATATTATAATATTCACAACTACTAATATGATGTGATGTAAATAATTAATTTGAAAATAGTTGATCGTGACATAATCATAAAATATTGCCGTTCTTCTGACTAATAAAATTATATTTTATCCTTTACGTGCATTACAGACGTATTTAATTATATATAGTACACAAACGTTTTTGCTTCATTGGTGGGAGGGACGATAACTATTCTCAAATCCTCACCGTCCATGAATCTAAACCGTGGGATTAAGATAGTACTTTTTACCTGCAATTTCAACCTTTATTTTATCGGAATTCATAATAATGTTTAGAAATTATGAACATTGCATAATTGTTTGTCCTTACAAAAAGATATAATTAATACAATACATCCATTAAAGATTGAATAAGAAAGATGATGAATTAGAGATGAAATCTTGAAAAGAAAACTGGGAAAAATATGCAGTATATTCAAAGTATAAAAAATAATGTGTGTTGTTACAAACTGGGATAGAACCCTGTACCTATTTATAGCTGTACACTAACCGACTACTTTTCTAACTAACAAAAACAAAGCACGCCTTTATAATTAGAGAAAGTGCTTAACTTAAAAACAAATAATAAAATAGAAATAAACAATACACATCTCTAATTATCATAACCTAATTCCTAATTTGAAAACTAATGTCGTCTTCGTCTTCTTCGCAGGTGATAGCTGCTGAACAGGAGGAAAAACTCCATTACACCCCCCTCAAGATGTGCCGTAGATGTTTATCAGGGACAGCTTGGAGAGCAGCTGCAGGAATTGAGGTAAGATTAACGGTTTTGTAAATATATCCGCGATTTGTTCTTCAGTACGAACTGGCATAAGTCTGATTAGACCTTTAGAAATTTGTTCTCTTGTAAAATGGCAATCTATTTCGATATGCTTAGTTCTCTCGTGAAATATTGGATTGCTTGCTATGTGTCTTGCGGATTGATTATCACAAAATAGTAGAGTTGCACTCTTAGGCTGAAATCCAAAATTTAAGAGTAGTTGATTTAACCAAACCACCTCACTAGATACTGCAGCCAAGCTTCTGTATTCTGCCTCAGCAGAAGACTTGGAAACAGTTATTTGCTTCTTGGATTTCCATAATGAGTCTCCCATGAAAATACAGAATCCTGTAATAGACCTCCGTGTGTCCTTGCAAGCAGCCCAGTCTGCATCTGCATAGGCCTTCAATTGAAGGTCACTTTTAGCTGAGTAGAACAATCCTTTCCCAGGACAAGACTTTAAGTACCTGAGAATGTGATGAGCAGCCTGTAAGTGAGGTGTTCTAGGTTGAGAGATAAATTGACTTATTCTATGAACTGCATAGCTTAGGTCAGGTCTGGTAATGGTAAGGTACAGTAATCTTCCTATTAACCTCCTATAAGAAGTAATGTCAGAAAGAAGTTCACCATCATTGGAATTAAGTTTTAATTTTGGATTCATAGGTAGTGATAATGGTTTAGAACCTAAGTAGCCAGTATCACTCAATATTTGCAAGGCATATTGTCTTTGAGACAAGACAATTCCTTTAGAGGACCTTGCAACTTCAAGACCTAAAAAATATTTTAAAGTCCCTAAGTCTTTTAATTTAAACTTAGAGCTAAGATAAGACTTTAAATCATTAATAACAATGGAAGATGGTCCTGAAATTACAATATCATCAACATAAAGCAATAATGCAAGAAAGGTATCACCTGATCCCTTGGTAAACAAGGAGTAATCTGATTTAGACTGTTTGAAACCATAGTCCAGTAGGCAATCTTTGAATTTATCATTCCACTGCCTTGAAGCTTGTTTTAACCCATATAAAGACTTGTTAAGTTTACATACCAACTTAGGAGAAGTATTAGACCTTGGATATCCTAGAGGAAGGTCCATATAGACCTCCTCATGGAGATCACCATTTAAAAAAGCATTGTCAATGTCCAATTGACAAAGTTTCCAACCTTTAGAAGCGGCCAATGCAAGTAGTAGCTTAACTGTGACCATCTTAGCAACAGGGGAGAAAGTTTCTACATAATCTATACCTGCCTGTTGAGTGAACCCTTTGGCCACTAATCTGGCCTTATACCTGTCTATACTGCCATCTTGATTCCTTTTTATCTTGTATACCCACTTGCATCCAATAGATCTTTTATTTGGAGGCAAGTGAACAACAGTCCAGGTGTTGGTTTCTTCCAATGCTTTAATTTCTGCATCCATTGCAGTTCTCCAATTCTGATTACCAACTGCCTGATGATAATAAGCAGGCTCACTTTCTATGGAAACATTTAAGATAAAAATTTTAAAAGTAGAAGATAACTGATCATAATTCAAGACATTAGAAAGAGGGTAATTAGTAGAAAGAGAGTTAGTAGAAAAAAGAGAATTGCAATGAAAATCAGAAAGATAATTGGGTTTATGGGAAACCTTTGTAGATCTTCTGAGAGGTTGAGAAGACTGATCAGGAACCAAACCAGGACTAGGATTAAAATCAGGATCTAAGGGAGAATCTCATGTATCAAAAATCTCATCAGATATATGTATGTCAGAAAAATGGTCAAAAGTAGAAACATCATTAGAGGGGAATAAACCAACAGAGTCTTGAAAATCAGTTTTAATAGTGTGAAAGGGAAAAGTTTCTTCATGGAAGATAACATCCCTAGAAATAAAAACTTCATTAGAGGTAAGATCATAAAGCTTATAACTCTTGACTCCCATTGGATATCCAATGAAGGCACAAGGTCTTGCCTTAGGATCAAATTTATTCCTACCCTGCTTCAAAGTAGAGGCAAAAACAAGGCAACCAAAGGTTTTAAGACAAGAATAATCCACAGGCATATTATAAAGTAAATCAAAAGGAGTTCTATAATTCAGAACTTTTGAAGGAGTCCTGTTAATTAAGTAGGCAGCAGTGGATACACAATCACCCCAAAAAGAAATAGGAACTTTAGACTCCAAAAATAAAGCCCTTGCAATGTTCAAAAGGTGTTGATGTTTTCTCTCCACAACAGAATTCTGTTGTGGAGTTTCAACACAAGAGTATTGGTGCAAAATCCCAAGTTTATTGAAGAGGGTAGTAAATGACAATTCAGGGGCATTATCACTCCTAAAAATTTTGACATTTTGGTTAAATTGATTTGCAACCATAGATAAAAAACTTGGAATAACAGTAGCAACATCAGATTTTTTATGTATTAAGCAAATCCAAGTAAATCTAGAAAAATCATCCACAATAGTAACAAAGTACTTTTGTCCAGAATAAGTAGGGGCATGAAAGGGGCCCCAAACATCACAATGTATTAATTCAAATATCCTAGAAGTAGAGGAAACAGAAACAGGAAAGGATAGCCTCTTTTGTTTAGCAAGAGGACAAATAAAGCAAGGATCAGTTTTAGTATTATTACAATCATAAGCAGAATGAATTCCTAAACTATCCTTAAGTCTATTCATAGTTTTATAAGGTAGATGACCCAGCCTCCTATGCCAGATTACATTAGTCACTCTGTTGCATATAGCTTGAGTAGGTGCATTCTTGTTGATATGTAACACATAAAGACCTTCAATCTTGTTACCCCCTCCAATCATCCTCTTTTGGGGATCCTGGATGCAAAAAGAGTCCTTATCCAAGTGAACAGAAATATTAGAATTAAGAAGTAATTCACTCACTGAAATCAGGTTAAATTTGAAATTAGGAACATAAAAAACATTATGAAGTATTAAAGAGGGAGTTAACAAAATGTCCCCAATTTGAGAAACAGTGAAAGAACTATTGTCAGGAAGAATAACCTGAGCATTATGAACAGTTAGTAATGAAGAAAAGAGAGAAATATTTGAACAAATATGCTTAGTAGCCCCAGAGTCAATAATCCAATCATTGGGATTGGTGACTCTGTTTAAAAAGGAAGTAGAACAAATACCTGACACACATGAGATGTGTGCAGAGTCAAGTGAGGAATCTGATGGTTTGAAGTTCAAATGAGTGCTGAATAAGTTCATCAAATGTTGGCATTGTTCACTGTTCAAACTTTGTAGTAGAGGGGTTAGAGGATTTTGAGGATCCTGTGTAGGTTGAGGTGACTGGAATTGAGCAGACTGAGGGGAATTAGTAGTGGTGAAAGAGTTGATGGGATTTGTAGTTTTTGATTTTGAGGGTGGCTTATATCCCACAGGGTAGCCATGAAGCTTGTAACATTTGTCAATAACATGGCCTTTCATGTTACAATGTGAGCAAATAGGAATTTCCTTCTTCTTAAAAGTAGGATTAAAAACATGTGGTGTAGGAAGAATAGGTTGTTGCTGGTACTGATTGTATGGCCTCTTTTGAGTTTGTGTGTTAGTGGCAAAAGCCATGGATGAGGAAAGATCAAAGGTAGGGGAATTAACTCCAATTTGCTTCTGCCTTTCTTCTTGTGTAGCAAGTTGAAAAACCCTGTCTATGTTAGGGATAGGATCCATGAGAAGTATTTGACTTCTCAAGTTGTCAAAAGAGTCACTAAGTCCAAGAAGAAATGTGAGAACAAAATCTTCTTGATGTTGGTCATGAATTTTCTGTGCCCCTCCACAATGAGAGCAAGGGTTGAGGACTGTTCTGTAATTAGTGAGTTCGTCCCAAACAGATTTGAGTTTAGAGAAAAATATACTAAGAGTGAGAGAATCTTGATGGAGGTTTGCCAATTCCCTACGAAGTTGAAGCTTTCTTGGGCCATTACTGTGTTGGAATCTTGTTCGAAGTTGATTCCAAATGTCTTTTGCGCAATTTGTGTACATAATACTTGAGTAGATTTCAGGGGAAACCGAATTTAGAATCCAAGAGACCACCACATCATTGCATCTAGACCATGCAACTTGTAAATTGAGATCAGTTTCTCCAGGATCATGCAAGGTTCTATTTATGAAGCCAAGCTTATGCTTGACATTGAGAGCAAGACGCATAGATCGTTCCCAAATTGGGTAATTATCACCTTTTAGGGGTTGTTGTACCAAGATTAAACCAGGGTTATCAGAGGGGTGAAGGAAATAAGGGTGGGAAGGGTTCTCTGATGGAGGGCGTGAGCGTGAAACATCAGAGGATGTAGATATGGTAGAACTTGAAGAATCCATAGAAGGCAGAAAAAAAGAAAATCAAGAAGGGAAAGAGATGGTAAAAACGAAAAAGATTTCTGATAGAATTAAGAGCGGAAAACGTGTGTAGAGTTTACACAACTGATACCATAATACAATTCATACATCCATTAAAGATTGAATAAGAAGATGATGAATTAGAGATGAAATCTTGCAGAGAAAACTGGGAAAAATATGCAGTATATTCAAAGTATAAAAAATAATGTGTGTTGTTACAAACTGGGATAGAACCCTGTAACTATTTATAGTTGTACACTAACTGACTACTTTTCTAACTAACAAAAACAAAGCACGCCTTTATAATTAGAGAAAGCGCTTAACTTAAAAACAAATAATAAAATAGAAATAAACAATACACATCTCTAATTATCATAACCTAATTCCTAATTTGAAAACTAATGTCGTCTTCGTCTTCTTCGCAGGTGATAGCTGCTGAACAGGAGGAAAAACTCCATTAATAATAACCTTCATTTGTAGAGTATAAGTTATTTGATTTATAAAAAAAAAAGTATAAATTATTTGTACAGTTGGTAATTTCTAAACATCCATGTAACTTTCAATAAAATAGGGACTAAATTGCAGGAAAATGGACTAACTTTACTACTACAAAAAAATAAAGAACGTAAAATTGTTTGCCAAAAAATGAAGTGTAATTTTTTTTCCTCACTTCATGGGTGGAATGATAAGTATTCTCAAATCCTCAGTTTCCATCATTCCATAAATATAAAATTTCAGGTTGTGTCGGAATTCCCTGCAATTTTCAGACTTATTGTTTTCATTACAAATTATTTGAGCTATGACTAGGGGTGGCAAACGGTCGGGTCGAGTGGGGTCGGGTCGATCATTAATGGGTCTATTGTGCTGGGTCATAAATGGGTCGCGTCATAAATGATTTAGGTCTTTGTCGGGGCGGGGCGGGTCCTTTAGTCTTCATCTTTTTTTTTCTTTAAAAAAATCCACAAAAAATCGTTGTAATATGGACTGAAAAATGAGAGTAATTGATACCGAGATTTTTGAAAGAACAAAGTTAACATGCAAATTAGGAGACATTAATTACATGATTTGAAAATATTTGTTATTCTCTCATATCTAAGAAATATACGAAATATATTGCGTAAAAATACATATAAAAACCCTTTCGAGAGTCGATACCAATATTTTATTAGTCAAAAGTGGCCATAAAATTGGTATAGTAAAGACGAATTATTTTAAGATATTTTAATAATTTAATTTTTTTTCCTAAAATAATGGGTTAGTAATTACAAAATAAGAAAAGTCGATTTTAGGCCTTCAAATTTATGATAGCAAACAAGAAATTATAAGATTTTCTTTTTAGAATTAAAGAAAGTAGCCAACTTGATTTTAAATGGGCCCTTAATTAATTTTTTTTTGTTCTTATAAGACCCATTGACTAACACACTACGAGATCCATTGAAGATCCATTAAATTAAAAAGCTGACACAAGATCAATCCAACCCAACACATATAAACATTAAATGGTTGGGTCCGGATGAACCTGAACAGGTCACAGGCCGGCCCGCAGGGTCAAACCCATCTTGCCATGCCTAGCTATTACACATATATATATACATTTTAATAAGATTCCAGTAATTTAATAACCAACACAAATTTTCGCAATATTAGGAAATCTTTTCAAAAGTCCAAAGCTTGGTATCAAATATGAAACAAAAATCAATTCACATATAGTAGTGTTTGCTTGTTTTTAATAGTAAAATATACTGGGTAAAAACATACACTTGAAACTAAAAATTTCACTATAATAATCAATCAATATTTAAACTTTCCCTCTAAAATCACTTACTATTTTTCCGTTATTAAATTACAGTAGTGGAACTGGAAACTGAGGAAAGGCAAGAAACATGTGATGTGCACTGTTATTACACGTATAGGACCATCTCTGCAGAGGGCCTTTGGCAATAATTGTCGTGTGAAAGTTGTTACCTAGTCAAAATTATTTTATAATTGACCGGTCAACTTCTTCAACATTCACTTTAAAAATTATAATGCTTAGATCAACTTCAGTTGAAAAGGAGATACAGATATAGGAGGATCATCGGGTGAAGATGAAAATTTTGCAAAGGACAAGGCAAGCAAGAGGGCAATAAGGGGGGCATCTAGGGGGTTGCCTACCTAGAGGCAGGCGCGGTCTGGACGCGCCTTTGCGTGTCCAGTCGGATGGGTGGCCATCATATAATTTTTAATTTTAAAAATAATTTAAAATGTGTTAAAAAAATATTATATTAATTATACATATATGTGTATAAAAAAATTATTTGGTCAATTTTTTTAAAAATAAAATAAAATATGTATATATGTGTGTGAATATCCACAAAAAATTTTGTGGATGCCTTATAAATTTTGTGTAAAAATTCTTACAAAATTGTGGTAAAAGAAAAGTCAATTCATGTAATTGGTCACATTTTTATATAATTTAAAAATATTTATGTGTGTTTATAAAAGAATTGGGTGTCTTTTGATAAAATTTTGTGAATGCCTTATTATTATTATTATTATTATTATTATTATTTTTAACGATTACAATATTGTTATTGTTATTGTTAAGTGAGAGTGAATTTTTTTTTTTTAAATTGAATTAAATATTTTAAATTATTGGATCGGTTGGAGATGACAGACTAGGCAGACAAAAGAGGGTTGCTTCGGCTGAAAATGGACTTATATTTGATAGTATAAAGCTTGAACAAAAGACAAAAACACTCCCTATGCTTTGTCTAACCCCCAAAAATCTCCCTATGTTATTTTAACTCCCAAAAAAACCCCTATGATTTCAAATAAGTGTCAAATACACCCCTAAAAAAGAGAGTGTGTTTCAAATGCCAAAATTACAAGTATTTGTTCACATTTTGCTTTTGATATGACAATTTTATCCCTGATATCGAAAGACAAAAATACCCCTATGCTTTGTTTAACTCCCAAAAAATCCCTATGTGTCATTTTAAATCCGCAAAACTCTCCCGTGTTTGATTTTATGTATCACACTCGACCCAAGTAGTATATACTTATATTTTCAAAAAGATTAAATAAATTAAAAAAAACACATAGGGATAATCTTATCATTCCACCAAAAGTCAAAAATAAAATTATAAGAATATACTACTTGGGTCGAGTCTGGTATTTAAAATTAAACACGGAGAATTTTTTGATAGTTAAAAATAACACAAAGAATTTTTATCTTTTGCTCTATAAAGTTTGCCAGTACAATTTAATGTTCATAAATTTACTTGTATAATTCAAAAAAAGAGTATCATATCCAATTAAATTGGATGGAAGCTTCGTAACCTAGAGTTTATGGAGGAAATATGAACATTAACCAATCCAATATGTTCATATCTAAATTCAGTATTAAATTTATTTAATAATACTACATATACATGATGTTATTCTGTTATATTCTGTAAGTAGCATTACTAATGTTTCACTATTAATTTAACTAGACATGAATTAATATTTCATTCATCATCTTGTTTTTATGTATATATTCACCTAGGATTAAATTTCAATATATTTATAAGTACCACAATTTTATAATGTAATTTGTCAATCGTTTCAAGTGACTAAGGGTGAGTTTGACCTAGCGATTCGAAAAGCAATTATAGGATAATTAATTTTACTAAAATTGATTTTGGTAATAATTGATTATAATAATAAATAATTATAGAATAATTGCTTTTGTATAATAAATTTTGTAAAAGTAACACTTTAGTTGCTTCTAAAATAAGTTGATTTTTTTGCTTATGAGGATCCCAAAAGTGATTATGATCTTAGGGGCCAAACACCATGAAAATCACGAGTAATTTTTATAATCGGGGCCAAACACTTCAAAAATCACAATAGAGATGTAAAAGTGATTTTAAGAGCTCCAATCGCTGGGCTAAACTCACCTTAAATATGTCAAGAATTTGATATTTTCTCATTCTTAAAGCATACAGAATTATGAAGACAATTTAAGCTAAATCGAATGAAAATATTATGATAACAAACCTATTGTAAAAACAAAAAACAATGGCAAAGTTTTTTAAAGTGAAACTTTTTATTAGATCTCAAAAATTCGACCGAAGACAGACAAGAATCAATAGATTCTAAAATTCAAATTCCAATCCAGCTTGATATAAATGGAAAACCAGACTCGGATCAAGCTCGATCCAATGTCCTATGTTTGAGAAATAAAGAAAGAAAAAACCGAGTCCAAAAGAGAAACGACTGAATTTGTTCATGTAATCGTATCCACAGACCCTAAGGGCCGAAGTTTAGTTGACTAAAAATACAATTATTACAACTCCCTCCTACAAGAAGGAAATCTGTTTTGCAAATGGGTTCATGTTGAAGAATCAGGAGTACAAGTAATGACTAGTCTTTTACCTACTCATAGAAAAGGGTGTAACAGTATTTACTCAACTTTAAATGCTTTATCAATATACCAATTGTAACATAAGCATAGGCCTCTTATTTGATCACATTACAAGAAAATCTTCAACAGCATGCCACAGATAGCATAGGAAACTTGTCCAATGTTTATACAAAATTTCAGCATGTGACTCAAAATGTATATAGAGAAAAAGCACGACATTCACTGTTTGTCATGTGGATCAAGACAGAGCCTAAATTGCACAATGGCAGAGGACTGCAACCAAATATATCTAAATTGAACTAAAGAAAGAGCTTCCTTTTTTTGTTGGGTGGGGGTGCAGAGAGGAGGATATGAATATACCTACAAATGCAATGCATCTATACCTTGTTATAGGTAAAGTTGGATGAGCTCGTCACTTACTACAGATGGTGTTAGAACACCTAAATCTGTAAAAAGCAGTGTAAGAAATTGAGGTGGAGTATAATCCCGAGCAGATGTTTCAACCTCGACCTTGTCTGGAACAGGTACTCCAAATTCTATATTGCGCAAGGCAGGCACCATGTCTTTCTGATCCAATGGATACATACGAGCAAACTGTGTAAAGAAACATCAAAGTGTAATTTGATAAGTAAAACTAAATGAATCCAATTCCAAGTGAAATATGATCAGAAATTTTCAGATGCAAAATAAATACAACACAAAATAAAAAGATTAATCTGTCATTTCAGTTACCTTATAACTTTCAGCAGCAACATAAACTGGTTTGTTTAGGCTTTTAGCAATCAATGCAATTTGGTATGTTCCCATCATGTTTATTATACCTCCACTTTCAACGACTCCATCTGCTCCAACAAACACCATGTCTACGTCCTCCATGCTATATGCCACAGCAGAGTCTATTAAAAGCTTAACAGGAACATCAAGCTGGGCGAGCTCATTGGACAGCCGAAGTCCTGTCCTGTCTGGTCTCCCCTCTGCATTTCAAAGCCCTCTATTAAATACCACACTTCTCTTTTTAATGAATTAAACCAAACAAGAAAAATTAAATTTGGTGCTTAAGGTGAAAAAGTGTCCATTTATTATTTAAATATGTAAATGAGTCATCTTGTATATAATCAGCAACGCAAGTTGGTGCCAAGAATGCTAACCTGTGCAAAAGACTCTAAAGTGCTTTTTATTCTGAGCTGCTGTTCTCAAAATTTCCAGCACAACTCGGGAGAATCCATGCACCAGAATGGTACAACCATCCAAGATAAAATCTTGACTAAGCATTGCTATTATTCTTCGAGCCTGACAAAATAAGTACAGTAAAAAGCTTCAGCGGTACTTCAAGATATGTAATAGGCAAATGAAAAATACTTGAGAATTCAAAATTAACAGGAAGTGGACACCTTATCTGATATCTCCCCAAACTTCTCAGCACGTTCGATAAGTCTAGACTTTGCAGAGTTGAAGTTTTCATGATCCAAGGCAGTAGTTCTTGTCACATAGCGCATGAACAGATCACACCCAGCTGTTAAAGAGATTGAGGTAGTATCCCATGACTGCATTAAAAAACGCATGATAATCATAATCGGCTCATTTAAATACTATAATGTTCTTCAGTAAATTGGTTAACTTACCAATTCAAAGAAGGGACATTACCAAGTTAAACACATTAGTGCTACGTAAATTACTGATTATCTCCTTGCACAGATAAAACGTATGGGCATCACATGCACAAGAAGTACTACCACTGTCGCATATAAAAAAAGAGAACAGAAATGCATACTACAACAAATTGCCTTGATGTACCCCTTCCCTATGGGTAATGATAAAGAAATGGCAGATACCATTAGCATCTCACTCATAATTTTCCTTGCAAATACATATAGTTCTTTGACTGCAAAAACTATAAGCATTTCAGGCTTGAATCTAATTGAAACACATAATTTGCATATTGACTCAGCAGTGTATGCCTGCTCCATAATTACAAGAAATTACTTAACAATTACTAGTATACGCTACCCAAATTACGGGACGCAACAAGACTTCTGTTGAAATTATTCACAAACCCAAGCAATGATGTTGTAACCAGCTGTGTAACAATCAACTCACTAAGGCTCCTGCAAAGAACATTATCAGAATTCATATCCAAAATCATGCAATTGCATATATATATCAACAGATTCCAGAACAATCTCGGCCATTCTTCATCAACTTACAAACCTAAAACCCTTGAGCATCTATAAAGGGCTCCATTTATGAAGTCTGAACACCACCAAAGTGTTAGGTATAATGAACTGAACAATATCTTTCAAAATTAAACTTACTCCCATTCAAAATTTAATGCATTTTCCAGCACGTCAAATTCTATAAATCAACAAACATAAATTTATAGTTCCAAAATTTTAAAGCAATTCGTACTTTGAGCGCATCAGCGGCTGTTTTAAGCTCAATTTCAAGCTCCATCATCGTAGTAGCCTGGCTTGATCGAATGACCGAAGCCAAAGCCCTAATCGCCGCCACAGCCTCCGCCAGTTCCGGTTGTTTACGCCAATTCTTAAACATTTCCACCACGTTAAGCACTTTATTCTCCTCCCCGTCACTAGAAACGTAATTCTCTGAAACGACGCCGTCGGGGTGTTGGCCGACGGCGGCTTGTGCCTGAGCCAACCAATCACTCGTCACAACGGCGTGGTGAGCCGCGCGCGTCTGGTAGTAAAGCGAAATGTTAGGGTTAGGGTTTTCAGCTGCCATGGCGGTGGAGGTAGGTGACTGAGGGCCGCTATCGAGGTTTGTTACGATGTCGTTTTGCTGTTGTCGCAGTCGTTTTTCGAGAATGAAAGAGGCTGATCTGTGCCACATCTAGAATATTTCTTTTTTCTAATAACAGATTTTTTAGGGGGTTGGTGAGAAAATAACGGAATCAGAATGAATGCGAGTGTTAGGCGGTTTCAGACTTTCAGGTTTGGGATGATCCCAGTGGACTTAAGAAAGAAAATATGGAGTTTAGGTTTAACAATTTTGCTAATTACGTCACAAGCAAAACACAGTGTTATTTCTTTTTTATTTTTTTTTTCATTTTGATCAATCAAAACATGTTTTTCGACACGAGTGGATCGTATTTTTTGTTCTTTTATGAGCCGATTTTTGCATATTCATTCCTTTTAAAAAAAATTAGTAGAACCGATTCATTTTCAGGCTATTTCATGGTGGAGACGGCCTCACGTGCAAAACACGAACATTACTTGAATGTCTAATATTAAGTGAAGGGACAAAAATGCCCTCCAAGTAATGCACGTGAGGCGGTCTCAACCATGAAATAGCTTGATAATGAACGGTGGTATACTACATTGATAAGAGGGATATATTTGGTACAAATATTTTAGGAGAAACGATCTGAAAAAGGCAGTCTATACAAAGGACAAAATTTTCGACACTGTACCTTTTTTTTTTTTTTTTCCTGTGTGTGTCCGTCACATTATTTGCACCTCAACTTCGTCATTAATTTGTTTAAGATTTAAGAGAATTTTTTTAAAGAGTGGATCGCATTTTTCGCCCTTCTTATGAATCGAATTCCACGCATTCGTCCCTCATAAAAATTGTAGCAGATACATGAATGCATCCCTTTTATCAATGTAGTGTTCTACCGATTCATTTTTCGGCTATTACACAGCGAAGATGGTGCACGACTTCGAGGGCATTTTCTTCGCTTCACATAAAATTATAATTCTCGCTTTATATAACATTATATACTGGTTCACTTTGATCCATGTTAAACATGTATTTTCAAAGCAAAAAGTCACTATGGCCTGCACATGAGGCCGTCTCCGTCGTGTAATAGGCAAAAAAAGATGGATTAATAAAACACTACATTGGTAAGAGAGATACATCTGCTAAGAAAAAAAATTGAGGGATAATGTGCAAAATTCAGTCCATAAGTAAGACGAATAGTGCGCTATTCACTCAGTAGTTTTGTAGTATTATTATTATTATTATTATTATTATTATTATTATTATTATTATTATTATATACTAGCTTAAAGCCCGTGATATGCACGGAATTATAGTAGTTATTTAGTACATGATTATAATACTATATTAAAAATTGATAATGTTAATATCTAATAAAAATAAAAAATAACATAGATACTTGGACGAAGGAGACCGATTCAAAATCTCTATTTTTTTTTTTTAAATAGGATCAAATTAGTTAGCAAAGCAAATATATTTCATTACAAAAATTAATCAAAAAACTATAAATTAATCCCAATCAAAGAACAAATGAGATAATTTGTTTACAAAAATCAATCAACAAAACTTTAAAAGAGAGGAACTTGTAATGTAATAAAAATGTAATTAGATTAGAATATTGTAATGCATACCAGCTTATGAGAACTGTCTTTAATTTGATAGAATAGAATAAAATCAATGATCTTGTAATCTAGTCATATCATTACTGTATATAGATATAGGATTCTCTTGCATTCTTTAGATATAGTTGTAGTCTATATGAACAGATATTGTAATTGTTCTTACACATAATGAGAGAATATCTTTCTGTACATGATAAATAATGATCACACTCCTCGAATCGCGATAATGACTGAAAAAATGTTAACAATTAGTTATATAATAATAAATATTTTATATATATAAACAATACTCACTAAAAAATATCTTATGCCAAAGATGTTTTTATAAGACAAAGTTAACTTCTAAGAAGGCTTTTTGTTATAAAATATAGTCAAATCCAACGATAATTTAACTAGTTTTGTTAAATGAAGAGGGTCTTTTGTAATTGAATCTACGTACCCTAAGAAATATCAACATATGTAAATTACCTTTATTAAAAGAAACTAACAAAATTTACAATTTTAAGGCTATCATTGAAGCGCTTTGTTATGAAAATGAGAGGTAACTATTTTTTAGCCATCCAAAAATAAATATATAAAATGTAAGGAAATAGAATATTTGCTACTTGAGCAGAGAGAAGACAAAAAAAATTACACTTCAAATTAGAATGAACCATTAACATTCTAAACACGCACACACTAAATACTAATCATCTCATTGAACTGAAAAGATCAGAAAATCCACTTTTAAAATTAAAAGGAACCATTAACATTCTACACATGCACGCACACACTAATCAGTAGAATGTAAGACAAAATATAGGTAGATCATTGTAATTGATAATGCATGCAATTTCAATTGAGGAATGCAATACGACTAAATTAAAATAGTGAATAATAATAATTAAGGAAAGAGATTAGAAGAATTACGATTAATTCGTGAATGAAGTAGTTAGGGTTTTCAGATTACTCCTCCATTCTCATTTCCTTGCTACTTCAATCTAAAAAATGGAGTTGAAAAGTTGATAATGGTTTTTGCAGGAAAATATGTAGTATCTAGTAATTTTGTGTGTTAATTGGCTAATCTTAGAAATTAAGTTGATTATTGTATATAAATGGTAGATTAAGGGTATTAAGTTGACTTGGCGTAAATAATGGTAGCATAGTCTAAATAATTGACTTAAATTTAGATTAATTATTCTTACCTAATCAAAGTAATGAACTTAGAAAAACGCAAAATTCATCTTTGAGAATAAACGAAAAGATTAACTAAAGACATTAACAAAGAATTTCTGAAATAAAAAAATAATCCGAAATCTAAAAAAATATTATCTGGTCAAATAAATTCAGTTGGGGTCAAAATACACCCTTCAAATATATATATATGCGATAAGATAAGATAAGATAAAATAGAAGTAGAGTGACAGGTAACTAAACTTTGTACTTTTTTTCATAAATTTTGCTGCACTAAGTCTAGATGTAATTTGGGTTTATATAATTGATTCATATGTATAATTACCAAACAATTTAGATCATTGCATTTATTTTTTATGAATAATACTTAATATTGTGAAACCGTCCATTGATCAATTTGCAAAATCGAGATTTATCAAAATCTAGTTTAACACAAATCTTGTAAAGCGAAGTAGAAATCTAGGTTACCACAAATCTTATTAAGTAAAGTAGAAGTGTGAAACGTATTATTACTGGGAAAAAACAATATTAGTCATTTAATTGTTACATGGACTCATATATATTTTCAACAGTCATTTTAACTGCGATTTTAATACTAATTTGTCAAAATTAATAGTTAAATAATTAAATAAATTGAAATTTTTATCCCGATGACTACCACGCAATTGTAACCGGCCACATCACCTTGCCTAATCAACTTAAACAGAACGGAAAATAACACTTTCCCTCCCCCCTAACTATTGATTATTAGGGAAAGAAGGTGTGATTTACCTTCCAATTTAAGTTGATCGGGCAATTTGCCATGGGTTGCGATCTCATGGCGGTCAGGGGATAAAATCATCTTTCTATTTACTTACTTGACAATTTTTTAACATTAATAATTTCGGCGGCGAATTTATGAATAAAATTACGACAATTTATAACATAAAAAATGTAAAATTGCTTTTATAACTACAACAGTACCATTTACACATCCCAGCAAGCAAAAGTTAAGGGCCTGTTTGTTTGGCCTTTCGGAGTGTGGTTTGGGACAGTGGTAGAGATTTGAGAAATAATCTCGATTTGCGTAATGTTGTTTGTTTGGATTTTGGGAGAGTTGTTTGGAAAAAAAAGTAGGTGTAGGTTTTTTTTTGTAGGTTTGAATTAGTTAATTAGGTGTAAGAATAGTGTAAGACTTTATGTCACATCAGTTAGTTATATATAATTAATTAATTGATGTATATATTATATGTAATATATGTGATAAATAATATTTTATAATTAGTTATTTGTGTTTTCTAAATAATAAAAAATAAAGTAGATTAATTTTTATTTGTTGATTTTTTTTTTAAATATTGTAATAAATTTCTTTTAATCATTTTATCTCACCGACGAATTCTTCAAATGACATATTAAATATGCTAAAAATTACACAATATCCATAAAATATTAACATAATCGTTATTACACAAATATCGAGATTAATCTACATACGAAAATAACATATTAAGTTGTCTTCATATTGTCAAGCAGAATAAAAATTAACGGTAATTTTACAATTAATGTCACTAATTCCACGAAGGTGGGAATGGACCCCATCTATTAACCGATCAATCATGACTATTATTTTCTCCATGTCGGGCCAACCGCCTTCGAGTCAACATCGCTGCACACTCCCAATTGTCAACGGGACCAATATGTGATTCTGCATCACTAATCGAATAACCAGGCATCGAGTTTTGATGTATGGTTTGCCGAATACAGCATTTAATGGGGAAGGGGGAAGTGAAATTTGCCTTCATAATTGTTCAGTCCGTGATATTATACAGTAATAATTCTCGTGAATCTTTAACTCATAACAGGCTTTAAAGTGTAAACAAATAAAATTGGACATAATTGGTCCGTTTCTGAAAAAGAAGAAGTGGTAACATGAAGCTATAGAACAATAAATGGCCAGCTTGTATTTTGGACTGAGTAAGCCAGCCGCAATTTTTTACCATCAGGCAGCCGCAATTTTGGACAAACAGAGAGAAAAAGTGGTAAGAGTAGAAAAGTGGCCTGTTTGTTTGGCCTTACGGAGAGTGATTTGGGAAAAAAATTACTGTAGCTAATTAATTGGGAAAGTGATTGGGTTGTTTGTTTGGCCTTTCCGAAAACCGAATTTTTTTCGGAACAGCGAGACAAACAGGCCCTAAGGGTTTAATATTACTCCGTATTACTTTTGCCAATTATTACCTATGCTTGTTTGGTCGAAACTGTCAGTCAGTAGAATATAGGCATGTCTCGTAATTGAATACTATTCATTGCAAATCATGAAAAATTATGTTTCGAGATTAAATGTCCAACATGAATTTCATAAATGAACTAAGTTCACCTGGTCTTGTGCCACTACTATTGCTTCTTGAACTAGATAATTGCAAGTGGTAGCCCAATCTAAATATAGTATCAAGCCCATATTAATTGCAAGTCAGCTATGGCTATGGGCCCTAAATAAATATGTTTGGTTTCTAATTGATGGAATCTTTAAAACTAAAATCTTTTATTCTGATAACGTTACACATCTACGGAATAATACAATTAATCTCCGTCATTTCAAATTTTCAATTAGATGATTGGAGCCATTTGGCCCATTTCCATTGGATCTCTAATGCATATATCCATATTAAGGATCCGTTTGTTTCACGGGAATGGAATCTGAATTTGGTAATCTGATTTTCAAGAATTTGATTTTCAGAAATAATATTTTATTATAACGTTTGGGTAACATTTGGAATTTGAACCAGAAAATTTGACAAATTGTATAGACAAACTCACTGTAAGTCCTATAATTGCTTATAATAATTAACCAATAGATTCAAAGCAAATAAACAATCACATAAATTATTGGAATCGGCCGTGACCATGGAGTAAAAATTATATGCATAGTATAAACAAACTCACGTTAATTCCTATAATTGTTTACAATATTTATCAATAGATTCAAAGCAAGGATATAATTATATAAACTATTGCAAGAATTACGAATATGATTCATCTAACCTGATGGAGATGGGGAAGGAGAAAAACCCAGACAGACAAAAAGAGAGGAGCGGCTATGGTGTCAAAGAGAATTCGTGAGAGAGAAAGAAGAATTAATGTGGGAAAAAAATGGGGCAATAATGTCTTTTTTTTTTTTTTTTTTTAGTATCAAATTCCTTAGGAAAAGAATCAGAATACCATAGAAAATATGGGTTTCATATTCCTAGATTTTTGTTGCAATATTCCTAGTTCTAAGGAATATATTTCCTTTACCTAAATCTGAAATTTTTTACCAAACTTAATTATGGATTTCCCAATATTTAATCCCTTTTCAGATGGGTTGGCCACATTAAGTGGATATCCTGTAATTGTTCATATTAATTTCCCGATAAACATAACTGCAAAATTGATCACATAACTTCTTGGAATATGATCAAGGTATCACAATTTATGGTTGATGAGACCAAAAACAACCACTAGACCCATAATCAAAGAGTGATCAATATGTGGCTCCACAACCATTGTCAATACATCTTCATCTAGAACAACTCCACTTGTAGTTATCTTTCTTTTAACCTGCAAACACATATATAAGTATCAACAAATTAATCCTGGATTAATACATGTAATATTTAATATTAATTAATAAATTACCTCAGCAACAAGCCCCCCAAAATTGTCAATTATCTTGCAAGATGACTTACACATTTGATTTTCCACCACATATTCACAACTTTGGTCTTTATTCAATCCAACCACAACTTTCAACAATGATTTCCCTCTAAGAAATCCCATTAATTTTCTTTTCGCACTAAATTCTGTGGCCTTTTGGCTAATTATATCTGCTCTGTAACCATCCCACATCCCAAGTACAGAGAACTTCTGCACATAAATTAATTATTAATTAATTTAATTATCTAAATATATATAGACATCGAAAAAGAATTGCAATTTTTGTTTTGTTACCTTTTTAACTATAGTGAACAAAACTTTGCCATTGAAATCCATGATGTAGACTTTGTTGCTACATTTTTTATCATAATTATCTACTCGATACACGATTTGGCCATTGGAATCGAACGCGACGCAGCCGTTGCTGCTAAGTATGAGAGACTTCATCCACAGAGTGAACACTTCTTGCTTAGATGAAATAGAAGCTGATGAGGCTAGTTTATGAGGATGAACTTTAGCCATGCGAATTAATACTTCATTATATATATTTAAAATAATTCATATGTCTAGTTAATTTAGAGCTTAATTTGGAATACTATGTAACTCCTCAAAGAGATTTATATATATGTACAGTGTGTGTGAGTGTGTGCATGAAACCAAAAAAAAAAATTAGTTCAAGTGGGGGAAGACGTGCGCATCATCTTTTGGTCCTACTTGATGACCTAATTATATAAAACATCATCGAATTTTCTAAATAATTCACTTGAACTTATCTAGTTTGCTTTGCTAATGTGCATTATTAAAATCAGTGTGTAATAACTAATTAGGTTACATCATTTATGTTGGAAGATTCTCAAAAAGTTTCCAGGTTTAATGTCCGCTATCTACTAGAAAGAGTACATGTTGTGCAATTTTTTATTTTGATCTACTAGACTGTATATTTATAATTTGGATCGAAAAGTACAAAGATTATATGTCTTTCCCAGTATGGTGTCTTCAGCAGGATTTGAACTTAAGTCTCGCCTCTAAAGGTCGCAAGTCACTACCATTTGGCCCAACCACCTTGTGCAATTTAAATCTATGTTGCGTAAATATAGGCAGATTTATCTCATATGAAAACAAGTAACGAGCAAAACTACTATCTAAGGCTTGTAATGTGGTTCAATCTCACGTAAGCAATTGTGTATCTAAAACTCGATTTTGAGACATGAAAAAACTTTAAATCGTTCTTTTTAATATTTTAATATAGAATTGGGATCAACTTCTCATTCTATATTTAATCAGAAATAGAGAAAGCATAAATCTTTCACAACTAAAAAGTGGCTATAATTTACATCTAAAAAAAAGGGCTATATTTTAGTAGAATTTCGATTCGGCACTCAAATTATTCATATGCAATGTTTTGTCGAATCACATAGATGATCTATGTGCGGCCGGTCTTCCCAAGAACCTATTACAATTTACAAGTAGTTTGTTCATAAAATTATTAGGTAGAAGTAGTTGATTATTCTATAAATATGGAAGTCAAAAAGCAAATGCTTTATATTAATTATTTTGTTGTTACATTTGTCATGCATATTTGGATAGGTATACTCCAGATAAGCAAAGGATGTCATACATTGACCCCAATACTAAATACCTTTATCTACGGTTTAAAGGGCAATTCTAGAGGAAGTAGGTATAAGTGCACCATGTTCGAATTTTTTACAAACCGAGGGGGAATCAGAAACCTTTCGTTGCGCTGTCTTCAATATTATATTGGTGTTTTGACCAAAAAAAAAGAAGTCAAAATTAAATAGTTTAATTTAATTTAATTTCACAAATGTTGAAATATAAATATTTTAAAAATAATTTACATTGTGATTAATGATTAACGATGTTTTATTGAATAAATATCGAATATAATCGAGTATCTATTAAAAGAATTAGCAAAGAAAGGAGAATTTGTTATGAACGCGTAAGTTGAAAACAAAATGATTTATTATGTATTTTCACATTTCAAGCATTCTAGTTGATAAATCAATCCGACTCAAAGTAGTAATTTAGAAGCTAATCCACAAATCTATGCCCAACTTATAAGTCATTAGTTGAGATTTGCGCCAATATTCACATCATCCGTCAAATGTAATTTCCATATATAGTCCAAAGTCAGTAAATCCAGTAACAGTTTATCAAAGGTTAGCTACTTGGGATTCAAAATCTGATTAAAACTACCAAGCCCAACTAACTTATTTCAGATCTAAACTGACCATTTATGAAAGGCCCATATAATATATAGGAATATCCTTTTCAAACTACAAGGAACCCCAATAGCCACACCCCACACATATGTTTAAAAAATAAAATAAAAAGTTAAAAGTAAACTTAAACACATGCCCACCTTTCAAACTTACACGAAATTTAATTGACTTCAAAACCCAAACTTTTAATTTCTTTTTTGTTACAAAATGTAGTTTCAATATTTATGTGACAATCTAACATTTTAAATGTTAGGCCAAAATATATCCAAAAGGTCTTTTCTTCTTGGTCATTCGTTGAAATATATCCATAATTTTAATCTCTTGCGAGATGAGTCAAGTATATTATCTGAGAATCTCCTTTTAATAAAAGAGTAAAAGATAAAAAAATTCTATATGCTTTGTGTAATTTAAAAAAAAAATCTCTATGTTATTTTAATTCTAAAGAATTACCCAGTGCTTTCGAGTCAGTGCCAAATACATTCCTCAGAAACTAGACTGTGATTAAAAACGCGAAAATTGTAAGTATTTTTCACATTTTGCTTTTGATATTATAATTTTATCCCTGATAGCGAAAGACAAAAACACCCTATGCTTTGTTTAACTCCCAAAACAAACCCTTAGGTTACTTAAACTCCCAAAAAAACCAATATGTTTGGTTTTAATTATCACAATCTATCCAAGTATTATATATTTGAATTCTCAAAATGATTAAATAAAAAGAAAAAAATCAATACTTAAGAGTAATTTTGTCATTTCGCCAAAAATCAAAAGTTAAATTCTATTTGAGTCGAGTGTGATAATTAAAATCAAACACCAAAAAAAATTTAGGATTAAAATAACATAATTTTTATTTGGGAGATAGACAGAACTTTGGAGGTGTTTTTCCCTTTCACTCTTTAACAAAATTATTAATATAAAATCTCCACTAACTTCCTTAACAAGAAATACGAATTTGAAATAATCACATTGTAGGGCCTACCAAACACCCCCTTTGACTTATGAGCGCAAAATTCCACGTGAAAATCCAAAAGTACCCCCAAACCGAACAGACTAGCAGTTGTACATTTCTGATTGTACGTACAATTGAATTTCCCAAACAGGCCCTGAACTGAAGTAACCAACAACACGTGGCACTGTCTCATTGGCTTTGTCCTCATAATTTTGTCTTCACGCTCTAATTATTGATTGCATTGTATTCAAAGATACAGCCCCGGCACTCATTTGAGACAGTCGCTTTCTTCTGGGTCAATATTTTATAAAAAAAAACTGCCTATCTAATTTTCGTATGGGCAATTTCATTGACTTTTACATTTATTTGATTCGAGGGAGAAATGATCAACAAATTAGGGCAGATATGCGGTGGTTTTTTGAATGAGAAGGTCTGATCTGTAATTACGCGTCGAAATTAAAATGGTTGACAGCGGGATTTGAATTGGATTTTAGGTTGATTTTATCCAACAATTGCGTCTTCTCAATATTTTCCATATTTTGCTTGAAGGTTATATGCATAAAGGTTTGTTTTTGTTTCCAATTTTTCTTGAATTTTTGGGAAAATATTTGTTTTGATTTCCCCCCCCTTCTATTTATCGTTTATTTTGATTTCTGGTCACTGGAAGGATTTAGAATTGAGGCTGTATTGATCTTTTTAGAAATAGAGGTTTCTATAGACGGGATGTTGAATTTTCGGTGAAGGAACTGGTGTTGAATAAATCATCTTTTATATTTTGGATTTTGTTTAATTTGAGTATTGGGGGAAATTGTACTGGAATTTTAACTGGAGGATTTAGACCTTGTGCAGCTCCTGTAGTCATTGATATTGATTTTTGATTGATGGAATATTTACTCTGAATAGTTAAAATGTATAGGGTTTTTGGAGAACCTGATTTGGAATCGGTTGACGTTTGATTTGAAAGTCATTATTTGGTTTGTTTGACTCAGCTTGATAACTGGCATATTTTTCACCATTGTTCTGTTCTGATACTGGTGGTTTGGGGTTTGCGGATGGATGTTAGAGTTGGAAGGAAATGAGAATATGACAATGAGAGGTAAAGGAGGGTTGGTAAGTCGATGGATGATTCAAATAGGACATTCTCTGATCTGATAGGGTTATTAAAATCTTGGATCCCTTGGCGGTCCGAGCCTGCTCAAGTGTCGAGGGATTTCTGGATGCCCGATCAGAGTTGCAGGGTATGCTACGAATGTGATTCACAGTTCACCTTGTTCAACCGCAGGCACCATTGTCGACTTTGTGGTCGAATCTTCTGTAACAAGTGTACTTCAAATTGGATTCCTACGCCATCTAGTGAACCAAAGACTCCATTAGAAGAGTGGGACAAGATTAGGGTCTGCAATTACTGTTTCAAGCAATGGGAACAGGGTTTGTTGGCGCCCCTTGATAATGGGGTCCAGGTTGCCAACCTGGATCTCTGCAGTACTTCGCCATCAGATACCAGTTTCATTAGTACAAAGTCCAGTGGAACCTGTGACAGCAGTAACATTACATTTGTGTCACTACCACGGTCTACTGGACTCAGCCCATATCAATCACCAAAAATGGATACAACTTTAGAGAGACAAAGTGTTGCTGCTACAACCAGCCATGATAATGTTGTGGACATACGAGAACAGAACCGGCCTCAAAAGCAATATGGTTCTTTCCCTGACAGGTTGTCTCAGCATCTTTCATTTTACTGCTTATATTAAGTATCATAGTTTGTAATAGCTCTTATATTTGCTTTGTTGGGTAGGTTTACATGTTACCCCACTAATAAACATTATGTACTTGAGAAGTAAATATCCCAATAGGGCAAACTACTGCCCATGATTTAATTTATTAATGTTAAACTTACAGGCTATTTACATGATCATATTCTCTAAACAGGAGTGATGATGATGAAGAATTTGGAGCCTCTCAATCAGGTTCAAAAACAAGCCACTTTTCCCCGGCTAATAGCTATTATGGTCATCTGCCCTTTGACGATATCGTCAACGACTATAAATCACGCAAAGTTCATCCTGATGGAGATTCTGTGGATTTGAAAAGTGCGAGCAGTTCTTCATTACATAATAGTTTGGATTCACAGGCTTCTGAAGAAGTCCAGCAGATAGTGTCAAATGGTGTTGAACATGATATTGCTGATGAATGTGAGGCACCTGAAGATGTTGATGCTGAACCTGTGGATTTTGAAAATAATGGAATTCTCTGGCTTCCTCCTGATCCAGAAGATGAAGAAGATGAAAGGGAAGCTCTTTTATTTGAAGATGATGATGAAGATGATGGGGATGCTGCTGGAGAATGGGGGTACTTACGCACTTCAGGTAGCTTTGGGAGTGGGGAGTATCGAAACAGGGATAAATCAAATGAAGAGCACAAGAAAGCCATGAAGAATGTGGTTGATGGTCATTTTCGGGCTTTAGTAGCTCAGCTCTTGCAGGTCGAGAATCTTTCTGCAGGGGAAGAAAGTGACAAAGAGAGTTGGTTAGAAATAATTACAGCATTGTCATGGGAGGCTGCTACGTTGTTGAAGCCAGATATGAGCAAGGGTGGACAAATGGACCCAGGGGGTTATGTGAAAGTAAAATGTTTAGCTACTGGGTGTCGAAGTGAGAGGTAACAACTTAAATATGTGCTGCTCTTACTACATCTATCTTATACTATAATTTGAGAAATTGTTTGTTGAATCTGATGGCCTTCAACATAAATATGCCCACCCTGATAAGTTGAATCATGATAAGTTTATATTTGCATTTTCTCTAATCTTGGACTGTTCCAAAAATAATGTCTTTTGCTAACTTTTAAATGATATAAATACATGTATATCACCATCTTGTGAGCAATTTTGAATATTTATCCTTTAAGAGGGGGGCAGGGGTGGATTGTTAGAAAAAGGGGAGACAGTAGTTTTAGAGTTTGATACTTCTTGGAATTAGTGCTGACCGAAATTTGTGTGGCAGAGGTAATTATTCATGCATATACTTATCATTTTGTTAAAATTTGATAGGTCTAGGAATAGAACTTTTTCCTTTCTATTCTTGTTACTGCGTGTTACTAAAGAACATATTTTTCTCGGGAAAGTTGCTTTTTTGGTACCATAGGATAGACCTACTTGCAATTTTGGTACCATTGGAAGTACCATAGGATAGGTTTTCATTGCAACTTTGGTACCAAACCAAATTTCCCCCAAAGTTAATGATAATTTAACCTCTATGAAATGCATAATGTTCAATTTACCCCCCCTCGTGGTTTAAAAAAGAGTATTTTACCCCCTGGAATTTTGTAAAAGTTTCACCTCGCCTCCCTGATATTTTTATAGGCAGCACTTTATCCACTTTTATTATGACAATGTGACATTTTACCCCTTGTGTTATGATAAATGTGGCAAATTATCTCCCTATGTTATAAAATAGTTTGCTTGCCTACTCTCAATTTCGACAAGTGAATTACAATCTCCGGCTGAAGGGGGTAAATTGCTTCATTAAATATTTTACAGCGGGTAAATTGATTTTTTTCCAAATTATAGAGGGGAAAATTGAACATTATGCATTTCATAGGAGGTAAATTGCCATTAACTTTGAAAACTGGGTTTGGTACCAAAATTGCAATGAAAACCTATCCTGTGGTACCAAATTTGCATTTTTGTATCCATTGGTACCAAAAGTGCAAATTAGCCTATCCTATGGTACCAAAAAAGCAATATCATGATGCTTGATGTAGGCTGTATGGGGGATTGTCTTGAGTAGTATCTGAAACAACCAGCTTAATGAAATAAGGCCTAGTCTCTACAAAAAGCTTTAGGAAATTTAATGCCGTAACAAGTTACTTCGCACACATTAAATAGCTTCACAGAGTAAAATTTTGGCTGAGGGTTTGTCAGTGAAAAGCTTGAAAGATATGTTTGTGAAACATTAATTACAGAGCTGTTTGTATGTTAAAGAGGTGAAAAGAAAATAAACACCACATGTTTGTATATTGTTTTAATCAAATCATAAGCTTAGGAATTTTGTAACATATGGGTGTTAAAGGATTTTGTCACGTATACAATTTGTTTTCATGAGAGTTTTGACATAATAGGAGCATATTAACTTTACAAGTCTGCAGGTTTGCCTGTGATTATCCACTGCAACTTGACTATTATAAATTAGTAGAGACATGCACAATAATATACCTAGATATAAATACTCCTAAATGGTGTGTTATCCATGCTTTTCGCTGATGATTGTAAGGAAATATTGCTAAATTAATACTTTGGAGGGCCATGAAAGAGGATGTAGTCATTTGGATTAGCGCAGCATAATGAATACCCAACTTCATCAATGTAAGAGAACAAATGAAAATGAGACTGAATGTTGTAATCTGTGAGAGGTGTCCTGCATGCATAGGAAGAATCTCCAGAATCCCAATTCTATCCTGAGTGACTACCCTTCTTCCAAAAAGGAAGAATATGCTTGGCATGCCAATTGCCATAGGCTTTCTTCTTCCCTTCGAGCCAGGGAAAGCTTTCCTCTTGGCCAACATAAACTAATGGATCAAGTGAAGTGAATTAGCCTCATCCGAAAAATCTCATTTTGAAACAGTAGTCTCTATATCAAGGTGAAGTTATGTCATCACCATGATAATCCTGATTGAGTGGCTCTCACCTTTTTCTTCTTCTACCATGTGTTCAGCCAAAAATGGGATTCATGCCTTTCTAGTCCTCTGTACTTCTCGATCGCTCTTATCACGAAACATCCCTGCCAAATGGAGTCTAAAGTGGACTTACTTTAATTGATAGTGCGACAGTTGCAGAATTGTTTTTATTGGCATTCTTCATACACTCGGTACAATTTTCAAATTGAGTGAGGATGCAGGTACATGGTGTTCAAGATATGAATATGCCTACTTTCCTGATGAATTTAGGTTTACATACAGGAGTTACTGAGTTCTAATAATGAGTTAATATCAAATGGATATGAGGTTCTATAGACCAGATTTAATTTATCAACTCTTGCATGGAGGATAACTAACACCAACTCTTCGAGATGCATTATTTACACTATAGCAGCATGTGTGTCGTTGATGAGTTTTATTTTTCCTTTTAAGGATTGATTTTTAAAATTTCTTCATTCGTCTAAATTATTTCCGGTTTATCTTTCCAATAAAATCTATTTCATGCATCCTTAGAGATTTTTCTTTTCTCATGATGATTCATTTCCCCTTGAATAGTATGGTGGTCAAAGGAGTTGTTTGCAAGAAAAATGTGGCTCATCGACGGATGACATCAAAAATAGAGAAACCTCGCCTGCTAATCCTTGGAGGAGCTCTTGAATACCAGCGGGTTTCTAATGCTCTTTCAAGCTTTGATACTCTCTTGCAGCAGGTTGAATTCATGGACATAATTTTAATCATTAGTTGGTATTTGAGTTTTAAGTTTGTTGTTAATTTGTAATTGGTTCCTTCACATTTTCTTTTTGAATCTCATCACGTTTGAGTATGGGTTCCACGAATTTTTGTGCTTATGCATTTGCATCTCTTTCCAGGAAATGGATCATCTTAAGATGGCTGTTGCAAGGATAGATGCACATCACCCTGATATTCTTCTGGTGGAGAAATCTGTTTCACGATATGCACAGGAGTACCTTCTTGCAAAAGACATATCACTTGTTTTAAATATAAAAAGGCCACTTTTGGAGCGCATAGCCCGCTGCACTGGTGCTCAAATAGTTCCTTCAATAGATAATCTATCATCACAGACGTTAGGATATTGTGACCTGTTCCATGTCGAGAGGTTTTTAGAAGAGCATGGAACAGCTGGTCTAGCTGGAAAGAAGTTGGTGAAGACACTCATGTATTTTGAAGGTTGTCCCAAGCCATTGGGCTGCACGGTAAGTTAGCCTGTTACTGCCTATAACAGGATAACAATAATTCTATTGCTGTGAAAATATTTAATGTTTAAAGATTTATTGTGGTCATCCAAGTTATCATATATGGATATTACAGCAAGTCCTCTTTTATGTTTTAGCAGTTAATGGAAAAACATCTAAATCCTGCAAAACTTCTTCTGTGAAATTCTGTGGAGATATTTTAGTTTACCTACTAATCGTTGTCTTATCAAAGCTTTTTAAGTTCCAAGTTGATGGAATTTCTAATTTATATCTATTGAGAATAAATGTCCCACATGGATTGAAAATTATAGTTAAATTCACCTTATAAGGTCTTGGGCAATCCTCAGCTTATAAGCTAGCTTTTGAGGTTGAGTTAGGCCCAAGCCATTTAAGTGGACTTAGTTCAATCCATGTGGTGAATTCTAACAATATCGTTAAACACCTTAGTCTTATAACCTTGCCTCGGGCCTTATTTTTCTAATGGTTCACTATTGTGGCCATTGCTTCAGATCCTACTACGAGGTGCCAACGGAGATGAGTTGAAGAAGGTGAAGCATGTCGTACAATATGGAATTTTTGCAGCTTATCACTTGGCTCTTGAAACATCATTCCTTGCTGATGAAGGTGCCTCTATGCCAGAACTTCCATTGAACACTCCAATTAATGTGGCGCTTCCTGATAAGTCGTCAACGATTGACAGATCCATCTCAACTATACCTGGTTTTGCGGTTCCATCCAATGAAAAAACTCCTGGACCTGAACCTGCTGGTGAACTACAGAGGTCCAATAGTGTGCCCACTTCCGATCTTTTTAAAGAAACAATTGCGTCCATTAATAGAGACATATATACCGAGACATCTAAGCTTCCTGCTCCTACAAGATCCAAATGCGAAGCCATCTTTTCATCTTCTGTGGAAAGTTCTCAGAATCCTTCTTTGAACGAGCCCTCTCCTGGTCTTGCATCAGATGAAAGAGTCCACGTAAATTTGGCCATATCCTCAGAGGCAAAAGGATTTGAAGCAGAGAGACTCGCTACCTCAGGAGATGGCCACATCTCAAATGATTTTAGAGATTCAAATTCATCATTAATGCGATTTGATGGAACAAAAGTTATTGAGGAACAAAGTGCTCAAAAGGAAGAGTTCCCGCCTTCTCCTTCCGATCATCAAAGCATCTTGGTTTCCTTGTCATCACGGTGTGTGTGGAAGGGAACTGTTTGTGAAAGATCCCATCTGTTTCGGATCAAATACTATGGCAACTTTGACAAGCCGTTGGGTCGTTTTCTGCGGGATCATTTATTTGATCAGGTAGTCTCTCTTTCTCTTTCTCTCTCTCTCTCTCTCTAGTTAAATGAAATTAAAAAAATGACAAAAAATTAATCCACTTGTATCTATTAAGTCAAGATGTGTATGGTAGACTAAGACGGCCTAATTTTGTGACAGAATTATATATGTCGCTCATGTGAGATGCCTGCAGAAGCTCATGTACAGTGTTACACTCATCGACAAGGTACCCTCACAATTTCAGTTAAAAAACTGCCAGAAATTATCTTACCTGGTGAAAAGGATGGTAAGATTTGGATGTGGCATCGGTGCCTAAAGTGTCCAAGAACTAATGGCTTCCCACCTGCAACTCGAAGAGTTGTGATGTCTGATGCTGCTTGGGGATTGTCCTTTGGAAAGTTTTTGGAGCTAAGCTTTTCAAACCATGCTGCTGCTAGCAGAGTGGCAAGCTGCGGCCACTCTTTACACAGGGACTGTCTTCGGTTTTATGGGTATGATTTTTTGCTCGGTTTTATTTGAAAGTTACATGATATTGAGTATACTTGGTGTCCAATATGGCTTTATCTATACCAGCTTATAAATCGCGGATTACTGTTAGTATTATGCTTTTCAATGAAAATGACCTGGTTAAATGATTGTTATACTGTTTTAAACATAAAAAATTCGATGGATGGCTTGATTTTTTTGAACACAATCAAGAAGCATGTTGCATTTGCACTTGGGGAGGGGATGTTTCAATGTTTTATGGTTTGTTTACATGCTTTGTGATGATGTATTATATGCAGATTCGGGAAAATGGTTGCTTGCTTTCGTTATGCATCAATTGATGTTCACTCAGTCTACCTGCCTCCTTCAAAACTTGATTTCAACTATGAAAGTCAGGAGTGGATAGAACAAGAATTGATTGAGGTGAAATGAGTACAATTTTTTCTTTTTATGGGATATCCGAATGTGTCAAATTCTCCAGCATTTACTTATTCTGTCTATTTAATCCAACAGGTGACTGCAAGGGCAGAGCTTTTGTTTTCTGAAGTGCTTAATGCTCTTCGTCTCCTGACAGAAAGGAAATCTGGCATAAGTCTGCACAGTAGTGGCATGAAAATTCCTGAATCACGACGCCAAATAGCAAATTTGGAAGGGATGCTTCAGAAAGAGAAATCAGAATTTGAGGTCTCTCATCAACTTTAAATCTTGAGTTGAATAGTATGTTATTAGTTCTCTTCATAACTATGAATGTCAATGGAGCACAATCCTCTGTTGTAGTTGGCTTTGTTGTTGGAAAATTTCTTATCCTGCATAGAGCTTTGTTAAAAGAGGTTATGTAAAGTATACTTGGTAGTTAAAGTAATGAAACCTTGTCAACGTGTTTGTCTCAGGTAAAACTTGTCTTTCATTAGGTTGTGTATGAAAGAATTTGCACTATATTCTGGGTAGCAAAACTACGTGATTTGCTTGATTGTGTTTATAAATAATCATACTTAATCAGCTATCACCCTACATACAAACCCAATGGCTGCGAAAATAAATTCAGGAGATCAACAGTTTGCATTCATGGCTGATAATATTCTATAAGCAACATCTGAAAGAGGCATTCTTTTTGCTTTGATACTTAGCAGTGCATGGATTTTTTCTGATATTCCCATGAAAATAATACAGTAGGAATATTATTTACTCGTCCATCTTCTTGGCTTCATTTAAATATCACCTTCAATGCATTGTTTTGTGCAATTGACATTTAGATTTAGTATAAATTTTCCTAATATGTTATTTAAGTGTTCAAGAATCTTGCTGAGCAATGATTTCTTTGGTTTCGAAGTTGTCTTTTTTGTGGTTGGTTTCATAGGGGCAGAAGAGTTAAATACTGTGTGCTGATGAATGTAATTTGGCAGGAATCGCTCCAGAAAATTCTGAACAAGGAAGCCAAAAAAGGCCAACCTGCCATTGATATTCTTGAGCTCAATCCACTACGAAGGCAGCTGGTCTTCCAGTCTTATATGTGGGACCACCGTTTGATATATGCAGCAGGTTTAGGAAACAAGAACCAACCAGATGATGTTGAGGTCACGTGTTCAAAACCCGTCCAGAAACCCCTTGGCGCCTCTGAGAAACTCCTTGATATAAGTGTCCCATTAGGTAGTTCTGATTCTACTGCTGCAGATGCAAAACCTGGTGATGACGGGTTAGGTGATAGACACAGCAATCTTCCTGAGGTGGTTCATCAAAGAACTGATGTAAATTTAAATTCTGTTCACGAAAATCAACTTCAACTTGGCCTTTCTACTGAGGTAAAGGCTACTGATGAATCTGATCCTCTGGAATATGATATTGCTCACAGAGTATTGTCTGATGGGCAAGCTCCTATATGTTTATCAGATACTCTTGATGCAGCATGGACTGGTGAAAATCATCCAGGTATTGGGATTCCTAAGAACATCATTATTTCTCGATCAGAAGCAGATAATCCATCCACTCTAGGAGTGTCTGAAAAGTTGGAAGTGGAAACCCGTGGGGAGGAACTGAGCACTTCTAAGGTTTCTCAGTCACTTCCTATATTGTCCACCAAAGGTTTTGATAACATGGAAGATACTATAGGGTGGTTGGGTATGTCATTTGTAAGTTTTTATCGGTCATTGAACAAAAACTTTTTAGGTTCTGCTCAGAAACTTGAGAAACTCAATGAATATGATCCAGTATACATTTCAACGTTCCGAGAGTCCAAACTACAAGGTGGGGCTCGATTGCTCCTGCCTGTGGGAGCTAAAGACATTGTTATTCCAGTGTATGATGACGAGCCTACAAGCATTATATCCCATGCACTTACTTCATCTGATTATCTTGTCCAATTGTCTGATGAGCCAGAGAGAATAAAGGACACTTCAGAATCATTGTTTTCGATGCATTCATTTGATGTTGGTAATCTCCAATCCTTTCATTCTTTGGATGAAATGATGTTGGAATCTTACAGAAGTTTTGGACCTGGAGATGAGAGCATATATCCCTTAACAAGTTCTCGTAGTTCCTTGCCTTTGGATCCACTCTCATATACAAAAGCTTTGCATGCTCGAGTTTCATTTTCGGATGATGGACCTCTTGGGAAGGTGAAATATACGGTTACTTGTTACTATGCGAAACGTTTTGAAGCCTTGCGAAGGATATGTTGTCCATCCGAGATTGATTTCGTTCGATCCCTTAGTCGTTGTAAGAAGTGGGGAGCCCAAGGTGGCAAGAGTAATGTCTTCTTTGCAAAAACTTTGGACGATCGATTTATCATTAAGCAAGTAACAAAGACTGAGCTGGAATCGTTCATCAAGTTTGCTCCTGGATATTTTAAATATCTTTCTGAATCAATTATCTCAGGAAGCCCAACATGTCTGGCAAAGATCCTTGGGATCTATCAGGTACATTTAAGGAACTGAAAGTAACTAGTTACCTAAAGTATTTTGACCATTCCATCAGGTATAAGGAACTGAATCTATTGGGCTCATATTGCCCAACATAATGATAACTCGTGCCATTAAAAGTTCCTTTTCTAACTTTCAATTTTCTAATTCTCTTTGTTTTATTTTATATGCTTAGTGCATGCTATCAAAAGTATAGTGAATATCCAATTTTTGCATTGGTATGAGCTATGCCAAGATATTTCTCATTTTTCCCATGCGTTGTGTTGAAAAGGTTACTTCCAAACATCTTAAAGGAGGGAAGGAATCAAAAATGGATTTGCTGGTTATGGAAAATCTTCTGTTTGGAAGAAATGTGACACGGCTTTATGATCTTAAGGGATCTTCCAGGTCTCGTTATAATCCTGATTCTTCTGGAAGCAATAAGGTTTTGTTGGATCAGAACTTGATTGAAGCAATGCCTACTTCTCCAATTTTTGTTGGAAATAAAGCCAAGAGACTGTTAGAAAGAGCTGTCTGGAACGATACTGCTTTTCTTGCTGTAAGTTTGCCTAATAATCTCTTTTATTGTTCATTCTATCAGACCATCTCACTTATATTGTTGAAAATTTATTTGCAGTCGATAGACGTTATGGATTATTCACTACTAGTTGGGGTTGATGAGGAGAAGGAAGAGCTTGTTCTTGGGATTATCGACTTTATGAGACAATATACATGGGACAAGCACCTTGAGACCTGGGTAAAGGCATCAGGCATTCTTGGTGGACCCAAAAATGCTTCACCAACCGTAATTTCTCCCAAGCAATACAAGAGAAGATTCAGAAAAGCCATGACTACTTACTTTTTGATGGTTCCTGATCAATGGTCGCCTCCTACAATAATTCCTAGCAAGTCACAGTCAGATTTATGCGAATATAACTCTCAGAGTGCACAAAGTAAGACCTCTGACGAGTAACATATATTTCAACCTTAAACATGGAACCATATTCCCATTTCCATTTTCTTGTGTATATGTTTCTTTCTTCCTTCTTTTGTTCTTTGTATTTCTCTATTCTTTTGGAAGCTTTTGGATTCTCTTTAGGACGAGAATCGTGATTATTTGTCATAGAAAGAAAGCAAAACAAGGTTCCGCGGTCTAAATATTGTATGACCCCCACCAAAAGTCCTTTTTTTTTTTTTTGTATACATATTTTTGTTATTCTTTCTTTATTTCATGTTTTTGCCTGGAAGTGACATTGTATATGATTGGGACATGTACGTTCAATTTTGTATGATATATGGTTTTTTGACATCTTGCAATTTTTCTCCATTTATACTTTTCTTGGTTGATACTTGATTCCTTGGTGCAGGCATGTAGGGTTTTATTGTTCTATCCATCTCTTCTGGGATACATATAAACAGATAAATGAATATATTTTATTGTGTACAATAAACATGTTTATTTTTTCGTGTGGTGAATTATTGTTCATGATCTAAAAGGGAAGAAGAAATTTGCTTTGAGAATCAGAATGAGATGCTTTGGACTTTTTTATTATCTCATCACATTTATATATATTCACATTGAATTGTTTGAGAAAGAGAATTCTTGTGATGTATACTTTCAACATCTACATCAGTATGTGTTATATTTCTGAATTATGATAACAATTACTAACATAACTTATTGGATCCATTACAATTAAAATCAGTTTGCTCTGCAATCCCTTTCTCTGCATTGTCAAGTTCATCCTCATCCACTACCTGAAGCAAACATCTTTGGAGCAGGTCAATTATCTCAACATCTCTGCTTTCACAATCAAATCAAAATAATTACTGATTAGAGATAATAATAATAATAATAATAATAATAATAAGAAGAAGAAGAAGAAGAAGAAGAAGAAACATGTTAAAGAGACAAACACCCGTTGAAATATTAACATTATCAATCAGTCAAGTCGCTTGAAAATATCATAAGAGTCAAGCTATAGTTGATAAGAATTCCACTAGTCGAGACTCAAAAAATTGATATGATCAACAAATGAGTCAAGTTTCAAACAAAGCAGATAATTATAACTCAATCTTATCATTATGTTATGTTCATACCTTGAATTACAAGTAAATATTGATAATTGTTGATAGAAACGAGGACCCTCATCGTATCCTTCACATGTTATCTCTCCATTTTCATCTTTATAGCAAACAATACCAGCCGATCGATCTTCAAAAACCTATCATAAACCACAACAATGAAATAAGTGATCAATAAATTTGTAAAAAAAAAACTAACCAAAAATAAATTTTCCAAGAATTTATTGCTACCTTGTTCTTGAATTTTGATCTGATCTGAAGATCAACTGAGGTATGCTTGTTGGCACACATCATCACCAGTTTACTCCTTCTTGAGCCTTTGATTGGAGCAGCATGATTTAATGTTATAAATGGAGATGAATAGAGAGAAAACCTTGTAGCCATTAATATTCAAATGTTGTCCAAAAGATAATAAAGGAAGAATGAGAGAGAGAGAAAGAGATGGTTTAATATTTTTTCTAAGTTTGTAGGACTTGTTGGTGAATGATCATGAGCAAACACTATTATACTAATAATAAATAGATGATTGGTTTGGGTGTTGGGACTTTGTCTTTTTTGATAAAATAAAAAAGTATAAGATTAAAAGAAAACAAATGCTACATGTCTAATCAATAATGCACAATTATATAGAGGTGAAAAATTGTATATGTTTAGTGGGTCCATTTAGCTTATCTTCAACCTGTTGATGGTAATGTAAACCTGAGTCATCTTGGTCGGTTTGATGATATGATTTTTAGTTTGATTATATTCTATATTGGAACGAGTGGGTCTGTTTAATTACCCAAATTAGTTTCCAAGATTAAGGTTCTTAGAATCTTAATTATGGTATTCTTTTCCTTGAGGAGATGGAACTGAGGTTTTATATCGTTTTTAGGTTTCATTTGTTCAAATGAAGAAATGTTTATTGATGTGGGAATTTATGAATATGAGCTCGAAAACAATTTGGAGTCACGCGAGTAGCAAAAAGTTAGTAATGGTCTGCAAGTTCAAAAAAGCAATCGCAGTCTAATGATAAACATCGGTTACTTAGATACTACAACATCAACTCGAAATTCATTTAGATGTCTCAGTCAGTTAGTTATGACCTAATTTTACCCAACAAATATATGGGTGATATTACTCATTAAGCATTTGTTTCAATCTAGTTCACTCATATTCATTTTGCAAGTAATATAGCATCATAAAATGTACACATTTTATTCGTTCCTTAAATCCGGCCCAATTAAAAATATCCGCATCATTTGTAAATAACATGGCGTTGTTTTAGAAGCATATTAGGATTAATCCATGAAAAGTTTTAGGTTGTTTGTTGGTTAATTAGGTGATATGTCAATTATGAATACATCTTCTCCCTCTTGGAAATAGAATATACATTGTGTAAGATAGAAAATGATGGATCGAATCGAAAGCTAGGATAGAAAATAACAAAATGTTGTAATTATGGTATTAGGAAATTTGCTTTGTCAATTATCAACATATGGTATATATATAATTACGTACATATACATATTTAAAATACAAAATATTTTGCGCAAAGTTTTAGATAAAACTTGGGAAAAGAAAAAGTCTTTGTATTTTCACATTTATGTATATTGATAAAATAGTTCATATTTAATTGTTTTATGTTATTACTTTATGATACTTTTTTCTTTCAAGCAAGATGAAAAATGTATATCATATATGAGATAGTAAAAAATAAACTATTTGTGAAAAAAAAAATAGCCTTGTTTTTAGTGTTCTAAAAGAAAATGGGATAGAAAGAACTATTATTATTGATTATATGAATTAGCATTATTCTCCAAACCATGATCTTCAAATGTCAATAGCAATTTCAACTACTTTAAATGAATTTATGTTGTAGTATTATAAATTGGCCCAATGAGTAAGATATTGCAACTTGCGCGGTTTTCCTCAGCGAGTTAGGTAATGATGTGGTACTTGAGTGTTTTTGCAGTGAAAGAGTGCAAAACGTCCTTATATTGTAAAATATCAATAAAAAAGAAAACTAATAGTTAGCTCATCAAATACAAAAAATACTTATAAATCAAAAGCTATGCAATCATTTTATATGAAATTAAGAGATTAATATTGCAAATTAATTTCTTGTACATGAAAAATTTAAACTCTTGTAGTATTAATTTTAGCCAATAATTTTTTGGTTGTTGAAATAGCCAGAACCGAAAACCTAATATCAGAGCAATTAATATTGATTCTCTATTATACCCTAATAACTCAAATGAGTAATCTCAATTCTCATATGTTGTTCTATTTTTGGGTTACTCACTTTCTCTTCCTACTTTCTATGGAAAATTGCTGCAATCAAATTATTTTCTTAAACATTTGTTAATTTTCCTTACGTGTGGAAATATTTCTCTTGTATTTTTTATCACCAAAAAAACCCCTCTATTCATTTTTATTAGTAGAAAAGCCCATTTAAAATTCCTCATAAATTATGTGGAGGTTAATGTGAAATTTTCAAATGAATAGAGAGGTTATTCTCAATATTCAAAGTTAGCCGAGAGATTATTGTCAATGTTTTTAAGTGAATAGGGATATATTCACATTTTTTATGGGGATACAATTGTCATTTTGACTTGGGAGTGATTTTTTACTAATAAAAAATTAGCAAATGAGATTTTTGATAATAAAAATAACATTAGTTTGTTTTGCTAATTAGATGCATAAGGGTATTTTAATTTGCATTTCACACATAAAAAAAAATTGTTATACAAAAAAAGTTTTCAACTCATAGTGTCACAATGAAGTTTTTGCAGGAAAAGTTTGCCGGAGACAAAAACTGGGCTATTGGTAAAATTCTAATTAACATGTAGGGATTATTGTATGCAAGTAAAGAAGTAGACTGCAGCTCTCATGCATTATCTTCAACTGTCTGATCAACAATTTATAAGGTTTGCTCCAGCGGCAAGGGTGGGGTTTCGAATCCGATTTGAAACTTGGATGAAAACATTTTCATGGGTCTGTCTAAGGATCATTTGTGATAAAGACTCTTTTGTGTGCAGAGTGTACAGCAGTATGGTAGGATCCCGAGGCTTGGTGGAGGCACATCCTGCGATTTACATCCTTCAGGGTTCTGAGGGTCCATGATTAGTCTAGTGTAACACATCCTGCGATTTACATCCTTCAGAGTTCTAGAGCAAGGGTTCTGAGGGTCCAGAATTAGTTAGTGTAAGCTTATACACCTGAATTATCTAAAAAAAAAAGAAGTAGATTGCAATAAAACTATTTCGGCATAAATAAAGAGAGAAAATGAGTATCAACATAACGAATTAATAAAATTAGGACTAAGTTGGCTCATTTGAGTTACAAGGGGATATAATGGAGAATCAATGTTAATTGCTTTGGTATTAGGGGGTTAGCTCTGGCTATATTAACACCCTAATTTTATCCTATGTAAAGAAAAATATATATCAATCCGTTTTATTAGTAGATCAACCAATTAAGGTTATAGATTGTCTCCATGATTGATGACAAATAGCATTAATTTATAAGGTTTATTCTGTTATTGTCTCCACGCTTTAGCATTGCAAATAGGTCAACTTTGTTTTTGAATAGCTAATGTGGTTACTCAAAGAAAATACCATGTAGTAGTTGAGAGGTGACTGTTTAATTAATGCCGATTGTAATAAAATCTCCAAATAGAGATGTCAATAGGTGGGATTTGATTCAGATCCAGATCCAACTCAACTAATATAGGGTTGGATATGAATCATGTTCGGATCTAAATTTTTCGAGTCCATCACATATTGTCCATATATTTTAAAGATTCAATCAGTATTATTTTCTAAAATAAGTTTAATTACGTAACAATTTCATATAATTTAGCTCACATGTTCGTACTATTTTAACTAATATTCATATTTTTAGATTAAAACAGGCATAAAAATAAAATTATGAATGAATTATGAACTAATATTCTACATCTTAAATTGATGGCAAAATAGTACTACTTATTTTAATACTCCCCCCCCCCTTCCTTTTATTTTTGTTCCTTTTTTTTTTTTTTTGGCGATGCCCCAAACAATATTTCATTTATCAAAATAAAATTATTTTTCTTAAAAATGCCCTCTCATATAAAATAACGAGTTAATGATTTGATATCACTAACTATTCACCGCTAATAATTATAAGGACATAAATGTAAAAATGTAGAAAAATGTCAAATTTTCAACATTTGCATTAACCTCCGTACAAAAACTCGAGCATAAAATGAAGACAGAGGGATTAGAATTAAAAATGTAAAACATTTTTTTTAATGAAAAAGAAAAACAAAAAGCAAAAAAGAGAGAAAGAGGCGTTGACATTTGTCAGCGCTTTCTCTGTCATAAGTTGAAACCTGGGCCTGGTAGGTTTCGGTCTTGGGTTAAAATTTGGGTCTGGGCTGATACTTGCTCAAACCCTTTTCCAATGAAGTTTCGGCCAATCTGGGTGAGACTAGCTGGGCCAAACTCTCACCCATATATACAGCCTTAGTTTTTTAAAAGGAGTAAAACCCCTTTTTATTTTTTATAATTCCACATGAATAAAGTTGCCCCTACGGCCCTACTGTACCTTTTTTAGTAAAATTATCCAACCATTTAATTAACCATCATACATTTCAAATTAAATATAAAAACTATTTAACGTTGGATTTCGCATTGACATTATTGGATGCAAGCATTTTAAAATTAAGTTATGCGATTCAAAGTTTGCTTGCTCGTTTGAATAATTACTGGATCAAGTTTTTAGACTCTTAAATTAGTGGGCCTAATGATGGGCTTTTTTAATCCCGTTCAGATTCCATCCCGAAAATAGCCCATGGGCCTGACCATGGAATCGGACTAAAATATTGGAAATGTCTTTTAGGATTTTGATATGAACTGATGAAATAGTGAAGGTCGATGACTCAATCTAGTAGTAACATCTCCAATGACATTAGCCAAATTGATTTTATTTTTCTAATCAATAATTCTTTGGCTAGCAAAGTTTCATAGGAATTTATTATATTATATTTTACACATTTTTATTAAAACAAGTTAGAGACTAATACTTAAATATTTTGAAGTTGGTGACAATTTATGTGATATCTTTAATGTTGAATTTATCTTTTTATATTTTGAAAAAGAGTATTTTAACCCATGCAATCTTATAAAAGTTTCATATCGCTTCCCTGATATTTTTATATATATGTGACACTTTAATCCATGAATTCTAATAATGTTGCAATTTATCTCGCTCTTAATTTCGGCAAGTAAGATACATTCTCCGGCTGAAGGAAGTAAATTGTTTCTTTAAAATTTTCAAAAGAGTGTAATTTTTTTTCTCAAATCACATGGAGGTAAATATAACATTATGCACTTTACTAGGAGATAAATTAACATTAAAAGAAAACAAGTAAATTATAAAGTATTTTATCCCAACAGTTACATCAGAAGACAACTTGTAAATTGTAAAGGGTATTACTGTTGCAAATTGTTATCTTTCTAATATGTTCATCACATAATAATAATAATAATAATAATAATAATAATAATAATAATAATAATAATAAGACAGTATATTCCTCTACTCATATTGAAACTACTTGAACTATAAATTCGACCAACTATATTTCAAGTATATTATATAATTCAAATTTAATTTTCTCATAGTAGTTTCAAAGATTTGGAGAATATTTTAGATATTTTCGGTTATTGTGTATTTTGAAAAGAAATATGGATTATTAGAGATTAAATGAATAATATGTAATGCTTATTAAAAAGTAGTAGGTTCCTTTAGAAATTATGGAAAAAGGAGAATTATATAGGGTAAAAGACATGTTATTCTATATCAAATTAAAATATATTTTCCTAGAAATAAGATAAGAATTTCTTTGAGGAGTGTATTTGAAAATTGAGAAAAAAGAATTTGTATGAGAAGATTTTTTTAGGAAATAAAAAATTTATGGTTTGACTCTTCATAGAGTACTAAAATGCTTTTCAAAAATCAAAACAAACAGAACTTGTTTTTCAATCTAAAATTAAAAAAAAAAAAAAAGTATAAAAAAAAAAAAAAAAGATATGATATCCTTTAGTCATAGATTTACACAAGAGTTGCAAATTTTGGGTAGAGAGCTGTGGTGAGTGAATCTTTTTCCCCTATATTGTAACTTAGTCATTGTTGAACAGTATTTAGACCAGTTTTGCCAGTGGCCTACTACTTTCATAGTCCAACAAAACTACACAACTGTATAACCCAACTCCACAGTCACTTTCTTGGGGCAATGAGCTTTGAATCAAAAATGATTCATATTGGGAAAATTCATCAACTCTACATAATGAACAATTACGTATTCCACCACAAACAAAACTGAAAAACAGAGTTCTCCAAAATTCTAAAACCCTGCATTCATGGATCTCACCAGCAACAACTACTTAAGGGTAAAGCTAAAACTCTTCAAATTTCTCTTTTTTTTAACTAATGATGTGTTTTTTGAGATAAAGTTTACATTTTGTGATGTGGGTTTTGGTTTTCTTGATTTAGGAAGCAACATTGGATGGGAACAATGGGTTTTTCAAGAATGGGACAAAGAACCCATTTTTAGATACTTTTGTTGACCCTCTTTGTAAGTTGAATCTCAAAGAAACCTCTGAGTTTGCCAAGTCATTTCCTGTGGGAAACAATGGCACAGAGAACAGAACATTTCTTGAAATTTCTTCCGAGAGAGGTAAAGATAATGGGGTTAATTTAGTCCCAAAGAGAAACGTTGAAGCTCCACCTACTCCTGGAAGGCCTATTTTTAGTTTTAGTAATGGTGGTTTTTTAAGAAAAAGCTTTCCTTCAAAATGGGATGATGCAGAAAAATGGCTTGTTAATGGGAGTTCTTGTAATGATTCTCCTTCCCAAAATCATGCTTTATTGAAGCCATTTGAGTCCTCTAAAATGTTCTCCAGACAATGCAGTGGGTACAAGCCACAGTTGGGTGATGACTTTGCTGAAAAATCAAGGCTTATTGAGGAGAAAGTTTCAAAAGTGTTTTCAACTGTTAATGGTGTTTCACTTTCAACTTCAGCAGATGTGCTTCTAAAAGGTGAGAAGCTTTTTCCCCAAAAAAAATTTTGTGCTTTTTTAATTTTCTAAAAGCCTTTTTGTGCTGATATTTAGCTATGGCCCATGTGTTTAGATTATGTTTGTTTGCTCTTATGTGAAAGCTACTTGTTTTTTGGTTTCCTAGTATTGAAATGTTGTTAATGAACTATTTCAATTTTATTTAATGGACATCTTAGAGTGTAACACCTTTTTTTGATATTTCAAGATTCTTTGATGTATTATGAAAAAAAATAGAAAGTTGCAAATTTGTTTTGACATTCATCTAATTGTAATGGCGAAAAGGTATGGGGATATTAGTGTTATTCAACACTAATCATGTCGATTTTTCTTTGAAAATGCAGATAAATTCCCAAATCCCAAATTTGGAACCTCAGAGCCAATGCAAGAAGGGTTCCTCTTCGGAAACGCTGTCGAAAAATCTATGAACAACACAACCGGAGAAACATTACACGAAGTGAAACACAGAGACATAGGCACAGAAATGACCCCTCTTGGAAGCTCTACCACTTCAAGATGCCCTACCCCATTCAAAAGCACGTCCCCTGCACGCCACACGACTCCGGCTAATAGGTCGGGCCCACTAGCCCTCGATAGCTACGATAGCTCTAACTCAATGGACATAACACAATTGCAAGATTGTCATTTGGCAAAACTACATTTAGGATCGAGTTCTGTTACGTCAAATTGGAGCTCGAGAGAAGAGGAAGAGGAGGATGTGTCAAAAAGTTTGAGGCACTTTGAGATGAGTAGTGACTGTAGGAAAAGCGTTTCGGAGTCGAGAACTTGTTCGTGGGAGGAAGATGAGAAGACTAAGATCTGTCTTAGGTAATTAAAGATTATTCTTTTTTGAATGTGTTTTTTTCTTTTCAGAGAGGTGGATTTATATTTTGTTGGATTTTTAGGTACCAAAGGGAAGAAGCTAAAATTGAAGCTTGGGTGAATCTTCAAAGTGCAAAAGCAGAAGCTGAATCAAGAAAGCTTGAGGTACTACTTTCTCAACCATCTACATTGGAATTCAATTTTCCCATTATTGTTTGATATGATAATCATATTATACACATAACTACAATGATGAATTGGTATTAACTTTTAGGCACACCATTATCCTTCCTTTTGAAAATATTTTCATTCATCAAATGTAAGTTAAGGCTATGTTTGGTTCTTGGATTCAACTGGTCCATACCAATACCTATCAAATTCCCATTTTGCAAGGTTATTTCAGCTCCGTTTTTGCAACTCGAAAAATATTTCGACCTTTTTGAACCCCAAATCTTGAATTAAAATCTTTTGAAGAAGCATATACAATCACATCTTCAAGTACATATACTATAATTAATAGTTTATAGACAAATATGTTTACTTTTGACCATAGTTGGAGACTTTTGGAAGCTTATGTTTGGCTTCATGCACATTGAGCCACCCGCCAAACAAGAACACTCTTTTACTCCCCGTGCTTCTCTTCTTATCTCTTTTGCACATAAATCTATAATAAGCTCATTCTTATTTAAATTTATAAAATTAAAAGAAAGTCAAGAACTGTCAGCAGTTTGTATATTACTATAATATTTCATGCCTAACTTAACATTGGAAATTTGAAAATCATGTGAAGTAGTAGTGCAATTACAAAATTCCATGCAATTTATGCTATATAATATTCATATGTCCGTTTTAGTGAAGAAATAAAGTGATGGCTTTTCTATTCCAGTTTCATGTAAGATTTTGGTGTCACACTTATAAATTATAATCCATGAAAATGCATACAAATTTTAATAGACGATCTTTAAGCTCTAAAATCGAGATGGATATTCTATCCCACTTTCGTTTCACATTTTGGTGTCACGTATTTTCGTTGGTTAATTACATTATTTTCAGGTGAAGATACAGAAAATGAGATCGGATTTGGAGGAAAAGCTAATGAAGAGGATGGCGGATGTGCATAGAAAAGCCGAAGAATGTAGAGCTACGGCACAGTTTCAGCATTCGGAACAAATTCGAAAAGTGGGACAGCAAGCACGTAAGGTCTTGAACAAGAACAACAACTCACATTTCTCAGGACATAAGTCTGGTGGCTGTTTTCCTTGTAATAATCATCTTATTTAAATGAGAATTAGTAACATTAATTTTAACACTGCCGAGAATATCTTCGTTTAATGAGAAAAGGACAATGCATTGGTAGAATTTCATTGCATTGTCAAAATCTAAAATACATTGAGTACTTTTATCATTTTTCATTTTAGAAAGGGGGTTATTGAAATAGAGTGAAATTTGATTCAAGAGCATTCCCATCCATTGCGCAAAAAGCATTACAATTAATACACAATTAATTAAAATTTGTTAATATTACATTATCATTTCATTTCTAGCTAGTGGAAGGAACCAATTATTATAAAGTAGTGAATTAAGATTCGAATTCATGTTGTGAGAGGTTTTATTTGATTTGTTCGGATACGCCTCGAAAGGGAATAAATCCTTGGAAAACAATTACAATTTCATTTACCTATGCCCACATGTTTAATTTTTTTTCATAATTTATTGAACTACATTTTAGAAAGTATAAACATGGCACATTTAACTGCTCACTTCAAATGACCTTATCGAAAAAATAGTGTTATTAATATTAGTGTGCTTTACATTCGGACCCTTGAGGTTACTGTAATTGCATAAACCCTAGTGATTTCAAAAATTACAAGGACATTCATTAAGGAGGATTTTGGTAAAACATTTTCGAGGGATTGGGGTGGATACGGGGTTCTTGTAAGAATTGTTGACGTTGTAAGAGATGTTTTGATACACAGTCTAAATTTGAGGGGGTCTTCTTGTAATTTCTGAAATGTCAGAGAATTCCTTGTAAAACGACTAAATTTCAAGGGGTTCGATCGTAAAACACCTTTGATATTTTATTAATATTGCTAGATGAAAAAAAAAAGACCGTGAATAAATCTTAATTCATGTCTTGATAAATTTCAACGATAGTATCTGATAAATTAAGTAGAATAAAAATCTCAATAAATTGAATCAAATTCAAACAGAATTTGCATCAAAATCCGCAATTTTGACAGCCCTAGCTCGGTTAAAGCAAGAACTGTTGATTTTAACCCTTAACCATGTCCAATGTCCAGATTGTAAAACTGTAAAAAAATTCCAATTTGATTGTTGCGACTCGATCACAGTAAAAGAGAAGAACATTGTATGTATCGAGATCGAGACATGGTACTTCTATGTATATTGTTTGAATGTTAGCTAAAGGGACTGAATAACTAGCTACTTCTAGTGGAACTGTATTTACGTATGGAGATTTTAAAGCTTACACAAAACACGTGTCCAACTACTCAAATCTATGCAACATAAATTTGGACTTTTTCCCTGTAATAAATGAAAAAGAAAAGAAAAGGCTGCATTATTAACCTACAGCTGTCGAACCTTTCGTCCAAATAATTATGCATAACCAATGTTTTTAGAATTGGGTCGGACAGTGAATTGGTGAGTTAATTAACCACTAATTTTACTAATTGAATCGGATAACGTCATAATGATATATATATATATATATATAATTTTAAATATATACAATATGCATAAAATTTAAAAAAAAATCCTACATCTGATTAAAAATATACAAAAACTTAGAATATATTTACATTAAATCATATAATATTTGTCGAACTTATATCATAACATAATACGATACTAATTAGTAAACTCATATAAATATAATATGATTATATTTATTTACTTAAAAATATAAATTGTAAGTTAAAATATAACAAACTGATCAAAAATTAAAAAAAAAAGGATAATCAGAACCAGTTTGAACGACCGATTCATACTGATTTTTAAGGTCATTAGTTTTAGAGGGTTAACAAGACAGGACAGGCCTCCGGTTCGCGACCAAACCGTCCGATCCAATTCTAATAACATTGATATTAATTTGATTCACTAAAATGTATACACTAAAAATACTATTACGTATTTCTTAATTAACTTTAATAAATCGAAATTCATATCTGATTCACCAAAATATGATCATCAATAATATAAAAAAGACAATAAAAAAAATAACTTCTCAGATTTTCATGTTGCTTCGATTTTTATTTTTTAATCAGACCCATGATACATACAACCAAATATAAAATTAAAAAGTCATTTGTAATTTAAACAAGGTCATGGGAAAAGGAAAAGATAAAAAAATAAAAAATAGAAGAAATAAGAAATAAAATTAACCTAAATTTGGGCCCTAAATAATATACTACTATTTGTTACTTTGGAACAAGGTACACAGAATCTCCTTAGGAGTCAGTTGAAATTATCTCAATAGACGATAGATATGGGGCTAAGCTCAATAAACTTGAACCCCGGTAGATTTAGGCCCAACTTACCAAAATTGAAGCCCACAACCCAGTATTCTTACCGGGTAAACCGAATACCCGTTTAAGCTAGTCCTGCCTTGCTTGACAAGAAGGGCTCTGTAAAAACATCCAAAAAAATCTGAGGAATTTGCTTGCTCAAGTCAAGTTTGTGAGATTTTCAGATCCTTTTCTATTTATTATTTATTTTCGACATAGCTCAAAAATAAATTCCAGTTTCATCTGAATATCATAGTTTATCTTTCCGCAGGAAATTATACAGCCCTAGTTCACCAAATCGAAAATGTTCCTAACAAGGTAAATCTAAATCGCATTTAACGCCAAAACCCTAGGGTTTTCCTGAGTTTTTTTGGCAGTATTTCTGAATTTTACCTGTTAAAATGCTTTTTTCTGAAGGACTGAGTATGATAGAGGAGTGAATACCTTCTCTCCGGAAGGTCGATTATTTCAAGTTGAATATGCAATTGAAGCTATCAAGGTGATTATCTTATTGAGAAAATGTACTTTTGTGTATGCATTTTGTGTGATTTCTTTTCAAAATTTGTGGTGTGTTTATGTGTGTTTGTTTTTAGCTGGGCTCGACTGCAATTGGGATAAAGACTAAGGAAGGAGTGGTTCTTGCTGTTGAGAAGCGCATTACATCTCCACTCTTGGTATGTTTATTATCCATTTTCTGTTAATTTTTATCCTCATTTGAAGGTTTCATTCAGTTCTAGTGACTGAATTTTGGTAGACCCCTTTCCTTGAGCTGTTACCGTTGTTTGGTCTCTCTATAATTGTATGCAAACAAATGTTATTGAGCATAGGTAAAACTTATGAAATGTCAAAAATATAGGAATCTGTATTCTAGCTTTAGTGATAAAAATTTACTTGTCAATTAGATTGTCTGATAGCGGACCTATTGATTTAAAGTTATACTCTCCACAATTAGGATCTCGGGATGGATTAGGTTGTCCTGGCCCTTTTACCTGGCCATCTTTTGACACCTGCTAGATTGCTTACTCAAAAACTGTTAAAACAGTTATTTGTAATAGAGGCCATCATTGATGATCAAATGCTTTGTTTCATGTTTTGATCAAGCATCATGTTTATTGCTCTCAGGAGCCTAGCAGTGTGGAGAAAATTATGGAAGTTGATGAACATATTGGCTGTGCCATGAGTGGCTTAATTGCTGACGCCCGTACACTGGTGGAACATGCTCGAGTTGAAACTCAGGTACTTTCAGGCTGTAACCTTTGTTACCTTTCGCAGGCTGATATTGCTTTGGTTCGATTAATTGCTAATATGACACTTTTGCATCCTTTAGAATCATAGGTTCTCATATGGTGAGCCAATGACTGTTGAGTCCACTACGCAAGCTCTCTGCGATCTTGCCTTGCGATTTGGTGAGGGGGACGAGGAATCAATGGTTAGTATCATTTCACCTACCTGCAAATATCTGTCAAGATGCATTTGGTCCAAGAATAATATTATTTCATTTTGCATAATCGATGTGAACATCATTTTTTAATATTCCAAGTTTCTTGCCTTGAAATGCTTAAAGTTAGAGTTGATTTGATGCATTACTCTCCATGCTACGATCTTGCCCGTATACTTTTTACAACTTGTATCCTCAGGAGATGCTACTGTAATTAAAATACTACTCCATGCATAATTGGTGTCTCCAAATGTCTTTCCATTTTGTACTAAATTCTCCAAGGAGCTTCATATTTTTATATGCCTCACTGGGGACAAGTTGTGGAGCTGTGGTATAAAAGTTGCACATAGTTGAGATGTAGTGAATTTTAAAAAGCATTACTTGTATTGATGTACTTTGAGCTGGCTATGCTCCATTTCCTTTTTGTATTTGTTTTTAGAAGCTTGCTGTAAAATTCTAAATGTCATATTTCAGAGTACCTGACTCATGGTTCACTCAATATTTGGCTGGCTTGAGATTTATAATTAATGTTTTTTCTTTCTAATTGAATCTTTTATTTTATGCAGTCAAGACCATTTGGTGTTTCACTTCTCATTGCTGGTCATGATGAGAATGGTCCTAGCTTGTAAGTAATCTTCATTCTTAACTTGGTCAAGGTATACCTGACCATTCCCTAATTTGTTTTTCCATACAAAGCCACATTGTATGTTACACAAATCCAATAAGCAATGAAGTTTTCTAACTATTAAACTTACTGAACCTATATGAAAAAAGGACTGTTAGAGCTTTCTGAAGGCTGAATCACATAATTCAAGCTATCCAACCGAGAAAGAAAATTGCAAATCAAATAGTAATAAATGCCGAATATTGCCTTCAGTATTTGTGGAGTTCTGGCATGATTGTAGATGTACCGTCGCAGTATAAGGGAATTTTTGTGGTTTATTGTCTAATAGACATGTTAATTATTTTATCGATTCTAAACAAATCCTACTTATATCTTTTGAACTTATCTTTCTAAGAAACCTCCAGGAATTCACATTCTCATTCAAATTGAATTTCATTCCTTGTTAATTATGTTTTTGAGCCATCCTGTGGGGTTTGCCAATAATGTGAAGATATCTGATGCACCATCCATTTTCCAGTGAGCTGTTTCTGTTAACTTATGTGGCGTTTATGACTTCGAAGTTTGCTTGTGCTAGACTAATTAAACTCTAGTTGATATAGGCTGGATACAGCTTCCCATATCTGTGGCGTTACAACTTTAAAAATTGGTGTTGTTGAAGGGTGCTTAAATTCATTACACAAGGTTTTTTTGCCGAACGGTATCCTAAAGATTCCTACACATGTAATGATATAAACACACTATTATTACCTAGGGCAATACCTGATCATCGAAGTCAGAATCAGAATATTGAGATAGAAGTATTTTTCTTGAATTTCGTCCTGAATAGACTTAAATGATTTCTGGTCCTTTCGTCTATTCACCTAAATGGGATTTGTCTTGCACAGGTACTACACCGATCCTTCTGGCACGTTCTGGCAATGCAATGCAAAAGCCATTGGGTCAGGTTCTGAAGGTGCTGACAGCTCTTTGCAGGAGCAGTATAACAAGGTATCCATCCTATTGTTTCTCCAATTCCTGGGAGCCTAAACCTAATATGCTAGATTTTTTGTTGCACTAAGAATTTACATCTCTGAACCATCAACACAAGTCCTTCATAGCTTGTTTGTATTGAGTATCCACCTGAGTCAAAACGTGAAATATTTATGGTCTGTTTTTGTTTGCATGCTTTCAGGATCTAACTCTGAAAGAAGCCGAAACCATTGCGCTGTCCATCTTGAAGCAAGTTATGGAGGAAAAGGTATTTTGAAGAGATAAACATACAATATAATTTATGCTCGATTTTTCATTTTATATGATTTATTTTCAGTGCATTAGACCTTACCTTTACTATTAATGCCAGGTTACTCCCAACAATGTTGATATCGCAAAGGTATCACCGACATACCATCTTTACTCCCCATCGGAGGTTGAAGCAGTCATTAGTCGCCTATGAGAAGAGTTTGTTCCATTTTCCATCCTTTGCCGTTATCCATATTCCTCTTGTTTTAGTGCATGAACATAATTTGTACTACTGCTAAAAGATGCTCTGGCAATATCAAATTCGGACAAGAAAACTCTCCTGATAAGTGTGTTAAACCTTTTTATCAGTTAAATACATTTAGAAACTACTTTCTGACATAATCCGGTGAAGCTTATTCCGTATAAATGTTATGTATCCTAGCACGATGCATATCTGCAACATATATTCACCCGTTAAAGAATTCAGAGCTGAAAATATAGTAGGAAAAATTCCAGATGATTGCGGTTGTCTGGACAGCAATTTTATCACATACTTGAATTGCAATGTATGATTGAGAAATCATTCTGACTTTTTTATTTTTCAATGAACCAAAGTTACCAAACTATTCATTTGATTTAATATGATTTGTGTTTAAGTATTTTTATTGACTTATTGGTGTTAACTTAAAAAACTATTGAACAATAAATTAAATTCAAGTACAAAATTCAAATGAAGTTTTATCTGTTGAACAACAAATTATATTCAACAGATTCATTCTTTGGATGATTAAATCAAGTAGTTGAATTGTTGAATAGTACTTGTAAGAATTGTTGTTGTAAGAGGTGTTTTGGTGCATAGTCTAAATTAGAGGGGATCTCTTTCTAATTTATGAAATGTCAGAGAGTTCATTGTAAAACAATTAAACTTCTAGGGGTTCGATCGTAAAATACCTTTGATATTGTTTTATCAAAATTGATTAATATTGTTAGATATCATAAATAAATCTTAATTCATGTCTTGAGAAATTGATACCGAACAGTACAAATATTGTTTTCAAGGATTGTATCAAATAAATTGAAAAGAATAAAAATCTCAATAAATTGAGTTAAATTCAAACTGAATTTGCATCAAAATCCACAACCTTGACAGCCCTAGCTAGGTTGAAACATGCACTGTTGATTTTAACCCTTAACCATGTCCAGATTGTAAAGCTGTAAAAAAATTCCAATTTGATTGTTGGGACTCGATCACAGTAAAAATAGGGCCTGACAAAAAAACAACGCCAAAGCAGAAAGAGACGAACAATTAATTGTATATATCGAGATCGTGAGAGATTAGTACTTCTATGTATTTTGTTTGAATTTTAGCTAAATGAACTGAATAATAACTTAGCTACTACTCTGAATGGAGATTGTAAAGCTTACACAAAACATTTCCATCTACTCAAAACTCTGCAACATAAATTTGGACTTTCTCCCCGTAATTAATGAAAGGGTAAATTACGAATACCCCCTTCAGGTATGACTTAATTACAAAAATCCCCCTCACGTATTGGGTATTACGAAAATCTCCCTCAGGTTTGTCACCTTCTTACAATTAACCCCTTGCTCCTAAAATGTTTCAATTTTACCCTTGAAAGTTATTTGTAATGTTTATAATATATTATAAATTTTAAAATTTGGGTGTTAATTGTTATATATTGTAAATTATAAAAATAATAATCATATATTTACCACCAAAATAATTGATATAATTTATAATTAACCCATAAATTTCAATAAATATTTCAATTTATAATACAATATAAACTTTAATAAACTAAAATATCTTATTTATAAAAAAATATTATTTTATTAAATATACTATTTTATAAAATAAATTCATTCAACTAATGTGTAAACAATTTGTTCATATTTATAAAATAAATTATTAAAATTCTATTTAATTTAATGTTTTGCAATTTAAATTGCTAATATATATAAATATTTTTTTGCAATATTTATTAAAACTTATGGGCAATTATAAATTTTATCAATTATTTTGGTAGTAAATATATAATTATCTTTTTTCTAATTTATAAGATATAATAATTAGCACCCAAGTTTTAACATATATGAGACATTACAAACAATACAAATAACACTCAAGGGCAAAAATGAAACATTTTAGGGGACAAAGGGTTAATTATAAGAAAGTCACAAACCTGAGAGGGATTTTTGTAATACCCAATATGTGAGGGTAGTTTTTGTAATTAGACCTTACCTAGGAGGATATTCGTAATTTACCCTAAATTAAAAGGCTGCATTAACCTGGAGTCTTTTGTCCAATAATAATGATTAATATTTGTCTAATATATTACTTGATTTAATCATATAGTATCAAAGGCATCTCTAATGATTAGAGGGACATATTATAGAGGTATGTAAAAGAGGGGAAAAAAAACTCTAATGACTAAAGGGGAAAGAGAGAGGGACCTTTGAGGAGGCCTGGGGGAGGAGGAGGGAGAGATGACTAAAAAACTAGGAGATTCCCTTCTAGGATATGAGTTTGATAGAATGAACAATTAGAGATGACTAAAAAACTAGGAGATTCCCTTCTGAATCATTCGAGATGACCTAACTTGATTCACTAAAACCTATAAACTAAAAATACTACTCCGTACTTCTTTATTAACTTTAATAAATCGAAATTCATCTTTGATTAACCAAAATATGATTAATTTTCTAATTCTTCAATGTTATGCAAAAGACAAAAAAAAAAAAAAAAATACTTCTCAAATTTTCATGTTGCTTCGATTTTTATTTTTCTAATCAGACCCTTGATACATACAACCAAATATAAAATTGAAAAGTCATTTGTAATTTATAAATGATCATGGGAAAAGGAAAAAAATAAAAAATAGAAGAAATAAGAAATAAAATTAAACTAAATTTGGGCCCATAATAATGAGATATTGTTTAGTGTAACCATTGCATCACGTCATCAAGTACACGTGGTGCAACACACCAATACACTTGAGATATGTGGAGTGATCACATCACCCATGTTCTGAAAATGTGAACACAATTTTTTGAAATTCTATTTTTTGGGAACATGGTCAAAATATGAGATAATGTAAATTATCACTCTACATGTCCCATATATATTAATGAATTATACCACATGTACTTGATAAGATGCAGCGATTGCACTAAATAATCTCTCATTATTACTTTGGTTCAATGTCAACAGAATCTCCTAAATTTCTGAAATTCATTTTGGGCCAAATGCATTAATTCTGAGTCCGTTGAAAATATCTCAATAGACGATAGATATGGGGCTAGGTCCAATAAACTGAACCTGGTATATTTAGGCCCAACTTACCAAATGGAAGCCCACAACCCAGTATTCTTACCGGGTAAACCGAATACCCGTTTAAGCTAGTCCTGCCTTGCTTGACAAGAAGGCCTCTGTAAAAATATCCAAAAGAATCTGAGGAATTTGCTTGATCTCTGTCTTCTTCATTATTCAAGTCAAGTCTGTGAGATTCAGATCCTTTTCTATTTATTATTTATTTTCGATTTAGCTTACGCATAAATTCCAGTTTCATTTGAACATCATAGTTTAAAATATCATAGTTTATCTTTACGCAGGAAATTGTACAACCCTAGTTCACCAAATCGAAAATGTTCCTAACAAGGTAAATCTAAATCGCATTTTATTGCCAAAACCCTAGGGTTTTTCGTTAGTTTTTTTGGCAGTGATTTCTGAATTTTATCTGTTAAAATGCTTTTTCTGAAGGACTGAGTATGATAGAGGAGTCAATACATTCTCTCCAGAAGGTCGATTATTTCAAGTTGAATATGCAATTGAAGCTATCAAGGTTATTATTTTATTGAGAAAATGTACTTTGGTGTATGCATTTTGTGGGATTTCTGTTCAAATCTGTGGTGTGTTTATGTGTGTCTGTTTTCAGTTGGGCTCGACTGCAATTGGGATCAAGACTAAAGAAGGAGTGGTTCTTGCTGTTGAGAAGCGCATTACATCTCCACTCTTGGTATGTTTATTATCCATTTTCTGTTAATTTTTATCCTCATTTGAAGGTTTCATTCAGTTCTAGTGACTGAATTTTGGTAGAACCGTTTCCTTGAGCTGTTGCCTTATTTTGATCTTTCTACAATTGTATGCAAATAAATGTTTTGGAGCATAGCTAAAACCTATTGGGAGTGAATGAAATTTCAAAAATATATTTCCTTTCTGTATTCTAGCTTTAGTGATAAGTATTTACTTGTCAGTTAGATTTTTCTGATAGCGGACCCAATGATTTCAAGTTAATATTCACCCCGATTAGGATCTCGGGATGGATTAGGTTCTCCTGGCCCTTTCACCTGGACATCTTTTGACACCTGCTATATTGTTTACTCAAAAACTGTTATTTGTAATAGAGGCCATCATTGATGATCAAATGCTTTGTTGCATGTTTTGATTAAGCATCATGTTTATTGCTCGCAGGAGCCTAGCAGTGTGGAGAAAATTATGGAAGTTGATGAACATATTGGCTGTGCCATGAGTGGCTTAATTGCTGATGCCCGTACACTGGTGGAACATGCTCGAGTTGAAACTCAGGTACTTTTAGGCTGAAACATGCTGATATTGCTTTGGTTCGATTAATTGCTAATATGACACTTTTGCATCCTTTAGAATCATAGGTTCTCATATGGCGAGCCTATGACTGTTGAGTCCACTACGCAAGCTCTCTGTGATCTTGCCTTGCGATTTGGTGAGGGGGACGAGGAATCAATGGTTAGTATCGTTTCACCTTCCTACAAATATCTGTGAAGTTGAAGTATCAGTTGGTCCAAGAATAAAATTGTTTCGTTTTGCATAATCGGCATGAACATCATTTTTTAATATTCCAAGTTTCTTGCCTTGAGATGCTTAAACTTGGAGTTGACTTCATGCATTACTCTCGATGCTATGATCTTGCCTGTATACATTATTACAACTTGACTTCCGGAGATGCTACTGTAATTAATATACTATTCCATACATAATTGGTGTCTCCAAATGTATTTCCATATTGTACTAAATTCTTCAAGGAGCTTCATATTTTTATATGCCTCACTGGGGACAAGTTGGTATATAAGTTGCACATAGTTGTAATGAATTTTAAAAAGCAATATTTGTATGGCTATACTTCATTTTCTTTTTATGTTTGTTTTTAGACACTTGCTGTAAAAATCTAAATGTCATATTTCAGAGTAGCTGACTCATGGTTTACTCAATATTTTCTTTTGTGCCGGCATGAGATTTTGAATTAAAGTTTTTCTTTCTAATTGAATCTTTTATTTTATGCAGTCAAGACCATTTGGTGTTTCACTTCTCATTGCTGGTCATGATGAGAATGGCCCAAGCTTGTAAGTAATCTTCATTTTTAACTTGGTCAAGGTATACCTGACCATTCCCCAATTTGTTTTTCCATACATAGCCACATTGTATGTTACACCGATCCAATAAGCAATGAAGTTTTCTAACAATTAAACTTACTGTATCTATATGGAAAAAAGGACTGTTAGAGCTTTCTGAAGGCTGAAACACATAATTCAAGCTATCCACTCGAAAAAGAAAATTGCAAATCAAATAGTAATGAATGCCGAATATTGCCTTCAGTATTTGTGGATTTCTAGCATGATTGTAAATGTACTGTTCAATAGCAGGGAATATTTTGCTTTAATGTCCAATAGACATGTTAATTATTTTATTGTTTCTAAACAAATACTACTTATGTCTTTAGAATTTATCTTTCCCAAGAAGCCTCCACGAATTCGCATTCTCTTTAATATTGAATTTCGTTCCTTGTTAATTGTGTTTTTAAGTCATCCTGTGGGGTTTGCCAATAATGTGAAGATATCTGATGCACCATCCATTTCCCAGTGAGCTGTTTCTGATTACTCATGTTATGTGGCTTTTATGACTTTAAAGTTTGCTTATGTAGGATAATTAAACTCTAGTCACATAGGCTGGATACAGCTTCCCATATCTGTGGCGTTGTAACTTTAAAATTGTGTGTTGTTGAGGGTGCTTAAATTTATTTATTCACAAAGTCTTTTTGCTGAACCGTATCCTAAAGCCTCCTACACATGTAAACCACTATTATTACTCAGGGCAATACCTGGTCATCGAAGTCAGAATCAGAATTCTTGAATTTCTTCCTGAATAAAATAAAATGATTTCTTGTCCAATCGTCAATTCACCTAAATGGGTTTTGTCGTGCACAGGTACTATACCGATCCTTCTGGCACATTCTGGCAATGCAATGCAAAAGCCATTGGGTCAGGTTCTGAAGGAGCTGACAGCTCTTTGCAGGAGCAGTATAACAAGGTATCTATCCTATTGTTATTCCTATTCCTGGGACCCTGATCCTAATTTGCTAGATTTTTTGTTGAACTACGAATTTACATCTCTGAACCATCTACACAAGTCCTTCATAGTTTGTTTGTATTGGGTATTGATTCTCCAATTCCTGGGAGCCTAAACCTAATCTGCTAGATTTTTGTTTAACTACGAATTTACATCTCTGAACCATCAACACAAGTCCTTCATAGCTTGTTTGTATTGAGTATCCACCTGAGTCAAAACGTGAAAAATTTATGGTCTGTTTATGTTTGCATGCTTTCAGGATCTAACTCTGAAAGAAGCTGAAACCATTGCACTGTCCATCTTGAAGCAAGTTATGGAGGAAAAGGTACTTGCAGAGATAAACATACAATATAATTTATGCTCGATTTTTCATTTTATATGATTTCTTTTCTGAGCATTAGACCGTACCTTTACTATTAATGCCAGGTTACTCCCAACAATGTTGATATCGCAAAGGTATCACCAACATACCATCTTTACTCCCCATCGGAGGTTGAAGCAGTCATCAGTCGCCTGTGAGAAGAGTTTGTTCCAATTTCCATCCTTTGCCGTTACCCATATTCCTCCTGTTTTAGTGCTTGAACACGTTTTGTACTACTGGTAAAAGATGCTTTGGCAATATCAAATCCGGACAAGAAAACTCTCCTGATAAGTGTGTTAGGCCTTTTTATCAGTTAAATATATTTAGAAACTACTTTCTGACTTAATCCGGTGAAGCTTATTTCATAGAAATGTTAAATGTTTTCATAGCTCGACATATATCTGCAACATATTTTCACCCGTTAAAGAATTCAGAGCTGAAAATATAGTAGAAAAATTCCAGATGATTGCGGATATCTGGCCAGCAATTTTATCACATACTTGAATTGCAATGTATGATTCAAATGTTTGGTTCAACAGATAATACTTCATCTGAATTCAAATTCTCTCCAAACTCTTGATTGAAAAACTATTGAACAATAAATTATATTCAAGTACCAAATTCAAATGTACAACTAATGTAGAACAAAGAACAAAGGGTAGTTTTTGAGACATTTGGAATTGTGGAAGAAGTTTTTATTTGATCGGCACGAGTTCAACCAGAGGATACAAATTAGGGCTGTCAATGGGGCGGATTTCAATCCGGGTCCGATCCGAATCCGGTCCGATTTATTAGGATAATTGTCTGATTAGTGATCCGATGGACCTGATCCGATTAAGAAGATCCGTAATCCGAATTATATGGAGCGAAGACGGATCTAGGCTGATCCGATCTGTTACATATCCGTATCCGATATATATTACTATATGTTGTTTATATATTATGTATTTAAATAAAAATAAAAATAAAACTATCTATGTTCCACTAAAATCTTTAACTATATTAAAAATAATTTTAAAAAGAAATGCATGAGAGATGTTGGTGGACTGACCAGATAACTAATTGGGTCTACAACATATTAATTTATACTATTTAATAAGAAAAATCAAACCATAACCATTCATCCTTCAATTTTTATCTTCTCTTCCATTTCTCAATATTAGGTTTTCTTCTTCTTTGTCCCAGTTTATATCTTTTTTACTTATATTTTTGTTTATTATTTTGTTCTAATTTTTATCGTTTATATTTGTCCATCATATTCCATCTTCTACAATTTTTAGGCAATAGTTTCGATGAAGTAAGTAAAATTTTATATTTTTAATTCATGATGGTGGAATCTGCAAGTGATTTGGAGGAAAACGGAAAAAAAAAATTAGCTTGCTAAATGGATCCGGATAATTTATCCGGATCCGGGATATCCGCCGGATTCGGATCCGGTTGCTAATATTCCAGATCCGAGCGAATCCGGATCCGGATCCGGACAGAAGAAATGGAAATCGGACTCGAATCCGGATCTCCCTTGATCCGGTCCGAGTCCGACCCATTGACAGCCCTAGATACAATCATGCAACATTCTGATCCCAACCCAAAACCGATGTAGGCCTTTTCTTTTGACTTGGCATGATATTAGTTTTTTTTGTTTTTCTCTTAAATGACTAATTGGTGTTGGTAAATCTAATAAGTTTCTTTTATCTCAAAAAAAAAAAAAAAAATCTAATAAGTTTCTTAATAAATCAAAGCAAAATTGCAGAAAACGTCCCAAATTAATTAGTGATTTTGGATTTTCTTTTCAAATTATACTACCTCATTGAATTTCATCCTGCAATTTAATATTTTTTTTGGAATATCGTCCCACCTTTAATTATGAGACGAAAATTGCGCATGCGTCCGTTAAATTGTCACATGGCTGCTTACAAGTCATGACGTGACAAATTTTAGCATGAACAATTATACAATATTGCAGAATTCGTCTCAAACTAATTACGAGATTGAACCGTCATTCATTAAATTACAAATTTAATATTGAGAATAAATTCAAGCAAAATAGTGAATTCCGGGACGAAATTCGGTGAGTTAATATAGTTTGCGACGAAAAATCAAAATTAGTAATTAGGACAATAGTTTAAAAAAATATTAAATTATGGAACGAAATTCGGTGAAGTGAGATAGTTCAAAGCGAAAACTCAAAATCACTAATTAGTTTGAGACGTTTTTTGCAATTTTTCCATAAATCAATCAAGGTTCTAGTTGAAATTGAATTCAGTAATTCAGTAGTTTCCTGAAGGTCAGTAGATGGAAGGAGTTCAAAGTTTATAGATACATGCTAATCCCATTTGTTTTTATAATAGAATAGTTTTAATTAAACCAATTCAATTATTTCTTTCCGAGATGTTGAAGACAATCTTTAGCTTAATTCTTCACGAAATCAAGTGCTTCAGCTCCATCTCAGACTCGATTTCAAATCATTTTAGCTAGTTTTAAGCAACTATAATTCACAATGTGTTACTAAATAATTCTATTTTATTTAGGTTACGGAATGCAAATGCAAATTTGATTAGGCCATTATTATCATCATTAGTGTGTATTCACTTAATTTAATATGAACGAACTACAACCACGAAAATTCATCTTTCAAAAGAAAAGTCTCACATTTTCAGCAGCTTGGCAAAGTGCACAATTCTCTCTAGTCTCGATAAATGCTAAAAATATTAAAAGTGCAGTACTGTTCAAAGAAGACGATATCAACCCGAATATTCCTACTGCTTATTCTCGAGAAAACCATTGCAGGGTGATGGTGTACTCAATCACGGAATTCATCCATGAACTCTTTGTGGAATTTGGTGAAAAGAGAGACGACTGCTTCTATTCTATCCTCCTGAGGTAATATCGTGCTCCTTACATGCCATGTTCCAGGAACCTACATTCAACGAAGAACATCACAATTAGCTAAAATGTAAAAAAAAGCTCATTTCAATGGAGATTTGGTGGTCCTTTATTTAACGGGGTTACCTGTCCAAAGCCAGAACCAGGAACGAATACTATTCCGGTAGCTTCAAGGAGACGACTAACATAATACGTATCCGGTGCTTTGTTAACAGATTTCGCTGCTTCTATTGCTTTCTTTGGCAAAAGAATCCGAGGGAAAAGGTACATTGCTCCTTCTGCCCTGTTGCATGTTACTCCCTCTAAACTGTTAAATGCTGCTTCCAGTTTCTGAAGACCAACAAAAATGGTAAGAAGTGTTCAATAGAAGAGAACAACTGCAGAATTAACGTACAAGTAAGATTTTTAAACCTCGAATGAAAGGGACTAACCTTGGCTCGCCTTGCCATGGAGGATAGAATTCCATCTTTCTCTGCGGTATAAGACTCGTAGGACTCATCTCCCACCTGCACATATTAAATAAACAATGTAAAAAAGAGGAACCAAGTAGAAGGGTCTGAATGGACAAAACAGCATATAGATATCATATAATTTTATGGAAGATATGAGGGAGTTCACATTAATAGAAATATGGAAAACGACTATTTAAATAAAAAAAGCTAACCTTTGGAGGGTTCATGATAAGGCTTGCAAGAATCTGACCAGATATGTTAGAGCAAAGATTCACTGATGCCACTTTGTATATCTGCTGCCTAACTTCAGGACTGAAACCAGTGATCTCCATGTAACCTCCTCTTTTTCCACATTCTCCATAATAACCTGACAGCACGACGAAATACATATTTATTTACTTTTATCGAGTTCTTCAAATCATAACTACCTCAGATATAAGAATAGGAATAACATACCTTTGGATATGGACTGGAAAGATACTAAGGAGATATCTTTCTCGCCATAACCCATTGACCGGGCAACTTTCTTGAAAGAGTGAAACTGCTTGTCAGGCACATAAATGTTTTCTTGGTACACCTGCAGAGGGAAAACCAACATCAAAATCTGAAATTAATGATACCGAGTCCATTCAGTAGTATTGTAGTTTCGGTTACTATTAACTCTAAAATAGTTTAATGGGCAACTAAATTTTCAGGAACAAAGTACAACACTTCAAATAGATTTCAGACTTTTGAGGAATCTAGTCACCTCATCAGCTAAAAGAACAAGGCCTTCTTTCTTGCAGAAGTCCACAATTTGCCGTTGGTTGTCCTCAGCCAAAACCTGTAGATGAAACATTTAAATGTTCAAATTTTGAAAGCTAGTCGTAAATTGAAAACCAGTCGTGAAAGAAATATTAAGAATGCAGAAATGAAATGTTATCGACTTAATCAACCTTAAGAAACTGCTAATTGTTTACCTGCCCTGTAGGATTGCCAGGATTTATAACCACCAAGGCCCTAACATTAATACCATTCGATCTGGCTGATTCCAACTGGTTCTTCAGCTCAGAGATCTCCATTCCCCATCCTTTCGCTTCATCAAGATAATAAGGAACCTGGAAACAATATAATACTGTAATATAAGAACCTTCATAATGTGCAATCCTGCAAAACTATGCTGGAGGAAGTGATAATAATTCATTCTTGTTGTGTATTAATATTTAACTAAGCTCATCGAAGTAACAAAATTCTATTTTGTATAATACATACAAGAGTGCCTCCATGGAGAGCAATTGAAGCGGAATAAAGAGGGTACTGAGGAATGGGACAGAAAATGCCATCATTCTTCGACCGTATCAATAGCTGCATCATCATATGTACCTGGAAAACGAATGGGGATGTTATACATAGCCGGAATTGATTCCTTACTCTTTTTTTTAATCTCCAGAGTTATAACTAGAAACGGCATAATGAATATACAGCTGGGCTAGCGCCATCTGTCAAGAAAATATCATTTGGATCAGCTGGGAATCCATCACGAGCTTCAATGCCAGCAGCAATTGTATCACGTAGTCCTTTAATACCCTGGTTAAACAGAATAGCAGCAAAAATTAAATACATCTGAAAATCAGACCTAAATACTCATCAGTAAGGTTTCAAGAGAGGATTTCATTACCTGACTGTGACTATATGCACCAGTAGCTCTTCCAGGAATCTGATCTAGGATCTGAAATGCCCGTTCTATGGAATCCGCACTACATAAATCAGAAGCAAGAGAAGTTGGAGTTATTACCAACAAATACCGGACCAGTGTTGATGTATATCAGAAAGCTTTAAACACAGCTTCCAAAATGGAAGTACTCTATATATTCACATTCCAACAACACTCCAGTACCTATAACTAGATCAGATCTATTGACATCATGCTGATAGGGCATTCGAGATTCTAGATACAAGCATACTCCTACCTATTATTTATTTACATATGACGATATTTACCCATATAACATGGTGAGTTTAAAGAGCACTTCTTCTATATACAGGCATTACTCCTCCCTATTATTTCCTTTTGCTCATGCAGATACAATAGAGTCTCTGTTTAAGTTCAAGATCACAGTGTGAATCACTAGAGGCTTTTAGAGGGGTACAAAAAATGTTGGCTTTCTTGTTACTTTTATATGAACTACATGACTTGAAAGACTAACCCTTCCAATAATATTAAGATTCATTTTCTTGTGTACATGGTTTGAAACAACTGTAGCATTTCCAGTTTAAGACTAAAAAAATGCAACTTACATAGCTATAGAAAAAAAATCCACACACATTATGCATATTTTAGATATACAATTTGGCCTACATTACCTAAATAAGCCCTGTGTTTCCGACCTATCCAAAATAGCAGGATGATCGCACAAAGCAAGGACCTGAAATGAGAAATTAAAGATGTTAGAAGCAAAGCTTATTAGAAAAGTTTCCCCAGTATATTGCTGCACTAGTGCATCACACACCTCTCTAAAGAAAGTGATTGGCTGCTGGCCGAGGGAATGAGGATTTCCAATATTGCAATACAGGATCTGCAGAAACAAGGAGAAGGCATAATGGAAAGATTATATTTTGATAATTCAAATTCTACACAAGCAATCCTAATTCTAGAGAGAATCACAAGTCCCATTAAGAAGCATTGCTGTTGTTCCAACAAAGAGTTCTTCTGGCATTAATCATGAATGGGATGCGCATACGCATAAACCTTCCCAAGTGTTAGATGCTCATGTTTAAAAATACTCATATGCACTTAAAAAGAAACCACGGAGCACCACATTTTTTTTTCGAGCAGGGCACCTGACCAATATTACTTCTTCATCTCTTGTAACCACTAATATGGTTTCTATAAGTTTCTAGAAAAGGTTGGAAAATATATATTCTCAAAACTTATAATATTAATGCTTCAAATTTAATATTAATCAATGTATACACAATGTTATTGGTCCTATTGGACTTTCATCTTTACTTCTCAGAAGGATACCACATGCGGGTTAAATGAAAAACTTTTTAACTAATGAATTTGGTACCTCATCAAAAGGATGTGAACCCGGGTTATCCTTCAATTCCTGTTGTAACCTCTGTAAAAAGAAAACATGTTATACGATTCACAATAAGGAATAAAACAAAAAAGGCCTTAAGTTCGGAAAGAAAATTCAGATAATGCATAACAAATACAAAATGCAAGATCAATTACCTGAGCAAGGGTGACAACTTCTCCCCGGACTGCATATTCGCACTCCAAAACCTGGAAAATAAGTTTGATAACTCATAAGAGGGAAGAGTTAAAAAATGCCAAAATTAAGGGCCAACCCTCGGAATAGAAGAAATTGACAAAGTTACTGAGATACCACATGGAATGATTTTTTTTTACATATCAAAGAAGGATTATTTATTTAATCCACTTAGCAGAACCATCACATTAGCCAAGTGAGAATTAACCATCCAAATACTTTAGCAAAAACAAAAACCTGGAATAAGAAAAGAAAAGTAAACGGCAACTTCTTAAAGATGCCCTTATATATGAAGATCACTATCAATATCAGCACAACAGGAGACACATAATAAATTACAAGAAGAACTGATGGTAAACAAATAGAATATCAGAAAAGGGGCAAACAAAGGGAAACAGTGATCAACAATCAATCCACCACTCCTGGGCCTACAGGCTACATAACAGCCCAAAAAATCAAAGCTCAACAGTAGTAAAAAGGGTGAAGCCTAAAGCGTACTTAAATTTAACAATTTCTTCAAATCAAGAGTCGGAATCAATAGTGAACGAATACCACAAAGCCACTAACACAATCGCAGCAGCAACAACAACTATAGAATTTTAAAGAATAACTAATAATTACGACTGGGTCAAAAACCAGACCAAGCCAAGGTTTTGGAAATGAAGAAACAAAACACCAAAATAAATCAAACAAATTACCTTGGGATTGATTGAATCAACAGAGACGGGAGTGGATGAATAATCATTAGCCATAGAATCGGTAGAAGAAGAAGAACTAGGGCTCGGGGCGGTGTTAAAAAAACGCAGAAGAAATGAAGAACACAAATGAGGTTGCTGAGAGAATCTCTGAGGATAAAGTGGAGAGGTTGAATTCCGCACCACGGAATAGAGATTTTTTCTGTGTGCTAAAATTATACGAGATTTTTCGGAGGCGAATCTCCGCATCGTAAATCACACCTGTTTTATAGAGGAGTGAAAATGATGTACAATGTGACAGAGTCGAGAAAAGAAAATTGAGATGTGTACTTCTTTTTTTTTTTGTTTGACTTGTTGCCCAAACAACTTATTAACTTGGACTAAATTCCTAATTTCAAATGTATCCACATGGATTCAGATTTAATAACACCATGTTGTCACGTGGACGTAGGGGAACACAATATTATTTTAAACTTAATACGTACAAATTTAAATTATTCATTATAAATAAATTATCAACAAATTCATATTTAATTTTATATATGCATATTATAGAAATGAATTGTGAATATTTAAGTCGATCATGCTTGTTGGAGTTAGCTTTATCCAACAAAAAATCTATAGAAGTATAATAGGTTGCTTGCTTTTTATTTTTGATTTTTTGCCGCAAGTTTGTGACAAATAAAAGACTTTAGACATTACGTTTTATTTAAAATGATGTTTTTGAGTTCACCTAATTTTATATTTTGTGAAAATCTTCTAGAAGGTACGTAAAGTAAGTTCATATTCCACTTCTAGATGTCATTAACTCATAAATATGTTGAAGTAAATTTCAGAGAGGAAAATAACTATTGACTTTTAAAAGGGTCAAATTAAGGCTACAGCTGAAATATTTAGAAAAGGGGGTTGCTCTATAACAATTTTATTCCAAATGTACCTGTTGAATCATTGAAGAGCTATGGCTTTTTTCATCTTCACAAAGTCGTATGACCGACAATAAGATAAATAACTATATAAGAATTATAAATAAATAATATATGTATTTTTTTTATATAAATAAATTTCATTCCACACTAATAAAATAATTTAACAAAGTCAAAAAAGGGATAGTCCATGCCACAACAAACATTTATTGAAATTAAACGAAAATGAATACAACTTGACCAAACCACTGACTAGCAGTACTGAATCACAATGTGTTGGAATACGACATGAATTTAAAATAGTTTTCCTATGTTTTTTCTACATCCTTTTCCATTAATCGAATGGACATTCATATTTAACATTTCCTCTCTGTTTTAGCAGGAGTATTTGGTAGAAGACATCGACAAAGAAGTATCTGAACTTCATCCAAGCCAAGTGTATGTGATAAGTAGGGCCTACATTGAGTTTCTTAAAGTTCTTCCGAAGAATTTAAATATAAGTGTTTGCGAGATCTACAAGTTCGTAAACATTGAAAATCCGCGCTTAACACATTTTGTAAATATTTAACACCCACTACAACAAAAATGATCTTTTGTTGCATTAAGCTTGATGACATTTTGAAGAAAATGTGAGAAAAAATGAATACAGTTACATTTTCTAAAAATGTCAGGAATTATAAATGTTAAATATACTGTTTAGTGACATTTTAATATTATTATGGCATTTTATAATGTTACATCTTGTTATGATAGTGACATTTAGTCACACTGCTACAAGTGGCAGCTTGAAAAATGTCCTTATATATAAAATGTCACTAGCAAAGTGCCACTTGTAGCGGTGTGGCTAAATGTATCAATATCACAATTATAGTTAAAAGTAACATTATAAAATATTAATATAATATAAAAATGTCACTAATCACTAAAATTAACACTTATACTTTGTGGCATTTTTCAAAAATATGACTATATTATTAATTTGTGATATTTTCTTTAAATTGTCATCAAGCATGGTGCCACTATAGATCATATTTATTGTAGTGACCGAATTTTTCTTATTCTTTTTAATAAATGGATATTATGTAATTTTTCATGTTCTTTATATATATTATAACTATAATATCTAATATTTCAAACATGTTATATAATTATTACATAAATAGGTGTATTAAAAATCCGTGCATAGCACGGAGCGTATATTATACTTTATGGACCCGTTTGTTTGATAGGAATGGAATCATATTTTTGGAATTTGATTTCTAGGAATATGATTACCAGAAATATAACTCCATTGTACTGTTTGGGTAATACTTGGGATTTTAGGAAGGAATGTAACATATTCCTTTTCAAATGTTTGGTAAAATTAAGGAATGGAATCCATTTTTACATGTTAACAAAAAAATTCCACTTATATATTATTATATAACATATGATATATATGGAACAATACTTGCAGAATTAACCCTAAATTTATGTGAAATAACAGGATTATTACTTAAAGTTTCAATAGTTACTAAATTTTCTCTCGTAATTTGAATATCACCTTAAAAAAAATCAGACACTAGGTATGTAGTTGCAATGCTCATGTCATCATAAAATTTGATATGAAACTATTTTTATTTGTGATCAATGTGGTTTGAATTTGTAATATTTAGGAACACAAATACCATTCTTTAGGGAACGGTGTATACATACTTAAAATAAACACGAATAATCTTGTTTGTGTCTATACATAATAAAAATAAATATTATTATACATTTTTTCTACGTATTGTTGTATTATAGAATTCATCAATCAATTATGAATATAAGCTCAAATTGAGGTGTTAGGGTGGGTGAGTGGAATGAAGATGGATTTTCGTAGAATCTTGAGTGGGTGGCACAATTGATTTATGAGATTTTTCAATTTGAAGGTTTCCTAAACCAATAATAATTTGACATTTAGCTTAATTTTATAAGTATAATGAAAGGGTAAAAAGTATTTTATGTTATTTTTTAATTCATTATTAAGTTTAATTTTTTTTAAAGATTTCAAATGTTGTTTTTGTAATTATTGAAACTTCAAAGGATTATCCGTAGTCTCACATAACTGCAAGGAGTGTAAGTAATTATTCTCAATGTTGATTAAATATAAATATACTTAAGATACATAAAAAATTATAATTAATTTAATTAATATATATTTTATAGTAAATAACAATATATATATATATATATAGACATAGAGGGAGTATATATAGAAAATATTTTCTTTCTAATTTTTACTATGAATTACATTGGGAATGGAATTAGAATACCATAGAAAATTTGGGTTTCAGATTTCTGGTTTTTTAAAGCAATATTCCTAGTTTTGGGGAATTTAATTCATTTCTCAAAATATAGTAAATCAACTCAAACATAATTATGTGATATCTGATCATCACATTACCAGATCTAGATTTCATTCTCGTCAAACGAACGGGTCCTATATATTTTGATATATATTTTAAGAAGAAATGCGTGAAAAATAATGAGTTAGTCTTATACTCTATAGTCCATGGAAGTACTGAAAATCTATTAGGAAAAAATAGAAGTATTGAAAAGCCTGCTATTTTAACTGTTGGGCCTGACCAGTATCTATTCTGGGCTTTAATGACCCATTATAATTACTTGGGCCACAATTCTGAGACTTAGCACATTGCACAAACTGAAGTACACAAAATATTGACATCTGACATTATGAAATGTAAACTTTCCATATATAAAATCAAATTCACGTGTTTGTAATCATCGGTGCCACCCAGTGGGTACCACCCTGAACCCCACAAACACCCTTGGTCATGGGGTGTTATGTCCCTATCTAGCTATACATGTTCAATGATGGAGGTGGGGTTCTAGGGTAGCTCCGAATTTCCCCAAATTACTGTCACAATTTTCATAAAGGTCAATTAGATAATATTAAAAAATAAAAATATTTTTAATATATAGTGTTTTAACTTAGGTTGAATCAAATGTTACACTTGTCTCCGGCAACCAAGAAGCACCCTCAATGAAAGCTTGTACGTTATACTTAGTGGCCTCGCTCATCGTAAGCGTCGGCTTATAGCCGGCCCAAGTAACCCGTTCGCCCGTGGTAGCCCCCGGCCCGGTATTCTGATACTCAGCAGAAACAATAGAGCTAGGTGGATCCACATTTTGAACCCAAGAAATCCAACCTTTAGGATTCAAGAATCCACCAATACTAGTTTGCATTATAATTGTAGTAGAATAGTCCTTCCAAGGCCTGCCCAAATACGTTTGGGCCGTAAGATTATCCAACGGGCTCATCGTGCACCGTTGGATCGAAATGCCGGTGTTTTGATTCGGGTCCTTTTTCCCTTGTGCAGTTATTGTCACAAATTGATTGGGAAGTGGTTGTCTAGGCATGATGTTACAGTTTTGGAAAACGACTGCAGCGTTACCGAAGATGAAGTCGATTGTGCCGGTTACGTCGCAATCGCGGTAGAATTGACGGTTGGAGTGGACGTAGAGTGTGTCTTGGAATGCATCGAATGAGCACCGGTAGAACACGGATTGATCCGATCCGGACCGGAGGGCAACCGCCTGGTGGTTTATTGCTCCGGCAGTGTTTTTGAACCCTATGTCTCGTGCAAAGAATCCTCTTCCAGCAACAGCTGCTCATTGCGAAAAGGACAAATGTTTAGAGTTAGACAAACTAATTTTTTTTTAAAAAAATTAAAAAATTACAGCTCTATATTAAGGTTAGTATGATATCAATATTAGAAGATAATCAGTCAATTTCACGATCAATAATTCAATATTTAAAAGGACCTTTTCCTTGTAGTACAAATTCATGGGAAGTGGTACAGCAGGCCACATGATAGCTGCTGCTAACGACATAGTCTAATTTTGATATATATTTTCTCTTAACTTGAATAGTTCTTTTTTTTTTTTAATAAGCTAACTTGAATAGTTCAAAACCCAACAATGATATTTTTGATATTTTGATATTGCTATATATCGTTATCAAGCAAAATACTTGCAAGAAATTGAAAGGTACATGTCAATTTTCATTGATACTTCTAGTTAAATTAACAAAATAAAAAAAGTGAGTATATGTTTCCGGAGTGAATATAAAAGTGGAAGTTGGGATAGTTGAAAATGAGTTATATATGTCATTAAAAACAAAATGAGGCTGTTTGTTTGGCGTTTTCTGAAAAAAAATTGGTGTTTGGAAAATGTCAAACGAACATGTTTTCTATTTTCTGAAATAAAATTTTCATCTCTCAATTTTCTCAAACTACTTTCTTAAAACCCAAACAAATAACAATTTTCTTATCTCTAAACAAAACATATACAAACTCTACTCTGATTTGACATAAAGTAACATATCTCTTACACAATTTATCTCATAACAAACATGATTTTACATAAAGTCTTACACATTTTACACTTACAGTCTAATTCTTCAAAAAAAAAAACCTACATCTATTTTATTTCTCAAACCACTTTCTCAAAATTCAAACAAACAACATTACGCAAATCGAGATTATTTCTCGAAACTCTACTGCTCTCTCAAACTACTTTCCCAAACAACAAACAAACAGACCCAATATGTTTTTTTTTGAGGGAACAGACCCAATATGTTGCTAGGCCAAAAAAAATCGCATATTAATTGATAAAAAAAAAGGGAACATTGCTACACTATATCTCACGCCTTTTATGAAAAAGACAGAAATTAAAGGTGTGGTATGTGGTGGACCTTGATTACCAAAATCAGTGGCGCAAATTAGTTTAAGACATAATTAAAAGGCACATGGACATGGTATTGGTGGGTGCATGCACCTTTTCAGAGTATGCAGAGAAAAATAATTAACAAATAAAATCTAGATTTAGATGTGGAAATGACATTTGCCCTTGTTAATTAGATCAAATCTATCTCTAAGACTCTAACTGGTAGTCGTTTAAGTTTTTGCTAGAGGATTTCTTAATATATGAGTTATAAAATTACAAATTAATTTTTTTTCATTAATTTTAATTCAAAAGAGGATGAGGACAAAATCTATTAACATGCATTATATACGTAACAAAGTGAAATTACTCTCATGTTTTCAATTACTTTGTAGAACCATCATTTTTCAAAAGTCTTTCCTGCATTTCAAGTTTCTCTAAAAGTTTCTTAGTACCACACATAAACATGATAGTTCTAAGAATATAATTATTTTTCCTACAATTTTTTTAATACATTGTCAACTAATTCCTTTATACTAGTTTTGATCTTAAACTAAACAGAAATTTTTTATAATTAAATCTCACTCCTACTTGTCATATTCATTCTAATTGAAACGAACGCGCAACTTGAATATTAGCATTTAGCAACCTTTATAAACAAAATCAATAAATAATCATAATTTAAGGAAATTACTTAAACTTGACTAGAAAACTCACCAAATGTAGACGTGTCAAAGGTTGTGATATTGTGACCAACAAAACTCTTGTCACTTGAAACAATGGTGGCTGTTTTACCGTCGCCATAAACCATCACATTCCAGTGCGACTTATTCAACAATACATTCTCAACATACTCCCCCGTCTTCACATATATAACGAATCTCGTTTTACTCTTCTCCGGAATTCTCGCCACGGCCTCATTAATCGTCCTCACATCTCCGCTTCCGTCACTCGCCACCGTCACATCCGGCCTTGGCCTAGTCTCTTGCAACAATCTTCGATCCCCACCCGCAACCCAAGCCGGAAATTCCGATTCCTCCGCCATTAGTCTCCGGTGGATCGGAATCTTGAAATCCCCTAAAATTCCCAAAAGCTTCGTCACAATAGCCAAACTATTACTAGCAAATTGCGTAGAATTCGTCATTAAAACTCTAATTTCGTCGCTAAAAGTCGCATTTGCCTCGTCTAATGCGTCGAAACACGTTTCCTGATCGGTGATCACGGTACTCAACCACGTCTCCAAATCGCTGATTCTCGGAAGGGTTATCAATCTCTCACCTTTGTTTACGTTCATGGTTGAGATCGAGTCGTTAATCGAATAAACCGCATCGTTTAACACCGTCGCGCACACTTCCAACGCCCCTCTTACTAACGGATCGTTGGTTTTGTTAATGTATTCGTCGGGAAAAGTGGATACCGCCACCAATGAATCCATTACCACTTTTAATGAAAACTGAAAAATCTTTTCCGGGTCGGATGTGTTTGATGAACCCAAGCTTGTGAAGCAGGAATCCGGGTACTGCGTCACGCTGCAGACGGACCTGATCGCCGCCAAGGGGGTGGTTGAACTCACCGGAGTTTTGCCGGAGTTGTTGTTCTTGTGGATTAAAGTTCCGGCGACGACTCCGATGACGAGAACTATGAGCAGGACTAATGAAGTGATGAGAATGATTATGCGTTTTCGGGTTTTTCTTCGAAATTCTTGTTCGTCGAGCTCGTCTACTTTGCCGTAGCCTTTAAAGGACTTCACTGCATCCATCAGCTTGAATTTGGGATTGTTATGAAATGTGCTTGATTTTTAGTGAATGTGGTTTGAATTGAATTTGGGATTTTTAGGGGAGATTGTGTTTTTCATGTCCTGTGTTTTGGTGTCGTTTTATAGTAGTAGTTTTGTTTCTTTTCAGACGCTGCTTCTTTGTCTTTATTTAATCAGAATATTATAAAAGCATAGATCTGATATTTTCAAATATTTTACAGTACATTATTTGATCGGAGAAACGTGACATCTTGACATCATTAGTAATAATAAGCGACAACGCAACGCGTCCTTTGATGAAGTTTCATCTTTTGGTGTCAACAAATTTTAGAATCATTCAAATTAATTTTTAATGTTATAGGAATAATATTTTTTAAGTGAATTTGTTTTTGCATTTATAGGTTCAGAAAAGACCCATTGGTTTGAAATGGGATTGAGAAATTTTTCTGGTAAGCCTAATTTGGCCCTCATCAACTTCATTAATTAATTAACTGGATATAATAATTATCTACTTCTACTTCTACTTTGAGACCAGTCTTTGACTACAATTAAGTTAAGTTCTCTTGACCAAATACTATTTTTACAAAATTTTGAATTATTTTAATTAATAAAAATTCCACTAGTTCAAAATTTTAAAAAATAACTTGCTCCAAATCCCATCATAATTCAAAAGAAAACTACCACAAATCCCACCAAAATAAGCACGTCCCTTTTACTCTCTAGGACTAGAACCATATCAACTTCTCATGAACTTCCATTTTCTATTTTTCAACTTCAAAAAAAAAAAAAAGATATCTTTGCTTCAACTATGTGCTTCAGATGTTTGAAGAAATGATCAAGAGAGATGATGTAATTTAGAATATATATATATATATATATATAGTGATCAATGTGACTTTAAGCAATGTTTGATTTAGTTTTTAATGATTTTAATTTCATTCAATCTTCTTGCAGGTGACCGTGATAGTAAAATTAAACAACCCTTATATTATCAAGTACAAGGATGTATCGATGGAGTAGGTAAATTAACACACTGCCTTTTTTTTTTTTTTTTTTTTTTTTTTTTGATAAATACACACTGCCTTTTCTTTTCATATACTTCCTTTGACCAACAAATCTTGCATATTTCAACCCTTATGTTTGACATCAAGTATTGTTGTATAACTGAAGTAAAAGCTTATCTACTAATTTGACTACAGACACTACAAGAAAACTGGGCTTCACCTACGGCAGATTCCGTTGGTGAAGCCTTGATTTCCATTGGTATTCATGCATAGCGACGCTTTTTTTTCGTTAGTTGATCCGTAGGTGAAGGCCCTGTAGGTAAATGAAGCAACGATTTTTTTTTCCGTTGGTAAATGTTGCAACGGTTTGTTTTTGTTGGTGTTTTTGTTGGAAAAAACGTCGGATGAACGATCGGGCCCGATTATTTTTTGCGACAATTTTGTTGTTGGAAATGCGTAGGAAAGTTACTAACTAATTTCCAACGGCATAAATATGTCGGTATTTTGTCGCCAATCGGTTGGAATCATTCTGACGGATTTAGCGTTGAAATGTTTCCGTTAGTTTATTTTTGTCACTAATTTGAAGGAAATCAGTTGGAACCTAGTGACAACTTATTTGTTGCTGATTTCGTTACTAGCAATCGGGTTGGAGCAAAAAATTGAACCTCGACTTAGAATTGACTGAGTCGTTCTTGAGCGCGCCTGAGCCTGACCCGGGCGCATAGGTCTCGTCTGGGCTTGGCTGAGGCGCCTAGGCCATGCTTGGTTTTTGTTGCTGATTCCGTTACTAGCAATCGAGTCGGAGCAAAAAATTGAACCTCGACTTAGCATTGACTGAGTCGTTCCTGGGCGCGCCTGAGGCTGACCCAGGTGTCTAGGTCTCGCCTAAGCTTGACTGAGGCGCCTAGGCCATGCTTGGTTATAGCCTAGGCGCCGGGGCCACTCATGGGGCTGCCCCGGGCGCCTCTGTATCGCCTGGGCTTGGCCTAGGCGCCAATGCCACTCATGGGACTGCCTCGAGCTCGCCTGGGCTTGGCCTAGGCGCCTAGGTCTCGCTTGGGCTTGGCCTAGGCAATGTGCGCCCGAGCGACGCCTGGTCGACTAGGCAATGTAATTTTAATTAACTTGTTAGATGTGGGATTTGAACCTTTGACCTCATATATACATATTAAAGGATCAAACCAGTTGAGCTGGACAACTTTGTTGTATTTTCATTAGACAATTATATATATGAGCCAACTAATAGTTTATTTCACCAAGTTTTCATAGATTTAAATCATTTTTAACCGTTGACCCATTTCCCACCGATTTTATCTGCTTTATCATTAATTTCATCGATTAACCCGTTTTGTTCACAAATTTCAGCGATTTAAACTGTTTTGGACCAACTTAACTCATTTTTTAACCAATCTCATAAGTTTTTTTTTTCAATTTCATCGACTGAACCCATTTTTTCATTGATTTCACCCAATTTTTTCTCCAAATTTATTGATTTAATTATTTTTTTATCGATATAACTAGTTTTTCCTCTTAATTTCATCATTTAAATCGTTTTGACCAATTTTAATAGTTTTTCCACCATTTTCATTCTCTTTTTCACTAATTTAATCAAATTTAACCGTATTCATCCATTTTTCATCGACTTCACTTATTTTTAACTAAGTTAGCTGATTCAACATGTTTCAAAACAATTAAATTTTTTTTTCCGATTTCATTCATTTTTTTACGAATTTCATCAAATTTACATGTTCCTGATAGGTTAAACTCATTTTAAATCGAATTCACCAATTTTTTTCTTCAATATAACTGAAATCACCTACCTGTTTTAAATGACTTAACCCATTTTCACCATTTTTCCACCAATTTACAGATTTACACATTTTTTCGCCGAGTAACTTGTTTTTCACTAATTTTATCGAAGTGTAAAATCAGTGAAAATATATAAAATTTATGAATCGATAAAAAATTGGTTAATCCATTGGAAAATAAATTTAATCAATGAAAATATTCGGGAAACATATTTCTATCGTTGGTTTTGTCGCTATTCAGTTACACATTTGTTACTAGAGCTAAATAGCAACGGAAATTTCCGTTGGAACAATTTCATTGATGTGGATAACTTTTTCCTACTACTTAACAACCGAATTCCTATGAAAAATATTTTTTCCCAATTTTTCGTTGATTATTATTCGTTATTATTGGTGGAACATATTTTTGTTGATGGTTCCGTCGCTGTTCAGTTACTAAAATCTAAATAGCGACGGATAACTTTATGTTGGAATGATTTCGTCGCTATGGATAAATTTTTCCTACAACTTAACAACTGAATTCCTACGAAAAATATGTTTTCCCAATTATTCGTTGGTTATTATTCGTTATTATTGGCGGAACATATTTTTGTTGATGGTTCCGTCGCTGTTCAGTTACTAAAATCTAAATAGCAACGGATAATTTTCCACTGGAATGATTTCGTCACTATGGATAAATTTTTCCTACAACTTAACAACTGAATTCCTACGAAAAATATTTTTTCCCAATTTTTTGTTGGTTATTTGTCGTTATTATTAGCGGAACATATTTTTATTGAGGGTTCCGTCGCTGTTCAGTTACTAAAATCTAAATAGCGACGGATAATTTTCCGTTGGAATGATTTCGTCGCTATGAATAACTTTTCCCTACAACTTAACAACCGAATTCCTACAAAAAATAATTTTGTCGACATTCCGTCGGTAATTTGTCGCTATTATTGAAGGTAGATTTTCTAATTGAAATTATGTTGGTATTTGGTTACTAATCCGTCACTAATAGCGACGGATTTATTTTCGTTGGAAACAGGTCGTAGGTGAAGTCCATTTTTTTTGTAGTGAGAGTTGGAATTCGAATTTGTATGTCGTTATTAACATTAACATCTCTACTTGCTTTGAGAACCTATAATTTAATATATGTGATGTGGAAGAACATGTCTAATGGTTGAAAGCTTGAAATTTTGAAAGAGGAAATAGGGGAGTGGTTAAGAGAAAGGAACGAGAGGAAAGGAGAAAAAGCTTGAGAAGTGGAAGGGAATAAGAAATAGGGGACAAAATAGGTATCGATTCATTCAATATGCATATATCTTTAAGTACTTAGTTTATATGTTGACACAAACAAATAATTTTTTTGATATTTCGTTGGACTATTGACCTTTGAGTTTTTCATTTATTTTATGTAATTTCAAATTTTCAATAATTATTGAGTCATTTGCATATATGGCCTTATGGAAAGTTTAATTTATAAAATTAGCTTTTTCAAATTTTTGTTTGCAAAAATAGCCTTACTTAGATTATGTTATTAATTAACTTTAAATTAAATGAAAAATTACAAAATAATCCCGAATTTTTGTCACTTGTCACTTGGACGTCCAAGTGACAAGCGACATTGTTGCCGCTTGTCACTTGGACGTCCAAGTGACAAGTGACAAAAACTGGGATAAAAATTTAGAGAGTTTTGTAGTTAGAGAAATTTTAAAATTTGAATTGAGAGTGGAAATGGATTTTATAGGTGTTTTGTATTATTATTATTCGATTAATTAGACTTAATTGTGTTTAATTAGATTTAATTGTTATTAAAACCAAGAAAAAAAAGAAAAAAGAAAAGGCTAGTTTTGCAAAAAACATTTGGAATAAGGCTATTCAGCCAAATATCCCATAATTATTTTAAGATACTTCAATTATTATTGTTCATATTTATATTATCTCATAAACTACAACATAAATAAATTTAAAATAAATTCGTGCATAGCATGGAGCATATACTAGTTTCGAATAATTACTCTCATTGCGGCATGGGTTGGAAGTTTGAACTTTTAATTTAACAGCCGCTCATTCCGTTTATTTTCCTTTTGGTCAATGCTAAGGGCCTGTTTGTCTCGCCTTTCGGAGAGTGGTTTGGGAAAGTGGTAGAGGTTTGAGAAATAATCTCGATTTGCGTAATGTTGTTTGTTTGGGTTTTGGGAGAGTTATTTGGGAAAGTAGCCGCAATTTTTGACTTTTCTAATATAGAGAGAAATAGAAATAGAGTAGAAAAGTGGCATGTTTGTTTGGCCTTTCGGAGAGTGGTTTGAGAAAAAAATTACTGTAGCTAATTAATTGGAAAAGTGGTTGGATTGTTTGTTTGGCCTTTCCGAAAACTGAAATTTTTTTCGGAAAAGCGAGAGAAACAGGCTCTAAATCTTTTTTTCTTTTTTGACTGATTCATAGAATCATTTTAGTTGTAATGGGAGCACGGCAGAAACGCTGTCCAAATCATAACTGGATACCTCACAGTACCCCTGGCATTAAGTGTTGTACCAAATTACCAATATAACTGTAGTCGGCTGCACAAATTAGGATTTGATTACAGCTGTAGTTTAACGGGCATTATAATCACAAAATTGAAAGGATCCCTTCTGCTTCTGGCCAGAAAATGACACAGAACAGAAGGGGACATAAATCTACGCGCCACTGGGAGATTTTCTACAGACTCCTGGACCATATAGCCTACATTTTTTCTCTTTCCTTTTTCTTCTTTTATTTTCTTTTTTATTCTTTTTTTTTTTTCCTTATAACTAATACTTCCTTCGACCCATTAATTTTGGTCCTTTTAGATTGGAAGAGAAATGAAGCCATATTTTAGTAAAACAATTTTTAAAATTAAGTAACATTATTTTGTAATTTTTATTATGTGGATAATTATATAAATGAATATGACCATTTAGCAAAATTGTTCAAAAAGTTATTATTTCTTAAAAAAATAAACTTTTGTTATTTTTTGAGAGAGAAAGTGAGCCATATTTTGAGACGTCTCAAAATAGAAATAAGAGCAAAAAAGTGGGACGGAGGGAGTATTATTTTACACGAATTAAACACATTTATATACTTTGTGTTGTGTTGCAAACTTATAATATATTGTTCCTATAAAAATCTTAATGTATACTACAAAAAACTTATATCACTACAAGAAATGGATTTTAGTGACAAAATATTAAGTGACATTGTTGAAATTGTCACCTTTTGCATATATTTAATGATAAGAATATTAGTTTTGTCACAATAATAATAGTGACAAGTGCAATAGAGACAAAATATATTGGTGACAAGTTTATGGTACTTAAGTTGTCACTATTGACACCCTTTCAGTGACAACTTAGTGACAATAAATATTGTCACTATAATTTAGTGGTAACTTTTTAGTTGTCACTATTGGGGTATCACTAAATGTCAATAGTGACAACTTTTTCACATTTCTTGTCACTAGTGTGTCCATATATATCAGTTTAGTGACAATATTAAAATTTTTATCACTTTGTCATTTACTATTTTGCAACTAAAATTTAAATTTTTTGTAGTGTATTTTAGCAACAAAATACTAAATGACAAAGTGATAAAATTTAAATATTATCACTTAAATAATGTACATAGACACATTAGTGATAATAAATGTAAAAAAATTAACACCCAAAAGTGACAACTAAAAGGTTACCACTAATTTATAATGACAATATTTATTGTCACTAGACTGTCTCTAAAGTGTTGTCTCATACACTTATCACTAAGACATTAGTGACAATTTAAAAATATATTTTGTCACTTGCACTAAAAATATATTTTGTCACTATTACATTTGTCACTAAATATATGAAAAAAATTATAATTTCAATAATGTCATTTAATATTTTGTCAATAAATTTCATATTTCTTGTAGTGGTGGTTTTTTTAATGTATTATGTATTTTTCGTAATCGTTCGGTGTTGTTGTGGTTATATATTTATTTATTTTTGAAGATGTTAATTCGTAAATTCATTGTATCATTTTATACTATAATTTATTAAATGATTAAGATATTTTTATAGAATTATTTAAAATATTAAACATTTTTAAAGAAGAAATAATGCGTGGAAAATGCAAATAATAATTTTGATAAAAACAAAATCATATTGTAAATTTACAACACAAAATATCTCAATGTTTTTTAAATTGAATAAGAGAATTTTAGTTATTAATGAAAAAAGAAAAGAAGAAAAGAAGAAGAGAAAAGAAAAAAGAAAATAAAGAGAACAAACCTGGACCACATGGTCCAGGAGGTCCGGGGAAGAATGTCCCCGCGGCACTAGTACAAACATACACCATTTGTCACTTTTAAGTAGACCATTTCTTACTTTTAAAATTAATTAGTATGTTTAATTTTTTAAAGTATTTTTTTTTAATTTTGTCCCTTTCTTTCATTTAAGTTTGGAAATTCAATTGTCACTATTTACTAATAAAAAATTAAAAAGTAATCATCATTATTAAAAAAATTTAAAATATTTTACCATCAAATTGTATATAGTGATGAAGTTTCTTAATCAATGTAAAAAATAAAAATATGACAATTAATATCAAATGGAGGAAATATTTAATTATTTGTACATCTACCATGCCAATGTGCTTAAAATTCCCACCAATATTTAAACACGTATGTACTCCTTTAAGATTGGGAAACATATTCTAATTTTTTTTTTTACATTGGGACCATATGCACTTAATCTGGAACCGCTTTAATTTACTCTCTTGTTTTATATTAATAGGTATATTTGCGATTTTTTTTTTAAAATTAATTGGCATGTTTGAATTTTTTTTCTTTTTCAATTTTGCCCATTTCTTTAATTTGAGTTGGGAAACTCTATGGTCATCGTTCACTAATAAAAAAATTAAAAAATAGTCATCATTATAAAGAATATTTGAAATATTTTACCATAATAAAATATGTAATGATGAGATTTTTTAATCCGTGTGAAAAATAGAAATTTGCCAATTAATATAAAAAGGAGGGAGTAGGATTTTGAAATTTGGTGTTGGTTTGAAGATTTCCCTTTTTTAAATAAATTTCGTGTGGTATAATTAAAAAAGGGTGAAATACAGTTTTCCCCATTAAAGTATTAAGTCAATTACCCCGTTAAAGTATCAATTGTAACACTTACCCAGTAACACAAAAATGTAATCGATAATCCATCCATTACAAACCTGATAAAATATGAAAAAAAGTTAAAAAACTTTTTGAACAATTTTTCTAAATGGTCATATTTATTTATTTATCCACATAATAAAAATTACAAAATAATGTTACAAACTAAAATTATTTTACTATAATATAATGGTTTTAAATTGAAATAACACAAATCAAAATAAAATGCAACAACCTATTTAATATAATCTCCAACCACATTTGATGAGAGAACAAATCTTTGGTAGAGCAACAATTTAAAAGTTCAATTGGTTGTTTAAACATTAAAACTACTACTAAAAACAACTTGGATGAGTACTAAAAATTAAACAAACAAAATAACACTTAGTATTTCAAATAAAAAAAGTTGAGATGAATTAGATTATGAGACTGTGGGGTAAGTAAGAAGTAGCAAAATCCATTTTTTCGAGCCCAAAATTTGTGTTGTGCAATTAGTGAATTGAATGTGAAAGGAGAAGAATATGAAGGAATTGAAAAATGAGAAATATTTGTGCAAACAACTGCTAGTGAAGTGAGGAATGCTGCTGTCGTAGACTCGTAGTGATGTAAATTAGGGCTTAAAAAATTGCAGTATATACCCGCGATTATTTTAAAAGAATCGCAGGTATAAAATGCGATTTATAATTAAGTCGGGGGTTTTACCTATGATTTAGTTTCGTCATTAGTTTCTCCAACCGGTAATTGATTTGATAATTAGTCAAAAATCGCAGTTATAAACTGCGATTTAAATTTTTTTTTTCAAATAAAGCATAAATCGCAGGTTATAACTGTGATTTTTGATAAAATCGAGGGTCTAAACTGCGATTTTTAGGAAAAAGTTATATTCAAGGAATTACTTTGGCCAACTTTTGCCATGAAGGCTATATTGGAAAAAAAATTCAGATTGAGATGAGTCGACCAGGTGATGCATTTAGGACGTTGGGTCATCCGTAGGCAAGGTAATGAGCCGCTCAAGCTTTGGCTAAATTAGAGTATCTCTTCGATGTATTCATCAACATACTTCATATTGGTTCTTAAAAAATACAAAGATGAAAATAATAAAAAAAATCAAAGATAGGTGTTATTCTGATTTTTATAGCATTTTTCCCCGAATAAAATAATCAGTATACTTAGAAATTTTTGTAACATAAACAATCTTAAACATTTTTATTATAAAATTAAAAAAATAATCATAAACATGTTATTCTTAATTTATTTTAGTTTAAATAACTTCTCTAAACATTTCCTCTAAACTAGATTAAGGAAAATAAGACATTGGATTGTTTGAAGGTATTAGGTGTTCTCCGGATTGTTTGGCAAAAACGCTCTCTCAATAACAGACAATTCAGTAGCAGTCGTATCCGATCCGCAAAACACTGCCCAGTCATTTACAGCTAAGCCAGTTGCTACCACTTCGTTACCACAATTCACAGTCCCAGGCACCAAAGGGACCCGAAGGAGATCCGAAATTACTTGCCGATCTTCTATTGATGCACGAGGATCGACCTGCTCAAAAATCGACTTCTGAGTAGGTAGAGAGCAAGTATATAAAATAAAAACATCATATCATCCCTTTTAAGCAATGAAGTTTACATTCTTACCAAGCCACCTCTATTGGAAAATGCAGTGAGACTGCCCACATGTATGCCGTCGTCGCCAATCATCTCCCTGAAAACTTCCACCCCAAGGACATCAGCAACCAACTCCTCAGTTTCCTGATAAAATTTAACACGTAGATGCATCAGAAATGTGTGTGCTTTGTTAACTCATTAGTGTCGCGAAATAAATTCTCCTATGGATCACACCTTATCCATTGAACCAAACAAATTGGGCGACTAGGTCACCTTCTTGAATCGAAGAGATCCATCCACACATCCCAAGATCTTTAGCAGTCTTAAATAACTAAAGCATATATGTTAGGCCCTATCTTCTTATATATTTCTCCATGTAAAAGATTAAAAGGATGCAACTTTGGTCCATTTACATGCAAATAAAACCCAAGAATAGATTAGGTACAAATGAAAAATACATCACAAAAAAAGCAGAACTAAGACTTAAATTCCAAGAAACAATAGGCTGTTCAAGTAGATGGAATATAGTTGTTACCCAATGAACATGAGGATATGCAAGAGCATAGTGATCATTGCATGCATACAAGTTCCCTATAGCACAAAATCCCTCCTCAATGCGCTGAATAACAACTGAATCTGGTAGACTGTTCCTCAAATGTCGTAGTTCTATAACATTAGAAGACAAAAATATTGATATCAGGTACAGAAACCCAACAAGATGGAATTTTTGGTTTACAACATAGACAAATTTAAAGGAGCACTTCTGAATATGGGTTATGTTTGTTTATAGGATCATTGATTATTATATTCGGTAAGGTTTTTTCCTTTATAATACTGGTTCAAATAAAAATTTCAATTGAATACTCAAAGATAAGTTTGTCATAGATGCATTAGTGTCAGGTAATCTTAAATTTTTCTGACATCATAAGAAGATTGAGGTCATTACATGATGTATTCTATATTGTTGTCTAGTATGACATTATAGGAATGGTTAGTGTATATGATTTGTTTTGAAGGATGTCTCTTTTGATAATGTTAGGCATAAATTTTTGTAGAGAAAATCTTTTTGAGACTTAGTTTGCGATCAAACTTGAACTTGATATGTAATATGTTTAAGCAACTCTGTGGTTGCTTTACTGATCAATGAATCTTAATTTCAATTAGGTATACGAAAGCGATATGTTGATTCTTCTTGTAATTCTTAAATTAGATTGATAATGACATATTGTGAAAATTTTAGTGGAATATAATTAAAGAATGTTTCAATTCCACTTACAAGAACACTCGTAGGGACACTTGCAAGAGTGACAACAAGATATTCTTATAACTCTATGGGGGCTTATAGTAGGGACATGCATTTTTTAGACAAACATAAAATGCTAGATGCAACTAATGCAACAGTATTTATATGAGTCGTGAAATCACCTTGATCGGTAGTACTTTGAGGCACAAGCAACCCGTTTTTATTTCCTGTCAAATGTAGTATTGAGGAAAAATTAAGATGAGCTAACTGAATTTAGCAATACATACAAAACAACAAACCCAAACAAGTCAAGAATGATAAAGATAATTTTCCCTCACCAGCACATAGGCGTCCGATGATTCTAATGCCGCCAATGTAGGTCTTGATCACCGGAATACGATCAGCCAACTTACTCTCAAAAGTACTGTCACCCCGACCAAAGATACATCAATCGTCATCGCATGAAAATTACACAATGTAGTCATAATAATCTTTTTGCCAACCTGTTTATTTTTCTAGATGCTACAATAAATAATTTCTTATTTTTTTTACTGAATTTGAATTCATCTTAATCAATAAAAAAATTGTCAAAATCTTAATCTATTCCAAATTTTCAATACAATGGATTAGTAAGATGTCGAACAATTTGAAGATTATATACAATGTAATTTCTCAGAGTTTTACCAACTAGCTAACTTATATAATTTTTGTAAATCCAAAGTCACTAATAATATATCAATTGGTTTTATATATTGCAAAACAGGATACTTAAACTTGACGAGCAATAATAGATGATACAGAATTAAGGTGAGATAAGTAACCTGTAAAAGTTTTCAGAGCCTCCTTCTGCGACTAAACAATAAGCATTGGTGAGCTTGGAGAAAAACCCAATCTGGCTGTCGTCGTTTTATTGCAACCCTAAATTAAAAAATTCAAATCTTTTTCATATCAATATAGAATAATTACTTTTCCTAACATTACGTACTTGTTGCCATGCTCTCGTCTGGAAAAGTTCAGTCTTCGTCTTTGTCGCTGTTGATTACCCTACCCCGTTTGGTTTGCCAAATTAGCCCAGATTGGAAATTTAATCAGAACCAATTCGTTGTTAGGTTTGATTGATATATAAAAACTCGGGCTGCCCGCCGATAAGATCTAACAGCCGCTCATTCCATTTAATTAGCCCAAAACTGCTAAAAAATGTTTAATGACGGTCAAATTATTTAATTTTTCCATGGAACGAAATTGAAAAATTAAATTTCAGTATGTATAACATTCCATCAAGGACATGTTATAGTCATGAATCAAAATTTTCATATTTTTTATCTAAAAGTTGATGTTTTTTAGTCAGGTGAAAAGAAAGCAAGATGTAATTTCGAAATTATTTATTTGCCTTAAACTCTGTTATTTTCCTAAATTTAGTAACTTTACAATTTTTCATTTGTGATTCTGAAACATTTCCGAATAGTTTCGAAAAGTTTTCAATATTTGACTGACCGAACATACATTCGAAACGAAATTTTGATCAATGGTTATGGTTTCTTAAAAAGGAAATGCTTTGACTTTGGTTTGTGATTTTTAACGTGTTTGGCTCCAATGATAAAAATTATTTTTGTCAATCATAATATTCATGGTGTTAGGCCCCTATTGTCATAATAACTTTTGGAATCTCTAGAAGCTAAGAGATTCAAGAAGCAATTAACGGAGTATTGATTTTACTAAAATGGATTTTGACAATAATTAGTTATAGAATAACTATTTTTGTATAATAGCTTTTGTAAGGGTTAATTACAGGAACCTCCCCTGAGGTTTGGTCAAACTCGCGCTCATTCCCCTCGAAGAATGCTAATTACTCAGACCTCCCTCGAGGTTTCAAAAACATTACAAAACCCTAGCGGAATTCGACGTACTTGGACGGAACGTGTGTTTTTACCCTTTTACCCTTGAGGAGGCCCCTGTAATTATAATAGTTGGAGGGGACTGGGCGCGAGTTTGACCAAACCTCAGGGGAGGTCCCTGTAATTAACCCTAATTTTGAATAGAAATAAAAAATCATAATTGCACATTAATCCCTAACTTTTAAAAAATTAATTTTATGCAAAAAAAATGTAAATTTCACATTTAACCAGAAATGTAAATTTAAAAAAAAAATTATAATTTAAATATAATCATGAGAAAAGAAAAAAAAACTTGAACATAAGTTATTAGACATTATAAAATTGCTCATATGTTCATAATTCATCCGTACTAAAAAAATCATAAAATTTTAACTAGATTTTTTTTGTACAAAAAGTAAAAATATTCATTCAATTATCTGATTTAATAAAATAATTATTATAAAATTATAAATATTAAATAATTATTATAAATCAATTAAAAAATTAATATATATTATTTAAAAGAAAAAACTACCCACCCACCCCCGCCCCTACCTCATCGTCCCAATCAAAAACTCCTTCCAGGTCATCGCGCGGCCTGGGTCTTGATCACCGGAATACGATCAGCCAACTTACTCTCAAAAGTACTGTCACCCCAACCAAAGATACATCAATCGTCATCACATGAAAATTACAAAATGTAGTCATAATAATCATTTTGCCAACCTGTTTATTTTTCTAAATGCTACAATAAATAATTTATTATTTTTTTACTGAATTTGAATTCATCTTAATCAATAAAAAAAATTGTCAAAATCTCAATCTATTTCAAATTTTCAACACAATAGATTAGTAAAAAGTCGAATAATTTGAATTGATACAGTTAATAACCGGATATGAATATTATATACAATGTACTTTCTCAGAGTTTTACCAGCTAGCTAACTTAAAAATCCAAAGTCACTAATAATATATCAATTGGTTTTATATATTGCAAAACAGGATACTTAAATTTGGATGTGCAATAATAGATGATACAGAAGTGAGGTGAGATAAGTAACCTGTAAAAGTTTTCAGAGCCTCCTTCTGCGACCAAACAATAAGCATTGGTGAGCTTGGAGAAAAACCCAATCTGGCTGTCGTTGTATTGCAACCCTAAATTAAAAAATTCAAATCTTTTTCATATCAAATTGTGGAGGATTGATGACCTCCTTGATATTGTTGTTGGGCATTATTTGAGTTACTCCAAGAGAAGTTTGGTTGCATTTGCCAATGAGGGACATAGTTGTTTTGGTATGAAGGGTGTCCTTGATTATTTCGATAGTTATTCCCAAGGTAATTCACCGCTTCGGGATTTCCGAGACACATCTCATAAACATGAGCTCATCCACACGTCACACAACTAGGTGACATGGCTTGTACTTGTTGGACTGCCTCCGGCTTTTGGCCAAGTCTGTCCACTTTATTGCTCAAAGCCGCCCATTGGGCACTTAATGCCGTAATTGCATCCAATTCGAGTCTTCCCGGAGTAGATTTAGTGGAAGTTGCTCTCTCGGACGTCCATGAATGATTGTTATAAGCCATGGTGTCAAGAATTTCCCACGATTCATCGTAAGACTTGGAAAGCATAGCACCACCCGCCTTGGCGTCAACTAGAGCTCTAGTAGGTCCATGCAAACCATTGTAGAACGTTAGCATTAGAATATACTCGGCTAAGCCGTGGTGTTGACACTTCTTCAAAAACTCCTTGAATCTCTCCCAAGCTTCATATAAAAATTCTTGATCTAGTTGTAGGAAGCCTATAATATCATTCCTCAATTTAGTAGTCTTCGGGGAGGGAAAAACTTCCTCAAGAACTTTCCCGTTAGATCTTCCCAAGTAGTTATTGATTGGGGTTGTAAAGAATCCAACCAATATTTTTCGAGGTCTCTCAATGAGTGTGGAAATAGCATCAACCTCAAAACATCCTTTGTTATACCCGCAATGATGAATGAATCACTAATCATCATAAACTTCCTCAAGTGAGCATGAGGATCTACACTAAAATGACCTCCAAATTGACCCGCAACATTTAGCATGTTGAACATAACCGGCTTAAGCTCAAAGTTAAGTGCCGTAATCGTAGGTCTGACAATGCAAGAACCGAGCTCATCCAACTTAGGTGTACCATACTCATTAATAGGCCGATTCCTATTCTTTGGTTCTCCGGGAGCAACTTGTATAGGGTTCACCATAGCCGGATCGATTCTTTGATTTTCCATGGGTAGAGATTTACCCTTTTTCTTCCTAGCTTTTCTTCACTTTCGAAAAGTCCTCTCAATCTCCGGATCAACAAGAGCAATGGGTTATGTCGAAGCTCTTGGCACGCACTAAGAGAAAGACACCTATGAAGACAAAGATCACAAAGTAAATAATAAATTCAAGATAAGATACGCAAGAATATAAATTGGCTATAATCGTTACAACTCCCCGGCAACGGCGCCAAAAACTTGTTATGCTCCAAATACGAGTACGTAGTCGCGCAAGTATACGGTCGTCTACAAGTAATAAAGTGATGAGGGGTGTCGAACCCACGAGGAATCAAACAAATAATTACCGAAATATATTCTAATACCTTACTCGAACATGTGTGAACGATAGTAGTGAGATTGTGGTTTGTTTAAACAACTAACGAAAAGATTAAGACAAATCTAAATACTTAACTTGCTAATATGATAAAGACTCCTAGGATCTTACGTCACCTAGTTCAATTCAAGATAAACTCGACAATCGATAACTAATGCTCGTGTTTGCTATTCAAGGATTCAATGAAGTTCGTATGTATCTTCCGATGGCATACCAACCTATCGAATTAAACTAATCCAATTTATTCCTAAATGGACTAAAATTTAATCGATGGCATTAAAATCAAACCTTAAATGAATATGAAACGACTTAGGTATATATCTATCCTAGAATCGACTCACAATCCAACTTCATAATCAAATCCTCAAAATCACTATGGCTAGCAATCAAGAATCAATAACTTTCACCTCAAAGTTGGTCAAACCTAGACAAACAATAAGCACGAAATCGGATAAACGAACACACGTAAGCATCATATCAATCATCATAGCATCATTTAATCAAGAACCAAACATAGGATCAATAAAAATCTAGAATAAAGGAGATTAGCTACTCATATTAATCAACACAATATTCATTACATTAAACAAAGTCATAAGTGTAAATGAATAAAGTAAGAAAGATAGAGTAAGCTTAGGTGATGAACTCTATCGCAACTTCTCCTTCAAGCCCTTGTTGTTCTTCATTCAAAAGTGCAAGCCAAGCAAGACCTTTTTCTTCCAAGGGAGGCAAGAGATATTCTTCTAAGTATAAGAGTTGTCCAATGAATTCCACATTTCCACCCTTTAACCTAGCAAAATTGTATCCCACTAATGCCTAAGTTACCCCAAAAATTATAGTAACAAAGGCCAAAAAGTCCCTAAAGGAGGTTTTAATTACAAGTGGGAGATATAAGGCAATGTACAAAAACACCTTCAAAAAGCGTTGAAAAACAGGGTAGGTCTCGCGGCCACGAGCTTCAGTCGGTTGAGCACCTCGCGGCCGCGAGACTAAACCTCGCGGCCGCGAGGTTCATGCCGTAGCTGGAAATTGTTCACGGCAACTACCTCGCGGCCGCGAGCCTCAACCTCGCTGCGGCGAGGTCAGGGGGGCCCTAATTCTTTGATTTTTGATCTTTCATTGACGTTAGGTCCCTCCCGCGGTCGAAAGCGATTTGCAATTCACGCAAGAAATGTTCCGAAATTACTTCAATGCGTCGAATCCTGCAAACCACCGATAAACTAGAATAAAACACGAACAAAACACGAAAAACGAACAAAGGTCGAACAAAGGGATCCAAAGCACAAAAGACACGAAAACACGCGAAGACACACATAAACTCGGATCAAAACAAGATGTTTTGGGCTTAAAGAGATAGGTAATAACGACGTTTTCACGGCGTTATCAATGACAATTGCAATACACTTACTTTGAGATTGGATAAAACTCTTAGGAGAGTGATCAATCATAAAAAAAGTGCAATACAATTATCATATGATTGGATGAATTTGACCAACCAAATATGAATAATAATTTTCCCTGTATATGCTAAAGTTAAGAGGCTAAAATTATTTTTTTCACCGCACATAAATATATATATATATATATGTATGTATATATATGAATTTTTTTTCTACAACTCGCTGTAAATTCATATGCGCAATAATCTTTCACACAAAAATATTATAAGTACATTAATGTTGATGGATGATCACGCAACAATTTGCCACGTAAATAGATATCCAAAATCCAGAGTGTGAAATTGGCCTATCTAGTTTTCTCTTAACCAACAAAAAAATCCTGTCTTTTATGGAGTAATATGATTGGGTAAGGACCCACGAATTTCAAAGACATTCAATAGAAGTGAAAGGGACATTCAGCAAAGGCTTCCCAGCTGGCCAAAAATTAATTCATGTTGACAGACTTACATCAGCCAAAGTCACGGATATGTGCTTGTTGAAGGTAAAGATAAACTCATCAACGGCCCATATTTTCTTGACTAGATATGATGGTCCATTTAATTGTACAAGTCAATTCATATATGAGTACATGTCTTCCCTTTTTAACCTCGGTAAATCACAACTCATTCTACCAATTCACCTTCATCAACACCACGGAATACAACTTTTCTCAGTCTATCAACATTCAGGTTAAATCTTTTTTTTTTTAACATAAGAATTCTTTTCTTTAAAAGTTGTCCATATATATATATATATATTTCCAGTACATATGAACTAATTTTAATAATATGTACAGATATTTGCTACTTCGAATGGACCCGAATGATGGACAACCGGCGGAAGGGCAACCGGCGGAAGGGCAAGCAGCGGAAGGGCAAGCGGCGGATAAAGTAATTTGCAGAATAGTGGAAAATGTTCACTTTCATTGATAATGAGCTGCAAATATATACAATAGGACATATATTTTCAGTACATATGAACTAATTTTAATAATATGCACAGATATTTGCCACTTCGAATGGACCCGAATGATGGACAACCGGCGGAAGGGCAAGCGGCGGATAAAGTAATTTGCATAATAGTGGAAAATGTTCACATTCATTGATAATGAGCTGCAAATATATATATATATATATATATATATATATATATATATATATATATATATATATATATATATATATATATATATATAGGAGAATCCATAAGGATTCCAAGAATATTTACATAATCAAAAGGATTACAAAGAATATCTATTCAATCAAATAAAACCAATCTAGGATATTTCTCTAATATGCCCCCGCAAGATGGTAGGTCGATCAGAGATACCAATCTTGGAGCGCAGTAACTCGAAGGAATCATTAGGCAGAGATTTGGTTAGCAGGTCAGCAAGTTGTTCCTTTGATGAAACATGAGCAACATGAAGAAGGCCTTGTTGAACCAATTTGCGAACAAAGTGATAATCGAGCTCAATATGCTTCATTCGAGAGTGGAAAATAGGATTTGCGCAGATATACGTTGCACCTAGATTATCACAGTAAATAACCGGTGGCTGAGATAATGTGATGGACAACTCCTTGAGGATATACGGACCCAACAAAGTTCTGATGTTGCTGATGCAATAGCCCGATATTCAGCCTCAGTTGAGGATCGTGCCACTGCTCGTTTCTTCTTCGAACTCCATGAAATTGGATTACATCCCAGAAATGCAATGTAGGCTGAAGTAGAAGATCTATCATCACGATCACCAGCCCAATCAGAGTCAGAAAAAGCATGCAGGTTGAGAGGGGAATTTTTACGAAGAAGCAAACCACGATCAGATGTCCTAACAAGATAACGCAAAACTCGCTTTGCCATAGCCCAGTGAGTTGTAGTTGGACAACTTATAAACTGAGATAACTTATTAACAATAAATGCAACATCAGGACGAGTAAGATGTAAATATTGTAAGCTACCAACAACATTTCTATGCTGAGAGGGATCATCAAGAGGAGAACCATTTTTAAGACCAGGACAAGATCCACTAGCAATGAGTGTTCTCATCGGTTTGGCATCTGTCATGTTGGTCCGTTTGAGGATGTCATAGATATATTTTTGCTGATTTAGGAAGAGTCCAATAGGAGAACGAATAACCTCAACACCCAAAAAGAAATTTAAATCACCAAGATCTTTGATTGAAAACCTAGTGCCGAATCGTTTGATAAATTCCTCGACATATCGTGAGTTTTTTCCAGTTATAATCAGATCATCAATATAAACAATGAGATAAATAACAACTCCACTTTTTGCAAATATAAATAGAAAGTGATCACATTGAGAGTGATGAAAACCAAGAGAAATGAGATAAGTTTCCAGTTCTTCATACCAGGCACGTGGAGCCTGTTTTAACCCGTAAATTGCTTTATGTAATCTGCAAATATGATCTGAAAATTTATCATTAACAAACCCTGGTGGTTGGGACATATAGACTTCCTCGGTTAAATGTCCATGTAAAAAGGCATTGTTCACGTCTAATTGCCGAAGCAACCAATCATTGGATATGGCAAGAGAAAGAAATATCCTTACTGTAGTATGCTTAACTACAGGAGAATAAGTCTCACCATAATCCACACCAGGTTGTTGAAGATAACCTTTAGCGACCAGTCGGGCTTTATAACGCCCAATACTTCCATCTGAATTGTACTTTACTCGAAATACCCATTTACAATTTACGGGTTTAGCATGAGAGACGGATGGGACAAGGGACCAAGTGCCTTGATTTTGTAGAGCAGAAAGCTCTTCTTTCATAGCCTCTCGCCATTTTGGATCCTTTAGAGCTTGGAGAACAATACGACGCTCTATTGGCTTAGGTGAGGCAAATGATACTTTTGGCTTGGGAAGAGATTTTCTTGAAGGGACAAGTGCGGAATCTGGTTCAGGTGGAGTAGTAAGTGTGGTATTAAGACATAGTTTCTGTATAGGTTTGTAAATATTATTTTTGGCCCGGGTAATCATAGCATGAGATGATGGAATTGAGGGGTAGGGTGGTGGCGGATTGGCCCAATCGAGTGATTGAACTTCAGAATCCGGTAAAGCAGTAGAATAGGAAGTGATAGGTGTACCAGAATGATGAGTAGAAGAATTCTCGCTGAATGCACCTCTAGGTGGCGTGGAACTAAGGACCAGCTGCTCCGGACTGTAGAAGAGAGGGTGGATAAGTGTTGGTCTGGGGAGAGAGGTATGACGAAGTGACAGGGAGACCATGAATCGACAGTACCAGATCCAGTTCTATTTTCTTTGGTTTCTAAAATGTATAAAGGAAATAATGTTCCACAAAATCTACATGTCTTGACAGATAAAGACGAGAACTTTTAGGATCAAAACATTTATATGCACTCTGATTTTGAGAATAACCAAGGAATAGGCATGGATGTGAGCGAGGCTGTAATTTGTTCTCATTATTGGGGCGCAACCAAGGATAGCACAAACAACCAAAAACACGAAGTTTGGTGTAATTTGGGAGAGTACCGTATAATCGAAGGTATGGTGAATCACCATCTAAAGTTTTGGTGGGCAATCTATTGATTAAATAGGCAGCAGTAGTAAAGGCATATGACCAGAATTTTAAAGGCATATTTGGCATTGTGTAAAAATGTAATACCTGTCTCCACAACATGGCGATGACGACGTTCGGCTGTAGCATTATGTTGGGGTGTATGAGGAGGGGTACGGAAGTGTGTGATGCCATTTTCTTCAAAGAATGAACGAAGATGGATAAAGTCTCCACCATTGTCAGAGTAAAAACAAATAATAGACTTTTGAAATAATTTCTCCACTGTTCTTTTGAATTTAGGAAAAACAAGTGACACCTCAGATTTTCTCTTTAAGGGAAATAGCCAAATGTATTTCGTATAGTGATCCACAAAATTTAAATAATATTTAAACCCATCAATAGAAATTTCGGGTGAAGCACCCCAAACATCAGAATAAATATATTCTAAAGGAGCAGAGCTTTTTATTGAAGACTTATAAAATGGAGATTTATGCATTTTACCGCATTTATAGGAATCGCAAAAGAAATTTTTATCTAATGTGGAAGAAACATTTAAAATCTTCAAAATATGACGAAGAGTAGGAGATGAAGGGTGGCCGAGATGTCGATGCCAGTTTGGAGTAGATGTGGTGGATGTAGAGTAGACTTGAGGATGGAAATTGATATCACTAGATGAGGTCCTGGAAGGCCATGGATATACACCGCCCTTAGGTTTTCCCGCCACTAGGGATGCACTGTAATCCTTCACAACAAACGAGTAAGGTGAGAATGCAACTGAAACATTATTTTCATTGCATAACTGATAAACAGAAACAAGATTCTTTTTCATGCGTGGCACACATAAAACATTAGATAATTGAAGGGGTTTGGAGGGAGATAGTATAAGAGTAGAGCATGTGTGTGTAATTCTGTGATTTTTACCATCACCAAGCATGACATCTTCAGTACCATCATATTCAGAATGAAGAGAGAGATTTCGCAAATCTTGTGTCACATGATGTGAAGCTCCGGAGTCAACAAGCCAGTTTGGATCCGCATTGCAGGATTAAGAGACAAAGTTTGCCTTGGGTTGCTGATTATTGAACCGATTGGAGTTGTTTGAGAATTCACCATATCAAGTACCTGTAGCAGTAGTAAAGAGTGCAAGAAATTTCCTGCATTGCTTAACATGGTGGCCAGGTTTTTCACAAAGTTGACATATAATTCTAGGACGATTAGTTTGGCTACTTGAATTTCTTCCTTGAGGACCGGTATTATTATTATTTCGGAATGTGGGAGGAGTATTGTTCCCTTGATTGGAGCGTGAGTAATTTGTATTACGGGTGGGATTTCGATTGGTATTGGCAGCGGGTTTGTTGGCATAGTTTGCCATGATAGGCGCAATTGTCTGAGATGATCTACGTGACAAGTGAGCTTCGAAGTCAGTCAATTTGTCATGAAGCTCTTGAAAGGTAATGGGAGTTTCACGAGCAAGAAGGGCAGAGGCAATATTGTCATACTCGGAGGGAAGACTGTGAACTGTATGAAGAAAAACTTCATCGGCAGAGATGTGAATACCGACGGAGGCTAATGTGTTACAGATCTGTTTAATTTTCTGCAAGTACGCAGTAATAGAAAGAGTTCATTTCTGAATATTATTCAGAGATTCTCGAAGGCTCATGATACGGGCGCGTGATGGCTTGGCATAGGTTGTGGCAAGATTTTTCCAAAGAGCATAGGAGGTTTTGTCCTCAGTTACAAAGGGTATAATTTCAGCAGAGAGAAATGCAACCATAGCACTTCGAATAAGATGCTCTTGGCGTTTGTAGGCAGGAGTTGCCGTGGGGGATGGTGGTTCTCCTATGAATTGGAGAAAATCATATGCTGTGAGCAATGTTTCCCATTGATATTGCCACAATTGGTAATTCGTGGTGGTAAGTTTGAGTGGGGCTTGAACAACAGTATTGATGGAAATGAGTTGATCGTTGTTGTTTATGGAGAGAGAATTATGGGAGGCAGGAACAATGTTGGGTTGAGAGGGAATGGGATTTTGGTGGTTAGTTGTTTGGTTGGAATTAGAGGTGTTGTTGGATGATGCCATGGCTACAGGTAATTATGGAGATGGATGCCCAGAAAGGAAAAAAAAAATTGATGTGAGGCTATATGGCTCGGGATACCATAAAGTAATTTGCAGAATAGTGGAAAATATTCACTTTCATTGATAATGAGTTGCAAATATATGTACAAGAGCGGAAGGGCAAGCGGCAGGACAACCGGAACAAACGATTTGTAAGTTAGCCAAAATCTTAAAAATCCTAGCTAGTTCCTAAACCCTAATAATACTTACCATGCATGCATTACTACTTGCATATTGCAGTTTTGTTATCACTGCAGCATAGCTTTTTCGAACAGAATTTCGATCGTAAATCACAATAACCTTCTTCACCGAGCAAGAAGTCAGTCACTTAACAAGGCTACGTGCACTTGTGGGACTATATTCAAGTCCTGAGGGCAACGACAGCTTCTTGGACGCCTTCGTCCATCACCAACTCACAGTGAATTTACATGCACCTCCACAGTAGTTGAATCCGAGCCACGGGCATTTGAGTTGTTTAACAATAGCTGTCATCTGTTGTTAATTTAGTCCTAAGTAGTGCTTTATTAGCCTACAAAGTTTGATTTGGAAATGGTTGGAGAGCTTTGTTCTTTTTTCCATATATTACATTCTCTTTGAATTTGCCCAACAAATATTCACCTCATTATCTGCATCCTTATTTTGGACTGCATTTCTGTATTGGACTTTCGCGGTAATCATTTGAAGTTCAAGTCATTTGGTTCAGAACGATTTCAATCTAATTCACTATTATTAGCAACGTAACTGCCGCTTGCATTATATATAAACTTGTGCACTTAACTTAATTTTAGTGTAATGTGTTACTTACAATATTTTATTGTATAAACTGTAGATTTCGATCATTTGTTTATTTAAAGTTGACTGCATTAAATTTTGAAAAATTTACAATTATTATTAATCACTTTATCAAAATTAGTAACAAAAAAAAGAAACATGTAACCCTCTGGTAAACACTGCAAAACAATTAATGCAGGACATTAGTTTAGTTTATGAATTAATTTCTTGATAGCACTTGCCCTTAAATTTTTTTTTCACAAGTTCAAAGTTAAACCAGTAAACTGGAGTAGCAATTTGCTTCTACAAATACACTTTAATGGAGCCTATAATTAGGAAAATTCTAGGGTGACGTCACGTCACATGACGTCAGTTATAACCAATAGAATAATGACACATCATTAATAAGTTACCTACTTATCAGGTTACTAACAGGTCATAATCCTATTACTATAAGTAATTGTACTATATTATTATTTGACCACATTCATTGTAATATTTAATCACATGAATAGTAAATTAAAAATTAATAAATTATTATAAAATAAATAAATAATTCTGTAAATAATATTTTTATAATAAACGATATGGGACTGTATTAAGTATGTGCAGTCAGTACTATATTATTTGAGTCTATACTACTTGATGTGAGACATATACCATGTATTGTAAAAAATTATCAAAAAATTGATGAGTACTAATGCTAATACTATGGACCATATTAAGTATGTGAAGTCAATACTATTACATGTGATACATTATACTATGTAATGTGAAGAATTATACATAATGGTTAGTACTGATGATAATACTTCATAATGTGGTAAATTACTACTAGTACGGGACCATACTAAGTATGTGGAGTCATTACTATGTTATGTGAGTCCATACTACTACATGTGGGACATATATCATGTAATGTGAAAAATTATCAGAAAATTGGTCGGTACTAATGCTAATACTATATAATGTGATTAATTACTACTAATATGAGACCGTACTAAGTATATATGTGGAGTCAATACTATTACATGTGAGACGTTATACTATGTAATGTGAATAATTATATACAATGATTAGTACTAATTATAATACTCCATAATGTGGCTAATTACTACTAATATGGGACAATACTAAGTATGTGGAGTCAGTACTATGTTATATGAGTCTATACCACTACATGTGAGACATATATCATGTAATGTGAAAAATTATCAGAAAATTTGTCAGTATTAATACTAATGCTAATACTATATAATGTGACTAATTACTACTAATATGAGACCGTACTAAGTATGTGGAGTCAATACTATTACATGTGAAACGTTATACTATGTAATGTGAATAATTATATACAATGATTAGTACTAATGATAATACTCCATAATGTGGCTAATTACTACTAATATGGGACCGTACTAAGTATGTGGAGTCAGTACTATGTTATATGAGTCTATACCACTACATGTGAGACATATATCATGTAATGTGAAAAATTATCAGAAAATTTGACAGTATTAATACTAATGCTAATACTATATAATGTGAATAATTACTACTAATATGTGACCGTACTAAGTATGTGGAGTCAATACTATCACATGTGAGACGTTATACTATGTAATGTGAATAACTATATACAATGATTAGTACTAATGATAATACTCCATAATGTGGCTAATTACTATTAATATGAGACCGTACTAAGTATGTGGAGTCAGTACTATGTTATATGAGTCTATACTACTACATGTGAGACATATATCATGTAATGTGAAAAATTATAAGAAAATTGATCAGTACTAATATTAATGCTAATAATATATAATGTGACTAATTACTTACTAAGTATGTGGAGTCAATACTATTACATGTGAAACGTTATACTATGTAATGTGAATAATTATATACAATGATTAGTACTAATGATAGTACTCCATAATGTGGCTAATTACTATTAATATGGGACCGTACTAAGTATGTGGAGTCAGTACTATGTTAAACGAGTCTATACTACTACATATGAGACATATATCATGTAATGTGAAAAATTATTAGAAAATTGGTCAGTACTAATGTTAATACTATATAATGTGAATAATTACTACTAATATGAGACCGTACTAAGTATGTGTAGTCAATACTATTACATGTGAGACGTTATACTATGTAATGTGAATAATTATATACAATGATTAGTACTAATGATAATACTCCATAATATGGATAATTACTACTAATATGGGACCGTACTAAGTATGTGGAGTCAGTACTATGTTATAAGAGTCTATACTACTACATGTGAGACATATACCATGTAATGTGAAATATTATCAGAAAATTGGTCAGTACTAATGCTAATACTATATAATGTGACTAATTACTACTAATATGAGACTGTACTAAGTATGTGGAGTCAATACTATTAATGTGAATAATTATATACAATGATTAGTACTAATGATAATACTCCATAATGTGGCTGATTACTACTAATATGAGATTGTACTAAGTATGTGGAGTCAGTACTATGTTATGTGAGTCTATACTACTACATGTGAGACATATACCATGTAATGTAAAAAATTATCCGAAAATTAGTCAGTACTAATGTTAATACTATATAATGTGACTAATTATTACTAATATGAGACCGTACTGTATGTGAAGTTAATACTATTACATGTGAGACATTATACTATGTAATGTGAGGAATTATATACAATATTTAGTACTAATGATAATACTCCATAATGTGTCTAATTACTAATAATATGGGACCGTACTGAGTATGTGGAATCAATACCATGTTATGTAAGTCTATACTACTACATGTGAGACATATACCATGTAATATGAAAAATTATCATAAAATTGATCGGTACTAATGTTAATACTATATAATGTGACTAATTACTACTAATATGAGACCGTACTGTATGTGAAGTCAATATTATTACATGTGACATTATACTATGTAATATGAGAAATTATGGATCGCACCAACAAAAAAATACTAATAAAATACTAGTCATAATACTTTGGCTTTGATTCTGCAGCAACAAAAAAATACTAATAAAATAATTAGAAAATTAAACAAATATATTACGGGCTTCGAGTTTTTCTCATAGACCATTTGATAAATCAATAATCTTTAGTCATGGATCGCATTATTTGATCTTGGAATTACATAATATCTTTAAAGCAACCAATTACAGGAAATAAATGTAATTTATTTGACCATGTAATTTTACATAAAAGGTAGAATTAAGGGTTGTTAATTAGTATTGAGATAATCTAGAAGGTCAATATATTTCATTTAAAAAGAAAAGCAACTGTTGATTCTTCCAACAAAGATTCATTTTATTTTTGAACCTCACTCAATGGGCAAATATTTTAATCATCAGGAAAAATTAAAATAAAATAGAGAAAACCTCCGTACGCAGTAAAAAGGCCACAACCATTACTCCTCTCTACAAAAAATTCAATCTACTAATATGTTTTTCATAATTGTGGCATGGCATGCATTTCCAGAGTTCATAAAAAGATCCACCACAATGTTCTCACGCATCGCAATTGAATCAAACTGCAGACAAAATCAATAAAATTGCATCAATGAACTATCAAGTAAACTTAAATCTTTTATTGCATGAAACAAACTTAATTTTATTTCAAGTCATTTGACCACATTGTGGACATTCCTCATAAAAATGATCACATATATTCCACCATCTTTATTACCAACTTGTCGTGGGATCCACTTTGCTGGTTCAATAGGAAAACGATCTAGTTGATATGAATATCCATTTTTTTTAAATATATTGTGACTGGTATGAACCTAAAAAAATGGATAATAAGCAATATTTAACGTAGGCAAAATAATCTAAACGACACTAAAGATGTTATTGTACTTTTACATACCATTTTTTCTACATCCGATGTTCGTTCAGCATTGTAAGTATATCTGTGAGTCCAAAGTGAATCTAATATGATCACATGTCCTTAATGTGCTCTGCCTCACATAAAAAATACCAACCATTAATACTTGCTCAAACGAAGAATGAATCATATCTAAAAAATAATATGCCCGTGAAAAGATTAATTGAGCTTGTTTCGATTGGGTTCGAAAATATTCAAATTCGAGTCTGGATATCTAAACTTTAAACTAATCTTGATTGATTTATCTTATAATGGATAGTCAACGACGATTTGTTGCAATAGTCAACACAAGTTTGACTCTTAATAATGGTGACTCAAAAGTAATATATATCAAGATTGAATTGTTGCAGGTTGGGTTGGCCTGGTTAATGAGTTGAGACCATGGCATGGCTAATTTAAAAAAGGAGAAAACAGTACATATGCTTACTTTTCAAAAAACAAAATTTACAAACTATACAACTCCAAACAATTACATGTAAATTCTAAGGTTAAAATATTACATGTAAATTCTAAGAATGAGAACTCATACAACCCCAAACAATTTTCTTAAAGAAGGGGTAAAATATAAATACTAGCAACACAAAAAGATAAAAGATTGGAGTTAATAAAAGAGAAATAGAAGCAAGAAATACCTAAATTCAGCAAGAATAAAACTTCGTGGCAAGTGGGCTTGTCGATTCAGTCACACAGTGGCAGCAGAGGACAACGCAAATTTCTTCCGATGGTAGGCGAACGCGAACAGGAGCGATGAGGGTTACGGGATTGGTTTGGGGAGAATTACCAATTTTCGAAGAAAGAGATTGTATACCGTTCGAGAATTCTAGAATCAATTCGTATCTCCTTTATGAAGGTTGTGAATCTCACAATTTTTGGGAAGAAGATTTATGATTTGTGGAAGGCGATGGAGAGAGTGGAGAGAGTAGGAGTAGAGATATGTGAAATTAGGAGGGAGATTGTGATAGATACTAAAACTTAATTAACCGGTTATACAAGTTACCAATTGTTAATTTAATTTTTATTTATTTTAAATTAAAAAATATTTATGGTTGTGATTATATAGTTTGAATCTAATGGTCTAAAATAAACTAACGTCACATGACGCGACGGCACCCTAGAATCCCCCATAAATTGGACTACCAAGTTGCTTATCAAATATTACTTTAATGGAGCATGTTTAAATTAGTTTTCATCTTTTTTTCTTAAGTTTAGCCATTCACCTAATTTTTTTGTTTCAGATCAGCTCCGTAGCTACATATTTTGTCAATTTCCCTTTTAGTACCCTGTCAAATATTGCAAGTACAACATAGACAGTCTATTGACGAGTTTTTTTCCTATATAGCCTATTATACAAAAGTATTTTCGAAAATGACCTAAACTGAAAAGTATTTTCCTGAATGTACCACTTTGTTAAAATAGCTATTGGCAGTGTCGATTTTAGGTAAAATCGACACTACCAATAGCGATTTATCAGTCATCTCCGAAAATTAAAAAAAAAATTAATTAAAATCGATACTAGCAACGTCGATTCTTACTAATTAGATTAATTACCAACTAATTAATCACTAACTAATCAAGGGTAAAATCGATACTGGTAGTATCGATTTTAAGGAAGAATCGCTATTAGTAATTGCGATTCTGTGCCCTAACATATACCCTCAGTTTCATTTCACAGCGGCCATTTCTGCCAAAAAAAAAAAAAAAAAAAACAGCACGCGATTTCTTCTCTTTCAGCAAATATCACAAAGTCTCCAGCAAATTCGTCAATTGCTCAATTCTTCCCCTTGAAGCCCTAACAATATTTTTCATATATTCAAGGGGTATGTATTACTTTATTTTGTTTTCACTTTTTGTTCTCTTTATATTATAGTTATGAATTCAAATGATGAGGACTTACATGTCTATATAATATGCTTATCCTGAATAAATGTTGTGTGATCAAGAATATGAAGCAGAAGAAATGAAATCAATATATCATCATTTATATTTTCAGCCTTCTTATGGCCTATAGATACTTGTAACTACATTACTTGTGATTATAAGTTGCTTACTTTTTTTGTACATAATGAGAAGTAAAGTAAGAAATTCACGACACAAAATTGTGGTTTTAGCCTCATGATTGTACCATTAGCATTTTAGGTCCCGCACGTAATTTGTAAAATTGCAATTTTGGCTGTGATTTTTTGAAACATTTTACATTTGGTTCCATAATATTTGTATGTTTTCAACACTTATTAGTCTCGTATAACTCTCTTGATTTTGTCCATGTGGCTGCACTCTTAATAGGACTACATAAATTTTGCACTTTTAATCCCAAATTTCGATTGAGCTAACCGGTGATGAGATTTACAATATGGGTACACAATATGGTAGGAAAGTTGTTACTTTGTTTCCAACTGGTGATGATTGAGCTAATTTGGTTGTGAATTTAGTTTAATTAATTAATTTATGCTATAGATAAATGGTGTTATTTTTGAATTAATGCCAACAATAACAAGTATATATGGTGTTATCTTTAGAGTTCATTTTTATTTTAGTGTTCTTTTTATATTATACTTATAAATATGACATTTCACTAGAAAAATTCTAAAGGTAATTTAATTTTTTTTTAAATTATCTCAGGTTTGTAATGGATAGCTTACCGGTTAAGTTTTTGTGCTATTGGGAAGGAAATATATTAAACCCGTCTAATGGATGTGAGTATGATATTCCACCAAAACGGCCCCTTAAGGCGAATAGCAGATGGAGTTATCAGAAGTTACTAACATAATTGTACAAAGTTATCGGACTAAACAAACGGAGCTTTAGGTTGGGAGTGATATGCAGATATCCTATTTCATTTGATCGTATCACTGCTAATTATATTGCACTTCCCGTTAATGATAATAGTGGTGTTGAAGCTATGTTTGATGTATTTACTCATTTTTTGGGGATAGGAAGTTTACAGTTATACTTGGAGATAAATCCGATAGATAGTCAAGAGTTTGCTAATGACACAGAAGTTAGAGGTCCTTGCATTGGTGATACAGAAGTTGGAGGTCATTACGTTGGTGACACAGATATTGGAGGTCATTACGTTGGTGACACAGTTGACTCACATTTGGACCAAGGTAATCTAAATCACTCAACTTCTTACCATGATTTGGGTAATCCGGTTCCGTTAACTTTTCAGTCAGACGCTGGTACACCTACGCAAATAGCACACACAAATGTTAGTCCTCCTAGGCCTCAAAATGTAAGTGGATTAAACCAAGATTTGGAGACTGATTCTGAAGATGATGAAGAATGGTTTGAACACAGACTAACGCATGAGGACAATGGAAGTAGCAATAGTAGCAGTGACAATGAGGAAACTGATATTGGGGATAACATTATGGATGTCAATGGTTGCCAATTGTATAGGAAAATTGGTGAAGGATCGTATGTCACAGATATTCGTGCAAGTCAAGTTCAATTGTCTGAGAGTGACGAGTTAGGTATAGGCTTGCTCTTTAAGTCGAAAAATGATATGCAGTGTGCTGTGAAGAAATATCATATAACAAAGAATTGCGGTACAAGGTACAGAAGAGCACTGATAAAACATGGGTAATATGTTGTTAACAAAAAAAGTATCCGTGCAACTTCTATCTCCGTGGTAGTTTATTGATCAGGAAGAATGGATTGTGGGAAGTGACACGTTATTTGGGACCACATACTTGTTTATCTGCAGGTTTAGGCCAAGATCATTTTCATCTGGACTCTAAGTTAATAGCTTGGGATATCCTAAATCTTGTTAAGGTAGATCCAGATTTGAAAATTCGTGTCATTATTGAATATGTGAAGAATAGCTTTACTAAAGAAATATCATATAAAAAAGCATGGAGTGGGAAACAAAAAGTTGTTGCACATATCTATGGAGACTGGGATGAATCTTATCAAAGGTTGCCAAAAGTACTTGCAGCTATCAAACAATACAACCCTGAGACAATTGTTGAGTACTATAAACCTTTACCACCCGGTCAAATGGATAAATTTCGTCGTGTTTTTTGGGCATTCGGGCCTTGTATTGAAGCGTTCACGCACTGTCGTCCAGTTGTTAGCATTGATGGTACTTTTCTTCACGGAAAATACAAGGGAGTTTTACTAATTGCTATGGGATGTGATGCAAATGATAGTATATTACCACTTGCATTTGCTATTGTAAAAAACGAGTCCTATAAAACTTGGGATTGGTTCTTGAACCTTGTGCAAGAACATGTTGTGAAGGGTCGTGATATATGTTTGATTTATGATCGTCATAAAGGTATATTGGCAACAATCCGAGTAAGGAAATGGAGAAATATAAAACATCGGTATTGTTTAAGGCATGTGCGTTCTAATTTTTGCAAAATCCATAAGGGTGATAATTTAAAAAGGCTAGTATGGAAGGCAGGTTGCTCACACCAGGATCGCAAGTTTCAAACTGTTTTGGATCAAATTGAGCTATTAAGTCCTGATGCTCGAAAGTGGTTGGATAAACTCTCGAAAAAAAAAAAAAGATTGCACATGATGGTGGTTATAGATATTGCCTAATGACAACGAACATTTCAGAAGTTTTCAATGGCGTGATGAAAGGTGCTCGTGGTATGCCTATTACAGCAATTATTGAGACTTCATTTTATCGTTGTGTTTATTACTTTCAATCTAGACTTGGTATTGCTGAACTTGCTCGTGAAAATATTGGCCTACCAAACACCGAACCCCAAAATCGATTTAGCCCCAAGGTTTACCAAATGCTCCTCCACAACACCTCGAAGGTTGGGTATGCATGTAACAATCTTCAACAATTCTATACGTGGGGGCGGTGGGGTTTATTCTGTAATCACATGTCGTCGCATGACGAAGGGAGGTAATGTTCAAACTGTGCGCATTGGCGAAAGGACATGCACCTGTGGTAAGTGGGTAGCCTATCATGTTCCTTGTTCCCACGTTCTTGCTTGTTGTAGTAACCAAAATGTTGATCCTTTATCTTTTGTATCGTCATTTTATACCGTTGAGAATTATTCGAGGACATGGAGTGGTAGATTTGAACCATTGGATAATGAGTATTATTGGAAACAGTATTATGGTCCGGTGTTCAAACCAAACTACAAGCTTGAACGGGAAAAAGGTCGACCAAAATCAAGACGCATTCGCAATGAAATGGATTTTCAAACCGACAAACGGGTGATTCATTGTTCTACTTGTGGGAAGGAAGTACATACGCGTCGCAAATGCACGAATAATAGGACATAGTTTCATAAATGTTATTATAATTGAGATAATATTGTTGAGACATTTTTATGTAATGAACTTGTTATGCATGTAACATTGTTGTGGTGAATTAATTATGTTATTGAGTTGTTCTTGATTGTTTTAGATAATATGTTAATAGTTTTGCGTTTTGGTTGTGATGGTGTGTTGAATTCTTAGTTTGATATATGTTGTTTGAGTTACAAATCGAGGTTCGTTCATAACAAATAAGATAGAGGTGCTTCTCATTTAAAAAAAAAAATTTAAGTACGAAATCGACAATGTCGATTCTTAAGCTCGCCGCGGTGAGTTAGAGGCAGAAAGTTTATGCCTCTGACTCGCCGCGGCGAGCCAAAAAATTGACATTGCCAATGTCGATTTTAGGTTAAAATCGACATTAGCAGTGTCGATTTTATACATAAATTTTTTTTAAGGGATTTTTGCACGTCACCCCCCAGTTTTAAACAATTTTCCCACTTTCGACATTAGCAGTGAAAAACTAGGTAAATGCTTGCTCTTTAAATCAAACAACATATATCAAACTAAGAATTCAAACAACACCAAAACGCAAATTAAGAGACGAGAATCAAGAACAACCAAATAAATAATCAATTTACCATCACAACATAAATATCAAAGTATGTCAAGTCAAATAACAATATATTTCAAATTGATAATACGATGAGACTTATATAGTCATAATTACAATTTAAACTAAAGTCATTTGGATGGTGTATATCGATTTGGCTCTCTCCTCACTTGTTGAGTCAACCTCTTTCCACGATTGGAGGGCTCAGCCTGAGAACCAACCTGAGTAACGCACTCAACTTGGGTATTTTGTTCTAACCATGGTGGTGCAGCGAACCCAGTGTTATGAGGTGGTGGAACGAACCCAGTGTTATGAGGTGGAGGAAGTACAGATGATGAACCTGGAACATCTGAAGTAGCTGGGCCCCGTGGAACCGCCCGTCGTTTACGTCTAGAATTCGACGTCCTTAACTCTGTGGGAGGGGCATTATACGCATATGTTGGTGGTACTTGACCAGCTAGTCGCTCTTGCTTTCCAACTAAGGCTAAAGCACTTACGACCAGGGACGGATCCAGGATCGGAGAATTGGGGGGGCCGATTTTAATTACCATCGAAACTAATTGACAATAATTTATAAAATATTTTAATTACTTAAGAATAAAATATTACTGAAAAATACATTGAATTAAAAATTCTTAAGTAATTTAGTGAAAAAATTATCGAAGTTCTACACGACGTTCTCACATTTCATAAATTCATCTACGAATAAGTACCAAAAATCTCAACAAATTTATTTTCAATGTTAATAATCAGACAATTCACACAAGGTATTGATCTTTCATTTTGTTTCTACGCCTATTTTTGACCAACTTTATTATTGATCGCACGATTGTTATGGTTGTAACATGAAGCGCTAATATCAACGAATCAAACAATCAATTAAAGGTTACACTATATACTTCTTTGTACTTCAATCACAAACATAGCTTATAAATTGTGGATGCAATTTAGCATTAAAAGATTAGAGGACTAATGTGAACTATTTATAAAATAATAGTACTAAATTAATTTTTTCAAGATTCTTGGGGGGGGCCAGGGCCCCCCCAAAACCTAGCTGGATCCGTCCTTGCTTACGACGTGCTCTTGAGCATCCGTCACCTTTTGCACATCATGGTCGATATGAAATTCCCCAAGTAAGTGGTTGATACGTTATAGTTCTTGAATCTATATGAAGATAAAAACATATATGTTAAATTTATATAAAAACTATTACTCATATATAAACAATATTACATACCAAACCCTCATATCCACCACTGGTACCCATGTACCCTGTGACATCACTTTGGTGCCTTTGGTGTGGGTTTGATATCAATACCCTCGTGATATTCCTGTACCAAATCTTGTAAGCATCACTACAATCTACATGTTCTCCCTCTTCATTTGACATGACAATGAGCTCGTCATGTATCTTCCACAAGTTCTGGTAGTCCTCGTGAAAAACAGTCCAATCAACATCGTTATGCCCCCGAAGGTCAATATTGTGTATGTCCATAACGGTGTCACATGGGACTGGGATATCCTGCCACAAGCCAAACTGTCTGAACACTCGATCTGGAAAGTGCCACTCTACTCTGTCGTAACATATCAGAGGTACCCTAGACCTCCATATATTCTCTCTCTGTTGACAATAATGAGGCAACTCCTCAAGCTAGTATGGCTGCCACTCAAATTGATTATCAGTGAGCAGGTCAAGTTGGTCTCGATACACACGTAAGACATGAGTAGAAACATGTTCTAGCAATTTCGCAGCACGCCACCTGATTATGGTTCAAAAACATCGAATTAATCAAACTAATTTTCAAGTACTTGAATCATAAGTAAATAACAAGTATGCGTACTTACTTGTACCTAGAAGGACCAAGGGGGTTTATTTGAGGCACAAACTGAAGGCCATATTCAATATCCGGACGCATGCACCGAATCCTCTCCCATACCCAAACCTACTTTATAGTTATCAAAATAAGTATATATACAAAATATATTGTAATTAATATATTAATTAACTGTAATTGGTGTACCTGTAATAACGTCAAACACCCATCAATCTGACTATTATTTGGGTTAGTGGTCAGACATAGTTCACGATACAAGTATGCTAGAGCCGCACTACTCCAACTGACGCTGCCAATCATGTCCAAATTTTATATATAGACAATATATTTCAAATCTACCTTATTCCCCGATAAGTTAGGCATTACAATACCGCCAATCATTGCTAGAATAAGCGCTCTAGCATAATATTGCACTGATACATCAGTAGCATTATCGGGTAGTGGATGAACATGTTCCATCAACCATTTCAAATTCAACATTCTACCAGTAAAAGAACTCAAGGGGGGCACAACACCGAACAAGTCGAGGCAAATATCTTGCCATTTCTCTGTGGAATAGGTTAGATCAATTCCACTAATAATCTCCCCTTGAATTGGTAGACCAAGTAATACTTCTACATCTTGTAAGGTAATGGTGGCTTCGCCGATAGGTAGATGGAATGTATGAGTTTCCACACGCCACCGCTCGACCAATGCAGTAATCAATGCCCAATCGTACTTGATTGCCCCAATACGATAAATACCGTAAAATCCGGCTTTAATCAAATAAGGCACCACTCTTTGGTCAATCGACGACCAAGGAATGGATCCATCCCCACGACGACACTTTAGGGCCGCAAGATCTTCCCCTTGCCAAATATTGATAGACAGGTGCTGATCCTGCTGAGTAGAACCGACGAATCAATAGGCCCAAGATTTACAGTATGTGTGAACTGATCGGCGTCCATCTCTGCTAAAAATATATTTATAGTATGTGTGAATCAATAGGCCCAATAAGCATGAGTAAAATATATTTTTATATATGTAAAAGTGACAACAACAAACAAGTCTAAAAAGGCAAATTAATCTCATGTTCACTTAAATACTCAAGACAACAAAATTGTGAAAGTTGTTTTCTTATCTTTAGAAACGTAATCTTGCAGGGCGAGGGACTCAACAAAAACATAGAACTTTACATTGAAAAGCATGATCAGAAGTTAAACATCAAAGTAGTTGATGGAAGTAGCTTAGCAGTTGCCATTGTTCTCAATAGCATTCCTAAAGGCACAACCGAAATCCTCTTTAGAGGAAGCCTCTCCAAAATTTCATATGTTATTGTTTCTTCTTTGTGCCAAAAGGATATTAAGGTTTGTATAAATCTTCGAAACCTAAAATAATTTTTCTTCTCGCTATTTAATTCATTTTTTATCATCGTTAGTATTCCTTCTAAATGGTTATCGATTTTATTTCAGATCGCTACATTCTATGAACACGAGAGGCTTAGGTTATTAAAACAGATAATGAGTTAAGGGTATAAGAAACCTTGAAAGCCATAATTAAGGAGATATACCAAAGCAATAAAAAACCATATTTGATCAAGGCATACCATAACAATAACAGTGGAAAATCACACTTGACCAAATGTACCAGAAGAATATCATGGACAAGGATTTGGTAAATTAAGATAGTTATCAGATGCAAGTACATTACAAGTAAAACACTATCTTCTCTTAGAAAAATGTACTGAAATCAATACTAATGTAGTGAATGTTATTCATAAAATAAGACAATCGGCAGGAATCCTATTAATTTCCTCTTTTTTTTTTCTTTTCCATTTATGTCCAAAATCTGTGTAATTAACAGAATAGGGACAAAATGGAACAAATTTGCATAATTAGACATTTAGATTTAGGTAAACTTGAACACTTCATTCTTTTACCAATACACTAACTCCAATTTAACCATTTCAAATATAAGGACTCCCATAAATTGAGTTACCTGATGGCGACGGAGACGGCGACAGAGACGGCGACGGAGACGGCGGAGGCGCGGCTGCGGGGCAGAGGGTTTTTGAATGGGTACAATTTTTGAATGAATTAGAATGGGGAATGGGGAATTTAATTAGGGCATAAAATCGCTATTAATAATAGCAATTCTTCCTTAAAATCGATACCCTTGATTAATTAGTGATTAATTAGTTGGTAATTAATCTAATTAATAAGAATCGACGTTGTTAGTATCGATTTTAATTAATTTTTTTTAATTTTCGGAGATGGCTGATAAATCGCTATTGGTAGTGTCGATTTTACCTAAGATCGATATTGCCAATAGCGATTCGGCAATATCGATTTTAACTAAAAGGTACATTCAGGGAAATACTTTTCAGTTTAGATCATTTTGGGAAATACTTTTGTGTAATAGGCTATATAGGAAAAAAACTCTCTATTGACTTATCAGTTAAATAAGAAATTCTGGGAATCTCTCCTGATAAAAAGGGGATTCAAATCTATATTTGCACCTTTTTATCTACTCAATGCACAGAACATGTAAATGTAAAACAGTAAAATTATATGCGGCAATTGATATTTCTTGGGCTTTTATTTTTGCAGGTACCCGAAATACTGTGGAAACTTTAGGTACAAATATGATACTCCCTCCGTCCCATATTTTTTGTTCCCTCTAGGTTTGGCACGGAGTTTTTGATAATTTGTTAAAAAAGTAAACTTTTTTCATTCTTTGAGTGAAAAAATGAGTTATATTTCGGGACATCCCAAAAAAGAAATAATAGCAAAAACAATGGGACAAAGGAAGTACAATTTTACTGTTTTGTACTTGCACATTAATTATAGTTAACAATGAAAACAAATAAATATTTGACTTACACATTAATTTAAACACCCCCACCATCCCACCCAAACCCCTTTCATTGCCGGCATCCATTAATGAAAATATGACTAACCCCCACGCCCAATCCCCATTCATTGCCTGCAACCAAATCGGAATACGTCGTCCCCAATCGACAATCTCCAAATGATCAGCAGATCTCGACTTCCGGTTGTTATCCCCACTCCCCAATCCCAAATCTTTCGTTTTTTTACTCAGATCTCGACGACCGTCTGAAGGCCGGAGACGGAGAAGATGAAGTCATTTGGTCTCTTTTTTCATGCATTCAAGAGTCATTTGCATATATGGCCTTATGGAAAGTTTAATTTTTAAAATTAGCTTTTTCAAATTTTTGTTTGCAAAAATAGCCTTACTTAGATTATGTTATTAATTAACTTTAAATTAACTGAAAAATTATAAAATAATCCCGAATTTTTGTCACTTGTCACTTGGACGTCCAAGTGACAAGCGGCAATAATTTGTAGTGAAAGATGAATATGAGATATTTTAGTTCACTTACTAATTTGAGAACGTCTCAAATTTAATTTAGTATTAATATGATCGACCCTACGACAACAAATTAGTAGCTAAATAATTTTATCGCGGATTAGTAAATTACTTTATGTGTTTTTCTTAGGAGTTGCATTTATGCATCATGTTTACTATTTCGAAATATGATATTTATTATGAATGTATGATAGAATTTCAATTTATTTATTTATTCAACAATTATGTCTATTATAAACTCATTCGCTGGTTTCTTCTCGAACAAAAACTAACTGGGAATGTAACTACGTCAATTGAAAATCCAGTATTATCATACGAATGATTTGTGAGAATCAAGAGTGTGTTCTCACAGATGATTGTCCTCTAGAACCTCTCGCTGGTGCTTCTCGTACCGTACGAGATAAACATGATAGTTGGATCCGAACCAACAACAACGTGCGTTGCTACATGCTTGTTTCCGTGAACGTTGGTCTTAAGAAGAAACATTAGTACTTGGAGAATTCATGCGAGTTATGAGAATCTATACAAGACATGTTTAACAAACCTTCTGAACAAAATCGACATAAATCGCCTCGTAGATTCATGAAGGCTAAGTTTAAGAAGGACACTTGCGTATCTCTTATGTACTTGACATGATCAAAATTGTACGTGCACAAGGCATACAAGAGCCATCATTGAAGAGATGACTTAAATTAGTGTAATTATTGAGTCACTCATGCCATACTTTTCTGCGTTGAAATTGCAGATTTTTGAAATCATATTTAAACATAATGTAATGCTAAGAAATATGACGCAAACGTTGTCAAGCAAAGTTCATCTTCCTCTACTGTTGAGAAAAAAAAAAAAAAAAAAAAAGAAGATGGTGAAAGATGAATCTGAGTCAGGACATAAGAAAGCTAGGAGCATCCTAGAGCAAGTAAAATAAGAACTCATACGGGGGCAAAAGATTCAATGAATTCTCATAATTCCTTTGCTAATTAAACATGTCTCGTAAACTTGTCTTTATTTATGACAAATGGAGACTATGAAATAGACCGTGATGGTGATAATCAGGGGAAAGGTACAAAACGTTCACATCTAGTAAGAAATTATGTAATATCTTCTTATTCAAGCACGGTTTGTGGGAAATAATCTAGCCATGGTATGAAAAACATTAAATATTTTCCATTGATGCTTACGCACTCTTAATCTTTGTGCTTTCAATACAATTTGTTGGGGGTGTCGCAGTGCGGTTTTGTACTCGCCTAACCTCATTTAGTATATGCGGGTTTTCAATACTTTAGTCTAAATTTAATTTAACAAGTCTTGAAATTGCACTTTGCGATCCATTCGGGTTGGAACGGATTTTGCAGTCTCTACATTCTTAACTTTAATATATATTTTTGCTATTTGATAAGTTAAATGTAAATGCACTACTTAATTACTACTTTGTACTTTTATGAACAAATTTGTAAATGTTCATAGAAACTATAAAAGAGATAATGCAAAATATCAAATATAAAAAAATAGGATATTCAACTAATACATAATTTAATGAAAGCTAAATATTCTTGAACACTAGATTAATAAGTTTTCATTACACAAATATAAAATTGAAAAAAAAAAATCCGACAATAAACAAAAGAGAAAAAGTACTTTGATAATTGAACTTGATGTTGGTGGTTAACATGTGAAATTTTGCTTGATATTTTTTTTTGGTTGCTTTAGTGTTTGTTTTTTTAAACTGATATATATTCTAGATGACACCCTTTTAGCTTTTTTTTTTTAGTTCCACTTGGAGTTGGAGGGTTATATAAAGTCGTAGAATTTTAAATTTTCTTTTTCCAGTATAACTGGACTTTTGGGCTATGAAACACGATTAATTTGTTAAGGTATATACTTAAATTATATATATATATATATATATATATATATATATATTTGTTTGACAAGAATTTAATTTTTTAAGAAGTACGTCGCATATATTAAATGAAAATCCCTACCAACAGAAGTTCAAACCTTGTATGCTCAAATTATCTTTGTCATTTTCTTAAGGATAAGTTAAATAATAAAATAAAAATCATAATTTATATATATTGAGATCGAATACGGTCTAAAAAATATAAAATCAACTCCAATTGTAATTTGCAGGTTTTTTTCATAGGATGTCCAAGGTCATCGATCGAGTTGAGACGGCTCAGTGATTTCGTCAAACACCCCTACATTTTTTTTTTTGATGATTTAAGCATTAGAGTGACTTAGTCGAATTCCCGCGTTAAACTCTTAAAATGCCAAAATATTATTCACCATATGAAAAATTCCTAGTAAAAAGGAAGAATCTTCAAAAACTTTATTTAATCATCAAATTCACATAAAAACTCCTCAAATACACTCTCCAAATATTTATTAATACTCCAAAAGAAAAGAAAAGAAAACAATAATAATAATAGGATTAATTAATAAAAAATATTCACCAAAGATTACAACCCCAGTGAAAACGGAAACCCAGTTCCACTCAACCAACTCCCGCCGGCAATAAATCTCCCCGCCGTATAACTCTGCGCCTCTGTCGCACTAGTAATAACTCTATAACCCCTCCACCTCACCCTCCTCCCTGTCGCCGCCCCCGCCCCCGTATTCCCATACTCACCATAAAACAGAGTATTCAGCGCAAAATTACCATTCCACTCAAACCACCCCGCCGGATCTATGACATCCGTAATCGATGATTGCATAACCACAGTTCTAGAATATTCCTTCCACGGCCTCCCGAGATACGTCGGGAAATTCCTCTGGACCGGTCTCAGATCCGAAGTCGCCCCGATCCGTGACCTGTGGATCACGATTCCGGTGTTTTGGTTCGGATCTGTACGCCCTTGGGCGGTGACCATGTTTCTCTGGCCGGAATTAGGACGACGCGCGTGGATGTCACAGTCCTGCAATACGACTGCGGCGTTGCCGAAGATGAAATCGACTGTGCCTGCGATTAGGCATTGTACGAAGAATTGGCGATTGTTGTGTACGTAGAGAGTATCTTGGTAAGCTAAAATGTCGCATCTGTAGAAGGCGGATAGATCCGATCCGACCCGGAGGGCGACGGCTTGGTGCTTTGATGGGCCGGCTGTGTTCTGGAAGGTGATGTCTCGGGCTAAGAATCTCTCCCCAACCGCAGCTGCAAGTATTCAAGCCCATATTAAAGTAGTCAGTATGATATTGGGTTCTATCTTTTCAATATGGGCCAGTTTAATTAATATGGTTATTTGAGAAGTACATTGCATGTTTTCAAGAATTAAAGAAATTGGTAAAGTTGAATAGGTCATAGCTAAATGGTACTAATTCACTCATAAAATGAATAAACACATGAAGTTAAGTAGTAAATACTCATACGCACCTAAAAATAATTAAGTCGGGTTTTAGAGAAAGTTAATTGCAAAATAAAGGTGCAATTTTTAATTAACCTAATATGTCAAGTTGGATTAAAATGGAAAAAAAGGTGAGTTGGAAACCGTCCCGGTCAAGTGGGCCGGGTAAAGTGAATTGGTCTTTATTTATTTGACGTGAGCTAAGTTAGCTAACCTAATAGATGTCCAAATCCTGTTTATTAAGTGTACTTTAACCATCAAATTATATTTAAGGCAGGTCTAATTGTAATTAGGACTATGAATAAACAAATAGAAGGAAAAAATAAATAATTTAATTGAACATGGATGAAGACACTTGCTCTAGTATCATTTTCAAAAGAAGCGTAAAAAGAATTGAACAAGGATAAAAGAATAATGCATCACATCAGTAGTTGTACAACAGCGCCAAATGACAAATGGAAATGTCGAAAAAATACGATTTAGGAGATGCTACATGATGGGTATTGCATTATGGGTCTCTATGAATGACACATGTCCAAAGTGAACCAATTCCTTTTGCTTTTATATTAAAAAAGTAATCCACTTTAGACATGTGTCATTCATAGAGACCCATAATGCAATACCCACCATGTAGCATCTCCTAAACCAAAAAATACAACGTACCATAAGCTGGAACTTTACAACTGGACGATTCAACAAAGATATGTCTTTTTCTAATTTACTTTAAGATAATCATATAATAACTTGTTAAAGTTTGAATTTTTAATTTTCAAGATCTGATAAGTCTAATCCTGTTCTGCTGTACAAAAAAGTCTGTCCCGATTATAACGGAAATTGATTGGTAAATGGTCAATTAAAAGGTAGTCCAAATCTGGACCCCAGTTCCAGAAAATATTCGAGGACATAACCAAAACAGGATAATGATATGAGTCATCACCCACATATGTCCAGTTACGTAAGCCATTCGCCACCGTCTTTACGTGAAATTTAGTACCCACAAATTAGTTGATTTATTTTAGTACAAATTTATGTCCTTTTCTTTTAGATGTAATGTAATGTAATGCATTATTTTCTCATGAGTCATGACGCGTCACACTCGCACCAAAATACATACAAAATTAAAAATGCATGAATCGAATCAGTTTCATTTTGACTGTAAGAAATTGGTTTATGTTATTCCATCTGAACATGTGAAGAATATTCGGGGTGAGTTTCAAAGTTAAAATTTAGGAAAGGGAGCAGGTGAAGATTGTCAAATAAATTACATTTAAATTAAGTGGTAAATATCAAATCAAAGGTGCAATACAAATTTTGGATTTTATTAGGTATTAAATAGTGGCCGAGAGCAAATTTGGGCATAATTGGGAGTTGGCCTAACACAAATAAGTTTTAACCCAGGCCTTAATGGGGCAAAGAGCTAGTACAAACTAGATCATATATAGTAGCCTATATTAGTTAAAAAGTAAAACAATAAAATGAAAATTAGAGACCTTAAGGGCAAGTTCAATGGTAGTTTGTATATTTGGGGATGTAAAATACATTATACATTCTCAAATAGTTGTTTGCATACTCATTTAAATTGATTCATTCCAATGGTAAGCATGTAAATTGAGTTTCTATATTACTTTATTAATATTTTTATTGTCTACTAAATATTTTTATCCAATCACATTCATTCCCTCTCAACAACTACCCTATGCATATCATGTTTTTCTCTCTTCAAGAGTAAGTAAATATAGGATTTGAAAATGAAAAATGTAAAATGGATCCCCTTTTCCTTATCCCCATTGGAGTGAAAAATCTACAGAAAAATGTATGCAAAATGCCAGTTACACATTTGCATCCCCATTTACATACTTGCATTGGACTTGACCTAAATGATACCAAAAGTAGGTTTTGGGTATGTTTGTTTAGCTTTTCCCAAAATAAGTTTTTCAAGCTATGCTCTCAAAAGTCAAAATAAACAATAATTTTATTAACTTTTATAAAATTCTTCACAAACTCTATTTTGATTTGACATACAGTTTAGATGTACATTTTATATCTATTATCTAATTCTTAAAAAAAAAAAAAAAAAAAACCTACACACTTACTTAATTTTTTAAACAATTATCTCAAAATTCAAACAAACAACATTACGCAAATCAAAATAATTTCATAAACCTTCACTACTGTCTCAAACTACGTACTCCTAAATACAAAATAAACAGACTCTCCAAATTTAAGGGGAAATTCTTACCCACACCGGGTTTGGCCGAACCAAAAGTAACTACAAGGCAAGTGCAATACACTTGCTTAGAGGTTGGATGTAACTCTCAGGAGAGTGACCAATCACAAAGCAAGTGCAATACACTTGCTTGATGGTTGAATGAGTTTGGTCAAGCCAGACTTTGACAAGAATTTTCCAAATTTAAATGTCACATGTCATAGATTAATGTACTTATTTTTTAAAATAATGTGTCATATTTGTTAACAAGCATAAAAATAAACCATTATCCATCACCATAAGAAAAAAAAAAGAAATTGAAAAAGGAGTAAGAACCGTATACTTACCAACTGTAGCAGAATGGAAGGTAGTGCTTCCATCCACAACATTCCTGCTTGCAGTAATAATAGTAGTCGTCCTCCCATCACCCATAAACATAATATTGGTCTTCGTCTTCGGAATTTCCACATTCTCTCTGTAAACCCCAGCTTTAACTCTTATCACATATCTCCTACTACTCCTCGCCGGCGCCGCCGCCACCGCCGCTGAAACCGTCCTGTAATTCCCACTACCGTCCGCCGCAACCACCACGTCCGGCCTCACCGTCGATGCCTGCAGCAGCCTCCTGTCTCCGACGGACAGCCACTCCGGCCACTCTTTGTCGCCTTCCTCCGCCGCGAGTTTCCTGCCGCCGTTGAGTTTCTTTTCGTTTTCGGAATCTGTTGCGGTCATGTTGCATATCATTGCGAGTGAGTTACTGCAGAGCTTCTCCACGCGGAGTACCTGACCTCCGACGAGTAATTCTCGCACGTGTTTGTCTGTTTCGCTGTACGAGAAGCCGTCGAGGCACGTATCCTGTCGGAAAGACAAGGAAACGGAATATAGAGATTTACGGACACTTCAAAAAAATGTGTCATAAAAAAGTAACACGGTAAATAATTGTAAGAAGAAATTGTCACAAATACACAAACTAATTAGGTGTAATTTATTTATTTATTTTTATAATTTTTCCTAATGTGTATAAACGTTTCCTAAAAATTCTCGATTTTTTTCTTCAATATTGAAATATACACTCGAAACGGAATTTAGATCCATGATAAAAGTGTTGATTGTATTATTTCGTAACATATTTATTTAAGTGTGATATTTTTTATATGTTACTTTCTTAACTACAACAAGGACATTGAATATCTCACAACAATAAAAGTAATTTTAATAATGATGTTTGCGTAATAATATTATTTAACATATCATTTGTTACGATCATTTAACTAAATGTTAATTATTATTGAGTGTCGTAATAATAGAAACCTGTATTGTTATTATAATTTACATATATGTGAAGTGGTATCGATCTAAAAAAAATGGTATAATTATTCATTAAATCATTATTTTGAAGTACTTATTAGTAACTTTTAATGACGGAAAGCACTTGTGTTACTATATATCGGGTCTGAGTGCATTATATATATATATACCTGGTTGGTAATGGCAGAAGAGAGCAAGGTCTTGAGGTCGTCCGCGTGCTGTTGAATCGAATTCTTAGGATACTCTTCCAAATCCTTAACGGCGTCATGTAGCTCATCCAAAGTCTCATCAATATTCACCAAACAGTCATGTAACGCCGTCTTCTCTCTTTCCGTCAAGTTACCTTTCCCAGCGGCAATAAACTTTTCCAAGGCGAAATAGTTATTCTGCACGGTTCTTATAGTGACATTTAATGATAAAATGATGACGTCTTTCGTCGATTTCACCTTATTGTTGTCGGTTAGAGATTCAGCGATGGAGGAATAGCAAAGGTCGGGGTACAATGTGTTGCTACATGATGTTTTGGCTATGGCGTGAGCAGGGGAGATTTTGATGCTGGAAATGTTGTCGGATTCTTGTTTTTTGGAATTTATGGTTACTCCGGCGATTATTGTTGTTATGAGGAGGATTGAAGCGAATAGAGCTAGGAAGATTTTCTTTTTCTTGCCGGAGTTTGAGTTTCCGGCGAAGAGTTGTTTGATTCGGGACATCTTTTTGGAAGGATTGGTTATGAAAGATGGGGACTAGGTGGATGTGGGAGTTTTTGAGTGTGTTCTTCGTGGTGTTATATAGAGTTGTCTTATAATGAATCATCTTTGCATGAAATTGATAACTATAAAAAACGTGCTTGTATTGGAGAAAAAATAATCTTGCCCGTCACAACATTGTCAAATTTTTTTTTTTTTTTTTTTTTTTTTGAGATGGTGAATACATTGTTACATCAAACACTATATCGAATCGAAACTATTCCAATGATAACAAAGTGAACAAATTACTAGTATTAAACTAGAGAAATGCTAGTATGAAACTAGAGAAAATACCCACATTCGTGGGAGTTGAACCCATGACCTCCTGGTCATGGAGCCTCATCCTTAATCACTTGACTAAGGCCTCATCGGCTTGTCAAATTTTATTATAAACAAGGTTTTGATTGAACTCAAGATAATTATATGATAAGTGCATTATATTTTTAGCTTAGAAGTAACAAAACGCGAATGCATTATGTCTGCAAATAATATGCGTTTTATTTATTAACTACTTAAAAAAAAAAAAAAGGACTAGAACAGGTGTGGATACATGTCATTTGAAGAATATACATGTGTGTTATAAATCTTGTAACATCTAAATTTTCACTTACTCATGATTGGATATCATTTCTTAGAAATGTAGTCAATCATTGATGATTTTATAATACACTTGTATTGTGATTGGAAGAGTTTTGTCAAATCCAAGATAAGAATTTCTCATATGGATCGATTACCATGCAAGGACGTGATGCAACATACCAATGAGTGAAACAAATGCATCAAATTATATGCCGCTGGTAGGGCTGAGCAAACGGGCCGAACCGGACCGAACCGAACCGAAGTTCGGTTATGGCCCGGTTCGGTCCCAAAAAAAGATGGATCGAGTACCGGACCGAAATGGTCGGTCCGGTTCGGTACAAATACCGACCGGTCCGGTTCGGTCCAAATATATACCGAATTTCTATTTTTTTTAATGAAAAATGAAAAAAAAAAGAAAAAAGAAAAAAAGAAAATTGGAATCCACTACTCAGACCGCCCGCTTCTTCTTCTTTCTTTCTTCCATTTTCTTCTTTCTTTTTCTTTTCTTCTTCTTTCTTTTTTCTTTTTTCACCTAACAGGAACTTTGATCTCCTTCTTTCTTTCTTCATTTTCTTCTTTCTTCATTATATGTCTCTTCGATCTCCTTCTTTCTTTCTTCATTTTCTTCTTTCTTCATTTTCTTCCATTTTCTTCTTTCTTTTTTTTCTCTCTACCACACCTTTTGGTGTGAGGGCTTGGGCGGCGGGTGGAGTTAGGAGAAGAAGGGAAACCGAAAATTAGGGCTTGGGCGGCGGCTGTAGCTTGGGCGGCGGTGGAGCTTGGAGAAGAAGAGGAAATCAGGTTTGGGAATTTGGGTAAGTCACAAGTGGGTATTGGGAACCGTTCGGGTAGCATAATAAGGGGAAACAAAAATATCCAAGTGGGTTCAGGTCGTTCGGTTTGGTTCGGGAAACCGTCGGTTTTTACCGAAATCCGAATAGATGCTGGTTCGGTTCTCAAGCAGGAACCGATTACCGAACCGGTTGGCCGGTTCGGTAAACGGTCCGGACCGAACCGTCGGTTCCGGTTCGGTCCGGTCGGTCCGGTTTGATTTGCTCACCCCTAGCCGCTGGGGAAGTTCTTATCTAGACCAGCTGACCGAACCCAAAGAAATTGGATGGCAAGTGCAATACACTTGATTTGTGAGTGATCAATCACGAAACAACTGCAATACACTTATTTGGTGGTTGAATTAGTTTGGTAAAACCAAATCTGAACATGAATTTTCAATGCAATTGTTTCATGAAATAGCCTCTTGAATTGGAAGTGTATTCTAACCCCTATGGCTTATCAAAATAAAATATATTATTTTCTGTAAAATGCATGATAGTTTGAAATGAATCTCTTACTTTATATGAAATGACATTTGAAATATATATTTTTAGAGGTTAAGGTATTTTGAGAGTCAATTAATTAATAGCAGCATAAAAATTTAGAGATTTACCATATTCTTAAATATTTATTTTATAATTAATATGCCGTAAAGTAATAAATAAATTTGTGTGTTAGAATACATAGTATTTTGTAATTAGTTTATTTCATTACCAATATAGTAAATTCGATTCGATATATTATATAATATATATAACGATGTATTCACTATTTAAAAAAAAAAAAAAAAAAGGTATAAGTTAGTTTAAAGTGTCGGTAATGGGAATAATCTTACTCAACCACTTAAAATGAACGTTCATAATTAAAGGTGCAATTATAGCATACATTAATATGTCAATCATATTATTGAGGGTTCGTATAAATATTAAACAATAATAACTACACCATGTGCTGTTAGCTATGCGATTAATTCATAATAAATCGTTACTTACTCTTTACATGGTGATGTAAATTGATTTTTGAAACACTTGACTGAATCAATTTACCAATCATATTCACGTCCGTAAGTTTATAATCTACTTGATATAATTTCTTTCATGTACGTAATTCCTTTTGCAACAACAAGAAACATTATAATTAGTGCAAGGTACCATCCTTTTCTATTTCTCGTAAATCGTTATCAACTAGCTAATTTAAAAGAGCTTGATTTCTTTTTCTAAAAAAAAATTATAATCCCAGAATGTATATTTTTTCAAGGATCTCAAGGATAGAATTTCTGATAACGTGCACATGCGTGTTTGTTTGATTCTACTTAATTTGTCTTTAAATGAAATGTCCTGGAAATAACCTAATTTATGTCCTATACCTCCAATTTGTACGTGGTTCTTTTGTTAAATTTTAATCTCTTTTTTTTAGTGGAAAATATCTTTTACTCGACTTTTGTGTTACATTTTTATGTCACATTACAAGTATTTTTATTTTGGTTACATCACTTTATAATAAGTTTACGTGGATATACTATACAAATTTTTAATGCAAATATTTATCAATAATTTTATATGCGTAACGTATAACATAAAAATGAGACACCCTACATGTTATAGAAGATTTATCTACCTATCCTTTGATTAGACTGATCTTTAATTGGCTCAAAGTTTCACGCACATGCTATATAGTTAACATTATCTATTTATCCTACCTGCAAGTGGATTTTTAAATAAAAATAATACACCAAAAGCATTTAGAGAAACATGCATGCATGATTATGCTTTTAATTCAAAGATAAATCATTTAAATTCAATAACCGGTAAAGCAGTACACGATGGTTACAGTATTAGGCTATGAGCCTATGGCCAATGCCCAATAGAATCCAAAGGATAAGAACAAAAGATGAATACTTTTGGAAATTTATTTTATTTAATTAAGATATATAATAAGAAAATTATGTTATAACATTCAATTTGTAATACGGGTCTTTATTTTTCTTTTTATTAAATTTTAAAAAGCTTGTAGCTAGTGCGCCCACATATATGCAATCATTTTAGGCTCTCTTTAATTTATTTTAAATTTATAGAAAGTAAGAAGAGAAAGTTGCATATAAAGAAAAAGGGTGAGAATTGATTCAAAGTGAGTGAACGACCAATTAATCATTCACACTTTATTTAATTTATTAATAATTAATAAAAATAGAATATATCAAGCTTGCTTAACTGGTACATATGATATATTTATAATTATAATTTGTCATTGAAATTTTTGAAATGTCCTCCAATTACTGCCGATTATCCTGCCCTAACTAACGTATATTCTTTGTATTGATTGCTTTTCATATCTTATACCCAATAAATGTTAGAATATTAGTATTTGATGTGACACGAATCTAAGTGATTATATTACAACTATATAGTACTGTTGAATTATTAATTTATAAGAATATATACTTTTGTTCTTTTAAGCTTCTTAGTCAGCCCTCACATGCATGGTAGGTGGAAACCTATGTGAATTATTTGACATTTATGCCTTTCTCGGTTCTCAATCAATTTAATTCGTTCAATTGTATATATCTTATTATTTTTTTCTAAGTTAAATATGCCACATGTACGTATAAGAAAAATTAAGACAAAAGAGGGTAGGATTGATTATTTATTAAAGTTTAGGGGCTAATTTGTAATTTTAAACTATTATACCTAGTCAAAATTAGCCCCAAATTTAAAATTCCAAAATTTCTTAAGCATATGATGCTAGCTCGGGCAAGTTTTTGCAAGTGGAACTGAAATTATAAATTTTGGGGTAAATTTGCTGGACCGAATACATGTAGGGCAAATTTGTCAGCGAACTTTAGTTATGAGATCAAATTTGTCGTTTTCTCTACAAAGGTACAAGTTTCCCTCCAAAAGAATGGCCAAGTGGATCTTCTTTTCCTCCAAAATTGAGAGTTAACGGCCAAGTACTCCGCACATGATTGATTCTGTCAATTATTAAACGGAAATATCAAATGTTTAATTGTCCGTTAAAACTTGATATAAAATGTGTTAACCTTATAAAGGTTGTTACCTTAACCTTAAATTAGAGTTAAACTAGATTAAATTATGGTACAAAAGTTAAATTGTCTCTTGTATATGAGAGATTATTTAGTACAATCGCTGCACCACGTCATCAAGTACACGTGATGCAGTCCACCAATACACTTGGGACATGTGGATTGATAATTCACATCACCCTATATATTCTAGTCATGTTTCAAAAAAATAGGAATTCAGAAATTGTGTTCACATTGCCAGAACATGGGTGATATGAATTATTAATCCACATGTCCGAAGTGTATTGGTGGGCTGCACCACGTATACTTGATGACGTGGTACAACAATTGTAATAAATAATTTCTCCTTGTATATACATTATTCCTTTATTGCACTCCACCAATCACGCTGTATTAACTGGTGACAGCATAAATAAATTAGTATTGCTCTGTCCAAATCATTCCTTGATTCGTTAGACAGAGAAAAAGCTTTTGTAGATTTATATCTAAACAAATCACAACAGCTAGAAGATAAAGTAACACTGGCTTTTCATTAAATTAAATGTTTCCTCTGTAGTATTTTTTTTCTTGTATTATTTTAATAATGGTTGTTAGCCAAATAAATGGTGTTACATGTGAAATTGAATGATTGTTAAGGAAAGTGCCTTATATTTATTTTCCCTAGTAAATGTTCAATGTTGTCATTATCAGTCTATTTGAAAATTTGAATTAAACTGGCTTAGAATTTTCAGTTTTAGAGATTTTTAAAGACTGTTTAAGTTTTGAGTGAATACTTTAAACTTGGTTGCACGTGGATGCTCTTGAGATTCGAGAATGTGAAAATATATTTCAGTTTATCTTAATTATTAACTTTATTCAAATAACACACGAAGAAAGTATGAAAATAAAATTACTTTTCATATTGAATTTTATAGGAGTCACTAACTTGTAGATAAAATATGTAAATTGAATTATTTAAGGGGAAATCGAGTTTGTTAAATTATTTAATAATAAAACCGTTGTGTTATATTTGTCTTGTAATATGATGGATGTAAATCTGTAATCAAGAACTGCTCTCTACGAAGATTGAACCAAAGTTGAAGGTTTGAATTTGGAAAATGATTTTCAAATGCCCAACTAAAACAAGTTAATTGGTATCTTATAGTATTATATTTCCTGTACAATTTTGTGGTCTCTCTCCTCTCACTCTCAAATAATGATATATATGTATTAAATAAAATGAAAAGTAAAATAATTAACTTTAGTATTACTTGTTTTATTTTTCAAATCTTAATTTTGTTAAGGATATCTAGAGATTTATGTGTAATGTAATATCTAAGAGGCAAAATTATAGAAAACGTTTCAAATTAATTAGTGATTTTGAGTTTTCGTTTCGAACTATATCATTTCATCGAACTTCGTCCCGTAATTTAAAATTCTTTTTGAAAAATTGTCCCATACTAATTAATAATTTTGATTTTTCGTCTCAAACTATATCAACTTGCCAAATTTTGTCCCGTAGTTTACCATTTTGCATGAATTTAGTCCCAATATTAAATTTCTAATTTAATAAAAATTAGTTTGTAATTTCTAATTTTGTTCCGTAATTTAGTCCCGTAGTTTCCCAAATTTTGTCCCGTTGAACCTTGTAATTAGTTTGAGACGAATTCTGCAATATTGTATAACTGTTCATGCTAAAATTTGTCACGTGATGACACGTAAGTAGCCATGTGGTAATTTAACGGACACGTGTATAATTTTCATCTCATAATTAAAGGTGGGGCAATATTAAAAAAAATATCAAATTACGAAACAAAATTTGATAAAATGATATAACTTAAAACGAAAATAAAAAATCACTAATTAATTTGAGATGTTTTCTGCTATTGAAACCAATATCTTCTATCAAGAAATTCTGCGAGGTTCTGTTCTTATTGAATAAATCAAATCACTTTATTTACACAACTTGCATGCAGTACTAAAGTTGTGGACCTATAAATCTTAATTAGTACACGCCTTTCCAATATATATCATGTTTCCATCGTGCACATTTATCCCAGTACAACTAACTCATAAAGGTTTATGTACGATATGATATGTTCAGTCTTTAAAAAAGAAAGAAAAAGAAAAGGTTAATAGCCAACATATGTATATTGTGCATGACATTTTATTGCTAGAGAAACATTGCAGACACATGTTGTCATGTCTGATGGAAAATATTAATTACACTTTTATTTGAAGCCCACTAGAACACGCAAATACTTGAAGCCCATTTTCGCATGGAGCTTAAAAAGAATTTGGCCTTATCAGTATGACTTAATGGGCCGTTATTTCCACGGCAAATAAAGTGAGCTGGATGAAAGTCATCTAAAAATGTTTGGGTCCAGTAAACAAAAATTGAATCGAAAACTGTAGAGGACGTTTTAAAATCTATATGAAAAATAAAGTATTTTTAGTTGGTTTTTTTTGCTATGTCTCAGAAAGTACGATTAATTTGAGGGAAAAATTTCATGTATAATCACCCAAGTTTAACTCTAAATACATAATGGTCACTTAACTTTACGAATAGAATATATAGTCACTCAGGTTACAATTAATAACATCATTCATCAATAACTCTATAGTATTTGACGGACAAATAACGGAATATCATCACGAGAAGCACAAGCATTAAACCCACAAAGTTGACACCGCGTTATCCAAATAGTCCACTGGACAGTAAGATTTATTAATTATGTATTGTATAAAAAATAAGTCTTCGAAAAAAAGTTTTAATCTTGGGTAATTGTTAATTGTTTTTTGATTTTATATTGCCCTATTATCTAGAGTTTGTAACAATTCGGCTTCATTTTTAGATATTTATTACTTGTTATTTGATGTAGTTGAGTCGTGTTTTCACATTCATTGTCAAAAGAAAAAAAAAATTGTGATATAAACATGGTTAAGTTTGTGATCTTACTTTTGTGTGTACGTGTTTACATTAAAAAAAAAATTGGTAGAAAGTGTTTACATTAATTTGAGTATTAATGTCTCTGCAAGAAAAATGAAAGTGTTTCGAGTAGCTTAAATTTTCTTTTTAATGCAGGTACGTACAGGGGCGGATCCAGAAATTTGGGTCAGGGGGGGCTAAACTTATTTAAAAAAAAAAAAAAGGCAAACAGTTAAACATAAAGTTTATATTATTCACATAAGAACTCAAAATATCTACATATTTACTTTAATAATTGACCACGACGGTTTTTCATCTTTTGAAACTGGTCCATGATAGCATCATTTGAAATACTACTAAATATGTCTCTATCTATAAAGATAACTAAACTATCATTTAACCATTGATCACTCATTCGGTTACGAAGTCGATTATTTACTATCTTCATAGCCGAAAAAGCTCTCTCCACTGATGCAATTGCAACGGGTAGAATAAGCGCCAATGTCACAATTTTATAAACCATCGAGAATGCGACATGTCTTTTAGTTGCAACCATCTTCTTAGCAACATCACCAATCCCTTTCAAACTAGAAAAATTATCACTTGATCGAACATCCTTAATATAATTTTCAAGATGATTGGGAAGAGCCGAGAGCTCAAGAAAAGAAAAGTCATTTGGATAAAATTCGGCAAGACAAACAAGTTTTCATTTGTCAAAAGCTTCAAAGTGATTGGATGGGTTTAAGCATGCAACACAAAGAAACAACTCCGTGTTTACTTCATTGAAACGGGCGTTCAACTCTTGCAATTGTCTATCTATCACCGAATTGAATCTCTCAACTTTGTAATGATGTTTGATAGTCACTTGTTCAATCCTACGCTTTGGCCTCCCATATGGAACATAAACATTACTCATTGAAGGAACTTCAATTTTATGTTTAGAACAAAAAGAAGTAACATCCTCCAACAAAGTTTCTCATCCATCATCTCTTGTCTCTTGAAGACGATCTTTAGTTAATTTGACTAATTTCATAGCATTCACTATATCTTGATCTTATCTTTGTAAAGCTTGAGACATGTCATTAGTGATCCCTAATATCGACGTCATCAAATATAAATTGAAGACAAAGGAAAATGATTGCAATATTATCAATAGATTGCTTGCTTCTCCATTCTTATCGGTGCACTCCTCAACTATGAAACCAAGAATGTCAATCACGGAAGAGAACATGTGAATTACACTCATCAAAGTATCATATATAATGTGATCCCCAACGTGTGTTACTCGCACGAATGATAGTTCTCTCTTGGTTGAGACCTTTACCATTTTCAATTTCATTATTTGATAAAGCCTCGACTACTTTTTCGAATTGCTTGTCAAGAAGAATATCGACGTTTAGGAGATCCTCCAAAAATATTGACCACCATCATAACCCAATCAAATAGTCAGGCCATATAAGGGCTATTGGGCTAATATATTAAATTTTTTGTTAAAGTGGGTATACTAATTAGACTTAAAATTATATTTGGGCTATTGGACTAATATATTAATTTTTTTGTTAAAAAAAAAATTACAACACATATATTAAAAAAAAAATTTCCAGGGGGGGCTAGCCCCCCCTGGCCCCTATGTGAATCCGCCACTGGGTACGTAGGTCGATATTGGGTAGCATTTATTCATCCACCTTTTCTCAGTTTTGTTCTTTTTCATTTGATGGATATGTTGCAGGCTTGCAAGCACTGCAGTTAACTAGATGATGAATAGTGCTATTAATTGTAACTTGAGTGACTATATATACTATTCCTGAAAATTGAGTGACCATTGTGTGTTTTGTGTTAAACTTGAATGACTAAATATGCAATTTTTCCCTTAATTTGATTGCTTCAGAGTTTCATGATGACGAAGGCCCATTTTTTTCTCATGGGTGGGTGGGCATTTTTAATTTTTGTGTGGTTGTGTCAAAATTATATTCCTTCATGAATTTAGAAGAATATATGTAGCATGTAGTTGGTTAAATTCTTGGATTTTCAAAAGTCAAAATGTGAAAAGTACGGAGTATATGATCTTCCAATATTGGAACTCCCAAAAAGCAGTCTCGAAATTATAAATAGATCTTTATTACTATTAGGCAACAAAAGCCATTAATTTAGCGCCACCCATGTTGTCTCAAATCTCAATGCAAATAACCCTTCTTTTTTACAGCAACGAAAACTCTTATTTAAATCAATACGATCAAATCCATGTGCTAAAATGTATAGTTTATCAAATTTTAAGTGACATGGAATCATTGTTCGTTTCAAACTGAATTAAAAAAAAAAAACCCAAAAATATACTTCCTCTGTCCCAATTTATGTGTCGTTTTAGGTGTTTTCACACATATTAAGACACCTACTAAATTGCCTCAATCTTAGGAAAAAAATAATGATATTCCTAAAATACCCTTACATTCTCTCTCTTACTTTTTCTCTTAAAGAGAGAGTTTTAGATACATTAAATAAGGGCAAAATGGAAAAATATGTAATTAATAGTGCATTGAAATTCTAAAGTGACAAATAATTTGGGACAAAAAAATTTCTCTAAAACGACACATAAATTGGGACAAAGAGAGCATAATGTATGGCTAGTGATATTGCCAGAGCAAAGATTGTTGCTGCCAGAGCAATTTTTTCAGATTTCCTAATTTGCCCTCATAGTCAAATACTACAAAATCTGACTTTCTCAATTTTCAATACTCCTTTAATTATGACAACTCACTATTCTCTCTCATTAACACATTAATATATTTTCCTTTTTCATTGAACATCTAAACATGGAATTAATTATGTCATATAGCTGAAATTTCATTATCCAGAAAAATTGATTTGAAGACATTTCAAGCAAAGAACATTATCATATACAATCACTTAAACCACTGCAGCTCTTGCAAATTTATATAGATTGTAAGGATAAGAAGAAAAATTGGGAAATGCTAATAGTCTTCACAATCAAACAAGCAAGCTCCAAAAATAATTGTCAAATACAATCTTCATTCCTTGTCATTAAATTGCTACAACAAAATAAACAAAAATTAAAGTAATCTGACCCAACAAACTTCAGTAGCTGTAAATTTACTTAATTGGATCAAGAAACAAGACTAAATAACCAAATCTTTAGATATGTCCTTTATAAAAAAAAATTCCTCGTGTGAGGAAGCTTAGATTTTAAGTCTTTGTTTTTTTTTTATCATAAATATTAGAATGACATTGATGCTTATTCTCAAAATATAAAAAGTTTTATAACTTACGAACAACATAAAAATAAAATATATATAAATTAAAAAAAATCAACAATATGATATGTAATTTCTATATAGAAAATGTTTTGGACAACAAACAAGAAAAATATGGATAGAAAATACAATTATCCAAAAGAAATAAATAAATAAATAATGGGTACAACAAAAACCTTAAACATGTAACGGACTAATGGGAGGGGAGGAGAACATGTAGTTGGTGAAGATGTCTTGATTCGTTAATGGAGTCTCTGATAACTTTAGAGATGAACTTAACATACATAATTAATTATTAGAAGAAATAATAAAAAAAAAAAAGAGACAAAGTTAATTAATTTCCATGTTTAAAGGTTTTATGAAAAAATAAAAGTTAACCAATGTATTAATGAGAGAGAATATGGAGTTTCCATAATTAAAGTGGGGTATAGGAAATTGAAAAAGTAAGAAGTTATAGTCTTTAATTATAAGGGGCAAATTAGGAAATATTAAAAAATTGCTCTGGCAACAACAATCTTTGCTCTGGCAATATCGCTAGCCATAATGTATTGTTAAACCCTACTCATTTTAAGATGTCTAGTTAAGAAACTATTGATACGCCAAATATTTAATTTCTCAAAGATTTTAGCCGTCGTTAGAGCATCTCCAGCAATGTCTTGTATAAATAGTCATCTATATCAAATTATACATGGTGAACAGTGTTTTAGCTACTCAATTTTAGTTGTTCACTCCAGCAGTCATCATCTAAAATTTCAGAATTATTATAATTTATTCTTCTTTCAATATTAAATTATAAATAACATTATAAATAATATTTTATTACATTTTCACGTGAAATATAAATAATAAATTCACGTTTTAATGTTTCTTATTTAAATATAATAAATTAATAAAAAAAACTTTTTTTAAAATAAATGGCTTTAAATAATGATTTAATTCAAACAAACATAGTCCTCTATATTTAATTCAAACAAACATATTTTGGCAGGAAAGGTTGTTGGAGAGAATTAATTTGCTATGTGGTTTATACAAGGGCCTTTATATTTACAAGTTCAATCTTTCAATATACATAGTCCTCTATTTTTAGAAGTTACTGCTGGAGAAAGATTTTTGTGTTTGATTGTCTATAAATTCAATTTTAGAGATTAGAAGAGCAAAAAAAAAATAAACTACTGGAGGTGCTCTTACTATTCAAGCTCCTAAAAGCAATCCACATAATCAAAACAAAAATAAAAAAGCGACCTACTATGTAATTCCAAAACCCATTTCTGCCCCCTTAGTGAAAACACAAGATGTGTAATATATGGAATCCAAATTGTCTTTTATGTCCTATACGACAACGCGTCTTTATTTAAGGGGATAAAAGAAAAAAGAAAAACTTATATTAATTAATTTTGCCCCAAAATTCATCTGCTCTGCTGCCCCAAATTCAACGCCCTATCTGTCAAATCGTAAAATTCCGTACAATTAAATCGAAATAATTTGAAAATTTATCAGGTTTCTTGATAATTACCACTCAGCAGTTCGTTTCATTTTGCCGTCTCGATCTTGGAATGTACGTTTCTGTGTTTTTTTTTGTTTAAATTTTCATAAATGTTCTATTTATACTATTAAAAAAGAGACGTTTGTTTTTACTCATAAAATGAAAGTTATGATACCATATTACATCAAAAATTTGCCACTTTCCATAATTACCCCCAATTCATTCGTGTATTATTTTTTATTACAGTTATTTAATTTCTTCCCACTAACTCATAAACCCACTATCCAAAAAATTTGCATTGATTATTATCTATAAATATAGCACGGTAAGTATTTTATTTATAGTTACAATTACATTCTCCCTTTCGATTAATTATTATATTAATAGATAAATGATGGCAAAATCCATGACGGTAATTTATTCTGAATATGTTATGTAAAAATAGTTATGCACGCAAGTATTGCGTGCCACGGTTGCTAGTACTATTAAAAAAAAACATGTTTTTACTCAAAAAGTGGCGGTTGTGACACCGTGCTATACCAAAAATTGTCATTTTTCAAAATTACCCTTTTTTCAAAATTTACAATTACAAAACACAAAACAACCCAATAAAGAAAAAACTACCCCACTAAAAAAAACTGCATATTTTCACTTTGATCATCATGACAAAGTCACGGTTAATTCTCCATTACTCCCTTTCCCCCTTATATTTCTTTCCTCTTTCTATTATTTATCTTTTGATGTCCACAGATTTGTTAATATTTCAACTTAAACTATAATTGTTATTTATATCATGGTTGCAGGGACAATGAATGGAACTTACTATTTTTATGGATGGATAATACTTCGGAATGTGACATAATACCCAAACAAGAAAAGAGAAACAACATATGTGAGTTTATTTTAATTATCTTATTGGCTTTCTTTTGTGTGTCTACGCTTTAAAGTTAATATGTGAAATGAAATTTTCTTAATTGAATCTTTGCATATATTTTATGCATATTCAAATTTAGTATGATATATTATAAAAAATTAATATGCCAAGATAAATTATAATTTAAAGAATTTAACACACGCGAGTATCGCATGCCACGGCGGCTATTGATAACAAATGTGGGGATGATGACCTAGTTTATGTACGTGGCGATTCATATTCAAATTTTCTGCTTCGAAGCATAATTTTCATGAACAAGGAGTTAGCTATTAGTTTAGGGAGATACCAGGACGACTCTATAGTTAGGCTATTTAGTCCCTTGCCTAGGGCCCCGACTATAGAGGTGCCTTAATTTTTTTTTTGTCAAATAAGATGTACTATGATTACTTGATTAAAATGGTGTTTTGGGATTTTTACTTAAAAAAATGATTATTTATTATATTTCTTAATTCGTGTTCAATCCTCCAAAGTGAATAAATAAAACTGAGGGAGAATATGCTAATTGATAGTATAAGTGTTTTTGTTTTATTATGTCTTTTATATATATATATATACACACACACTATATTATGATATTGTTGTTTTGTATTAATAAAATTTAGAATTTGATGTAATATTTATTAATTTATTACAAAGAATACTCAAATTACATACGCGTCTCATTTTTTTTGTAATAGACTGAACCGTTTGATGTATTGTATAAATTTTGAAATTACCGCGTCAGACTAAATATAAAAAATTGGTATGATTCAGCTATATGAATGCAACGACATCAAACCCCTAATATTATGGTTGTGCACGATCCGGTAAACCATATATGGAACTGAAATTTCAGTTTAGTATACGGAGTGAGCTTTATTACCGAACCATCACAAATTTTGATTTTCGATATTAACTGTAGATTTACCTTACATAATTCAACCGATATACCCAATTTTATTTTGAGTGAATAGCATTTTTTGTCCTACTTATGGGTCAAATTTTGCATTTTCGTACATCTTAATTTTTTTTATAGCAGATTGGTCTCTCTTATCAATATAATGTATCACATTCGTCCCTCTTATAACACATTCTTCCCTCTTAAACTTTTTGTGTAAATTTGTCCCTCTTATTAATGTAGTGTAACAAATTAGTCCCTCTTAAAAACAAAATACATCACTTAATTCAAAATCCACTTTAGAATATATTTTGAATTAAGTGATGTATTTTGTATTTAAGAGGGACTAATGTGTCATACTACGTTGATAAGAGGGACGAATTTGCTACAAAAAATTTAAGAGGGACAAATGTGATATACTACATTGGCAAGAGGGACCAATATATTATCAAAAATTTAAAAGGGATGAAAGTGTAAAAGTTAATTAATAAAGAGGAAAAAAACGCGATTTACTCTTTCTTTTTAAATCCCAATTCGTACAAGGTAAAGTCACGTTCCAAATTTCCATTCCTTCGATTCTTCGACGGTGCCCTAGAGCAAAACCCAAATCTTCTTCTTCTTCAATTCAAAATCCCACCGCGCCGCCGCACCACTTACCCCATCGCGCCTCCACCATCTCTCTCTCGGCCCAGATTTTACAGAGGTACAGTCCAAAATCTAAATGCCCAATTTTATTCTTTTTCTGATTTTCTCTTAATTAATTGGGTTCTAATTGCATTTAAAAACCAAAACCTGAATGATGCTAAAGTAATTTTTGGAGAGGGGACTGAGGCTAGTGGTTAGAGTGGTAGGAAGCATATTATTATTTACATATGTATTTAAGACAAATTATTTTTGATTCAATAATTTTCTTTTTTTTGTACTGAATCAAATCGAACCTTACTGAATCAGTAATTTACTGAACCAAACCAAAATTTTCGATTTGGCAAACGGTACGAGATTTCTAAATACTGAATCAGCCGGTATAATGAAATTTGGTACTGTGTATTACTATATTCTTGATACTTGAATTTTCAATATATATATATATATATATATATATATATATATATATATATATATATATATATAGCTTTTGTTAAGAGAAAGTTTAAGAATGAAATGTCATAAAAATGTATAACAGTTGAATCTTAAAGGATCATCTAATTTGTAAAAGAGGGCCCCAATTTTAAATATCGCCTAGGGCCCCGTAATATGTCTGGCCGGCCCTGGGAGATACTTCAATTTTGTGAGTGTTTGATCTAATTTGAACCTAAATATCAGGCTGTATTAATTAAAAACAGATTAAGTTAAATTATAGTGAATCATTGGTAGTTGGGTCATGGTGTGGTAGAGATGGTCAATTTCAATAACCTGCTGTGCTGCACTGCCTCATATTGTTGAATGTGTTTATGTACTCATGTTGGACTAACTATTCTATTGCATGATTCAAAAGTTTTTCTTCTTGTATGTCATTTTAAAATTGGAAAAGTGCATGAATATCGGTTATGTAACTCGTAAGAGTTGTATATGCCCATCCTAGCTCTATATCTCTCTTATGTTGGAAGTTGTATCATCTAGATTGACAGGCAATCTTTATTTTACAGGGAACTTTCTATGAGATATTGAAGTTATAAGACTCTCCTGTGATTCTATCTTTCTTGTTGGTTGTTAATATAACGTCCAAACATGGCTGGAAAAGCCTGTGTAACGCGCCTCCAAAAGGAATACAGAGCAATATGTAAAGTAAGTAGTTTTTTATTTCTGAAAAATATTGAAAATGTTAATGTTTGTTGGGGCATTTATCTTCTTGTTGAACATGTACTATTATATTCTAATTATGAAAGGAAAACAAAAAAGATTTGAAGATGAAAAAGATTACTTTTTCATCTGTTTTCTTGTTGCTATTTATTTTTTGTATTCTGATAGTCAGAGAACTGTCTTTTGAAATTGATTCCTCAAATTATTGAATTAACAAACTTTCCCCAGGTTTTAGCTCTCTTGTAAGAAATTGGTCTCTGTAAACTACTGTGTCGCCTCATGAATACCAGCTTGTCTATTTTGCTGTTTTTTTTCAATCTTGGATATGGGCTTAATGATGGTTGCCTACTATTTTGCTTGACTTGTATTACGTTGCTGATTATTCGTTTTCTGCAATTAAGGAACCCGTTTCCAATGTGGTCGCACGACCTTTGCCAAACGACATCCTCGAGTGGCGTAAGTTCTCTTGCTTAATTTCTCTTCAAGTATATGATTCTGTTACGTACCCTTTTCTATTCACAACCAATTCGTAAGTTTGTTGGCATCAATTGCAAATTGAGATGTACCTTGGGACTTGCTTTGTTTTGTTCATTGGTATGTTAATTTGTAAGTTCATTTGATTTTTATTGTACTTTTGTCTTTGTTTTTGCACATTTCTGTCTTGCTTCTGTATTGCATCCTTTCGTCATCTGCTTCATTTGACTAAGCTATACTCCTTGCATGTGACAAATGATGTGCAAGTCATGTACCATATTCTCGGTAAACTGTAAACAATTGGTATGGATAACTGTGCATTCCTTCTCTGTAGACCTGCACATTCTTCCAAGTGAATCGATGAATATAGTCCACATATTATTTTTATTACTAACGTAGCGTTGTAGGCTTTATATAGAAACTAATCTTTCGGATGAAATTTGATTTAACGCCGTAGTTACCTCTTATGTAGGATTTATTAGCCAATCACACACTATAGCAGTATCTTTACGAATGAAGTAGCTTATCTCAATTGGTTAAGTCGCATTTTCAGGATAGTGAGGTCCAGGGTTCTACACCCAGCTGTAACATTTTTCCTCCACAGTAAATGCTTCTTATATTATTTTTTTCACTTTTCTTTTTCTTTCTTAATAAATATAGAAATAATATGGTTTTAATTGTTTTATAATACAATTTTCTCTTTGTTCTTTTTCTATATAATGAAATACTCCAGAAATCTTTTTCCTTAGTAATTGTAAAATTAATAGGTGTTTTATATAGTTTTTTTTATAATACAACATTTTCTATATTTAGTTCTTTGTTTAAAATTTTAGTTCTATACTCTTACGTCTTTTTTCTTGTTTGTGGAATAATTGACTAATGTCATCGACAGTTAGTACTTTTAAGATTGCCTTATACTATCTTATGGTTTCTTCATATGTTAACAATGTTCTATGCCAATTTCTGTGCACAGATTATGTGTTGGAGGGAAGTCAAGGAACACCCTTTGCAGGTTTCTGGTTCTTGTATTTGTTAACTACACACATAAAGTATATAGAGTGAGGATGCTCATGCATGCATTTTTGTGTGTGCGTGTTTTCCTCCACATGCATCACATTTCTTTCAATCTATAGAGGTATAAATAGGTTCTGATGTTGCTACATTTTTGGTTTTTCTTTCAACGTTTTTTTTATCATTCAAGGTGGATATTATTACGGAAAAATAAAGTTTCCTCCAGAATACCCATTTAAACCTCCAGGCATCAGGTATTTTTTGGTTTCGGTTAAACATATCTTTAGAAATTATCATGCAAGAACTTTGTTGGTGTCAAAGACTCAAGATATAGGACATTTTATGCGTAAACATTTAAGTAAAACGTTGTTTTCCTTATTTTTAGTATGACCACTCCAAATGGACGATTTATGACACAAAAGAAGATCTGCCTGTCTATGAGTGATTGTAAGTTGTGTTTGGTTATATTTACTTATCAATTCTTGAGTCTCCATGATCTCCTCCTGCTTTGCTTATGTTATTTGATTGTCCAGTTCATCCTGAAAGTTGGAACCCCATGTGGTCTGTCTCAAGGTGAGAACTTGTCAGCAGGGGTAAATAGTGTTTCTTCCTTTGCAGCCGTTTTAATTTTCTGTGCTGATTTCTCCATTATTTGCATGCAGCATACTGACTGGGCTCCTCTCATTCATGGTGAGATTCTTGCTTCTTGTTAGAGAGAGACTTGGTTATGCATTATGTTTTCAATAGGAATGGTTTCTCTAGCCATATACTTACCTTAAATGAGATTGAAATCATAATTTGAACTACTTGATGGTTCTTATGCTATATTGTGTTTCAGATGGACAATAGTCCTACCACAGGTAGCGTCTCAACTACGGAAGAAGAGAAAAAAAAGCTTGCAAAAGCTTCCCTGGCATTCAATTGTAAAAAGTGCGTTAACCAAGTGCCTCTTATTTCTTCATGCGTTTGTTTGTATAGTATGATTGCCTCAATGCCTCGATTTTGTTTTTACTACTAAAAACGAATTCGATGGAGGTTGAATTGCTCAAGCTTTTTCGTCCAAATCCGTACTCGTGGATTTTCTGACTCAGTTAGTTTTCTTTGTTCACCAGTGCTACCTTCAGGAAACTCTTTCCAGAGTATGTCGAGAAATACGAAGAACAGCTGGCAGCGGAGCACTCTGCGGAGCAGGTAGCACAGGAATCTATTCAGGATGAAAAAGCCGGGCCTACATTAAAGAAACGAGGAGCCAAGGAGGAGAAGAAAAATGTCAATGTCCCTGAAGAGGTAAATAACCAGCAGAGACGGAGGTCTGTCCCTACGTGGTTGTTGGTGTTGCTAGTTTCCGTATTTGGTGTTGTAATGGCCCTGCCGCTGCTTCAACTTTGATGCATTGAAAGCGGGGGAGGGAGGGTAATTAACTTTGATTTGGTGGCACGTTAGCATCTTAAATAGCGATGCAAGTTATGAAACTCTATAGGATGTGTTCCCGTGTACATTACTGGATTTGTATAGTCATCGGGCTAAATGAAGGAAAGAATCTGTTTGGTATCTGTCTATCTTGTTTGTTACCTGGATGGAGTAATTTGATTCTCAATTCTATCTTTTTGTGAATCTATAGCTTCTGATGCAATTGTTATGTCATGTGTTCTAAACTGAGTTAATTTTTCTCTGTACTAGTAACTATGTTTTGTTTGTCGGGCAAAGCCGTAAGAGTCAAATAAACTACTTAAACCCAATTTAACTTTTGAGGCGTGCTCGCCCTAATAACCATTAATCATTGCTACATTTTCTGAGGCTATGTTGTTGGCCTCTATGTGTCTTGGTGCGTGCGTTTCTGCTTTTCTCTAAGTGGTTTGCACTTTCTTGATTAATTTTTATAATAAATAATAATCTCATTTCCAGTAAACTATTTGACTGCCAAAACTATCTACAAGTTCCACCAGAATGAATCTCATGCGTCTTAACAATAGTCTATAATATGCGTCCGAATTCTGGACACTTGGCAAGTTAAAAACAGGAAACACAATCATATGGGTTCTAAGATCAAATATGGGGGATATTTTTATATCACACAAAACATAGAATAGAGGATGGAAAATGGAGTACCCAAACTGCAAAAGATCCAACGAAAAATATGTTTTTCTCATTCTCAAAGCTTGGCAATACATAATAATGGCTACCACATTCATGAATTACCTATATTTTCATCTAACACTCTTCTGTAACAGAAAATGGAAGGAATATTCCATTCGTCCAACAGAGAAGCTAACCTATATTTATACAACAACCAACATGTTCACTTTCTTTCTATGTTGTAGTATCAAATAGCTTCCTTGAAATAAAAGAACAAGCCTCTACCTAAATAACAAGACATAGGTTCCAAGCTGCAACCTTTCATCTGCATCAAGAATTAAAGAACTTCGAACACATAAACGCGTTCATTAGAAATGTTTTAAAATCTACCAACCACTTTGGACAAACTCAACTTTTATGCTGGAAAAAGATCATCAAATCAAAATTATGATGACCTTCAACTTTGACCTCTGCCTCCTTGTTCCACATCCAAACTAGAAGGATTAGGATTAACCCTTCTATTACCACTCAAGAGCCTCTTAAGGGACCTTAACCTCGTGGGCATTTGCGATTTTTGTTCTTCCTCCTCTTCATTGATCTGTCTTGGAATATCAATCACTGAATTCCCATTAGGCCTATTGCTCGTTGATGTCGTTGATGATGATGATGATGATGATGATGGCTCTGCAATAGCACTACTTTGACGTTCTTCCTCCGTAGAAGGACCAAAAGTGCTAATTTGAGTCTCGTTACCCCAAAACAAAACATTGGTTGGAAAACTTGGAGCCTCTAGAGAATGATCTCCAATTGGAACTTGAAGAATGTTCTCTAAAGTCGATTCCGAAGTGTGATTTGATTGATTTTGATTAGCAACAGGGTTTCTACAAAGAGGGCAAGTAGAATGTGATTGAAACCACATGTCAATGCAATCTACATGAAATCCATGATTGCATTTAGGTAAAAGTCTCGCCTTTTCGCCTTCGGAAACCTCACATAAACAAACTGCACATTCCAATCCATCTTTGAATTCTTTAGGATCAAATACTATAATAGGTATGGTTTTTAGGAGTGATGGGTCTAGGCCATTGCGTAAGACGGACACAACCATTATTTCTTGGTGGCCAGCTGCGAAATCAAGGCGGCGCCGGCGCCTGGTGGTGGTCGTGGTTGTGGTGGTGGTGTTTTCTTGGCGACGGTACCAAAACCATTTGGCGTAGAGGTGGAGGCAAAAGACAAAGACTACAACGAAGAAAAGAAGGATAGTTGCCGATATCATTATTTTTCCTGTGAATTCGAGCACGCTTGAATCACCAAATCTTCCATTGTTATCTGATCGGTCTGCCATTTTTCTCAAAAGTTCAAGAGAATTTTGAACTTTTTGAGAACGGAGTGAAGATGGGATTTTTTGAGATACAGACAGGACCAACTTTATTAGCAGAAGTTATTGAATCCCAATAAAGAAATGATATTTTAAGCAAAACCCAGGTTCAATTTTGTCGTGAAATTGCAGAATTTCACTTCAATTTAGAAAATCTTGAGATTTAAAGCAAAACCCAAGACAGGATTCTTCTAAAACTTTCAGAAGAAACTCGTGGGAGAATTGGGGGAAGCAAAAATATGAAGATTGAATTCCAAATATCAAATCAAAGGTAAGATCCTTCTGGAAAATTTTAAGGCTATATATATATAGGAATGAAGAGATAAAGATGAGATTTTGGTCTTGAAACTCAGAAAACGACACTGAAATGTTGAGGTAATAGCAGTCAGCGGAGACTGGAGGTTGCGGGTAAACGTGAAGATCACACGGCGTCGTTTGAATGGGGCATACAAAGAAGGATTCAACTCAACTTGAATGTAATTTATGGAGTTTTTTTCTTTTTTCCTTTTCTTTGGTATTGACCAGTGTTGTTGGCTTTCAGTTTAGATTAGTTGTGGTGAGGGGCAACTACTTGACTTTTCTTTTGACTTTAAATTGTTACCATATTGATTTATGAAAAATAAAAATACTTACATATGGAGAAATTTTGGCGAATTAACCTTCTCTTTTATTTGTCAATGATTGTAGCCCAGCGAATACAGAAATTATTTAATGCAACTGCGTCATCAAGTCCACGTGGTGCAATCGATCAATGCAATTATCATATATAGAGTGATAATTCAGATAACTCTTGTTTTGGTCAATGTGAACACATTTTTAAATCATTTATTTTCTGAAAAATTCTCACTCCACATTTAAAAATTGCATTAATCGACTGCATCATGTGTACTTGATGAAGTAATGCGTGGTGGCACTAAATAACTTCTCCGGTGGCTGAAGGTTTGATTCTCATTAGAATGCGAATTTTTTCAAAAGTCATTAACCTTAGCTTTTCGTCTAGTTTAATACTTGTATTTGTTAGGTTTTTTTTTTAATTTTCTTTTATTTATATAACTTATTATATATAGGTTTTTTTTTAATTTGATTGTAATCGAGTATATTTTCTAATTCAGTGATATTAATGTAATGTTATAATTATTGTTTAAAAATAAAATATCTTTGGAAGAAGTTATCGATTAACAAGCTTTTCCTTGTATAAAACATGATTCCTTTTTTCCTCTTGTGCAATGTTTTAGTACAACAAACTAATGAAATATTGGCCTTTTTAAAATTATATATGACGTATCTAACTGTATATTGTTAATGAACTAAGTAAATCACATCAAATTTTTCTCTAAAAAAGAAACCATTTTACATCAATAAATTGCAAGAAGTTACTAAAGATAAAATAATTCCTTATCTATGTGGCTTGACAATTAGGAAAATTGTATTGTATAAATCTATCTTGACTGCAAACACAATTACAAATTAAATTTTTTAGATACTTTGATCGCGGGACATTTTTTATTAGATCAGATTAATTTTTTTTTTAAACCTCACGTAGAAAAAAATATCACATTTGAATTAGGGTCCGAGTTACCTGTTACCATACAAATTACTCTTAGAATTAGTGGCCGTCTGGCCGAGTTGCCCTATAAATTAGTAAAAGGACATTTTGCCGATTCATAATTAAAATTAGACTAAATTTACTCATTTGAATTTAGACAATAAAAATATTTAGACAAATGAAATGAACCATTACTTTCATAGAATGGACCCAACAATATCTATTGCTTTGGTCGGGAGTCTTTATTACCTTTATGTACAGCGCATGTTAGATAGAGTGACAATCCTTAAATCATAATTATGTTTTTGAAAAAACTCATCTCTTGGTTTTTAATTTGCTTTCTCCTAATCTTCATCATTTATATCGAATTATTACTAAAGATTTCAGAGAGTATTATGAGTAGATGCTAGACAGCTACCTAAACATTTATAAAATCCGAGGTTAACTTTTTTTCTTTTTTTATTTTATCATAAAACGAAGTAGAAATTAAATTTCAGCTCAGAATTTTTTTTCCGAACCCTACCAGAAATATTCTCTTTAGTGGTCTAAATCTAATGTAATAATTAACTTAATTAAAAAAATAATCAAACATTAATAATGATATTTATACTCTTGATTCTTCATAAGTCATTCCTTTAACTGTAGCACGTCGATATCCATAAACTCTAAGCACTATTTGTTGTTCCCTCAATAACAATTTTTTTTTATGAGACCTCATTAACAATTAAGTAAGCATATATATATATAAAAATTATATATTTATTATATATATATATATATATATATATATATATATATATATATATATATATATATATATATAAGGCTTACTCCAGCGGCAAGGGTGGGGTTCGAATCCCATTTGGAACTTGGATGAAAGCATTTTTATGGGTGTATCTAACGGTCATTTGTGGTGAAGACCCCTTTGTGCTCAGAGTGTACAGCAGTATGGTGGGATCCCGAGGCTTGGTGGAGGCACATCCTACGATTTACATCCTTCAGGGTTCTAGGACAAGGATTCTGAGGATCCAGGATTAGTCTAGTGTAAGCTTGTACACTTGGGTTATAAAAAAAAAAAAAAAAAAGTGGATGTTTAATTTTGTTGTAGAAAAATATAACAGCAATCATATGATTTTATCTCTTCAATTATAATTCTTCAACCATGAATTATTTTGCCTCGTACGTTATTTCTGCCGTAAGTCAATATAAAGTTTCAAAAGTTTACTTGTCCGCCGAAAGAATTTTCTCACCCCATTTAGTGGTTCATTCATAGAATTTCCCATACATTCAGGGTTTTTTTTGCATTTTTGCACTTTGTATCCCTGAAATATGGGAAATAGACATTTTGCACCCCCGAAACTTAGATTTAGCACTTTACACCCTCAAAATATAAAAAACGTAGCATTTTGCACCCTATTTAATATTTAGGCAAAAACTCAAGGGCAAAATAGGTAATTCAATTATAAATCTTTGGTACTTTGCACCCCCAAAACTTGAGAAATTGGCACTTTGCACCCTCAAAATAAAATTAACACTTATCGCCCTCGAATTAAGAACAAATTAGCAACTTGCACCCCCAAAACACAATAAATGGACACTTTGCACCCCGAAAAACATAACTAACACTTAAGACCCTCAAATTAAAAAAAAAAACTCAAACCCCTCATTTTTTCCGACAAAGCTAACCATCGGGGTGAAAAAAATCTAAGGCAAAATAGGTAAGTTTCCGATCCGATTGAAATAGGCAAAAAAAATCAATCGGATCGGAAACTTCCCTATTTTTCCTTAGATTTTTTTCACCCCGATGGTTAGCTTTGTTGGAAAAAATGAGGGGTTTGAGTTTTTTTTTTAATTTGAGGGTCTTAAGTGTTAGTTGTGTGTTTCGGGTGCAAAGTGTCCATTTATTGTGTTTTGGGGGTGCAAGTTGCTAATTTGTTCTTAATTAAAGGGCGATAAGTGTTAATTTTATTTTGAGGGTGTAAAGTGTTAATTTCTCAAGTTTTGGGGGTGCAAAGTGCCAAAGATTTATAATTGAATTACCTATTTTGCCCTTGAGTTTTTGCCTAAATATAAAAGAGGGTGCAAAGTGTTAAATCTAAGTTTCAGGGTGCAAAGTGCAAAAAGCCCTACATTCAGGACATAATTGAAGAGAGAAATAAGTCAAAGTGACGTGGTTCCGATAATTTCATTAATATTATTATTAAATTAATTAGGACAAAATGATGAATTTGAAATTATTTTTCCCTCCTAATGAACAAGATAATCCTCTTCTTCCAATAAATTAAATTACTCCTATGGCAAACCATGTTCAAGTGGCAATTAACAATGAACATGCGACAAGTTTTTTAGTAATTAATAATGACAAATTATATATATCGAATTAGAACATAATAGTTTTGGAGAAGGAGTTTTCAAATTTGAAATTACGTGGATAGGTCAAGATCAAATCATTCTAGTAGTAAATTAAATTTTAATCCCTATATATATTGCACACCTATAGTTTTTGTGCTTGCAAGTGTCACTGAATCCTGCAATAACTATTCAGATTGAAGGCTAATCCAACAATTTGTTAAAGTTAAATTGCATTTAAGCCTTCTAAAACATAATGAAATATAAAAAAAGAAAAAAGAGAAGAAGAATAACAATAAATAAATAATGGAAAAAGGACTAATTAACTCATTGTGAGGAAATCTAGTTTAGTCTAGGTATGTTGCATTTAGCCTTCTAAATAACATTTTTGGGAGACTTCGTAATAGCTTATTAGAAGGAAAAGAAAAGCTAGTTTAATTCAATGTTTTTAAAACTGGATTGGACCGGCCGGTCAAACATGTTCAACTATGAACCCAGTGGTCTGTCCGGTCAGAATATATAGGCCAAAAAATTTCATTTATAATCGGACTGGTGGTGAACCGATTTGAACTGCGTTTCTGATTTTTTTTTTCCGATTTTCTTATTTTTTAAATGTTAAAAATAAACTTAAAATTCTTGTCGAATGAGAGATTTGAATACCTGACATCTTAAATATTGAAATATAACATCCTCATCATTTGGCTATACCATTTTTTCCAAATTTATAGTAAGGTTATTTATGATAATTTACTCAAATTAATATTTTACACATTATCAATGAAAATTAATACTACTAATTTTAGTTTTATGACAATTTTTTATTAAATTTTTTTTTATAAGATATTTATTTTCAACTATAATTTTAGGAAAGACTCAAAGTTGAAAGCCAAATCGATATATTATACAAACTTGATTTTGAACATTAGACTATTATACATAATCATATTCTAAAATTATTAATCTCTTAGTTTGTTGTATTTTTAATTTACACCATTATATTTTCAAATAAATATGAGCTTACTAATTAGTATCATCTTACTGTTATGATAAACATAATTCAGATAAACATTATATGATTAATTTAAATATATCTAAATTTTTATATATTTTTAATCAATTATAGAATAATGCATAAATTTTTATGCATATTACATATACTCCAAATTAAATATATTTATTATATCATTATGTCATTATCCGATCCGATCAGTTCCAATATGTTCGATCAGTAAAATTAATGTTCAGTCGACTAACCAGTTCATTGTCTGGTCTGGTTATTAAAATATTAGTTCAATCAAGCCATGTTGCATTCAAGTTATTCACAAGCTGTGGATAATATGTTTTATTGTCTGATAGGTGACACAAGGAAAATTCTTGCATAGACCTGGTCTATGAGACCTTGTGGTGGTAAATAAGCCACATCATACATTTTGATGTGTCATGCTCTCAAAATGTATGATGTGGCTTATTTACCACCACAAGGTCTATAAAAATCTCATAGACCAGGTCTATGCAAGAATATTCCGATCACAATTACATGAAAGTGGTCAGTTATAGTTAATTGTGTAAATATATGTATCTTGTTGTATATTGTGGATATGACTGAAACATAATTGCACTAAATTTCTTTTTCTGATAGTGATTCTTTCAACTATTGTATATTTTAGCTAGAGAACTAAATTGGCGAAAATATATGATGATAATTAGAGTAAGCATATCGTAAATCAATATGAGGTGAAAATAAATTTAATAATATATTACTTCCTTCGTTCTATTTATTTTGCTCATTTGGTATAATTGACCAGTTAAATTAATTTAAATTTATAAAAATTATAATAAATAATTTAATTTATATATTTTACTGATAAGTTGATAATATCTTATGATACTATATATAATAATATTAAAAGTTTTTATTCACAAAAAATATAAATAATTTAATATGATAAGTAATTTAATTAAAAGTCTGATTAAGTACTGCAACAAATTGAGCAAAATAAAAGGGAAAGAGGAAGTAATATAATTGACCATTTAAAAAACATAATAGGAGATAAGAGTATATATTTTTATTGAGTAAAAGACAAAAACATCCCCTATGTTTTGTCTAACTCCTCAAAACCCCTCTGTGTTTGATTTTTGGTGGAGTGACAAGATTACCCCTATGTGTTTGTTTTTTTTAAAATTTTTTTTTTGAAAAACAAGTATATACTATTTGGGTAGAGTGTGGTTATAAAATCAAACACAGAGGGGTTTTGGGGATTTAAAATGACACATAGGAGGTTTTTTTGGAGTTAAACAAAATATAGGGGTATTTTTGTTCTTTGATGTCAGGGATAAAATTATCATATCAAAAGAAAATTGTAACAAATACTTGCAATTTTGGCGTTTGAAACACACTCTCTTTTCTGGGGTGTATTTGACACTTATTTGAAATCATAGAGGGGTTTTTGAAATTAAAATAACACAGGAGATTTTTAAAAGTTAGACAAAGCATATGGGATGTTTTTGTCTTTTGCTCTATTTTCATTTGAAGATATGTGAAGTAGACATTCTTCTAAAGTCTATGGATGACAGTGGTTGGATTTCGTTCAACTCGTGACCCAATTGTGCAGCCCTCTGAAAACTCCTGGACTCGTTAATTGGAGGAGCCCGATTGTAATTAAAAAATATTTGAGAATAGTAAAATGTCATAATACACAAAAAGATAATATAAATGTAAATAAAATTTTTGTACTCATGAGTATACATAGTAGGATATTACACCATTTTAAAAACATGTTTAAAATATAATAATAATCTAGACATGACATGCTTAAATAATTACATTTTCTTTTGTTTTAGGAACGTGTATTTATATTAAACTATATGTTTCGCATAGAATTGAAAATCATAACTCAGTTTGTCTTATAAGGTTTTGGACAATCCTCAACTCTTGACTAGTCGAGGTGGGGTAAGTCTAAGCAACATAAGTAGACATAATGTGAAATCTAAAATGGTACCGAAGCCATGACCCAAACAAGATCGTGTGTTAGACTCTATTCGCCATCAAATTCTAAATTTCACGTGTTAGACTTGAGTAAAATGTGATACCTAAGAGGGGGGGTGAATTAGGTATATAACTTTTTCAAAGAGTTTATTTTCAGAAGACAATTAGTAAATAGTTCCAGTAACTTTAAATAAAAGTTGATCGTTCCAATGATTTTAAGATTAAAGTTACGAAAGAAGTAAAGTGCAAAAATAAAAGGAGAGAAGGCAAACACAATTTATAGAGGTTCGCGCCCCAACGGCCTACTTCCTCTCTTCCAGCACCCCTGGGTAAAATTCACTAATATATCGTGGCTTGCAGGACGAACCTTCGCCACTCGAGATTACAAGATCAATTCTTTCTCTCGAAACGAGCTTGCTAGGCCTAACCTATCGCTCAACAAAAACCGTGCTTGCTAGGTTCCTACCTATCGCACAAAACAGTGCTTGCTAGAACACTCAGTCCTATCGCACTACGAGCTTGCAAGTACAAAACTTTCGCTCAAAAACAGTAGTAAAATTTTGATTACAAATATATGCTCCAAAATGAGCTGATTTTGCAAAGTAGTAAGCGCTGATATTTTTCTTCTATAACTTAGAGTATATTCAAGATTTCAAGAGCAAGAAGAAAATATATTTTAAAAAGCCTTTTTGAGAAAAACGATTTTGACAAACTTAAGAGCACTCAAAAGACTTTAACTAGGAGAAATGATTTTGCAAATGAAAAGTGTAGAGAATTGAGTTGTAATGAGCCTTGAGAAATGATCCACTATTTATAGTTGAGTGGAGTTGGTTCAATAGGGAAAGATTTTGAAATTCAAAAATGATTTTGTCACAATCAAAATGATTTTGCAAGATTAAATCATGTGACTAATTTTTCAATGAATGTGGACAAGGTTTAGTAATTAGGTGGAGATGAAATCTTTCCAAAAGAATTGATTTTAAAAACAAGGGTAAGATATTTAGCTAGACAAATTAGAGACAAATTGAAGACAAATTATTTTGCTAGCTAATCAAATGATTTGAAAGAAATCATACCTTTAAAAAATGATTTGATTTCAAAAACAATGGCTACAAATAATTATGTATTAAAAAAGCATTAAGCTTAATTAATCAACATGATTTTCGGCCAAGATGTAATAGGCATGTCACGGCTCATTTTTTGAAAAATATAGTTATGCAACTTTGATATAATAGAAGATTTAGAAAAGGGCCAAAAATGTTGGTGCAAGAGTATTTAAAAAGTTTGGGCTTGGAATTTTTCTTGCTTTTTTAATCGAATGAAAATACTTACTAAGTTGACCACAATTTTCTTGAATCGAAAATTGGGCCCTTCAGGGGTGCTAGGGGCTTCGATCTTGATCTTCATTCATAACGAGCCTTTAGCTAAAATGGCCTTCTCACGATCTTCCTTCATAATTTGCATAAGCCTTTTTATATCAAACTTGGGCCTTCTTCATTGTTTTGGACTTATCTCAACCTTCAAATAAGTTGCTCTTTCATAAAAACCTGTCCAAATCATAAAACTAAAGAGCACCAAAATATTAAAAGTTCGTTTGTTAATCATCAACTTTTCGGCTAACAATCTCCCCCTTGATTGACAAACAACTTTTGATGCGAAAAAGATTTTAAGGGAACTCCCCCTAACTTTATGCAATTTTGAAAATTTCAAACTCCCCCTCAATTGAGGCATTTTCAAAAAATATTTCTTGGGAAATATAAGAGGCCTTAATATTGATTGTTAAGTCTCTTTGACCAATGAATTTTTGAAAAAATATTTTTATGCAAATTTTCAAAATCATGCAATGCCAATGTATATATGAGCAATTTAAGTCCAAGGCATAATATCAATAAGCAATAATCAAGGGATCATATCTGCAATAATCAAATCATATCAATATAATATTCAAGATATAAACAGATCTTTTTAAACAAGCATCAAATTACTTCTTCTCCTCCTTTTGTCAATCAATTAGTTCACTCTTAAGTTAGGCAATATTAGCAATATAAGATCAGAGTTTCACGAATAATTAGGCGGAAGCATAATCTTTTCAAATTTCATTTTCACTTAAAATGCCCAAATTTTTTCTATTCAAACAAAATTGATCTTCAACGACTGCCTTTGTAAAAATATCTGCAAGTTGATTTTCAGAGTTCACAAAATTAACACAAATATTTCCTTTTTGCACATTGTCACGTATGAAATGAAATTTAATATCTATATGCTTAGTACGAGAATGTTGCACTGGATTCTTGGTAATGCTAATGGCACTCGAATTATCACATAATATTTCCACATTTTCAAACATTAAACCAAAATCACGCAAATAACTTTTCATCCACAAAATTTGAGCACAACAATTAGATAATGCAACATATTCCGCTTCAGCGGTTGAAAGTGCAACAGAGTTTTGCTTTTTACTATGCCATGCAACAAGACAATTTCCCAAGATTTGACATGTGCCACTGGTACTTTTACGGTCTAGCAAGCATCCTGCTAAGTCCGCATCAGAGTAGCCAGTGAGATTAAAAATTTTGCTAGTTGGATACCATATACCAAAATTTATGGTTCCTTTTAAGTACCGAAAAATTCTTTTGACAGCGACAAAATGCGACTCTTTTGGTGCAGATTGAAAACGAGCACAATAACAAGTGGCAAACATTATATCGGGCCTACTAGCAGTTAAGTAAAGAAGACTTCCGATCATACCTCGATACCTTGTTTCATCAAAGGGTTTACCTTTCTCGTCCTTATCAAGTTTCGTGGTAGGGCTCATGGGAGTACCCATTTCTTTGCACTCGTCCATTCCAAATCTTTTGATGAGTTCCTTAGTGTATTTCGTTTAGCAAATAAAGATTCCCTTTTCATTTTGTTTTATTTGAAGCCCAAGGAAATATGTTAGTTCGCCCATAAGACTCATCTCAAATTCATCCTGCATACACTTAGCAAAGTCTCGGCAAAGAAGATCATTAGTAGCACCAAATATTATATCATCAACGTAAATTTGAACAATTAACAAGTCATTTTCATTTGCTTTTAGAAAAAGTGTTGTATCAACAGTACCAATAGAAAAACCATTTTCTAAAAGAAATTTACTTAATCTTTCGTACCAAGCCCTAGGGGCTTGTTTTAATCCATAAAGAGCTTTTGACAATTTAAAAACATGGTTAGGAAATTTTTTATTTTCAAAACCCGGAGGTTGCTCCACAAAAACTTCTTCATTCAAAAAAACCATTTAAAAAGGCACTTTTAACGTCCATTTGAAAAAGAGTAAATTTTCTTAAAGAGGCATAAGCGAGTAGCATACGAATAGATTCAAGTCTAGCAACAGGAGCATAGGTTTCATCGAAATCGATACCTTCTTGTTGATTGTAGCCTTTAGCGACTAATCTCGCCTTGTTTCGAGTAACCTCACCTTCTTCATTGAGTTTATTTCTAAATACCCATTTTGTTCCAATGATGGTGTGATTTCTCGGCCTTTCGACTAGAGTCCATACCTGATTTTTATCGAATTAAGCGAGTTCATCTTTCATAGCGGCAACCCAAGATTCATCCCTTAGTGCTTCATTAACGTCTTTTGGTTCGATGATTGAGAGTAGGATGAAATTGGCACTTTGATGTTGTTGTACCTTTGATCTGGTTTGAAGTCCACTCCTTAGATCACCAATCACTTGTGTAGTGGGATGGCTAGATGCATGTTTGAACTTTCTGACGGCTGGTTCATTTTTGGTTCTGGAACTTCCTTCTTCAGTTTCTGTTTCTGCTTCAGCTTCATGTTCCGAATCCTTTTCGGAACGTTCTTCTATTTTGGTTACTTGTTCCAGTACTGGTTCCGGCAGTTTCTGTTTTTCGATTGTGATTTCGTCTTCAACATCTGAAACATTATTGCTCAAGGATTTCTTGGCATCAAAGGGGTTAGTTTCATCAAAACGAACATGCATAGATTCTTGTATAGTTTGTTTCCTTTTGTTATAAACACGATATGCTTTACTAGTCACAGAGTATCCAACAAACATGCCTTCATCAGCTTTAGGATCAAATTTAGTAAGATAATCACGATCATTAAGAATATAACATTTGCAACCAAAGACTCTAAAGTAAGCAATATTAGGCGTTTTTCCATTCCAAAGTTCATACGGAGTTTTATTTAAGATAGATCTAAGAAAAACACGATTGGATATATGGCATGCAGTACTAACGGCTTCAGCCCAGAAAGATTTAGGCACATTATATTCATGTAAAAAAGTTCTTGCCATTTCTTGTAAAACACGATTCTTTCTTTCAACTACCCCATTTTGTTGAGGGGTCTTAGGTGCAGAAAAATTATGAGAGTAACCATTTTCATCACAAAACGAAGCAAAGTATTTAGAATCAAATTCAGTACCATGATCAGTTCTAATTGAATTAATAAGATAACCCTTTTTATTTTGCAACTTTTTAGTTAAAGTAATAAATGCATCTAAGGCTTCATTTTTGTGCGCAAGAAATAGAACCCATGTAAAGCGAGAATAATCATCAACAATGACGAAAACAAATCTTTTACCTGCTAGAGTTCTTGTTTTCATAGGACCGAAAAGATCAAGGTGCAGTAGTTCAAGAGGTCTTGTTGTGGTTACTACATTTTTTGGTTTGAATGAGCTCTTGATTTGTTTGCCCATTTGGCAAGCATCGCAAAGTCCTTCCTTTTGATAAGTGATTTTTGGTATTCCTCTCACAAGGTCCGACTTGGCAATTTTTGATATTAAATCAGTGTTTACGTGGCCAAGACGTCTATGCCAGATTGATTGGGAGTTATCACTTACTGCTAAACACTTGACATTTTGGTTAGATAAATCAACAAAATCAATGCAATATGTATTACCTTCTCTTAAAGCTTCAAAAACAATTTTTCCATCCTTTTTAACAATGCACTTGGATGTTTCAAAATAAACTTCATAACCTTTATCACAGAATTGGCTAATACTCAATAAATTATATTTTAGTCCTTTAACAAACCAAACGTCTTTAATGCATGTCGATGAATTCTTACCAACATTTCCACGTCCAATCATTTTACCTTTCGTGTTGTCTGCAAAAGTGACATAGCCTCCTTCACATTTATCAATTTCACAAAATATTGATAGATCTCCCGTCATGTGACGCGAACATCCACTATCAAGAAACCATTTGTCTTTTCGTGAAGGAGTCTTTTGTACCTGTTCAACAATGAGACAAGGTTTGCACTTTAGGTACCCAGATTTTGGGTCCTTGCAAGTTAGTCACAACATTTTTTGGCATCCATACAAGTTTATTGGCGTTGTTTCTTTTGTAGATGCAATTGAAAGATTTGTGACCGGTTTTTCCACAGAAATTGCAAGTATGGTAAGACAAAGAAGAATTTTTTGCAAGTTTGCTCAATTTGTCAAAAGAATGCTCATATCCAATTCCGGCTCTATTTAATGACACATTTTGCATTCCTAGAAGTCTATCTAGATTCTCTTTTCCTTTAGTGAATTTTTCTAGACATCTAGTTAGATCAACAACTTTGGCTTTAAGAAAAGCATTTTCTTTTGAAATACGAGAATTTTCATTTTCAAGTTTTTCAATTTTCTCAAGGCTTTCTTTCATTCTAGTGTCAAATTCTTCTCTTTCTCTATTTAGCAAAGTTATCTTTTTCTTGAGTTTTTCATTTTTAGAAGCAATATTTTTAAGATCCTTTTTGCATTCATTTATCATAGCGGTCCATTCATCTTCACAATCTATTTCATTATCTAAATCATCACATTCATCAAAATAGTATGAAGGTAATACCTCATTTCGAGTCATGAGGCAAAGATTTCCGGATTCGTCTTCCGTCTGTTCTTCTTCGGAGTCCGGTTCATCCCAAGACGCGATCATTCCTTTGCTTTTGGTTTTCATGAATGCCTTCTCGGATTTCTTTAGTTTTGGACATTCAGGACGTATGTGTCCCGTTTCGTGACATTCGTAGCATCTCACGTTGTTCTCGACTTTGAATGGCTTTTTATTGTTTTTCGAGAATCTTTTTGTGAACCTATTTCTTGAAAGTTGGTTAAGCCTTTTGGTAAGCATGGCTATCTCTTCATTCCGCTCGTCTTCGTCTAGTTCCTCGATGTCACTATCATCGTCCTGCAAAATACTTGAGTTAAATGCGATAGATCTTCTATCTTTAATTGTGCTTACCTCATCCTTAGACAGGATCGTGAGTTCATGTGATGTGAGTGAGCCTATGAGTTCAGCCATGGTCATTTTGTTGAGGTCCTTGGCTTCTTGTATGGCAGTGACTTTAGGTGTCCATTCTCGTGGGAGAGATCTCAGAATCTTCTTGACTTGCTCACTTTGAGGGTATATTTTTCCAAGTGCAGTCATGGGGTTAATGATCTCCATGAATCGAGCATACATTTGACTTATGTTTTCATCCTCTTTCATGTTAAACATTTCATATTGATGAACCAATATGGTGATTCGTTGCTCTTTGACTTGACTTGTCCCCACATGAGTTACTTGTAACATATCCCACATGTCTTTTGCCGTAGCGCACGAACATACCCGATTGTATTCGGATTTGGTGAGGGCGCATGCTAGTAGATTTTTGGCCTTTGAATTTAGTGACACCAGTTTCTTGTCAGTGTCGGTTAGTTCCTTCCATGCTTTGGGAATTTGCTTCTCGCCTTCGGTTTTCATGGGTATGGAAGGTCCTTCAAGAATTACACTCCATAGATCGCAATCAATGGAGATCATGAATTCCTCCATTCTATTTTTCCATATAGAGTATGCAGTTCCATCAAATAGTGGGGGCCTATTATGCGATTGTCCTTTTGCGAAAACATCATTGCTAAAAGTAGACATAAGATCGTTAGCTCTCGGGGGTTAACCCGCACAGTTAAATAAATAATAGAGCACCTGCTCTGGTACCAATTGATACCTAAGAGGGGGGTGAATTAGGTATATAACTTTTTCAAAGAGTTTATTTTCAGAAGACAATTAGTAAATAGTTCCAGTAACTTTAAATAAAAGTTGATCGTTCCAATGATTTTAAGATTAAAGTTACGAAAGAAGTAAAGTGCAAAAATAAAAGGAGAGAAGGCAAACACAATATATAGAGGTTCGCGCCCCAACGGCCTACTTCCTCTCTTCCAGCACCCCTGGGTAAAATTCACTAATATATCGTGGCTTGCAGGACGAACCTTCGCCACTCGAGATTACAAGATCAATTCTTTCTCTCGAAACGAGCTTGCTAGGCCTAACCTATCGCTCAACAAAAACCGTGCTTGCTAGGTTCCTACCTATCGCACAAAACAGTGCTTGCTAGAACACTCAGTCCTATCGCACTACGAGCTTGCAAGTACAAAACTTTCGCTCAAAAACAGTAGTAAAATTTTGATTACAAATATATGCTCCAAAATGAGCTGATTTTGCAAAGTAGTAAGCGCTGATATTTTTCTTCTATAACTTAGAGTATATTCAAGATTTCAAGAGCAAGAAGAAAATATATTTTTAAAAGCCTTTTTGAGAAAAACGATTTTGACAAACTTAAGAGCACTCAAAAGACTTTAACTAGGAGAAATGATTTTGCAAATGAAAAGTGTAGAGAATTGAGTTGTAATGAGCCTTGAGATGATCCACTATTTATAGTTGAGTGGAGTTGGTTCAATAGGGAAAGATTTTGAAATTCAAAAATGATTTTGTCACAATCAAAATGATTTTGCAAGATTAAATCATGTGACTAATTTTTCAATGAATGTGGACAAGGTTTAGTAATTAGGTGGAGATGAAATCTTTCCAAAAGAATTGATTTTAAAAACAAGGGTAAGATATTTAGCTAGACAAATTAGAGACAAATTGAAGACAAATTATTTTGCTAGCTAATCAAATGATTTGAAAGAAATCATACCTTTAAAAAATGATTTGATTTCAAAAACAATGGCTACAAATAATTATGTATTAAAAAAGCATTAAGCTTAATTAATCAACATGATTTTCGGCCAAGATGTAATAGGCATGTCACGGCTCATTTTTTGAAAAATATAGTTATGCAACTTTGATATAATAGAAGATTTAGAAAAGGGCCAAAAATGTTGGTTCAAGAGTATTTAAAAAGTTTGGGCTTGGAATTTTTCTTGCTCTTTTAATCGAATGAAAATACTTACTAAGTTGACCACAATTTTCTTGAATCGAAAATTGGGCCCTTCAGGGGTGCTAGGGGCTTCGATCTTGATCTTCATTCATAACGAGCCTTTAGCTAAAATGGCCTTCTCATGATCTTCCTTCATAATTTGCATAAGCCTTTTTATATCAAACTTGGGCATTCTTCATTGTTTTGGACTTATCTCAACCTTCAAATAAGTTGCTCTTTCATAAAAACCTGTCCAAATCATAAAACTAAAGAGCACCAAAATATTAAAAGTTCGTTTGTTAATCATCAACTTTTCGGCTAACAAAATGTATTTAGATGATTTCAAAGACCAGTTCCAGAAGGTGAAAACATCTTAGAATATCTCCTAGACTCTATTAAATAGTACGATGAGTCAACTGTGGGACTTCATCATCTCGTAATGTATTAATGTGAAGTAGTCGAACCAAATAACATAGCGAAAACCCCAGTCACAAAAACATCGTAAAACTCCTCATGGAAATGGCCCCTGGATAAATTACATCAGCTTACGTAGCGGGGGATTTCGTAGTTATGACGAAGAAGATGATGATGACAATTTTAACGCTTCATTAGAACGCCAAAGCATAGCGGCTCAAACCCTCATGAGCATGCACATCGGAATCTACTATCCTTAGTTGCCTTCTCATTTTTACAAGGACTTCTTGATTTGGATTTATGAGGGTGTTAAAGGAACTCCTAAACGAGCTCCAACATGGACCCCCGACACAAACACCCGACCAAACTCCGGGAAAAACACCCATGTGTAGCCATTACCCTCAACACACTAAGATACTAGTCGTCCTTAGTCCAACTCCTGATCCTTATGCTCCTTCTTACCAAAAATTTGACATGGTGGAAGATGTGTTTGATGAGCCTGAACATAGGCACAAATTTGCCAACCCCTAGCCAAGGGAAGAGTGTTGGATACCTCGGTTGTTAGAACAGAAAGTGCGGAATTTTAAAAAAATTCTGAGGTACCCATGCAACCCATAAATCAAATTCCATCTTACATATGCAAGAAGGTTGAAATAAAGTAATAATCAAAAGTAAGAGGGGTGATATCACGATTTACCTCACCACATGTTCGTGGTGGAAATCTCCGATCTTCTTTTGATTCACAGTAGCATTTCATGTGTAGTGCCTTAAGAGTGTATCCACACAAGTCAGATTGTAGCAACACCTTCAACTTTTAGGCTTAGAAATTGAGCTTGAAGATTTGTCAATGAAGGAATATATATTTAGATCCAGATGGTAGAGAAGAGAGAGAGGAGGGGGCGGCCAATCTAGGGGTGGTTAGGGTTCTCTTTTGTAATTTCAAGATTAGGTTTTTAGGAGTCTATTAAGACTCCTATTTATAACTTATAAGCCATCTATAGTTTCCTTGATATGCAAGACTTCTTATGAGTCCATTATTTAAATGACTCACTCTTGCATTTTATTTAATTAACTCCTTAATTAAATAAACTCAATTAATCTAATTAATTCCTATCTATTAATCAATAATTTAATTGAATTATCTAAGAACGTACAAGAAATTCTTCCACCTTATCAGGATGAGTCGATAGATCATTTCTTAGTACTAACCACTCGCGTATACGATCATGCATACCCAAAGTAGTCGCACAATGATCAAGCTACATGTTCGGTTCCTAAATCAAAGTATGTATGCTTGTGTACCGAATTCGCCCTAGTACCTCAAGTTTAAGGACTAAATCGTACACTATTATAAGCCTAGAGAAACATCACATTACTGATATGCGACATGTGCTTCCACGATGGGTTTCTCTGTTCGGGTCGTTTGATGCATTAGATCCCCTATTGAATCACCTACTCATATACACTGACATCAAGTGTCTTGTTCATGAAACGCTTCAAATTCACTCCATGTGAATCATGCATATTCGTACAAGTCTTAGCGTTTCATTCGATACCCCGTCTCGTTCGTAATCTATGACTTGGAACGTGTTTTAAGATCACGACCTTAGAGAGCGTTTCATGATTGCACTAATAGTGAATTGAATCGTCCCATAGTCGAATATGATCTTAGTATTTCATCAAATCGCTTAGATACATTCGCGAGAGATGAAGTTGGTCATTGATTAATTTACTCACTATCAATATACAAGCGTATTAATTTATTAAGCCATAAGAATATAACACAATATAATCCTCTTACAAGCTAATTAGATTGATTTGTAGGGCACTATCCTATCTAAGTGGCGGTTCTTTTTCTTATGTTAAATCCTCCCTTATAGTCTACCTCCCGTTTTTCACTATCTAGGGCTTAACTTTCGCGGTGATTACCAGATTCATACTTCATTTAAGATGCAGTATAATTTACTTCTGGGTCACTCTATTTGCTTCACTCATAACCACGAATGCATATGTAATGCTAGTGAGTGCAATGGTTCTGAGTTAATCGGTAAATATGGTTTGGATCCAAACTGCATGTTAATCAAAGAACTTCATAATACAACAACATCAACTATGGATCCAAATTGCATGTTAATCGGTATATATATATATATATGTATTTTGAATTATCATAAGATGATATTGGTATTCTTCTGGCTTGAGATATTCTTTATCGCCTCTTCCTCTACGTTGTTCTCAAGTTTTACTCCAAGAATGAGAGGAATTCGAAATAAAGTTTTTATGGTGCTACATGTAATTTTTATCAATTTGTAATGAAGAAGCACCACATATCTTGTATTATGTAAAAGCGAAATATTTAATTTTTTTTCTATTTACCAAAAAAACTTTTGGCGAACATATAATTCTTTGATTTATTGCATAAAACTTCAATACACTATAGCATGAATTTGACTTTAAAAGAGATTATTACAATATGAACTATGTCAAAAGCACAGCTATCTAGGAATCAGCGTTCTGTAATATCTTCATTTCAAGTTCATCTTTATTAGTTAAACTCGCCCAATCAACCACCTTGCACTTTTTGAGAAAAAAGAAAGTAGGGATTTTGGTTATATTCCACCCTCTAGCAACATTGTTGGTCCCAAGTGGTCAGATGAGGTCTAGAGGGGGGGTGAATAGACCTCTGAAAATTTTTGAACTTAAAAACTTTTCAGTCTTCTGTCAGCAGACTAAGCTGATGAAGAACAGTAAGCAGACTGGTCTGATCGTGAACGAATCTTGAACAGACGACTGACCACTCTTCTTACAATGACTTAGCTGTTTTATCAGTAAAACAGTTTTCCAAGAGTATACTTGCAGCGGATTGTTTAAAAGTGTTTTTCACAAGTAAACTAAGTTCTAAAATATTTTATCCCCAGTTTAAAACTCCTTATAAAATCTTTTTGATTGATTCAAAGTGTTTAAAATGCAAACTTTAAAAATATGCAAGAAAGCTTTAAATGCAAGATAACACAAAGAATTTTTATAGTGGTTATATGGATAAAAATCCTTTAGTCCACTCTTCCAGATCACACAGATTCTGGGTTATACTATAATCACTTAGATTACAATATTTCTCCACTTACACCTAAACAACTAATGAGAAGGCTGTAAGCTCACAATAGGAATTCACAAAGAAAACCTATCCTCTAAAGTAGGATCACTCACACAGATGGATTCTCACTTCGCACAACACTCAGCTATCACAAAATCACTCAGATAATGTTTTTCTGATTTCTTCAACTGGGTTTCTGTCAACAGATGACTTCCACCAGACGAGTGAGCTGTTCGAGCTTTTGAGACTTAGAGAAATTCTGCTTCAAAATTTCGATCTCTGATTGTTGTTGTGTATTGCTCGATTTGAAATTCAGCTCTATTTATACATGGAGATGAAATTATGACCGTTGAAGGCAAGTCACAAATCAAATCCATCCTTCAGCTCCTTTTGAAACGGCTCCCTGCAGCATTCCGTACTGTGTACAGTACCTTTCTGTCCATTGCATTTAATGCTGCATTTAATGCACTCTGCTGATCCGAGGATATCTTCAATCATTTGCCATTACTACCCTTCTCTTTCAGCATTTATTACACCAAGTGCATTTATTACCGTTGGACTAATCTCTTGACCTCTTCTACTCTGCTGATCAAAACGACTCTGCTGATAGATACTCTGCTGATCAAATACTGAACTCATCTGATTTGACTCGGCTGATGATCTACCCTTCTGTTCGCTGATTCAGCAAGAGATCACTAGTCTTCTGAGCTTTGAACTTTGAACTCTTCTGATGTCTTCTTTTACTTGTTCAAAATTCTTCTAAGGGAACTAAGCTTACCATACTTAGCTGATTATGATGTTTTGGAAATCATCAAAACCTTCCCTTAATTACTTGTCTTCTTTCATCTTCATCTTCATCCAACAATTTCCCCCTTTTTGATGATGACAAAACTCCAGCTAAGTACCTGTACCTAAACTAAAGTTTTGATCCTCAAAAATTTCTGAGATAGAAATGATGTGTTGGAGTCAAACTTGCAATTTTATAGATAATGATTTGATTACATTTTACAAGTTTTGAAAGATGAAAAGTACAAAAGATTACAAGGGTTTTTAATATAAAGAAAATCTAGCCAAGGCTAGTCTTCTGTCTTCTTTTCTTCCTTAGTTTCCTTGTCTTCTTTCTCAGATTCTTCTTCAGATAATTTAGAAGTTTCAGCTTCCAAATTTTCAATGAATCTTTTCTTCAGCAGCTCTAACTTCCTTTTCTTGACATCTGGATCAAGCTGTTCTTCAGCTGAATCTTTGGCAGCAGCTATTTCCTTATCGGATTTGGCTTTTGCTTCAGATTCTTCAAGTTCAGCTTGCTCTTCTTCTTCTGTAATTCTCTCATCTGTTGGTCTGCTTGATTCTCCCATATGTTTACTAGTCTCACCAGCAGATTCTTCTAATACTTCAGTTGCTTCAGCTTGGTTGTCTTCTTCCTCTTCAACAGATCTTCTGACTCTTTCATAGGAAGTTCCAACTCTCATCTGTCCAAATATCCTTTCTTCCCCCTTTTTGTCATCATCAGCAGGGATAGATGGATATTGTGGCACAACTGGTGTGATTAAAAGTGAATCACAAAGAAGTTTGATGTTTTCTTCCATTGCATTAATCTGAGCTTGCTGTCTGAGTTGATTGGCTTTGAATGCTCTCATCTCCTTGAGCAGATCTTCTCCTTGATCACCTAATTGGATTTGAGTTCCCAGAATCCAATTTGATGAAGCCTTGAAGTCGTTCATCATGTTGCCCATGACTTCATCTTCTGCTTGGAGAGCCAATTCAACTGTCTGTTCAATCTGCTTCCAACCTTCAGTAGTGCTTTGTGTCCTTCTTCTTAGTATATCCATATCCTGACATATGGATTTTACATTCTGAGCAGTGTCTTCTATTACATCAGTTGGGACAGTAGCAGCTTTCTGATCTGGTTGTTTAACAGCAGCTAATACTTCTGCTTTTAACTCCTCTTTCATTTCCTTCATTGATTTGGTAAACATTTGATGAATGGAGTCTAACAGATTTGTCTCTGTTGTAGCAGCAGGTGTTTCTTTGGTAAGTTGCTCTGTTGGTTGAGTTATCAAGGCAAGAGAATGATCTGCTGATTCATCAGCAGGGCTTGGAGTGCTTTCCTTATCCTTAGCTTGATCATCTCTTTTATCAGCAACTTCTTGTTCCTTAATCTGATCAGCTGGAGTGATTTCTCCTTGCTTTGGTTCATCAGCTGGGTCAGATTTGTCTCCCTGTTCTCTGTTCTGATCAGATGGGTCTGATGTACCCTCTAATTGCTTTGATTGATCAGATGACTTTTCTTTTTCTTTCTCAGCAGGGGCTATAATCTTCTTGACAGTCTCAACTGTCTTTATCAGTCCTTCATTGTCCACTGCTGACCTGTTACAAATCCAAGTAAAGTTGTCAAGAGGAATAAAAGTAGTTGTTGGTTCCTCTGGCAGCTCTTCATAGGGTTTGATATTTGGTCCATAGACAATGTGTTTGATGTTAGGAAGTGGGACCATTGAGCTTGGCTGTCCCCTTAACTTCCTTGACTTCTTTGCCCAAAGCTCCATGGATTGAGCAATAGCCAGTTTGATAGATCTTTCCTTGAGGTCTACAGACTCATCATAATCTTCAGGGATGGATGCAAAGATCTTCTTGGCCTCTTCTTTGACTATGTGACATATTCTCATTCTTAGTCTATCCAGAAAGAATTCTGAATCAAGTGCTTGAATGAGAGAATCTGTCTCAAGCCATTTCAATAACCATGTTTCTTCAGTAGCAAAGCCTTTCCATTTGGTCATTTCAGCTGGACTCTTTGTCAGCCTGAATTCCCTCCACCTGTTATATCTTATCTTTTCAGTATTAAACTGAGTTAGGTGGTTGATTCTTTCATTCTCAGCATCAAGCCTCTTCAGGAATTCTTCAAAGATCTCAGGATCTTCCCTGACAATCTCTAAAGATAATCTTATTTCTTCTCTCCTCTTTGGCTTTATCTTGGGTGCAGGCATAGCTGGTATTGGTTTATTTGGATCTCTTTGCTCACCAATGACTATCCCACCAGTACGCTGAGGACCATGAGCATCCTTGATGCTTGCTTCAATGACAGCAGCCAACTCTGCTGCCTCAAAAGCATCTCTCTGCTCTTGAGTCATTTTGCCGGCCTCTTCTTCCAGCCTTTTTAACTCTAGGCTTTTCAGCCTATCTTCTTCTGCTTTCTCAGCAGCAATCCTTTGTTTTTCAGCAGCATCCAGTCTCATCTTCTCTGCAGCAGTCACATAAGTTGAGGTTTTGCCTATCCTCTTTCTTCTAGATTCAGGGCTCTCAACTGCTTGGATAGGTGTTGCAGCAACTGGAGTAGGATGCAGCAACAGAATTTCTCCCTCTAGTGGTGTACTAGTCTGCTGTTCCTTTTCTACATCAGCAGATAGTGCAGCAGTTGAGGCTTCTGTTGTCACTTCAACTGTAGGAACACTTTCAGGCTCAGCAGTAGCAGCCTTAGCAGCTTCAACAACTGGTTCTTCAACATTTAATGGCCTTTCTGCTTCAGTTGTTGTTTTTCTTACAGTTTCAACAGGCTCTTCAGGGAAAGTGACCTTTCTCTTGGCCTTTGACTTAGGAATTTTCTTGACAGCAGGGGGGTTGGCAGTAGGAGGTCCCCTTGCCTCACTCCTAGTCCTTAGTCTCTTCAACCTTTGAAGAGGAATTTCCTCTTCAGACTCAGTTCTTTCAGGGGATGACCCTGTCTCCATATTTTCAATTTCAACAGTGAAGTCATCTATCACCTTCTTAGAGACTTCAACTTCGGGCTGTGCTGATCCAGACACAACAGCAGACTGTGCTGTTGGCTCAGCAGACTGACTAGTCTGACCTTCCTTCTTGCTCTTCTTAGAAGGGGTCTTCTTAGACTGTTTGGGGGCTTTTCTCTTTGGTTTTTCCACCAGTTGCCTCACTGGTTCGTAGAGTTTGAATTCTTTGCTTCCATGGGTTTGCTTTCCTCCACCCATAGGGCATTGTAGAGAGGCAAACAAATTACTTAGCAGAATGGCATGAGAGTGCCTTTTATCACTTAGTAGCTCATACACATGAGCAGCCCAGTTCACTTTCAGCCCATAGTAAATGCATATCATGGTGTAGAGCCTTCTTCTGGGTAAACCATCCAGAGAACCCGTGCTACAGTCCAGCACTTTAGCAATAATATCAGCGAATCTCTGATATTCATCCTTTAACTGGGTCTTCATCAAAGTCCCAGTCATCTCTTCACCTTTCTTAGCACAAATTGCCCAAAATTCTTCTTCCTTTTCAGACCCCAGGTCTGTCACATCTCCACCCTTATTCTTAAGCTTATAGATTTCACTAAGAACAGCAGCAGATATAGCAATCTTCTTACCACCGATGACAGCAGTCATGACGGTATCATCATCATTGAACTCCCTGGAAGTGTAGAAGTGGTATACATCTTCAAGATAAACCCTATCTTCGTGTGCTTCCAAGACTGGGACCAAAGATGCTTCCTTGATCTTTTCTAGTAAAGAGCGCATCAAATCGGTGCCAGAGAAATGAAATTTGCTGTAGTTGAAGTATCTTCCTTCAATAACCTTGTCCATTTCTGAGATTTGTGAGTAGATTCTGCAAAATAGTGAACTTTCGCAACAAGAGGGTTTGAGAGATAGAAAGTTTGAGAATTTTTGAGTGCGTAAGACGACTATGCTGTTCAGATCGGATTTTATAGGTTTCCTTTTGATTTGGTTTTCGTGATTTATCCAAACCGTTGATCTAATCTGACAGTTTTTAATCGTGCGGATGAGAGTCGCGGATTTCAATTTTATTATTTTAATGTCAGATGGGCGGGAAACTCTATCGACACTAATCTGTTTACTTATAAAAGCGCGTTTCTAAAGATACGTTTTATGACCATGCTTATATAAGATATCAGATGAGTAGAGTTTAACTTATCTGACAGACGAGTGATCTGTTATCTGATATTACTAGAGAATGCCAATAGCTAGTAATCTTCCTCTGCTGTTTGTCAATCCAGCAAGATAAAATAATCTTCAATCTTTAAGAACACATCTTCATGATAACACAACTTCAACTAATTGTCATTAACAGATTTCATCTTTAGAACAGAAGTACCGCTAGTCTTACACGTTCCCCCTGTCTTTAAGAATTCATAAGTTAACTAGTCTGTTGAAGGTTAATTCTTGAATGAAATAATCTGATGACTAAGCTGTTGAACTCCAGTCTTCTGATGAGTTCCCCCTCAGCTTATGCATCCAGGTTAAGTAATCCTAACTCAGCTCTTAGAGTTGAGAACCTTGCTTCACTTAGAGGTTTGGTGAAGATGTCAGCAATCTGATTATCAGTATGAACATACTCAATCAAAACATTGCCTTTTTCAACATGATCTCTAATGAAATGATGTTTAATCTCAATATGTTTAGTCCTTGAATGACTTGTAGTGTTCTGAGTAAGTGAGATTGCACTTGTATTGTCACAGTAGATTGGAATTCCACTGATCTTGATGTTGTAGTCTTCTAGTTGATGCTTCAACCAAAGTATCTGTGCACAACAAGCTCCAGCAGCTATATATTCAGCTTCAGCAGTAGATATAGAAACTGAGGTTTGTTTCTTACTCATCCATGAGATCAGACGACTACCTAAGAACTGACAGGCACCTGTTGTGCTCTTTCTGTCAATCTTGCAGCCAACAAGGTCTGAATCTGAATAGACAACTAGTTCAAATCCAGATTCTCTAGGATACCACAATCCCAATTCTTGAGTGCCTTTAACATACTTCAATATCCTCTTGGCAGCTAAGAGATGAGATTCTTTGGGGTTTGATTGAAATCTTGCACAGACTCCAACTGAGTACATTATATCAGGTCTGCTTGCTGTTAGATACAACAATGAACCAATAATGCCTCTATATTTGGTTATGTCCACTGATTTGCCATCTTCATCTTTATCCAAACGAAGACTTGTAGACATAGGAATGGTAGCTGTTGAGCTAGTTTCCATACCAAATTTCTTGAACAGATCTCTTGTGTATTTTGCTTGGCTGATGAATATTCCATCAGGCAACTGTCTAACTTGCAATCCAAGAAAATAGTTAAGTTCACCCATCATGCTCATTTCAAACTTATTCTGCATCAGCTTGGAGAACTTATCACACATCTGTTGGTTAGTTGAACCAAAAATAATATCGTCCACATATATTTGCACAAGTAATATATGATTTTCCCATTCAATTGTGAACAAGGTTTTATCTACCTTACCTTTACGAAATCCTTTAATTAAAAGAAAATCAGATAGGGTATCATACCATGCTCTTGGAGCCTGTTTCAGTCCATAAAGTGCTTTCTTCAGACGATATACTTTGTCTTCTTCTTGATAGACTTCAAATCCTGGAGGTTGTTCAACATATACTTCTTCTTGCAATTCTCCATTTAGAAAAGCAGACTTCACATCCATCTGATAGACAGTGAAGTTCTTGTGAGCAGCATAGGCTAGAAACAGTCTGATTGCTTCAAGTCTTGCTACTGGTGCAAAAGTTTCATCAAAGTCAATTCCTTCTTCTTGACAATAACCCTTGGCCACTAGTCTTGCTTTGTTTCTGGTGACAACACCATCTTCATTCATCTTATTTCTGAAAACCCACTTAGTGCCAATTACTCTTTGATGACTTGGTCTAGGAACTAAGTACCAGACTTCATTTCTTTCAAATTGATTCAACTCTTCTTGCATAGCTTCTATCCAGAAGGAGTCATTTAGAGCTTCTTCAATTTGTTTAGGCTCTATTTGAGATAGGAATGTGACAAACATAGCATCTTGTGCAGCTGCTCTTCTTGTTTTCACTCTATCTAAAGGATCACCAATGACTAACTCAGGGGGGTGATTCTTGAGCCATCTGAGATCAGGTTGCAAATCAGGATGTTGTCCTCTGTCTTGATCTTGCAACACTACTGTTGGAGTTCCAGTAGTAGTCTGTTGAACATTTGCCGTCTGTTGAACAGTCTCTGGTCTGTCAGCTGTTTGCAACTCGTCTGTTAGACAATCAGCACTGTGATTATGAACAGCACTTGAGTTAGCAGCTGAACTTAGATTAGGTAGTATGATGGGAACATATTCTTCATTTCTTCCAACGTCTAACTTCTGTAAATCAGCAGACAGATCTTGATTTACACTTTGATTCTTTTCAGAAGATTGACTTGGCTCATCAAATACTACATGGATAGATTCTTCTATTAGTAATGTTCTTTTGTTAAAAACTCTATAAGCCTTACTAACAGATGAGTATCCTACAAAGACAGCTTCATCAGCCTTTTCTGCAAATGCAGTAAGGTGATTTTTCCCATTATTCAATACAAAGCATTTACAACCAAAAATCTTAAAGTAATGAATGTTTGGCTTTCTGTTGTTCCAAAGTTCATATGGAGTCTTGTTCTGATTTTTGTTGATCATACATCTGTTCTGGGTAAAGCATGCTGTGTTTGTTGCTTCTGCCCAAAATCTTTGAGGCAGTTTAGCTTCAGCTATCATGGTTCTGACAGCTTCTTTTAGTGTTCTGTTTCTCCTTTCAGCAACACCATTCTGTTGAGGGGTTCTTGCAGCAGAATACTCATGATGTATTCCTTTGATATTACAATACTCTTCAACAGTAGAGTTTGTAAACTCTGTCCCTCTATCTGATCTGATCTTCAATATTTTGATACTCTTTTCATTCTGGATCAGTTCCATCAGATTGGTAAGATGTTCCTTGGTTTCACTTTTCTTCTTCATGAAAATCACCCAAGTATATCTTGAATAGTCATCCACAACAGCTAGGCAGTATTTCTTTCCACCATTGCTGACTGGATCAATGGGTCCAAATAAGTCCATATGCAGTAGCTCCAATATTCTCCCAGAAGATTGGTGCTTCTTTTCTTTGAATGATGACTTGATTTGTTTACCCTTCTGACAGGCGTCACAGAGCTTGTCTTTGCTCATGACTGCTTTTGGAATCCCTTCTACCAAATCATTCTTGATTAATCTGTTTATGGTCTTGAAGTTTAAATGATTCATCCTCTTGTGCCATAGCCAACTGACTTCACTTGGTGCAGATGCCACCAAACAAACACTTGAATTCTTGTCAACAGAATTCCAGTCAACTATGTAGACATTTCCTTGTCGTCTTCCAGATAAAATTACCTTCTTTGTACCAATCTGTTCAACGTAGCATTTATCTGTTGAGAAGATGACTGAATATCCTTTGTCACAAAATTGACTTATGCTCAGCAGATTATACTTCAGGCCTTTAACATATGAGACGTCAGATATCTCTATGTTTCCCTTGATTAATCTTCCTTTAGCTTTAATCTTGCCTTCTTTGCTGTCTCCAAAAGTGACTTTTGGACCATCCACAGCAACTGCATCAGTCAACTCATGTATGTTTCCACACATGTGCCTTGAACATCCACTGTCCAAGTACCAAATCTTCTCTACTTTACTCCTACTCCTAATCCTAACCTACAAAACAAAAATAAAATTGTTTTAGGTACCCTTATTGAGAGGGTCCTGAAGGATTAGTTCCACCTTTGACAACCCAAGATGTTGAAGTCTTAGGCTTCTTAGGTTTCTGAGTTTTAGGAGCATGAACAGTTTCATTTTTATCATAGTTATCAGATAAGTCATGTTGATGATCAGTATGATATGAATAATGTTCATAAGCAGGGTAAGGTGCATGATATGCAGGATATGCATGCATTGGATGAGCAGGGTAAGGTGCATAGTAACTAGGAAATTGAGGTGCATGATACATAGGATGATATGCAGCAGGTTGCACATAATATGACTCATTTCCATACCAAGCATTTTGATTTTTCTTGTTCTTATGCTTCTTTGGTTTACTAGATGCTTGCTCATTTGATTTTGACTTAGTTTTACCACTAGTCTGATTGACTTTAGCTTTATCAGCAGACTTCTTAGGACTCTGCTGTTTGGTCTTACTAGTCTGATTTCCTACACTAGGCTCTTTGCTCTTTTTAGCCTTAGGAGATTTCTTCTCCTTTACCACTTTCTCAGATGAGGTAGGTTTAGAAGTTTGAACATACAGAATGACCTTACTATTGTCAGCTGATATGAATTTTTCAGTATGGTTTAACTCTAGTTTATCCTTTTCTAAAGGTGTCTCCTGTTTCTTAGATGTGTGCATGGATGCAACAGTCGACTTATCATGAGACTCAATGATTTTCTCAAGTTCCATGATTTTTCCTTTATAGACCTCACATTCAGCTTTCAGAGATTCATGCTCTTGCTCAAGCTGTTTATATTCAGCTGATTCTTTTGGCTTTTCAGCTAAAAGTTTCAGTGAACTATTTTGCTCTTTTAGCAAGTTCATCTCTTCCTTAAGCTTAACGAACTCTCCAGCAATAGTAGTATTATTTAACATCATTTGCTCTAGAGAATTAAACAGTTCATTTTCTTGAGGAGTTACCTCATCCTCAGAGTCATCAGAGTCCTTTGCCATCAGGCACAGGAGAGCAGGTTTTTCTTCATCAGAAGATTCTTCATCAGACGTGTCTGAATCTGAATCAGATGAGTAGACAGCGGTCAGCTTTTCTGCTTCAGCCATCATTGCCTTGCCTCTCTGATGCTTTCTTTCTTTTCTCATTTTCTTCTCTTCTTCAGTGTATTTCTCTGCTTTTGGATATGGGCAGTCTCTTATGAAGTGTCCCAATTTCCTGCAGTTGTAACACATCAGTTTTGATTTATAATCCTCTTTATCTTGAGAAGAAAAGTTAGGTTTAGAAGTAGAAGCAGCATGATTGTATTTATTTTTCATCTTTCTCTTATAGAACTTCTTGAAGTTGTTCATTAATAATGCTACATCTCCAGCAGTGTACTCCTTTTTGTTGAGTAGAGTGGCTTCATCAGATGAGTCCACTTCTTTGCTTTTCTGTGCTGGTCTTCTGGTGTTTTCCGCAGCAACAAGTGCAGCTGTGGGTCCTGAAGTTGAGGTTTCTTCAATTCCCATCCTTGGCAGTTTATACTCATAAGCCTTGAGTACGGAGAACAGCTCTGTTAGAGAAATCTTGCCCAGATCTCTTGATTCTTCCATTGCTGTCACCTTCATGTTGAACTTGGAAGGTAGAGCCTTCAGTACTCTGACAGTGATCTCTTTGTCAGTGAAAGTCTTTCCCAGCTTCAAAACTTCATTCAGAGTTCTGGTGAATCTGGTATCCATCTGATCAATGGTTTCTCCAGACTTCATCTTGAAGTTGTCCAGCTTTTCCAATGCAACACTGAGCTGATGCTCTTTAATAGCATCATTTCCTTCACTCATGTCTCTGACCTTGTCCCACATCTCCTTTGCAGTTTTGCAATGTTTGACCTTGTCAAACCGATCATTATCCAGGGCTTTGGTCATGATGAATCTTCCGACTTTATCAAGATTGTAAAGCTTTATCTCTTCTGGAGTCATCTCATGAAGGTCTTTCTCCACAACCGTATCTACTTCATTTATCTTTATGGTCTTTGTGAATCTGAATGGACCTTTAATGATACATGTGTACATGTTGTCATTATAGGCAGCAAGGAAAATCTCCATTCTGATTTTCCAGTCCTCAAAGGACATACCAGCAATGTGGGGAACATGGCTGATACAATCCATTTTTCAAAAAGTTTAGATTTTTCAAAAAGATGCTCTTTTGAAAAGTTTTGAAAACCTTTGAAAAACACTCGGATCAAGCTCGTTGATCAGGCAGCTGATTCTAATGAACCACCTGCTCTGATACCACTTGTTGGTCCCAAGTGGTCAGATGAGGTCTAGAGGGGGGGGTGAATAGACCTCTGAAAATTTTTGAACTTAAAAACTTTTCAGTCTTCTGTCAGCAGACTAAGCTGATGAAGAACAGTAAGCAGACTGGTCTGATCGTGAACGAATCTTGAACAGACGACTGACCACTCTTCTTACAATGACTTAGCTGTTTTATCAGTAAAACAGTTTTCCAAGAGTATACTTGCAGCGGATTGTTTAAAAGTGTTTTTCACAAGTAAACTAAGTTCTAAAAGATTTTATCCCCAGTTTAAAACTCCTTATAAAATCTTTTTGATTGATTCAAAGTGTTTAAAATGCAAACTTTAAAAATATGCAAGAAAGCTTTAAATGCAAGATAACACAAAGAATTTTTATAGTGGTTATATGGATAAAAATCCTTTAGTCCACTCTTCCAGATCACACAGATTCTGGGTTATACTATAATCACTTAGATTACAATATTTCTCCACTTACACCTAAACAACTAATGAGAAGGCTGTAAGCTCACAATAGGAATTCACAAAGAAAACCTATCCTCTAAAGTAGAATCACTCACACAGATGGATTCTCACTTCGCACAACACTCAGCTATCACAAAATCACTCAGATAATGTTTTTCTGATTTCTTCAACTGGGTTTCTGTCAACAGATGACTTCCACCAGACGAGTGAGCTGTTCGAGCTTTTGAGACTTAGAGAAATTCTGCTTCAAAATTTCGATCTCTGATTGTTGTTGTGTATTGCTCGATTTGAAATTCAGCTCTATTTATACATGGAGATGAAATTATGACCGTTGAAGGCAAGTCACAAATCAAATCCATCCTTCAGCTCCTTTTGAAACGGCTCCCTGCAGCATTCCGTACTGTGTACAGTACCTTTCTGTCCATTGCATTTAATGCTGCATTTAATGCACTCTGCTGATCCGAGGATATCTTCAATCATTTGCCATTACTACCCTTCTCTTTCAGCATTTATTACACCAAGTGCATTTATTACCGTTGGACTAACCTCTAGACCTCATCTGACCACTTGGGACCAACAAGTGCTTCTGGGTCACTCTATTTGCTTCACTCATAACCACGAATGCATATGTAATGCTAGTGAGTGCAATGGTTCTGAGTTAATCGGTAAATATGGTTTGGATCCAAACTGCATGTTAATCAAAGAACTTCATAATACAACAACATCAACTATGGATCCAAATTGCATGTTAATCGGTATATATATATATATATATATATATATGTATTTTGAATTATCATAAGATGATATTGGTATTCTTCTGGCTTGAGATATTCTTTATCGCCTCTTCCTCTACGTTGTTCTCAAGTTTTACTCCAAGAATGAGAGGAATTCGAAATAAAGTTTTTATGGTGCTACATGTAATTTTTATCAATTTGTAATGAAGAAGCACCACATATCTTGTATTATGTAAAAGCGAAATATTTAATTTTTTTTCTATTTACCAAAAAAACTTTTGGCGAACATATAATTCTTTGATTTATTGCATAAAACTTCAATACACTATAGCATGAATTTGACTTTAAAAGAGATTATTACAATATGAACTATGTCAAAAGCACAGCTATCTAGGAATCAGCGTTCTGTAATATCTTCATTTCAAGTTCATCTTTATTAGTTAAACTCGCCCAATCAACCACCTTGCACTTTTTGAGAAAAAAGAAAGTAGGGATTTTGGTTATATTCCACCCTCTAGCAACATTCGACAGCTTTTCAATATCAACCTTCAAAAATACAATTTTGGGATACTTTTCAGCAAAAGCTTTATATATTGGATTCATGTGACAACATGCGCCACACCATGTAGCCATGAAGTATATGATTGCAAGCCTCGATGCCGTATCTGCAGCACTCAACTTGGTTTGCAATTCCATACCATCATTAATCTCAACCACTTGTCCTGTAAAAAAATTCAAAACAAAGAGAAGTAGGGTAAATATTATGTTAAAAATTCTAGCTATCTTGAGGAAGAAACATGATCAAGTATCTAATTGTCATTAATCATACCAATAAATGAGTGCTTAAACAAAAATGTATTTTTAGAGGGTATATCTATCAAATTCTAAATTATATACTTTTTAATAAACATACCATCGTGTAAAACACGAACGGCCTCAGCAACCTGCAACAATATCAAAGAAAGTAATCACTACAAAATAAGCACTTAAAGAAGACAAAATGAAATCGAAGAAAGATTGCCTATATAGTAACCTATAAATTTGCGACTTAAGATTCGGTTTGCTTATCAATGAAAGAGTAATGGTTGTACAAAAGCAACCACGCAATGCTGAAAGGGGTTGACAATTGATGTACAAATAATACATAGTATATAAAGCAATTTAATGCTACAATCAAAATAGTACCTTTTGAATTCTCTGTCTTTCAAGATTGAGTTTCTTCATCTCATTTTCTCTACGAAGTTGTTCAAATCTTTGTCGGTCTTTTATCTTGTTGACATTTGACTCAACCTGAAACATATTAGGAAACATTTTTAAGGTATTTCACATTTACAACACTTATAAAAAAGATTTTTGTTTAATTAGTAATAGCCAAATATGACGATTAACCGTGCACATTACCTTTTTGAGTTTCATATATGTCTCTTCATCAAAATCTAACTTTGATGCCACATTCAAGTCTGTGGCTGCCTCTTCCCATAAGCCCAACATTGCCCTTGCCATCCCCCTTGCTTTATATCCTCTTGCTAAATCAGGGTTTATCTAACATGCCATTTTAAAACTTGTTGAATTTCAAAGATAAAAAATTAAAAAAAATTCAATCATCTTTAAGTCATCAAGCTCAAGCATTAGCCTCAAGTATTAATAGTATGCCTGTCTATAAGTAGTGCTATAAATATACCTGTAAAGCGGCATCAGCATCTCGAATCGCAGCAATTGGTTTCTTCAGTTTGACAAAACAAGTAGCTGCAAAAGAATAATCAGATGAACACAAGATTAATGGTAATAAAGTTTAACAGTACGATAATTGATCTCTTGAAGAAATTATGGTGGTCAACATGTTTTGGAAAATGACCTCTACATGCAAATAACAGTGCTGATTTTGGATTCAACATGATTGCTTCAGTTAAATGACCTTTAGCTTCAACCAGTTGGCCTAAAGTTCAAGAGATAAGTAGATAAACTTTTCCGAGAAAACAATACAAAGATCTATGAATCTCGCTATATAAAATGTCTGAAAGGTACATACCTTCACATACTGCATTGAGGGCATATGATTTCAACACTTCAGCAGCTTCTTGATTTTCTTCACTTACTTCAACCAAATGGTATCCCATCTGTAATTAAGAAAATTTGTTAAGAACATATTTCTCAATGCATATACCAAGATATAAATTTCACCAATTTTTGCAGTCACTCACTTCATCAAAAGGACCATTGTCAGGAGCCACAACATCGGATTCATCCAATTGAATATCAGACTTTGGCATGATCTCGTCCGAAATATTTTCTCTCGACATGTTGGGTCTTTGATTCAAATTACTCATTGCAAATTTATCTCATATATATATAGGAACAAAAAAATTATGACCGTTAACCTCACAATTTTGAAGTCTTAACACAAATTTTCATAATCATACAACTAGCCGTTTGTACCTCTTTAATAGAAAGCAAAAATATGACCGTTCGGATAACGGCTCAATTTTGAATTCATAACACAATTTTTCATAATAATACAACTTGCCATTTGTAAATATTTGATAGGAAGCGAAAATATGACCGTTCGGATAATGGCTCAATTGAGTTCAGTATATAATCCAAAACAATATTCTCAAAATCAAATAACAAAAACATTATAAATAGGCAGAAAATATATAGAAAGTACACAACACACAACGATCATATAGTTATGAAGCTGCAAATAAAATGAGGCCATAAAACTTAATCATAGAGAGATTAGATAGGATTTTTTTTTGGCAATAATTGTCTCGGACCGAAGAGTGCATTGAGTATACTAATTTCTCCTGGCACATAACTAATTCTCCTGGCGTAGACCTACTCATTGTTAAGTTTTTGAATCAAACTAGATTCTTAAACATCTCAAGTAGAAGAAGAGGTATTGAACAAAATCTAAACCCAATATTATTTTCTGCTTTTTTTTGTATAGCATAATGATATTTAAGAGGATTTGTTATTTTTTTAGATGTTTTTTATGACTTATATTGTACATAATTTTTCAATAATACAAATAACATATTTCTACTTAAAAATATAATGTTGCTAAATTATAATAACTTTACATACATTTTAGGAGCTATTTAAAATACAAGAGCTTTTTTAAGTGTTATATGAGAAGAATATTGATATTATAAAATTTGATGTAAAAGATAATTTCTAAATTTTAGGAGTTAATGTAGGGGATACATATAATAAGAATTAATATTCATACCTATTCAATTACTTTTACATTTTATCATAAATATAATGAGATTGCATGTCTAATTATACATCTTAATATCTTATGCTATTTTACATATTTCCCCTTGAATTAGACATTACTTTACAAAAAAAAAAAAAAAAAAAATCACATTTTTAGATATATTTAGTATAGTGATAATATCGCTTGGTAACCAAATAATTAAATTGCTTGCTATGGGCGCAAATAGCCTCAAATCATGATATTATTACTTGAAAAAAAAATTGTCTCATGTTGGTTCCTATTTAACAAAACATATCTTACGCTCAATGTTTTAAAAATCGGACTGAACCTCGAATCGATAGCCTTACTGGTTACTGGTTAGATTGATTTAACCGTTTTAACCACTGGTCCAACCGGTGTGACGTCATTACAATATAATATTTTAATTTTAATTTTAATATATGTAATCAACTATTTAAAAAATATATATTATTAATTTTTTCAAGTTTATTTCCATAAACTAAATGTTTATCTCATAATCAATTATTTTTCCTACAATATTTGAGTTGAGAATGAATGATAGCAATAAAATTACAAGTATGATAACATGATATCAACGCAATAATTCAAATTAAAATAAACACCATATCAAAAACAATAAATATTTTATTACTAATCACCTATGAAAAAGAGAAATTATTGATGAATTTTGTCATTGAATTATATATAAAAAAAAAAAATACTTGAAGTTTGTGAAAAAAATGACTTTTCTAATGGATTTGATACTCAAATATATTTATAACTTCTTATATATAAGATTTTTTTGTTTCTTGTTGCTTTGTTAAATTCAAAGTGAAAAATAGAAGAACATATGTGAGAGTATTGTTGAAGTTTAAAGGTCGCGGAAGAGAAATAAAAATCCGTAACGTAAACTTTTTATTTTTATAAGTGAACCAGTGGTTCAATCGGTTCATTGGTTTGATCGGTTTTTGATCGATTTTTTCGGTTCAAACTAATCAGGAACAAAACTGGTTTTGAAGGGTTAACCGGACCGGATTGACAATTGGTTACCGGTTAAACCGATCGAACCAGCCGATCCGGTCCATTTTTAAAACACTGCTTATGCTAACAGAGTCCTAAACCACATCTAAGTCCTAATTGCAAGAAATAAAGTAATAACAAAGCTACTAATCAATTATTGTATTTAGGATTAGGCCAAGGAGTCATTTTACTTCGCCTATTGTATTTAGGGTTAGGCCGATGAGTCATTTTACTTCGCCTAGTCCTTATATAGTATAGATTGTAGTACTGGAAATGATTGTAGTACTGGTCCCAGCCTCTGTTGTCGGTTGAGTCACCATGATTTACCTCCTCTCACAATCCCGTCGGACAGGGAGGTGAGGACGCCCGGGGTGAGCGATTTCACCTTTTTGAACAATAAAACATTCTTTTTAACTATGTACACGAGAAAGTTCAAATTTACGTTGACTAAATATGAATTCCAATGAACTGAAAAGTGGTTCTCACTGTCATTATTTTCCTTGTCCTTTTTTCTTTTGCCCTAAATATGCAGTTTAAGTTCAAAATTGTTAATTAGAGGTAAAAATTCAAGGTCAAAAAAAGGGTTTTTTGCACTTTGCACCCTCGAAACATGGGAAATAGACACTTTGCACATAAGTGTTTCAGCTTTTTAGTAAAGTAAATGCAGCTATAAGGTGTTTTTTTTTTCCTAAGAAAATGTCATTGGACAATTTAACTATATGTTATATAAAGACAAGTATACTACTTTCCCTATGAAAATAATAAATAGTACCAAGCGTAACTTTTCATTTTCTAACAAAGTGTTGTAACGGCTAAAATTTATGACTTGAACTTCAATTCAATACGAAAAATGATAAGTTTAATACTACAATTTAGTAAGAATACAATCCAAAATTTTTGAATAAGAGGAAGGTTGTGATATTTTTTTGCGAAAATAGGAGAATAGAATGTCATCTAATGAATTAATTTATTATAGGGGTAATTTGCTATTTTTATTTTCTTGTCTCTAGAAAATAAATTTGCTACTACTTAAAATAATTTTCGGTGGAATGAAAGAAAGGGTAAAATATCATTATCCACCGGCAGGGACTGCGTGTGTGGCTCTCGCTTTGCTGTAGTAGTATCACTCCCGCTCTTGTTCACTTTCTCCCAGTTACAATCTCCTTTTAACGAAACAGCAAACCCTTATTATCAATTCTCTGATTGATTATACAAAATATATTACCAAAAAGCAAACCAGTGTGTTTGGGTGCATGGAATTCCCACAAAAGGCAGCAATAAATCTTTGTATCTGAACATTGTGGTTTCTACTTCCGCCTTAATGAGCTTTCCATGCCTTTATTAGGTAAAAAACTAGCCAAAAATCTTATCTTTTTCACTTTAGCTTGTATGGGTTTCCTTTTTCGTATGAAATTGTGTTTGATTTTGGTGAATATTTCAATGGGTATCTTTAGCTAGAACGTGTTTTTGAGTTGTTTTGCATAATGAGAACAATTGACCTGGGTTTATATGTGATATGTTTTGATTACTTGTGCTTAATGTTGTACAGTCTTTTGGAATTAGGATTATGAAAATTGTGCTGAAGCTATCTTATGTTATCTGATGTATTTTGCAGATATTGCTATTTCACAGCCTTGTTCTTGTTTCCGCAACAATATATTAGCATTTAGGTCTGAGACCAACTTTCATAATAAACTTGTAACTGGCAATGATAAGGGACTGGGATTGGCATCTGCTTTTCCTTGGAAAAGTAATTCTATCACAGAAAAATTGGGTAAAAGGTCCAACTTTGAGAAAGTTGAGGTATGGCGGGGTGGATTGAGGATAAAGGCGATTGCTACCCTTGAATTCCCTAGTGTAACACGTAGAAAGGAAGGTGTAAATCGACAAAAAAATGTGTTAAAGATAGAGCCACAATCTTCAAGTGAAGACTCAATAGAAGCTGATGATAGAGAGCAGTTGAGACGGATGAGGATTTCTAAAGCGAATAAAGGAAACACTCCTTGGAACTTGGGCAAGAAACACAGTCCAGGTAGTTTAATGATCTTTGTCTTTTGAAATTATTTGAAATGTTAATTGGGCATTGTTTTTCTATCATTGATTTTATACAACAATGTTTTGAGTATATGCAGAAACCTTAAAGAAGATTAAAGAGAGAACGAGGCTTGCAATGCAAGATCCTAAGGTGATTGTCATGTAAGAAAAAGAGGATATTTTTTTTTTTAAAAAAATGGGATAAACTGAGATTGTGAACAATATAGTTTTGGGTTTTCCTTACAAACAATGTGCCAGCTTGTAAAATACCAATTTTTTGTTATGTATATACCTTGGGATTGTGCTGCGGCGCTAATGTTTTTTGGCTTCACAGGTCAAGATGAAGCTAGTTAACTTGGGGCATGCTCAAACGTAAGTTCCGTGATTTTTTTACTTTATTGTTTGTGTTAATTCTTGACATTTATCAGTGCTGTTGTGTTCATATAAAAAGTCTGGCTAAGAAGAAAACAAATCTCATCTTTATGCAATCAAAGCAATAAAATAAGAGTTTAGCATCATGTTTGTTCTTCTGTATAAGTGTCCTATTCTTTTCCAACTCTATAGTGACGAAACACGAACAAAAATTGGAGTTGGAGTCCGACTTGGGTGGGAAAGACGCCGCAAGAGATTGATGCTGCAGGAGACATGTTACTATGAGTGGCAGAACCTTATTGCATTTGCTAGCCATAAGGGTCTTCTTGGCGAGGAAGAATTACAATGGAACTCGTTCAAAGTCTTGAACAAACAGCTTGAGAATGAATGGTTGCAAAGTGTTGAACAAAGGAGAAATACGCTCACGCTAAAGCCAAAAGGGAGCAGGAGAGCCCCCAAGTCTGCTGAGCAGAAACGAAAGATTTCAGCTGCCATAGCTGCCAAATGGACCGAGCCCGTAAGAATTTTATTAATCAAATTTTGATTATGTAGTCAAAGTTTCAACTTTGTGTGTTCTTTTTCAATGCTACTAGGAATACCGTGGTCGGGTTTGCTCTGCTCTAGCTAAATTTCATGGGATACCAGAAAGCATTGAAAGAAAGCCTCGGAGGAAGCCAAGTGTTGATGGAGAGAGTCGAAAAAGTCCTAAGAAGAAGAACGAGGCCGATATTATTGCAAAGCACGAGTACAAGGACCAAATTCAAGAAATTAGATTAAAGAAAAGGAAAACACCATTATACAAGGATCCATTAGCAAGTTCAAAGTTGGAGATGATAAAAAACATTAGAGCACAGAGAGCTACTCCTACAAACAAAAAAACAGAAGCCATCACTCGAGCAAGGTAAGTTACTTGCCAGATTGATGGTTCTTCATTTTGATTAGTTAATCTGAAAACTAACTTCTTTTTCCACATAAGGTTGTTGATTGCTGAAGCCGAAAAGGCTGCAGAGGGTCTCGTAATAGCTGCCGAGAACAGCCCTCTTGCTCAGGCATCCCTAGTCGAGAGCAGGATGCTAATTGCCGAAGCAATTCAGTTCATGGAGGCCTTAGAAAAAGAAGACCCACTCTCTTTCGAAAATGACAATGATCTTTCCAGGATTTCGACAGAACCAATTACTCTTAAAGAAGAAGAAACAGATGCAGATACCCAAAATCTGGATCTTGTCAACCATAAGAAAGTTAATGGAGTTCACAGTTTATTAGCTAGTGGAGGCGAAAAAGAGGACTTTAGTTTCAACAACTTTGTTTCCGATTTAGTGAATGGAAATTGTCTACTGAAAACTGAGGAAGACCTTCAACAAATGAGTTCTAACGGTTTTCATTCACCAGAGTTAAATATACCAAAACCTAATGGGAGCAAAGAATGTGTGGAGAAACCATTAGTACATGGATTGGAGTTTCAAGAAGTTAAACAAGCGAACTTAGTCAAGAAATGGGTCCGTGGTAGGCTGGTTGAAGTCGAGGAAGATGCGTAGGTTAGTTTTAAGCTTTTTGGAATCAGTTTCATAGTTCTATCCATCTTGTTATGAAGTATAGAGTGTATAATACCATGCTCAAATCCAATTTTGATGCTCATATAAGTTGTAATGTTACTAAATACCAATTTAGATTATATAGATGTTGCAGTTTTGATGTGGTAGGTCCACAATCACTTGGTCTTGTGATGTTAAGAGTTATGTGTGCATCTAATATATGTTGATTTTCGAAAATATTACATTGTGGAATTGCACAGTCCAGAATATCTGGTGTTGTTTTGGCACTGAGCTTTTCTTCTTCATCTCTTTTATACTTTTCAAGAACATAACATATGATGGATGGTAATATACTGTGATTTTGTACATGAGATGTATTCTACGAAGTAGTGCTGAAAATCAAACTAAATTATCTTAAATTCGAGTTGAGTTAAAGAAACCAATTTGAGTTTGGTTAATAATTTATAACAAATTAAACTCGAAAATCAAACTAAATTATCTTAAATTCGAGTTGAGTTAAAGAAACCAATTTGAGTTTGGTTAATAATTTATAACAAATTAAACTCGAAAATCGTGCGTTGTTTGATAGTATATATAGTTCAGTTATTTGATTTAATAAGTTAAAAAAAGATGAAAGGTATGTAAAAATGACAAGCTTATAGGATTTTTCTTGCACTCGGCTTGATTAAATTCGTTCAAGTTTGATTTATTTAAAATTAGAATTGAGTTTAAAACAATGATGAAAGAATCAAATCTACTTAACAAATGAATTAAAGTATTACTCAACTAATTTTGTTTAATGAAAATACATTTGAAAATACAAAATTAGTTTGGCTCGAGTTTGACTATTGAAAATACATTTGAGAAATATATAATTATACATATCTAATTAAATTGAACTACATTTACTTGTTTCAAAAGCCTAATTCGAACTCGACAAACTAAATAATGACAAAAATATAAGAAAAATATTTGAGTTTGGTGCAACTCGACACGATAGAACTTGTTTGATCTTGAGTTGATTAAAATCATACTAAATTAAAATATAACCTTAAACACAATGAAAAAAATAAAATCAAAATTCAAAGAATGTATTAACCAACTCAATGTTATTTCATCTCATTATCATTTATGATCGAGGAGGCCTAAAATTGTAAATGGGCCGGGCCATAAAAAACAAGTAGAAAGTCCATAACCATAATATTGGATCCATTTCCTAAAGCCCGTTCGGTAATTGTTTGCTTTTCACCGATGATCCGTTTTACTCCTCTGATCGGCAAACAAACAAATGGAATGAATGAATGATTAAATGCGAATGATGGATTAGTTGCAGCTGTTGCACTTGGCAGTTGCTTGCTTCCTTTGCACTCTCCTCTCCACGCCTAACACTTTTTTGTAGATATATATATCATTTCTTTTCTCTGTCTACACAGTTAGTGTGCTGGTGTGTGATTTCCATTAAGCAATTTCAGTTATTTCACCTGCACTGTCACAAAATCAGCAAAAAAATAGTGAAAATGATGAAACAGGAGTCCTCAGACGAAGAGGAGAACGATCGTGAGATTCTAATTTCACAAAACGCCCGCCCAAACGACGTCGCTCGCCACCGCTCCGTTTTCCAAATCGACGACGATGCTTTCAAAAGCCGTTTATCGGGCGCCTCTCGCCGATTCAAGAAGAGGTATCTCCTGGCGATTTTTCTACCCATGCTGTTTTTGATTCTGTATTTTACCACCGATTTGAAAAATATGTTTCATACGCATGTTCCCACGATTAAGGATCTCGATAGTAGTAGCAGGATGCGTGAGTCTGAATTGCGAGCTCTGTATTTACTAAAGCAGCAGGAATTTGAGCTTTTTAAGATGTGGAATTATAATACATTAGTTAATCAATCGAATTTCAATGCAGTAGATAATAGTAGCAATTTGGGGAATTATACAGGCTTAGCTTCACTTTCGACTTCAATGTTGGAAGACTTGAGATCTCGGGTTTTTGGTCAGATTTCGTTGAATAAGAGAATTCAAGGGGTTTTACTGTCGTCCCACGAGAATGAGGGGTTAGTGGATTTGAATGAGAATTACACGGATCCGAGTTTTGGGGGTTGGAATAGGTGTGCGAAGGTGGATCAGAGGTTTAGTGAGAGGAGAACAATAGAGTGGAAGCCGAGATCCGACAAGTACTTGTTGGCCATTTGTGTATCTGGACAAATGTCGAATCATTTGATTTGCTTAGAGAAGCATATGTTCTTTGCGGCTTTGCTTAATCGGGTTTTGGTGATTCCGAGCTCAAAGGTTGATTATGAGTTCCGTCGGGTTTTGGATATTGAGCATATTAATAAGTGTCTGGGGAGGAAAGTCGTGGTGACGTTCGAGGAGTTTGCTGAAACTAAGAAGAATCATTTGCATGTTGATAAGTTTATGTGTTATTTCTCGGATCCGGTGCCGTGTTTTGTTGATGATGACCATGTGAAGAAGTTGAAGGGGTTGGGGCTGTCGTTAAGTAAGATTGAGACTGTTTGGAATGAGGATGTTAAGAAGCCAAAGCAAAGAACGGTCCAAGATGTTTTGGCTAAGTTTTCTTCGGATGATGATGTTATTGCAATTGGAGATGTGTTCTTTGCTGATGTAGAGAGAGATTGGGTTTTGCAGCCAGGTGGTCCTATTGCCCACAAATGTAAAACTTTGATCGAGCCAAGTAGGCTTATTTTGCTCACTGCTCAGCGTTTTATCCAGACATTCTTGGGCAAGGACTTTATAGCTCTTCATTTTCGACGCCATGGTTTCTTGAAATTCTGGTATTTTCTCATTCTTTCAGGTCTTGTTACTTGTTTTCTGTGATTGTATGTAATATCTAATGTAGCTTGCTCGATGTGTTTTTCAGCAACGCAAAGAAACCAAGTTGTTTTTTCCCTGTTCCTCAAGCTGCAGAGTGCATCAATAGATTGGTGGAAAGGGCCAATGCTCCTGTAATATATCTTTCCACAGATGCTGCAGAAAGTGAAACTGGATTACTGCAGTCACTTGTTGTGTTGAATGGTAAGACTGTACCACTTGTCCAGAGGCCAGCTCGTAATTCAGCTGAAAAGTGGGATGCTTTATTATACAGACATGGACTTGAAGGAGACTCTCAGGTGGGCATATTTTTTTAGTTCAACAATCTTTATTAATTTCCTGCATGAGTGTTGATTCTAGTTTCTCAAGAACACTTTGTTATTCATATGATCATATCACATTTAAGAACTTTCTGGCACAATAACACATCAATTAAGAGATTCACCTAGATAATCATAATTACTATCGATCTTGTCAGTGCTGTTATACTTATAACATCTTTTAGAGATTGCAAGCCTTTTATATATTAGAGAAATATGGAAATATTCAAGAATTCTTGTGGAAAATGAAATACTAAGGCCCTGTTAGTATTTAAAAATGAATACCAGAGCTAGTTGACCTTGCTTATGAAATGTTTGGAGTTGATGCATACTACTATTAAATAAACTTATCTAACACTGGAATATCAAATTTTATAATGAAGGTGGAGGCCATGCTGGATAAGACTATTTGTGCTTTGTCTAGTGTGTTTATTGGATCTTCTGGATCTACTTTCACCGAAGATATTTTGCGACTACGGAAGGACTGGGGATCAGCATCGTTGTGCGATGAGTACTTGTGCCAGGGTGAACTGCCAAATTTTATTGCAGAAGACGAGTAAAATATGACCTACGAGATTGTATATTCATGTACACTAGAAACATTCTGCTACTTTTAGCTGCTGGTATTAGCAACTGCTAGCCCGTTTGACCTTATTAGATTATTGATTCTTTGTAGCTTCCATCAATAACGAATTCCACTGGTGACAGGGCTGCCCTTAGATTTTTGCAATACATTTTGTTTGGATAGTTGTATAAGTTGTGGAGATATGTTCTTGACCGATTTCTCTTGATCTATGTTCAGATGTAATAAGAGCTTCAGCACATTTTTTATTTTTTTTATTTGTTCTGTATACTTTTGGATTTGGATTAGTGGTATTTTGCTTGTTGCATTAGGTTCTTGCGAAACCTTGGACTAGATATGTACATTACGGATTAATTTTTCGTTCTGAGATCCATTCATCTATGGTATGAATATGTGATTTATGGAGAACAACATTATTTCCTATTCATGCTTCATTAGACCAATCTCCAACCGAACACAATGTCCAATTGTTTTTTTCACTCTTTTTTTGCCCAATTAAAAATTCATTTCCAATCGAGGGACAATTAACCTACATTTAATTCAAGAGAAAATTGTACTTGTGGTATCAAATTATATATCGATTCTTACTTGTGGTACCATAAAAATTGAGGTCGACACATTTGGTACCACAGTTTAAGAAATCAATCATTTTTGGTACAACTGTAAAAAATGGACGCTGAACATGATAGTTAAATTTTATTGCGAAATTGATACCATTATTTATGTTGACTAACAATTATACCCCTAACATTTCGAGTCGTCAAAATAACTTCGTATCTTCAAATTTACTGATAGTTTTAGTCCATATTATTTCCCTAATTTTTAAATTTGCTCGAATAAGACACGTGCGGACAATTTAGAAATTCTACTTAATATATTGACATATTTATTTAACTAATTTAGTTTTATAAATAATATTAACATATCAAATAATACTTTGATATATATCCGACAAAATATATATCGACCATTGACCCCCCCGCATGCCCAGTTGCCTGCCCAAACCCCCTGCCCATGCTGCCCGCCCTCTCGCCCATTGTTGTGTCCATTGACCCCCCGCATGCCCAGTTGCTTGCCCCAAACCCCCTGCCCGTGCTGCCCGCCCTCTGGCCCATTGCCGTCTCCAACCGACGGCACCACTCCCCCTCGTGCCCTCTTTCCGGCCTAGGTTGGAAATGGCCTTAATCATGGTCAATCACTTTTTGTTAATTGTTTTTTTGGCCTATGTTATAGGCTTTTGCAGCAATTTGCAACCACTTTTTGTTAATTGCTTTTTAGCCTCTATTATTTTTTACTCTTCAATGTTGAACCCTGTAATTTTTGGATTTGACAACTTCTTTGCAAGTTTGCTAGGTTTGATCAGTTTTGGCAATTTATATCCTTTGTTTAGTTAGTCAAATGGAGCTTTTTTTTTCTTTTTTTTTTTTATATATAAATATAGATCAAATGTAGCTTAAAAGGATAACAAAATATACAAACAATTTACAGTCACAATAGTACAAGGTCATTTGGGGTAATGAATCATTACAAATTACTGATGTGGCCCTTTACGTATTCTAAATGAAAATGCAATATTTTGATAATTAATTAAAATCTTCAGTTCAAACAAATTACTTTTAGCATACTTCCCAAAGGTTTACAAATATTGAGTTCTCATTGTAATACATAACCTTATCAAATTAAAATAACAATCTGCATATTTTCATAATTTCTTTAAAAAAACAACTTAAACAAGATTGTTTCTACCCATTATACTTTCAAAAACCTGCAAGCATATAATTTACAGAAACAGAACAAGATAATATCATCAATTTCCATTAAATGAACTTCTTCTGTAACTTCAAAGAATACTGCATAAAATTAACTAAGTGGTTTACAAAATTATAATAAAGGAATTTAAAGAAAATTTTTGTTAATTGAAAACAAGAGAAGTTTACATTAATTGAACAAAAGAAATTTACATTCAACAAACAAAACAAATTACGGTCACAGTTTTTATCTATTTAGAACGTAACTACACATTCTGCGTTTCGTTCGACTTTCTTGAGATGTAAACTTGGACGCTTTAGGTAGATCCTTCAACTCCAAAACTTGAATCTTCTTCCGCCCTCTCTCAATTTCATCATATCTTTCTTGCAATCTCCTTTTGCTCGATGCCAACTTCGATTCCGATGCCTGATGATCTTCCTCTCGTTTCTTGATTAGACTTTGGTTCTTAACTTCAGAGGACTGTCGACATTGAATCGTCTTTTCTTCGGTTACTCTGCATCGACTTCTTGGAGGCAACTTGATCACTCGCCTTTTTTTATGCTTACAATCTTCATCATCATCAATCTTGGTAGAAATACAAGATGTACTCTTCTCAATATCCGACGATTGATCTTTTCTTGGCTTGATATTGAGAAGAGTATCAATGATCCTCGACTTTCGTTTCTCGAGTTCTTCGGGGTGCTTGAAGGCCGCCACAGTGATCACGGCCTCCAAGAGAGGCAAGATTTCTATGGATTCTTTGATCGAAAATATGTCACGGAAGATCACTTCCACGTCCATGCCTCTTCTCTTTTTCTTGTTTTTTTTTGTGTTTTTAATGTAGTCAATGGATTCTTGAGTTTAGGTTTAATGTTATATGTATGATCATATATATAGCACGTACGTTTAATGCATGAAGTTTAATGTTAATCCTGGTAGCGCGTCGAACTTGATTTCCTAATTCTATCAGGTAACTGAATTAAAATGTAAATAAATATACTTTCTTGATTTTCCAACTTTATAAAATAGATTTTCTTGATTCCTAATTATATCCGTGATTAATTAGGAACATACACCTTTATGTTTGTTGTAAGTAGCAATTACACCCCCATTTTACGCTAATTATCATATTATAAGTTTTGCTAATGTTACAATTTCATTCAAAATGGCTCATTAGCCCAAATTTTCTTGACTAATATTCATAATTTTTAGATGAAATAAAATTAGGAATGATTTATTATCTAGTATTTTCTAAATTATCACGGTAAATAATATTTATATTGCTTCTTTAATAATATACTTAAGTTTCTTTATTTATTATTGGAATGGATCAAATCGACATACATACATATTTACTCTACGTAATTCGAATTACAATATGTTCATATAACTGGATCAGATACGTCAAATTTCAAATCAGACAAAAATCATAACAAACCTAACCGGATACGGATCTGATTAATATTCGACTTATTGGCAACCCTAGTTTTAGACTGAAAAATAATGGGGTGGGCAATTGTTGGATAACCCGACACATAGATCCAGCTATATAGGCCCATAAATATTGGGCCGAGTAATTATTATTGGGCCTAAAGACGGGCTGCCGAAGCATACACGTGCAAAGCGCGTGACACTTTCGCCTTCATGTATCAACGCTTGAGCTGGTCTTTTTCTTCTCTGCTTCTTCTTCAAGAAACGTTTCTCCCTTAAATACAAATTCCAAAAGAAGCAAATCTAATTATTTGAAAATGGCACCTGAACCCGAGGATGAGATCAAGGACGAGAAGAATCCTAGACCACTCGATGAAGACGACATTGCCCTCCTCAAAACCTATGTACTGTTCTTTTCCTCTCTCTCATAAACCCTAATACGCTGCTATTTTCCGATTTATTTTATTATGTTAAAATTTATGTTGAATGTCTTAATGTCGAAGTAATTTTGATGTGAGCTTTGCATTATTTACAGGTTGGGTTTTTTCTTTATTTAAGAGGAAATTAGGATGTAGGAACTGAGTATTATTTAGAGGTTGGGTTTTTTCTTTTATTTAAGTGGTAATTAGGATCTAGGAACTGAGAATTGAGTGGAATTATATTATTTTTTTGGCAGAGTATTCTTTGGCATAGCATTTCTTTTATCCGTGGAGTATTACTTTAGTCATTCTCTAATAAGATCTTATTTATTTTAAATAATTTGGGTCATGAACTTGATTATCTTGCTGAGATTAGTTAATATGGATCTGAAATCGGAGTAGAAACTTGTGGGTTTTGTTTTGTGATTTTTAGCAGACTGATTAAAAATTACCTTTTTATATTTTTTAACTGCTTATAGAATATGTATTCTTTATTTGGCGGTACTGCTCATGAGATTTATGTGCATACTGGAAACAGTGTTTGCCAATGGGGCTGCACCGTATCATTGGGAGCTCTTTTGCGATGATACTTATTCATTTTTTTTTCTGGTCAATTAAGGTGTTTGAGACTTAAGAGGGGGTGAAGATATTACATTTTATTGAATTGAAATGATTTATGCAGGGTTTGGGACCTTACTCTACAAGTATAAAGAACGTTGAGAAGGAAATCAAGGAGATGGCAAAGAAGATTAATGATTTATGTGGTATGTTAATCGTCCCTATTCCTGTCTCTTCATTACGATATTCTTTTTTCATCAGATCTGTTTTTGTCCGATAGTTGTTTTTGGATTTCTGCACAGGTAGTAGTAAACTGGTTTATGATTTAATTTTGCGCCTTTCTTAAATCTGCATTTAATCTAACACAATGTATGTGGAATGTATGGCACGTTCATTCATATTTGCTAAAAAGTTACTTGATGATAGGTATCAAGGAATCTGACACTGGTTTAGCTGCACCTAGCCAATGGGATCTTGTATCTGATAAGCAAATGATGCAGGAGGAACAACCTCTGCAGGTAGTATAGTTTTAGTTATTGGATCTATTTTCTTCCTCATATTTCACATCTTGCAAAGGATATAACATGGTTTCTTGACTAGGTTGCTAGATGTACGAAGATAATCAGTCCAAACACCGAGGATGCAAAGTATGTTATAAATGTTAAGCAAATTGCCAAGGTAGCTGGACTTCCTTCTTGGCAGCTTTGCTTAGTTTATTTGAGTTCCATTTGTAGCTAACCAAGAATACTATCCACCAAGTTTCTGCTCACATAGTTTTATTAGCAGGCGGCCTCTGCTGTTACATATTCATTCCAGTAGATGACACGTGTGCACACAATTTATAATTTTTGAATTTCTTGTTGTGGGTAATCATGTATTTACCTTGTGAATATTTCATTGTTGTAGTTTGTTGTTGGATTGGGTGATAAAGTTTCACCTACTGATATTGAGGAAAGCATGCGTGTTGGGTAAGCATTTATAAAGTACATGAAATGTATGCTACTTAGTTCTTCTTTGCATGCTAATCAGATGAAAAAATTTCAATGCAATAAAGCCTTATTGGATTTTGTCCTTTAGGCTTGAGCTTCTTATTGCTGGTAATACATTCCTTTGCTTTTACGGTATATATTTTGACACGCCAATATTATTACAGTGTTGACAGGAATAAATATCAAATTCAGATTCCTCTGCCTCCAAAAATTGATCCAAGTGTTACGATGATGACAGTGGAGGAAAAACCAGATGTTACATATAATGATGTTGGAGGATGCAAGGAGCAGATTGAAAAGATGAGAGAGGTCTGTTATATATTGATATTTTGGCATTGTTTGTCCTTCCTCTGTTTACTTGTCAAACATCTATAAAAGATACCCTTCAAACACATGGTTAATATTCTTTGGCATGAAAACTTTACTTGATTTACACACTTAGAGATGCATATTTTGTAGGTTGTTGAGCTGCCTATGCTTCATCCGGAGAAATTTGTGAAGCTTGGAATTGATCCTCCAAAGGGTGTTCTGTGTTATGGTCCTCCTGGTACTGGCAAAACTCTTTTAGCCAGAGCTGTGGCCAATCGAACAGATGCCTGCTTTATTCGTGTTATTGGTAGTGAGCTTGTCCAGAAATATGTTGGTGAGGGAGCTCGTATGGTTCGTGAACTATTTCAGGTCAAAGCTCCTGACTTTAACATTTACTTGCATGTTGGGTCACCTTAAGTTACAATCTGCTTAATATATGCTTTGTTTGTTCCCTGTGGCAGATGGCTCGGTCTAAAAAAGCTTGCATTGTATTTTTTGATGAAGTAGATGCCATTGGAGGTGCTCGCTTCGATGATGGTGTTGGTGGTGATAATGAAGTTCAGCGCACCATGCTTGAAATTGTTAATCAGCTTGATGGATTTGATGCTCGTGGAAATATTAAAGTTCTTATGGCAACTAACAGGTTAGTTGGTCTTTCTGGTTGCTGTTTACTTCTTTTTAGGTGGGATTTTTTCACCCTATGAATGGACAGGTTGTAGGAATTTCTTAGCTTTATTCATATTACCTCATTCTATATGATGAAATAGGCACCAATTTTTTGGGTGGTTTGGCCCCGCTGAAGCTTATGCTTGTCTGACAAAGAAAGAGAGTATATGACACAACGCATTAATATTTTTTTCCTTCGGGTAACAGTCAAATGAAGCTTCATTGTATAAAACATGTCATTCTTGGTCATCCCATTATTGTTTGTGTTAATTTCACTTTTAAATGTGCTCCTTACTTGGGGCATAACTTGTTCAAAAGCTATGAAGACATAGTGGTGATTGTTTGCCTATATGCATCATATATTTCTCCTACCCTCTTAAATGCTTTTCTTTTAGTCGGTTGAATTTGAATCTACTGGTATCAACCTAGAATGGTTTTTTTTTTATGGGTTTTGTTTGATTTCTTTGAATTTGATTTTCTAGTCAACTAAGATAAGAATATCACTGCAGCACAGTTTTGCTCCCCAGAGAAAATGTTCTTATAATGTTCTTTTTTACTTCTCCAGACCTGATACCCTTGACCCGGCACTATTACGTCCCGGACGTCTAGATCGAAAAGTTGAGTTTGGCCTGCCTGATTTGGAGAGTAGGACACAGATATTCAAGATTCATACTCGAACCATGAATTGTGAGAGGGATGTGCGGTTTGAACTCCTTGCTCGACTTTGCCCGAATTCTACTGGTAAAGATTTTAGCTTCAACTATTTGTGCTTGCTGCTTACGGTGACTTAATGCCTTTGGCACTGGACGATACAATTTCTAAGACAAGAATAGTTGTATCTCTTTATGTTGTATTAATGCTTTTTTTTAATCAATTCAGGAGCAGATATAAGAAGTGTGTGCACAGAAGCTGGAATGTATGCCATACGAGCTAGAAGGAAAACAGTAACTGAGAAAGATTTTCTAGATGCAGTCAACAAGGTCATCAAAGGCTACCAAAAGTTCAGTGCAACGCCGAAGTATATGGTTTACAACTGATCACTATTTTCACCAGGATTAGGATTTCATACAGCAGCTGGGATCACAGGGGGCTGTCCATGGGTAGTTATTTCTTAATGTTAAAACTGGACTTGAAGTCCCCCCTTTTGGATTGCCTTGCACCTTCCATTTGCCACATTTGTTTCAATTGATAAATTTTTTGAGCTGTGTGTTTTTCTTTAATGAATTATTTTCAAGGACATCATTGAATGAATATTTTCCCGTGTTTGTGATTTGTCTTTTGAATTTGTGTTGCCTTCATATTATCAGATACCTATTTTGACATGATAGGGAACTGCTTATGCTACACCAAAAGTGAAAAAATCAGTTCTAACTTTGTTAGCTTGTCGGACACTTGTGAATTGTGAGTCTTGCCCAGCTGTGGGAGTTTTGAAAGTCTTAATTGTGGTGTTGGAGGTGTTTGGTTCCAAAATCAGAACCAAAATCCAAATTTACGTTGTAAGTTGAGGGTATAACACTTATTTTGTGGTTGAATAACATTTATAGGAAAACCTAGTTATGATTGAACAACACTGATATGAAAGTTACCATTTTATGATACAATAAATTAATGGTTGAATAGATTTGATCTGATTAGAGACTTTTCCTTAGAATTAAACATAGTTTAGAGGTTGCTTGAGTTTGCCAACTTATTCAGTTTTAAATTAACCAAGTGGAATGAGATTTAGATAAACTCCAGTAAGTTGGTACACTGGTACACTTCCTTGTATTTATTTTGACAGTTTTAGTTTGTCGAATCCCAGTCGAGTTTCAAATACTGGCAAACAATAAATATAGTACTTTGAATTGCTTTATTTAGTATACTAACTCAAACGAATTGTCATTAATCGAGCTCAAGCTAAATCTAACATAACTTGATTTAACTTTCAATACTAATCGCATTCAATTCCTTCCAATTTAGATGTAGCAACTTCAGATGGTAATAGGTAATAACTTAAATTTTGGCAGAAAAATTAGGTGTTTGCAGTGGTACAATGCTTTCTTTTGACTATACTATGATACAAAAGGGTGAAATATATATCTGAAGTTTTGGTACACAGGTGATTTTCCTTGAAGAGTGTCTTCCTTTCTAGTGTTCTCATGGTCAACAAGGAACCCTAAGGAGTGTAATCCTCCCCATCTCCACTTCCGGCTCGAGGCGTACCATCATTTCCAAAAGTTCTCTTGCTCATATTTGCTCGTTGTACTAACCGAACCAATGCTTGTACCACTTCCGACATCGGTGGCCTAAACTCGGGCTCCGGCTGGTCAAAACAGTAATTAAACACAATTAGTCACTGATAAAATACAAGAAAGTAAAACCGGGTGATTTTCTTTACGTAAGACGAGTACCTGGACACACAACGCAATTACATCTGCAAAACGTGAGAGTGATTTGACGGGATATAGCCCCTTGAGAGCCGGGTCAACCATCTTGGACAGGGCATCGATATCGTGGAGTTGAGGTGATGCCCATCGAACTAAAGATTGTTCGGATCTTGGCCTTGAGCTGTGTCAGAAAAGAAAACAATGACTGTTCACTAAATCGGATTAAGTATGGCTTATTATATTTCTGTAGAGAGTTATTAGGAATAGGCCTACCTCACAAACGGTTTGCGACCTGTAAGAAGTTCTAACATCACAACTCCAAAGCTATATACATCACTGTTAATGGTATATTGACCCGACATGGCAACCTCAGGTGCACTGTAACCAGATGCCTGCAAATGCTCCATATTTCATTATGAAAAATTTAAAGGGTCATTTACACTCAGACCCCCTCAGGTAAACCATAGTTACACACAGAAATTTCGAAAATTACAAAAACACCACCTTGTAGGGGGTGTAAAACAGGTTAAACCAGAAGGAATATTCTTGTAATTTGCGAAATAGCAGGGGTAGCGAGTGTAATTTAGGTTTACCTGAGGGGTTGCAAACATAAATTATCCTAATAATGATAACAATATATATCTGCTACCAAACAGCTACCTGATCTGGTTCATGGACAAGGCTTGCAAGTCCACAATCTGAAAGATGGGGATTGAGCTCCGTATCAAGTAAAATGTTTGCTGATTTGAAATTTTTATGAATAACCGAGGGCGAACAAATTTCATGTAGGTACCTGGAAAGTAATAAAAAATAATATTTAAACAATGAATGTGTTGAATAAAAATTTATAATGCTGAGAGTTAACTTACTCTAGTGCTCTTGCAGTCCCTAACGCAATCTTGACACGGGTGTTCCATGTCAATGGCTTGCTTAATTCATCGGATAGATGCAGAAATTCATGTAAAGATCCATTTTTATGAAACTCGTAAACAAGTAAGTGTTGTCCATGCTCACAGCAGTATCCTACCAGCTCCGTTACATTTGGATGATGCAGCCTTGAAATCTCAGAAACGAGATCTAGAAAATCTTCAGAATTGGAAAGGGTAGATGAATTTATTTTCTTCACAGCAAGAACCTGTATGTTAACAAGCATGCAACTTCGAGTTACATTTTTTTATTCTTATTTTGTACCTAAACATTTTGAGTGAAATGCAAAAACACCCCCAATGCTTTGCCTAATTAGTAAAAGAAAAAGTGTTAATTTTATTACCACAAACCTCTCTTGCGCTATTTTTAATTAGCAAAAAGAAAACATTGCATGCCGGAGTAAATATTTTACAGGAAAAATGACAATTTTATCCACAAGTCCCAACCAAAAAAATGCAAAAACCACCACTTTTCACCTACAAATTGTACAATATTCACTTTGAACATTGGCAATGTCTCCTGCGTTCACTTAAAAATCGGTAATAACCTCCATGTGGATTTATGAAGGAATTTCAAGTGGGGCTAATAAAAAAAAGAATACAAGTGGTTTGTTGCTAATAAGAATAACACAGGGTGACAGGGGGCTTTAGTTAATTAGGCAAAGCACAGGGAGTATTTTTGCATTTAGCTCCGAACATTTTTAACGTCAATAGCCACAACTAGAAAAATGATGTAAAGAAAAATGCATAGTACCTGTCCATCATCAAGTTGTGCCCGATAAACACGTCCAATAGATCCCTCACCAATAAGGTTTTCAGCACTGAAACTATCGGTAGCTATCTGCAAATCTGCTACCGAATATGATTTAGCATTAATCGGGGCCGTATTAACTTTCTTGGGAGTAACGATGGGCTTTGAGGAAACATCGACCTCATCAAACGATTTATGACGTTCGATAGGAGGAGGTTTCAGATTTATCACTGCAGGAGGAGTTTCAAAAGTTTTTGTGCTGGTGGCAGATGAAGTTTGAACCGACTTCATGTCTGGAAACAAATCAAGAGATATAGCAAAAACATTATATAAAGCTGCACAAGATTATCATTTTACATGATTCTTCAGCATTATTTTTCCGGATAAAAGAGGCAATTAATTACCTAGCACTTCTTGTGAAGGAAGTGGAGTAAAATGCTGGTTGTCATGCTTCTCAATATCCGCAGTGGATGACTTTTTGGATCGCCTCTTTATGATAAAGAATGCTACTATTGCTCCAACAACCAAGATAGATATAACAATTCCAGCAATAGCCCCACCACCTAAACCGGATTTGCTTCCTCCACCTTCATTAACTCCACCACTAGACGAGCCACCACTGCCTCCAGATCTGTGACTCCTGTTGGGTTTGGGGACAGGAGGAGTGCCAGGCGGAGGTGGTGGAGCTGGACCAGAGTTGAATGAATTACCATTTGATCTGTTAAGTTAAAAATAAAGGTACTATTATTATAATTTCTCACAAAAGGAAAAAAGAACACATGTACAAGTATATAAAAAGATGCTTACTGCAGGTTTATGCCTTTGAATTGATTTGGTATCCATCCAGTAAAACGGTTGTTTTCGACATTCCTATATACGACGAATCAAGAATCAACTTAGTACAAAATAATATTTCACATGTAAAGAAACTAAGAAATTTCGAGAAGCTCACAGATTTCGGAGTGGAAGATTAGCAAGGACATCCAGAGTTCCCGTAAATTGATTGTTTTGCAAATACCTGCACATGTAAGCTGGTTACCAAAAATCCTAAAGACAATAAAAATGCAAGATGGAATGTATTCCACTTACATATCTGAAATACTCGTTAACGACTGGAAACTTTGAGGAAGATTGTCCGACATGGAATTAAAAGAGAAATCCCTGATGAAAAGTAAAAATAAAAAATTAATATTAAAAGACCATAAAATATCGATACTTGACAACCCCAAAATAAGCTAGAACTAAATGAACCATTACAATGTGGAGAGAGCAGTAAGTGAGCTGAACGAGACAGTTACTTGGCCCTGGATTTGATTATGACTAACATTGCTGCAATTGAAAAGAAAGAACATATTTTGTCAGAATCATGATATATTCTGATCTCGTTTTGAGGTTTCAAGACCGAGGCATGACTAACAGGTATTTCAGAGAATTCATCAGTGATATGGAATAGGGAAGTCCACCATTGAAGCCATTAGCAGCAAGGTTTCTGCATTGTAAAAGATCAATAAGACTAGGCAAAACAAGAAAGTTGATAACGAAACACCAAAATTAAGCCTACAGTCTTTGCACGTTTGGAGGAAGTTGGTAAGGAATCTGGTTTCCAAGGTTGTTGTTACTTATATCGCTGCAAAACTCAATCAAAGGTTATTAGAAAATAACAAAATCAACTAACAGAACTCGACAAACAAAAATCCCCTTTGCCTTACAATGTAGTAACAGATGTCAATTTATCGAGCTGGTATCCCATATTCCCTGTGAGTTGAAGCCCTGGTATCCTTCTGTTGAAAATACAAAGAAACGTCGATATAAGAATTCAAATACGGAGAATAAGAACACGAGAAAGAATAAAAGGGTTTGAATGAAATCACATTTCGGTAACTTTTGAGCCTGAGCAAGTAATACCCATCCAGGATTCACCACAAGGATCGCCTCCATTTGGGCTCCACTTGCTAAGTTGTGGTGGTGAATTCAAACTGGTATACATCACATTAAGAGAAGAAGCTGTGCATTGAAATAGTTGAAGTCAAAATTAAAGATCCAATTATTCAGATTATGACTAGAAATTTGCATTACTTCTACCAAGCATAATGTTAGGAAGTAGAGTCGAATGAAGTTCAAATTCACATATGTATGTCATTTTCTCATCAAGATTCTATGATCGAAAGCTGTTTAAAGAAAACATCATTGAAGAAATCAGATTCTGAATGATATAAATGTAACCAAACCAATCAACAAAAGCTTGAAAGCCACAAATTAAAATTAACAGAAGTAGATGCCTTCAATTTCTTCACTCAATGAGTCTCATTTGTGAACATCTAATAATGATGTACCAATAGTCATATCAATTATCTACTAATCAACTTCCAAAAATTGCATAAAAAGGATTACACATTGACATTAGACTTTCTTAAATTACTGAAAACACAAAAGCAAAATAACAAGCATTTAATTGAAAAATCTTCCAAACTAAGTAAAGATGAATTACCACTTATAGAGCTAACTTTCCAAAAAAATCAAGAAAAGAATTTCACCCCTACTAATAAACATCATCAAATCCAGCATATCCCATCAACAAATACAATACCTCCAAAATACACACACTCCCACACTAATCCACGTATACAAGATTTCTGTAAGTATAAGTAAATAGGTATAATAAAAAGAAGCACTGACCATCAGTTGGATCTGTAGTTGCATTGGTGGAGCTGGGAAAGCCAATGAGCAGCACCGCCACCGCCACCACCGCCACCGCCACCACTTCCATCCCCTCCGCTTTTCTCATTTCAAAAAAGAAAAGCTCAAAAGCCTAGTCCAAAAAAAGGCTTTTTCTTTAGCTAAAGATTACTTTTTGTCTCTGTCAGCTCTTCTTTTTTCCGAAAAGAAATTTCTTTATAAATCACAATGATAACAAATAGAATTTCAAGAAATATATATTTTGCAGATTTTCTGGATACCCATTCTCACAAAAAGCTGGCAGGCACGATTAGCTAGAAGAATCCAAAGCCACAGAATTCTTCTCTCTTTAATTCTCTACATGTTTTGTGTGTATATATATACACTAGGCTAAATAAATTCTTATGACTTGATCTACTATTTTTTTTATTAGACATTGTGGTTATAAATTGAGCATATTTTATATTTTAATAATGTCATGTTATTACAGTACATGATATTAATTTTTTAGACCAAGTTTAGATAAGAATTTTACGGATAAAGTTATAAATATATTTGTACATATATTATACAAGCATTATACTAATTATTTTTATTCATTTTAGTACAAAAAGATGATTAGAGTGGTAGGTATTTTTTGTTTTTTATTTGTTGGGAGCTAGTATAAACTTTTCTTAATGTGAAGAAAATTATGTGAGCGAACTGAAAACACGCTTTTAATTTTTACTTTTTTGGGAGGGGGGGATTTGCATCTTGATTTCCTTCCTTATAAAAAGCTGTTTTAAATTATTGTTATTATAACCACGTTTGACAAGAATATCTAAGGTAAATGTTCATTTCAAAGTTTTAATTTTATACTTTTAATATATATATATATAAAAGGGGGGCTCTTATAGTTTGATGATTGCTAGATGGAAAAGAAAAAACTTTTTAGTCCTTTTTAGCCGTTAGAAGAGAAAGTCACGGGAATCACTTATGAAAATGCCCTTTTTGACTTGGTAGGGTATTATTCTAGTTTAACTTTTACTCAACATAACTTTCATGGCATTTCCCTATATGGAAGGTATTAATCCGGTTTTACGGGTCTAGTTTCAAGGTTTTGATTAAATATTTGAAATTTTATTTGGTTATGTTTCGGGTGTTAAATTGGGGAGAGGGAAAACATGTGGTATGTGTCAAGTCAAAGTTTTAAGTGGTTTAAACTTTATAAGTAGATTTCAAGAGTTATAAATTTGTGAATTAACTGAATTTTATGAGTTTTATCAAAGTTAATTTAATAGAATTCTGAGAAATCAGACCAAAACTCTTTTAAATAGGCCGATAGATATTCTTGCCTTTTTTTTTTTTATAAATAAGGCAATTATCTATTATCAGTAATTACCCAAAAAAAAATTATATACCTTGTAGAGTAGCTGAATTAGGTCAATAACTAACTTTTGGTTAAGTCACATATCAAATAAATTGCATTTAGGTGCCCATCCTCTTGTAACATTTTGTTTTCTTTTAACAACTTCATGATAGTTGCAGTTGCATAACTTTTTCTTCTATGTAAAAAAATATATATGTGTCAGCGTTTATAAATTTTATAAAGTTTTTTCTAATATTTTCGAAGCGTTTCCAATATATAAATAACCAAAATATACACTCCAAATAAAATTTTGATCCATGCATATACATTATATATATATATATATATATATATATATATATATATATATATATATATAATTATCACATATATATATATATATATATATATATATAATTATCACATATGCGTCACACTATAGCATATATTGACAAATTATATTGAATAAAAAGAACTTGTCAAAGTATAAATATCTCTTAGAACTTAAAAATCATGAACCATGATGTAAAGCATAATTAATTAGCAACATTACTCATTTTTATTGATCAAGTTTATTAGCTCAATCCAATAATTATTTGCACCACAAAATATATATATATATATATATATATATATATATATATATATATATATATATATATATATATATATATATATATATATATATATATATATATATATATATATATATATATATGTGTGTGTGTAACACATTTGGCCATCAATAGTTACGTTCATAGTTGAAATAAGATATTGTGAACTCAAAGTGTAAGGGGCCGTTTGGCCTCACGATTGGAATGCCAATTTTCACGATTCAAGGATAATCGCGAAAAAAGGGATGTTTGGCCGCATTAATGATTAATCACGATAACTTTTGTCTGCTCTCAACGTTGAAAACCCACGGCTTGCAAAAGCATCTATTTTGTTGCTTCTCTTCAACGTGGGACTACCAAAATTAAGAATTGTCTATTTTGCCCACATTCAATTTATATATATATTCAAAACCTTCAAACTCCCATAAACAGTTATACTTAAATATTGACCTTTTCTTATTTATAACATTTTAAATTTTGGATTTTTTGATTCATATTTTAGTAGCTTCATTCATCTTTTTATTAGAGTCTCTATATGAAAGTAAAAAAAAAAAAATTGTTTTTTTTTATTATTTTTTTCAATTTTATTTTACATGTATGTAAAAAAAATCATTTAGTTAACAATGGTCTTTTTTTTACTAATAATCTTGTGTTTTGTGATAGTTAAAGAAAATTATTGAATATGATTATTCAATATACATACAACTATACAAGGATAGTTTTGTAAGTTAGATAAAATTCTGTATTTTTATAATTAATTTTTAAAAATTGAAACCAAACGCTAACTCAATTATACTTAAAGCAATTATCTCAAAAATAATTATGCTATAATCAATTATTGTAAAAGCAATTATACAATCGCTGGGCCAAACTCACCCATTAATTAAGTTAGTTTACTAAATTATAGTATAGATACACATACAGTTGTTTAAGCTATGAGGTTAGGAGTTATTGTCGGTACATTAAATTTGACATTAAAAAACTTATCTTCTATTCAAAGAAATTAAAGTGGGGCGAGGCTTTATATATATTTATGTTGTCCTCTAGATGTGGGCAACATGTGGAACTGCGTATTTATTTTTATTTTTTAGAGAAAAATACTGTTTAACTTTAATAAAAAATCCTGTATTATTTTAGTTGAAAAACTTTCATGGATTTGGTTTTAACTGCCACACTCGATTCAAGTAGTATATATATTTGATATTTCAAAAGGAATAAATAAAAATAATAAAATTAATACATAGGGGTAATTTTATCAATTCGTCAAAAGTCAAAAATCAAATTTTACTGGGATCGAATGTGATAATTAAAATCAAACACATAAAAGTTTTTTGAGAGTTAAAATAACACAGAATTTTTTTTGAAAGTTAAAAAATATAAGGGGTGATTTTATCTTTAACTCGTTTATTTATGCCAAAAAGTACTACTTTCATATTGGTATATTCTATGGACTATACTGTACCTATTAATTAGAAATTAAGAGAACAATTTAATTTGAACATAAGAGTCTTTCAAATTTAATCTCTCGAACAAAATTCTACTTTTAACTCGCATTTTGATATTACCCATTATCATGATGCATTTTGTTGTTACCTATTATCATTATTTTGTATTTTTGTGGAAAAATACTAAAACCATATATATTATATGACTTATTATCCAAATTTCCATTTGGAACCATCTTTTCACATATGGTTTGTAGAACCTAAAAAACCACATAAAAAACTCTAGATAAAAGAATAATGACCCCACTCTTATGTCATAAATTGGTCAACAAATGTACATCGATGTTAGGTACATTGATTTCTTTAAGAAATAGTTTCTCTTCTTATTTGTTTTCTTTGTAAACAAGACAAAAAATAGTGCTTATTTATTTCTTGGTTTTATGCACAATCAATTTTTTTGTCAAATAAATAATACTATATCTTAATTTTACTCGAGAATCGGTTGTCTTTTGTAACTTTTGAGGTGCTTTCTGAGAAGAATCAAACAAAACTTGCAACCACACAAACAACACATAAATTTAGGAATACAACATTATTGTCGAGTGGACCTAGCCTGACGAAAAAGATGAAGTGTAGAAATCTCACAAAAATAGTGGATAATATTCTAGTTTAATACGAAATATTATTTTTTGTTAGTTGAATATTATTTGTACTTTAAATTTATTAATGATAAAAAAAATTGTTGATATAATAATGTAATTATAGTTAAAAAAAGAAAGAAAGATATATAGTCCTTTTGAAACAATGCACAGGGTTGTTCAGTTTACAAAAGGAAAAGGAAAATGAACATTTGTGCTCAATATATATTTTTTGTATATAGGATTTGCCTATTCAATATTTATGTAGTTTATTAAATTAAATTTATCGTAACACAACACAAGATACAAATAAAACCATATAGAGGCCAGGTGAATTAACTAAATTAGTGGCTATGATCAACATCTTAAAATCATGTGAAGATTTTAGTTATATATCATGATATAGAAGCTATTTCACAATTTTAATGAAGATTAATTTTTGTCTATTGTTATTTGATTACATATATATTATTTAACCACCAAAATATATTTAATTTTTTATATCCAAAAATAAAAATTATTATTTTAAAGTTTATCGGTTAATAAGAAAACCAAAATTCTGCAAAGGCAATACAATATGCTAAAGATTTTTTGAAATCCATTATTGCAGAAATCAATTTTATTGACATCGATTACTTCGTAATTATATCTTTGACTTATAGACTATAATTGCTCTAATTCAGTTTGAATAAAACATTTGCATTTTTCATTCTATCTATATTCATAGATCAAAATTTTCATCATATCATCAAAAATATTTTGTTTTTAAATCAATGATAACGAAATTAAGATAAAATCAAATCAATTTTCTCTCTCTCTCTCTCTCTAAGTTTTATGACCTTGTGGATCAATATCACTTCCCTTTTCCGTCTCATTTACTGAAACACATATCCATACTTTACCAAATTGTGTAGTTTCAAGACTTTTTATTTGATTTAAGATTATTTTATTTTATTTTTTAATTTAGGATCACATTTTTTGCTTAAAAAGATTTCAAAATTTAACTAAACGAAATATACACTAGAACAAAATTTTAATTAATTCATGCATATATAAGTGTGTTAATATACTAAACAAAACATAACTAACGTGCCAGCTAAGATAAGCAGAACCCTGTAACATCTATAGACTATAAGTAATGAGCAAACACATTTATGTGTGTGTGTGTGTGTGTTTAATTAATCTTTGAAATTAAATAAAGAATTGGGTGATTGCCCTCAAGACAATGTATTTGGGGCGAAAATTGATAAGGATGGTTCTTGTTGAGGTTGATAGAGACAATTATTATTAAACAAACAAATTTTTTTTTTAAAAAAAAAAAGAACAGTAGTAGTTACATTTTTATAAATAATTGATGTCAAATATATATGTCAATGAACAACCAAATATAAAGACAGTATTATTATTATATAATAACGCATACGGTAGACACGTCAAATATATATATATCAACATTGCTTTTGATCTATCTTAAAGGAAAAATATTTGAAGTGATGCTGTTTTTTATTTTTGTTGACTGGGAAGCCACGATTGATATATAATATGCTAAAATATTATGTATAATAATGTATAATATATTACTGATTATTTCACAGGTGTACGTATAATATCATGTAAGCGTGTCAATGATACGATTTTGTTTAAATTTTTTTTTTCCAGTTTCTTCAAACAAATTTGGGGTTTGATTACTTTTTAAAGAAATGGAGCAAAATCCTTGAATTTCTTCACTTTTTTTGTTTAATGATTAATGATTAATGATTATTAAAAATCCTCTAAGAATCTCTTTAATTAGTTCCCAGATAAAACCAAAAGAATCGCTGTAATTCAGAATCTCAACACCTATATAAAACCGATTTTAATTTAATTGCAATGTACATCATTGGTTGGTTGGTTATAGAAACTTTATTAAAATTAACTAGCATGTAGTATTATGGACACTATTTTTTTATATTCTACTCCCTCCGTCGTATTATTTTTACTCAATTAACTACAATGTCCAATCAAACTTCTAGTTTTTTAAGTTGTTTATTGTGTTAAATTATTCATATTTGTGATGTATTATATTTTTGAAATATTAATATATATTATATCATGGTGAAATTTATAATTAAATTATATTTTATAATTTTGATAATTTAGTCAAATTGACTGATCAACTTGACTAATGGATAAAAAAAATGGGACGGATGAAGTATTATATTTCTTCCCTTTTTCATTATTTGTTAGTTTTCTTAATTTAAACATTGCCAATTATATTTTCTTAATATAGCTTGAAACGAAATTGCCAATACACACATCAGTATATTTGAATTTGAGAGAGGCATATATAGTGTTAATTTTAATTGCATCATTCTGTTATGTTTATACTAATAGAAATAGTCATGTCTAGGGCTGAAAATCAAATCAAGCTACTCGATACTCGACTCGAGCTCGTTCGATAAAAGCTTGTTTGAGCTCGGTTCGTCACACTAATCAAACAAGCTTGAACATCTTTTTTCGTTCGATAACTTTTGAAGCTCGGCTCGAGCTCGACTCGATAAGCTAAAACTTGAAAAAATACATGTAAAATACCAAGCTACTCGATACTCGGCTCGAGCTCGTTTGATAAAAGCTCATTTGAGCTCGGCTCGATTGAAAATCAAACCAAGCTCAAACACAAAATTTGAAGCTCGATAAAAATCAAACCAAGCTTGAACAATGTATCGTTCGATACTACTCGGCTCGATTACAGCCCTAGTCATGTCCTCTCAAAAAGTAAAAAAAAGTAGAAATAGAAATAGTAATGTAGACTAAACTACTTACTGATGACTGAGTCACGAGTCAGCTATGCGTGTCGGTGGTCTTGTCGGCGTTTTTCTCTGAGTTGACTCGCCTAATGGGCTTTATCTTATAATTATCATGCCCAATAAATACATACTTTGATGGGCCGCTTATTATTGATTATTATTAGGGCTGTCAATGGGCAAGATTTCAATCCGGATTCATCCGAATTCGGTCCGATATATTAGGATAATTGTCCGATTAGAGATTCGATGGACCTGATCCGATTATAAAGATCCGAAATCCGAAACTCATGAAGTGAAAAAGGATTTAGGTCGATCAGGTCGATTAAAGATCTATTTCCGACAACAAATAAAAAGAAAGATATATATACAAAATAATTAATAAAAATAAGTATCATTAATAATATTTCAACGCCAATTTAAAAAGATAGTAATTTATAATTCGTTTATAAATTTATTTAAACCAATATATTCATTTTACAAATATGAATATAGTAAAGAAATTTGAAAATGTGAGCTAAAATTAAAAAAAAAATTGAAAAGATAATAAACTTTTTTAGGAAAAAAATATTAATTTAACTTTTTAAATACAAATTTATTGGATCCGAAAAAATATCCGATATCCGATTAAATCCGACCAAGATCCGTTGGATTCAAAAAATCTAGATCCGAGCACAACCCAAGTAAGATCCGAATCCGATATAAATGGAGCCGAATCTGGACGAGTCTGATCCGACCCATTGACAACCCAAATTATTATTATGAAGCCTAAAATTCGTAAACAGACTCAAATATTTTTCATTATTCACAATCATTTCTTCTAGCGACTTAGTTACATTCTTTACACTTTAGCTCATATATCATAAACCCAGAAAAAAATAAAAGCTCACGTATCATCCTTGAATTTTTGTCTCGATTATATCATAGAAGATTTCTTTTCGACTAAATTTAAACACAAAAGATTGTGAATAATTCCAACTCGTCGACCTTGGATGTGACTTTATATGCAGAATTAATTAGAAAAAGTTGCAATTTTAGTTTCATTAAAATTATACTCAAACAAAAAATGTATTTTACCTGAAATATTCATTGGTGTAAAATTCATATTGAGAATAAAAAAAGATCAACTAAATTAATAGGCAATGATTCTTCGTGCACAATATCCATAAAATATCATGCAATATATTTAATGTTAATTTTATAATAATTAGTGGATATCTTTTTGTTACAATATATTCAATAGTTCGAAAACATGTATTGTATATTTACTGGTGTGTTACACTAGAAGACGAGTGCAACCATACAAAATAAATATTTAATATTTGGTTAAGAAGGTTTAATGTTTCCATTTTTTTGGCAAGGGAATCGAGATTTTCAAAAGGTACTACATATTGAGGCCCATTTCAAGTAATGTACTTTATTAATGAATTACACTTATGGGCAATCAGGGAAAAAAAAAGCAAAAAAGAGAGTAAGAATCCAATGATTTTTTTTTTTTTTTTGTAAAAATAAATTATGCATTAATAGAATCAAAAAGGTCTGTTAAACAAATTAGAGAAGAGCCTCTATCACAAAAAACATCATGAGGAAGAGAATTAAGTAAAACATGACCATTCCAATTGACAGATTTTCCCCATTTAGTAAGATTGTGTGCCGCTTTATTGCCGAGACAAGGAATCTTTATAATTTTTCATTTTGACCAAGACATAGCAATGTTACGAGCAAAAAGAGAGTCGACATGAATTGGACTCACTAGTTTTATGCACATTAATATTTAATTGCAACATACTAACAAAATTCTAAAATGGGGCATATAGCCGGTCATGTCTATAGGCCCTTTCCTAGGGCCCACTAAATCACAGCCTCCATGATTTACAAATTCAGTATCTCTTATGAATTCAAAACCTAAAATTTTAGGTTTTATCTTAAAAAATGACATACATAAATGTTTCCGTACCTAAATTTATACTCCCTCCGTCCCAAAGTTTTTTATCCTTTTACTTTTGGCACGGAGTTTTAGACAGTTTGTTAAAAAAGTTAACTTTTGAAATTTTTTGAGAGAGAAAGGGAGTCATATTTTGGGACGTCCCAAAATAGAAATGAGAGCAAGAAAAGTGGGACGGAGGGAGTATTATGTATTATGGTGCATTTTTTACTATTTTGTGTGATAGTTATAAGCTTATTACATATTACTCATGCACTATAATCATTAATCGGTCAAATCAAGATTAAAACGTTACTCATATGTTAAAGAATAGCTTTTATAATATTTACAATATTTGCAAGTTTTAATCGTTGTATATGATCAAATATTAAATTCAATAACGAATAATGACGATTTTATCATCACAAATAGTTAATTAAGTTAACCGTTTGTTTAATTTGTCCGTTTCATATTATTTATCAATTTGGATATGGACAAGGAAATTAAGAAATTTTAAATTGTCATCATTTGAAGATAAAAAATAAAAATTCAAAAATAATATCAATGGAGTAATAATTGATTTTCTCTCTCCTCTCTTAATTAGAAGTTAGAACAATTAATTTAAAAGGGTAAATCTGAAAAAAAAATTAATCATTGAACTTATTAAACGATAAATAATATAAAATAATAATTTTTTGCCAAAACAACAAATATGAAGCGAGGAAGTAAATTTTATTCAGCAAGAGCACACCACAAGAACATAATTCTTTTTTTATGTAAAATAAAGTATTATCTATTGTGAAAGAAAAGTCATGTCAACTTGTACCATTTTTTTATTCCTATTTTATCCTTAATACTAAATTTAATCTAACTATGTAGCTTTTTAACTTTTTCTCTTTTTCCCATTACTAATTAAAAAAATAGTGATTAAAAAATTTTATGCACACTTGAACATGTGATGATGATGACTAATTATTTTTCAGACATGGGGCCTCAATTTTAATAGATTCGACCATGTTTTGTCAATTTATTTTGGATTTTTTTCACTTTGCACTCTCTAAACATGGAAAATAGGCATATTGTCCTCGAAATGTGAAAAATTCAGCTCTATGCATCCTCTCTTATTTTTAGGCAAAAATGACCACTAGGGTCAAGAACAAAATAGGTAATTCAATTGCGAAACATGATAAATTGGCACTTTACATAGGAAAAGTTAACAAAAATTGGGCTGCCAAACTAAGCAATGACACATAGATAGAGCAGTATGCAAAACTATTGAACTATTATGGGGAAATATTGGAGACAAATCCTGGGACAACCATAAAAATCAAGTGCTAGCACAATATAGAAGAACATCACAACATGATTGTACCAAGAAAATTATGAGGGATTTGAGTTTTTCTTAATTTGATGGTGTTAAGTGTTAATTTCGTATTTCGGGGTGCAAAGTGCTTATTTATTGTGTTTTGAAGGTGCAAGTTGTTGAGTTGTTCGTAATTCGAAGGTGCGAAGGTGCGAAGTGTTAATTTAGTTTCGAGGGTGTAATGTGCCAATTTTTCATGTTTTGGGGGTGCAAAGTGTCAAAGATATACAATTGAATTACTTATTTTGCCCTTGACTCCGGTAGTCGTTTTTTCCTGAAAATAAGAGAATATTGGAGATAATTTCTTGGACAACCATAACAATCAAGTGCTAGCACAATATAGAAGAACATCACAACATGATTGTAACATGAAAAAATGAGGGTGTTGAGTTGTTCTTAATTCGAGGAGCTAACTGCTAAGTGCTAATTCTGTTTCGATGGTACAAAGTGCCAATTTATTATGTTTTTGGGTACAAAGTGCCAAATAACTATAATTGAATTACCTATTTTGCCCTTGACTCCAGTGGTCATTTTTGTTTGAAAATAAGATAAGGTGCAAAGTGCTGAAATTTTCATATTTTGAGGGTACAAAGTGCTAAATATGAGTTTTGAAAGTGCAAAGTATCTATTTTTCATATTTTGATAAGGGTGATTTACACTCAGACCCCCTCAAGTTTGAGCATATTACAAGAAATCCCCCGTTATTTCAAAAATTATAGGGACACCCCACCCCCTCAGGTTTGGGCATATTACAAGAAACCTATTACGGCGTTAAAAACAGACGGAATTTGATGATGTCAGCAACAAAATTTTGATTTTCCAAATTTACCCCTGGCTAAATGTACCCACGTGGGGTGTCTATGTAATACTATCATACCACAATGGATGTCTATATAATAATATCATACCACAGGGGATGTCGATGTAATAATATTATACCATAGGTGTATCTACGTAATAATATTATACAACATGGGGTTTATACAACATCAAACGATCATTTTTTAAAATATGATAGTTGGCTACAAGTAACTCCATGGAGTTATTGTAATCTTTCAAATACACCCCATGTGGTATGATATCATTACATAGACACCCCATGTGGTATAATATTATTACATAGACACCCCCTATTAGTATATTTAGCTAAGAGTAAATTTGGAAAAATAATGTTTTTTGCTGACATTACCAAATTCCGTTTGTTTTTAACGCCGTAAGGCGTTTTTTGTTATATGCCCAAACCTAAGGGGATGTCCTTGTAATTTTTGAAACATCGAGGGGTTTCTTGTAATATGACCAAACCTGAGGGGGTCTGAGTGTAAATCACTCATTTGATAATGCAAAGTGCAAAAATCCTTTTTTTTTGGAATTTTTTTTCCAATATAGCCTTTCAGATAAAAGTATTTCCCAAAATGACTCAAACTGAAAAGTATTTCCCTAAATGTACCTTTTGTGAAAAATCGCAGTTGTCAACTGCGATTCTTCAAAAAATCGCAATTGACAACTACGATTATTCTTTTTACGAAATTATGAAGAAAAAAAATATTTACCAAAAATCGCAGTTAGCAATTGCGATTTTTGGTAAAAAAAAAATTTTGTTTTTTTTGATAAAATGGCTTGAATTTTGTAAGTATTTGATATTTATATTAGTAATAATACTTTAAATGAAATGTTTGTCTTTCATTTCAATATAAGTATGACCTTGTGTTATCTCTTATATTTATAAATAATAAATTAAGTGTCTATTGCATTCTTATCAAGCATGTTTATATATAATCAGGTATATTTGTGTCCTAGGCATCCATGTATTGTTCAAGTATTGTTATTGAAGTATAATTATACTACTAGAGTGTGACCCATTTTTTTCTGTGTTAATAATGTTTATTTGAGATGCTTTCTGGCACTATATTTGTAACAATCCATGCGAGTAAATGATTAACTTTTTACTATGTAGATGGGTGGTATGCAAATGTAAATGATTAACTTATTATGTTATCTTTTTACTATGTAGAGGGGTGGTATTATCTTTTTGCATGAATCATTACAAACATAGTGCCAGAAAGCATCTCAAATGAATATTATTAACACATAAAAAAATGGGTCACACTCTAGCAATACAATTATACTCCAATATCAATATATGAACAATACATGAATGCCTTGAGCATAAATATATTTAACCTGATTATATATAAACATGCTTGATAAGAATGCAGTAGACACTTGATTTATTATTTATAAATATAAGACATAACACAAGGTCATACTTATACTGAGATGGAAGACAAACATTTCATTTAAAGTACTATTACTAATATAAATATCAAATACTTACAAAATTCAAGTCATTTTATCAAAAAAAAAATTACCAAAAATTGCAGTTGCTAACTGCGATTTTTGATAATTTTTTTTTTCATAATTTCATAAAAATGAAGAATCGCATTTGTCAATTGCGATTTTTTGAAGAATCGCAGTTGGTAGATGCGATTTTTCACAAAAGTTATATTTAGGGAAATAATTTTCAGTTTGAGTCATTTTAAAAAATATTTTTTATCTAAAAGGCTATATTGGAAAAAAGAAAGTTCTTTTTTTTTCCCGATAATCTTTGTTTTGGCTTTGACCAGAATATTTTTCTACCAACACTGTACTTAAAACTTGAAACAATTTCCAATTTTGCGAAGGCGGAATTTGGTCTGCTTGAAACTTTGAATACAGTCAATTCCCATTCAATCTATAATTAATTAGACATTAGATATTGGTTGATACTTTGTCACACAAAATATTTAATTACAAAAGTGTTGCGCGATTTCAATCAAATCAAATTTTATGTACTATTTATCTTTTCAGCTTAAAACTAATTCTATCCATGGATCATATTTTTATTTTTAGTGTATGATTTGATCAATTTAATTTAAAGAAAATTTTGATAATACTTCACAAATACTAAAGAAAAATTATGATCAAATTATTAATTTAATAAAATAAGAAAATCTCAAAGCTAACAAAGTTTTTTAAAAATACAATATACTTTCATTTCCATTATTTAAAAAATGATAGATGCACATAAACGAAACTCAAATTTAAATTCTACTGAAACTATAAATACATAATTTAATAGATAAAAAAATAATTGGAAAAAATGAAAACTTCTCAACACTTTTAAATAAACTATCATCCATGATCTAATGTAACAATACTGAGGAGAGCGGGTCGAATATTCCTATCCACAACAAATAGTGTCCCAATAACAAAAGAATCCAAAACACCTCACCATTTCTGTTTTTTTGAGAACCAAAATCCCCAGCACTTTCAATATTCAATTGTATTTTGTTCAAAAAAGAAAAAATATTTATTAGTATTTAATTTGATAACTAACTGCCAAACAATTTTTTTCCCATTTTTCATCTTCGCAATTAAGAAGATGCCACAAAACCACAAATACCAACCTATGCTCCTCTGTAATTTCTATATTTGTACTTAACCCTCTTTTTTAAAATCACCCCGTTTTGATTTTAGACATAAACCATATGCTGATTTGAGAAGTTTATCTGCTAAAGGTAGAATCTTTTTCTTGGTTTTTTTCTTTTTCTTTTTTTTCTTTCAAGAATTGCTGTTGCTTTTACGTTGCTAAGATGGTTTTGTTTATGAGTTGCTAATACTTGCAAATTCTTCTACTTTATACGAACGGAAAAAAGGCTGAATTGAAAGATTTCTCGAGCTCCCTCTACTTTGTTTGCCCAAAGGTAGCTATTTTTTTTTAGTGAATTTCGTATTTTGTAATTAATTATTATTGCTCCATGGATCTTTTTTATACTGAAATGCAATAGTTTATTTTATTATACTTTGATTTTGCTTTATCCTCTTTGATTTATTTTTTACACAGGCTGAATTGATGGTTTTCTAGAGTGAGCTTTGTTTAGTATGCCTAAAGATAGCTTCTTTTCTTCATGATCTTTGTCATCTTTACTGACATGTTATGATTTTACTCGAACCGATTTAATAAAAAAGAATTGATGATTTTATATTTGTTAGAATTTCTGGTATCTGTGCAAATTCTTTAATAAATCCATGCTTTTGAATTGAAAGTTGTATACTTTGGTCTTCTACTTTTGAATAGTTATAACACGAATTAAAAATCGAAACATTTCTCCTCATTTAAGGGGATGGATTATTGAGAAAAATGCTATTTTACTAATTCTCAGAGGTCGAACTTTGAAACTTGGAGTATGCAATGCTCGTACTTTTTATTTTTTAAAGAAATATTCAATGATACTATTAATTACTTAAATTCTTGATACAAGTTCTTACTTAGCAACAACATTTTGTAGAGGCAAACTGTTGAATTGTGACCAAAGCTAGTCGGGAAGCATATCTTAATCTTAAAAAATGTCTCAATTTGGACATGTTTCTGCGGTCAACTTGAGCATACAAAATAACATTGCCAATATTTGGAGCTCAGAGTCATTACAAAGACAATGCTGCAATGTTAGGCAAATGAATGGCCTATCATCCGCAGGTAGTGATGCTATGGGTCACAAATTAAGGATTCCAGCTGCACATGCTTCTACAACGAGATCTAATAGAAATACATCACCTTTGAAAGTATGCGCTCGTAAAGTCGTTTGAAGTTTCTTAATACTGAGCTTAATGGAGAATATAATTTTTTCTATGTTTTTCAATTAGGTTGTTTGCATTGACTATCCAAGACCAGAGATTGACAATACAGTCAACTATTTGGAAGCTGCTTCTTTATCCTCAACATTTCGGAACTATCCTCGTCCAAACAAGCCATTGGAAATAGTCATTGCTGGTGCAGGTGGGACAAGCATTTACTTGTCCTTAATATTGTTTGTGCAAATTTTTGTATTTTCACATCTTTGTCATTTTTTTTTTCTTATTATTTTTGACATTTTGATTAATGCTATTTTATTTTGACAATTTGCTGAATGTTGAATGAATATAGGTTTGGCTGGCTTGTCTACTGCAAAGTATTTGGCAGATGCAGGGCATAAACCAATATTATTGGAAGCAAGGGATGTCTTAGGTGGAAAGGTTAATATTTTAATAATTTTTTCTCCGAAACTTGAGTTCTTCTTAAGCTCTTCTTCTTCTGTTGTTCAACCGTGTCTTCTCTGATGAACAGGTGGCTGCATGGAAAGATGCGGACGGAGACTGGTACGAAACTGGTCTACACATATTTTGTAAGTTTTATTTCTCTAATTCCACTTTCAAAATAGTTATCTCTTATATGTCGTTATGCACCTCATGACTTGCTCTTTTATTTGGCTTAAGTTGGGGCTTACCCAAATATACAGAACCTGTTTGGAGAGCTAGGAATTAATGACCGGTTGCAATGGAAGGAGCATTCTATGATATTCGCAATGCCAAACAAGCCTGGAGAGTTCAGCAGATTCGACTTTCCTGAAGTCTTGCCTTCACCGTTGAATGGTATTCATGCTTAATAAAAAATTGCTCCTTAAATGAAATAATTTCTACTGCAGCTATATTATTTATTGTGCCTTATTTTGAATGCAATTGGCAGGAATATTTGCCATCTTGAGGAACAATGAAATGCTTACATGGCCAGAGAAAGTCAAGTTTGCTATTGGGCTCTTGCCAGCGATACTTGGCGGTCAGGCTTATGTCGAGGCTCAAGATGGAATAACAGTACAAGACTGGATGAGGAAACAGGTTTGTACCGCTTTCTTCACATATTGTACCATACTAATGCTTTACATATTTTGATTACGAGGATGCTCAATTAGTTCATGAAACATAAGTACATTTGGTGATGATATTCTTTGGTATCATTTCAGGGTGTACCAGATAGGGTAACTACTGAAGTTTTCATTGCCATGTCAAAGGCACTCAACTTCATTAACCCAGACGAGCTTTCAATGCAGTGTATTTTGATTGCTTTGAACCGATTTCTGCAGGTTTCTATCTCTCGCTCTCCACACCCATAAACCTACCTGTGTTATTTTTTTATTAGCAACGCCACCTCCCCTCCGTGTTCTTTTTTTGTAATAATAACACCCCATTTGAAATCTTCATAAACCAATGGGGAAGTTATTGCCGATCTCCAAAGTTAACAGGGAGATTATTGTCAAGTTTTTAGGTGAATAAGGGTGTTATTGCATTTTGGGTGGGGGTATAATTGTCATTTCTCCTAGAATATACGTATCCCAGCTTGCAAAGTGTAGGGGGGTATCTTTGCATTTCACTCGTACAAGAAATAAGCTCTAATGTATTTTGATAAAATGAATAGGAGAAGCACGGTTCAAAAATGGCCTTTTTGGACGGTAGTCCACCAGAAAGACTTTGCAAGCCAATTGCTGATCATATTCAATCGAGAGGTGGCCAAGTCCGACTTGACTCTAGAATACGAAAAATAGATTTAAATGAAGATGGAACTGTCAAAGGCTTCATACTTAGTAACGGAGATGTGATTAAAGCAGACGCATATGTATTTGCAACTCCAGGTAAAGACTCCATTCCATTTTCTTACCCCATCTTGAATATATATACCTGTTATCAATTTCGGTCTTTCCAAGATTACTAATCTACCCTTATCCTTTTAGTTGATATACTGAAGCTTCTTGTGCCTGAAGACTGGAAAGAGATTCAATATTTCAAAAAATTGGAGAAATTAGTCGGAGTCCCGGTCATAAATGTTCATATATGGTTAGTTCCAACTTATATTAACATTCGAGCTGAAAAATTAGAGAATTTAGTCAGAGTCCCAGTCATAAATGTTAGTATATGGTTAGCTCAAATGACATTTATATATATTTTAATAATTTTGGATTTCGACTGCAGGTTTGACAGGAAACTGAAAAACACCTACGATCATCTTCTTTTCAGCAGGTTCGTTCTTATACATTTTATCGATTTAATTATGTATTTAGCGAATTGTAAAATGTTATCGAGTTTTGAAGTTAAATATAATTGAATCCATCTTGATTATCAATGCTCATACATACCCTTGTCATTTTCTTGCAGAAGTCCTCTTCTAAGTGTGTATGCAGATATGTCCGTAACTTGTAAGGTAATGCATGTCATATTATTTTTGAAGGAATTGTTTACATATGATCTTTCTTTAAATCTTTTGTTCTTCTGTTTATTCTGGTTTTCTTAGTATCGATATTATATATATGTCAGGAATACTACGACCCAAATAAGTCTATGTTGGAGTTGGTTTTCGCACCTGCAGAAGAATGGATCTCTAGAAGTGACGAAGAAATAATTGACGCCACAATGAAAGAACTCGCAAAGCTCTTCCCTGATGAAATCGCCGTGGATCAGAGCAAAGCAAAAATTTTGAAATACCATGTTGTCAAAACTCCTAGGTAAAGAAATAAATCACAGGATCCATTCAATACCATCTACGCCGTTCATTTACAAAAACTTAACTCGAGTTGTCTTTTGTAGGTCTGTATATAAAACTACACCAGGCTCGGAGCCTTGTCGTCCATTACAAAAGTCTCCAATTGAAGGATTCTATTTAGCTGGTGATTATACAAAGCAAAAGTATTTGGCTTCAATGGAAGGTGCCGTTTTATCGGGAAAGCTTTGTGCCCAGGCGATTATACAGGTTGATAAATATGTTCCGATTTCTGACAACTCTTGTAATTCTTAAGGCTTTTTTATATAATGAAAACATCTTATTCTTTCAGGACTATGAATTGCTGGCAGCGAGGGGACAGAGAAAGTTGGCTGAGGCAACCTTAGTCTAGCATTTCTCGATCGAGAATTTGGAAAGGATGCAGCTAGCGTATATATATATATATATATATTACATACATATCGAAGCGACAGAACGGTCAGAAAATTGGTGCATAATTTATTGATGAAAAACATCTTAATTGGTTGCTCTAATTTTAAGATCTGAAGTTGGAAAAAATCCAATTCTTGTTGCATTGTTGTGAAAGTAATCAATGGTATAATATCATACGTACATTGCTGCGTTTTTCTCTCTTGAAATATCGATGATTGAATGGTTTGCCAGACCAGACCTTTCTTTTGTCTTAGTATTTCATTTCTTGTGTTGCAAAATTATGCAAATTTTTAGGAAAAGTTTTTAAAAAATTGTTGCCCATAAGGTTAAGTAATAAAGAATACAAATTGTTACAATTTGCCAATACCACTTTTTGCTGGAAAGATTGGGCCCCAACCCACCCACTTTTGCACCCAATGTGCAGCATATATCGTTTCCACTTTTTCAACATTACCTTAAAAGAGTGCTATAGGCAATTTTGTTGTGGAAGTCACTACATAAAATTAAATAAATAAATAATACGTAGTGTTTCTAAATCAAATATTTAGGATGAGTTTTGCATAGGGAAATAAGTTGTTTTTTTATAATAACATGATATGTCAACTTTGATATCGACATGAAAATACAAATTTGATAATACAACTTAAATTTTCATTGTAATTTCATACCAAGCTCGTTTTTTCTTTTACAGTTAATGACAATTTACCCCCTATACAATACATTATGTTCAATTTATCTCATGTGATTTGAAAAAAAAAAGCAATTTACCCCATTATAAAAAGTTAAAGAAGCAGTTTACCCTTTTCAGTCGGAGAGTGTGACTCACTTTTCAAAATTGATAGTGGACATAAAAAAATGTTTATAACATTCGGGGGGAGGGGTAAATTGACACATTTATCATGACACATAGGGTAAATTACCACATTTATCATGACGCGGTGGGGGGAGGGGGGGAATAAAGTTCCACATATTAAAATGTCAGGGGGCGCGGTGTGAAACTTTTATAAATTTACAGGTGATAAAGTATTTTTTTTTAAATCATAGGGAGATAAATTGAGCGTTAACGAGAGTACATGCTTAAAGAACAAAATGTATTAGCTTAGCTTTTGGAAATGTAATTATGATTTGATTATCAAAAAAAAAAAATTAGAAGGCGGCTTGAGAGATTATTTTGTGCCTTAACGCACTTTATCCGTGTAGTGCAAACAAAATAATTTCTTTGCTTAAGGCCTCCATGATTTAATCTAATTTGAAGGCAAAAGTCACTCAGCAGTCTTACGTTTGGAATCACTAGAAGTTGCTTATGGGAGCAATTAAGGACAAACAAAACCTTAAAAACACAACTAGACCTAATTCAAAATTCATGGTCATGATATGACAACTGTATATAATTAATAATAGTATATAAACCTATACATAGGGTATATATATAATGGGTAAAGAAAAGATATTTGATGGATCGAGTAAATAAACGTATAGGGATTGAGATTCTCAGCCGTCCAAATCATTTACCGTTGGTTAATCTAGAATATAAAGATTACCAAATCTCTCATTTCACATGCCAAAATATTATCCCTTGGGCTTCTTGATTTTAATTTTCTGGTAGTTCAGAGTTTGCAAAAATTCGATAGATCTTCTCTACATGACAACTGATATTTAACATACATTTTTCTTTTCTAATGTATCTATACTATAAGATTGTGACATGGCTTAAGATTCTTGTCTAGAGTTTAAACCAATTAAGTTGTCTTTCAATTTATATACTAACATTAATATGAATTATAGTATATATATATATATAAGGTTAACAAGGAACCTTTTGCTATATAATCAAGTTACACCTTATGATATGCATAATAGATAATTTACCCCTTTTGAAAGCAAGTATATATATATATTATCCCCACACGACAATAAATAGTGAGCGTTTTACTTCATTTCTCATGGAAGGTGTTGCACCTGCTTTACATAGACAATATATTTCCTTCAATTTACTTATTTATTATAAGCGTAATGTACATTTTATCTCCCTAATGTGCAAACTATCCTTCTATAATATTGTTTAATGGACACTTTACCTCCCAGTAAATATAAAACCCAAGAAACGACAATGTGTTTATGTTTTATTGAAACACGAGGATTTCTTAAAAAACACTTTAAGTATCAGAATCATTTCAAGAGTAAATTGGATTTGTTGAAAAGAGTTGCCCCAAGAGCTAATATTGGATTTGATTAAATAATTAATTAAAAAACTGAGCACGTCAGAGGTATCTCAATTATTTTTTCTAAGTACGTATAAAATTCTTGGTTTACAGGATTGTCGGGATATGCCCCAAAATGAATAGACAAGGTGTTCGTTGAACAGTCTCGGATTTGTTGAACGACAGGATAACGAATTTTCACTGGGAAAATTGAAAATATTGTGGCATGTTATAGTTAACTGACTTGCTGACTTGCATTTAAGTTTAGGCATGACTCTAAATTCAATTGAAACATACTTTTTTTGTTTTTTACAATAATGGGTATTGATGTTAAATAATTAATTTATGTGAAAACGTTACTTCACATGAAGTTTACTCTTTTAACATCTCAAAAAAAGAGAGAAAAAACGTAACTGAGACAAATGAGATATAGTTTTTGTGATAATGAAAAATCAACAATGGATGATTTCCAATCATGTGTTCATGGATCAAAATTTTGTTTTGAGTGTATGTTTATGTTAGTCAAATATTGATATTATTTTAGACTTTTCGAAAACATTAAGGAAAAATTATCAAAAAAAATTAGTAAATTAAGAAAAATAAGAGAGTCTCAGGCAAAGAAATAGTTTCGGAACTACATCATGTTTTCGTTTTGCTTGATTCAAAAACGAAAAAATTTTGATGTTTTCGACAGAAAAGATGGAAATTTTTATTCATGCATGTGTTATCTCTAGCTAGCTTGCTAATTGTTACGATGTATATAAAAGTTTTTTCAGTACATAATTACCTATTGCAACTTATTTCTTTAATCTATCTATTTGGGATTTTTTTTTTAGATTGGATTTGGTCGAATTCAAAGTAATTACGTGTCAAGTACAATACATTAATGTATTGAGACTGAATGTAATTTCTAAGAGAATGACAAATCACATCTCAAGCGCAATACACTTACTTTATGATTGAATGAGTTTGATCAAGCCAGATATGAACAACAATTTTTCCTATCTATTTTCCCTTTCATTTGAACTTCATAATTAAGAAAAATGAACAATTAGTAGAAATTAGTGACCAAATTGTGCATCATCAACATACATATAACTTATGCTAGACTTATATATTTAGTCAGATATGAATCTTTTATTAGTTTTTTTACTATTGATTTGACGCTGTGTCTAAAAATATAAATAAAATATCTATATTTACTAGTACATCACATAACAAGTACTTCATCAATATATTTATATATCGAACTTGGTGAAATTTAGAATGAGTGAAATGCACATACAACCTTTGTGTTACTCCTAATTTATAGAAAATCCCCTGGATTATTTTTATATGCAAAAAATCTCATGTATTAACAAGTCAAAATCATTTATCTCATTTGATGCCTCATTGTGTCGCTTTAAATCCTTCATGATTTGCAGGAAAAGAGACAAAAATAAATCTACAATTTTTTAAAATGCAAAAATACTATTGTTAACTTATTTTTTATGGCAATATTCCCCTATAAACTAAATTTTTTTGGTAATAATCTCCATGTGATCAACTCTTAAGTAATAAATGATTGTAAAGAGCGACTAATATGATTACACGAGTGGTCTTTTGCTAATGAATATTAATAGTTTCTTTGATTGACAAAAATAATAAGCCGATGAGACCTTAGCCAAGTGGTTAAGGATGAGGCTCCATGATCAGGAGGTCATGGGTTCAACTCCCACGAATATGGGTATCTTCTCTAGTTTAATACTAGTAATTAGTTCACTTTGATATCATTATAATAGTTTCGTTTTGATAACATAATAATTGATATTCAGAAAGAAACTTGTGAATCTTCACTTTCGTCTTTTAAAAAACAAAAATAGGATTCAGTGCCACCAAGAAACCTGCCAGCAATCCCAATCCTTATTTGCCTTGTCCTTATTAAGCAACCTTGGCTCCATTAATTAATATTCTAAAGAGGCACCCTTTCACCAATTTTCTAATACACCTCATTTTATCCCTTCATTCCCACTTCACTCCATCTTTTACTACTCCAAAAGTCATTACCACAAATACAAGTTCCAACTCCTTTATTACTAGTTTTATAAATATGAGGATCTTTTGATTATTTTAGTTTAATACTAAGTCATGACATGTAATATAATTTTTGTATACTTGGAATTTGGAAATTTCGCTTTCGTTGGACAAATCTTTTCACAACTAAAATTAATTAAAAACATAATTACGGTAGATTATGACACTCAATTTGACATTTTATTTAATTATAACAAATACGTGCGTGATAAGGAAAGTAGCTAGCATATAAAAATTTAATTAGTAATTTTCGTTCTACTAGATAATTAAAATAAGAAAAGTAATGTTTATACAAGTTATAAACAAATTACAATACATGATCCCGATTTTTATATTTTGATTAATAAAAAGAGTAATATCTACCCAAAATATATTGTGCATGTGAATTAAAACAAGTATGACTTGGATTATTCTTTTATTCAATTTAATTTGCTACGTATCTCCATGCAAATTATATAACCGATTCCGTTGTTTACATGATCATGTCCACTTCCCCACTTTCCAACCTCGGTCAACTAATTCACTTACTATAAATACTCCTCAAGGGTCCAAGCTCAATTAATTTGTTTGTGAGCCTTTTTTCCCAAATTTTTTTCTTTTCTTTGTTTTGGGATTGATACATACTCTAATTGATTTATCTTCTTCCAAAGTTCTATGGTTTCTATAATTAAGTTGAAAAAGGGTAAAATGGCCGAGTTGAAACAACAAGTCAAGTGTATTAAAGCTTATAGTACTTCATCGAAAAGATCATCAAAGAACAAAATTGGCTTTACAAGAAAATGTGCTTCTTTAGTTAAAGAACAACGAGCTCGGATCTACATACTTCGTCGCTGCGCCACCATGTTGTTATGTTGGTATATTCAAGGAGATGATTCGATCGACTAATTAATTAACTCTTCTTCACTAGCTAATATTTTACATATAAATCATTTTTCATCCCTATATATCTCTCTCATAAAATTGCAACTTTTTTAACCTAATGGTGAAATTCCATTAGGCTTTATTTTTGGCAAAGGAGAGTATATGTCGTACATTGTGGAGGCTTGCTAATTAAGTTGAAGCTTATGACGGGAAAATTCAGGTGATTGTTCAGACAGGAGTACTAGAGAATATTATGTACTAATAATAGGAAAGGCATTTCAAATTTTATTTATATCATGACTGAATAGTTAGTTATTGATGTAATTTTGTAATAATCGAGTAAATTCGAATACAATTCTGATTTAGTGATTGATGTATTAATAATTATTCATTGTTTCACTCAAAATAGTATGTTGTTTTATTTATGTTAAACTACGAGAATAAATGATCTCATATCATTATTTTGTGAAAAAAAACTGTTTGAAGAAATAACGTCTTGAATTGGGAGAAAAAGGATGGATAATAAAAGATTTTATAATTTCTGCTGCAAGTATTTCCCTCCAATTTTTCCCAACCAAAACTCTAAGTTGCAAACTAACCAAACCCTAATTACACATTGAACGTCTAAAACTTCTTCATCGCTTCGAAGAAGATCAGTATCAGTATTCTCTTAGCTCGAAATTTCAGGTTTGCGCTTTTAATCACCTTTCAATCCGATTGGTGCGAATTTTCAGAATAATATTACCAATAATCCTGAGATTTGCTTCTTTGCGAATCGATAACTATATATTTATTTCATATAATAAGAAATCTTCGGATCTATGTTCCGTCTCCTTCAATTATCTTGTCACCAACATGGCAACATCTGCTTGTGAAAATGCCTAAATGAGTTAGGATAACTTCTTTTTTCGCGGGAAGCAAGCTAAAAAAATCCGAAATGTTGTATGCTGCTGAGAAGTTGCAATGTTTGTGATAACCCATAAGTATTGTTTCACTAAAGCAGTAAGTTAAACTATATATAAATCACTGATTATCAATATGGAAAAATTACCGGGTTTATTTTGTGGTTAACTTTTTAGAAAGGTAAATATGTGGATGCCCGCAATGAAGACGCTTGTGGTTTACTTCTCAAAGTTACATTAGATATATGGTTTTGTGTCAGTGCACGTTGTTTCCTTCACTGGATAACATAAACTAGGAGGACTACTGTCTACTAGTAACTTTCCTATCATAAATGAAAATGAAGTATAATTGCTTATCCATTGCAAGATTTAATTTGAGGAAAGGACCCTGATTAGGTATTATTTATGAGAGGCACTTGAATTTATGGTATGACATTTTGAGATCTAAATGTAATTTCCTGTGAGCATATTCTGTTGCTAAAATGTGCCGGAATGCCTTTGAGTTCCACCGTCAAATATGAATATTATTATCCTTAAGCAATTTCTTAATCCGAAACTAAAATGTCTCTAGAAATGTTAAGAAGATCAGGGCTTTTCATCATATGCCTATGTACTTTTTTTAGCCGAATACTTAAACCAGGAAAAGAAAAGGAAGAAGCTGGAACTGTATTGGTACGATTATGCATGCTGTTCAAAATGTGGAGCATCCAGTTAATATGTTATTCCATACTACTATGTTTGTGTCTCCAATATTCATGTGTGTGCCTGTAAATACCTGTTGCATCTGAAGTGGAGAAGTTGATGAAGTTAGTGTTCACATCTCAATTTTGGTACTTACAGTATCCTCATGTTTGTCATTACTTAAATCTCTGTGGTTGATGGGAAATTTTTTCCAGAAAAACAAACTGATTTTGAAGTATGTTTACATTGACATTCATATTTACAACAAACGTTGAGTCATCTATTTATCTTGTTGCCCATTATGTTGTTGTCTGTTGGTTGAATCCTACGTCCTTGAGCCAGTCTAAGAAATTTCATTTTCTTCCTTTTTTATGACCATAAAAATATAACTTTTCATTGTCAATTTTCTTTTTCAAAATTTCCATCTTTTTTACCCTATATAATGGCACTTTTTTTTCCCCTTTCTTTGGGAATTTATCAGTTACAGCCTCTTACAGTAAGCTATATTTGAAAACTGCTAGCATAGTGACAATTAAGCTAACTCCATAACCGATTCCAAAACTCAGCCAATTGATAATGTCATTCTTCTCTTCAGGGTCTCTTGGTTCATTGACATGAGGGTTGAGACAGGAGCGTTGCAGAATTCGACCACAAAGCCTTGGATTTCCTTCGAAGCTTGAACTTGGGAACGTGTCAAACTGACCTCCTCCGGGTATGGGCCCCTCGAGATTGTTGTATGCAACACTGAACTCAGACAAGAAATTGAGATTTTGGAGTGATGCTGGAATTTGACCAGAAAGTTGGTTTCCAGAGAGGTCCAGTTTTTCCAAGTTAGTGAGATTAGATATCGTATCAGGAATTGTGCCAGAGAAATTGTTGTTACTGAGATCCAGGGAAATGATAAATTTCAATTGACCAATCTCTACTGGGACAGTACCACCTATACTGTTATTACCAAGATATATAGCTGGTGGTAAGTTTGAGAGTTGATTATACTGCAAGTTGGAGACATTGTTAGGATGAACAAAGACAGGCAACTCTAGATAACTTCTGTCAACTTCATCATTTTTTGGCTGGGATGCCAATCTTCGTAATCTAGTAAGTTCAGTTGGGAAGTATCCTGAAAGTAGGTTATGCGATAAATCCAAGTAGAAAATATTTGGAAAACCCCCAACCCAACCTGGAATGGAGCCCGTGATGTTATTAAATGATAGGTCTAGAACCTCCAGCTTATTTAGCTTCAGTAGCCACATTGGAACTCGACCAGTGAATCCACAGCCACCCAAACTCAATATTTGGAGACTTTGAAACCCCTTGGAATCAATCAAACTTTCAGTGCTAGGTAATTCTTCATTGTAGAAATTCTTTGAGAGGATTAAGGTCCTGAGGTTCTTGCACCCTGCTAGAATCTTTATTGCACTTGTGATATTGATCAGGCTGTTATTAGACAGGGAGAGATAAGACAAGGATTGTAGCGCCACGATATCAGGCAGAATCTCCCCAATTAGGTTGTTAGTGCTCATGCGAATTGATGTGAGTGTCGTGCACGAGAAGAGGCTTGCTGGAAACCTTCCAGTAAAAAGATTATTCCCCAGATCGATTGACCTAAGCCGAGCAAACTTTGAGAAATTAAAATCAGAAAATTCACCTTCGAGGGAGTTGACCCTTAGATTCAATGTCGTGAGTCTTTTGCAGTTTGTGAGCGAGGGAGGAATAGTTCCTTCCAGTTGGTTTATATGAAGCTGCAATCGCTCCAATCTTGAGAGCCTCCCAATATCTTGAGGAATCATGCCTGTCAGTTCATTACCATACAAAGCAAGAATTTTAAGGTTGCTGAGGTTGACAAGTCTTTTGTCAATCTTTCCAGAGAGCCTATTGCCAGGCAAGTATAGTTCTTGCAGCATCAGCAACCTGTATATGTCCTGTGGGACTTCTCCAGAGAGATTACTGAAACCTGCTCTGAGGCTTTGCAGTTTCGTACACTGACCGAAACCTTGAGGTATTGGGCCAGTGAAATCATTGTTGGAGAAATCAAGGCTTTGGATTGAGGAGGAAAAACTGCAAATAATTGAAGGAATCACCCCAGAGAAGTCATTGTTGCTAACATCAAAACTTTTCAAATTCAATGTTGTCTGCAAAAATGAAGATTGGATTGTCCCATGAAAGTGGTTGCTGGACAGGTTGAATGTATGCATGGTGGTAGACAACTTATCTGACAAAGCTGGTTTTCCTGATAAACGATTACGGCTCAAATCGATAACCTGCAGGCGTTTCAAGGACACAAAAAACCCATCTGGAAGAGCGCCTACAAGCGAATTGTGAGAGAGATTAAATTGAGAAAGGCTGTTGAGGTTTACAATTGAAGGAGATATGCTTCCCCGTAAGCCTCTTGATGGTAGCCACAGATTAGTCACCCTTCCAGAGTTATCGCAACCAACACCTTCCCAAGCGCAACAATCAATTGAAAGAGACCAATTCAAGGGAGATGAAGTCGAGATGCTAAGGTTGAACGATGATAAAGAATCGCGATCGAGCTGATTGCAGGTGCCTTGGCAGGTATGCACAAAGTAGGAAATGGCTATTAATACTATTATTAGCATCATATTCAACTAGAAATGCCTATTATGATTCTGCTTAGGTGAAATTGAAGAAGAATGTTAGGTACTCAAGTCAAGATATGCTGCAGTGTTTGATTCGATTCATCCTTTATATATGAGATGGAGCTAACTATATAAACATATATTAAAATCAAAGGAACAATATGATGGGAATTCTACCATGAAATTCTTTTTCCAGCAATGGAAAAATTGTTGGATACATGGCTGATATTCACGATGGGAGATGAGTCACTCAATCATGACAGTTTCAAACAAGGACCAATAGAAATTCTGAGGAAAAAGTTGTGCTGCTGCTAGTATTTTTGGTGAAAATTTCCGAAAGAGGCATTCGAAAAGTCTTTAACTCGAATGCAGCTAAGGCAAAGAATGAAGGAGTATAGTATTGGAGAAATCCTCAGAATTATTTATTACCTGGAAGTGCTTGATCTGAGTTCTTGGTTGACTTGGAGAAAGTCAATGGACTTGGAATCCTTGGTTTTTTTTTGGCACGATAAAGACAGGACATATTACCTTACTTGGCTACTTGATCTCACTTTTATTGAACTAGTCTCGGATTTTGAATGTTAAGGAATATTTAATTCAGAATGTCCTAATTAATAAATTTGAATTTTGAACTTGGGAAAGATGTTTTGTGGATGTTGGTTCTTTACTTCTTCCCATGGACGGTGACGAAGCCAAAAGGTTCTGCTTACAAGCATGATGCCAAATTATAAATGTAATTTTTGTTGTAGAAGAGCATCTGCAAATTGTTTAGCCAAAAAGTTTTAGAGAGAAGAGAAGAGAAGAAAAAAGCAAGTGAGCAAGAGACTTTTTCAACGATATTCTGGAGCAATAGACCACAATTGCATGTAAGCATTCAGAATGTGTAAAAGTTTAAAGAATCAAAATGCATTTTTCTGATTTATTTAATTGACGTGGCGGTTGAGGTGGAAAAAGACCAAAGTTAGCGACTGTCTGGAGCAATCGACCAAATTGCGAGCAAATGTCCTATAATTGCAGCGATTAAAACATGAATGACTTATTTAGCTAGTTGGAGAAAAGATATCCCTAAATCGTGACCTAATAAAAGTTAAAGGACAAACATATATTTCTACCTGTCCTACTCCATCCCAAGTTATTTTATGTTTTATTCATGTCGAATGACTGTTTTTTTTTAATCACATTTTAAGGGTTATTTTACATGATTTAATAACTTTTTAATCACTTTAAGTATTCATTACATTGTTCAATATCAACAACTATTATAATAATCTATGAATGAATGCAATTTATTGTTTCTTTTTGCTAAATTAAAATAGAAAAGTCATGAAATCTAATAGTTTAAAAAATAAGTTGTTGCTATTAATACTATTTTGAATTAAGTTAGAAATATGAATTGGACAATTCGAGACGAGATTAGAATATTTTGAGCTTTTTGGCCCAAACAATGTTACAAATTTATTATTCGTACTTCGTATTATATGGCCCATAAACTAGCTACTTGGATAGCTATATCAAAGTCTTGCGAGAAAATTTCTTTGGGATACCCTTGTGTTGATATTGTCTCAAACTTTTAAATATTAAATTTATTATTAATATATTGTATTTTATTTGATAAAAAAAAAAGATAAAACATTAAATATATGTCGTAATTCGGAAGTTGAAATTTTACAGGAAGAAGAGAAGAGAAAAAGGAAAAGCTTTATGTTTTGTTTTTTTCTTTTTTTATTTTTAATGATAATTAAGCTTTATGTTCATCTCGTCTATCGTTTCCCTCCATTTCTCCAACCAAAAATCCAAGTAGCAAACTAATCAAACCCTATTACACGTCTCAGATTTCAAACCTTAAAAAAGTTAAAATCACTTTTCCCTCCATTAGCTCGAAAATTGAGGTTTAATCACTTTTCAATTTCACTGATTCGATTTTTCAGAATAGTTGTACTAATATTCTTCGAAATCTGGATATTTATTTCTGATTTTGTATTTATTTTCCTTCTCTTTCCATGTTTTTGTCATCACCATCTGCTTGTAAAAACATCTTAACGCATTATGATATATTGTTTCTGGTGGAAAGCAAAATTGCTAGCTCAAAAAGTTGGTAAAATTGCATAATATTGTTGCTTGCTCCTCGAATTCATCTCATATTAGATTAGAAAATTGGCGGTATTAAATTCACTTGAATTGTATTTATATGAATTTATTCTAATAAGGGTGTAACTGATCCCCGACGTTCCTCCTTGGAGTATATCTCTTTCCTATCTTTGGATGCTATTGGAATTACCTATAACTTCCTTTTAAGTTTGTTGCTCACTGTTATTTTCTTTACTGTGCTGCTGAGAAGTTGCACATGTTTTAAATTTTGTTTCACTAAAGCAGTAAGTTCAGATTATATATAAAATTGTTGGTTAATTATCAACATGGCCAAATGACAGCATAAGAGCACATAACATTTATTTAGTGGTAAAGTTTCTAGAAAGGTATATACTTAAATCTCCATAAAGAGGTTGAGGAGGCTTGTGGTTTACTTCTCAAAGTTGCATTAGATATGTGGTTTGGTCTCGGTGCATGTTGTTTTCTTTATTGGATAACATAAACAAGGATGCATATTAGTCACTATGTACCTATCTAAAAGGAAAAAGAATCTTAGAAACTTTCTGGTCATTATTCATTGCAAGATTTGATTTGGGAAAAGGATTCTGATTCGGAATTAATCATCATGATGAACTGACATTTTGAGATCTAATGTAATAGTTTCATCTGAGCAACTTTAGCATCTATTGCTAATGTGTGGGAATGCCTTTGGGTTCCATCTGTCATATGTGAATCTTATAATCCATCAGCAATTTATACTAAAATATCTCTACAAATGTTAAGAATATTGGGATTTTCATCATATGAATTGGTACTTCATTTTTTAACCAAACACTTGAAACATGAAATCATCTGGTATTTATGTATTAATAAGATTATACTTGCTACGCAAAGTGTGGAACATCTAGTTGATATGTAATTCAGTGTTTCTATGCTATTATGTCGAATTGAGTTGCCAATGCTCACTACGGTTTCTGTAAATTTGTGTTGCACCTGGAAGTTGAGATTAAGTGTAAATTGATGAATTTATTGTTCACATCAGAATTTTGGTAATTACAGGCACTCTGTATCAACTAAGTAAGCTATATCCCATGTTCCCAGCCAGATGCCTGTTAAACGTATGGACTATGCTTCTGGCTTAAATTATTGGGCTGCAAAACTGATCTCTTTACAACTTTGTATACACATTACATGAATCTCTCTGTTGATGGAAAAAATCACCAGAAAAACAAATTGATTTTTGAAGTATGTTTACATTAACATTCATATGTACAACAAACGTTGAGTTATCTATTTATCTTGATGTCCTTTATGTTGTTGTCTGTTGATTGGATCCTACATCCTTGAGCCAATCAACCACTTCTTTTATAGTCGGCCTCTTAAAAGGGTTCTGGTTAACACACATGCAGGCAATATCAAGCATTTGAATCATCTCTTCTTCAAAGCCTTTGCCTCTCAAGAAAGGATCAAAGATCTCTTCTTGTTTTCCCTCATTTCTAAGTTGCTGTACCCATACGACCAATTCTCTTGAAAACTTTGGCTTGAATAACTCAACAGGCCTCTTGCCAGTTAATAGTTCAAGCATGACAACTCCAAAACTGTAGATATCTCCCCTTAATGTGGCTATCCACGATTGACTGTATTCTGGTGGAATGTAACCAAGGGTACCAACCAATTCAGTGGTGACATGAGTTTGATAAGGAAGAATCACTCTTGCCAAACCAAAATCTGCCACATGTGCTTCGAAGTTATGATCAAGAAGGATGTTGCTGGATTTCAGATCACGGTGCACGATGTGTGGTTCACAGATCAGGTGCATATAAGCCACCCCGCAACTTGCCCCTTGAGCAATCCTGAGTCGAGTTGGCCAACTAAGTTGGCATGCTCCATCAGGCTTCTCGTGCAACCAGTAGTCCAGGCTCCCGTTCTCCATGTAGGTGTATATTAATAATCTAAATCCATCATGCACACAGTAACCTTGTAGAGTAACCAGGTTCTTGTGTTGGGCTGTGGATAAAGCCTCCACCTCTGCTTTGAACTCCCTATCCATCAAACCCATGTCTCCAGAAAGCTTCTTAATTGCCATTTTGGTACCATCTGCCAAAGTCGCTTTATATACCAAACCAAAACCGCCACAACCAATTATATTAGCTTGGTTGAAATTGTCTGTGGCTTTTAAGATATCAACTATTGTGAGGTCCTCTATTTTGTTTTTATTGTTGGGAAACAATATGACTACACTATCTTCCTTTGCATCCTCCGGAAATACCCCAGATGAGTTGAAGGATATTGTGCCCACATCAATCTTTTCAGAGTCGCCTTTTGGTAGGATTCTCCTCTTCGAAAAGACCCAATACATAACCAGAGTCATACTGAAAATGAATGAACAGATAACAAGTGTTAGTACAATGACGGTTTTCTTCCGTGCCCCTCTTCTCCCTCCTGATTGACTTGTACTCTCTGGTTGAATGCAAGTGCGCTGCAAAATTCGACCACAAAGCCTCGGATTTCCTTCAAAGCTTGAACTTGGGAACGTGTCAAACTGACCTCCTCCGGGTATGGGCCCCTCGAGATTGTTGTATGCAACACTGAACTCAGACAAGAAATTGAGATTTTGGAGTGATGCTGGAATTTGACCAGTAAGTTGGTTTCCAGAGAGGTCCAATTTTTCCAAGTTAGTGAGATTAGATATTGTATCAGGAATTGTGCCAGAGAAATTGTTGTTACTGAGATCCAGGGAAATGATAAACTTCAGTTGACCAATCTCCAATGGTATAGTACCAACTAAACTGTTATTACCAAGATATATAGCTGGTGGTAAGTTTGAGAGTTGATTATACTGCAGGTTGGAGACATTGTTGGGCTGAACAAAGACAGGCAACTCCAAATAACTGCTGTTAACTTCATCAGAATTCTGTTGGGATGCCAGTCTTCTCAGTCTATTAAGTTCCATCGGGTAGTATCCTGAAAGTAGGTTATGCGACAAATCTAAGTAGAAAAGATTTGGAAGAATCCCAATCCAACCTGGAATGGAGCCTGTGATGTTATTAAATGATAGGTCTATAACCTGCAGCTTGTCTAGCTTCAGTAGCCACATTGGAACTGCACCAGTGAATCTACAACCACCCAAAGCCAGTACTTGAAGATTTTGAAACCCCTCGGGATCAATCAAGCTTTCATTGCTAGGCAGTTCTTCATCATAGAAATTCTTCGAGAGGATTAAGGTGCTTAGGTTTTTGCACCCTGTTAGAATTTTTATTGCACTTGTGATATTGGTTAGGCTGTTATTAGAAATTGAGAGAAATGACAGAGATTGTAGTGCCAGAATATCGGGCAAAATCTCCCCACTGAGATTGTTAGTGGCCAGTCGAATTGCTGTGAGTGTCTTGCATGAGAAGAGGCTTGCTGGCAACCTTCCAATAAAGAAATTATTCCCCAGATCAACTGACCTAAGCTGAACAAATTTTGAGAAATCATAATCAGAGAGTTCACCTACGAGGGAATTGACCCTTAAGTTCAGTGTTGTGAGTGCTGTACAGTTCGTGAGCGAGGGGGGTATTCGTCCATTCAGTTGGTTTATATGAAGTTGCAACTGCTCCAATCTGAAGAGCCTCCCTATATCTTGAGGAATCATTCCTGTGAATCCATTTCCATACAACGCAAGGATTCTAAGGTTGCTGAGGTTGACAATTCTTTCATCAATCAACCCAGAGAGTTTATTGCCCGGCAAGTATAGTTCTTGCAGCGTCAGCAGCCTGTAAATATCATGTGGTACCTCGCCCGAAAGATTACTGAAACCTGCCCTGAGGCTTTGCAATTCTTTACACTGACCCAAACCTTGAGGTATCGGGCCACTGAAATCATTGTTGGAGAAATCAAGGCGCTGAATTGAAGGGGAAAAACTGCAAATAGACGAAGGAATTGCCCCAAAGAAACTGTTGTTGCTAACATCAAAAGTTTCCAAATTTATTGCTGGCTGCAGGAATGAAGTTTGAATTTCTCCATGTAAGTGGTTGCTTGACAAGTTGAATGTCTGTATGGTGGCAGGCAACTTATCCGTAGAAGAAATCTCTCCCGATAAACGATTAAGGCTCAAATCAATAATCCGCAATCGATTCAAGGACACAAAAAATCCATCTGGAAGAAGGCCAGAGAGCCAATTGTGAGAAAGACTAAGTTGAGAAAGACTGCTGAGGTTTAAAATCGAAGGAGATATGCTTCCCACTAGGCCTCTTGATGGTAGCCACAGATTATTCACCCTTCCAGAGGCATCACATCCAACACCTTCCCAAGTGCAGCAATCAACTGAAAGAGACCAATTCAAGGGAGGTGCAGTCGAGATGCTGAGGTTGAATGATGATAAAGAATCACGATCGAGCTGATTGCAGGTGCCTTGGCAGGTATGAACAAAACAAGAAGTGGCTATTAATACTGTTATTAGAATTATATCCAAGAAATGATGAATATTTATATGATTCTTCTTAGGTGAAGAAGAAGAAGAATGAAATGGACTCAAGAGCATGGCTGCTCTAAGCTGATGATGAAGTATTGGATTCGGACTTCCGGCAGGTGAGTTAATTATCTAATCTTAGATCATTATCGGCACAAAAAAAACATTAGGAGAAGAAGAAGACAGTTAAAGGTGCTAAAGATACTCCAATCAAACATGTGGATTCTCCACTTTTTCATCCAATTTTTTGCAGACTTTAGTCTACCCACCATAGAAAGGGGGATAGAGAGAAAGAGTGGGTGATATTGACATGGAGCAATATAAAAGTTGAGGGTCTAATATCATAAAGCGTTTACTTTTGGGCCTGCTGGCTGGTGGACTTTCTTTATACGTATTTTTGTCTATGTATATATACGTATATATTTATCTAGTATCAAAGATCATTATTATTTATTATCATTTTCTAAGGAGAAAGCGTGTGTTTTACGTGGGTGTGGGGGGGAAGAAGACTAAAGCGTGAGGGAAGACTCTTGGCCTCTCCCTAGCTTCTTGAATTTGGTTACTGGATAAATCTAAGGGCCACTTGCTTATGTTGTGTCGTACATTGTACTCTGTAGTGGGTTAGCAGTATAATGACTTGAAAAAGACTATTTCCTTCTCATTTTTCTGGGTCAAAATTTCAGCAATTTATGTTTTTTTTAATAATCTATTGAAAATATTTTCTGCTTTTATGCTAATAAAAGGTTGAGTAATATTGGATAGGGTTTTAGCATCAATTGTCCCGCGGCGGAACGTTTGTGTTTGTGAATACACTGTATAAGGTTAAGATATGTGCATTTTCTAACACCGATTAGTTGTAGGATAATTGATAGCGTATGAGATTGTTTCTACATATTTTCTTTGTTTTTTAGCCTAATATTGGGATTGGATTTAGTGTACTTTATTGATTTGTACATGTATAAACGTGATGGGCAGTATTGAGTGAGCTGACAATTTGTTTTAAGATAATGGTAGATGCACATGTCATGTCTTATTAGGATGAATTGTCCAATTGCTACTTCTTTATTTGCAAGACGTAATATAACTAGAAGACATTCATTTGCTTGGTTGACCCACCAAAGAAACATTTTTATTAGGTGACAGAAAAAGACATTTTTGCTGCGGTTGCTTAATGAAAATAACCTGGAAATACATTAGTATTTACACTCCTATAATTCTGTCTTAATCGTAATGTTTAATAATTATTGACCCCGCGTATAAATTTGTACTTCCATTTTTTTTTTTTAATAGAACTTAAATTGTCAATTAAAAGACGAAGAATAGTATGTGTTTTGTTTATTTTGCAGATCAAATCTCGCGATTGGACGAAAGTCATTTTCCAGGTATATAAACGTAGGTTTGAAATTTGTTCAAGTGGATAGTAGACAGCTATATCGGCTTAGGGTGTTTATCAAAACCAACATGGATTTTAAAAAAAAACATCAACCCCAAGTTGGATGTGTTGGTTAAGATATCTGGGATATATTATTATATATACATGGTTGATACAATGAAACAAAACTTAAAAATATATGGCAGTTTATGAATGAAAAGTCCAAATAAAAGTAGGTAGTACAAGTTGGTCTTATAAAAGATTGACGTATTGTAGGTTTTAAAGAAACAATACGACCTTGAACGTGGAAGATATATTACAACCCACTTTGAATAGAATTCTATTAAATGAAGATGTAAAAAATGATGAAATTCTCTTACCATCATAAGACCGTCTCTCACGCATAAAAAGCTAAATTTAAGTTTTATTCGTCCAAATATTATTTACCATAGATTTATTTTTAAAGAAATTGCAGGTCTATTTGGATGGGTTTTGGCTCGGTTTCACGGGTTTCGGTTTAACAAAATTGGTTTTGGTGGTTTCGATGAAACCTTTGAAACTTCATTTGGATAGGTTTTGGTTCTTGGGTTTTGTGGTTTGAATAAGTTGAAACCCCACTTGGATTGGGTTTGGATGTTGGGGTTTAGGGAAAAAAGTAGGTGATATGTGTCAAATCAATATTTTATAAGTTTGAAGAGTTTGAGTGTGGGTTTCTGAATAGATTTTTTATGGTTTTATTAGTTTGGCGAAAACTCATTTGAAAGGGTTTTGACTCGGTCTCACGAAACCCGCAAGACCGGATCAAAACCCATCCAAACACAGCCTGCAATCCCCAAAACTCAAACTTTAGTTTGAAGTTTCTTTTACGGTTGAGTACATGTATTAATGATTATAGTTCAGATAAATCATTGTTGAGATAGTGCAAAATAACGTGACAAAAACATATTTGGTTCTTTCTACGAAATTTAATTATCTGGTCATCTTGAATTATGAAAATGCGAGATTGCGTCGATTAAATAAATTTGAATATGGAAAAAGAATAATGGGACGTGTGAATATTAATAGTAGTAAGAAAAAGGATGTGAGGTCAGCATAGCAATAACATATTTAAGATTTAACCCAACCCACTTTGTATGTTGGTTCTCTCTTTAAGTGTCACCCCTTCACTAAAATAGTTCCCCCCTATCATTTCACCAGTCATTACAAAGCAAAGCAATGCAATGGTCGGCCAATTACACAAACCTGCTTTTTATTTAAGTCAATTTATGCATTATGATTCCCCTCCCATTTTCAATTATTTTATTATTAATGCTGCGAAAAGGATGATAATACCGATAGATTCCAATCCATTTTTAAAAGCATACAGAAACTAACACCAGCCACACAAATCTAAGGCCTTGTTTGTTTCGAAGAATTTTAGCCCCTTTTCATGGCTTTCGCAAAAAAAATAAAACTCAGGTCAAACATATTCACAAACCCCTATCCAAACTTTTGAAACTCACTTAAAAAATTTATTTGATACATATCATCTACTTTTTTTCCTCAAACTCTTAACAAAAACATCCGAATTCAATCCAGTTGGGATTTCAAAATCCGAACCCAACCAATGAATCTTCGAAATCGAGTCAAAACTCTTTCAGATAAATCCTAAATGTATATACTTCAAACACTTGTCATCAGTTTTTGAATTGGATTTGACCAGTCACAAGGCCACATGTGTTTCTGGTAAAAAAAAAAAAAGAAAAAAAAAATACAACTTCTGAAAAACTTATAAATGCATAAGTTGACTAAAAATAGATACACCTTGCAAGCAGCTGTCTATATTTTTTTAGTGTTCATCTGTTTAGGTCAACTTAGAAGTACAAATCCAAGGTAAGAGAAATGGATTTCAGTTGATTAATAAAGAACTGACTGACTTGATGATAAACTAAGAATTTTAAATGAAATGTTGTACAATTACACTTGAATTGTCTTTGGCTTGTTAAGATATCAAGTTGAGTCGAAGAGTCAAGTTCCACGGTGTATTTTACTCTTTCACCCCGTGAGTTCCTTTTAAAGACAAAGTTTAGTTAGACGTTCATATTTCAAAGGTTGCTCCTATTTAATCAACAGTGGAACATGTTATTAGGATTTATGGATTCTTTACATGTAACTGGAAATTCTCACTTTGTTTTCCATTTTATCCCTTAACATTTGCGAGTTATTACTTAACTCCCTCAACTATGAAATATATCTCAGGCAATCCCATAGGATGCAAAAAATTCGAATCTAACAGAATATTCTATCTGGATTTAATAATGTAGCTTTGAATGTTTTTTTATCTTGTCAATTAACCTTTGACCCTTTTTTTAATTTGTCACCCAATCTTCGAACGTTTTCGCACTTTGTCATCCAACCTTTGAACATATTCCGCTAGCAAACGTCCAAATGTAGAGTGATCTAGAATATTTTTAATATATAGTTGAGGGGGTTAAGTGAAGACTCACAAAGATTAGGGGCTAAGTGAAAAAAGCGTTCAAAACTTAGGGGTAAAGTGAAATTTTCCCTAAACATGAATAAAAAATCGGGTTTTTGCACTTTGCACCCCCAAAATATGAAAAATAGGCATTTTGCATCCTCGAAACTTAGATTTAGCACTTTACACCCTCGAAATATAAAAAATCCAGCACTTTGCACCCTCGTTTACTTTCAAGCAAAAATTCAAGGGCAAAATAGGTAATTCAATAGTATTGGCACTTTGCACCCTCAAAACTTGAGAATTTCGCACTTTATACCCCCAAAATAAAATTAGCACTTAAACAACCTCTAATTAAGAACAAATCAGCAACTTCTACCCCCCGAAACACAATAAATTGGTACTTTGCACCCCAAAACACAAAATTAACACTTAACACCCTCAAATTTAAATCGATACCCCTCGTTTTTTTCGTCAAAGTTGACTCTCGGAGTGAAAAAAAATCTAAGGCAAAATAGGTAATTTATTTTTTTACTTAAATTTGCAAAATACAATTATAAATACTCGAATACTCATTTCTCTCTCCATCTTTCTTTTCAACAATATAACCATAAATAACTAAATAAAGTACTCTCGAAGACCCATTGTTTACTTCAACATATCAAAGACTCATAAGGCCGTAAATAATTACTTATTTTGCCTTAAAAAAATTCACCTTAATGGTCAACTTTGTCGGAAAAAATGAAGAGTTTGAACTTTTTTTTTAATTTGAGGGTGTTAAGAGTTAATTTTGTATTTTGAGGTGCAAAGTGTTCATTTTGTGTTTCGAGGGTGCAAGTTGTTAATTTATTCTTAATTAGGGAGTGTTAAGTACTAATTATATTTGGGGGGAAAAGTGCCAAAGATTTACAATAGAATTACCTATTTTACCTTGAATTTTTGTTTGAAAATAAAAGAGGATGCAAAATGCTGTATTTTTCTTATTTCGAGAGTGCAAAGTGCTAAATCTAAGTTTCGGGGGTGCAAAGTGCCTATTTCCTATGTTTCGGGTATACAAAGTGCAAAAACCCTAAAAAAATCCAATAAGTTCTAATAAAAAATGGTTCAAAAATTATATTTACGTCTACTAAAACAAAAATAGACGATAGATTATAATTCAATATATATCTTTAATTAACAAAATTTTCAAATATTTCTCGGATTTTTTCAAAAATAACTAAAGTTCCCCAAAACTAACCTTTAATCCATGCATGTATGACCTAATCATTGCTCATGTAATTTGAGATCATAATTGCGTTTCAACTCATATAACCCCTATCTTGATCTGAACTCACTGCATTGAGTGCATTCTAAGTTGGGTCCAAAATGCATTTGTTTAAGCAATAAATCAAAAGAAAATGATTTTCACCACAACTGTGATTGATACATTTCATAACTTAGATATATATTGATGCAAATACATGCTCTAACTTTTTGCTTTCAACCAATCTATGATGAACCAATAAGAGACTAAAATTCATTTGAATTCCCTACACCAAAAGTTAGTTTTTCTTGAACTGCATGTGAATCTTGATTATGCAAGAATACATAGGAAGTGACGAAAAAATTATGAATATATGACAAGCTGAAATGCACTGGTTGTTGTTGAGGTTTAAGGGCTGCAAGAATGCTCTTTTGGCTATGGAAAATATGCTCGAAAGGCAGCCGCAGCATCAATCAATGCCAATGACAAAAAATACATAAGAGATATATAATCAGCAGCAGTTGTTAATGCCAGAATGTAGCTCTTTTTGCCATGACCCTTGATTCCATGTATTCCATTCAATCATCATCTGCACGTATTGGTTTGGTACTCGTTAGTTTGCTTAATTAACCAAAATCTGTAATCCATATCTCATCAGCTTTACGGGTAAAATGCATGAACCACCCCCGTGCAATAGAAAACATGCACAAATCCCCGTGCTTATAAAAATTCGGCAAAACAAAAACCCTAACCTAGATTTTTAAGGGATGCACACTGGGGCTCCTGAAATGAGTGTAAGCTTGTATCTTAATTATAAAGAGACAACAATACCCTTTCAAACCACGACCTGGGTGGGGGTTTGGGTTTTTCTATTTTTGGTTTTTTCATTTTTATTTTTTCATTTGTATTTTTTCTTCATAATTAATAAAGCACTTGAAGCGGAAGGGAGAGTGCAGATTATTTAATTGTTGGGAGGGCTTTTGTGCAACGAATATAACTTCTATGCATGTTTTGCATAACACGGGGAGAGATTATGCATTTTACCTAAGCTTTACTCTAGATGGAGCACAAATCAAGGATTATCAATATATCATCGAAAGTCAACCAAGACTCACCATTAGAAGGATCGACATGCACGAAGAAACTAGCCGCGACAATGAGATAACACAGAATAAGCATCAAACCTTTAAAATAGTTTGATTGACCTTCCTGCATCATGAGAAGCAACAATTATAAGCAACACATAAGTGAAAGTAAATTTTAACAGCACAAATCAATTAGGAAATCGAAGGGGAAGCGAACCTGAAGCATAAATGCCACTACTAACACCGTTATAAATAGTGTAGCAGTCTCAAAGAGTTGAAAATTCAAATCCATGGGCTTGTCCATGAACCAACCAACAATTACACAAAAAGGTATCTGCATTTTATCAAATTTACTAGAATCACAAGCTTGCCAACAACATAATCGAGATAAAAGTTTAAAAACAAAGAAAGAAAACGATAGTACGATAAACCTCGATGAAGTCTATAAGGCCTTACCACAAACATTGATATCTGAGTAGATGATCCAATTGCAACTCCAAGAGTAATATCCTGAAAAGAAAAAATGAATTCAACAGAAACATAACATGTAAAATAATAGTACGAAAATATTATATTTTGATACTCACGAGCTTGTCCTTCATTGCAAACATGATAGCACTAGCATGTTCTGCAGCGTTCCCCACGATTGGAAGCAAAATGACACTAATAAAAGCTACGGGCATGTTCAATGAATCAGATGCTCCCTGTAAACAAGGAAATTATAATTTAAAAAAAAAAAAAAAAAAAAAAACCTTTTAATTCAAACTTATGCTTAACTAAAAGGGGCATTTTATTTGCTTTAATTGTCTTTCCTTTTCAGAGCTAATTGCAAAACACCCCCTGTGCTTTGCCTAATTGGCAGAAAAACTGTTAATACCCCCCCCCCCCGTAATCCTTTTAAATAGCTAAAAAAACCTGTATCAATATTTTATTAGCTCACTGCACCCATTCTTCATAATTGTCATTTTTTTTTTTGCAAAATATGTACTTCGATTTGGGTGAGGCTTTTTTGATAATAAAAAATAACGCAGTGGAGTTTTTGATACTAAAAATAAGTGTAAGGGGGATATTACCAATTAAGCAAAGCATAGGAGGTATTATTGCATTTCACTCTTCCTTTATATGAATATGAAAATGTTGGAGAATGGTATAAATTACCTGTATCGCATCAACAAGGTATCCTGATAAAACGGATATCCACAAAGTCAAAACGGCAAGCCACCCGATTGCTTCCCAATGTGTAATTTCAGGGACCTCATCTTCATCAGAATCTTCTTCATTATTCTCCGTCCCCTATAAGGACCCAAATTATTTGCATTAGAGTTGCATATAGTGCTTGCATGTGCGTGTATCTATTTTCACATAAATGAAATGCAAAAATACCCCCCATGCTTTGCCTAATTAGCAAAAACCTCCTTCCAGAGTACATATTTTGCAGGAAAAATAACAATTATACCCCCACCATAAAACGCAAAAACACCACTATTCACTTAAAAATTTGACAATAACCCCCTGTTAACTTTTAAAATTGGCAATAACCACCTTGTTCCCATAAAAAACTGATAATAACCTTCCTATTGACTTGTGAAGTTTCTTCAATAAAAAAGAACATAGTGGAGTTTCTTGCTAATAAAAATAACAAAGAGGGGATTTTGCCAATTAAGCAAAGCACAGGGAGTATTTTTGCATTTAGCTCATTTTCACATACCTCATCGAGAGAACTATATAGATTTCTTTGACTCTTGAGCTGAAAGAAAAGATAGCTAGCATAAGCAACAAGCATAATGCAGCTACTAACTCTTGAAAGAGCAATCTCTGATTTTCCTTTATGAGCTTCCGTATGAGTAAAGTGTAGGACTGCTGGAAACATTAATCCCATAACTGCCATTAATAACAGCCCCGAGTTTACTATGGCAGCTGCCTGAAACATTTTGATACACATTAGTTTTTCTTTACTCGGGCTTAGGGGCATTATTAATGTGTTGAGGTCAATTAAGATGATGATAAACGACCTTATTGAAATGCTGTACTTTGTGATGATGAACTATACCACCACAGAAGAAGGCACATCCGAGAACCAAAAGCATATTCGACAATATGGAACCGAGCAATGATTGTTGAACGACTCTAATCATCCCATTGTTCAACGCATACATAGAAATTATCATTTCGGTTGCGTTTCCAAATGTAGCATTTAGAAGGCCACCAACTGCAGATTAACCAAAAGAGAGAGCATTGGTGGAATGAACAAAATTTAACAGTTCTTATAATGTATATAGGAAAATGATTGCAAAATCAGCCAAAAATCCATAGAGGAATCTATGGAAGTATAAATATTGAGCTCCTGAATTTAATCGCCATTCCAATTGTGAAACATATAATTAGTAACTTAAACTTGCTTTTGAATACAAGTGCAAGAACCCATTTCATAATGCAAGATATCCAACCTCTGTTGAGCACACTCATATTCTCAACTTAATAAACAACTTTTTTCATTCTTTCAAATCATTTTCTTCACAGTTATATGTCCATTCACCACATTTCACTGGTCAGTAATACTTGCAGACCTAAATCTTCGTAGCAATGGGGATCACAATTACATCACCAGAGAAAAGAAATACAAAAAGGAGAGGTTACATTCTTTCCTAAACAATTTGTGGTTTTTTATCAACTTAAGTCCCCATAAGTAAGAAATGTAATCTCTACCAAATGTGCTATTACATAGTTATGCATACTTAAATATCAATCCTTTTCGACAAGCTCCAGAGTCCGTTACACACTCTCTTAAAGACTTTCCCCATATAAACAGAGACTTAAGTTTATACTTGATAGTTCTACTCTATCACAAACCTTTAAGCTGCAAAGACTTTCCAATAACCAAATATATTTGGGAAAGTAGCACACATATGTAAGTTCATGCATAATGACCATATCCATAACCGAAACCCATTGACCGGAAAAAAAACAATAAAGGGTAGCTCCGTCGAGCCATATGTCAAAATTGAATTTAGTCAATATTCTACCCACTGCTCTTTTAAAATAAGTGGCAGAAACACTTCTTATGATCACTTAAACAGTGAGATAAATAATTTATAATAAAACAGTATTTCAAAGTGGAATGAAAAATAGATAAAGAAAAGCTACCTGTAGGTCCTGTATAAAATGCAAGTTGCCTACAACACAATTGAATTAAAAAAGAATGAGTTTCTTGTTTTTTTTTCAAATGCAAAGTTGGATTCGATTTGTTAAGGTAGGCACTTACTCAGTCGCGAAACCTAGTCGCTCTGCCAATGGAATAATGCCGATTAAGCTCAAGATAAACACCCATCCCTACAATACATCACATTAAAGATCCCAAAAAACCAACATAGGAATAAAGTTCAGTTTTAGCCTTAAAAGTCGTTTGTGTTCTTACGTGTTTGTTTGTAAGATAGTGTAGCATAATTGCCAAAGGCCCAAAAGGAAGCAACACATTGATCTTTGCTCTAATCAATACAATGTAAATGCTCCTTAGAATGCTGACCCTATTCACCTTCCTCAATACCCATGAAGCTGAAAATCTTTGATTTGATAAGGGAGATGTTTCGAAATTTAATGAATGAATTTTATTTGTTGATTGAGAAGCATGAAATGGGATCTCCTCGTCAGATTCAAGGTGATCCACCTTTTCTTCTACAGCTCCCATCATTTTTACAAATCAATCTGAAATGCAGAAAGAACATAAATTCTTAATAGCACATAACTAAATCAAAATTTGAGCAACGGAATTGAACTATCTCATACTGCAAGTGCATATTTTGATCTAAAACATATCAGTAAATCAAATCAATATTTTCTGAGAGTAAAATGAAAATTAAGTCAAACCTGGTCAATATAGAATGAGAATGGATAACAAGCAAATAACCCAGTACCCAAATCAACTCACAACCAAATACAAACACAGAGCATCAAAACTAAACCTAAAAACACATATTGATAGTTGCCAGTAAATAAACAACAAAAACAAGCACACTTACATAAAAGCAGATCAAGATCCTTCAAACAAGAACACTTGGGGAGAAAAAAACAAAAGAGATAAAGTTAAAGTCTTTACCTTTAGTTATATAACAAAAGTTCTCCTTTTTAACTGATCCAAAGGATTTGAACCCACAAACTGTTTAAATGAAGGAATTTATTCAAATAAATGCAAAAAAAAAAAATGTAAATGGTTCAATATATATGAGTGAGTCCAAGTAAAAGGAGAAGGAAAATGGAAGTTCCGGTAGAAAAAAGAAAGGAAATTATTTCAGATTTTATCTTGTCATCAAGGAGACAATAACAGAAAGAAATTTTATTTAAAGGGCCTGCACAATGAAAGAGGAAGTTTCCAAGAAGTAGCGCCTAATTAATGATATTTTCAATTTGATTATATTTTCGATCTACAGTTAATAATTTCGTTTATAAATTATAATCTAATGATTTAAATTATCACAGTATTGAATAAATAGCTGGATTGAATTATGCGATGAGATTTGTCATGTGCACTTGAAAAATAAAGAGAAATGTGTGGTAATTAAATCTTACCACTTTTGATATTCAATTTTAATTGTCATCGTCATGAAAAATATTTCATTTATTACACACAAATGTAGCATGGCTAAGTTCAATTTGTATTCTCATTTTTATGAGAAAATAATTTTATGTAACATTTGGGCATTACAGATTTACCGTGTGAAAAAGGTTTTTATATATGAAGATGAAGATTTTGTAATTGCAAATTTTAAGGGTTATGGTAATAAACCAACGCTGATGCTATTAATTAGACAATAAATTATAGTACGTGATTTTGTTACATTTACTTAATTAGAAGGAAATTGTGTTAAAATATGTACTGTGAATTGTGTTTGGTTAGTATTATTCTTGAATTTTATTTTATGATAAATATGTCGAATTATCTTAGAATAAATTAGTACAATTTAAATTCTAAAAAAAATGTAATAAGGTAGAGTTGGATAGTGAAATGCTTTCAATTATTGGGTGATTGTGATTAATGGAAAAACTGATGCAATTAAGATTACATTGATTTGAATATTCTTAGAATCGCACTGAGATTCGGTAAATGGACACGTTAGATTATTTGTTAGTTCTAAAATTAATATTCTAAGTTTTTTAAATTTTATTATTTTACACTGGAAGAAAAGAAATAAACATATGTCTTACCTATTGTTTCTATATATTTATGTAGCACTAGTACATGTAAAGTAACATTTATAAGGACTCAGTGACTCACATAAATTTAAAATTTGTAATTATCAATATACATTAGATATAATATTAAACGTGACTTCAACATATAATAAAATATTTATTTTGATATTTTTGCATGCAGTACTTGAGTTGTAGTGTGGTTCTATTCAATCTTCAATTAGGAAAATTCTTGTTCAAGTCTAACTTAGTCAAACTCATCCAACCACCAAGCAAGTGTATTGCACTTGTTTTGTGATTGGTCAATCTCTTGGGAGTTACATCCAATACCAAAGCAAGTGTATTACACTTGCCATATAGTTGCTTTGGGTTCGGCCAAACCCGGTCTGGGTAATAATTTCCCCTTCAATTATTAGAGATATTTGCATGGATCAAAATCTCGTTTCGAGTGTATGTTTCGGTCAGACGAATATTGAAAATATTTCGAGACTTTTCGAAGATGTTCGGAAACACTAAAGAAAAATTGTAATAAAACTTACTAAATTTAGATAAATAACATGGTTTAAGGTAAACAAATAGTTTCGGAATTACATTTTATTTTCGTTTCGCTTGATTCAAAAACATAAACTTTTCGATATTTTCGAAGAAAAAGATGAAAATTTTGATCCATGGATATTTAATCCCAAAAAAATATTTTTTTAGAGATATTACAAAGCAAATTAATTTTCTGATAGCCGAGAGGTCAATAATTCAGTTCAGCCCAAGAAAGACAAAAGGATAATATGTCGGCTAAATCGTACAATTGACTTCTCCAACATTGGGCCTACGGAAAAGCATAAGCCCAAATATATTATCTCAAACCCATAAGATTATTTTTATAAGCCGGCCTGTTTCTCCAGTCTAGGAAAAATAATTACAGGACCAACCTTGAAGTTTTTGGGCCTGAAACTTTTAAATCTAAAGCACTTAGTATTTAATGGGGCGGATTTCAATATGAATCCGATCCGAATTTAGTCCGATTTATTACGAAAATTGTCTGATAAGTGATTCGATGAACTTTATTCGATTAAGAAAATATGTATTCCAAATTATATAGAGTGAATATGGATCTAGGCTAATCTGATCCGTTACAGATTCGTATCCGATATATAGTACTATATATTATTTATATATTATGTATTGAAACCAAAATAAAAATAAAACTATTTATGTTACACTAATTAAATAAATCAAACTCTAACCATTCATCCTTCAATTTTTGTCTCTCTTCCATTTCTTAATATTAGGTTATCTTCTTCTTTATCTCAGTTTATATCTTTCTTATTTCTATTTTTTTCCTTTGTTTTAATTTTTACCGTTTACATTAGTCCATCATATTTCATCTTCTACAATTTTCAGACAATAGTTTCGATGAAATAAGTAAAGTGATACATTTTTAAATGAAGCGGATCGACCGTACTTAGTAATATTGTTTATCAATTAATTTTGTATTTTTTGGTTTTTTCAGAGGTACTCATATTTTGACTTGACATAATTTTTTTGAGGCGTTTCATACATATTACCTTAAAAAAAAAATTAGCTAGACTTCGAAGTTGAATTTACCAATTAATTATTTTTGTTTCGCAAGGGTTTAATCCCTTTCGAGGCGCGTCGAACACATTAAGTGGTTCGAACTTGAATTTTTTTTTCCAATAGCTTAATCCCTTTCGAGACGGGTTAGACACATTAAGTGACTAGTCAATTCCACTAGATCAACAACCTCTTGGCCAAATTTGGGTTCGTTACTTTGCAATGACTAGTTCCTTCTATTAAACCAATAATATATTGTTAATTTACCAATTAATTAATGATATTGCAAGAAGCAATAAATCCACCACATATCATACAATTGCATGCTTAAAATTAAGTTAACTTGACAAAAACAAAGAAACTGACGGACCTAGTAATACAAATTCCGGCGAAGTAAAACAATGGTAGTAAATACTTATTTATCTTTAACTAACCTCATAATTCGTTATTGATGAGCCCGAACTATTGATCAGATATGGTTAGATTGGAATTCGTATTTATGGAAACAAAAAATTAATTAGTGTCAGATACTGTTTGAGGTAATTAATAAGTAGTAGTAATATAAATAGTATTTTAATCAAATTGAATTATTCGTGTTCAGAAACTTGAATTTTATCCAGGTTCCAAATCTTTCATTGATTGGCTCATTTATTCTGTCAGCGTTATGTTCACACTTTAACTCAATCAGCAAGTTACGCATGATGAAACATATATATATGCTCAGATATCATGCTTAATGCCCTACAAAAATAAATTGGATCAATAAATAACACCACAGTAATTAAGTTGCAAATAAGTCTAAATTTTAGATTGACCAATAAATCAAATACAAGATACAAGTCGAATTCGAGTAGCTTCATACATACAGATAATTCGGGTTAGCATAAGTTGACAAATTAAAGGTGGTTGGTTTGATGAAACATGTAGGAATAAAAACAAACATATATGAAGATTTGTTACCTTAGAAAGACCAGTTCCACTAGTTTCTAATTTTGACCTGTGATGCAATATTTTTTTCAACAGTCCAATTAAGCAGACTTCAATTTTGGAAGTTGACACAATCACCTTCTGCAGTCTTTCCTTAAAAATAAAAATCATTCTTATGAAAAACTTATCAAGAAGACTCAGGTCTTGGTTTCGGACTCGGGCGGATACTTCGAGTCTACTTGTCTCGCTTTTCCTATATTGATTTGGGAAAATGGGTGATCTGAAAAATAATTCTTGATTTTTGTAATATTGTTTATTTTGATTTTGAGAGACAGAATTGAGAAATAAGATTCGTAAATTTATCTAGAAGGGTTAAGCTGTAGTCGTAAGATGTTTAAGAGCTTATGTCAAAATCACACTTAGCTTTCGAGAACTTTTCGAAAACATATAGGAAACACATTAGGAAAAATTATAGTAAGATAATAATCTCCAAAGCAAATAAATTGTTATTTATTTGACTTTTGAGAGAGTAGTTTTTGAGGAATTTGAGATAAAATAAATTTATTTCTGAAAGTGAAAAACAGGTTTGTCCCGCTTTTTCCAAATACGAAATTATTTTGGAAAAAGCGAGACAAACAGACCCTTAATAGTTAATAAACCTTTGAGTGAGCCAGAACTAACTATTTCTATACAATGAAATCAAAGATTTTAATCCTGTATCCTGTTATCTACAGAACCAAAGAACGAATTTACCAGGTTATGTAACCTGCTGCTGAGTGATATATAACATTATTCCGAGAGTAGCGACGTTGTAGATTTATCGAGCAAGAAGTATACAATTGTTGCAATACGATGTATCTTAATACAATCTACAATAGAATTTCGCTGTGAATTCAATCATTATTCGGCAAGGTACAGTGGAATAACTTTCTTCGTGTAAAGTGAAAAAATAACTTAATCTCTCATGGTAAAAGCACAAATTGTGTCAAAAATGTCACAGAATCATACAACTATTTATAGATTATGAAGATATCAACTTAAAAGTAAAGATTTAACATTTGGAACTTGAACAAGGTAACACCTCCAATCATCATCCAAATCCCTTAAGGGAAAAGAATCTCGAATCTGAAATGCAAAAAAAGACACGACAGATCTCGATGCCCCAAGGGAGCATATAGTAATTTTTCTAGCCAAGAACAATTTAAGGAAAAAGAATTAGCATTTCTAGGGCACATCAATAAACAGATTTTGGACTAATGTAGAATATATTCCAATTTCAAGAACATAGAATAAGTGGCCAAAAGAGAATTCAGCCTATAACATCCAATTGGTATTAGTAATGCAACTTATATAGTACTTCTATACAAGTGCAATAATGATAAATGTCCTAGATAAAGTAACAACAGGGGAAAAAGCAAAACACAAATGGACAGCCATCAATCATACTGGGAAAGGGAAAAAAAGGTAACCCATATGATCACATGTCTTTGTAGCAACATGTATTTTGGTTCCTAATTCATTATTGGAATGTCCTTCAATAAAGCAACAAGGTAAAAGATCAAAAGTTACCCCCAATTTAGCTTACAAGATCTTCTAAAAGAACCAACAATATCTTACTTAACCAAGAATCTGCCCAAGCTCATCATAGGGTTATCAAACTTTACCCCTAAAGTAATGCAACTAAGTAAACTAGGGTAGGTAGATTGCTCAATTATTTCAAATTCATTGGATCATTTTACACATTCGAGAATCCCATCCCTTGTTCCACTTTGTCCGGAAGAGTAACTAGGACCAATTTAGTATTGTTTTCATGTTACAATTCATTCAACACTTTCTATCTCTTATTATTCTCAAAGGAGAAGCTATTCTCTTTCTTACCATCTAGCCGCAAATACAGCAAAACAACATGGAAGATACGGCCTCAGCGTAAAAAAATTCTGTAAGTACCAACAGATAAGGATTCCCATATAGGAAAAAAGAATATGTGCACCTAAGCTTCTTCCTTTTGCATAGTATCCAGCCATATAAAGATGATAGTTAGTTGTATATAATGTGTATCCAACCTGTCATCTAATCATCATACTCTATCAAACATTAGAAAATCAAGTTACAGCAATCAAAACAGGCAACATACTATATAAGAATAAATTTCATAAACAGATAATAAGCGAAATCGCAACACGATAACTTGGAAATGATACTGGAAAATAAAGTTCATTCCTTTTCGATGTTAAACATTATCATCATCATTAAATTCAAGATCGACTGACTGATTGATTGCTAGTGTACCCCAAACTAAGAATATAGCCTTAAAAACTCTACTTCCAACTCCTTTCTCCTACAACATCCATCCAATCCACATCCCTTAATCTAATAACGGCATACAAGTTGCACAATTCATTTCATCTAACAAGTAAGAAGATAATAAATTATAAAATCAAGAACATCATGAATAATCCCAAAATTAACTAATAACCATCATGCAGACGAAAAATGTGGCCTCGGAGGAGGTAACAATTGATGAGACTGATGCACCTGATTACTCCCACTCACATTACTCCCAGGTGGTGGTGGCGATGGCGACACATACTGCATAATGAAAGGATGCCTTAACAGCTTCCCAGCAGTCCACCTCTTAGCAGGATCTCTCTGTAAACAACAAGCAATAAAATCCCTAAACTCCCTGCTGGCTGTAGCTGGAGCCTCGGGTGGCTGTGACATACAAATCGCAATCATAAGACTAGCCCAATCACCCTGCCTCCCCACGGAAAACGGAAACTTTCCCAAGTAAAATTCAAGAATACTAACTCCCAAGCTCCATATATCCCCTGCGTAACCGTCATACTGTCCGTGATTGAGATCAGTATTAATTCTCTCAGGACTCATGTAAGCTATAGTCCCAACCGAAGAATTACAAGGGTCCATGGTTTGAGCCAAGACTCTGGACACCCCAAAATCAGCAATTTTCACATTTCTCTTTGAATTGATGAGTAGATTCGAGGGTTTGATGTCTCGGTGCACGATTTTTCGCTTGTGGAGGTAGTACAGCCCGGATAAAATCTGGCGGGCGAGATCAGATAAGGAGGGCTCATGGGGGATGTGTGTACCTTCTAATGAACCCTTATCCATGTATTCCAATAGGACTTGGATTTCTCCACTGTGATCGAATAGATTGTGACATTTCACAACGTTAGGGTTATCGACATCGCGAAGGATCTGGATTTCGCGACACATCTGAACGCGAACGGCGTCGTCGTGGTTTCCGTAGATTACTTTTAGGGCGTAGAATTTTCCGGTGGGGCGGTGGATGACTTTGTAGACCGTGCCTCCGGCGCCGCTTCCGATTCGGCTCACGCGGTCGAGTTCGGAGTATTGTAAGGGTTGGGCTTGGGCGGAGGGGGGAGCGGAGGTGGGGGGGAGAGGGAGGGGGACGGCGAGGGATGGGTCACGGTGGGGGAGGGGGAGAGTGAGGTCCGGACGGCGGCGTGGGCGATTGGAGGAGCGATTTGCGGCGGCGGCAGGTGGCGGCTGAAGAGGTCTCATGATTGATATTAAAAAAAATGAACAATATCAATTTGCCAAATGATGATTTCTTTTTAATATAATTAATTATTGTCTGGGGATGTTAAATTTATGGTTTAATAATAATTACGACAAAGGGGAAATGGGTTACGATTGATGAGGTAAAGAATGAAGCTCATGGTGGAGAAAAAATGGAGAAATGAATGAGAAGTTTCTTGGAATTAGAGATACGGTGGTGAAGAAGAAGGTGGAGTTGTGGGATTCGATTTTTGATATCTGAAAAAGAAATGTGAGAGGTAGCACAAATATATATACGAAGGTTAGGAGGGGGTGTGTTGATATTTGTACATCTATTTTTGTTAAACATTTCCACGTTCTTTTTCTTTTTTTTAACTACATATTGCTATGGATCGATTTTGACTCTATTTCGATTTGATCTTGTTTTAGAAATTTGTTTAGAAGTTCTCACATTTTTTCAAACACGAATTGAATTGATTATTGATAGAATTTAGATAGTAAATATTGATAGAATTCAATTCATGAGTTTTCAAAATTTGAGATCCGATTTAAATTTTGTTTTATTTGTTGGAGTTTCTAGATAAAAATAGGATGTTGTTGTAAATATATATAATTTTATAGAGTTTGAAAAATGATGTTGGATTATATTGCTTGTAATTATATTGTAGTGGTTGAAAATTTATTGAAATAAGTGATTGATATAATGATTTAGATTATTATAAATAATGAATTGTATATTTCAATAACTAGATTGACAGTATTGTTATTTTGTATAGTATATTACAGGATATTTACAATACCATAACAAAATATATTACATTATAATTGCGTTAGGGTATTTTGGTTACGCTTGATTGATGCAAAAAAACTAAAATAAAACCATATAATAATTAAATACCACAACATTAACTTAAAAGAAACAAAAGTTTTAGATATTGGCATAGTTTAATTACAAACACATTTCAAAATCCCCGTCATATAGTATATAGGGTGGGCGCGTCAGGTTCGGGTAATTCAACTTCGATCTGCCTATTTTAAAAAAATTCGAATGGGACGGGTATTTATGAGTTTGGATACCCGAACTTGAAAAATCTGTATTTTATTATGGAATACGGTACGTATTTGGAATTGATTTCTCTAATCTCGAATATTCGAACCCGCCTATATCTTTTTAATATTATATAATTTAAACACTTTATTTAACTATAACTACAAGATAATCTAGTTAATGAGTATTTAACACTATTTAATAAGATTTTTTTTACTGAAGTCTACTATTTTTGTTCAAATCCTACCACTCTAGTACATACATAACAATTTACGACTCTAGATAAATATTTAATATTTACTATAGATAGTATGGATTGATTTTTTTAATTGAGATATGCTTTAGAGTTGTTTTATGTAAATAATATGGACCCGCAATCTCGATCCATTTCATGTCGCAATAATTTAGGTACTTGAATTATTACGAGACGGGTTTGAAATTGAAAGTGTCAACCCTGAAATTTACTATACCCGTGTCTCCAATCCCGAATCCATCCCAAACCCGCCCGATGCCCACTTCTAAGTATATAGGTGTTATTCTTGATTCTATTAATGGGAGATTGACTCTCATTGTTGGAAGTCTTGGAACGTTATTGTTGTTATTTTTAACAAGAAACTTTAATGAAATAAATTTAATATAAATACGAGTTTGGTCAAGAACTTCAAATGAAGAAGAGAATAAACTAATAATTTTTTATGATAGGAAAAATTATGGGTGAAAATTTGTCATATCGTTTCATTTAAGTTTTTGTTCTATAAATTTAAAAAAAAAAAAAAATTTATTTCATAGAATATAATAAACTATATAGTTATATCAGTTCTGCCTTTTTTTTTTTAGTACTTTCATACATTTTAGAATTTTCTAAATATAAAAAAAAAATGTGTATAATTTCTTAAATTTTAAAGAAAAAAAATGGATTTCTCAAAATTTAATATTACATATACTCCATTTACATTTATAATAATAACATCACTCGTATGTTGGTCCAATTTTATTTTTTGGTTAAATAAAGGTTGACTTTAACTAGTGGTGAAAAAGAAATTTCATTAAAAAAATGGTTATGACTAATGACATCACATTTTGAGGTAATTTATAAGATAAAACTTAAAGCAGTTGTGTGTATGTAGTAAATTATCAATTAGTTTATTGGAGTTTGGCGCGCTAAATTGAGAAACCATTGCTTGGTTCCGATAATCCTTAGGCGATCATTATTGAACTAGTCATATTTTCTAACCATCTAATTAACAGCGAATTAATGGCATACTATGATTAAAAGAAAGAAAAAAACATTTTATATAGTCTGTTAAACTGTGATTTGATTAAATGTTCAAATAGAGATTAGTGTTTGCTAAATAATGGATATATATCATTATTAATTATGTTGTCCACTGGATTTAGGTGGTGTTTTCAATCACTTAATAAAAGTGATTCTTGGTTTCTGGGATTAAAAAAGCAGTTTAAATGTGTTTGCAAAACAAACTTATGATTTTGCTTCTCTAAAAACAAGCTGAAAGTACACCAAAAGCAAAAGTAGCCCGTGACCTGCTTCTGGCTTGTGATACCATTTTGGTAATTATTTAAAAGCTGATTCTGACCTTTTTACCCATAAATACTACGGAGTATTTTTTTTTGCTTTTACCCATTTTTTCTCTTGTTATGCAAACACTATTAGCTTCTATTATACACTACTTCTAACTTTTTTTATAGATTCTTCAAGTTAAGTAAAAGTAGAATCAATTTAAAACACCACCTTAGTAAAACAAATTGTCCTTTTGAGTCGATCTTTTCCAGATCAGGTTGGCCCTATCGAACTTCAGGTTCAAGAAAGTTCGATTTGAATCTGGCTTGGTTTGTAATTATAGAAAGAAAAAAATTTGAACAAAAAAGGATAAAAGAATTGTAAAAAGGGAAAAAAAAAAGGAAAAAAACTTATGGTTGTTGCAAAGTATACATATTAATATTTCGCTATATTTATTTGAAGTACTACCTAAATTCCATTTACCGAATAGATACATAATACATTATTATAATTCACAATTTATTTAATTACAATTCGAGTGCACCCACACATTATATAATTGGGCAACAACATAACGAACTGAAATCACATATTACGTATGAAATTATGAATGCGACTGAATGACACTAACAAAAAGTCGTAAGTTTAATTGATAATATGACAGGTAGAAATGCATCAAATTAAGTTAAAAATCCATAAATTAATTGAAGGTAAGAAAGTTTCTAAATATGCCATGGATTTGCGAATTGTGTCTTTTCTGGAAAAGACAGCAGGAGGCCACTCTGCACAAAGAACAGGGTAATTTGTGGGGGTTTTCACGTTTACACCCGAATTGGGGAAATTAAAATTAACTCTACATTTTGCATCCCACATTATTTTTCCAAAATCAATGAAAAAATAATTTTCTCTCCAGAATAATAGTCACGTAATATAAACATGTAAGATTTAATTTTATTGAAGAATGAAAATTGCCTTACCTATTTTGTCTCTGACTTTGTTGAAGTGGTGTAAATTGTTGGACTATTCTTAATTTTAGGATGTTAGGTGCTATTTTTGAGTTTTGAGGGTGTAAAGTATTTTTTCATATTTTAAGGATGTAAAGTGTAAATAACCCGTAATTTGTAGTAACATACGTTCCAATTTGTTTTTACATCATTATCTGTATTATAAGTCAAATTTTTTATTTTTTGTTTTTAAAGTGAATTACTATGTTGAATTATTTACGTTTATAATGTTTAAACTCGTTAGGTATTAATACATGTAGTTTTATACTGTATAATTTTATTATGTTATTACTGAAATAAATAAAGTAGATTATTATTTACGATTTTTCAAAATTTGCACGAGTTAACGGATTAACCGCAGCTAAATAAAAATATTATATTATGGGACTGAGAGATTACTAGTTACCATGTAAAGTTTTATTAGCTCTTATGTGTTAATCAAGGACATGCAACACAAGGACCATCTATGCACCAACAATTGCAAAAATCCAATGTTGCTACTATGATGCATGTCGTTGAGAAGAATGGAGGAAAGAAGAAAAAAAAGAAATGATGTAATTTTGAGCTTACAAGTATTTTGAACTTTTTGGTTTTGATGTAATTTTGAGATTACATGTAACTACTTTTGAACAAAATGTTGAACTTAATTGCAGCTGATTTTGTCATCGTTATTCGATAATTTGAGATTTTTTTTTTAATTGTCGAAGATTGATTCTTGTTCAATATTTGCCTTGGTGCAATGTGATAAAGTGCCTTTCAATATTATCATGAGTCTAAATTACTTCTAAGTTAATGTAATTTTCGTTTGAAATGGGTACGTGGGAAAAAATCACAATTTGGACCAAATAGGACTAAACTGCTAAAATAATTTAATTATAGGACTTTTTTGCCAACCCAAAAAGTTAAAGGACTTTTTTGCTAGTGATCGTTAGTTATGGAACCATTTTTTGCTATTTTTCCATGTCAGCAAGGGGTTTTTACTTTCCAGGTCAGCAAAAGGGCGTGACTTGGCAAATACGTTGGCAGTTCGGGCTAAAATAGGACTAATTTGCCAAAATATTATAGTTACATGATGTTTTTGCTAGCCCGAAAAGTTACAGGACTTTTTTGCCAGCGAGCAATAGTTACGGGACCAATTTTGCAATTTCCCCTTAAGTTTCCTTTAATTACAATTTTCAACCTTGCATATCTACATCCACTTGATCTTTAATTGCTATCTCCTCATTGGAAAATATTGAACCTTTTTTTTTGTCTCTGTGTGTACAACTCATAAGAGTACTTCAATCTTTTTTTTGCTATTAAGAGTACTTCAATATGGATACATGAATAATGGGTTTTCTTCAGAAATTGTTCTCTCTTGGATGAATAAAAGAAATCACATAATTATATTATTTGTATTACATACAGGAGTATAAAAATATATTGCACGTATAAATGACCAATGACGTCGTATCTTTTCATTCTGATTTATTTTAATTTTTTGTGCACAAAACAACGTATTTATAACTATTTTTCGAGGGTAAATGCAAAATACTCCCGTGTTATGCTAAACCTGCAAGAAATTACCCTGTGAAATTTTTATTGCGCCAAATTTTCTAGTATTTTCAAAAACCCTGCAAAAAACACCAAATTTGTAAAAAATAGGTCGTTTTAGATCAACATTTTTCAAGAAATTATTTTAAAAATATATCACATGAAGTTGTAGGGACCAACTTGAAGTGTTTTAAAAATTATTTCTTGAAATATGTCGATTCAAAACGACCTATTTTTTTTTACAAATTGGGTGTTTTTTTTCAAGATTTTTAAAAACAGAAAGAAATTTGATGCAATAAAAATTTCACAGGGTAGCTTTTTGCTGGTTTAACATAAACAAGGGAATATCTTGCATTTTCCCCCTATTTTTTGTTTAAATATGTGTTCCACTTATTTTTCATTCTTCTTTAATTTAAGCAGCTCAATTTTGGTCTAGCAAAAATGATGGGCCCACAAGACTGTAGACATTTAAATTTTATGCCGAAAAATAAATTTGAACTCATATTGGAAATTAAATTAAATTCGCTATTTCTGGACTTTTGCTAAATTAAATTTCAAAATAAATAGTTAATTTGATTAAATTTCACATACATTTTATTGACCAATAAAATAGTGACAAATGTCAAATTGAAGTGTCTAAACCAATCAAATAATGGTTTGACTTTTCATAGAAAGAGCCAATTAAATCATGCCAAGTGTTCAAGATGATGTGTCAAGACCAATCAAAAGAAGACATATCTCCTACAAGCGATAGACATTTAAAAGAGTTCATATCTCTTTTACAAAGATAGTTATATAGGTCTTCTACTACTGATAGCCAATCAAATTACACCATTCAATTAACTAATTCTACCTGGACTCTTCTTCCTACCACTATAAATAGGGGTCCTCTCTTAGAAGAAAAACACACATTTCTGAAGGAGCACAAGTTGAAGGAGCAAATTCTCTCCACGAGGCGTTCTTCAAAACCTTTTTCATTAACTCAAGATATTCTTCAAAGATCAAAGGAAAATCCGGCGTTTGATTCGAGAACAAGCTAAGAAGCCCTCGTTTAAACGTTATTGGAGATCTACGACGATCCCAAGAAGATCAAATTCTCCTAAATTCAAGAAATCCACGACGAAGTTCAAGACGTTCGTCGAAGAAATTCAAATCATTTCACGTTTGATCCAGGATTAAGCAAATTTGCCCCTGGATTAACGTTATTCAAGCATAAATTCATTTTCGAGAAGATCAAATCAACGTTCTTCAAGATCAAGTGCAAGAAACATTTAATCTTCCTTAAGATTAGAATCAGGGGAATTATAGAGATTGTAACCACTTTATTTAAATCAATAAATTTTAATTTGTACAATTATTTCTCGTTTAATTTATTTTAGACTTGAAATTTTGTTGCTACAAATTTCTGGCACGCCCAGTGGGACAATCTCTACCTTTCATCTCTTTTCTTCATCAAATACAACGGTGGCTATGGCGATAAAGGCTACAACCATGAAGGAACAACTTGCGACATTGACTAACGCCATTGACAAGCTCACGAAGCACATTCAAGAGCAAGACACGAAGCTAGATGAGCTTTTGAACAAAATGGACAATGTCGATGCCAACCACATGGAGGAAAAGCAATTCGAGGATCTTGAAGAGAGCGATACATCTACAAAGCAACTATTGAGCAATGGAGGCCATACCGAGACGAATCACCTTATGGAAAAACTGCCCGAGGAGTTTGATGACAATAAGACACTCATAAAGCAACAATCGGATTCAAATAATAAATCTTCAACCAATAAGATTCAAATCTCATATGATGGCATGATTCAAACTGCTCAACTGAAGGAGTTCATTTTGGAAGCCATCAAAAGCAAAGGAAGTTCGGCGTCTTGCCTCACATATTCCAAGCCATACACTCGAAGGATTGAAAATCTGGAGATGCCAATTGGCTATCAACCACCAAAATTCCAGCAATTTGATGGGAAGGGCAATCCAAAACAACATGTGGCGCATTTTGTCGAGACGTGCAATGATGCTGGGACGTATGGAGATCAACTTGTCAAACAATTCGTACGTTCGTTAAAAGACAATGCATTTGACTGGTATTCTGACTTGGGGGCAAATTCCATTGATAATTGGGACCAACTAGAGCAAGAGTTTATTAATCGCTTCTACAGCACCCGAAGGACAGTTCGATTACCCGAACTCATTAACACTCGTCAGAGGAAAGAGGAGTATGTCATTGACTACATTAACCGTTGGAGAAATTTAAGTCTCAACTGCAAAGATCGATTGTCGGAAATTTCATCCGTCGAGATGTGCATCCAAGGAATGCATTGGAGTCTTCGTTACATTCTTCAAGGAATAAAACCGATAACTTTCGATGATCTGGCCACTCGAGCATACAATATGGAATTGAGCATGAGTGCAATTGGAAATGATGTTAAAGATGAATTAGAAACCAAAGAAGGGGGCAAATCTTTTAATGAAGCTCCAATTGAAGAATATATGATATAAATGTCACGCTCCTAGATACGAGCTTAAACTATCTAAGATCTTCAAATCAAGATCTTTTGAGTCACTCCTTGACACGAGTATAAACTGTTTACAAGTCAAAATTCATCACTCCTTGACACGAGTATAAACTGTTTACAAGTCAAAATTCATCACTCCTTGACACGAGTATAAACTGTTTACAAGTCAAAATTCGTCACTCCTTGACACGAGTATAAACTGTTTACAAGTCAAAATTCATTACTCTTTAAAACGAGTATAAACTGTTTACACATCTCAAATCAAAGCCTCCAGTAGATGAGATGAAAAGATCTACAAATTTCAAATTTAGTCTCAAATCAAAGCCTCCAATATATGAGACGAAAAAGTCTACAAATTTCAAATCAAAGCCTCCAATAGACGAGACGAAAAAGTCTACAAATTTCAAGTCAACTTATCCTGGACATGAGAAAAAAAAACATCTACCAAATTTCAAAATGCAAAAAGCTCCATGACGCACGAGCCTAAACTGCATGTTACTCCTGGCCCACATGAGTATAAAATGTGTACGAAAAAAAAAATCCTCAATTTTGAACTACGTTTTGACTTGATTCCTTTATGGATACGTAGGCAGCTTAGTAATTTTCTAAGTTCAGTCATACAAAAAAAAAAAAAAATCTCTTCATTTTGAACTACATGATGATTTAATTTCTTTTGGGATATGTAGGCAGCTAAAGTTAATTTTATGCTCAATCAAATTCCTTAAAAGAAAAAGGAAATGTAGCTTTCAAACTTTGGAAGGACGTGAAGAAAGGTCGAGACTTATCTACTCAAAGCAAAAATATTTCGTAAATAAGTCACGAGGGGGCAATTTGTAGACATTTAAATTTTATGCCGAAAAATAAATTTGAACTCATATTGGAAATTAAATTAAATTCGCTATTTCTGGACTTTTGCTAAATTAAATTCCAAAATAAATAGTTAATTTGATTAAATTTCACATACATTTTATTGACCAATAAAATAGTGACAAATGTCAAATTGAAGTGTCTAAACCAATCAAATAATGGTTTGACTTTTCATAGAAAGAGCCAATTAAATCATGCCAAGTGTTCAAGATGATGTGTCAAGACCAATCAAAAGAAGACATATCTCCTACAAGCGATAGACATTTAAAAGAGTTCATATCTCTTTTACAAAGATAGTTATATAGGTCTTCTACTACTGATAGCCAATCAAATTACACCATTCAATTAACTAATTCTACCTGGACTCTTCTTCCTACCACTATAAATAGGGGTCCTCTCTTAGAAGAAAAACACACATTTCTGAAGGAGCACAAGTTGAAGGAGCAAATTCTCTCTACGAGGCGTTCTTCAAAACCTTTTTCATTAACTCAAGATATTCTTCAAAGATCAAAGGAAAATCCGGCGTTTGATTCGAGAACAAGCTAAGAAGCCCTCGTTTAAACGTTATTGGAGATCTACGACGATCCCAAGAAGATCAAATTCTCCTAAATTCAAGAAATCCACGACGAAGTTCAAGACGTTCGTCGAAGAAATTCAAATCATTTCACGTTTGATCCAGGATTAAGCAAATTTGCCCCTGGATTAACGTTATTCAAGCATAAATTCATTTTCGAGAAGATCAAATCAACGTTCTTCAAGATCAAGTGCAAGAAACATTTAATCTTCCTTAAGATTAGAATCAGGGGAATTATAGAGATTGTAACCACTTTATTTAAATCAATAAATTTTAATTTGTACAATTATTTCTCGTTTAATTTATTTTAGACTTGAAATTTTGTTGCTACAAATTTCTGGCACGCCCAGTGGGACAATCTCTACCTTTCATCTCTTTTCTTCATCAAATACAACGGTGGCTATGGCGATAAAGGCTACAACCATGAAGGAACAACTTGCGACATTGACTAACGCCATTGACAAGCTCACGAAGCACATTCAAGAGCAAGACACGAAGCTAGATGAGCTTTTGAACAAAATGGACAATGTCGATGCCAACCACATGGAGGAAAAGCAATTCGAGGATCTTGAAGAGAGCGATACATCTACAAAGCAACTATTGAGCAATGGAGGCCATACCGAGACGAATCACCTTATGGAAAAACTGCCCGAGGAGTTTGATGACAATAAGACACTCATAAAGCAACAATCGGATTCAAATAATAAATCTTCAACCAATAAGATTCAAATCTCATCTGATGGCATGATTCAAACTGCTCAACTGAAGGAGTTCATTTTGGAAGCCATCAAAAGCAAAGGAAGTTCGGCGTCTTGCCTCACATATTCCAAGCCATACACTCGAAGGATTGAAAATCTGGAGATGCCAATTGGCTATCAACCACCAAAATTCCAGCAATTTGATGGGAAGGGCAATCCAAAACAACATGTGGCGCATTTTGTCGAGACGTGCAATGATGCTGGGACGTATGGAGATCAACTTGTCAAACAATTCGTACGTTCGTTAAAAGACAATGCATTTGACTGGTATTCTGACTTGGGGGCAAATTCCATTGATAATTGGGACCAACTAGAGCAAGAGTTTATTAATCGCTTCTACAGCACCCGAAGGACAGTTCGATTACCCGAACTCATTAACACTCGTCAGAGGAAAGAGGAGTATGTCATTGACTACATTAACCGTTGGAGAAATTTAAGTCTCAACTGCAAAGATCGATTGTCGGAAATTTCATCCGTCGAGATGTGCATCCAAGGAATGCATTGGAGTCTTCGTTACATTCTTCAAGGAATAAAACCGATAACTTTCGATGATCTGGCCACTCGAGCATACAATATGGAATTGAGCATGAGTGCAATTGGAAATGATGTTAAAGATGAATTAGAAACCAAAGAAGGGGGCAAATCTTTTAATGAAGCTCCAATTGAAGAATATATGATATAAATGTCACACTCCTAGATACGAGCTTAAACTATCTAAGATCTTCAAATCAAGATCTTTTGAGTCACTCCTTGACACGAGTATAAACTGTTTACAAGTCAAAATTCATCACTCCTTGACACGAGTATAAACTGTTTACAAGTCAAAATTCATCACTCCTTGACACGAGTATAAACTGTTTACAAGTCAAAATTCGTCACTCCTTGACACGAGTATAAACTGTTTACAAGTCAAAATTCATTACTCTTTAAAACGAGTATAAACTGTTTACACATCTCAAATCAAAGCCTCCAGTAGATGAGATGAAAAGATCTACAAATTTCAAATTTAGTCTCAAATCAAAGCCTCCAATATATGAGACGAAAAAGTCTACAAATTTCAAATCAAAGCCTCCAATAGACGAGACGAAAAAGTCTACAAATTTCAAGTCAACTTATCCTGGACATGAGAAAAAAAAACATCTACCAAATTTCAAAATGCAAAAAGCTCCATGACGCACGAGCCTAAACTGCATGTTACTCCTGGCCCACATGAGTATAAAATGTGTACGAAAAAAAAAATCCTCAATTTTGAACTACGTTTTGACTTGATTCCTTTATGGATACGTAGGCAGCTTAGTAATTTTCTAAGTTCAGTCATACAAAAAAAAAAAAAAAATCTCTTCATTTTGAACTACATGATGATTTAATTTCTTTTGGGATATGTAGGCAGCTAAAGTTAATTTTATGCTCAATCAAATTCCTTAAAAGAAAAAGGAAATGTAGCTTTCAAACTTTGGAAGGACGTGAAGAAAGGTCGAGACTTATCTACTCAAAGCAAAAATATTTCGTAAATAAGTCACGAGGGGGCAATTTGTAGACATTTAAATTTTATGCCGAAAAATAAATTTGAACTCATATTGGAAATTAAATTAAATTCGCTATTTCTGGACTTTTGCTAAATTAAATTCCAAAATAAATAGTTAATTTGATTAAATTTCACATACATTTTATTGACCAATAAAATAGTGACAAATGTCAAATTGAAGTGTCTAAACCAATCAAATAATGGTTTGACTTTTCATAGAAAGAGCCAATTAAATCATGCCAAGTGTTCAAGATGATGTGTCAAGACCAATCAAAAGAAGACATATCTCCTACAAGCGATAGACATTTAAAAGAGTTCATATCTCTTTTACAAAGATAGTTATATAGGTCTTCTACTACTGATAGCCAATCAAATTACACCATTCAATTAACTAATTCTACCTGGACTCTTCTTCCTACCACTATAAATAGGGGTCCTCTCTTAGAAGAAAAACACACATTTCTGAAGGAGCACAAGTTGAAGGAGCAAATTCTCTCTACGAGGCGTTCTTCAAAACCTTTTTCATTAACTCAAGATATTCTTCAAAGATCAAAGGAAAATCCGGCGTTTGATTCGAGAACAAGCTAAGAAGCCCTCGTTTAAACGTTATTGGAGATCTACGACGATCCCAAGAAGATCAAATTCTCCTAAATTCAAGAAATCCACGACGAAGTTCAAGACGTTCGTCGAAGAAATTCAAATCATTTCACGTTTGATCCAGGATTAAGCAAATTTGCCCCTGGATTAACGTTATTCAAGCATAAATTCATTTTCGAGAAGATCAAATCAACGTTCTTCAAGATCAAGTGCAAGAAACATTTAATCTTCCTTAAGATTAGAATCAGGGGAATTATAGAGATTGTAACCACTTTATTTAAATCAATAAATTTTAATTTGTACAATTATTTCTCGTTTAATTTATTTTAGACTTGAAATTTTGTTGCTACAAATTTCTGGCACGCCCAGTGGGACAATCTCTACCTTTCATCTCTTTTCTTCATCAAATACAACGGTGGCTATGGCGATAAAGGCTACAACCATGAAGGAACAACTTGCGACATTGACTAACGCCATTGACAAGCTCACGAAGCACATTCAAGAGCAAGACACGAAGCTAGATGAGCTTTTGAACAAAATGGACAATGTCGATGCCAACCACATGGAGGAAAAGCAATTCGAGGATCTTGAAGAGAGCGATACATCTACAAAGCAACTATTGAGCAATGGAGGCCATACCGAGACGAATCACCTTATGGAAAAACTGCCCGAGGAGTTTGATGACAATAAGACACTCATAAAGCAACAATCGGATTCAAATAATAAATCTTCAACCAATAAGATTCAAATCTCATCTGATGGCATGATTCAAACTGCTCAACTGAAGGAGTTCATTTTGGAAGCCATCAAAAGCAAAGGAAGTTCGGCGTCTTGCCTCACATATTCCAAGCCATACACTCGAAGGATTGAAAATCTGGAGATGCCAATTGGCTATCAACCACCAAAATTCCAGCAATTTGATGGGAAGGGCAATCCAAAACAACATGTGGCGCATTTTGTCGAGACGTGCAATGATGCTGGGACGTATGGAGATCAACTTGTCAAACAATTCGTACGTTCGTTAAAAGACAATGCATTTGACTGGTATTCTGACTTGGGGGCAAATTCCATTGATAATTGGGACCAACTAGAGCAAGAGTTTATTAATCGCTTCTACAGCACCCGAAGGACAGTTCGATTACCCGAACTCATTAACACTCGTCAGAGGAAAGAGGAGTATGTCATTGACTACATTAACCGTTGGAGAAATTTAAGTCTCAACTGCAAAGATCGATTGTCGGAAATTTCATCCGTCGAGATGTGCATCCAAGGAATGCATTGGAGTCTTCGTTACATTCTTCAAGGAATAAAACCGATAACTTTCGATGATCTGGCCACTCGAGCATACAATATGGAATTGAGCATGAGTGCAATTGGAAATGATGTTAAAGATGAATTAGAAACCAAAGAAGGGGGCAAATCTTTTAATGAAGCTCCAATTGAAGAATATATGATATAAATGTCACGCTCCTAGATACGAGCTTAAACTATCTAAGATCTTCAAATCAAGATCTTTTGAGTCACTCCTTGACACGAGTATAAACTGTTTACAAGTCAAAATTCATCACTCCTTGACACGAGTATAAACTGTTTACAAGTCAAAATTCATCACTCCTTGACACGAGTATAAACTGTTTACAAGTCAAAATTCGTCACTCCTTGACACGAGTATAAACTGTTTACAAGTCAAAATTCATTACTCTTTAAAACGAGTATAAACTGTTTACACATCTCAAATCAAAGCCTCCAGTAGATGAGATGAAAAGATCTACAAATTTCAAATTTAGTCTCAAATCAAAGCCTCCAATATATGAGACGAAAAAGTCTACAAATTTCAAATCAAAGCCTCCAATAGACGAGACGAAAAAGTCTACAAATTTCAAGTCAACTTATCCTGGACATGAGAAAAAAAAACATCTACCAAATTTCAAAATGCAAAAAGCTCCATGACGCACGAGCCTAAACTGCATGTTACTCCTGGCCCACATGAGTATAAAATGTGTACGAAAAAAAAAATCCTCAATTTTGAACTACGTTTTGACTTGATTCCTTTATGGATACGTAGGCAGCTTAGTAATTTTCTAAGTTCAGTCATACAAAAAAAAAAAAAAAATCTCTTCATTTTGAACTACATGATGATTTAATTTCTTTTGGGATATGTAGGCAGCTAAAGTTAATTTTATGCTCAATCAAATTCCTTAAAAGAAAAAGGAAATGTAGCTTTCAAACTTTGGAAGGACGTGAAGAAAGGTCGAGACTTATCTACTCAAAGCAAAAATATTTCGTAAATAAGTCACGAGGGGGCAATTTGTAGACATTTAAATTTTATGCCGAAAAATAAATTTGAACTCATATTGGAAATTAAATTAAATTCGCTATTTCTGGACTTTTGCTAAATTAAATTCCAAAATAAATAGTTAATTTGATTAAATTTCACATACATTTTATTGACCAATAAAATAGTGACAAATGTCAAATTGAAGTGTCTAAACCAATCAAATAATGGTTTGACTTTTCATAGAAAGAGCCAATTAAATCATGCCAAGTGTTCAAGATGATGTGTCAAGACCAATCAAAAGAAGACATATCTCCTACAAGCGATAGACATTTAAAAGAGTTCATATCTCTTTTACAAAGATAGTTATATAGGTCTTCTACTACTGATAGCCAATCAAATTACACCATTCAATTAACTAATTCTACCTGGACTCTTCTTCCTACCACTATAAATAGGGGTCCTCTCTTAGAAGAAAAACACACATTTCTGAAGGAGCACAAGTTGAAGGAGCAAATTCTCTCTACGAGGCGTTCTTCAAAACCTTTTTCATTAACTCAAGATATTCTTCAAAGATCAAAGGAAAATCCGGCGTTTGATTCGAGAACAAGCTAAGAAGCCCTCGTTTAAACGTTATTGGAGATCTACGACGATCCCAAGAAGATCAAATTCTCCTAAATTCAAGAAATCCACGACGAAGTTCAAGACGTTCGTCGAAGAAATTCAAATCATTTCACGTTTGATCCAGGATTAAGCAAATGTGCCCCTGGATTAACGTTATTCAAGCATAAATTCATTTTCGAGAAGATCAAATCAACGTTCTTCAAGATCAAGTGCAAGAAACATTTAATCTTCCTTAAGATTAGAATCAGGGGAATTATAGAGATTGTAACCACTTTATTTAAATCAATAAATTTTAATTTGTACAATTATTTCTCGTTTAATTTATTTTAGACTTGAAATTTTGTTGCTACAAAGACTTCTCAATTAATTTTGACTGCTCAAATTTATGGCGTAAAAAAATATAATTACTTTCCTTCCATATGAAAAATTATTAAACTCGGAGATATGTGCACAGTTTACCTATTAATTGGACTTCTTTTATGAAAGACAATAAAATAACATATGCGAGCCAGGTAAAACGATTGCTTGTGGAAGTTTATTATTTGTAAAAATAGACTCAAACACCCAACTCGGTGTATGTTAATGATGTTCTATGTCCAAACAAATCATATTTAACTAGTTGGATGATTATTTAGTAATCTAACATTAATAAATTCTCATAAGATGAATTGGAAAATTTATTTTAGACTGTGATATAATTAATTAGATTTAAATGTTTGGCAATACTCAATTATAAAAACAATAATTCAAATTTAAAAGTTCATATAATTGATGACATATGATCTTATAACGATTTTCATATTTTATCGAATCCTCTATAATTTGTGTTAATGGACCGCGCGCTAATTAAAATACAAGTGATGACAATTTTTCTTTTGAAGGTAATATTTCACATGCAAAATCATATATAACATTAATTCACCAATTTTTCTTTTGAAGGCAATATTTCACATGCAAAATCATATATACCATTAATATTTATCATTATTTTCTTTTATATATTAGTCATTCAATATGGTATCAGAGCTCAGGTCAAAATGATGTCATGTGTTCGAATCCCTCGGCCATCCATTTCTAAATTCCACGTGTTAAGGCTTGAGTAAATGAATACCGCCTACACGTGAGGGGACGTGTTAAGTGATATATATTAAATGATTCTTCTCTCTAACAGCTTAAGTTTTAGATGAGTTGGTCATTCAATAATTTTGAGAGGTTACAATCAATTACTACCTAGTGAATACTTGTAAGATAGACTATTAAGATGAATGCCGTATATTATCATTTATTTTTGAGGATGATAGGATAGCAATCATATTATAGCCTAAATTAGCTTTTAATAAGTTCGTAAAAAGAAAAGTAGGAAAAGGATAGGGTTGACTTTAGCACAAAAATTTATCTCCAAACAAATCAAGAGAGTAACAATCATAATAAGATTATAAGACAATATAAAACATCACTTTCTCAGAGATAAATCATTTGGATACCTTCCATTATAAATATGATGAAAAGTGATATTTTAAGAGCAAGAAATGTTGTTGTCAGAATAATTTTAAAAAAATTTCAGACTTACTCTTAATGGTCGAACATATTAATTACATAACCAACAAATGTTGTTGTCAGAACAATTTTATAAAAATTCACGACTTACCATTAATGGTCAAACATATTAATTACATAGCCAATAATTATTGAAAATGTTCTCTTTCTTTATAAATATATCTGTTTATTTTTTTTTACTTTTCAATACTTACCATAATCATCATACAATTATGAAATTCATTTTCTTCTATCTCTTCATTTACAATTCTCTTTCTATTGGAAGACACAATTCAGCAGAATATTGAAGATAAAAAGGAAGGAAATGAAGAATTGAAATAAAGAAGAAAATCCCCAATTCATTCAATTTACTTATTTAGGGATTTAATGTGTGTTAATTAGTTAGTCCGGTTCTATTTATTAACCGGTTCATTATATATATAATTATGTATCTATAAAATGAACCGGTTAATAAATAGAACCGGACTAACTAATTAACACACATTAAATCCCTAAATCGAATGAATTGGGGATTTTCTTCTTTATTTCAATTCTTCATTTCCTTCCTTTTTATCTTCAATATTCTGCTTAATTGTGTCTTCCAATACTTTCGTGAACAAACTGAAAGAGCAAAATGAATGAGAAAAAAGTTATGCACGTTCATGTCATTTCTTAATTATTATATATGCCAATTTGTCATTTTCAAAAAAAAAAAATGTCTATTTGTCTCTATATCCATTAGTTTTTCATGTGTAACAAATTAAATTACATTTGTGGTATGAGATATTGATCTGGATCATCGATCAAATTTCATTTCTAGATATGTTTCGATCAGCCAAATATTGAAAAAAAAATTGAAAAAAATCGTAAACTTTAAAAAATACAAATTTAATTAAAAAAATAAGAGAGTAAAAAAATACAAACAAAGAGTTTTAAAATTAAAGTCTATTTTTCGTTTCAATTTATACAAATACCTTCACAAGCCAAACACCTGCCATTTTTTTCCTCTCCGGAAACATACAGTTACTTATTACCAAATACCTGCCATTTTTTTCCTCTCCGGAAACATACAGTTACTTATTAATTAATTTAATTTAAAGGATTAATCAAATTAAATTTGATTTGATGAAGAAGACATAAAGAATTGGCTCTAACTAGTGATCTCTTGCCTAAAGTTCAAATTACCTGTACGATTTGAAGTGTTTAACAAGATGGCAATTCCATAAGGGGCCCAATGGGCCTCTGTGCTGAGTGGGCTAATCTTCGGCCCAACTGACAATCTGCAGATCTAAATGGTATGGTCTATTTTTATAGGAATTTTGTTGAAATAAGAGTAGAATAGCCTAAACCTAAAATTGTTTGGTTGAGTTTTGTCCAACAAAATAATTATCATGCTTACATTTGTTATGTTACGATATGAATTACGACGAATAAAATAAGTGGTCCCAAATCTATAAAGGAAATGGAAAATAAAGAATGAAAGAGATCAAACCAAAGATTTTGAAGCATATATTCATGTACTTGCATATGTGCTGATATAGGCCCACAAAGAAGAAAATTAGAAGAAATTGGGCATGAAGACAAAATTTTAAATAAGTTTTTTTTTTTAAAAAAAAAAAACTGCAAAATGAATTTTAAAATATAACTATTCTTATTTGATTTTTCTTTAACATGATGGCGGATGAGAAAACAATTATTTTTATTTTATAATCTTGTTTTGAAAACGAAAAAAGAAGGATCTTTATCTAGTAGGGTATATTGCTCAAATGCAAGCTAATGTTTATTTGTAGGAGTATTAATGTAGCGGATATTCGTTTAACAAAATAAGTCGAAGGCAGGGCCGACCCTAAGCGTAGGCCGCACATGCGGTCGCTTAGGCCCATCGATGAACGAGGGCCTCCAATAACAAAATATTTTAAAATATATGCATATACATTAATATGTATGTAATAAATATATAAATAGTGCATGTGGCATAGATGGTAAAGCTCTTGATGAGTGTGCGTGAAGCCAATGTTTGAATCTTTGCATATTCAAATTGCCTCTAATTTTTGTTATTTTTGCTTTTGGAGCTAAGATTTTAGTATAGAAAGCCCAAATGCATAGCTAAAGAAATCAGGCCCAACATATTCACAACTAAATCAACGGAACCCCATAATTGAAGATAGATATTGTCTAAATCAAAAAGTAAGAAAATGAATCTTTATATTGCAATTATAAAATTTTGGAGTTGTGAGTCATCTGATCAAGAGATCCATATGTATATATCAATTATCAAAACAAAAATTATTCGACTTCATGATGTTAAAATCTATTGATGATGATATTTTAAGTATACAAAATTGAATATTATTTGAATGACACTTATGAATAGATGAGATTGACTTAATTATCTGAGTTGAGAGTCTTGAGATATATTTTACCAAAAGAACTAAAAAACTTGAATTATTTGCAAAATATATAATATTGGTTTCTCAAATAGATGGATTGCTTATAGAATATTGTTAAGTATTCTTGTTAAAGTTGCAGTTGTAGAGATAATATTTTCGAAGCTATAGTTGATTAAGTCTTACTTCTGATCAACCATTGTCACAAAATAAATCGAATCGGTTAGCCATATTGTTAATTGAAAAATATTTGTTATGCAAGTGTAATTAGTGATTTTGCTTTAAAAAATTATAGTAGAAGAATATTTTTAAGTATTTTACTAAGAGTTTATGTGTTTATGTCTCATTCACATATGTTATCATTTTCTTATTAAAAAAAATGTGTCTCATATTACTAATATTTTTTACAAAGCGAGATTATATTTTATTCATATTATTATTGTTTCTTTTTTTTTTAAATTAATAGTTTTCTTTTTACAAAAAATTGTATTAGTTATTAATATAATTTAGTTGCACATGTTTGTGTCGATTTTTTTACCCCTTTCCATTCTTGATATTGTAAACTCCGAGTTACATCATTAGTGAAATTTCATGGTTCCTCACAAAAAAAAAAAAAAAAAAAAACTTAAGGGCCACAATTTTAAAATTGGCTTAAGGCCACCAAAAACTCTGGGCCGGTTCTGGTTGAGGGCTACATTGCACATATACGGACTCGACACGATTCGGATTCGGCGACTCATTTTCGCAAAAAATTTTAAAATACGACACGGCATGGATACGTATATTTTAATAAAATAAATTTATATAGTTATATATTAGCATCAAAGTCATTGAATAGCCAGACCCAATTTCGTCATTACATCTCATCCCATATTTTCTCTATATATATAAAACATACTCATTCCCCCTTCTCACCAATAATTCAATTATATCAAATGGGATTTCCGGTTGTGTACACGGACTTATTTCTTCTCAAATTACTATTTCACTTCTTAACATTTCTCGATAGAATAAAACATAATTGCACAAAATGGTAGAGAGAAAGAGTCGAAGAAGAATAACTTACCTTTGAATTGGTATTTGGAAGAGAGAAAATTCTTGAACTATGGTCTAGGGTTCATGTTAAAATTAGGGATTCGTCCTTAATTTGAGGTTTGTCGATTCAGAATTAGTGAATTACTTTATTTACTTACTATTAGAATGTGGGTCGACGTGGTCTGAGGAGTAAATGAGTAATACGTAGAAGAAGGAGGGGGTTTGTAGATTTAGATTGCAGAATTAGTCATGGTCTGGGTATTGGAAGTAATGCATAGAAAAAGAAGGGAAGTATGGAAGAGAACTGTAGAAGCATTTCAAATTTTTAATATTTAAGTTTGGAATTTGTATTCTCAATCCAATATTTTGTCAAAAATTGCATAAAGCCCCCACTGAGTCCTTGACCGTGTCGACTCAGCAGTTGACTGAGTCGGATTCAAGTATTCGAATTTATTTTTATTTTATTTTCTCGGACTCGTCATGTGACCAGTCCGACGTTATCCCAACCGTATCGCACGCGTATCCGAGTCTCCAGTGAGTCCGACTTTACATCTTGTTATTTTTTGAAGTATCCGTGCTTCATACGTTGATGATTAAGGAAATTAGAGATACTTTATCCGCAAACGAGACACCTATTGAGATATTTTGTGATGAAGGATACTCGTAGTTTTAGCGAAATAATTTTGTTTTGTTCTTTTAGTTAATGAAATCCTACTTCATTATAAAAAAAAAAAAAAAAAGGAAAAAAAAAAAAAAAAGAGCTGCCTATTTTACTAGGGTAACCTAATGGATTAGAATATAATCATATATGGGGGGTTGGTGGGCAGCTCTGTTTTAGTCCATGAAAACGTCTACATACAAATAAAATCCCACTTCCACTTTTTCTCCTTTATTGGTTATTATATTAAATTTCAAGTATTAATTTGTACCCTCATTTTCCAATCAACAACATACTTATCAGAAAAAAAAAAAAATCAACAACATAATAATTAACTGTTATAAAAACAAAAAAAGTATATATTGAGCATGGATTAAAATTTTTATTTTTTCAGTCGAAAACATCGAAAATTCTCCTTTTTTTATATCAGGCGAAACGAAAACAAGATGTAATTCTGAAATCATATATTTGCATTAAACTTTCTTATTTTTCTTAATTTAATAACTTTTTTTGCAACTTTTTTTAGTATTTTCGAAATCTAAAAAATATCAAAAGTTTTTCAATATTAAACTGACTGAAACACACGTTTAAAACGAAATTTTAATCCATAATATTGAGTGGAAGTCAAATAGGGGGGAAATGGGAAATCGAGTGGGGACCATTTTGTGTGTGTTTAAATTAACTTAGTAAAAGCGGGAGTACTGTTTAAATACTGAATGGATGGGACCCACACCAGATCTGAAGGAAATTATATCTAATAGGTGCGCAGGATGTACTAAATACTAATAGACGAATTAAGCAGGAAAGTTCTCGTGTCCCCTCCACCATGTGCAGTTGTGTCTATAATATATTAGGAATTTACCAATTTATCCTCTTTTGTGTATAATTTGCCAATGAATTTATCCTCCATGTCTACAAATGTGTTTTGTAGTTTGAGTCTTAATAACCTAGTGGGGAAACTTTATAGAATTAATGCAATTTATCCTTTAATATATCATAATTATGGATTAAAATTTTCAATCTTTTCCATAAAAAGTATTGAAAAGTTTTCGTTTTTTAATCAAACGAAACGAAAATATGATGTAATTATGAAACTATTTATTTGTCTTGAGACTCTCTTATTTTCTTAATTCGATAATCTTTTTTACAATTATCTTTAATATTTCGAAACGTCTCGAAAAGTTTTCAATATTTACCTGACCGAATCCATGGTCATAATGTTTAATTTATATCCGTGTAACTCAAAAGATGAGCAATTTACCCTTACTAATTTTATACATGTTTCAAACTGTACATCTCTGATATTTTTTAATTTAAAAAAATACAATTTGACAGAACTCCCCCTCTTATACGTGACACTTACACCCATGTGTTGTGATAAATGTGATACTTTACTCCCTCCCCCCTTATGTTGTGAGAAGTGATATTTTATCCCCCTATGTTATGATAATATTGCACTTATATATACCCTCTCTCCCAATGTTATAAAAATATTTTTAATACCCAATCTCAATTTGGGTGAGTGTGCTACACTCTCTAGTTGAAGAATGTAAATTGCTCTTTTAAAATTTTCACAGAGAAATAAAGTGTTATTTTTAAAATCACATAAAAATAAATTGAATATTATGCATATGGATAAATTGACAATAACTGCACTTTAGAATGTTTGGTCAAATCATATACGTTACTAATAGGTTAAAATTTTGTATTTCTGGAATGTTTTGATTAATTGAATATTAAAAAAATAAAAAACATTCGAGAAACATTTGAAAAATATGTATATAAAGAAGTCTGCTAAAGTATAAATTATTTGCCCTCAGGGCATATCTCCAACTGGTTGACCAATAATTCAAAAGGCTTGCTCCAACGGCAAGGGTGGGAGTCCAAATCCCATTTGAAACTTGGATGAAAGCATTTCTATGGGTCTATCTAAGGGTCATTTGTTGTGAAGACCTCTTTGTGTGCAGAGTGTACAAGGCTTGGTGGAGGCATATCCTGCGATTTACATCCTTCAGGGTTCTGAGGATCCAGGATTAGTCTAGAGTAAGCTTGTACACCTGGGCTATAAAAAAAAAAGTATAAATTCTTTTATATTTTTGTTTCGATTGAATTTTTTTATGCTTGAGTGAAAACGCATCAAATTTGTACTCGTGCAATCAATTGTCAATTTTATTGGTTTTGACTTTTGAGTTGTTTGACAACCCGCAATAGAATAATATTCAAATTTGATGGATAACTTTTTGTTTAGCCAAATAACAAGTTACAAGGAACTTAACTAGTATTGTATTTTCACTTCTTTTTACCTCATGAATATTGTTTCTACGCACGGTAACATGCATGAGCATCATTAATTTAATTTAAGAAAAGGCACTTTCATCATCAATATCATATATAATTCGTAATTTGTGTTTGATCAAATTATAAATATTTATATGTCAAGCATATTATACTAATTTGTGGTTGCATACATTAATGGAAAAGTGAATATTCGCATTTCAAACTGCTTTATAATTAAATGTGTTAAGTCAAGTTCAGGTATTTAAATTAAAAAAATTTAAATTTAGACAAGAATTTCCCACAATTTACGTACCAAAATCTGAACATACTCCTAAATTGTCACAATCCCTCACCAACCATATTTAAGTAATTGTCCCATAAATGTTGGGGTCAAACTCATGATTCGAATTTTATTGTAAATAGCATTTAAACAAATTCAAAATAAACACATTTCTATGAAAAATAGTCAATCAGACAATAAATACAGTTTACTTTATGGTAAAATAGATTTATTTAAGTGAGATTTAATTCTATAATAAGATTTTCAAATTCTCAACTTCATCTCCGAAATGATACTCCCAAATTGCCGAGAAATTATTTAGTACAACCGCTGCACCACGTCATCAAGTACATGTGGTGCAACCCACCAATACACTTGGGACATGTGGATTATTAATCCACATCACCCATGTTCTGGCACTGTGAACACAATTTTCTGAATCCCTATTTTTTTGAAACATAGCTAGAATATGGGGTGATGTGGATTATCAATCCACATGTCCCAAATATATTAGTGGGCTGTACCACGTGTACTTGATGACGTGGAGCAACGATTATACTAAATAATCTCTCCAAATTGTCGCAGTCCCTCACCAACCCCTCTTAATTATTAATTGATTTGTCCTTCAAACAAATGTTGGGGTTAAACACGTAATTCATCATCGAAGCTGGAACAATCAACCCACCACCTTGTTTGTCAATTTGTTGGGTCAACAGTCTACGTCAGGAATTCGTATATACGTGCGTGTATGTATTATGTATATATACTATATATATACTTATACATTTATATTTACCAAGAAAAATACGTACTAATATACTACGTACATACATAAAATAACTCCTTAAATATCTCTGTGTCTAAAATCAAATCAGATTCAAATTCTCCTCCTCTTATAATCCACTCTCCAACAACTTTTGAGTTTTCACATAAACACACACAGTAGAGAAATTAGAGAAATAGAAAAGAAAAGAAAAGAAAAGAAAAGAAAAGAAGATAGAAATTAACTGAATCATAGCCATGGCTGCTTCAACCTCCATTTCATCTGCTTCCAAGACTCTAAAAAATCAAAGCGCATCATTTCCTCTACGCGTTAAAATCTCAAATTTCCCCGCCACTCATATCTCCTTCTCGAAATCCTCCATTTCCCTCCAAAAATTCACCATCTCACGCAACTCCACGATTTCCAATGTTCTGAAAACGGCTCAAGGATCCGAATCAGTATCCAAGACCCGAGGTTCAGATCCGGCTCCGAAATCCACGAAGCCGACGATCTTAGTCTCCGAGAAACTTGGAGAAGGTGGATTGGACTTGTTACGGAGCTTCGGAAACGTGGAGTGCCTTTACAATTTGTCACCGGAGGATCTGTGCGCGAAGATCTCGGAATGCGACGCGCTGATTGTACGGAGCGGGACGAAGGTCACGCGCCAGGTCTTCGAGGCGGCGAAGGGGAAGCTGAAGGTAGTGGGACGCGCTGGGGTTGGTATTGATAATGTGGATCTGCAGGCGGCGACGGAGTTTGGGTGTTTGGTGGTGAACGCCCCAACGGCTAACACGATTGCGGCGGCGGAGCATGGGATTGCTTTGCTTGCTGGCATGGCGAGGAATGTTGCGCAGGCTGATGCTTCCATGAAGGCTGGTATAATCACAACACAATCAATTTCCATTATCATGTTGTTTGAATAATGCATTTACCATTTAGCATTTACGTGAGCTAATTGGAAATCAATTTGGGGTACTGGTTTTCATTGTTCCGTTATCTTTTCTAACGAAATTAGATAGTAAAACTTAAATGATTTAAACGTAATTTTGTAAAAATCAAAACGAAATTATAGTATTTATACGTAGATCTGAATGTCAAAGCAGAACAAAATGATAATGAGACGTGGTGAGAGGGGCCTACTTAATTTGCTAGACATAGCCTCAAAAGAGATTGAGCGGGACCTAAACCGGATACCCTTGAGTAACAAAAGAAAATTGGGATCTATGTATATTGGCAACATAGTAGCCTTTTGGATTGGCTTCATGAGATTTATTACTTATTTATTTATGCTTTTGATAGGAAAATGGCTACGTAATAAATATGTTGGTGTTTCTCTGGTTGGGAAGACATTGGCAGTCATGGGATTTGGTAAAGTTGGTTCTGAAGTTGCGAGACGTGCCAAAGGGCTTGGAATGCACGTCATCGCCCATGACCCCTATGCTCCAGCTGATAGAGCACGTGCTGTCGGTGTTGAACTGGTGTCATTTGATCAAGCTATCTCCACTGCTGACTTTGTGTCACTCCATATGCCTCTTACTCCGACTACTAACAAGGTTTTCAATGACCAAACTTTTTCCAAGATGAAGAAGGGAGTTCGCATCATAAATGTTGCTCGTGGCGGTGTTATAGATGAAGACGCTTTAGTAAGAGCCCTTGACAATGGAACTGTTGCTCAGGTATACTGCTCTTTGTATTTTCTTGATCAAACTACTATATCCCGTCAAATGTTCAACGAATTTAAATGGACTTTAATATTTCTTTTTGGCCACTGATTGTGATTTACAAAGAATGAGATTGTAGATCTACCCAGTCCCCATACTTTAATTTCTAGATAATGGGAAACAACATTTTAAAAAAATGGCATTTTATGTTTTGTTATGGCATGATATAATAATGCAATTTGAAGCTGATTTACATTTTCATCTTGCTACTTATAGGCAGCCCTGGATGTGTTTACAAAGGAGCCCCCATCTGCAGATAGCAAACTAGTGCAACATGAGAATGTCACAGTTACTCCTCATCTTGGAGCTAGCACTGTAGAAGCACAGGTACGAATTTACTAATCGGAGTCATCATTTGCATTTATCGTCCATGAATTTTTCTAAAATATTTCGGCACAATAATACACACCCTCTGTTATCTACATTTCAGGAAGGGGTTGCAGTTGAAATAGCAGAGGCAGTGGTTGGTGCACTGCGTGGGGAACTTTCTGCAACTGCAGTCAATGCTCCCATGGTCCCTCCTGAGGTAAGAATCTATTATGCGATTGATCTTACCTGAAATCCTCTCCATTTATATATTTAATGAATGATGTTTTATTGTCAGGTTTTGTCTGAATTGGCTCCTTATGTTACTCTTGCTGAGAAGCTTGGTAGACTAGCTGTACAATTGGTTGCTGGAGGGAGTGGAATCCAATCTGTGAAGGTTGTATACAGTTCAGCTCGTGATCCAGACAACTTGGACACCAGACTTCTCCGAGCCATGATAACTAAGGGCATTATTGAACCTATATCAGATGCCCATATTAACCTTGTTAATGCAGATTTCACTGCTAAGCAGAAAGGCATCCGAATTAGTGAGGAAAGAGTAGTTGTTGACTCTTCCCCTGAGAACCCTGTCGAGTCAATTCAAGTACAGATAAGCAATGTAGGTTCAAAATTTGCAAGTGCATTGTTGGACAATGGAAACATTAGTGTTGCTGGGAAAGTGAAATATGGGAAACCTCATTTGACCCGTGTGGGACCGTTTAGCGTGGATGTGAGCTTGGAGGGTAATCTTATACTATGCCGTCAAGTAGATCAACCGGGAATGATTGGACAAGTTGGTAACATTCTTGGAGAACATAATGTGAATGTGAGCTTTATGAGCGTTGGAAGGACTGTTAAGAGGACTAAGGCCATTATGGCAATTGGGGTAGATGAAGAACCTGACAAGGATACACTCAAGAAGATTGGAGAGGTGCCCGCGATTGAAGAGTTTGTGTTCCTTGATCTTTGAAATTTTTAAAAATATCATTGATTTGCGTTCGCTTATTTGTGTCTTGGTATTGAGAATAAGAGGCAAAGGCTACTGATTCTAAGGAAACAGGTAGCCCTGTTGTCTGCATTGGTTAGAGATTTAGACAGATTCAATTTTTGGGAAGATTTAAGTCATGTTATCGTGTACTAGAGAAAGGGATTTACTTTTACTATTACTATTACTATGTAGTTATGTGGAAACATATTGATGTTTCCATTTCAGTAGTTTATGTCTTGTTATATTCAGGGTAGAAAAGGCGATTGTGTTACTGCTGACCCATAATGGGGTGTATGCTATTGTTGTTTGTTGTGGAAATACACTTTTGAGTTTTATATGAGATTTTTTCTGGAAGAATTGATCTTCATTTATGTTGTTTTATGTTTCATGTGATTGCCTACCAGCAGTGGGAATCCGGATTTGAATCTGGTAGATAGTGGTCAAAATTCGCAAAGCGTACAATCAAGATTAATCACATTATAGATGTTTGGCATAAATTTTAGACAAAGAGAACAATAAATAATGAAAATTTATGGGATAACTGGGTTGCTTTTCTGAAAGATTTTCAAAATATTCTAGAAAAATTAGATTTTGAAAAGTCTAAGAAAGTATATACCATTACCATTATGCTCTTTCAAAAGTAAATACGTATGTAACAGATTCGTATATCAAGAGATTCTGTGAAAATGAGTCGTGCAAACAAATAGAAAATGAGGAGTTTTATTTTGCGTCATGATAATAGTGTTTTGACACTTTGCACTTTGAAAATACAATTTCATTACATGTTTTGGTGAGAAAATTCTTTAATGGAGGGTAAAATATTCATTTTTGATTCTTTTGGCACTTTGCAACTTATGAATATAAATTTTGACACTTTATACCTTAAAAATATAAAATCTTATCATTTTGTACCCTAAAATATAAAATTTTGACACATTTTTATTTTATTATTTTAACCAAATTACTAGCTATTAGTGATTAGATAATAACATTTTGACACAATTCAAATCCATAGCTTGTGTTGTTTTGTATGTATTGCTAAATTCAGTTAGCTCGTTTTAATTTCTAAGATATTTTAGTAGGGAATGAAACAAATTTTAAGACAACTTTTCTTTTCTTTGATTAATTATTTGAACAAATTAATCTTAAATTATGCCATAATGTTCTCAATTCTATATACCCTTTCTTTTTCAACTAAACTTTATATTTACATATTAGTCCAAAAAGTGCATTGGATAGATCATTCCCAATGTGTGATATCTTCAGTAGGATTCAAGCTTAAATTTCGCTTTTATGGTCACAAGTCACTACCATCTTGGATATTCAATATATTGTCATAAGACAACTAAAATATAACCAAAAAAAAAAAAATTATAACTCCACGTGGAGTTGACAAAAACAATTCGAGGTAACTAAAACCAATGACTTCAACCAGCTCATGCCCAAGATAACTTTAACGTTCCCATTTGAAAATAATATTCTTCACTTCACATAACTGCCTCAAGTATTTAACAGATAAAAATATTAATAGTGAAACCTTACAAGATGTTAAATGGACACAAACTTAACAAATACATTTGAACAAGGCTCCTGACTCCAACAAAGTCCAAGTCATTTGCAGGGTGAGACAATCGATATTAAAAGATCATCGTCGAAATTGTTACTGATGACAACATATTCGCAGGCAAGCCAATCAGAACACTATTTAACCACTCAGCCATCATTTGCCCCTGGACAGAGAAGTAAATCAAAATCAGTATATAATTTGGTTGTTACATTATGTGCCCTAAAAATGATATGACATAGCAAAGACATACGTATTCATCATGAGTGTGATGTTGTCCCCTTTCAAAAGAATCCTCCCTGGTTAGAAGAAAGTGAAAACAAGCATTTGAGATCAAGCTAGCAAAAGCAAATCATAGTGTACTTATAGTTGCGGGAGAAAATCATTCAGATTTTGCTACTAACCAAGTTGCTTTCTGCTCTTCTTCTTTACATTAACTTCCTCAGCATCATCCAGGACCAGATTCATATACTCGTCAAAACCCTGTATATAACAGGCTTTTCATTGATGAAACTTTCAAGAAATATTTTGGGACAGAAAAATGCAGCAAATTGTACAAGAGTTTAAAATGCTACCAGCAATTGAAAGATATGATAGTTATTGCACGTACACATACACACACACACGTGCAGGAGATAGTAATGATACAATACATTATGTTATACCAGCATATCACTTTACACTTCCTATTATTAAATCAATAAACAAGACAATTGAAGTTATTCCTGACACTCAACGTTTACAGATCACGTGTTTGAGAAATCCATTGATCATAAAACTGAGTGTCTATGTATAGTGTATGCCTGAGAGTGATATAGATCATTTCTTCCATGCAGCCAAAAAATCTAAATATCTTTTTTTTTTTCATTTAAAGGCAGTTGATTGAGTTGTTAAGTTAGATATATCCGCCAATAGGAGAGTACAAAGGTGCAACAGGTACTTCTTCCAGTTGCCCCACAATTCACGTCCATGCCCTCGTGCTAAAAGTGGAGATTGCATGAACCAGCACTTCACCCCCAAGTCAGTACTTTCTATCTCAAACATTAAAACTGGAGGATAATACAGTAGAACTCATTAACATATCCTGAAAATTGTTGTTTCTTGATTGAGGCAGCTTTTTACTTCTTCATTTGATTGCATAATAATGAAATGTGGGTGACATTTGCCTCTAGAAAAAGATAGGCTTTGCTAGAGATGTAGAGTGGTTCAGTTTCCATGTTATTATAAGTAGACACTAGTTTGAACTTTACATCAGTTGATCACAATAGACCAATTCAACTTAACATGTTCAGAGACTCATATGGTTCTGGGTTTGGAGACAACTCCAGTAACTAAATGCGCTGCTCAATCAACTTGACAAGGAATTAGGATTAACTTATACCAGTGTCAAATTTCAATTCTCTGCTTACAGAATCTTACATTCTGGCAAGGAGGCAACATAAAATCTTGAAGATCTTTCTTTAGTTGAAACTGAAAACTGTGGAACTTTCCCAGAAAATAAATTTAGGAAGTCCCCTAGATGGAAATAAAGTGGGCTGGAGACATGTATATAACTTCATCTATATATATAGTGAGTGAGTGAAATTTAGTTATGACTGAATAAACTCTACAACAGCAATCTCAAGGATTTATGATAGAAAATGAAAAGAACGAGAGATTGAAGCATATGTATCCATGTTTCATTGTTCCTTCAATTGGAAATAGAAAGACATAAGTAAATATGTTGAGTTTTAACTTTAAGGTATCAGATAACAAAATACTTCTAAATTATTCTTCAAATACCCTTATTTCTGGAGTCTGTATGGCATGACTAGGTCAAGACTCAGATCAAATTAGGATGTTATTAAGACATAAAGATGTACACCGAAGGATCATAAAATGTTTCAACTCAAGCTATCAAATAATTACAAGTCAAGAATGATAAGTCGAAAACAAAAAACTTAGCTCTATGCATGCTTGAATTTGCACCTAAAGATTGTGTAAGTTCTCGACTACATGCCTTTTTATTTCTAAAGTGCAGTTTGTTCAAGACACCTTAAAAAATCCGGACTATTACATAAGCAGGCTTTCATGTAATATCAACAACCAATATCAACTTCCAAGCCACATTAAACATTGAAGTATGTAGTTGTGTAGAATATTTATTTAACTAACCGCTACAGAACATATTCTGTAAAATCTAAATTAGATGTAAGCATAAGCATCAAAAAGAAAAAACATATGGAATCAGATATATGTAATACTGTAAAATCAAGACATACAATTATACGGCCTTCAATTCGCACATCCTTCTGCTCGAAAAGCCATATCTGTATCCGAGCTTTCTGCACAACATTCACAACGTAAAGTACAGTCTCATTTAGCTTCTCTTCAAAAATAAAATAAAAATAAAAATGCAAGAAATGTGTGCGAAAATTCAGCTGTACAAACTTACACTTTGGAGAAACCTGAAGATCAGGTTCTGCAGAAAAACGTTAAGCAAATTAAGAACATAAACATTAGTTAGCAAAATCACTTCATTAAAAAAAATCAAATAAAAAACTGGAATTCAGCTAGACTAATTACAATGGGTTGGGTCATAATCCTCTGAACTTTAGTGCTAGCCATCTCTGCTAACTGTTTCTGGATTCCGAAGAAAATCTTCTGCTCTGTATCAAAAACCCTAGCTCGAGAGTTATGATGTTTTTCAAATTCGAGTTCTAAATTTTAACAGTAGTACTTAGGGCAAACCCGGGGGGGGGGGTGGTTCGGCTTCTAAAAATTAATGCGAGGTTTTGGGCTGGGGCTTCTAAAAATTAATGGGGATATAATCATTTGGGCCGGGTTTATGGCATGATGTTTGGCCCAATCAAAATTAGGACACTTTATTTTTTTGCAAACAAATTAGGACACTATAATTTCATAAATATGGTAACTAATACAACAGCTGTATCAATCGTGTTTGGTAATTAGGGGTATCATTTTATTAAAAACTATTACGACATAATATTTTAAATTTTCTTCCTCAACAAATTTCTCATCAAGAATAAAGAAGATGTACTTTGACAAAATATTTTTATAACTAAACAATATTGAGTACAAACATCATACCCAAACCCGATTAGAAGATGCAGTTTTGTTTGGCGTTTTCCAAAAAAAAAAATTGTGTTTGGAAAATATCAAACAAACATGTTTTCTATTTTCTTAAATAAATTTTTCATATCTTAATTTTCTTAAACTACTGTTTCAAAACCCAAACAAACAACAATTTTCTTATCTCTAAACAAAATTTATACAAACTCTACTCTGATTTGACATAAAGTAACATATCTCTTACACAATTATCTCACAACAAGCATGATTTGACATAAAGTTTTACACATCTTACTCTTACAACTCAACTCTTCCAAAAAAACCTATACCTACTTTATTTCTTAAACCACTCTCTCAAAACCCAATTTGGGATGTGGTCATTTCCCCCACCGATGCCCTTGCCTTTTCCCTAGTGGATAACGTTCATTGGTTCGAGCAAAACTTGAAACAAAATTTCCAAAACTTGCTTATCCCGGACTACCCTTGGCACTTTGTTTTCCTCTCTATCATTTGGCACATCTGGATTGCGCGAAACAAGAAAGTGTTTGAGGATTATGAGGAATATACCAAGGAGACATCTCTCAAAATTCGCTTCTTAGCTACGGATATGAAGGACAATTTCAAAACAATGCGGAAACCGAAGATCGTGGTCACTCAACGCTGGATTAGGCCGAATGTTGGATGCTTCAAACTAAATACGGATGGGAGTTACTATACACATGTTTGCTCGGCCTCGACTGGAGGAGTTATTAGAGATGATGATGGTAATTGAATTTTGGGTTTAGTTAGAATGTTGGTAATTGTTCTATTGTTGTGGCGGAGTTGTTGACACTACGAGAGGGACTCACACTTGCCTGGGATCGGAGGTTTCAACATATCGAGGTGGAGGTGGATTCGGAAGTTGTTTTTACCCTTGTCTCTAAAATGGACAATGTTGAGCACCCTTTGCCTCACACTTTAGAGGATTGTCGAGTTTTACTTGGTAAACCATGAGAAGTCAGTTTTCGACACATAAGGCGTACCGCGAATGGTTTAGCGGATTCACTTGTAAAAATGGGGCTTAATCTTGAGATCGGAATGAAGATTCAATGGGTTGAGGCACCGACCTCCATTATGACTATTTTGAAGAAAAACCTTTTTTAGTCTCTCCTTTTATATTTTTTCTTTCTGTTCCTTTTTTATTTTTTCTTTCTGTCTGAAAAAAAAAAAAAAAAAAAAAAATTAAAGCATTAAAGAGGGCACTATGTAAATAAATAGGGAAATATTTTTGCTTCTCTCCCTCAATTTCCATTTCGCACTTCACTCTTTACTGTGTCTGTCTGTGAGTACATTTATAGATCACAATTAAATATAAAAAATAAAATCATATATCCGTCGATCTGTCTGATATGGCGGGCAATGGAATCCACCCTTACCACCACCAGTGGCCGCCTGCTGCCCCTCCACCGGCCTTTGCTGCCGCTCCGCCTCCTCCTCCTCCTTCGCTCCACCCCCACCCTCCCCCAATTTCTATCGATAACCCCGCTTCTCGCCCTCCTTCCGACGAGGTAAAATTTACACCACATATTCGATATTTAAATGTGAACTCCTCTGTGTGTGTGTGTGTGTGTGTTTTGCAGTTATGAAATATGATGAGTGTTAAGTGTAGCGGTTAATGAAACGACGGCGCAAGCTTAATATTTTTCTAGGGTTTAGGTTTTCAAATTACTGGCAACATTAACTCGTCCATAGCTCCTTTTGTATTATTTAGTAATCATTGAATAACATGATTAGTAATTGTAGTTACGTCTTGTGCGTTATTTATTTATTTACTTATGGCGAAGTCTTGTGGGCTTGGACCTCTATTATTGGTTTTCTTTAGTTGTGATGAGTACTGATGGCCATTTTTTTGTTTAGTTACGAACAATATTTATTTCGGGTTTACCCGAGGATGTAAAAGAGAGGGAGCTGCAGAATTTGCTGAGATGGCTGCCAGGATATGAGGCATCACAGGTGAACTTCAAAGGGGAACTTCCAATGGGATTCGCTCTTTTCGCTAGCCCACACCATGCTCTTGCTGCCAAGGATGCACTTCAGGTCAATCATTTACTTCACAGTAGTTTCGCTGCTTATCTTTTTTCATGTTTTCTTGTCTCTTTTTTCTGTGACAAACAAATGTTCTGATGTAATTTGTAATGTTTCCGGAATGAAGGATATGGTGTTTGACACAGAGTCGAAGTCTGTGTTGCACACGGAGATGGCAAAGAAGAATCTTTTTGTAAAAAGAGGTGAGCTTTATTTGTGAGGGTTAAGATCTTTAGTACTGTGTCATAGGGAGTGACTCGAGTGAGACAATAATAGAAAATGTGGACACAATTCGTTGGTGGCTTGATAATTATTGCAATTTATATCTTGATTTGTGCTTTAATACTTAGGATTCATAGGCCAAGACAAATAAATATCACCACTTTGACTTGAAAGTTTCTAATGATGTTCTGTTGAATCCCCGTCAGCTACAGTTTTCTTTTGTTTTTACTGTTCTCTATTTGTAACTTTTGTTGATTTGCAGGAATAGTTGCTGATTCAAATTCTTATGACCAGAGTAAACGCATGCGAACTGGTGGTGATTATACGCATACTGGTTATACAACATCTCCTTATCATCCTCCCCCACCAGCTGTTTGGGGACCACATGGGTATGTTGGGATTTACAATGTTATACTCGCAAGCACTGTTTATTGTTGCAGAATAATGAAGGTTTTGAACTGGTTGGATGGTGGTTCTGGTTACACTACTGCAACTTTTACTTATTTTTTTGATTTTTTTTTTGGCTCAGTTATATGGCTCCAGCTCCTCCACCTTATGATCCATATGCAGGCTATGCTCTTCCTCCTGTGCCAATGCCTGCTCCTGCTCCACCTCCAGCTCCAGCTCCCGTACCTGCACCAAGCAGTTATGCGCCTGTTCAGGTAAATGTCCTATGGACACTTCATATTTTACATATGTTCTGATGTTAATTGTTGCTTTGAGTGAAGGTTCCTATTTATTTCTTAAAGTAGGTGTTTAGGGAATATGTTCGTAGTGGACTGTTTCCCTTCTATTCATTATTATCTCCGAGGGAATTCATGTTATTTATACATTTTGCTTTCAAATTTCGTTAGCCGCATTGTTGTTTGCAGCCATTTAATTATGACTGCAAGCCACAAAGCTTTAGTTGGTTGGAGGGTGAGGTTCATGGTTGTATAAATTAGGAACAAGGTTCAGTATCAGTGAACTTAAAATTCATCTAATTAGCTCAAATAAACTGAAAGGACTTGCAAAATTTTCAATGTCACGGTTCAAGACAGCAAAAACCTCTTACTACATATGTTGCGGTACAGACTTTGATGTTGCAATTCACCTTTGACTTGTGATGGATATTTAAAATTGTACATGCATGTCTCCCCCTGAAGATTACTATGCATGAGTTAGAATCTGTAGCTAGTTTAGTTAGAATGGTGATTGGCTCACTGCTGTTTATTGACCTGATGGTGTAGCTTTAGTGTGATACTGCTGTTAGTAGATTTATTTACTCGGTTCCATTGATACACTTTTAGTTAATAGAACTAACTGCAGTTTTGGTTTCCAGAGTTTTGTTTTTGTTTATTTAACAACCTGATCACACTGTCTTTTCAGAATACCAAGGACAACCCTCCTTGCAACACTCTATTTATTGGCAATCTTGGCGAGAATATTAACGAAGAAGAGTTGCGTGGCATTTTCAGCGTGTATGTTTTAAAAGTTTATTTTCTTATCTTCTCACTTATTTGTTTGACTATTTCACTCGTCTCAAGAATTGATTACTTTACTCTACTCTTTTCCTGATGCAGCCAACCTGGCTTTAAGCAGATGAAAGTACTGAGACAGGAAAGGCACACTGTCTGCTTTATTGAATTTGAAGTAAGATTTATGCTTCGCCAGTTGACTTAATGTTTCTCGTTTTTCTTATTTTCTTCCATTCATCTTAATTCTATTGATGGTCAATGTTTTGTTATATTACGCAGGACGTGAGCAGTGCCGCTAATGTGCACCACAGCCTGCAAGGTGCCGTTATACCAAGTTCTGGTTCTGTTGGCATGCGTATTCAATATCCTTTTGTTTTCATGGCTTTGTATTAATTAGTCCTTTACGTTGTTCTTTTCTCTTGTTTGCTCTTTTTATTATGTGCTGCTCTCCTAAAGGGACTTGCAGCCATTGCTTATCTTTGCCTCTGCAACTACCCTTTTTTGCGAAAAGTATTTTAAGGGTGCAGAGTGCAAACTATTCACATGCCCACACCTACTCAAGCAAGGAAAATTTGATGATTTGGTAATTCGGGTTTGTTTATTTGATACTTTTCCTTGACCTTGTGATACGTATTCGAAGAATCCATTCGGGAGAAGGAAGGACTCATATCCAGCCGCACCCTATGGAGCGCCGCCTCCAATGAACTACCAGTAGCTGGAAGGGGATGTATTCTGTTCTCTTGCTCTGACAAACACAAAAGCACTACATGATAGGATGCATCATGCAGCTGTTTTGCATGCATCCATTCATCATCAAGTCATCATCAGCATAGCATCTTCACATAATATATACAAATACATTCTCTTGGTCCATTTAGTTTATGCTTAGATATAACGTTACATGCATTTATGCAGTGCCGTCTCTGAATTATTTGTTGTCTTAATTATTGTGGTCCGTTTTGTCTTTAGACAGTGTGCATGGTATTGTTTTTCTGTATAATTTACGTGCTTTCTTCTTTCCATTCTTTTCTTATCATATCAGGAAAATGGGATCAATATGTGAACTAGCCAACCTACCATCACTTATGTAGATCAAAATATAAAAGCACATTTGCTGAGTTTCATCTCATGACACCATATTTTATTATATGAAACATTTGAAAGTCTTCATCATGGAACATATTAACATTCCACATAAATCCATCACCATCATACTCATTGGGCATCATTTGACAATTGAAGTTCCACTATTACCAATGAAGTAATGTAGATAATACTCTAATATAGCATCGAACATCCAATATTGAAATCAGGAGACTCTTGGGAAAAACTATTACTAATTTGCAGGTTTCCTGTGAGGATGGATGTTCGGGTTCCGGGTATGCAGAAAAACAATAAGTTGCCAATATTTGTTTGCTGCAGCCGTACTTGCAGCAAGTTAAGTTAATTTTTGGCGCAAAAGCCGTGCCACCCAAAGGTTGTGTAATGGTTTGTTTTCCCACTGCTGCAATGCTTCTTCATTGGCTGCCTTCAATGTATATCTTCTGAATTATGTGTGGTTAAAATTGATGAAATAGAAGTATTTGGGCTTTTTTGGCCAAAGTGAAAATTCCGACTCATTCCAAAAGGTGTATAACCTTGCTGCTTAGGCCGAGAATTTAAATTGGTTTGATCGGTTTTGTTGCATTCCTTTTGTGTGGCTTTATTGTAACCTTTTTTTGGGATCCCTATTTTTGACTTTATTGTACATTTTTTATTTATTTCGTGAAATGAAAAAAAAAAAGAGTAGTAAAAATACTGTTTTCTTATTTAAAATTTAAATTTGGATTCTGATGACTGATGCAGATATTTTTAGTAATTTGCATGATTGACATTGTGAAATCGGATAACTCGTCCGCTTGATTTACCTTTTTTTCTGTAGCAGAAGTCTACATTTGTTCTTGAAAAAAAAAAAAAGGGTTAGATTTTTAAATGTTTGTGCATTTTAGTAGGGCCTGTCACGCTTGATTATCTATGGGGAAAATCACACTCTCTCCATCTTTTGCCTAAATGAAGCGACATGGTAATTTACATACGAAGTATAAAATTACCTTATTCCACACAAAAGCAAATAAAATTCCAAAAAATTGATGTGTTGTAAATAATATATATTAGTGGGTATTTCTATTTAATAATTTGTATAGTTTAGGGATTTATTTTGTAATAGCTATCACTATTCCACATTCCATATATTGTGGGATTTGTAACTCCTTATGTAACAGATTTGTTATTTAATAATATCTCTCCTCTCCCCAAATCACTCCTCTCCCCAAATCAAATTCCCCAATTCTCTATACGTATTGTTTTCTTTGTATTCTTGTATTTTTCTTTACAATTATGATCATCATTGTTCATCAATCTCTTCACATATAATCATTAACATAAGAGCTATATTAAATAATTTACAACAATATGTTTGAAAACATTTTGATGTAACATTTACCTCAATCAATCATGAATGAAGAATACTAAAGACTTTGAAACTCCCAGCTATATTATTATTAGAAGGGTAGCTAGAAGAATCTCAAATTCTAGAATTTACATATTGGTTAATAAGATAAGTATCATTGATTTGATTTGTTAGCATTGTGAAGATAAAGATGTAACAAATACTGAAGTATGTACAGATATACATGACTCTTTAACTAATTGGTGAGTATATACAAAATAGAAGAACAGGTTTAACTTAACTAATTACTGTTTGAGTTTTTTAAAAATACGAATCACCTAATTAAGTATTACGTTTGACAATAACACTTATGATAATGACATTAAAGCTAAACAAAGCGAAAATGAACATAACTCCAAATAAGATATCACCACATTTAAGAAACGTGCAATCTTTTAACTTTTATAAAAGTAGTAATGATGTACTTTTTAATCCACTACTCATCTAGTAGTGGGATTATGTCTAAAATCTTAAAATAATCACAACAGAACAGGTAGAAAGTATGTGAAAACGCGTTGAAAGATGAGATCTGCGTTTGACGGCACCAAATAAACAAACATGGATAAAGGGAGACTAAACACTTGTCCGTAAATTCTTGGCAGTACACAATGTCAGCGTTCACATACTGAAGAGTCAAACTATTTCAAAGCGCAAAAATTGAGGCCCTTTTTTCCTGTGAAATTTTCATATACACCATAATTTCAGACATTTTCCTTGTTGATTTTAGTTTCAAGAATCTTCGTTGAGCTTAGAATATTCTTGAATGAATTGGGTGTTTATGATTTTTCTTTTCCGATCTGTATCTTTATCAAGATTGAATCTTTGGAGAATCTAAGCACACCCTTTTCCTCACTCTTAAGCTTTTAGCTTCATTGTTGGTCATGGAAATAAATGTGAGCTATTTTTTGCTGATTTTCTTCTTCTTGTTGTCTACTTCTATATTTGCTGTCTCCGCTTTGAATTTAGATGGTACAACTCTGTTATCTCTTACTAGGCACTGGAATGTTGTACCTCCATCCATTAGGATTAGCTGGAATTCTTCTGATGCCACACCTTGTTCTTGGGTTGGAGTACATTGTAACCCTCACAACTTTGTAAATGGATTGAACTTTTCTAGCTTTGGAATTTCAGGTCAATTAGGACCTGAAATTGCTCATCTAAAGCACTTACAATCAATTGATTTCAACAATAACATCTTCTCCGGTTCGATTCCTTCCGAGCTAGGGAACTGTAGTTTTCTCAACCTTTTGGATCTTTCTGAAAACAGCTTTTCTGGAGAAATCCCTGAAAGTATTGGAAAGTTGCAAAAATTGGAGTTTCTAAGCTTGTTCTCCAATGCTCTTACTGGTACAATTCCTGAATCTTTGTTTCAAATCCCATTGTTACGTACAATTTACCTCAAGAATAACAACCTTACTGGTTCGATTCCGTCAGTAATTGGGATCATGAGTAATCTTGAGTTCTTGGATTTGGGATATAATCAACTGTCAGGAACTATCCCATTCTCCATAGGAAACTGCATTTTGTTGCAAGAACTTTACTTGAATAATAATTCCTTGAGAGGTTCACTTCCTAATAGTTTGAAAAATCTCAAGCGACTTGTGTACTTAGATGTGAACACAAATTATCTAAGTGGAACAATTCCTTTGGGTATTGGCGGTTGTGAAAAACTAGAGAGTTTAATTTTATCATATAACAGGTTCACTGGAAGTCTTCCCTTGGAATTAGGCAATTGCAAAAGTCTAACTACTTTTGCTGCTATTAGTTGTGGCTTAAGTGGCCCTATCCCTTCTTCTCTAGGCCAACTCACGGAGCTAATATATCTTTACCTGTCTGAGAACACGTTGTCTGGAGAAATTCCGCCTGAATTGGGAAAGTGCAAGGCTTTGATTGATTTACGGTTGAGCAAAAACCAATTAGGGGGTGAGATTCCAAGTGAACTAGGTATGTTAAATGAGTTGCAAAACCTCTGGCTTTATACCAATCGTTTGAGTGGAGAAATCCCTATTAGCATATGGAAGATTAAAAGCCTTCAGAATCTGGTTGTGTATGAAAATAATCTTACTGGAGAGATACCGAACGAAATTACCGAGCTAAAACAGTTAAGCACTATATATTTGTTTGACAATCAGTTTACTGGAATCATACCTCAAGGCTTGGGGGTAAATAGTAGCTTACTTGTAGTTGACTTCACCAGAAACAAGTTCAATGGTCCTATTCCACCAAACCTGTGCTTCCGAAAGCAATTGATGAAGCTCCTTTTGGGTCAAAATAATTTTCGAGGGAATATTCCTTCTGGTATTGGAAGTTGTTCTACTTTGGAAAGACTTATTCTGAAACAGAATAATCTCACAGGTGTGCTACCACAGTATGTAATAAACTCGAACCTTTCTTTTGTTGATCTTAGCAACAATAGCATCAGTGGATCTATACCCTCGAGCTTAGGGTACCTCACTAACGTCACCTCAATAGACTTGTCTTTTAACAAGCTTACAGGCCGTGTTCCACAGGAGCTGGGAAAGCTTGTGAATCTTGAGGTCTTAAGCCTTTCTCACAATGGCTTAGAAGGTGAGCTTCCATCACAGTTGTCAAGTTGTCGTAAATTGTCGAAACTTGATGTGAGTTACAATATGTTAAACGGCAGAATCCCATCCAGCTTCAGAAGCTTGAGAGAGTTGTCAACTTTGGATCTTAGTGAAAATCGTTTGAAAGGGAGTTTCCCTACCTTTCTATTCCAACTTGGAAAGCTTTCGTATTTGCAGCTTGGTGCAAATTTATTAAGTGGGGATATTACACCTGGACTTGAAATCAGAAGTCAGAGCCTTATGTTTTTGAATTTTAGCAATAATAATTTGACAGGTCATGTTCCATTAGAATTGAGAAAGTTAACAATGCTGGAGCAAATAGATATCTGTTGTAATAGTTTTTCCGGGAATTTGGAAGTCTTTGGTGAACTCAAGTCTTTGGTTGTGGTCAATGTTTCCTACAATGCTTTCACTGGCCATGTACCACCTGCATTAATCAAATTGTTAATTTCGTCTCCCTCGTCATTTATACACAATTCGGACCTATGTGTCAATTGCCCTGCTGAAGGATGTTTGGGAAATATAACCTTCCGATCATGTAATCAAGTACCAAAAAAAGGAGAAGGTCTTAAGCATGTTCATATTGCATTGATAGTTTCTACCACAACCCTTTTGGCTATAGCTCTGGTTCTTGGAATATCGTACGTGTTATTAAGGCACAAAAGACGTGAAAGGGACTTTCTAGTCTCTAATGAAGAAGGCACTCCTTCATTGCTCAATCAAGTTATGGAAGCTACTGAGAATCTAAACGATATGTACATTATTGGAAAGGGAGCTCACGGAACTGTATACAAGGTGGCACTCAGTCCTAATAAAGTTTATGCATTAAAGAAGATTGCTTTTGTTGGATTTAGAGGAGGAAACACGAGTATGGTTAGAGAAATACAGACTATTGGAAAGGTAAGACATCGTAATCTTAGTAAATTGGAAGATTTTTGGTTGAGAAAGGAATATGGTTTAATTTTGTACACGTACATGGAAAATGGAAGCCTTTATGATGTATTACATGGCACTCATCCTCTACCATCACTGGGGTGGAACATTAGGTATAATATAGCACTTGGAACTGCCCAAGGGCTTTCGTACCTCCATTTCGACTGTGATCCTGCTATCGTACATCGAGACATCAAGCCAATGAACATATTGTTGGATTCGGATTTTGAGCCTCATATCTCAGATTTTGGCATTGCTAAGCTCTTGGATGAGTCGGTTTCTGCAGCACAATCGAGCACGGTTAAGGGTACCATAGGTTACATGGCTCCAGGTATATCTATTTTTCCTTCATATTCTACAAAATTTTGGGAGAATTACTCTAACCACCACTGAGATTTAGTGTAACTACACTTACCACCCTCCATGTTTGGAAATTTACGCAAACTGCCACTAAGGTATTAGATTCATCACTCTTACCCCCTTGCGGGGTTAATTTAATCAAAAATTGATTCAAGATATACCCCAGGGTACCAACTAAGAAAAGAATTGATGTGAAAAAACCGGTGAAATTGGGTAAAGAAATGGGTGTAATCGGTTGAAAAATGGGTGAAATCAGTTTATCACCTGGATTGTGATTTCTTAGATGGCACCCAGGGGGTACTTCTAAATATCTTTTTTTGGGTTTATAAAATTAACGTCGTAATCAGGTGTAGTTTGAGTCATTTTCCAAACATGGAGGGTGGTCAGTGGAATTACACTAAACCTCAGGGGTAGTTTGAGTAATTCTCCCATAAAAATTTTAAGCCATTATATCTTTAATTTTCTATAAAAATTTCAATTTTTTCTTACAGAAATGGCTTTCTCCACCAGAAGTACCAAGGAGTCTGATGTATATGCTTATGGCATTGTTTTGTTGGAATTGATTACCAGAAAGAAAGTTTTGGATCCATCTTTTGGCAGGGATGTAGATATTATCGGGTGGGCGAGGTCCCTTTGGAACGAAACTGAAGATATTGAGTCGATTATGGACTCGACTCTTGTGGATGAATTCATAGATCCAAGTATCAAGGAGCAAGTAAAAGATGTGCTCGTACTAGCTCTTAGATGCACTGAAAAGGAGCCTGGTTTAAGACCCTCTATGAGAGATGTTGTGAAGCAATTAGTACTATTCAATCCCAAATGTGGAAGCAAACATATGTGCTAGTAAATTTGTAAGCTGCAGGGTAACTCACTAGTAGCTTATCTGACCTAATTAAGTTCGTCATTGAGCTTCGTTTAGCTACTTCGAAACATAATTTGATGTTTATAATGTTCAGTTATATATTTACGAAAGTTAAGTATTCAGCATATTAACTGGGAAAAAAGAAGCAAGAATTTTACCATTAGTAAGCTGAAATAATCGTTCACAGCTGATTTTGGCACCGTGTTAACGTTTTTTCTTTGTTTATTTTTCATCGTTGATGCTCCATTTGTTCTTTCTCATGCAACGTTTATTTTGTATAATACTGTCTCGTGTTGACTATAACTCAGTTGAACAGGTATAACATATTTTTGCACCATTTGCAGTCAGATTGAAATTTCTTGATACCAATGCAATATTTTGATATTAGAGTGGATAACAAAATGTGAAGCACTGTTTGTGATGCGATTTATTAATTAGGATGATTTGGGGTTTAGAAGATGTTGCCAAATATATGTTTTGAGTTTGCTATTCACGGTTCTGGAAAAACACAATTATCCAACTCTGCATAAGGCATGACATCTTCTGCATAGTGCGAAAACAATATTCATTTTATGCAAATGAAAAGGCACCTCTACTAAAAAACACGCATAACCAAACCTTAAAATAAAAATGTTACAGAATTGTGAAAGCCCACGTAATTTTGATAAAATACTTGTTCATCCAGGTAAAAAGAAAGCATCGAACTAAACCCTAACACACTACTATGGATATCCTCAACAGTACTTCTGCGTGAATTGATCCGGGCCAAAAACGAATAATGAACTAGCGTGAAGTATCATTTCCCCCCTGTTTTCCATTTTTTGATAGGAAATATTGTTACATTCCGATTGGGGGTGTACCTTACTACCTCTGTTGGCCGCAATATGGATAATGCAGCTTGGGGTTGGTTCATGTGCATGTTGTCATCTGTCAAAGGTTTCAGCTCAAATGTCCCTCTTGTAAGCCCTCTGGCTACCTGATCATGATATATGATGCAATCTTTAAAACAATACAACGAAAAATGGAATTTTACTGTGCTTTATGAAAAGCATTGATATGTATATCTCAATCAGTCTACTTTATGGACTAGGAAAATACCAACAAGGCATATAATACAGTTCTAGCTGTGAACCTGGGATAATGTGATTTTTTATCTTTCAAACGATGATTAACTTGTGAACGTGTGCCAAAATCATTGTCGTTTGATGCAGCATTCACAAGTATATGACAAATTAAAGAATACATTGCATTATACCTACATGTCTATGCAACAAAACTTAGCATGTGGGCAAATTAGATCTTTGGCTACGTAAGCATAAGCATAAAAAAACACTCAATTAAACATATAACTTAGTATTTGTAATTCACATTACTAGTAAAAGTTCTAAAAGAGCAGCACTAATTTCCATACCTTTAGGAGAATCCACACTTTGAGAGAACTACTCAAAACTGCCAGTCTTGTCCTCTTTCCTGATGTTAAATAGTTACACATATGCCGATCAAGCCTTAGAATAAATCGTGGCCAAGATTTGGGGTTTTCAGGGTCTGCTTTCTGGTCCAGAGTTGACTGATAAAAAGAGAAAAGAGTGACAAAGAAAGTAAGACAAAAACAAATGTGAAGCAGATTCAAGGTCATATTTTAACCAAAACAATGAATAAAAAGAACCTGTAGTTATAAAACAAGGTAGATTCTAGGTCATGTTTTGACCAATGAATGAGTAACTGATCAAGGCATTTCGATTTAGCCCAACAGAAAATAATTGAGGGAAATAGGAATAATCTAATGAAGTTTTACAAACAGTTGAAAGGATAGGCAAAAGTCAAGTCCCTAAATATAAATTTTTGCAAGTCACAAAGTAACTATTATTTGTTTTGATCCATGAGTTGCAGATCGCTGTCACGGAGTTGTTCAGACATCAAAACTGGTTGTAGCCACTGGGGCACAATCTTGTTCAATGGTTAAACCGAGGTCCTACCGTTGAATCCTGAATATTCACTTTAGGGTCTATTTGGATGGGTTTTGGCTCCGTTTCGCGGGTCTCGGTTTAAAAAATTTGTTTGGGTGGTTTCAATGAAACCTTTGAGACTTCTTTTGGATGGGTTTTGTGGTTTGAATAAGTTGAAACCCCACTTGGATTGGGTTTGGATGTTGGGGTTTAGGGGAAAAAGTAGGTGATAGGTGTCAAATCAATGTCCTTTTTTAGTTAGAATTGGGGGAAAAAGTAGGTGGTAGGTGTCAAATCAATGTTTTATAGGTTTGAAGAGTTTGAGTGTGGGTTTCTGAATAGGTTTTTGATGGTTTTATGGGTTTGGCGAAAACTCATTTGAAAGGGTTTTGGCTCGGTCTCACGAAACCCGCGAGACCGGGCCAAAACCCATCCAAACACAGCCTTAGTTGTTTAGATTGGTGATTTACCGATCATTCACTTGTCAACTGCTGCTGCAAACTATGGTGTCAGTTCGTCGTTATCTGCTTATCTTTCAAATCTTTTTATGATTGTTTTATTTATCGAGTCTTTTTGAGTTTTCATCTTTTTTGTATCAAGTTTAGAGCAAAGTCCTGCCCAGGGGTAGGTTCAGAGTTGGGGACATTAGTAAATGTGCTGTCTATCTACATTAAGTAAATAACCTACTGTGGTAGATTAACTCACCAAAAGTCTGCAGATTTCATGTTCAATTTTGGAAAATGAAGTCTCCAAAGCTTCCACTCTCCCAGTTGCATGACAGCAGGTGCAGGGTTCACTAATCATAAATGAAACACTTGGTCGAACCTGTGCAACATGCCAGCATCATTACATTATCAGCAACTAAGAAAGTAATGCAATTGAAGATGAAAGCAAATCGAAAGGTTTGACACATGTAAACAACAGTCACATAATACTCATGCATAACTATCTATTAATTGACCGCCCCAGTTTACTATTAGCCAAATCTAGCTCAAAATGGTTGAATGAGGATGAGCAGAAGTTTAAGAAAGTTTGAGAAATAATATTTGTGTATCATCTTATTTTTTGTGAGGGGGTCGGAGGAGGGTGGGTGTTGATCAACAAGTAAAAGACCCCCTACTAAGAAGAAACTTAAAAGTTAAATGTATTAGAAAATACATAATCATTTTTTATGCCTATACAAATGAATCATTCTCTTGTCTATCTTTATATGCTAACATGCAACATAAAAATCTACAGTGATGTTTGTTAAAAACCTGTGGAGTAAAGGAAACCACGGTATCATAGGTATCATAACATACCCGCTTTCGAGTTATTTCCATAAGTCCATGTTTGGACAACTCAGAGACTTTCACGGTTGATCGGTCCCTCTCGACAGCCTTCTTAACTTCTTCGTAAACGAGTCTCTTATTTGCTGCAACATTAAGACTCTGTTTAAAGAGATACTAATAAGAATACAGATGCAAACTTCCCATTCCCAGCTGATGTCAGCCTTTCCATCTTGGGTGGTCCCCAATTAATTTCAACTTGATCAAAGAAATGTTTTACTGATCTTCCCTCTCCAAACATCATGAATTCATACACTAAATGTATTGTAAGTTAGGGAACAGACTTGGAGTTAAGAATATGGTACATGGACTAAAAGACAAATAACTCAACAGGATAGATGTCTCGTAACTTTTTCTGGGTAATTTAACTGCCAAAATGAGGATAAGGATGAATAAACTCCAACATTTCCCCCCAATTTTTTGTTCGAAAACCAGTAACTAAGCAGTACAAGTCCAATTATCCATCAAAATGCTTAGTTTTTTTAGATAAAAATTGAAAGCACCCCCCAAGTAAATTGAGGATTTCGAAATATCTCCCCCTGAAGGTTGTGCACATGGGTTATCTACATATTCAAATGTGAGGCAATGACAAGAATGATATTCAAGGGTAAGATCTCACCCTACTTTCTCCTATCTAATCCTCAAACAATTTTAATAAGGAATTCATAAGTACTATCTTACAGTTGAAGAGTACTTTCTTATTGATACTCGCTATCTGAAATTAAAATGTTCACTGCCATTTTAATGGGGTAAATAAATTTTCCTTCCTGAAGAGAACGCGTACAAACACCAAAAACATATTCTCAACTTATCTTACAACTTTTTAACATTTCCAGTCATCAACTGGAAAGATCCAACATGCTGAGTGGGGCAGGAATAGGAAGGAATTCGTATACTTACCATCATCCAGCATATCAATGAAATCAACCACAATTATGCCACCAATGTCTCTCAGCCTTAATTCTCTAGCAATCTGAAATGAATGCCCAACTTAATGACGAAAACCATGCATAATATTTCAATATCGATCATAGTTGATTATTATTCTAAAGCCACGTTAAATGTACCAGTAGTCTACTTATAACAAACAGCGAGCTCTGGGAGTTTCTATTTTAGCATCAAGGTTTTCGTCAGATATTACATAATAAGACAAATTATAAGTAGATTTATTATTGGAAGTACTTGTTTAGCAGCTGCAAGGTTGACTTCAAGTATAGCTTTCTCTTGCGAAGTCCCTTGACCTAGCATGCACTGACCCCCATTCACATCAATGGAAACTAATGCCTCAGTTTGTTCAATCACTAGATAACCCCCATTATCCAGAGGAACCCTGTAAAAGAGAGGAGCACTCATCATGTAAAAACTATCTGACTTGCACCAGAATGACTAAGAAGAATTTGAGACCGATTAGATGGAGATAAAGGAAAAATTGGTCAGACAGATATCCTATGATGGAAAGGTGGAGAATATGAATGAAATCTAGAAGCACATTATAAAATAAAAGTACATATCAAATTATCAATTATATGTTATTTATCAAAAAAAAAAAAAATATATGTAACCTCAACTTCATAGATGAGAGCCCCTGCAGTACTGCTTCAAAATCTTGCATTTGCTTTTCATTCCTTTTTTTGTGTGTATTGTTATAATTAATTTCTCTTCCTCTCTCTCGAGGTAGTTATATTAATTCTTGCATTTCCAGAAAGGGACTTTACGAATGATTTTATCTATTAACAATTCCATGCCAGGGGAACTTTCTGCAAGTAGATGAAGATGATTTTTCATTCAAAAACCCTACAAAGGGGCTCTTAAGACTTAAGGAATGATTATTCCTAGCAGCTATTCCATGCCAGGACAGCATTCTGCTAGTAGACGGGAAGTTTGCATTTCTTATACTCTAGCTCTTCCTCAAGAAGACAATAAGAGGGTCTCGAAATTTAGTTTGTACACAGAGGGTGATTTTGGAAAGCCAGACTTATGTACATAAGTGCATCGTAGTGGCGGCTAACTCAGTGTTAACCTTGGTGGTAAGACAAGTGTTTTATGGTACTGTTTCTACTAATGTAACTTTGATTAATGATGGACAAATACTTTTATCTGCTGACTTATTCAGTGCTGGACTTATTTTCTTTCCCATGAGCTCAAGTCTCAGTGAGAATGGTACTTCTTCGTTCTTACTGTTCATATATTGATATAAACGTTAGGGGTTTGTCATTATTTATTTTCCTTTCTGCAATCTCAACATTGACGAGCCATTTATACAAATTAATATTTGAGATGTTCAGGCTTAACAAACTAATGCACTCTAAAATCACTCTACTTTACAAGAAATAACATAAGGGCATTAATAAGACAATCAGAACAGACATAAGTAACCTCGACAGACGTCGTATTGTTTCAAATATGTGACTGCATTTGAAAACAACAGCAAGTTTACTAACCTTTTATTGAGGATGTTATTAATTTCTCCCTCAATTTTGAATTCATCAAATAGTGGAGTCCTTTTTCTGTACAACTCAATTCTCTCACAAAGATCGGGAGCTATCTCCTGAAGATAGTTGGTGACCTGAGAGTAGTGCATAATAAGGTAGAGTCAACGACTTGTGATTAGAAGTACATGCATCATTAGGTTTTGATAAAAACAATGAAGTATCTATTTAAATGCAGTATTTTAGTTTATTATAATTTCTAATCATCCTTCCAAATGTGCTAGAACATTGTTCACTAAAAGATCATTTAATCATCATTTCCGGTAAACTAGATTATTGTTCACTAGAACTCAATACACAATAATTTTTCCCAGAAGCCAGAATGTAGGCAAAATATTTCATCAACTATTTTATGATGAACTAGCCTACATTGACAAACAATTATGATGTTGAGTTTAGAATCGCTTGATTTCTTGACATATAACATGATTACCAGTAAACAGTAGACAACCTGCCCGTACAATTAGCACTGCAAAAATGAAATTACCACTGTCCAAAGTTTCCTCACGGAGAAAATACTATAAAGGCAGAAATCTAATTGCAAATATCTTGTTGAGAAACCATGTTTATAGTGAAAAATAGTGAGTATGCCACTATTCCCTTTATCCCAACTTCCCAATCTCTTGCTTAGCTGAACTTATTTCCGTAGACCTTCATACATCATTTGAAGTGCACCAGTGAAGCTTATCCAGAGGAAGAACCTCTATGATTTCAAACAATTCTTAGCCTAAACCCCAATTCATTAAATATTTATGTGTAATATTCTGAGATAGAGATAGGAGGGGACATCACTATCCATTTAGGCTAAATCACACTTATAGTTCCTCAAGTATAAAGTGTTTTACATTTATATCCTTCTTGCCAAAACTTTACACTTAAGTCTCTCTTATATAAAGTGTTTTACACTTATATCCCTCTTGCAAGGAATTTACACTTAAGTCCCTCCTATACAAAATGTGTTACACCGACCAATTTTCCAGCATTTTTTGGGCAAAAAATGCAATCGCCTGCAAGTCAAGTGACTTTCAATAAGGGTGATCTCGGGTTTTTATGTGTTATAATACCCTGACTTAAAGTCATGTAACTTGCACGTCGCCGGAAAATTGATCGGTGTAACATATTCTATATAGGAGGGACTTAAGTGTAAATTATTTGGTAAGTGTAAAACACTGTATATAGGAGGGACTTAAGTGTAAAGTTTTTGGCAAGAAGGATATAAGTGTAAAACACTTTATACTTGAGGGACATAAGTGTAATTTAGCCATCTCATTACATTGGTTTCAAAGTAAATATTGAACAATAATTCAGAGGTCCAAGGTATACATTAGAACTCCTAATTCCTATAGCTTTATTACTGAATTCCGTACCTCATTATATATCCTTGGAGAATCAACTACCAAGCTCTTCACCTGGAAATAAGATAAAATAAAGAGCTTAGATACATGATTTACAGTTGGATTAAAAAAACTTATTGTAAGAAGATATAACTAAACTAGAAATTTACAACATATACATGGAATAGTTGATGAGGTCACCTTCTCATTGAAATAATCCTGGACAACACAGAGTGTTTGGCCCATTGCCCTATGCAGCATAACAGGAACAGCTCCCTCAACTCCTTCATCCGCAGCAAGAGCTGCAGATTTTGCATGTTCCACTATACTTTTCCATGTTGATAGTAGACCTTCCAAATCCTTCTGCAACTCCTCTAAAGAATGACCAGAAGCAACTGTCCTTACAGTGAGGCCAAATCCAGGAGGCTGCAAAGTTTTTGCTATAACCCGTAATCTAGTTCGCTCAACACCAAATATTTTCTTCGAAATTCCTATAGTATTGCACCCAGTCATCAGTATCTGCAGCATTAAGGACAATTAGGAATAAAATTGTTATGCTGGTCTTGCTAGAGAACATAAATAGTCAAGCATGATACTTAGAAGGGGAGGGAGTACTATATACCCAGAATCTGCTTTTCAGCTTCGGATAAGCAGTCAATGTGGGACCTTTTGTACCCAATCCTTCTTTAATAACTTGCACAATTATTTTAGAGCCTTTCCGAACTTCTGCCCACTTACTTTCTTCCTTGCCTATAATCTTAATGCTGGCATCCTGGCGCACATTCTTAGTCTGAATCTGGTCCACATATCCATTTAGCTGTTCTGATAATCTTTCTCCATCAGCCTCATGTCCATGTTTAACAACACTACCATTTATATTTTCCTTAATATCTTCTGAGACATCAAAATGGAAACTGTTCTCATGACCTCCAAATTCATCATCAACGAATTCATCATCACTTGGGTCATCTTCCATCTCATCTGGTTCTTCAACTACATAAGAGAAAGTTCCATTTTCAGGAAAATCCATCCGTGCTCCAGGTTTATCATGTATGGAGTCATTTACCTCTCTTTCTTTCACGTAACCATTAAACGGAGGCAGTATAAATGGTTCCCTGTTGGGCTTTATATCCATAAAAGATGGCCGTGGGCTGCCAATATTTACAAATGCACCTCCCATGTGCGGAACTAGCTTTGTTACTATTCCAAGATATACGCTATCACACAGCACATTGTTTTTCACAGGTTCCAACAATAACTCAACCAGTTTATCATTTTCTAGAACGGCGATTCTTTGCATGGTACATATAGAAGAATTGATCAAAATGACAGTGGAAACAGAGTCCTCTATCATCAATTTGCTTTCTTCCTCATGCAGCAGGGCCTCTGGTATGGACTGAAGCTGCTCATTAGCTAACTGGTTAACCTCGTTTTGAACAGATTCCTGTTTGGAAACATCTGAAACCATCTTGACAGTACTGCGATCACTACAAATAGATGATTCAAATAACCAGGGCTCCTCAACTGGATAATTCGTAAGAAAATGATCTTGTTCAGAATCATTCTTCACTTCGTTTACATCAATATCAGAGTTATCACTGAAATGCATCTCGAGTCCAGAGTTATTTAATAATTTTGACCTTTGATTATCACTATCATAGTACGTTAGAGTATCTCTTTCGTTATCAACATAGCTTAGAGTATCTAAGTCTTCAACACGATGAGATATAAGTGACGACTGCAACAGCCAAGGCTCTTCTACAAACTGGTCTCTAATTGAAAAGGTTTCACTAAATTGTGATCTCCTTCTAGTACTAGTATTTCTGCAATAGCCCAAGAAGAGCTTTGACACCAAAGAATTACTACTGCAGCATTTCCTAATCTTCTCTTCATCTGTGAAACCACTGGAAGCATTTGAGTGTTCAGCAACATATTGCTGTGAAAAGTCAACTGAATGTCATATGTAATACAAGTAATACCTATTGATGAAGCTGGAAGAAGAATCCGTTGACTTCTCTTCCCTATCCATGTATGAAATAAGTGAGCAACTGGTCTTCTTCTAGTTCGAGATCTAAGTTTTGCTGTAGGTTTTCTATTTTGATGGCCTAGGGAGTGCACCAGCATAGAAAATTCAACCCCAGAACTCCACGCACGATCAGATGATGTCCACATGGCTTCTTTACACAATAGTCCTTCATAATGTCTTCCAAAGTCGAAGAAGACAAAGAGGAGATTTTAAGATATATTATAATATACTACTAGAAGATCATCAGTTATTCACATTGACCTCAAAAATGACAATATTTTTATTTCTGTAAAATGGCTAAATGTCGGTGTAATAGTTATCCATCTCGAACAACTGAATCAGGAATAATGAAGTAATTAGCATCCGTTCACATCACAACATTTAAAGCTGTGCAGGCTCATTATTTCTGTAAATGGATTTCCTTGACTGTATGCCAATTGGACACATAAAGATCCTGGCAGTTAATCTTGATATCTAGGATGCTATTGGTTAAACAATTTTGCTTGAAACACTAATCATGTGATAAGAATATCCCACAATTATATGTTTTAGTACACACTAAGACACATAAGATATGTTCTAACCTGACACCCAACAAATACTTCAAACTTTCCTTACCCAGGGAAGACAATTTGAAGTATTTTGCTGAGGTGACCTTAACAAGTGATCCTGAAAGAGTTGCACACTAGTAAATTTACTCTAAGTGCAAGACTTCTATCTTTTTTCTTGAAATGATGTGGAGCATTTATATAGTACTATGTCCTTGCATGCTTGTAGATAATCTTTCAAGGATTTACTTGAAATAGCTTATCAATGATAAAAATTTAACTGGTGTATGAATGAGTTAGAGCATATATCATTCAGGATAACAAAAATTACCCAGTTATCGTGCACCATGCTTCAAAGGATAGGTTCCACTGGAAGCTTCAAACCTGCAAGGATATAGTCTAATGATTGACAAAAGTAAAATAATGCAGAAAATAAAGGAGAAAATTAAGAAAAGTAAGAAAATGATGCTCGTGAGTTTTAATGTAATAATAAATCTTGAAATTCACCTTTGAAATCTTCCCCCAACTTCCTAAGATAGATTATTTTGATGCTCTCTGCAGAAATTAGTGAAAAACATCAATTATAACACGTCCAGTTCCATTTTGAGAAATAATTGTATTATTTTCTTTTGTTTCAGGTAATACACATTTCCATTTTCCATAGTTTTGCTCCAGCGCTAGTAGTTAGGTAAGAAGCACCTATTTGCTTAAAATTGACAGTATAAAAGGATCCATTTTTACTGAAAAGAAATATCAAAAGGAATTAAGTAAAAATTGCTCCTTCCTTCCTTTCTCAAATTTTTTTCAAATTCGGATTAACTATATTCCTCATCGGCTCATCCTACCAGAAGCTTGAACTAAATCAAGAAGCACTATAATTCATGAAGGTACATGAAATACAAAAAATACCCACATACCTTTCTTTGTTATCCATTAATCAAAAACTGATATCATGAGCAAAATTATGGATAAACCATAAAGGTTAACCTAAAATAAATTTATGTAACAGGAACATATATTTTCTTGTGTGACATTTTAACAAACACTATCATGGGTAAACAATTACAATGGTCTAAAAAATACTAAATGAACAAAATTAACATTGAACAAACACCATACGGCCGGAAGAAACTTCAACATGCACATGAAAAAAGAAAAGGAGAAAAACAGACAACATACAGCGTGAGAAAGCTTAAATGCAAACAAAATGAAATGGAACCATTAAACTCCAAATGTTTACTGAAGGTGAAAATCTTTACATGGCAGCGGCGTAGAGTTGAGCTAAAATTGCAGTTACAGCGAGTAAAGGGGACAATTGGAAAGTGAACTCTTGTGGGTGTGAATTTGCAGGATGAACAGCAACGGTGTCAAAGATTGTGTTTTGTGCAAGACATACTGGCTCAATATGTTTATCTACTACTTTTAAAAGTTTGTAAATAATATTTAAATTGCACTTTGCCCCTCATATTTTTCACTCAGCTCTGAAGCACTCTCAAGTCTTGGGTGGCTTAAGCTTACTTCATTAGCAATTTCTTCTTAGTTAAAAATGTGGGCTTCTCAACGAATCGAATAGCATCCAACCGTTTGTTTTTCTTATCAAGCTTGAAATTGTAATTGAACTTAGTTGATTGTTATAAACTAAGCTCGAGTTAGCTTTAATCAAACAAATTGACTTGAGCTCGAGTAATTTGATAATTTTTTACGTATATTTATTGTTATGTTTATTTTATCAAGTCGAACTTCAATCGATTTTAAAAAAATCAAACAATAAGTATTATTCAAACACATTTAAAATATATATTACATATTGAACTCAAACAAGTTTTCCTCAAATAAAGAACTAAAATATAGAATAGTCACACAATAATAATCCAATATATAGGTAACCTCAAGTAGTGGAATATCAATCACGCCGGGTAGAGTGTAATAAGTGGATGTAATAAGTGGATGGGGGACGTAACATATTGTCTTAAATTTAGTTCGACTTAATATTTAACTTAACTACGTTGAAACCTTTTTAGACGCGAGTTTAGAGGATTTTAATCCAAAAGAAACACGAGTTGAATTCTTGAGATTTTTACATATGCTTTTGTAGTTTATTAATTTGAATGAAATTTCAAAAAAGATTCATAAATATTGATTGAATCCTAATTTAATAAATTTGTCAATTGTAACCAATTCGAATTTCAAATCACTTGGCAAAATTGTATAATTAATTCGCTAACTTTTGAGTCACGATAAAAATAATGATTTATAAATTTAAATTTGTATATATTCATCCTAACTTTGACAGGTTTAACCATTTCTCTATTTCTCTATTGAGATCAACAATATGTTACTCCTATATCTTTTGAGTCAAATGTGTTTCTATTTTACTGTTAGTCATCTATATTAGTATTATTTTATAATAAAAGGAATATACTTGTAAAAACGAAATTATATATATATATTAGTTTTATGAAAAAAAATTGAACCATCAATTCAAATTCGTATTATATGGTTAATTTTATTTGTCGAAGTAAACTGAAAATACTCAAAAGATAGATGACCAAGTATGAGTGATGACTTGTGAGAATGTTTATCAATAAGAGACCATTTTGTAGCTAACCAAGAATTGATGAACTAAATATGTAAATTTGTACAAATTTTTTTGATTGATTTTAGCCCTATACGTGTGCATTTTAAACACAAATAACATATAAACAAATTGAAGAATATAATTTAACAAATTACTCCTTCAAACGATAGGGGTATTCTATTACACTTGGTAAAATGGGATGAACTGTTATCAATTCAGTAGATGAGAGAAGTAAAGTGTATTTTGTGAAAGAACATTTTGGTACATAAAATTCGAAGTAAAATGATTTTACGATTTGACAAAAAAATAATGATGATTTATCACATTAAATAATTCGATATATTGAATAATTTGGGTGTTGTAGTATTACCCACCTGATAATTTAGGGTAAGGATATATTGAGTAATTTGAGTGATGTAGAACAACCCACCCTACAATTAAGGGAACAAAGGTGTGTATTAGTATTAGTATTACCCTAAACAATATTTTGCTTGCAGCTTAAATGATCATTTTTATTCTCAAATCCTAGTCGAATTAGATTAGGTTTCATGGATCAAAATTTTCACAATTTTCATAGAAAACATCAATTTCTTTTTTTAAATCAATGAAAACGAAAAATAAAATATAATTCCAAAACTATATATTTACCTTGACGCCTCTTATTCTACTTAATTTAATAATTCTTTTACAATTTTTCTTAGTGTTTCGAAACGTTTTCAAAAAAATCTCAAAAAGTTTTATATATTTAACTGACCAAAACATAATAAATAAAACGAAGTTTTGATTCATGGTTTCATATCGTGTAGTGTTTCTTCCATAGCAACATTAAAGTTTCGCCGTATAAACTCAATTCAAATTGGGGAAATTTAACAAATAAATAATCTGTACATAAATGATGCAAATGTAGAATCAGAATTATAATACGTGATCAACATATACACACTCAAAATGCTCCCCCAGTTGGGAGCATAAAGAATTTCTAAAAACTTTTCAAAAAACTCAAACATTAAGGCTACAAAATGGTAACGCCATTGACTACTCGAGAAAATGGAAAAAAGGAAGAAAAAATTTAAAAATTGAAACTTACTTTGGATACAAGATGAAGGCTAATACATGAGAAACCTTACTCCGCATTCTAATTTACAAATTTGCAACAATTTTGCATCAGGAACTTCCATGAGATCTTGAAGATGATATCGACTGAGCTGAAACAGAAGCAGTCGGGCTGTTGAGGTCCCGTTCCCCATTAGCAAGCTTCGGCTTTCCACTCAGCCTATCTATTGAATCTTGACAAACTTCGGTAAACCACTCATCTTCGGGAAGTACACTGCAACAGACACAACTTGTCATGGCCGAGCAAGTTAAAAATGTAGACGATTTTTTTGACAACAATGATTACGTTTTCAATTTTCATCCACGACAATCATGTGATTAGGTGAACTTTAGAACAGCAGAGCATACTAAATACAATTAAATACCCACCCTAACCCAATCCCCCAAATAAAAAGAAGAAGAAAAATTCTCAAAAAGCTTAAATCAAGCAAGGGGAAAAAATATATATATGACTAAGACACAAAGCTTATATGAAGTATATACCTGTCTGGATTCATGCCTGTTGCTGAAAATGCAGCCATTGCTTTAGATATAATATCATTGACCGCACGGAGCAAGTTCCGTGACAAATAGCGGCCTTGCGAAGCAAAACAGATGACAAACTTCATATCCAAATAAAACTGCATTGAAGTTAAACATGTAAGCTAGTAACAATAGTAAGGAGAATACAAGAGATTACAAGTGGATATCAGTTTTAAGAACCTGTTGAAGACCAAAAGGACCTATAGGCCTAGGTCCTTCCTCAATATCATCCCAAAATGTTTGGTCCTCGGAAAGCCATAGGATGACAGTCTCTGTGAGCCTCATCAATAACAATGTAGCAAATCTTTCTCGGCCTACAAACATATCTGCCGCTAGGCCAGCCATCCTATTCAATTTTGCATAAAGTTCCTGGAAGTATCACAGATAATAACAGACTCATGTATGCTAATCGACGTAAAACTTTCTATGTTTCATGTCCAAAAGGGTTAAAAAAAAAAAAGTGAAAGAAAAACTTGGTTGAAATGAAAACACATCATCAGTGTGAAGTGTGCTGATCAATATAGACGCGAATTGAGTAACTCAAGTGGAAAAGGGTACCTGGAATATGGGAGAAGGGAACCAGTCTATTTCTTCCACATTCCCGTCCATGTTTATGTATATGTCTGCAGTTAGAAAACTATCTCCTTCTTCAGTAAATATAAGATCCAGAGCATGTTGGCGACAAAAACTATCTTTCAATCTGTCGACAGAGTTCACGAGGCGCCTCTTCCATTCCCTTTGCTCAGGATTACGATTTTGGCGATCCACATGTCTTCTACGAGGATCATCAATGTAATTAGCCTGAGTTAGTGGAGAGAGCTTCATGGCAGCCCGTGGCAACAGATCATCAGATAGTAAGGATGCATTAGCAAGCAATGCAAGTTGTTGTGCTTCAGTTTCAGCGATGCGAACAATTTTATTTCCCGAACCTTCAAAATTGGCCTCTTCTTCCATGGATCCGGGTAATGCTTTTATGAGCATACTTACGTAAGAATTGAACACCTGGAACAAGCCATCCAATGTTCTACTACCCAACTGCATACTTAAGAGGGGTCCTACATCTTCGAAAAAATCCTGCATAGACAACCGCAAAGTAATCAGCTTGAAGTTCTACACCATGTGAAAAAAATCAAATAGTACTTATAAATTTATCTTAGAGAAGGGCTTGAGATATATCAATGGAAAATAGGTCGGTGCACTGGAAATTATTTACAAACATCAAATTCCAAAGACAGTTCTAACACTAGTATCAACCAAAATTTCAAATATGCATAGACTTCACGGTCAAGTACCATCCGATATTTTAGTGTATGCTAATATATCTCGTTTACATTTGTATCTCCCTTTAGATTCTACTATGCCTGCTTATAATACCAAACAGACAAAAGGTGGTTGTAACAAAAACATGTCCAAACTTTAGATAGTTCTATCAGTGTCTACCCATATGTTCATGAGTGCAATGAATTTCTCGGAGCAAATTAACAGGTTCATAATCATACAAAGAAAATTCAGTTGAAGAAGAGATGGTATCCGTCTTATTAGGCCTGTAATTGAGAAGGAATAACATTTACCTGGACCATTGTATTGAAACGATGAGCACTACTAGAAAGCTTGTGCTGATGTCCCATCGTGCTACCTGCAGCTGTACTAGTCCTACCAGAGAGGCGAGCAGATGTAGGAGGATAAGTGAGTTCCCAATCATCAGCAGCAGCTAAAGCCGCTGTACTCTCTTCAATCCGCTTCAGATTAGCATCCAAAGCTTGCTCAACACTAGGCCTGAAGAGCCTTAGAAGCACAGGAGAAAGAGCAAGACCACGACCTTCCAGTAATGAACAGTGCCCTAAAGCTATTTGAACACATTCTGCAGCAGATCTCAAACCCCCCGCTGCTGCAGATGAAGCTAATGCATGTCTTTTAACAAGAAGTGCGAATGACTCTGTCTGCTTTGTCGCCCACATCACAAGCTCAGATGTATAAGCTGTCTCCTTACCAAATATACATGAAGAATCACTGGCTGCTTGGGCAATGGCAGAGAATACAAGCTGTGAGAGTGCAGCTGTATATGCTCCTCCATAAGAAGTGCTTGAAGGACGGAGACTTTGCATGTTGTACTGATATCTCTGATAATGTGCATTAAGGAGTAAACTATGAGCACGGGGACCATCACCAAGCTTTTTGAGAGCTGAGATCGATGCACGAAGCTCAGCGCCGCGTGTGGAAGGTTGGCAGGCAGCTTCAGCAAGCTGATCAGCTAACCTCTGCCTTCGATCGAGTATTGTAGTCTGTAGTGAAAGCAGCACGGAAGGAGCTAGCGTTTTCTTTTCTTTTGCTTCAGACACCATACTCTCTCCTTCATCAAGGCTGGCCAAAGCTTCATCGATTCTTCTTTCAGCTAACAGAACATCAAGGAAATCAGGAAACTCTGTTGACCATTTTTCCACAAGGGAAGCTTCTCTAACTTCGTTACTAGATAAACCAGTTGTAGCAGAACCATCAGGAACAGTATCAGACAAAGAGTCGATATGAACCCCCTCAGCTAGATTATGCACCAGAGTTGCCTGGGTGGACAACAAGTTTCTCATTGACGAAAGTTCACCCTCTAAATCTGAAATCTCTTTGGATGTACTGCAGATTTTAGAAAGGAAAAAAGACGATTATTGAGTCTAAATGTCCTAAATATATAACAGAATGGATAGATTAGATATTTTCACCCTGCGGTAAGATGTGCTGAATATGCAACAAATACACTATAAGATCAAAGCAGATGGAACTGTAAAAACTTCTAATAAATAGGAAAGAAATTTGCATGTGTGCTTTCTGATTTTTGGGCAGGGGGATGGGGGCAGCTACTAGTGCATCTCAATGAGCATACAGCTGCAAAATTATGGTCCAATGACTGGTTGGAAGCTGGATTAGTGTTATTTACATTTTAGAGTCAAGACTTCAAGTTTCAACTACTTCTTTCTCTGAAGTATTTAGGTAGGAAAATCTTAATTATCTGTCTAAAAGGCTACTCCTAACCAATTCCCAGTTCCATTAAATCGTACCTATATGACTAATGAAAAAAATATGAGGAGCACTTGTTATCATGTTTCCAGACGTCACAACACAGAACTCACCGGATAAAAGCAGTATAGTTAGCATATACACTTCTGCGCATTTCTTCAGCAGAAGCTCTCTTCAGATCCACAAGATATGAGCATAATTGTCTTATTTCCTGAAAAACAAGTAAAGATGTTATTTGCTGCAGCTAACTTGCGAAAGGAGCAGAAGAGAATCAACACTGAAATGAAGAAAGAAAGTTAAAGCCTAAACATTTAGCTAGACATCCAAAACCATAATTGATTTTCCCCTCCCTCCAACTTCTGACATATAATCTATTTAGTTCTCACTGCCTGGTAATTAAATGTGGACAACGAGGTACAACTTCCTAATGGGACTTCAGCATAATGCTCAAAAGTCAAAACTAAGAGGCATCTTGTTGAGCAACAAACTACCACTAGGTAGATTTCTTCTCAGTTTCGCTATTTCCAGAAAAATGGGTAAATGCACATTTTTAGTAATTTTTAGAAGAAGTATTAAAGCATTTTGCTAGAAAATACTAAAATAACTTGGATTCAGCAATTATAAATTATACATAACCCAAAATTGAATATTGTGTACATAGTAAACAAAATAAAGCAACTTTTGAGAAAAAAAAGTGCAGCTCTTGCCCATTGCTTTTCCGTGCACTTGTGCATTTTAGGGCTTTTATCGTCTGACGAGCGGCAGTTTTCCAGAAAATAATGCCTAGAGTGCACCTCCTCTGGGCTTAGACGTATATGCCGATACATATACATCTAACCATACATTAGTGTAAATCTCAAAATCACGGCATTAACTAAGACCGTCTTGATTTGGTCCATAAAGAACAAATTGAGCATTAGCGTGAATTTTGATTACACATTTCAATTTTTACTATTTTCATCAATAGATTATCGACCAAGCCAACTGTCAACCAAATATATGGTTTGAATTTATAGTATGATTTTCATTCATTACTTACTCAAACTATCTCCAGGATACATTCAAAAACAAATATTACATACGACATCAACAACAGAATTCTAGAACTTGGGAACAACCAGCAATGTAATTGAGTGGGAACAAGAAAGTTTGATAGTTCTAAAAATTCTATATCGACATGAAATCACATGTCTCAGAACATTTAATCATAAGTCATATTCTAGACTCATGTGCTTATATCTTTCTGGCTGCAATAGGGTTCCAGTAAACAACGAGGTATCTCAGAGGTAGATACTCAAACATAGAGTTGGACATTCCCTAGTTTTTTGTCAGAGATTCTAAAGGGAAGATTTTTACATAACACACGATCTGTCTTGTTACTAATCTCTTCACCAAGAAATTGGCCACCTAATGTCAATTTTCATCTTCGTGTTTCTAATGTAGTCAAAGAGATGAAACACGTAAGGATTCAATGAATATGGCTGCTAAATTGTTTAAGATCCACTTGTTCAAAAAATCATTAGTTAATTAGTATATACGGTTGTTGCTGCAAAAGAAAGTGTATATACAAATTAATGAAGTATTGATAGTTTTATTTGGTAATCTAAGTCTGACTTAACAATTAGTTCAATAAAAATATTGCAAGCTTCAATTTATTGTCATGCCAAATTGCCATTTAACAAGACATTTAATATGACTCACTCTTTAAAGTAAAAGGAAATACAATGCATAATTATGCAAAACAAATCACAAAGCCGTATAGCCAAGCCAATAAAATGGACGGAAATGGTATATGTGCCTTAGACTTATTGGTGGTGGTTAACAATTTCTTAATTTATGCAAAATCGGATATCCTGTCCTTATTTTACCTTTCTTAAAAATAGAAAATAAACTTAGGAATGAATTCCCGTTTCCGGGAACCGGGACAGAAATATTATCATTCAGTTTTCCAAAAAATAATACATAAAAAATAAATAAACAAACAAGTAGAGCATCAATAGTAATTACAACTGAAGTGGCTACGCATAAGAAATGTAAGAAAGAAAAATTCATCCTTGATCATTAATAGACTAATGCAATCCTAATTTCCTCAATTGATCAAAGGGCAAAAACCAAAAATTAAAAGCAGAAAAGGTTTCTGAATCAAACTGAAATCAAATAAAAACAGTAAACCTTTTCACTGAGGGAGTGACACTTGGACTGCACATAAGTATCGGCATCGAAATTATCGGATTTGAAAACATTAAGATTTTCCTCGAACTTCGCCCCTGCATCCTTTGCTGAAGCTCCCGAATGTGCTGCTCTTGACCGAGATGTTTTCGTCGAAGCCATGACTGAACGAATTTTGAGGAACAAACTAGTCAATTAGCGAATCAACTAAGCTAAGAAAAACGAATTTGCTCAAATTCGGCGATTTAGATCCGATAGTTGTTCAACCTGCTAGAATTTAGGGATAATTTTGATTGATTTAGAGGGAAATTAAAAATTATTATAGTTTTTTTAGAGGTACGGATAGAACGGTGAGGATTGAATCGCCATTGAAGCAGAGAGAATAAGATTTCGGTTGGCGAAAAGTTGGAAGAGAGATGAATAATAATGTAGTAGTAGTTTGTTTTTTGGGGCAGCCGTCAAGGAAGTCAAGCCTTCCCCCTTTTGTTTCCTAATTTTAATTTTATTATCTTTTTTAATAGAGTTATATTCTCTACTATTTTTTAATATTCATAGCATTAAATTGTATTATCATTTATATTAACAACAAATCCATATTGTTAATTTGTTATCACAATAATAATTATTATATATATATATATATATATATATATATATATATATAAGTATTCTTAGTTGTTCACAATAATAATTATATGAGTATTTTTTACCAAGTAAGAGTCAAGTTTATTTTAGAAATAAAATTGCAGCCCTATGAATCCATCAAATCAATTTTTTTTTTAATTCGATCAGCTAGTTAGTTAGATTCATGGACGAGCGATGATGAACATGCGCATAAATAATTCGCTATCTCGATCCACTTTGCTATATTCGCTCTTGTACTATATTAGCAATAATTACTTTTTTAGTAAATTTTCATAGGAGCATTGAATTTCTAATTTTTTTTCTACATATTTAGAAAATCGAAATAGGTAATTTCAAAAGACAAAAAATGGGGGTAATTTTTTTGAAAAACGTCCAAATAGCCAAGTTATGGACTGCTAGCTTGAATTTTTATTTGAGCCAACACGCCCAATACCTTCTCATTTCCTTAATTAGAATGACAGTATCACAATCAACAACCTTATATCTTTCGTTGAAGATAAATTTTTTGAAAAGAAAATAGTTGATAATAAATATATTTAAAAGTATCAAATATCTTAAAGCGAGTCATAATCAACTCCATTAAAATTTATTTTAACAATTCATTAGCAATCAAAACAAGTCAAGATCATCAACAGAAAAAGGAAAAAAATAGAACAATATAATAATATTGTTCAAGAAATTTATTCTCCACTATAGGATATATAAACTTGACCAAAAGTTATGCACATTTTCTTCGTTTTTTTTTTCTCTTTAGGTAGGAAGGGCGTCTTCAATGACACCCTGAAATTATTAAAGTATTACATAGCCGTTTTTTCTCTTTTTTTTTAAAAAAAAAAAGGAAAAGAGAAAAAAGAAAAAATCGTTCCACATTAATGCAAGTGAATAGAGAGAAATTGTACGGCATCAACTTTTTTTCTAATTTCATTTATGTCAATGCAAGAAGAGAAAATATTATTCATTGAATAAACAGAGGACAATCGCCCATGAACGACTATTCATATTTTTTTTTTTATAAAGAAGAAAAATGCTGGATTACTTTTATTAGAAGATACAGAATATTACTAATTTGTGGTTGAATTTAACATAAAGTTGAAGCAAATATTCCATTTTGTGATTCTTGTATAACTTTATGATAGGGAAAACATGTTTCAGCAGAGCTGTAGCTAAGAAAATGAAAGAAAACAAGAAACAAGAATAGGTAAAAGGTAGGAACGTGAAGCCAACCACCATATTCTTTCTAATAATTGAAAATTGAGGACAATCCCTATCTTGCACCAGTTGAATGCTTATCTTTCCAGCAATCAAAGCAGGTATAAAACAGAACCATTCTTTTAAGCAAAGTTGAGCAATATATATATTTTACACACATTTTGTCTGCCTTTTTCCTTTCAAAAACTCATTTAAGATTACCAAATTATTTGGCAATAGCACAGTACAAAACCAAGTCAAAGCAGTTACATTTATTACCATTAAAACAATGTTTAGAAACACGGCATTAAACCAACAATAGTTTGACACGACAAAAACATATAATGAAACAGATCTTTGAATGAGTATACTTGAAACAGTCCTTCAGTTATGTTCAGCATCATTCAGGGGTATCCGAGCGGACGGCTGCAAAAACAAATCATAGAAAAGTTCTATCAGAATAAAGGAGACATTCAAGGTAAAATTCGAACGTATGCTAATAAAATGAAGACTGATTAAGAGCAAAATTTCAAACAAAACATGATCGCAAACGTGCACATACTAGCACAAAATATCGAAACTACCCTTTAGACAGTAACACCTGTAGATAGACTAGAGAATCGATTTACTGAAATTAGCCCAACCAAGGAACGAAGGTCAGAGAAAAATTGGTCAAGGATTCCATATTCCCATAGAACTAAGTTAGCTCAAACACCAATGTATACTGTATCTAGGAGTGGCTCCACTCTAATCTTGGGGCATCTCTGATTCTTAAATATAAAGTGCACACTCCCTTCTAAAAACTGAAATACTTCAACCGCCACACAGTATTGCATCACATTTTATCTTACTTCAGAGCCTTAAGTCTCTCTAGTGTAAACATAGTGATATGGATAAAATATCACCAATGTATAGCAATTTAGCATTTGAGGCATTCATGGTGTTGTGTAATATCTTAAACACTCATTACCAGAAGGATATAGGCCCATAGATTAACATAAGACTGAATAACACATCTATCATGGCAAGAAAAACTCAACCACGGAACTCAACAAAAGCAGAAAGACAAGTGTTTGTATGTTCTGAACTCAGATATCATTGAAACAACTTTTTGGAATGAATGAGAAGATAAAACCATTCTCTGTAACAGTAGTTGAAAAACCTGACTAAATAAATGCAGCTAAATCATGACTCCTTATTGAATGAGGCAAGAGACACAAGTAGACATGCAATCTATTCATCAAAATTCAAATATTAAATATCTCAATGATGAACAGGTTTGTCAGAAAGATGCAATTGTATTAGAGGCGGAAAAGGCTTGTTTCAAAATTCTGAACTGAGATACTGTCTCACTCTAGTTACAGTGGTGCTGAGATTGGAAGCAAATGAGAAGCCTGGCTGAACACCGTCACTAAAAGGCATATGGAACCACACGCCACACAAAAAAAGAGAACCGGTTTTTGTTAAAAGTGTGTATTCAAGGATTAGAACAAATGCAGCCTTCCCTATACTGAAGAGCAAATTTCCAATACATGAGCGAATACATTTGCAGCACAGCTCTTAAGGGTTAGACCAAATATGGAGCTGCATAGTTAAGAAGTCGAGAATCTCACCTCTAGAAGTTCATGTTACCCTGTTGTTACTCTTGTTAAATACATGTACTGCTTATTTCTTAATAATAGCCAAGACAGAGAACAAAAGGCAAGGGTATCAAAGTCTGTTCCAAACACACGACAAGGAATAGGAAGTTTACAACCAAAATTTCTAAGCTTGCTCAAGCTCACTTCCGGTCCATCTTTGACTTCCGTGTCAGAACAGTTTTCATGTTTCACAGGGTTTGGAAAGAAAACAAACTCCCAGTTTCTAATACATAGCCACTCAACCAATTCGCTGTAAGAAAAATGTTTTTTTTTTCAAAGAAATAATGAGGAAAACAAAATAGACACAAAGTTTGGGAATCGCTAACATAATTGGACCCATATTAGTCAATACTTATCTAGAGATTATCATGCATGAAATACATCAAGCTAGTAGGGATTGCAACTTTTCGAGAAAGCAAACACCTCTACATTCAATTAAAAAATCAGAACATGAAAACCAACAGATAGGACCACACTTCTGTATATACACAGTAAAGTTACCCATCGTATCTTCAACGTTATTAGCACAAAATACCAACTGAAGAATGCATCATATATGGAAACTAGGGCAAAAAATCCGCAGCAACAAACATTCGTTTCATATAATATTTCAACATTCCTATGAACAAACCCAACAACTGACACCAATTAATCAATACTTAAATGCTGAAAAGCCAATTCCCACATCGGTTGATTCGGGGGGACATAGAAACTAACATCAAATGATCCAACAATCAGCAAATAGAAATAGAATAAAGATCTAAAGCAAGGAAAGAAGGAAACAAAATAAATATACTTGGCTTCTCGGGTTTGCCGTCGACCCACTGAGAAGCGGCGAAATGGACCTTCTCACGGTTCAAAGATTCAGATCTGTAGGGCTCCTTCAAGCACTGCCTCACCAAATTGGCGCAGAGGTTCGAGTACGATATGTAAGTCATTCCCGCAGATCTCCAAAACGGCACAGCAGCGTTCGACGCCATCTTTTACTTTCTCTTTCTTTCTCAGCTCGCCGGCTCGTCTTTCTCACTCTCTCTATGTACGTGTGTGCGGGTGCGACTTTGATTTATCTTTCTTTTACAAGTAGTATAGTATTAGTGTAGTATAGTATTAATAGTATTATTATACCATGAGGCAAGCTTATTTGGGCTGGTGTTATTGGGCCAGATTGTGGAGACTAAAATTTAGGAACTTTCGTTTCAGGTCTGCTGCCTGCATCATTTGATTTTTTTTAGCCAAACTATTATAGACAATATAGAATGTTTCAACTTTATAATATTTCGATAAATTACAATACAAAATAGGAACATAATTGAATTATTTTTCTCTATATACAGATATGTTTCCATACGACGATCTATTATTGAATAATAAAATGAATCTATTTGTTTGTGGACAAACATAAACTAAATGTTAGGCTCCTAATTGTTAACAATGTAAAATCAAGTCTTTTTAGATTGAAGGATCTGAATTCTATCAATGATTTGAAGCAGAAGTATACACGGTTTTTATATTAGGTTAAGGATTTAAACAAATAGTGCAAATTATGTTAGAATACATCAATTGAAGTAGAGCTTGAATTATCATAAATTGACCAAGTCTTCTTTTATAAGGCAAAACATACCATATAATTACGAGATGTTCATGTCCTAAAAGATTCGTGATTCACAAGATTATGATGAATACTTGTCTTACAATTTATACTTCCAAGTTCCTATTGATGCAAATGGTAACCACAGAATGACAGTTAGACTAGGATTTGCCATTAAAATTTAAAAGGAAGAAAATATACTCAAATTCTTCTGTTGAGAACCATAGGCAAAATTAGACTTGATTTAAAATAACAAAATTGTCAAAAGATGTAGACTATCAAGAATTCAAAATACATATCACCCCTATCTATACTAGCAAGACAGCATTGATACAACCATCATTTTCTGGATTGTTCGTAACTTGGGCGTACTTCCCTGCATTTACCACCAACAAAAACACAAGAAATAGTTAAATAGTTGAATAATCAATCTATGTCTGATTTGCGTATTTAATCTTGAGATGGATCGAAGTAGTAACATACCCCACACAACTTTTCCAGCGGGAGTGACTAGACCAAGTTCACTAACATTCACCTGAAATACACGAGACATGTAAATAAGTTGGATAAGAATCAAATGTGAAGACACAGCTGACTTGTATCGTGAGCAGATATTTACCTCAATTATGGTTCCTTTGGTCATAACACCAAGAGAGGTATACATAGGACCATTTGGATTTTTCTTCACACCGATGATCTCTAAATTGAAGGTACATTTAAGTTCAGGGTGAGTAACGTGGGCTTTTGTAAAACGCAACCCACTTGGACGGATGAAACGCTCATATTTGGGAGGTTTCCTGGTAAAACTTGGTCCTACAAATGTGGCCTTAGTAATCATCCTCTTCCACTGCTTAGCTGCCAAATCCAAAAAAATACAATCACTAAAAGCACAAGTATCACAGAGTGTCGAATTGGTAATTGAGAAATTAACACACTCCAACAGGTCATTGTCTTTAGTCGGATTTTATATCATGTCAAATGGCTTATCATCAGGATACTTACTTTTTCGTTTACCAGATCTGATCACCCTGAACATCTCATCTTCAGCAACAGGCCTTACCTATATATTAAGATCAACACAAATTACAGTCATTGCTAATTTAGAAAGTAACATAACTACGCAACCAAACTAATACAAAAAGATACATTATGTGAGGGGAAATATGGATCAACCCACATTTGTTTTTAGACAGACATAGTGCCTTTTGAAAAAGTAGCTTAAACTATTTTCGTGAATTGGATCTTATTCTCATTAGCCTTGAAAACTAACATTGTGGTTATGCCTGTTTGTATAAATCATGATTTTTGTTACTTGCCATCAATCAAGAAATTAACAATATTATACATACATCATGAACATTTTTTTAGATAAGTCTTGTTGATGTTTCCATATTTATATATCCTTCAAAGAGATAGGAACACCTTAGCTAAGTGCTTAGATTGAATAGTATATAAAGTACAAGGTCTAGAAGTATCTACCTAGACAGAAACTCTATTCTTGTATAAGGATGATACAATCTTAAGAGCCCGCAAAAAGGGCAACAGCAAATAGAAGGGACAATCTGTCATTGCTTACCTTTGGTAGAGGCACCTCCCATTTCCCTGCTTTCTCTTTTCTCTTCTGCTTTATAGTATTGCTAAGCACCTGCATAGATAATTATTTTTTCAGCATATGAATTTGAAAAAATGGTGCACTTTTTACCCATTATGTTTTAGTGAAAGCAAATAAGAAATCAAGGAAACGTACGAATATATGACTACCTTTGCTCTTGTTGTCTCATCACGATCAAGAAGATATGCAGGGCGAGCACCTTCCTCGACCTCATCAACCTTGCGTCTGGTTGATGACTCCTCGTGCATGGCCAATCTGTCAAGTTAACAAATAAGTGGGCAACTGAGCATACACATCCCAAACAAAATAATATTTCCAAATCACACAATAGAGTTTCAGGGAGTATGCGTAAGTTAACCCATATAATATGCATGCTAATGAAATATCTAATATGTATGAACATTTTTAGAAGTTTTCAAGAAAATTCAATGGTCTAGAATTCACACATACCATTTTTTTTAAAACATCTACTTAATGCTTTTAAAACATTTGAAGTGATTCTGCACTACGACAACAATATCATGACTCTGAACCGAACAAAAAGTTCCTCCTCTGAATAATTTCAGATCAATCCAATCATATTCACCAGCCTCTATTTTAACCAACTCCATCGAGGAACAAGCTTTCATTAATGCACTACTAAAAAAATCTTTGTGCAATATCATAAACATAAAATTCAAACAATTGAATCCATATGTTCTTTTTGCATTTCACCCTCTGACAACTGCATGGCAATAACTATTTTGACTTATCTTCTACACTAAACTATGATTACATTCATTTTAGTATATAACAGAACCAAACTTAATAAAGTGCAAACTTCAAAACTTATGTAAAATAGATGAAAATGTCAAAGATACTTACGTTTTCTTCATCAGAGCCTTCTCAGCATATCGCTTCTTAGAAAGCAACTTACCCTTGATACCCAAGGTCTGTTCCAATTAAGTTAATAATCGTTAAGATCACATAATATTAACAAATGCACAAATAACACTGAATTAACCAAAAAAAACATAGTATTAACCTTTTGGGCGATTTGAGAGCGCTTGTGAACCTCACGCGCCTCCTTCTTCCTTTTGCGTTCGAAGTGGTCATGGCGGTAGCCATTCCTCTTCCTGTGTAGATCTATGTAATCTCCTTGAGGCTATCAATTTCAATTAAACATTAAAGTATAAGAAAATATTATGAGAAAATTACAGAGTAACGAAATTCTTTACGAGAATCATAAGAATGTAATTCAGATACATACCATTGTGAATCAGGATTTAGAATTTTGGTTTTGGCTTGGAGATAGCTAGCTGATGCTTGCAAACCCTACTGCCGAGGGTTTTGGATGAGAGAGAAAAGAAACGAAGAAATCGGTTAATATATATAGAGTGGGCCGTGGAGGTGGTTAACGTAACTAAAGATCATACAAAGCCCATTGGTTCCTTACATACTAATTTAGTCTAAAAGCCCAAATGAAAATCTTGTGTTACTAGCCAATTAGAATGACTCAATTTTTTGTCAATTTTATTTAATTGTTACACCATTTTCAGTGACTTCAGTCCAGTTTTTCTTTTTTGTTCCTATTATTTATCTCTTTCTATTTTTCACTCCTTCTCCTTCTCATTTATATAGTCATCTCAAATTAATCAATCTTCTCATTACAATTAATTTTAATATTCATTCTTCCACATTCTCACTTAATATTAATAATAATAAAATACATAATAAATATAATAATACGCAAATCGATTTGGGAATATAAAAAATATATTTAAGATTCACATGATTTGGGAATAATAAAAATAATTTAAGATTGACATTAATAATAAGAAATAAAATTTATTTAAATAAAAATATTTTTTATTAAGTAAAAACAAACTAAATTAAAATAAATTTGAGTTTATTAAATAAGAACTGCATTTTTAAAATTAAAATTAATTTTTTCAAAATAATAAACAAATTTAAGGATTTTTTATTAAATTAAAATTGAATTTATTAAATAAGAGTTACATTTTAAACTAAAATTAACTTTTTAAAAATAATGCACAAATTAACTAAAACTAAAATTAAAATAAGAGTTACATTTCATTTAATAAGATATTTTAAAGGAATATTTTTAAAAAAAAAGTTTCTTATTTAATACAATTTCAGGAAAAAAAAAAAAAAATGAACAGCAGGTGGCCAACAAGTGTCAGCCACCTGCTGCTGGGCAAGTGACTGGATCGATGTATGAGGCAAGGCAATCCTCGCCCCTCACCTCTCCTTGGCATTGATTTTTTCCTCCATGGGAAATTACCTTGACCACCCCTCTAATCATTTTACTTCATATTGTTTACCCCCTCCCCTTGCTTCGTAGAAGAGGATCTTTTATAAAGCCATAGTTCAAGCTGAGATCCATTACCAATGGGGTGTTTGCAAATGTTTTTCAAAAGTATTTTTCTACCTTTTCGCTTAAAGTATATTAACTCTGTGTTCGCTTGGGCTCATCAATTTATAGCCCAATTAGTAATCCAGTCCTATAAAATAATCGGCCCAACTGTATTATGAGTTGTTCGGGTGTTAATCTGATGAATTATGCAATTCGGCCCAATTAAGTAACATGATGTTCGGTTGGTCCGATTAAAGTGGAATTACGTTTTTGCCCTCTGTCTAGACTCAGATCTGGCCGTTGATTGATAAAAAAAACATAACATTGGCAGATTTTTTTTTAATAAAAATGGCAGAACATAACAATAATTCAAAAAATTTAGCCCAATTTGAGACAGGCAACATAACAATGTGCGGGTGATGGCTTCCTTCTTGAGCTAACCTGCGGGTGATGACTTCCTTCTTGAACTAACCTCCATGATAACCTCTAGAACATAACAATGGCAGAAAGAAATTTCATAAAAAAAAAAAAAAAATTGAGCTAACCTTCAAGCTTCGTACTCTTGTTAAACTAAAAATTAAGCTGTTGGTATCTTGCTTCTTACTCCTGTGGTAAAAATTACAGCAAATAATTGGATTTATTAGCAAAGGTTTGAGAAGAAATTAAAAAATGGCAGCTCATTTTCTAGGGCACTTCTTACCTGGTCGTGATGGAGGGAAGAGAAAATGATAATTTTTTTTGTTTTTCATTTTATCATTCAGATTATACCAATGGCAATTAACCGTAAATATTGTGAAAGTGCATGGACAATTTCATATGAAGTTATTTAATTGGGCCAAATAAACTAATTGCTGGGCTGGAGACCCAATTATAATCTGGGAGATTAATGGGCTGGCCCACACATAACCGAGATTACAGCGGGCAGCCCGGAAAATTATCCAACCATTCGAACGGCAGACTCTCTCCGATTGGCCCAATAATTCAACCCGCGATTTACACTAATCTGGGCCTAATCAAACTAAACGAACACAATAGTTTATCTTTCATCATACTTCGTATTAGGGCTGTCAATGGGTCGGATTCTGGTCGGATCAGGCTCGTCCAGATCCGGCTCCATTTATATCGGATTGAATTCTGTCGGATTCGGATCTTGCTCGGATTGTGCTCGGATCTAGATTTTTTGAATCCAATGGATCTTGGTCGGATTTGGCCGAATATCGGATATTTTTCGGATCCAATAAATTTGTATTTTAAAAGTTAAATTGATGTGTTTTTCCTAAAACAAGTTTATTATCTTTTCAATTTTATTTAATTTTAGCTTCATTTTCAAAGTTTCTTTACTATATTCATATTTGTAGAATGAATATATTGGTTTAAATAAATTTATAAACGAATTATATATTACTATCTTCTAAAATTGACGTTGAAATGTTATTAATTATATGTGTTTTTATAAATCATTTTGTATATATATCTTTCTTTTTATTTGTTGTCGGATACGGATCTTTAACAGATCGGATCGACCTAAATCCATATTCGCTCCATGAGTTTCGAATTTCGGATCTTTATAATCGGATTAGGTCCATCGAATCTCTAATCGGACAATTATCCTAATAAATCGGATCGAATTCGGACGGATCCGGATTGAAATCCGCCCCATTGACAGCCCTACTTCGTATAAGATTTAATTTATTATTATTTTGTTCTATGTTTGAATTAACTTAGATTCCAATTTGTTTATTATAACTTCTCCAAACAAGGTGATATAATATTTCTTAAAATGACCCCCCACCCCCTATCCATGTAAGTTTATTTGGCACCATTAATTTACAATAATTACTTTAGATTGTTTAATCTTACATTTTTTTACCAATTTTAATGGTTATCTAAAACATTGCATTTAAAATAAAAATTAATGAACTATGAATGATGAATTCGGATATAATTTGATGAACTTAAGGTTATTATGATCTTTTATCATCTTAACATTGAATTGCATAGGATAACATTACATGTGACAAATAGTTTTTTTTCTTCTTTGAGGTCATCTTCAACTCGGAGGGCTTTTCACATTCAGTGGCGTCAATCTTCACCTGGGTGAATCTGCACCCCACTGAGCACCGTCTCCAACTCGAAGGGCTATCCCCTCCAATTAAAAAAAAAAAAAAAACTTCCTCACTCTCACCTATATTATCTATAATAATAATAATAATAATAAATATGAAAATGCATAATAATAAGTAGAGACAATAATAATAATAATAATATTACATCGGGGACAAGAAAAACAACAATGATTACACGGAAACAAGAACATGTGAAGATATATCCCTTGAAGATTATATGATGCATCGTCACACAATACGATCATTAGAAGTCAATAAACAACTTCGAAATAACATAGTTGCTCATGTCATGTGGGCTTCTCATCATCGTCGTAATTAAATTATCGGAATGCTTTTATTTACAAGTTCTTTTAAGTTACTATCTACATAATATGTAAATTTAGTTATTTATATAAGTTGTTATATTTATCAACGTACGTGTACCAATATTTGACGTAATTTAATGCAAAATTGTATTTCTACATTTTGTCCCAATTGTACATTTAACATTTATGCTATATTAGAGATTAAAAAAAATTTAAATATTTCAAATCAAATATTAAATGTGGTTAAATAAAATTTACTTTTGTAGACAAATATATAATTTTAAAATTAATAAAATATAGGGGTTTTATTATATTATAATGTTGTTAAATTTTACTTTCATAGGTAAATTTATATATTCAAAATTAAGACTAATAATGTTACATATTTAATTTAAAATAAATTGTTATTAAACCTTACATCTTCCATTTCTAGTTAATTAAATAAATAAGGTATTGTTAAATTCGTAGTTAATTTTTTCAATCTTTAACCTTTTTATTAATAATATTGTTTTTAATTTAATAAAAAAAGTAAAGGCACCAAGTGGCACCACCTAGTGCCATGTTACAAGGGCTCTGTATGGTCTCCAATGGGCTATCTCCACCCAACCCCTTTTGGTTGAAGATGGCATGAGGTTTATATGTGACAAAAGAGTTAATTTTGCTCATTATATATTTTTGTAAAAAGTACTTATGTTTGACACAATTAATTCTTAACAACTATTTACCAAAGCATAATATAAACATACTTTAAAATTAATTAGTGTAACACTTGTATTATATTCTACTTATGCAAAACAAAAAAAACTTTTATATATTATAAATATATATTATAAATTATGGATAAAAGATAAATGGTTCTCTCATTGCATTAAAAATTAAAAGTGATAAATTCACCTGGAACAAGAAATTCCAGTAGAAATTAAACTTCTAAAAATTAATTTCGGATGTAAAAGAACATAAAATGTAAAATCAACCAAAATTGCTATTTGAATTTTGAGGATGAAGAACGGTAAAACTAAGTGTTGTTCACTTGTTCTGCAAACGACCCAAACGCAACCCTTCAAATTAAAGGTATGCATTTGCTAACTTTAATTGGCGCCGAAAATGAAATTTCAAAAGCATCTTCAGAAACTTTTATGGAAAGGGGAAAAATAAAATGCTCAATCTAACTAATCTCCACCGCCCGTCAAACATCTAATCAACGGCCCAAATCCATAATCCGTATCACTCGAACTCCACCAATCAAGCCTCACATTTAATTTGTTATATAAACAGTCCCCACCCAACACACTTTCTCATAGCTTCACCAACTCTGAACTAACTACAATCTTTCTAGGGTGCGGCCCAATTAGTTACGGCCTCACATGCGGCCCACTCCCTCAGCCGTTAGATCGGCTTACTTAAATGGCAGCCGTTGGATTGGTAACTAAAGGTTTTGAATTTAATTTTGGTTTATTTCTAATTAAAAATGCAATTGACTATTAAGCCCTTTTACTTAGTTTGTCAAAAAAAAAAGAAAAAACCGACTGAAAATAGAAAAGACCCTTTTGCCCCCCATTAAATTTTATGTTTTAAGAAGACGTTTATACCCCCCACTTAAAAATAGAAATTAACAATTAATTTGCTCCTTATTTCCTTCTCTTTCATAATCTTTCAAAACTAAAAAATAATTGCCTTTTATTTCATAATCATTCAAACTTAATTGATTATTTCTTGTTATTACTTCTCCACCATTTTTACACCATCCATGCCTTCAATAATCTCACCACCATTTTTGCACCTTAAATGAATCCTCTCCAAAATTGCTTTACAAATTTCGAATTATAAAAAAAATGAAATTCTCAATTACTTTTGAATCCACGAAATCAATATCTCAAATCAACAATTTTGATGTATATTATCCTTAATCTCCTTTTGTTTATTTATTTCTATTCGGTCAATTAAGTTCGAATTTCTTAGATAAAAGTTTAAATTTCGGTCGATCTTATTAGTTAAGAGATCCACATTCGACAATAAATAAATAAAATTATATGTATGCATAGTATTTTATAAAAATAAGTAACATTGATAATATTTTACCATCAATAATTTTATTTAATAAAATAGTAGTTAATAATTTGTTCATATATAATTTTTCCGAATATTTTCATCTAAATAAAGAGAGAATTGCATTTGCGATACCAAATTATATAACGATTCCAACTTGTGGTACCATAAAAAATAAAGTTGATCAATTTGGTACCGTAAAAGCTTACGTTCATGTCTGACTGCAAAATATAAGTTAGAAATATCAATTATTATAAGAAACTTTACATATTAAATTTAACAAACATCCCTACCCCCGTCCGAGGACCCTATCTTGACTCGGAGACTAAGCTCTAATACCATTAATAACGTCCCGGCTAGAAAATAGACACTTCAAAAAATCAATCTTGTACAATAATTTCATATAAATTTTGCCCATTTACATAAAAATACTACAAGAGATTAACATTTTTTAATCTTTAACAAATGTCCCTCAATTTTGAAATAAACATATTTGACCCCAAAACTTTTTGAAAGTGCATGGGAGACCTATTAAAAAATATCAGTTTCAAATATCAATGTCTATAAGACATTTTATATATTAGATTTTAATAAAATCTTGTATAGTAATTTCATATAACATTAGTTCATTTGCATAAAAAGTCTACTTGAGATTAACATTTTTGAATGTTTCCATAAAGGTCCCTCTTTTTCTTAAATGTACATATTTGGCACCAAAATCTTTTAACCAATGTATATGAAGGTTCAATTCAAAATTTCAGTTTCAAATATCATTTTCATAAGAATATTCATATATTTAATGTCAATATTTTATTATATAATGTTTTTTAAACAATATGAATAAATAGATTGAAATCATAATGTAGCACATGCCTAAATATTTGTCAAAATCTTATTTTTAGAATTTTTTATGGAAATAATCAAATGTTGAAGTAAATCTCATTATATGTTATTTGTACATTTATTTGTCAATTTTAATCACAAAATATGAGTTTGAACATTGGTTGGGTAGTTAATATTCTCAACTTGGAGACCTGGGTTCTAAACCCTATGGAAACAATTGTTTTAATTAAGAAAATTAAAAAGGATATAAAAGACATTTCGTATTTATGTGATAATTTAAATTTTCATTAAAAAAAATTAAAAGGGTATTCTGGACATTTATAAAATCGAAAATAATTAGAAAAAATAATCTTTAGTTACGCTGCCACATGGCGCGATTCTAAGGGGTGGCCGCACATGAGTCCAGTTACGGAGGGTCGCACCCTAGACTCCCCGAACTAACTATTCACAAATCATTATCAATATCCCAACACAAATTCCCTCTTTCTCTCTCTCTCTATCTCGAGATGGCACCAAAGGCCGAGAAGAAGCCAGCGGAGAAGAAGCCCGCCGCCGAGAAAGCACCTGCGGCTGAGAAAGCTCCGGCGGAAAAGAAGCTCAAGGCTGGAAAGAAACTCCCCAAGGAAAGTGGCGCTGTGGCCGGGGACAAGAAGAAGAAGAGAAATAAGAAGAGCGTTGAGACTTACAAGATCTACATATTCAAGGTGCTGAAGCAGGTACACCCCGACATTGGAATCTCCAGCAAGGCCATGGGCATCATGAACAGTTTCATCAACGATATTTTCGAGAAATTGGGGCAGGAGTCTGCTCGTTTGGCGAGGTATAACAAGAAGCCAACCATTACTTCTCGTGAGATCCAGACCGCGGTCAGATTGGTGCTGCCCGGTGAATTGGCAAAGCACGCTGTTTCTGAGGGGACCAAGGCTGTTACGAAATTTACCAGCTCTTGAATGATTTGACTTTTTAGGGTTTGTAATTTTATTTCGTACTTATTGAATTAGGGTTAATGTGATTAGGTTTATTTGGGTTTGTAAGTGATGGTATTATGCTAGTAGTTGATGGTTGTTAATTAAAATTCTGCCTTACATGAATTAAGTTTTCTGAGCTACTTTCCAGTAAATTTAACTTTGCCCAAATATGGTTAATGCTTCCTTTCTCATATTGAATGCTTCAAGCGATATTCAATTGGTATGTGGATGCAAATTCTACATGTTATTTTATTCTTCGATGGACTTTATGAGGTGAAAGCTCAATAATAATTGCAACCACATATATGATATCAACTTACAGAGGTACATATGCTTTGAATGTGTTATCATCAATCCCAAGTTTTGTAATATCCACGACTTTGTTCATTTTAAGATTTAGTTCATTCATTTGTTAGTTTTTGTTATGAGGATTGTGCTTCAATAACTTTGTCAGTGAACTTGGAGTTAGTATGATCACATTGAACTCCCCAACCACTTGTATTAACTTTTTGTTTATGCGAGTCATTGCCACATTCATAATTCAAACTTTTTGCAGTTTTGTTGAATTTGTGATTATTGGCCATTCACCATTTGGTAAGGGCCTATTTAACTGCTTTGATTTTGGAATTGATGATTAACTATGAAAGCGGTGAAATAAGATCACATGCTTATACACGATTAATCATATCCAGTTCTTTAATAGTGGTCTCGTATACTCGTGTAATTCAATCAACATTGTATGACATTTGGTGCAAGCATATATACTATTGAAAGGATATCTTGGCAGTCATTTGTTTCATGTATGATTATTATTTACTCTTAACCCCTATCCATGTAATTACACGTGTGCAGGTTAGCTTCTCCACTGGTTGGAGCGCAGCTTGTGGAGCAGGTTCAATCATGCTTGTCATGGAAAGGTCTTCACAATTAGTTGTCACGAACAACTCATTGTGGAGAATATGTCGAATTTCTATCAAATTAGTTAATATGGTAATTCGTCTTAATACCCTACGGTTGGATGTGTGCACTGTAGGTAGACTTTTGGTGGATATTCCTTATTAAGTGCAATTTCTTTGGTTTGCTTTTCTAACATGTCCTTGCCATCCATTTATCTGATATTTTGCTAGCATGTGATTAGGTTGTCCTAAGAATTTTGTAAAGGTGGTACATAGTCGGGTATCCTTGTAATTTTTGAAAAACTAGGGGGTTTCTTTATAAGACTACTAAACCTCAGGATCCCCAGTCATCAATCACCCTTATTTGAACATTTTTTTTTATGATAAGACGGCGTAGGTCTGTCTCTTGTGATTGAGCTGATTAGGTCTGTAAAAATGTGATTCACTGGTTCTTCCATATTTATGTAGCATGAGTCAACAAATTTCTAATCCATGGTGATCAAATGTTTGTTACATAAAATTGGGAGTATCATGTTTTGGGTTTCTAAGATGCATGTGTTGTTCTTATTGTGTTTCATTAGTTTCAAATGGGAAGCAGCAATCCTATGTGGGATGGGATGTGGCTATGTTCATTGGTACCATCTCTAATTAGCCTTTGACTCGTAGGAAATAAAAAGGGAAAGAAGAAATGTCTCTGTCGTGGTTTCAACAAATTGAGTTGACTTCAATTTAACATGATCTCTTCTTCTTATCCCAATTGAGCTTCACTCTTATTGGATAGTGATTTTTTTAAACAATTCTGTTTACCAAGTGATATCAATATTAATATCCTTTTTTTAATTTGATTTGACTGTACCTTCAATAGAATTTTTGATTTGATGATATTGATATAATAATCGTTTCTTTAAAAAAAATACGAGTTGAATAACTAACATAGTATGCATTATAATTTGGTCGAGTTGGGTAGCTATAGATAAAACTCAGATGCCACTTTGGAATCTTAAATCGTTTTTATGACGCGAACCATTTTTTTCATTCTTGCTCACTTCTATTTTAATTTGAACAATTTTGGCTAGACAAAAGTATAATTTTGGATCCAACAAACTCAAACAATCCATTCTGTTTTTTATTTTAAATTACGTGAAGTACTCAAATAAATAGTCAATATCCTAATGAATCAAATTAAGTAGGGAAATGATGTAGAAATGATTGACACCCTTAAGGGAACATTACTCATACGTTTAGGCTATGTTTGATTCAAGGATTTCAGTGATGAAAGCGCTATGGAAAATGTTTTTCTTTGCATCCAATGATGCAACATTGAGCTTCTTTTATTGTTCATTTGCATTTTACTTATCATTTTACTCACTGAAATCCATAAATCAAACATAGCGTTAAGATAAAAAACTAGAGTGAAAACCAGGCAAATGAAAAAAAGAATTTTACGTTCTAACTTTCTTGGGGACGCTTGATTTTTTGGTGAGCAACATACATTTTTCTATCTTTTGTAGTAATAATTTCAGACTTTTCAGTCCACTTTCCTATAACTCTAGTCCCTATTACCCTGAAAATATATCTATGTCCATAAATTTTCAACTAGGCAAACAATATGTACATATGAAGGTTATTGCATCTTTTTTGTATAGGCAAACAATTGTAACTTTACAATTTATGACCATTGTTATTAATTCTAACGAAATAGGAACTGAAATTACTGTCAAGTGGATCAAAATTGTGTACGAAAAGATATAAGATATAATTTGCTCATCGAAAAATAAAGTGTCATAATCCCGTATACCTGTAAAAGTTAAAGAATCTAATTTTTTTAACGTGAAAATAAATATTATAACTTGGTTCGGGGTTGAAGTAAGGATTCCTTTTATCTAAATTGAGTATGACCGAACCTAAAATATTTACATTATAATTACTACGTGCTTTTGTATTCAGGCTAGATTACAATCTATCAATTAAAAAACAATTGGATTGCAATTATATTGTAATTAGATTGATTTGACCATATTCTGTTTGGGATAAGTTTTTCATGGATACATGCGTTTTTCTGTCACGTGACGAGGTACAATTCAAAAGCCATTTTATTGGGTTTTAACTTTTAACCTTTCAAAACATCAAAAAGAGTTTATAAAGGTTATAATCTAACCTTATAAAATTTAACTTCACATCTTATAGAAAATGAAAATTCGAAAGAACATAATCTGAAAATTCACCTCACATCTGCAAGAATTCAATCTTATGGAAAAAATGCTAAAAACTCATACCAAAAAAACAGACCCATGAGATTTCGAGAATTTTGTAGGTCAATATAAGCCAAAATAAGTCAAAACATAGAATGGTTAAAATTAGTGAAAACAAGTAAAATTCTATTAAAAATATATATGATAAAAAATTGTAAAATCAATGAAAAAATGGATTATATAGAAGAAAAACGAGTTAGAGAAAAAAAAAAGGTGCAATTGACCAAACAATGGGGTAAGCTAGCAATAAACGGGTAACTGGTAAAAAATGAATGCTATTGACTAAACATAGAATAGCAAAAAGAGGGGGGGATCAAATCGATAAAAGAACAAAAATAAAAATTGACTAAATATAGGATAGCAAAATGAGGGGGATCAAATCGATAAAAGAACAAAAATAAAAATTGAGTTAAATTAGAATGGTGCAATTGACAAAGCAATGGGGTAAGTAGGTAAAAAAAAGTAACTTTTGTAAAAAATGAATGATATTAACTAAAATGGGATAAAAAAAAAAAAGAAGGGGGTTTCAAATCGATAAAAAATAAAAATAAAAAATGAAATTGACAAAAAAAAGTTGAAATAGGTGAAAAAATGGGTTGAATCAACATAAAATAGGTAAAATCGATTAAAATTGGGTTAAATCAGAGAGAATTGGTGAATTGATTTGAAAATTGGATAAAACTCAATAACGGATGAGATCGGTCAAATAAATGGGCTAAAATAACAAAAAAGAAATGATAAACTTGGTGTAAAAGTGTGCGCAATCAAAATTTCTTTGGACAATTCTTAAGAAATGATCAAATATTCAAGAACCTAAAAAAAAAGGCCACCTTTTGTGCTATATGAATAAAATAAAGTATTGTTTAGTTGACTGAAAAACTTATAATAAATTAAGTTAAAAAAAGTCAAAACATATAAATGGTTAAAATTGGTGATAACGGGTAAAATTCGACTAAAAAATATATGATAAAATATGGTAAAACAATGGAAAAATGAGTTAGTTCGAATAAGAACGAGTTAAAGCAACAAAAAATGTTACAATCAATACCGGTAAAAAATGAATGACATCGGCTAAACACATGATAACAAGAAATGGGTCAAATCGATAAAGAACAAGAATATAAAGATGAGTTTAATTGACAAAAAAAGGTGAATTAGTCGAGAAAATAAGGTAAATCAACAAAAGAACAAGTAAAATTGACTAATATTTTGTTAAACCAGAGAAAACGAGTGAAATGATTAACGAATGGGATAAACCACAAGAATGAGTGATATTGGTGAAAGACCGGATTAAAATAACATAAAATAAATGACAAACTCGATGTAAAAGCGGATGAAATCGATGAAAGAACATGTTAAAATAACAAAAAATTCATAAACTTAGTGTAAAAGCAAGTTTGCTTGACAAAATTGAGATAAATTGGTAAACACGGGTTAGATTAGTTAAAAATGGAATAGGCATGTAATTGAAAATGGATGAACTTAGTAAAAAATAGGCATAACCGAAAAATTTGTTAAACATATTAAAAAAAAGGGTTAAACCTTTGAAAACTGGTTTATACGGAAAAAATTGTCTTGATATTTAAAATATCAAGGTCAAGGAGGAAAATAATTGATATTGTTCATTTTTTCAAATGGTTGTTTTAGAATAATAGTTATGGAGACATGTAGTTTTAAATTAGAAATACTTAGCAACTTAGTTCATATTTTATTTTCAAGTTTTGGTTTTAAATATTTAAGATAACAACTTTAAATTCTTGGTAAAAACATAGTAATAATTAAAGTGATTTAGCCAAAAAAATTATGTGGTATTTCATTAAGACCTTAATATAATGAAAAATGATTATATGATTCAACTAACATAAGAATTAATTAATCACATTCAACGCACATGCACTTTCTTAACAAAAATATGTGTATTTTCCTACTTCATGTTTTTCTTTGATTTGCAATTTTCTCAAATATTCCTCAAAGTTTTTCAAAAATTTCCGAAAAGTTTATAATTCTTAAACAACCGAATAAATATATTTTTATCAATTATTAAATCCCAAATCATTTGATGATATTAATGTAATATGATGTAGTTGAGTGAGTGAAAACCGATTTATGTCCCGAAAATACATCTATATATTATTAAAAAAAAAACCATGTTTTTACTCATAAAGTGGCGGTTGTGACACCATGCTACATAAAAAATTGTCACTTTCCGAAATTACCCTTTCCAAATTTAAAATTACAAAATACAAAAACTACCCAATAAAAAAACTATCTTTTTCCACTTTGATCACCATGACAAAGCCACAGTTAATTCTCCATTACTCCCTTTCCCCCTCATATTTCTTTCCTCTTTCTATTATTTATCTTTTGATGTCCATAGATTTTTTAATATTTCTTCAACTTAAACTATAATTGTTATTTATTTCATGGTTGCAGGGACAATGAATGGAACTTACTATTTTAATGGATGGATAATACTTCGAAATGTGACATAATACTCGGACAAGAAAAGAAAAACAACATGTGTTAGTTGATTTTAATTATCTTTTTGACTTTTCTTTTGTGTGTCTTTAATATGTGAAATGAAATTTTTTTAATTGAATATTTGCATATATTTTATGCATATTCAAATTTAGTATGATATATTATAAAAAATCAATATTTAAACACACGCAATACTAAGGCCGCTAGTGTGAACAAGTGCAACTGTGCAAAGCGTTAAAACTCTTTTGGGCCGAAAAGAAGTCATTCTCGGACCATACTGAACGCCGTAAGAAGAAACTGAAATGAGAGCAAGTGCATATGCAAGTGCAACCACCTCTACCTTGAACGGCGGAACTGTTGAGCAGCGCCGCCCATCTCCACCACCTCATAACTGCATGCTCAATTTCCCATATCACCATACACACAACTTGAGACAGATATGTACAAGAGCAGAGCGAGCAAAATTTTGCAGAGCAAGTGCTCGAGAAAATGCCAAAGAGACGGCGGCATGGGATGAGAATTCGTACGAAGTTCCTCGAAATGGGAAAATAGAGTACTTAGACGAACAGGATGTAGTGACTTTTCTTGATCCACCAAAGGAGCTCATTCCATTGGACCCTTCTTCATATAATCCCGCATCGTATCTTTGGTTAGTGTATTTAAAAAATTCTTAAATTTTTTAATTATAATTATTGTTATGTTCTGTGTCTTAATGGTGAATGGTTATAAAAATAATATGGTCTAAAGTTAATGACTGGAGAAAAAGATATTGTTGAGGAAGCTGGTGGCAAGTTGGAGCATAATTTATGTTGCCCTGTGTTTGATATTTTTGTGATCAGGAAAAAAATTGAAGAAATTCCTGAGGAAAGACGGCATCATCTGTTGTCACTGCTGAATCCCAGGTTGGTTTATAAAGTCAAAGACTCTGCTCACCATTGAAAGGAATGATTCTTTCAATTATTTTCATGTTTGAATAACGGAATATCGGCTTTACCTTGAAATTATATATTACTTGTCAATCAGCATGATAAGCAAAGCTAAACATTTCTTTTCCTCTTTTACAAAACTAATTAATATATACATTTTCATTTTTAAATGTGAATTTGTTTCGTAGACTGATATCGGGAGCTTGGGAGGTAGCCGGAAGACGATATGATAGTCCCGTTTTAGTGAAGAAAAGTGCTTCTAGCTTGCTATCTGATGGAGATTGTGCAGGTTCACTTGAATTCTGGAAGTGTCAAACAAGTGGAGGTGATATACTCAAATTTGCCAAATTATTGTTACATTCATTCTAGATTTGGCTGTCTAAATTGTTTGGCTCATTCTGTAAATTTATGTTCTGTTGTGTAATTTTTATTTCTCTTCTCTATTACTTGTCACAGTTGCAATATCTGGCAGTATGTTATAACATATAAACTAGGATGCAGTTTATTGTAAAGCATATAATTTCTCCTTGCCATGTTGTATAAAAATTGACAAGATCCACTTGCTAGAGATTGAATGGCCTACATACTTTTACGAAGTCTTCTTTATTTTATAGCAGCGTGAATGGGCAATGTTTGTTTCTAAAATTCAAGTAACTTTAAAAGCATTCCAAGACTTAAAAAGATTTCTTCTGAATACCATGATTCTCTGTTTACATTTATAACGGCACGAACTATAAAAATATTTTTGCGGAAAAAATTATGTGTTTCTGTGTGCACTCACATACATGTGGATATGCATACAAACACGCACACAAGTCACCTACATATTAGGGGATTACAAGAGATGTTGTATACTATAGTTGTTATGAGGCTTGGCTACTTATTACATATCATATATGTGTCTTGATGGATGAAACTCAAAACTCAATACAATTGTTTGCTATGAAAATTTCAATTTCTCCTTCCTTGCATCCTTTGAAGTTTACTAGACAATCATGCAGGATATCAACAGAATTATTTATTTTTATGGAATTTCTTAGCATTATAACATTCAATATTGTGTACCTTTACAGCACCGCTTCCTATTGCTTGGATGAATTCGTTCGACAAGGTCAACTCCCTGGTTCTGTCTTTTGATATTCATGTCGAAGCTTCTCTTCCATTTTCTTAATTTTATTTTCATGTTCCTTTTCACATTGAAATTTACGATGAAATTTGAATTTTTTTTAATTTCTCGCCAGGTAATATTTTGCAGCGGAGAAGGAAAAGCCCATGGACGACTTATTGGTACATTTGATTACTCAACGACTAATTTCAATATTTAGATCTATTTTCGTTAGTTATCTACAGTAATTAGGATTGCATGATTATGCAGGGGGATACGGTCTATCCGGAATCATAAACTCTATTGCCCCTTGGTACTTCAATATTAGACATATCAATGAAGTAATATCAACAGAGGAACCTTGTGATTTTGCATATGAATTTGGAGACGGACTTCTGAGTCTTCCGCAATATCCACAAGGATTCCCTAAACCAGGTGGGGCATCTTTTTAATCCAGCCCACATACTTATTAAGCATGTGATAATATTATAGCTGATTATTGTTCCAAAAAAGGAGCTTTTACAAGATGGGTATTTGCATATATTATTGATGTTGATCAATTATTGGTTCCTTAATTTTAGCAAAACATCCATGGCCGTTCGATGATCAAGTCGTTATATATGTTCGCCATGTGGGACCAGGAGTGCTGGTGGGACAAGCGTGGCAAGAGGGGAAAGAGTTGCAACAAGTACCTAAGAAACTATGTGGTGAGATTTTGATGGTGAAAGATTATTTTGTTTCCAGTGAGAACAACTGAGATGACATTGCTTTCTAGACATTGTGCAATTTTAGCCATGTAATTTTATGCAGGTGTTAGTAAGAGCTTATTGTTGTGCATATTTTGTTTCATAAATGAGTTATTTTACTAATTTACCCCCTTCTTTTTTTTTAATGAATGTTACCTTTTTTTTTTTCACTTCCAAAAGAAACTTGTTCTTTTCTACTAATCACAAGTGAAACTTAAATTTGGACCATACCTAACCTCCTTAAGTGGGTCATGCCTCACCACAAGCTGAAAACAACTAAGGATAAAGGTTTTTTTAGTCGAATTTAACGAGGTCGTAGTCTGTTGGTAAGGCACTGAGACTAGTACTCATAATCTCGACTAAGAAGTCATGTGTTCAACTTCTATTAATTTGATTTTTTTTTAGTTTAATACTAGTTGTTTGACAATTATCTTTTCTCACTGGTAAATAGCGCAATACTTCTTCGTGAATCTTTGTTATATGGTTGTAATTGAATAGATTTATGATTTGATGATATTGATGTAATTTGTAGTTAAAAAAATTGAAGCTTCCAATTTTAGTAAAACAAAGCTAGTGAACGAAGTGAAGTCGCACAATAGTTTAATGTTGTATTAATAAGAGCTTAAATCAATGCTTATTTTCTATTTATCGGCATATAAACTTGCGTGATTTACTAATTGATCATGAAATTTCTCTTACACTAATTGATCAATTTGGTTAGCCTATTTGCCGAATTTCACGAAGCTATTTTTATTTTCTCAAATCGTAGATTCTTTATTTGTTTTTTTTTTTTTAACAATGAAAATTAACTAGAGTCCCAAATTATTTTATCTAATTACATCAAATTCACAATTAAATGATAAGATTGCCTTGATTCAAGCAAAGTGCGAGTAAGATTACTTTGTACGAAAAAGAAAATAAGTCGTAGCCGAACTAAAGCGATTTTAGTGAAAAAAAATGGATCAAATTAAATACTCCAAGTTTCCGACTTTCTGTTATCATCATCGTCGTCTTACCTTGTACATTTCTGCAAAAAACTCATTCCCAGTCAAATGCTTTCCCACGCCCAATATCTAACCTCTAATCTTCCAGCTCCACTTCTACCCGCAACAAATTTCCCCAAACCTTCATCTTTTTCTCTCTCTAAATCCTCGAACAAACCCTTCTTTAAGCAATTAAAAACTAACAGATTCTCAAAATGCTCTGTTTCTTTAGTTTCAGATCCACCGCAATTGGAATTAACCAAAAATCACAAGCCTTTTCCAGCTGAGATTTCGAGGACTATTTTGGAATTATCTTCTGTTGGAACCCTTTCAACTCTAACTCAAGAGGGTTGGCCTTTAGGTTCTGGCGTTCGTTTTGCGGTCGATTCAAATGGAACTCCGATCTTAGTCATGAATGAGTTCAATAGAATGGTTTCTGTTGATGGGAAATGTAGTCTTCATGTTCAGGTTTGTTTTTCTTCAAATGTTTATGTTTTCTGCTGGTAGAGTTTCAATCTTGATGGTCTGTGCTGTTTTCTTGATTTTATATAGCTTATCAATGTGTAGTAACCTTTTCCGAATGATGTTTTGTGATTTGAAATTGATTTCAACTAGTTAGAGCAATGTGGGGCGAGGACACCGCAGTGCACGATACAAGGGAACCTCGACAAACCTTCAGATAATATGGTTTTGAGGGTAAGAAGAAATCACCTTATCTATATATAGTGTGAGTTTCTTAGTTTGATTTTATGGCACTAGATTAGTCAATGGAATATGGCATTGTACTTGGTGAGTATGTTATTAAATTTTTTGAAATGCATTTGATGGTTTAGCAGAGTTGAATGTCAAAATTTGCTGCTTAATTTGATGGAATTATACTTAATTAGTTAGTCTTATACACATCAAATACCATAAACCGAAAAATACTGCTAGCTTTGGCGTAGTAGTTAATAGCACGCACTATTTGACACATGTAAAGCAATGTTAAAGAAACATATGTATTCTGATAATTTCCAAAGTTAAAATGAAGCATGATTGGTTATGTAATCGACCAAACACTTTTGACATGAGTTGAATTCTTATTTTGGTTTTTCAAGTTCTTGGTTTAACAGAGGCTCTATTCGGCATGGAAGAAGCGGTTTGATGAGGAAGTGGAAGAAAGCCACATCTATGTTATTGATGTTCGACGGGTACTTCAGATAGAAGATTTTGCTGAGGTAATTTGTTGACTTTCAAGCAAACTCGTTAATCTTTATCCTACTCTATGTTTGATTTTCATGTCAAATAGTCTTCAGAATTCTAAATTTTTCCCCTCTAAAAAACCATTGATATCTTCATGAACTTCATTAATTAGTTACGCAATTCAGGGTGGTGTGTGGGTGAATTCGTCAGAATATGCTTCAGCAGATCCAGATCCACTACGAGAATGTGCAGAAAAGTTTGTTGATGAGATAAATACCCACAATGTTGAAGATATTTATCGCTTTTGCAATATTTATGCTGATTTGGGTTTCCAGGTTTGTACCCGCTGCAACAACTACAATCACTGGCCAAATTTCTCTTTGTTATTACTTCTAAGTTTTTATTTCCTCTTCACCACTTTCAAATCTATGGTACAGGCTTTACTCTAAATTCTGCTTGTTTTATACTCATTCATGGTAACTTGTACAACATAAGTTGGCGGTGTTTGGATCTGAAAATAGCTAGATTTTAATTGTTTTCATTAAAGACTAAAATGGGTCTTTTAAGAGCTTGTATTTCCGCTCTACTGGTGATTTTCAAAATATACAATTGAATTGTTTTGTCTGTATGGAAATTCATCAAGTATTAAGTTATTTTGTTTACTTAGGTACTGGATGCAAAGATGGTGTGGGTTGATCGTCTAGGCTTTGATGTGCATCTGAGGTCGGTACAAAAGGAAGCATATGAGGTCCGAATTCCTTTCCCGAGAGAAGTGACGGATGAGAAAGGTGCTAAATCATCTTTCAATGGTATGTCACAGCTTGCTTGGGAGGTAGAAAAACATATTATTCAAGTTCCTGACTTCCAAAAAGTGAAGCATCTCAAGAAAATCACCGCAAGTTCAGTTTGAGTCGAATTAGGTCTAATCACCTCTTTCTTTTGATCTCAACAATTGCCATGCTTCCGTATATCTCTATCTCACGCGTATATCTCTTCATAAGTTACAGGTTTTGGTACTCTTTTGGTCGGCCTTTTTTCTTGTTGGACTTTTTCGTAGGAGAAGGGTGTGTGTTGTTTCATCGGAAAGTGGATACCAATTTTTGTAGTTTCTTGTTGAGGCAATATTAACTTGTAACAATGAAACTGGGTTTGTATTTTGATTTTGGCTTAATAGCAATTGAATTATTATTTTGCTGCATTTTATTGCACAAAATTCATTTTTACATTCTAACATCAGTTGCACAAGCAAATGTTATTCATCATTTGCACTGAACAATGAATAAAGGACTGAGGGCTCGTTTGGTTTGGTTTGGTTTGGTTTGCAATGTTCTTTAGAAGGTTTGACTAAAAGGGTTTTATAATAAATAAATGTTACCTCAACACTCTCTCCAAGTATCAGATCACCTGCCATGATATTGACTGATCATTGTGTATACCTTTTTGGCAGGGTAATTTTGGAATGTTCTTTTTTCGGATTAATATTAAAGGAAAAAATTGGCAAAAGTAACAGATACATTTTGCCCATATAACAAAGAACAGTTAGAACACAAAGGTCTTTTTGTTAACTATATTTTCTTGCTAAATTGCACATCACACATAAATTGGACACCAATGACTTATAATGTGAAGTTTTAACTAAAGATGGAAATGTATGTAATATAGAGTATTTAATTTACACTGTTTGTATAGAACTTGACATTACATAAATGATAAAATCTTGAACCTCATGTACATAATCATGCAGCAGCAGGGGTTGAGGAGAAGTGATTAATTACAGTATTATTATTCTCCATTCCAATCAAACCTGTACATTTTCTGCTACCAAATTTCCCAACTTTAGGTTGAAACAATAAACCAACCAAATTCTCCAACTTCACAGCACTATATTTCACATTGTTCCCAATATCAACCTCATTTTCAAATCCAGGCATAAATCTTTCCAAATATCTCTTATAAGGTACAACAATGCTCTCAACTACAAGTTGAAATATCTTCCATCTCAAAGCCTTATCATGCAATATCCATTTGCATTGTTTCTTATAAACGTCATCGAACGCCTCACAGAACACGGTCAACCTCTTCTTCACCAGGCTCTGATCCACGGCTCTACCCCCGGGGAACAAAATCAAGCCCTCTTCACTTAAAAGCACTAGAAGCTTCTCCCAACTCTCGTGCACGTATAATGTTGCATAGTACTCAATATACTCTTCACAGGCACGTAACCAAGACTCCCCCATTAGATCGCCGAGTTTTGTTCCTTTAATGTTGTTGCATAAGTACCAATGATTGTTCATTGTGAAAAGACAGGAAAGGGCTTTGTCGTTGTAACTCTTCGCCCACGTCTCCAAGTTGACCTCGAGCGCTCTCATTATTTTGAGAATTTCGTTGTGCATAACCCCTTGCTCGAACTTTACCTTGTTCCAAAGTTGGTATATCTCAAGAACTCGGACAAGGAACGAGGTGTTTTCTTCTTCTAGAAGTTGATTACAATACTCAGACACGAAAAGAACTAGCCTTGGTACACTCCCATCCAAAGGTGGACTAGATTGCCTTTGCAACTCAACTTGGACTAAAAGTTCGAAGAATATCTCACAGGCTCGATTAACGACTTTCTCGACGAGTTCCCTCGTCTGATTCTGAATCTTAACACAGAATTTCCCAGTGAAAAGCTCATTGAAATCTAGTCTAAGTTTATCTAATGTTGCAAATATTTTTAGTAGCTTCAAAAGCTTTATTGCTTCCTTTTTGCAGTTTGTAACCTTGCAACCGAAATTAAGAATTTCATGAAATCCACATTGAGTTGCGATTTTCGCAAAGCAATTCATACTTACATCGGATCCAAATTTTTCATGAAAAACTTCATGGCAAAGCTTATATTCTGTCTGGAGCAAATGCCTTACAATAAACTCCATGTGATTATCCCATAGAGCAATGTACCTTTCCACGGTTTCCACACTGCCTGATTCAGACAATTGGATATCCAAGTAATGTAAATCGAGGCCTTCAACAGTAGCTCGAGCATTTGCAATACGGACTTCCGTATATATAGATACGCTATCTTGAATCCGATTGTTAGCCGCCAATAGTTCGATTATGGCTTGCAATTCTCGAACAATATGTTCTGGAAACGAAGAACTATATTTTGTCAAGAGATGTTTATATTCGCTCTCCACCTTATCGAATGCGGAAGATAGAACACCTCCCTTTTGTTGAAAGGATTCTCTTTTCGCCTTCAATTCCGTAAGTATTTTCAAGACTTTGGTTACTTTGTAAAGGTAAAAATCATCTTTATTTTTTTCAAGAAATTGTACCACATCTTGTAGCCAAAGAATCACCAAACTGCAGTTATTGGCAAGAAGCTTTAGTGCATCTTGTAGTCGTTTGATCGTGGTAACATACGTGTATATATCGGTACCGGGGCCCGCCTCAAGTGACTCCTGCAGCTCGTAGACCACATCTAGGACCTTTAGAACAGTAGTAGAAGGCCCGATGGCTCGATCAATGTGGCTTCTAATCTCGTAAAATGCACAATTATGAGCCATTTCTTGTACATTAGCTTGTAGAAGTGCCAAATTATGGCTTGTTTCTTTCATTCTTGAGCCAGTTTCATCTATAGCTATGGCTATAGTTCTTGATTTCTCTATGCTACTTTTCAAAATTTCTCTAGCAGCATCTAGATTTTGAATTTCTGCCATTTTGAAAAATACCCAATTTTAGTTTTAATTAGTTTTGAACAATTTATACAACATGGGAAATGAATCTCTTGATTTATGGGCAAGGCATTTAAAGAGTGGGGATTTTTTTATTAAGTTGCTTTTACTACATTACAATTGTTTGCTTTACCAAACATCAACAAGTCAAGTGAACATAAGTGAACCAATTTCTAACCAAACTTTACTGCCAATATAAGAATGATTGCAAAAGATTCACAACTGCCCAATAGTTAAAGAATCTGCTTCTAATAAGAACATTTTTCTTAAGTTCTAACCTATAATCTGTTTCTCACATTTTTTCTCAAGTTCTAAGGGTATTTCAGACCCATCATTGTCGTTCGGCCCTCTTGGTCATATTTATGATGATATCAATTGTTTGTCTTCTAATTTGGAGTCTTTTCGCTCGTGAGATTTTACTTTCCCGTCTATTTTACCTGTTTGTGTTGAGAATATTGTAATTTCGGAATTTTCGTTTTGAATGCTATTTTCCATTGTTTCTCAAAAAAAAAAAAAAAAAAAATAAATTCTTAAAGAGGGGTATTGCAGTAATCTTGCAATAAATTCCCAAAAATAAGATAAAAGCGGGATGACTTCTAAACTTGATGTATTTTTTAGTGCTTAAGTTTTAGTTTTCTTGTGTCTTATATTTTGTTAGATAGAGGTTAATAAAGAAGAGTGATAGAGAAGACGAAGAGGAATGTGAAAGCTGATTTAACGGTTTAATTTGAAGTATTTGTTTCCAGTTTTTCCACCCTAATAATCATTTTATGTTGCAATAAGAATTTTATGTAGATTTTTATTACGATTTTGATGCCATGCCTACTATCAATATAATGATCTTTGCGATTTTTATTTTACTTTCATAATATACTTTAAAAGTTTTGCGATTAAGCTATGTTAGCTAATTGCGATTAGGACGCATTACGGTCGATCATTGTTACTTCAATTCCACATGTTTATATATACTAGGAAAGTGTACGTGCGTTGCACGTGATTAACTAATTTTTTATGTTAGTTGAATCATATAATCATTTTTCCATATACTATCTTAATGACATATCATATAATTTTTTTGATTAATTCACTTTAATTATTACTATGTTGTTACCAAAATTAATCATAAATACTTATAATCAAAACTTGAAAATAAGAAATGAACTATAACTATTAAGTATTTTTAATATCTATTATTTTCTTCCTTTACATTGATATTTCCATCTCAACCATTTTTCACAGGTTTAACCCATATTTATTTTTATCGATTTAATCAGTTTTGTCTGTTATACATGTCTTTGACTAAATTCATCCATTTTCAATTACATGTCTAATCAATTTTTAACGAATCTAACCCATTTTTACCAACTCTCCCTGATTTAGTGTAAACCTGCTTTTACACTAAGTTTACCCTATTTTTTGTTATTTTAACATGTTCCTCAAGTTTACTTGAGTTTACCATTTGTTTTTGTGTTATTTTAATCCGTTCTTTCATTGATTTCACCAATTTTTGTACTTTATCCCATTTTTTAATCGATTCACTCATTCTATCCGCTTTAACCCAATTTTACCTATTATTTTGCTGATGTACACTATTTTCTCGACTACTTCACATTTTTTTTCAATTTAACTCGTTTTTTGTTCTTGTTCTTTATAGATTTGATCCATTTTTTGTTATCTTGTGTTTAGTCGATACCATTCATTTTTTACCAGTTTTAACCACTTATATATTTTGACTTTTTTTTTGCCTAAGCCAATTATAAGTTTTTCAGTTAACTAAATATGATTACTTTAGTTTATTCGTATCGAAGAAATGTGATTTATTTTAGGTTTTTTTAATAATTGATCATTTCTTAAGAATTGTCCAAAGAAACATCGAGTGCGCCTGTATTTACACTGAGTTTATCATATCTTTTGTTATTTTAACCCGTATTCGATCGATTCCACCCATTTTTATGTTTTATCAATTTCGTTAATCAATTCACTCATTATTTTCGGTTTAAGACAATTTTAGTCGATTTTACCTATCTTGCTTACCCCGTTGTTTTATCAATGACACCATTTTTTTTATTTAAGTCGTTTTTCTTCTAACTAACCTATTTTTTCTCTGATTTATCAATTTTTTTTTATCATATATATATTTTTAGAAGAATCTTACCCGTTTTCACCAATTTTAACCATTCTATGTTTTGACTTATTTTGGCTTAAGCCAATTATAAATTTTTCAGTTAACTAAATAATATTTTTTTTTATTCATATAGCCTGAATGTGACCTTTTAATTTTAGATTCTTTAATAAGTGATAAATTCTTAAGAATTTTTGAAAGAAGTATCGCTTGTACCTATTTTACACTGAGTTTATCATTTTTTTTTATTATTTTAGCCCTTTCTTTCACCGATTTCATCTATTTTTTTTTTCTGTGGTTTATCTCATTTCTTCATCAATCCATAATTATCTCAAGTGTAACCAATTTCAGTCAATTTTCACATTTGTTAATCAATTCACTAAGTTTCTTCAGTTGAACCCAATTTAGTCTAATTTTACTTATTATTTTGCTTATTTAACCTATTTTCTCACATTTTTCACCTTTTTTTTTTTACAATTAACTCATTTATTTATTTTTGTTCTTTTATCGATTTGATCTGATTTTTTGTTATCCCGTGTTTAGCCAATTTCATTCTTCTTTTTTTTTTACCGATTTTACCTATTTTTTTGCTTGTTAACCTTGTTGTTTTATCAATGGCATGATTTTTTTTGTTTTAACCCGCTTTTCTTTCTATCTAACCAATTTTCTCATTGATTTTACCATTTTTATCATATATTATTAATCAAAATTTTACATTTTTTTGCCGGTTTTAACAATGTCGATGTTTTAATATGAAGTTTTTTTGCTTAAGCCAATTATACATTTTTAGTTATCTCTAGTGTAAACCAATTTTAGTCGATTTTTCACATTTGTTAATCAATTCACTAATTTTCTCTGGTTGAACCCAATTTCGTCTGATTTATTATTTTGCTTATTTAACATATTTTCTCACATATTTCCCCTTTTTTTTTTGCCAATTAACTTATTTATTTGTTCTTGTTCTTTTATCGATTTGATCTGATTTTTTGTCGTGTTTAGCCGATTTCATTCATTTTTTTTCCCGATTATACCTATTTTTTTGCTTGTTAACCTTGTTGTTTTATCAATGGCAGAATATTTTTTTGTTTTAACCCGCTTTTCTTTCTATCTAACCAATTTTCTCATTGATTTTACTATTTTTATCATATATTATTAATCAAAATTTTACATTTTTTGCCGGTTTTAACAATTTCTATGTTTTGAAGTTTTTTTGCTAAGCCAATTATACATTTTTAGTTCTCTCTAGTGTAACCCAATTTCAGTCGATTTTCACTTTTGTTAATCAATTCATTAATTTTCTCTGGTTGAACCCAATTTTAGTCTGATTTTACTTATTATTTTGCTTATTTAATTTTCTCACATATTTAACCTATTTCTTTTTTTTTGCCAATTAACTCATTTATTTGTTCTTGTTCTTTTATCGATTTGATCTGATTTTTTGTTATCCCGTGTTTAGCCGATTTCATTCATTTTATTTACCGATTTTACCTATTTTTTTTGCTTGTTAACCATGTTGTTTTATCAATGGCACACTTTTTTTTTGTTTTAACCCGCTTTTCTTTCTATCTAACCAATTTTTTTCATTGATTTTACCATTTTTATCATATATTACTAATCAAATTTTTACATATTTTACCGGTTTTAACAATTTCTATGTTTTGAAGTTTTTTTGCTTAGGCCAATTATACATTTTTTAGTTAACTAAGTAGTACCTTTTTTAACCACGTAGAACGAATTCGACATAGAGGTTCCTTAATGTTTTTTATGTTCTTCAAATAAGTGATAACTTCTTAAGAACTCTTCAAAGAAATTTTTGAAGAAATATAGAGTTATAGTTTTTTTTTTACTATTAATATTTTAATGAGTTGCAAAACTTGAAAAGATAATTATAAGTTTGTTATATAAGGGACTTTTTGTCTAATTATACTTCTGTAATTCTTTTCTTTTAGGATTCTTTTATTTTACATTTTTGCCATAAATTTAAATATCACAATATAATTTACATAGGGGTATATTAGTCTTCACAAAAAAGGGAAGAAATTTCCTTAGGCCAACTCATACTTTTATATGTATATAGATATATATTTACATATTAAAATACTAGTTAATTAAAAAAATTCTTCCAGTTTTTATGAGACTAATATACCCATTGGCGGATCCACATAGGGGCAAGGGGGGGCTATAGCCCCCCCTGGATTTTTTTTTTTTTTTTTTATATATATGTATTGTAAATTTTTTTTAACAAAAAGATTAATATATTAGTCCAATAGCCCAAATATAATTTTAAGTCCAATTAATATACCCACTTTAACAATAACTTACTCTTCCAATTGTAAGCCCCAATAATATTGCAATCATTTTCATTTGTCTTCAATTTACATTTGATGGCGTCGATATTGTGGATCACTAATGATTTGCTCAAGCTTTACAAAGAAAAGATCAAGATATAGTGAATGCTATGAAATTAGTCAAATTAGCTAAAGATCATCTTCAAGAGACAAGAGATGATGGATGGGAAACTTTGTTGGAGGATGTTACTTCTTTTTGTTCTAAACATGAAATTGAAGTTCCTTCAATGAGTAATGTTTATGTTCCATATGGGAGGCCAAAGCGTAGGATTGAACAAGTGACTATCGAACATCATTACAAAGTTGAGAGATTCAATTCGGTGATAGATAGACAATTGCAAGAGTTGAACAACCGTTTCAATGAAGTAAACACAGAGTTGCTTCTTTGTGTTGCATGCTTAAACCCATCCAATCACTTTGAAGCTTTTGACAAATGAAAACTTGTTCGTCTTGCCGAATTTTATCCAAATGACTTTTCTTTTCTTGAGCTATCAGCTCTTCCCAATTAACTTGAAAATTATATTAGGGATGTTCGATCAAGTGATGATTTTTCTAGTTTGAAAGAGATTGGTGATCTTGCTAAGAAGATGGTTGCAACTAAAAGACATGTCGCATTCTCGATGGTTTACAAACTTGTGACATTGGCGCTTATTCTACCCATTGCAACTGCATCAGTGGAGAGAGCTTTTTAGGCTATGACGATGGTAAAGAATCGACTTCGTAACCGAATGAGCGATCAATGGCTAAATGATAGTTTAGTTGTCTTTATAGAGAGAGACATATTTAGTAGTATTTCAAATTATGCTATCATGGACCGATTTCAAAAGATGAAAAATCGTCGTGGTCAATTATTAAAGTAAATATGTAGATATTTTGGGTTCTTTATGTGAATAATATAAACTTTATGTTTAACTGTTTGATTTTTTTTTTTTTTTTTTTGTGTATATGTTTAGCCCCCCCTGACCCAAATTCCTGGATCCGCCCCTGAATATACCCCTATTTAAATTTAGTTGTGATGTTTAATTTAATGGCAAAAAAGTAAAAATTCAAAGTATATTTAGACAGGAAGTCTTATTATTTCCTACACCAACTTTAACGTTTAGAAACTCTCTCCAACATCAACCCAAAATAAAATAAAACTTTTATTCCATGTTTGTTCCTAACACCAAATCTTATGTAGTTTATGTAGTTTCATTTAATTCCAAGTTAATCAAAAGAATAAAAATGTATGTCGAATGCCGAATATATAATACTTCGGATAATATCACGTCAAAACTTTTCTCTGGCCAAAATAAAATAAAATAAAGCTAAGATTTTTCGTTAACCTTCATATTGCTACATAAAACAAAGTTAAATTAAAAATGAAAAATTTCATATTAAACGGGAATTTATATTCTACTGAAATGTCATTGAAATCACACATTAAAGACCTCAAAAAATCATGTCACCTCTTTTTTTTTTTTTTTTTGATAAATATCATATCACCTTTATTGATATATGAATAAACAAGGAATACTATTTAACTAGCTGAAAAACTAATGATTAACTTTAGCTGAAAAAACTGAAATAATTTGGATAAATACAATATTATATCAAAGAAGTGAAAAAAAAATGATACCTTATTTAATTTTTTCTTTTGTATGTCATTATTTCACCCCACACATAATTAAATGACAATTCTCAAACTTAATTCTTATATTCCTATAAAATAACATGTTAAAGGAAAGAAAAACGAAAAACTACATATGTTATAAGCATCAATCACATTATAAATAACTGATAAGAAGATATAAGTATGATCATCATTGTTAGATTCCACAATAAAAGGAAAGATGACTATTATATCATCAAAAAATAATTTTGAGACCACTAAAGATCGAGAAAAAAATGAAGAACTCGTGTTTGTTTTGTTTAAAAAAAAAAAAAGTCAATCACGGATTTTCTCTGTTTGGCGAAATTGAGAAAGTGAGAAGGGAAATTTTATAATAGATTGTAATATTATTTACTTATTATATGTATTATAAAATAATTAAACCTCAATTGACCCGTTATTTAGTATGCCATCATTTAATCCCAAAATAATTAAATTTAAATTCTAAATTTAATCCTTAAATTCTTATAAAATAACATTTTAAGGAAAGGACAATGAAAATTACATATATCTAATGAAAAAACATATGTACGATTAATCATTGTTAACAAGTTAACATAAAGATGAATATAGTCATAAAAAATTAATTTTAACATCAATAAATAGAATAAACGATGAAGTAATCATGTATGTCGTGGATCCACAAAAATAAAGTTAATCACAATTTATTCAAGTTTGTTTATGTTCAAAAAGTTGTAAGGTAAAAAAATATGTAAAAGTTAATAAAAATGGAGTTAAGCATCATTTTTCATGGGGGAAAAAATTAAAAGACGATTTTTTTTAAATGAAAACAAAGTGAATAATGATTTTTTAATTAGTATTTAATATTATTATTATAATAATAATAATTAATATCACTATTATATTATTATTAGTAGTAGTAGTAGCAGCAGGATTCATTACATAGAAAAGTATGATTAAGTGCATGTGTTATACTTTTATCTTCTTTGTAACGATGTTATTTGGTAGTTTCAAAAAAGTTATTATAACAAATCAATAATAGTCACGTTAAAATTAAAAAAAATAAGAATAAGAATTAAAAAAAATGATAAGAGTAAGATAAGAAGACTTGAAAAGGAGTCCACATTGTATAAAATATGTCATATATTGCATATGAAATTAATTAAAATTTATGTGATTAATTAAGTAAAATGTTTCAGCTTTGACTAATTTGCTATTTTGGAGTAGTTAATATATTTATGTTTATTATATGAGTTTATTACATAAGAAACTCTAAACAGACTAAACCTATTCATGATTATCAAAATTGTATATCAGATTTAATATGACATTTCATGAACTCGTATAATTAATGAAAAATAAGTGATTGAAACATTTTTTAAGAATGAAAATTGATATTTTTGCACTGATAAGAACACTTATTGTGGTATTATGATCACTTGATGTAATAATCTATATTACTTAAAAAAAATTATAGGCTTGTGGTCGAAGCAGTGAATGTAACTCAATCGTCGATATCACCCTCTATAGTTAGTTCGTTAAAAAGTAAATTTCTAATAATTCTAAAATTACAGATAAAATTATTAAACATGTATAACGGACGTGCACATTGCTAGTATATATACAAATGAAAACAATACTTTATTGTTACTTAATTGTGTACGATGACATTATACCTTCCAGATTCTACTTTAAAAAAATCGAATTAATTAATTAGGTAGGTAATTTAGTTGACTTACTTTACCATTTTTAATACTGAAATAAACATGAAATTCTAAACCGTCGGCAACTTGGGTCCTTCATTTACGCCTGTATTTACGATGATTAAATAAATGAAATCCCATTAGATTTGCAGATTAATTCCGTCTCCTCATTTACTTTTATTTTTGTCTGCTACAAAAAGCCAAAAAGAGAATAATGCATAAATCACGTGAGTGTCACATGCCAGATCCATACCACTTCCATTCACCACATGTAATAACTAATAATATGAATGATTCAACTCCATTGATCTTCTTTGGGGTCCCCGATTGAAACTTTACAACGCATAACATTATCATTTTGATAATTTATTTTTCACAAGAAATTGGTTCTTAGAGTTAAAAGATGGAAAGGTGAAGGCCAATTAATATCAACGTAATTATTTATATAATTTCCGTTATTTTTGGCTTAAATTATAGTGATAACAAATTTTGATTAAAAAGTTCATGATAAGAAAAGTACTAGTTAAGAGAAGTATGAAAATCTGATTAATAAAATACAACTATATCACAATAGCTAGCTCGATTTTGGATTTATTTTAATAATAACAAATAGGAAGTTAAAACTTAGGCAAATTAGCATTTTTAGTCCCTTAAGTTTTACTAGTCCGCAAAAGTAGGACATTTAAATCTCCGGCAAGCATTTTTAGTCCAATAAGTTTCGTAAGTCTGCGAAATTAGGACATTTAAATCTCCGGCAAGCATTTTTAGTCCCATAAGTTTCACAAATCCGCAAAAGTAGGACATTTAAATATTCGGCAAGCATTTTTAGTCCCTTAAGTTTCACTTGTCCGTGAAATCAGAACACTTAATTTTTCAGCAAGCATTTTACGTCCCTTAGCTTTCACAAGTCGGCAAAATCAGGACACTAAATTTTCCAGCATGCAAGATACGTCCTATAACTTTTCTATACCCTCAAATTTAGTCCACTTGACTGCAATTATAGTCCACAATTTGCCAAAAATTGCATAATTGCCCATTGGACAATTAATTTGAGAATTTTGCCACATTGAACAATTAATTTAGGGATTTTGCCAAACTGGACATTTAATTTGAGAATTTTGCCACACTGAACAATTAATTTAGGAATTTTGCCAAACTAGACAATTAATTAGGGGATTCATGTGCTTTATTTGTAAAATTTAGAGCATCAACTTAGGTAAGTTCTTATTTATAGAATAGTGTTCTTTGTTTTCAATATTTGTACTATTTAATGTTATGAATGAATTAGAAAGCTGCGTATAGCCATTAAATTGAATTTTTTTTCCAATATAGCCTTTTAGATAAAAGTATTTCCCAAAATGACTCAAACTGAAAAGTATTTTCCAAAATGACTCAAACTGAAAAGTATTTCCCTAAATGTACCTTTTATGAAAAATCGCAGTTGCCAACTGCGATTCTGCATTTTTATGAAATTATGAAAAATAAAATAAAATTTTTTTTACCAAAAATCGCAGTTAGGTAAATTTTTTAATTTTTTTTTGGTTTTTTTTTATTGTAACGAAATTGCCTTGATGAACTAAAAATCGCACAAATAGGTGAAAGTTAAGTGACGTAAAATGCTTGCTGAAAAAAAAGATATGTGCGACTTTTTACTATGTAGATGGGTGGTATGCAAATTTAAATAATTAACTTATTATGTTATCTTTTACTATGTAGATGGGTGGTATTATCTTTTTGCATGGATCGTTACAAACATAGTGCCAGAAAGCATCTCAAATAAACATTATTAACACAGAAAAAATGGGTCACACTCTAGCAATATAATTATACTCCAATAGCAATACTTGAACAATACATGAATGTCTTGGGCACAACTATATTTTACCTGATTATATATAAACATGCTTGATAAGAATGCAGGAGACACTTGATTTATTATTTATAAATATAAGAGATAACACAATGACATACTTATACTGAAATAGAAGACAAACATTTCATTTAAAATACTATTACTAATATAAATATCAAATAATTACGAAACTCAAACCATTTTATCAAAAAAAAAAAAACAAAAAAAATATACCAATAATAGCAGTTGCTAACTGCGATTTTTGGTAATTTTTTTTTTTTTATAATTTTTCATGATTTCGTAAAAATGAAGAATTGCAGTTGGCAACTGCGATTTTTCACAAAAGGTACATTTAGGGAAATACTTTTCAGTTTGAGTCATTTTGGGAAATACTTTTATCTAAAAGGCTATATTGGAAAAAAATTCAATTTAATGGCTATACGCCGCTTTCCAATTCATTCATAACATTAAATAGTACAACTATTGAAAACAAAGAACAATATTCTATAAATAAGAACCTACCTAAGTTGATGCTCTAAATTTTACAAATAAAGCACATGAATCCCCGAATTAATTGTCCAGTTTGGCAAAATCCCAAAATTAATTGTTCAGTGTGACAAAATTCTCAAATTAATTATCCAGTTTGGCAAAATCCCTAAATTAATTGTTCAATGTGGCAAAATTCTCAAATTAATTGTCCAATGGGCAATTATGCAATTTTTGGCAAATTGTGGACTATAATTGCAGTCAAGTGGACTACATTTTCGGGTATAGAAAAGTTATAGGACGTATCTTGCATGCTGGAAAAGTAAGTGTCCTGATTTTGCCGACTTGTGAAAGTTAAGGGACGTAAAATGCTTGTTGAAAAATTAAGTGTCCTGATTCCGCGGAAAATAAAAATTAAGGGATGTAAAATGCTTTCCGAAAATTTAATTGTCCTGATTTCGCGGACAAGTGAAACTTAAGGGACTAAAAATGCTTGCCGAATATTTAAATGTCCTACTTTCGCGGATTTGTGAAACTTATGGGACTAAAAATGCTTACCGGAGATTTAAATGTCCTAATTTCGCAGACTTACGAAACTTATGGGACTAAAAATGCTTACCGGAGATTTAAGTGTCCTACTTTCGCGGACTAGTAAAACTTAAGGGACTAAAAATGCTATTTTGCCGTCAGTTAAATATCATTTTCGAGAACTTTTCAGAATCATTTTAAAAAATTGTATATCCAATAAACATGTTGAAGTAAACATATTCTATGTTTTCGACTAGATTGACCCTAAACATAAACGCTATTGTGTTTTCTATGGAAGCTTATGAAAAATTTATATTCATGTTTACACCCCTATTTCCAAGTTATATTCTTATTTTGTTTTTGAAAATGTTACGAAGCAAGGCTTCATTCTTAAGTCACTCTATTCATTATTATCACTTCACATGAAATAAAATTATCATTCAAATCTACTTAATTTTCAATCATTATTTTTGGACATTTTTAAATATAGTTTTAAACTAAGAGCAATGGGCCACAGAGTAAATTCAAATGGAAAATATATTTGGAAAAAGAATCATAAAATGGATGACAATAATTACAAATAAATGTTAAGTTTTACTAAAATTAAGCGTGTTAATTATTAATTAAATTTCACCTTTTTATTCAAGTGCTTTGACTTGAGGAAGAAATAGGGGGAAATTGAGAGAAATGGAGAGCTGAGATTTAGGAGCTCAATCTTTTTCGGTAAAACTGTCGGTGTACTAAAAAAATACACCCACACTATGTGTATCTGTGTGCATATTATTTACCTTTATACATTCATACATCTATACATACATAATCTATACGTACAGAAAACAAGATTCCATAACATGATTGTTAGAGGTAGTATTTAATGATTTACTTTAAATTTATTTATGTGAACCTAACAATGAAGAAAAACATGGTTAATTATTTAAATATAAAAGCTATAGTTAGTACGTACATCTCTATCCTTCACTCATTTTCTTCTTTAGTAAATCTTCTCTCATTATTCTCTAAATCTCTGTATTTATATACACAAATATAGGGAGAGACAGAGAGACATACAGAGTGTGTGTTTGTGTGTGTTGAGATCTGAATAATCAATGGCTGTGGATCCAAGACAAGTATTGGCTGGGGTGTTGACGTTGACTATGTTCGTAATGCTGGGGAACATGATCAAGCGCGACCACTTTGATTCCGTTCATGTATGTTTTTTGAGGTTTATGATCTTTGTTTTTTTCTCCAACTACTGTATAATTTGTTTTTTGTTCATTAATCAATGTATTGATTGGTGAGTGATTTGTTGGAAAGAGGTTGAATTGAATTTTGTGTGTGTGTCTTTGTGTATCTGAAGATGTACTGCATTTGGTCACATCCGAATTTACGGTACCAAAAGATCTAATCCTGGAAGTGAGATTTGCATTCTATTTAGGGAGTCAAGTTGGATTTCATCAAAACTGTGCTCTTGTCATGTGTTTTTATTTACCAGTGCTAATATTAACTGCAGCACGTGTAGGAATAGGATTAGTTAGAGGGAGATCTATTTAGCTCTGATTGTACTCATCACATCATCATTATTTATCTGCTCCTATGATTGATTTGTTGTTGCTTTCTGATTATGATTTGGTTTTCTCTTTACAAAGCCCACCGTTCATAATACCAATAAGGCTTCAGAGCACGGCCTCGCTAGTGTTGCAAAAGGAGCTGATGGTCCGTGGAAGGAGGATGGTTTGACCATGAAGCCATGTTGGGAGAAGCCAGTTTTGGGTTAGTTTATGCAATTCTAGAGAATTTGAGCTTAGTATTTCAAATTTTTATTTTGGTGCTCTCTTACCCTTCTGATTTTGGAACATTTATTGTTTCTTTGTCTTGTGTTAACAGAGGAAGTGGATGAATCACAAGGTTACATTACCTTCTCATTAACTAATGGCCCTGAATACCACGTATCTCAGGTACCTTGGTTTATCATCTACCCTTATACTACTAATACTTTCATGTTAGTAGTAATAAATAGGCCCGTATAAGTTGACTTTTTCATTGGTTTAGACTTATATATGTTGGTTCTGTTAGTAAACTGCTGTAGATAGGATATCTCGGGAATCCCACACCTTTTTTTGTTTGTGGCAGTTTGGATAAGCACAAGTCATGTGTGAAGATTACTTTGGGAAATACTGATCTTTGCACAGGACAGTTTTTTTGAAAGTGAATAAACCTTATTTAATTGAACTAGCCAAGTCAAACTATAGTTAAAATTGCCTATTCAAATTGAACGAAGTTTCCGTGGGATTTTTTTTTTGTTTGCTCAGATTGTCAGCTGTCTTACTACTATTACTTTATTTTTCTCATTTCTCAGCTGACTATTAGTTCTGCCCCGACCAAAATCGTTCTTTTCACTTTTTATCTCTATAAGATTTTGGGCCCACAGACATGCTCCAGTCTTCTTAAATGTTCTTACGTGTCTTCATTATATTTTCTACCTTACTGGAATATTTATCGTGCCATAGTCGGGAACCATCAGGGTATCATGTTTCAATGACACACATAGCGAAGTTGGTGTACTATCTTGATCTGATGTTTCCTGAACTTTCTCAAATCCGTTCACTGATATTATAATATACTAGCAATGATTTGTTCCAAAATTTGGGAAGATGTGATAATTAGCAGAACAAGAAGACAATTAAGTGGTGAATTGCTCAAATGTGACTCTTTTATATGTTGTTGTTGCTAAACTTTTAATCTTGGGGTGTTAGTATAACTATGTGGTTCCTCCGGGGACATCCGATAAAATTGGAACGATACAGAATTACAGAGAAGGTTAACATGGCCCCAGTGCAAGGATGATACCGAGAAATAGTATAACTATGTGCACCCATATGAACATGCTTCATGTTCCATAAACAAGTTGCAAGTGTCAAATGCTTTTTGGCTTCTCTCAGAAAGTGTTACATTCATTTCATCTCTAACATTTGATCTTTCCCTGGTCATCATTTTCTTCAGATTGCTGATGCAGTTGTAGTGGCAAAATTTCTGCGAGCAACACTTGTAATTCCAGACATTAGAGGAAGCACACCTGGTGACAAGAGGTTAATGCTTCTTTTATTTCCCTGTTAATATATGTTTATTGGCATCTGTCTTTTCTATTGGTATTCTATTTTATTTTAAGTGTATATATTTGCTAGGAACTTATAAAAAAGTTCCACTTGCATAGTGTTTGCTTCCTGGAAAAAGCTGTTGCTATTTACCAGAATGTGTATATCATCATTTTGGTTATTCTAATCTATGATAAGTGTTTCATAGTAATGCAGCAACTAAAGCCTTATTATATATATGGTTCATTAAATGCATGGAAAATGCCAAGCATAGACTGTTGTTGACATAGTACTTTATCTGTAAATTTCAGGAAATTCGAAGATGTCTATGATGTAGAAAAATTCATAGGAAGCCTAGATGGTATGGTCAAGGTTGTTAAATCTCAACCTTCTGGATTATCAGCTCGGAATCTTGCTGTAGTGAAGGTCCCTAATCGTGTTACTGAAGAACACATAGCAGAAAATATCGAACCTATATACAGAACCAAGGGAAATATAAGGCTAGTTACATACTTCCCATCAGCGAACATGAAAAAGAATAAAGAAAGGACTAAAACAGATTCTATTGCATGTTTGGCCATGTTTGGGACTTTGGAACCACAAACAGAAGTTCGTGAAGTCATTGACTCAATGGTTGATCGCTTGAAAACAGTCAGTCGGAAGTCTAATGGACAGTTTGTAGCAGTTGACTTGAGACTTGATATATTGGAGAAAAAGGGTTGTCACAAAAATGGTGGTTCTGGATCCAAAAGCTGTTACGGCCCACAAGAAATAGCTCTCTTCTTGAAGAAGATTGGCTTTGAAAAGGACACCACGGTGTACGTGACACAAACAAAATGGGATAGCAGCCTTGACGCTCTTAAGGACTTCTTCCCAAAAACTTACACAAAGGTATAAATTTCTTTTCATTACTTTTTCTCACAATTTACTGTTTTATAGTTTGTCACTGCAATAGCTAGTTTTTGCTTTTCTAACGGGGTCTCATTTGGCTGCTGCAATCTTTTTGTTATGGTTAGATTTGGCTCACGTATAAGCATGATAGTTCTTCATATGGGATGCTGTTCTTTAAGTTTAATTTCTCTTTGCGTCCTCTATGGTAGGATCTAGTCAAGCATGGGAGTTCAATGAAGTCTATATTCTCATCTTTTAATGCTCCTGGTCCAAAGTTACTGTACTTAATTTCCAAATCTCCATTGAACTGCAAAATTTATATCTAAATTCCAGGACTGGAGTTGTTACGTGAATGAACTATTATCATCCTTGAAGTCATGTTTTTTCTTCTTGGTCTCGTAAGGCTAAGATCAAGAGTTGACTATCACTAACATATTCATTGCCTTTTAAACTGTTGCAGGAGTCTATAATGCCCATGGATAAAAAAGATAAATTTCTGAACTCAGATACTAATGAATTCGAGAAGGTAATTGATTTCTACATTAGTTCCGAGAGCGACGTTTTCGTACCAGCCATATCGGGCCTGTTTTACGCCAACGTTGCTGGAAGGAGAATAGCTTCTGGCAAGACTCAGATTCTTGTTCCTGCAACTATTCCTGGCTCTTCTGCTGCTTCCGAAGAATTCGTGTCACATTATGTTTCAAAAAAGAACCACTTTGCATATTCATGTTTTTGCTAGTACTAATGGTACCAAAAAAAACAGAACTTTACACAGGTATTATTAGGTCATTCTACCAGGTCAAATTGATAGGTGTTCTATTTATAAGATGAAGTGAAGATTGGTTTGGAAATATATTGCATTTGATTTTAAGAAGCAGAATTCTCTTTCAAAGAGATTTTCCAATAGGGGTTTTTGTTAGGGTCTCAGGGGTGTTTGAATGTATTGTAAAACATTTTACCTTATGTTCCTTGTAACTAATATCACATTCATGTTTGATGATAATTGTCAAGAAATGTTGGTTGATCCCATTGTTAATGTTTGAGATATACTTACAAGAAATTTCCAATTGAACTATATATTCTTTTTAATCCAAAACAATGTTTCAATATTTTTTTTCGTACCAATACTTCGAATCATCCAAACAGAACCTTAGTCTTTTAATCATCAACCAAAATCACAAAATGCTAAGCTTAGAGCTCATACATAGACAAATAGAGAACAAAATGGTATTTACCTATGATTAACAAAAATTCATCCCAGACTAAATTGAGAGTGGATGAATATGATTATATAAATATTAAAAGTGCATAAAACATAAACACACTTGCTAATACAAAACATCCTGTATAAAAGTAATTAAACTATTCAGTTATATGAATATATGCCCAAATAAAAGTCAAATTGTGCTTAACTGAGCTAACTTACTATAATATACTTTTCAAACATGATCTAATATTGTTGATTTAGTAATGGCTGCTGCTTGAGTCATGCCGCAAATTTCTTCTTGGCACAAGGAAAAAACGATGTTTAGTTAGAGTTACGAGCATTACGACGAGCATTACGAGAAGCAATGCACCGTTGGTATGGCCTTATGAAGACCTTTGCTAGAGGTGTTTTGGGGACTGGAATAAATTTACCAACAACAGCAAGAGGCCAACTGTAATAAACAAGAAATCACATGGTTGGAAAGATGATTATTACCCTTCATAAGTATACAAAAGTTTATCATAAATTAATGATTATGTTATAGCTAGATACTATATTGTACCCCAAATTGCATAATCGCATTTGATACAGTACTTAACATTGTAAGTTTCAAACAGGAAATAATAATGACTAAACAAGTAACGAACCTTATAATGCCTATAACAAGGCAAATTATCCAAAGTTTGACGTCAAGTCTAACGGTTGTTGTGAACTTCCCAAGGAAATTGATGATGATTATCTATTAAAAGGGATCGTGTTATTTACCGGAAGCAACTACAAGTCCAAAGACTAGAAAGTATGTATAATTTGTCCTTTACCTGAAGTATAAATGTACTTCCCACTATTCCAGTGAAGAGGGGGTTTTTGGTCACTCCTGTAAAGACGTTCTTTTCTTCTGGTTTTCGAGCATTAAATTCATTAAAAATCTACAAATTTGAAAAGTCGAATTGTATTAGTTATCAGTAAATCTGCTAAGTAATTACCATGTCTGTCTTTATTCTTATCATTTGAAGTTATATTACTTACTTGACAGAGAACAAATGCGTTAAATATCACTGTATTCTTCACCATATTAGCATGTTCTGTTTGGTCATTGTTCAAGCCAAGAATACTTATACCACAGAAGTTGAGAACAAGGAGGACTGCAACTTGATAGAAAGCCTTCAATATATAAAATAACAACACATGTCATCCACATACTTTCACTAACCAAGGGAAGCATAACAGTCAATTTCCATTCAAAAAAAGGCAAAATACCTGTATGAACAAGTTCCTCCACATGATATTTGTAACAAGTGGCTCCCTGAAGGATTTAAAACAGTTGAATACAAAGGTTATATTCTCAATACATAAGCTTCTAAAATGCGGAGTAGTTCTAGTTTAGCAATTAGTTCTATATGCTTGTCTCAATTGAAAAAGGTGCCTAGGCAAAATTGGGTGACAAAAGATTTAGAAAATTGGGGAACAAACTTTACTACATGTAAATATTTCCAATTTCTCTTTTTCATGTATGACAACAATTTATTATGAGATAAATTCTAACCTTCGACCAACTGGAGTTCTATGCATAAGATGGTCAGTTGGAGGTTCAGTAGCCAATGCCAAAGCTCCAAGAGTATCCATGATGAGATTCACCCAAAGAAGCTGTATCGAAAAACAAGTCAGTGGGGGTAACACTAACTTAAGATTTTCATAAGCAAGATATAGCAAAAACATTTCCTTCATTCATGCATTTCCTTGAGAAGCTTCCTTACACTAGTACTTGTTACGTAATACCAAACTTGTGGCTTCACAATTGTTTGGAATTTCATATCTAAGAATAGATAAGTAACTGGGAGCCAAGGAAATGGTGGCAAAATTCTTTCAAATGGATGGGTGCTAATATTAGGGAATGGCTGCCCATAATAGCAAACAATTTGAACAATACTAAATGGTTCAGTAGAGTTGAAATAACAAGATGTCCATATACACATGCAGACACACACAAAAACTGTACCTGCACTGAATTTAGTGGAACATCACCAGAAGTAATTGATGCAACAACATTAATTACTAGAGCTGCAACATTAACAGTGAGCTGGAACTGGATAAACTTTTGAATATTTGCATACACAGAGCGCCCCCAACGTACAACCTACAAGAAGTAAATGGATACATGATACAATATGGTAACTTCTTCTAGAGTACACATCATAGGTCTTTTTGTACAAATATATTGGGAAACTAACCTTCACAACTGAAGCAAAATTGTCATCCAATATAATGATGTCCGAGCTTTCTTTTGCAACTTCAGTTCCTTGTATGCCCATGGAAAGACCTATGTCAGCCTAAATACACAAGAAAATTTGTGATTGATACAGATATTGATGGCAGTAACCTAAACTTAACATGTATATGTAATAGAGTCTATGAAAAATAACGTTTTGGGTGAATCTTTACTAATTGAGTCCCAAACATAACTTTTAAGTGGGTAAATTGAGGAAAATCAACTAGAAGTTTAGCAAAACATGCACTAAAACCTGCGAAAAAGTGGGTAAAGAAACTATTGGACAAACAATGAACACCTGTAGCGAACCAAGGGCCTTTTTCTTGTGGTCTTGGGGCTTATGTATTACTGTTACAGCAACTGGTAGATTTCTCACTGTTTAGTACGTGACATTACTTTCAGCTCTATTACGGAAAGTTGTTATTAACACAATTCCGGTGCCTCAGACAGCAAAAATATGCAACTTGGTACACTTTTTACACATGTTCAGTTTTGGTGTATATATACAGGAAGTTGATAGAAACTACCAAAAAGAATTTCAATATACATATAAAACCAATGGCCTTTTATGATGAAACATCTAAAAGTAATTCATATTGAAATCCCTTGAACGCACCAATAGCACACCTTGGGAATCAATCAGATATGTCGGTAATTTAAGTTTCAGAGACGAACTTAAGAGTTTCAGATGCGTACTTAAGAAAAAATTATGTACACATCATGGGCTTAAAAGATGCATGGGAATGTATAGCTTAATAGGTTCACAGAAATATACAGCTTGATAAAAGATAAACAAAGCATGATCATATCAAACCTCATGCAATGCTGGAGCATCATTTGTTCCATCTCCAGTTACAGCAACAACATCCCCTTGTCTACGCAGTGTTTGTACAAGCAAAAGCTTGTCAGTTGGAGAGGACCTTCCCATAACCTGTACATGGTCACAGAAATGTTTTGAATTTGTTATGGTAAAAGTTTGCGATGATAGTCGAAAAGGTTTCCTAATATTATAACATACCGCAATCTTTTGTGCAATCTGTTCTCTCTCTTTCTCAGGCAACTCACGGAATGTCTTCCCTTCTATAACATATGGTTCATTTGTATCATCACCTGGGGAAAGTATACCACACTCCAGAGCAATTGCTTTGGCTGTCTGAATATTATCTCCAGTTACCATGCGCACCTAATGGTTGACAAATACAGGTCAATCACATTCACTTCATTTTTTTTCCCAATAAATCAGGAAAATACCTAAAGGAATCTTAGGTGTCATTTAAATTGTGTCGAAAGATAAAAGAAGTGAAAGATTCTGGTCCATTAATTTATCTTTTGCTATACTAACAGCATCATTGGTGTATGACAAAGTACATGCATTTATCACTGCTAAACAAATCTTAAACAGTAGTATTTACAAAATGGGAAAAACTTCATAAATTATGTGAGCAGTTCAGTTCGTATATGCGTAAAACTCTTATAGAAGTCTTCTCAGGGACAACGTCACTCTCCCTTCCACTCACCCTATTTCCTTTCAGGTATGATCTTTTGCATTTAGGTTAGAAGACCATATTAAAACTGGATTAATTTGACAAGTTCTGCCATAGTATGTTTTTGCTCAAGCAATACAATCTAATGTTCACTGAATCATCAAATAGAAGTGCTATTATGCTTGCAGTTCACAATGTTCTTGCACGGCATAAGGAACAAAATAAATACATTAATCCCAAAAAAGGATAACATGTACCTTAACACCAGCATCTTTGCACAGCTTCACTGCATCTTTGACGCCTGGACGACAAGGATCCTGAACAATGATAAGTGTTAAATATACAAGAACTCCATATGATTTGCAGCAAAATAATACCACATAATATTTTTAGTTCATATCAGAAAGAAATGTCCCATAACCACAACAAATGCAAGTGATGGAAGTTATTTAGCATGTAACAGGATCATTCAAGGAAGACACAGAGCAATGTTTACTGTATAGCATACTATAAAGACTTAAATTTAAGGCGCGTGCTCAAATGAACCAGGAAACGTGATTTCAAATAACAGGTCCTCAAATCTAATACCTTTATTCCAACAATAGCCAGCAAAACAAGATCATCTTCTGGTAAAGTCCACTCAGCGAGCTGTTCTTCATCAGTAGGAACCTCGTCTGCTTCATATGCTCTGTAAGCTATGGCTACACACCTCAAGCTTTTTGCAGCCATATTATCGATGGCATCTTTAAGGAAATCCTGGTTCAAGAAGTGCATTACACCCAAACGTTAACAAATACTTTATCTGAACACTATGCCATCAGATATTTCAACCCCAAACCAAAACATCCTTGAACCATGTAAAGTTTTACAATTTGACAGCATAATTTTTTCTGGTCTCAAGTCAGTTTTTATCTTAGAAATTTTCAAAAGAGTTGTGAATCACCTTGAACTAAGAGTTTTTAGAAACCAACCTTATCCTCATCTATGGATTGCAAAGAGCCATTTACATCAATGTACTTTGAACATGAGGCTAAAATTATTTCAGCTGCTCCCTTCCAATGAACATGAACTTTAGAGCCAGTCTGCCAAGTGAAGAGAAAAAATGTACTCAACTCTTAACTTTACACTCACGAAGAATATAATAATGAGCAGCAATCTGTGATTAAACACTAGGAGTTGATTATTTCAATTATATCACATGCTTTGAATTAATCCTAAGATCTAAAATTACACTCCCATCTCAAATGCATAAGTTTATAAGCATTACGAAATAAAATTCAATAAATAGTACTAATCACTTACCCGCCCTCGTACTGCAACACCTGCTCGCTTCTTGGCAGAATTAAAAGGACAGACATGGAGAATGATAGATTCTGATTTAACGACATCAAACTTCATTCCCAACTGCAAAATTTTGATTCATACAGAGGATCAATGCCAGAGTTGCTGAAAGTGATACAGATGCTAGATATAGCACGATCATACCTTGACTCCCCACTGAAGGATAGCCTTTTCAGTAGGAGATCCAGAAACCTCCACTCCGCCATCCTGGAAATAGTACCAATATACTTGATTACAAACATAATTATGTTCATTTGAAGGAGGGGGGATCAGCAGCTCTAACAGGAACATAATCTTAAAAACCATCATAATTACGTCATCCCCAAAGTACAACTTGCGACTACAATGAAGATATGGAAAGAAGTAACTTCTACATGCATCAATAATCTATTAAATGTGAAAAATATTATGATGCAATTATGCCTGACTCTAATCTGTTCCCTAAGAGACTTCAAAATCTATTGCGATGGCTTAACCATAGCCCTTGTGCCTTGGGTTTGTGAAAGTTATCTCGGACTAATTAATGGGAAAACTACCTTATTTAGAAATACACTGCCAGCAGTATTTTGTGCTAGTCCCTCGTCTAGCAGAGACGAAATTGTTGCATGCAATTGTGAAACATCTTCAGGAGGATCCATCTTCTTTCTCCCAACATAAGCCTCAACTACTGTCATCTGAGCAAAAAAATAGTTTGCCGAATTAGTTGCCCAAATAGACGAGATCACGAGAGTAATCAATGCACCCATCGGTTTCATTTTTTAACAACTTAAGATGAGAAAGTAAAGCAACCTGATTCAGAGTCAAAGTTCCAGTCTTGTCGCTGCAAATGGTTGTCGCAGATCCCATAGTTTCGCAGGCTGAAAGCCTACGCACCTGGAGACCAGTTTTTGTTAAGAATTTCACGAAAAATAGCCTAGAAACTGTGATGTAAATAAACAAAAAAGATTCTGTCAAAGACAAAAGTCGCATACCAAAGCCTTGTCAGCCATCATCTTCTTCATGGAGTAAGCTAGGCTGTTGCAATTTCAAGAGTCAAAATCAAAGAGCACCAGAGGGGTCAAGAATAAAACGCTACATGATTTGACAAAGCGAACATTTTATGGAACTTACGTCAAGGTTACAGCCAAAGGAAGCCCTTCTGGGACAGCAACAACCACAATTGTGACCTAAATAGAACTTCGGTCAGTAAAGATAAATACCCTAAACGAGATTATATTCATTTCAGGATGCACCAACTTACAGCAACGGTCACAATATGTATTACTCCATCTACTGCTTCGCCAACACTGGTCTGGCCACGGACAAACTGAACAGATCCATCAGGATCTCTTGAATTTCCAGTGAAAAATCTGAGGTAACAATTATCATTGTAATGGTTTTTAGAATGTAAATCAGATAAAAAGATTAAAAAAATATAATGTATTGCAAGTACCTAGCCAAGAGAATAACAAGCACAGAAAGAGCCACAGAAAGCCCAACGATGCCTATAAACGTTGCAACACCATTCAGGCGCACCTGTATTGTATCATCAGATCCAAACTTAGTTTTAATAAATTTCCATGCAACAAATTGTGGCATTATAATATAAATACCTGCAAGGGAGTTTCTTCACCAGTATCTTCTGAAATACTAGCCATCAACAATCCCCATTCGGTGTTGATTCCCACACCAGTTACCTAAAATAAAGTCATATTCTAAATCTCTATTGTAAAACATAACTTAACTAGTGGGTGACTAATGATGCAAAATATTCACATCATTATTTGGTCAACAGAGCCAGGAGTTTTACCAATTCTGAGGCAGCAAAAGTTGTTCACTTTGATCATGCAGCACACATAGGATATGTAGTACATAAAACATGCAGTGTGTTTGGGTATGTTTTATGAGGATATCAAGGACAGATATACACAATACTATTATCAGAAAAGAAAGTAATAAAAAAAAATTATTTACAACAAACAACGTCAGAAGCTCAGATTCGGATAATTTAGACTGATTCCACTTTAGTTATCAGTGTATTCACTGAATCAACAATTTCCAGAATTTTTAAACTGAAGTAACAAACTCATGTTTCATCTGAAAAATGAATAAAATTCAGTGTATGAATATGCTCATTACTGGAAGCTGAAAGCTTCAGTCTTACCAGCATGGATCCTGCACCATCTGCTACCTTGCAACCTGACATCAAGAATGGAGATTTTTGGTCTTTGTGGACCTACATAATGACATGATAGGTGAGAAAAACAAGATCAACAACTTAGTATATTCTGCACAAGGTCTAACCAGCTTACAATCTTGCTTTCCCCAGTCATGCTGGATTCATCAATGGCTAGAGAATGACCACTAATCAAGATTCCATCAGCCGGAATCTGAGAGAGTTCACCAAACAGATCAGTAAATACTAATGCATTAACATAAAACCAAGCTCATTGTAATCATACATCACCTGATCGCCTATCTTGAGAGGAATGACATCCCCAACCACAATCTCATATATTGAAATCTTATCTCTTCTACCACCTCTGATAACCTACACATAGGCTTGCCCATGTGAGTACTTTGTCGTTAATCACCTCACGCTCAAGAAATATATAAAGTTTATAAGAAATTTGTATTACTTCATGGCTGAAATTACCTCAACTTGGATATTTCGCTTTTCCTCATTTAAATTTTGAAACTGGAGGGACTGCCTGTAATCACTTGTTGCTGAAAAATAGATGCATGATAAAGAGAAATACCGTAAGAAAATCAATAATTTACTGACATATGAATGAAATCAATTAATTACTCAATCAGGTAACAGAGGCAGCTGCCTAAAGGCCACAAATTAAGCATGAATTCACACACCAAAGGTATGAAATAATATAGCGGAGCTCACAAGGTTTCAGCAAAATTTCTCCGCGATCTAACGTCAAAAATACAATAAGTGATATACAGCATTGTCCGAAATACAAAATAGCAAAGTTTGTTTTGCTACCTATAACAGTTTATCATTAGTAGAATGTTGCAAAGTAAAAAAACATAGTTTGCCCTGATGGCATAGTTTGCCCTGATGGCATCACAATTATGAAGTAACATAAACCCTCATCTTAATCGGATTATATTCCGATAGTTGATAAATCAATCTTAATGAAAACGAGATACCATACACAAGAGACATGGATATGCTAGCCTAAGAAATTACAATCATTATGTTAAAACTGCAAGATATGCTAAGAGTAAAACCATATCATTTCCATGCGTTAAGAACTAGGCATGAAAAATATAAATTAAGATATGGCTATTCGTTCTACCAGTCATAATCCAAAAGGAAATTTTAATTCTAAAAAAACAATCATTTTCAGTAGAATGTTGGTAATTTTCTCAATCATCCAATAAATGAAATAACAAAATATTTAAATGCAGATTACTCAAAGAAAAACGATGAGGAAAGGACAAGAAGCAATTATATATAAGAAAAATGTGAATTCCATACCTGTAACAAAAATAACCAGAAGAACTGCAAAGGTAATGCTTCCTCCATCATACCATCCTTCTTCTAGGCCCTGTGAAATTAAATAACAGTTGAGTAAGTCCCTAAGTAAGCCCAATGTTATTTTCTTCATTAAGATAAAACTTCAATGACATGCAGCATATACAGTGGGAAATACAGGTTTATGAACTTAGATTGAATGTCTTAGGAATTGACTGTCATAAAATTAGGTAGCTTCTGCTTCAGAGTGCACTCTTTCAACTCCAAGAAAAACATCTTCAGGATCAAACAATAGATTTCTCAAAATGTATATGTCAGGTAGTGCCAATATGTTAATTGTTAAAGCATGCAAATAAAATACTTATTATCAGTAAAGATGCCGCTTATCCTCAACTAATATTGGGATGTCATACTTTACCAATGTGGGACAAATCCCAGAATTCCCCCAGACAGAATCTGTAATTTGCACATGTAGAGATGAAAGAGGTGTAATGTGGCAGAATGATTAACAAAGTGCAACTATGGCAGAAGAGAGGGGATAAATGAAAAGCAAATAATGGGACTGAGATAATGGCACTTGTCTAATAGTTCTCAAGCTCTTTGTTTAAGCATCAAATCACAACCAATTGGCATTAGGTAGAGAGAAGTTCAAGCTGAAATAGGACTATGGAAGTCATATCATTGAAGTGAATTTTCAAGCTATATTAATATCTGTGAAATTCCATTAGAACTATGTAGAATACAATGCGAGTTTTGTGCAAATATTTCAATAGACATAGTCAATTATTTAGGAATGAACATGATACCATTTTATTCAGAGATTACCTCAGTTTTTATTCCAAGAACCAAAGATGCCACAGCTGCTATTATTAGGATAATGAGGGTTAAATCTTGCCAAGCCTCCCAGAGGAAATTCTACACAAAATTAAACATCAAAAAAAAGTTGAAAGGTGTTATTAACATGGAGAAAAAAAAATTCTGAAGAACATGTGATCATACAAGGGTAGAGTTATAAAAAAAAATATTACCAAGAAACTTCGCCCCTTTTTCACAGGATATGTATTTGACCCAAATGCAGTCTTCCTTTGTAATACCTCATTGTCATCACCAGCAATCCCTGTTTCTTGATTTGTGTTTAGCATATCTGACAGCCCTTTAGCCTGAAGAAATATCAATCAAAAGAAGCTTATTTCTTTAAACGTTTATGAATCCTGCCAAAAGATGTAAAGGGAATTGATTGACTTGCCCCTCCATATTGCTGCAGTGCAGAAATATTATGATCCCGGGTCATTGAAACAAGCTGTTCAAGTCCGATTCCATAATCCCCATTGGGAGTTGGAGGGGTTGCTGTAGTGCCCAACACTGAATGAACCAAAAGTAAATCATGTTAGTTGCAGAAATGGAATAAGAACAAAAAATTATACATACTTGATAGACAGACATCAAAATCAGAATATCTCGCTACCCAAATGCAGGAAATCTAGCCTCTCAATTAATTAAGAAATTGAGGACACTGAATCTTCATTATACTTTAACACCTGGATTTAAATATGTAATCTACTTATGGAATCTATGATAAGGAGAATGGTGATCGATTACATCTATCCAGAGGGAATTTAAGTGGCAGAGTTCTGAACAAGAAGCTTGGTAACGTAGTTCTATGGGAATCGCTTGTATGCTTTACAAGGTGGAGAATGTTTATCTATACCACCTATCATAATGTATATCATCATGGACCTATTATGACTATTCTGTGAATGATAGCACTCATGCATTCACTGCAAGTGACGAAACATGCCAACAGAAGATTCAATTGCTAAAGCAAAATTAGTATATTCCTCGAAATACCATATTTGATATTGGACTTGCTAAGAATTGAACTAATATAATTGTTCAATATGGGAGCATGTTGGATCATTCAATAAGAAAACAAAACAAAAAGGAAAGAAATGGAGAACAAAATAGGAATATCGTCCTCTCTTAAGTACAAAACACGTGTGATGTAATAAGTGGCAGAACAGCAAAAATTAGATAACAACTAATCATGGAATAGTAATTAATTGTTGTCTTCTTCTTACTAGACACTGGGTCATACTTGTTATATTCTTTCGAAATTGTACTTCAAGTTCAAAATCATCGACCACCAGATGCATTCTTATGTCAGTCTTTTCAGGGAAGTGATGTTTTGTACTTAAAAGTCAGCAAAATCAACTAAATTCATACACAATATGTATATCTAAACATAAATCAATACAAGGGTTCAGACAAGAAAATACCTATTGCTCGCTGTCCTGCTAATTTGAAGAGCAGTGCAGCCTACAACAGAGAATAACCAATGTGTTAACTGAATGAAAAGTTCACATCCGTAAGAGCTAATGTGTGTTCAAGTATTACCCTTATGACTTGAGCATGTGCTCTAATCATCCTCCTCCTCCTTTCCTGCTCTTCATCTTTTTTCAAGTCTAATGTGTAACGAAACCTACGGGAAGCATTAAGTACAAGTGCAGCTTCCTACAAGGGATTAAGACTTTAACAAATCAGAAAAGACGGTCACGTATACACATGTATACAAGTGTACGTACACAAGAATGCAAGTATTCATCAATATTACTACATGGTAATACATAATATTATCCATCTCAATCTCAACTGTCAAACATAACAATCAATTTTTTCCAAAAGTGGGAAAATCATCAAGGCAATTTATAGTAGTGAACGGGTATTTTTCTAATAATTACTTGGTTGAAAGCTCGTCCAAAGTGTTTGGGAAGAGAAGCTATAACTCAATATATCCACAATAGAGCATCTGTTTCCAAACAAGAAAAAAATTTAGATAAAAGTTGGCAACGTGGTTTTCAAAAATATTCTTCTTTTCTGTTTCCATAAATGTTCAAAACTGAAGGTGAAGTCCTGGAACTTGGTTTCAGACAGGACCAGCTGGAATGCTGCATCACGTAGGCTTTTACGAGCAAACATCATAATGCATAAACATATGATCTGGCTCCCCATGAAAGAAGAAAGCCTGTTGCTATTTCAAATGAACATTAATCTCAATCCACAATTAAAAATATGTTCTAGTCTTGCACAACATTATGCAACAGCATTATTGCCAAACCACATTCCTTTCGCAATACATTGACCAGTCACATTCATACCAATATTCACAGAAACTAATTAAAATCCAACACCAGTTCCACGAAAGCTAAAATTGATAGAGGCATCCTCCCATTCTAATTAACCTTATATTCATCAATCATTTTCATTTTCATGATAAAATATCATATATTAAAAACATCAATTTCATTCATCACGTTAAAATTAAGGAAATCTTCATGTGCATGAATCAGAATTAAACAGAGGTCAATCATCAATGTCACATCACACGTACGGAACAAAAATATCATAAAACATTTATTTGCATATAAAATTAATTACTGTATAACGATTCATAAATAAACAAATGCCAACAGAGAATATTACCCTCCAACGCCTAAGAGACTCGTGAGAGGCATTTTTGGTGTTGCCAATGTCGAAAGGATCGGAGAATTCAGGATCACTACCCCATCCGGCGTCATTCGCAGCCGCCGATTCGAGGTCCTGGTGCACCACGGCGTCGTTGCCGTTGGTCATATCGGCGACGGCCGTAGGTAATAGATTGCACCGCCGCTTCAACGGAGCCACTACTCCGTGACAACGGGGAAAAGAGGATGATGAAATTAATTACAATAAACCGAAAGGAATACGGCTTGGAAAAATAAAATCCAATTAGAACAACCGCGCATGCAATAAACGAAAGAGAGTCAATATAACATTGCCCTGAGTTTATGGAGAAATGCTTGTATTTTGCTGTTGGTTTGAAATCAGAGGAAATCCGATTTATTCGCAATGCCGCCAACATCAAACGAAGAACAGGATTTCCTTCAATTAATTTTAAATGGGAAATTAGATTTTATAATTAGTGGATGATCATGATTGACATTCAACACCATCGGATGGAAATTCTGTTGGGAGTAGGACTCTTGGAATGAATTGCCGCGCCTTGGATTGAATGATCTTCACCCAATTTATTTCAATGCGCGCTCAATTCTGCTACAACTACAATTAGTGAACAATGGGTCTATAAACACAAAACGGCCCGGCCCATTTTCGACCCGATCCGACATCTCCGTTTGCCACTCTTATTTCAACTGAAACCTTTTAAAATATCATTTTAATTGAATTTGAAAGTTCAGTTTTATAATTTTTAATGAATTATGATTTGGATGTTGGGCTTTGAGAGGAAAAAACAGCTTATATGTGAAAATTGAGATCTTAAAAGAGAAAATAAATGTCAGATTTTTGTTTTTTATAAGTTTGAGGTCTATTGTGTTAAAATTTATAATTTAAAATGTTAGTTCTTGAAATTTATGCTCAATAACTTCATTTGAATTCAGTTTGATCCAGTTTTCCAAAATCGCAAACCTGCCAAATACCAATAGATGGCCAGTTTGTTTGAGATTTCCTGAAATTATTTTTAGAGATTTGATAACAAAACAGAAAAAGAAAAAAGTTTTTGTAAATGATAACAATTGTTTTGAAATTTTATGAAATTTATAGTATCTTTAAACGTGAGAGAATTTCACTTTTGATATCACAATTTGTCTTAATTTAAGGATTTGATATCACAATTATTTTGTCCTACGAATTTGATATTATTATTTGACAGGACGTTACACATGTTAGACTTACGTCAAATTAATGACGGAATTAAACATGTGAGGAGCACGTGCCCGTGAAATGTGACGAAATTGATGAAAAAATTGTAGAATTACTCCTATAATTAAAGATTGATGACAAAGTTTGCCCCACATATTTTCTAGTTTTAGTTTACAAATTTACCCCACAATTTACAAATTTGAATCATTTTAGTTAGAATTGCAAAAATAGTTAAATTATTAATCCTATTTGGTAAATTTTATATATTATTATTAAATCTCTTAAAATAATTAGATTATATATATATATATGTATATATATATATTAAAAGTTTTAAACATATTAGATTTTATATAATAATATATAAATTAATTAATGGTTTATAAAAAAATTGGGAAAAAGAATTTTTTTATTATATAAATATTATTAAGCATATTTAATAAATTTTACGTATCATTATTATAACTATAAAAATTAAATAATATTAATCATGTTATTAAATAATATTTACACAAAAAAAATATAAAAATTAAATAGAAAAGCCAACTTCTTCCCCAACCTCCATCATTGCCGCCACCTCCACCTGCACCACATCTTTCAGATCTACCTCTCCCCAACCTCAGTGCATCGGAATCTCACCTATTGGTGCAAGGAGTCATTCCATGGGTTCAATATCTTTTAATTCGTGTTAGATTTCACGGTTCCTCACTCCTCAAAATCAGATCCAAAACTTTCGCCAGCACCTTCGATCTATGATTTCTTTATCTACACAACTCCGATCTTCAAATTGATTGTACTGTTGAACTTGCCTATAGAAGAGCTTTCCAACTCATGGACTAAAAAATATAATCTAGGTATTTCAAGAGATTTAATAATAACATATAAAATTATTTAATAGGATTAGAAATTTAACTATTTTTGTAATTGGGACTAAAATGCTTCAAATTTGTGAATTATGGGGTAAATTTGTCGACTAGAAGATATGTGGGGCAAACTTTTCTAGCAATCTTTAATTATAGAACCAATTCTTCAATTCTTTTATCAATTCTGTCAAATTTGATGGGCACGTACTCCTCACGTGTTCAATTCCGTCATTAATTTGACTGAAATATGAAATGTGTAATGACCCGTCAAATAATTGTACTAAATATGTCGGATGAAATAATTATGATATCAAATCTTTAAAATAGGATGAATTGTAGTATCAAAAATGAAATTCCCTCCTTTAAACGCTTAAATGACATAATAAGCATCTTTAATGTTTGATTTTTATTAATGGCCATGCACAACTTAGAATAAACGAATAATAATAAGCAGGTCAAAACCTCCCGCTTATACCAAAAATTAAAAATTAAACAATATTTAAGTTGTTTTTCTAATGATTTGCAGATAAAATTCGCCTATACAGCTTCTCGTCACTTTTACTTTATTGAATATAAGAATAAAAATAAGCTCCAACAAATACCATTTGATACACAGATACTCCCAAAAAAAATAAAGTACTGTATTGGATACATGAGGATACCGATACTTGTAGAATACGTGTGTGATATGTATTCGATACACCACATGGCGTATCAGTAATAAAAAATAAATTAAAATTAAATTAGATACGTATTGAATACACTAGTTGGACATCAGGATACACCAATAGGTTTTTTATGTAATATTTCGGGACATATTTAAATTATTAATAACTAAGCACAAATGGGCTTGGTAGAAAAACATCATAAATGGAGGATTATGATAGTTAGACAAAGTAAAAGGTATGTTTTACAATTTACTCTAAAATTTTCATAGGATTTTCATAGGATACTTGTAGAATACGTGTGTGATATGTATTCGATACACCACATGGCGTATCAGTAATAAAAAATAAATTAAAATTAAATTAGATACGTATTGAATACACTAGTTGGACATCAGGATACACCAATAGGTTTTTTATGTAATATTTCGGGACATATTTAAATTATTAATAACTAAGCACAAATGGGCTTGGTAGAAAAACATCATAAATGGAGGATTATGATAGTTAGACAAAGTAAAAGGTATGTTTTACAATTTACTCTAAAATTTTCATAGGATTTTCCCAGGATTTCACCATCAAATTGGTGGGAAAATTATGGATTGGGCTAAGTCCACTTACTTGGCTTGGGTCTAACTTAACCTCAAAAGCTAGCTTGTAAGGTGAGGATTGCCCAATGCCTTATAAGGTAGACTTAACTATTGTTTTCAACCAATATGGGACATTTAGTCTCAATACTCCTCATTCACGTGTGGGCGGGCAGAATGTGTGGGTGAAACAAGCCCAACACGTGACATATGAAAGCTCAACCTTGTGAATTTGTGACACGTGGGTGAAGATCCAACACATGAATAATGACACTCCGGGCCTTTGTTAACCGGAGGAATAATGAATCTCCAAGTCTTGAATAACTGGAGGAATAATGACAACTCATGCATGCCTTTGTTATCTGGGTGAAGTGTGTTGGTAGATAATGAAGCCCATCATGCGAACAAGGAGAAGCCCATCACGGAAGGAGACGGCCCACTTTAACCTGAGGCTCTGATACCATATTAGAATTCGCCACATGGATTGGGCTAAGTCCACTTACTTGGCTTGGGTCTAGCTCAACCTCAAAAGCTAGCTTGTAAGGTGAGGATTGTCCAATGCCTTATAAGGTGGACTTAACTATTGTTTTCAACCAATAGGACATTTAGTCTCAATAGAAAATGATAACTTCATTTCCTGCTATTCAAACAACAAGTGGGAGAAAAAAAACTGATTTTCCTTCACTTTCCCGACAACCAAACACTATATTATCGATTTCCATTTCTACATTGTTTATTTGTAAGAGAAGATAATGGATTTTTTTTTAAAAGATAACAAAATTGTTGTTTGTTTGCTCGCTTTTGATAATTTAAAAAAATTGAAAGAAAAGAAATTTATATGAGAAAGTAAAAATGGTGGTTATTTCACTTATTTCAAACATAATTTTTTTTTTTTTTTGAGTTGTCAAACAAACATATCCAATATGTTTTATAGTCAAACGAGGTGGTGATTATTTTGTTTCTAGCAGAATAAAATATAACGTAACAAAATCTTACAAATTATTCTGACCAAGTGGTTTACATTAGAGATAGCTCCTAATTGGCCAAAAGAAGCAAATCAATTTAAATTCGATAACAATAAAAACTACTTGAATTACACTAACTCGGGCTTAATTTCATTTTGCATCCCCCAATTAGCTCAATTCGATACTTTTTTCATTTTGATCATCAACATCTTCAATTACCTTAATATCGTCAAAGAATTTATTTACAGCTGTCCGCTAGGGCATGTTCAGTATTTATGAAAAAGATCTCTTTATTTTTTATTGAGCTCACCATTTTTTCCTCCATTGATTGATGAACAAGCCTGATTTTTGTCAATAGCGATTTTAACTAAAAGGTATATTCAGGGAAACACTTTTCAGTTTAGGTCATTTTGAAAAATACTTTTGTGTAATATGCCATATAGAAAAAAAACTCCTCTCTGTCGTGTTACTCTCAGTAATTTTGTTGATTTTAAAGCAAATAAATAACAAAAGCTGGTTTTATGTTTAAATAAAGGAAAACATTCTTGGGGTCATTCAATAATTAACAGAGGGAAAAGAATGTCAAGTACAAAAGGTGATTGAATACATATACAAGGTGTAAACTAAATTCATTAAGACATTTGGATGTTACTAAAAGATCAAAAGTGACTTAATTCAGAGGTGCAAAATGAAATTGCTTTCTAGCAAACTTAAAGTGAATGTTAAACAGAATTCATAAAGAGTATAATAGACATTTTCAGTAAAAAAAAAATGGGATGATGTCATTCTATTCTTAGAATAAAGGCTAAACCTATAATTTTAAATCCAATAGTAAAAGAATAAAAATACTCTCAATGCATGTATTTGAGATCACTTTTATGTCTAAATAAAGTGCATAAAGCACAACCTATATGAAGAGATAAAAAGATTAATTATTTATTTTGTTTGAATAAATTTTCAATTTTTTTTATGAGTAAATAATTCCATCTTGATTCTAAGTTTTATGTAAATAAATATTTCACATTTTTTCTTATAATAATAAATATTTCACTCACACGTATTCAACTTTTATTCTTATGTCAAGATATATATATATATGTGTATATATATTTTATCATTATGAAAACTATACCTCTATATAGAAAAATATGACATGATCCAAATATATGATTTAAAAAAATATGTAGCAAATTTTTTTTTTAACATCGAAATATGCAAAAAAAATAGTGTCTGACAAAAAATAAAGTTAAGTATATGAAGCATTTAGCAATTATTAAAGCTTAGCATCCTAAAATCTTAAAATTTGAGTTTGGGTGAAAAATCTTGTGTATAGAATAGTAATATTTTGGGATGCTAAAATATAGTTTAGCATCTCAAAAATTGGAGATGGCCTTAAAGAATACCGGCAAGGGTTAGTATATGTGGATGTGTTTTGATCTCATAGAGGAGCTTGTAATGATTGAAACCTCCTCAAAACGTGGGGCTATGTGGATGAGTTTTGACCCAATCTACAAGATCGAGCCATGAAACTCATCACAAACGTATTTAAAAATTGACACAAAATTTTTGAAATCTATAAAACATTAATTTGACACCTATTACCTACTTTTTTCCCTAAACTCCAACATCCAAACTCAATCTAAATGAGGTTTCAACTTTTTCAAAACCATAAAACTCAACATCCAAATCAAACCGAGTGAGGTTTGAAAGTTTAACCTAAATCACCAAAACCGTTATTTTCTAAATCAAAACCCGTTAAACCGAGCCAAAATCCTTTCAAATTGGGCCAATATGTAGTTTCCCAAATCACGGGGTTCTAGATATAATTATTCAAAAATAAATAAAATAAAGTTCCGTCCTCATCCAATCGAACGGCTGACATTACAAATTTAGCTTACTCTGATAACGACCGTCGATATGTATCTGCTTCAAACCCAACAAAACCCTAATCCTTTTTCTCTCTTACATAACAGCTTCTCTGCCGCTGAGACGCATAACCTAACTCTCCTGCCACCGGCGAAATCTTCATCAAACAACACCGTAAGCCCACTTCTCAAATTAATAGTTCATTGTTTTTATGTTTCATTTTTCATTTTGACCCTCTTCACTACGTATATTTGTGTCTAATTGTGATGTTAATATACGCGGTTGTATTTTCATTTGTATGTTTATGAAGGTATACATATTCATGTTGAATCTGAGTTTAATTACATCGTTTTTGTGGCAATAGACTGTGGGATCTATGCTATTTGGATGTGTTTAAATTCGAATTATAATGTTTCAATGATTGATAAGAAAGGGCTGGGGAGTGGAGAAAAGGAAATAGGACAAAGCAAAATTAGATTTGTTTATAATAATTTTGAACAATCGGACAAGTAAGAATCATTCATGTTAGAAGGATGTGAATTCATGGAAAATAATCATTTTAGCTATGTTTGGTGCAGAGATGGCTGAGAAGGGAGGAGCGATTGTACCTGAGACTCTGTTGAAGAAACAGAAGAGGAATGAGGAGTGGGCTTTGGCCAAAAAGCAGGAGCTTGTTGTTTCCAAGGAGAAGAAGGCTGCAAGCAGGAAGCTGATTTTCAACAGAGCTAAGCAATATGCTAAGGAGTATGAACAGCAGGTTTTGTTTAATTCTTTCCTTTTTGTGGTTATGCTGTATAGAATTCTAAGTTAATAATATTGGCTCATGTACTTGTTTTTTAAGGATAAGGAGTTGATTCAATTGAAGCGCGAGGCAAGATTGAAAGGAGGATTTTACGTGAACCCTGAAGCTAAGCTGCTATTTATCATCCGCATACGTGGGTATGTCCTCGTATTACTTTGGCTCTCGGGATAACATTTGTATGCTTTGCGTTTGTGTGACTAACTCTTCATAATTGTGGAACTATCAGTATCAATGCCATGCACCCAACTACAAAGAAGATTTTGCAGCTGCTACGTCTTCGACAGGTGAAACTGAACACCTTATTGTGTAGATTAAAATGATATTATTTTCTATTAGTAGCTATTTGACACAGTTGATATTAACTGATTAATTTTCAGTTATATATCAATTGTATCAACTTACGAATGTGTGTATGGTGGAGATTGTTTGGTTCCCTTTTGCTCGTGGAAATTGGAATATATTGTTTTTTTTATCAATGCTAGAGATGGTAATATTTTCAAAATGTGTTGGTGTATTGCTGGTTAAGAATCATTACAGAGGTAATGTGTGTTGAGGATGCAATGTTTAACATTGTGCATCATGGGCTTCTCAGGTTTCTGTGTTTAGGCATTCATAATTTGGTCGGATAACTTCACACTGTGCAGTTTAATATATTCTGATTTAAATTTTTTGCCTTTTGGGTCTTTGACCTTTATGTCGTAGTCATGTTGCAGTTCAAGTTATGAAACTAAGCAATTGAGCAATTTCTGTACATTCTTTATCCTTCATTCACATAATCGTGAGTACTTGGACTGCAGATCTTTAATGGCGTGTTCCTGAAAGTTAACAAGGCAACAGTGAATATGTTACATAGGGTCGAACCATATGTCACTTTTGGGTACGCATCCATATGATATGATTCCTAAACAAATTTTGAAAGTTTCATTGCTATTAAATTCTTACAACACAATACTCTTTCTTTCAGCTACCCCAACTTGAAGAGTGTGAGGGAATTGATATATAAGAGAGGCTTTGGCAAGGTCAATAAGCAGAGGATTGCCTTGACTGACAACTCCATTGTTGAACAAGTTAGTCTGTCTACATAATCATGTATGTCTCTAGTTGCATTTTCTTCTATGTTTTCACTAATGCATGACCTATTGCAGACTCTAGGTAAACATGGTATTATCTGCGTGGAAGATCTTATTCACGAGATCTTGACAGTTGGACCCCACTTTAAGGAGGCCAACAACTTTCTGTGGCCATTCCAACTTAAGGCTCCATTGGGTGGTCTGAAGAAGAAGAGAAATCACTATGTTGAAGGAGGAGATGCTGGAAATCGTGAGGACTTCATCAATGAGCTTATCCGTAGAATGAACTAGATTTTATTGCATGACAGTTTTGAAAATGTATGGTTTCTTGCTTCGAAAAGCAAGTTGGGGGAAATCTTCTTACAGTATTATTTTTCGCTTCTAAAGCTGTTGGTTTCTTCTATCGGATAATCTATGCCTTTGAGACAATTTTTATTTGCATTTATATAAGATCAACTGTGTTTTGTTTCAGTTTCCATCAGCGTGATGCATTTGTTCAACTGGCTACATGTTGTCCATGTATTTAATGTTAAAATAGTGTTTTTTTAAAAAAAATTATAGTGTTGTTTGAAATGACAGAGTTAAACTTCAAAAAATAGATATATTTGCGAATGTTGTAAAATTCATCTCTCAAGTAGTAGTATTTCTGAACTACAATTTTCCATTGAATTTTCACGTGTCATATTTAATTGATGTGCAATGCTAGATTGAAAAAAACGAAGTGCCAACTTGGTAGATTTCTTGTGCGATCAATCAATTTAATGACAGTCCTGTCTCACGAACTTCAAGCTCGCCGACTTACCTTCAGAGCTGAGATTAAGACAATTGAATTCCAACATAAATGACCGTCTCATCCACGTACTCGAGATTAAGGCAATTCAACAACCTTTGATGATTGACTCGCCTTCAGCGATGCTGAGATTAAGGCAGGCGAATTTCTATAATAACTTACCGCCTCACTGACGGGATAGTTCGACTTTGGCTGACCGCTTCGCATTCAACGTTGAGATTGAGGCAACAGGAGGTCGCCCTTATTATCAACTCATCACCTCTCTCGTGAGTTTAAGAGTAAGACAAAAATAAATAAATAATAAATTGACTGGGGACCCAATCAAATTGGGTCTTGATCGGACCCAGACCTGGCATTAATTAAGCAGTGGGTTCAGGTCCAAACCTGGACCCGACCGTTTGTCGTTGGATTCAAACCTAGTTGGTAGTTCTTGGGTATGGGTTGGATAATAACACACCCATTGACAATGGTTTGTGTCTTGGTCTGGATTGGATATTACCCACTTGTATTACAAAATTTCCACTAAAATATGATTCAAATTATAAAATCCAAGATCATTCTGTAATCTATGTTACAAATAAAAAGATATTAAAATATATGGGCTGTTCAATGATAAGGATTATAACCCTGCATTATTTCACTTCCGAGAACTTGATGGTTAGACTCGATCTACTTCTTCAAGCTATTCAATTCTCTGTGCCATGGGGGGCCTCACATTCAGCCAAATATGTGATACATTGTATCTAAATTCCTAGTTGTTACCAAACCGACCTTCTTTTCTAGCACGATACCGAGTTTCTATTTTCTGTATTTGATTTGATACTCCCGACTTTGCCCCCTGGTCATGCCGGGTGACAATTTTTATAGGGTGCGCTTCTGTGTTAAATACCCATTCATCGAGTGAAATGACCGATGAAGGTGAGAAAAGAAGGTACAGATATTTGAGAGTCTCTGCTAGAAAAAAGCTTTGCATCATGTTGTCTTTTGCGCCAGTATTAACCTGAGAAAACAGATGGGACAAAACTCGTAAGCTACAGAGTTAAGTGTGCCAGTATTAACTCCGCAAGTTTAAATGTACTCACATCTTTTAATCCAACGTATCCTGTCTCTATGCGGGAGTTCTTCTCGAATGCTTGAAATATATTCCATCCCCATTCTTGATATGTCTTATTACCAGTCAAACGGAAGAGGTAAAATAGTGACTCAACTGTTTCTGGCCTCAATATGTTCCATGATGTTCCAACACTCATGTCCTGGATAATTATGAACAAACTATCAATAGAAAAGAAATACCTTTTTCTTTCATAGGACATATATTAACTTCTTGAATCTAGAACAAAAACCAAAGGCATTTTTCACTTACCTTGCCTGAACTGAAAAAGTAGTTCTCTCCAGCTAATTTTGTTTGAGTTGACTCGTAGAAGTTATAGCACGTCCAAGCTAGCTGCAGAAAGAATCAAAGAACTTGAAATAATTCACTCAGAGTAGTAAATGCCTCCCAACTTCACAGACAAACTTACTCAGGAATCTTAGGTGCGAAAAATAGGGATAAATACCTCTTCTGCCAGAGAGAGGAATTTTTTAGCTTCATCAGGACTATAACCCGCAGACCCCAATGCTATCATTCCTGGAGCAAAACATGCAAGTTCATCCATCTGCAATTATGTAATAAAGGAGGGTAACATTTAATACCAATTAAATTAAACTAAGCTGCACTCATTATTACCCACAACTAGAGATAATTCACCTTGTCTGCTAAAGAACTTCCAGTCTTCTCGCAGATATAAGCAAAAGAAGAAGGCGTACTTCTCCGAACCAAGCTTAGAAGACCTGTCATTGATGTTTCCCACATTTCCCTGTCAGAATTCAGGTTGCGACAGTTGCCATTAGCAAAAAACATTTAAATGGGAAATAGGACAGTAAGCCAACTAAGGCAAAACAAATTTAAATCTAAAACATGAGTGTAATAACAAAATGCAATATGAAACACATGGTAGAAAAATGATAACAGACTGAACAGGAAGTCAGGAAGACAGAAAACAAAAGAGCTTTCATATGAATGCAAAATATACATGTACGAAATATATGCCAGTCGAAAAAGCATTAATTCTGACCTATAATGCTTCACTGCAGTGGTTTTGTTTCCTTGTATCCAAACCTTGAGTAGATATTCATAAAAGCTGCATAATTTTGTTTGCTTCCGTTAAGAATATGAAAAGCTCATTGCTATGATCCTAAGAGTTGGCAAATATTCAAAATACTTTAAATGTCCCAGAGATGTAAAAGACATTTAACCTGTCTCCCATTGCCCCAAAAGTTATGGTCGAGTACGATCTTGGGGCCCCATTGTTGGGATTAATATATATGGGAAGCAAACCATCATGAGGAAAGGTTTTATTAAGCTCTACAATGACATTTTCCACCTGAAACATCAAGATTTAGAATTCAGTCAAAGGGAGAAGTAGGAATCACTCTCTCTCACAATTTTTGTCACTTGGGATCCTGATATTTCAGATATGGTTCTCCATGTGCACTATTAATGATGCTTAATATGAATTACTTTCAGTCAAACTTCTTTACCAAAACTGTATCAACTGTAAGAAGTAAATTTTCAGAAGAAATACCTTTTGCTGATATTTAGGATCCCCCGTCCTTTGAGAAAGAGCAATAAACTCCAGCTGCTCTGTGCCAGAATCTGCCAGGATGCTATCACCCTAAATGGGAAACCCACGTATATGCAAGAACAAAAATATCAACTTGGCAGAAATTGGTGGCAGATAAATTGATTACCGAAGAAATTCTTCACATGTGAAGAATGAGGAAGTAATTCATCAATAAAGTCTACTGTAAATAAGAGAAGGGCGAGCAGGTTCTCACAAAAAGTGGTATAGGCGATGTCAACTAAGCTGAGGGAGAAAAATGAAAAATGCATTCTAAAAACTGAAGTCAGTTGATTATACATCAGGTACAAAATTTACACTGATCTGGTCTTTGTTGCTCCTTCACTCATTTTCGTACTTTATATCAAGAATTAGGTAAAAATATCCAAGGGCATAGATCTCTTGGCATATTTTACAACCCCATACATCTAGTTGATATCAATGTTATGAGCTTGTTTTGGTCAAGGGAAAATAATTCAGATGTTACAAACTGCAATAAGAACCAAAATGGCTACACTTTTTTTAAAGCCATTGTAACCTATGACATCCGGCAGGGGAGTTTAAAATATGATCCAAGCACTTACCATAGTGTTAAATCTTAAAACAGCTCAGCATTGAGTTATTAAGTAATAACTACTGAAAAAAGCAAAATCAAAACGAAGTAGGCAACTCCATAAATAAAGTAAAGCAATATTTTCTCCTAGATTTACCAAGGTACAACAAGAGATCCAACAGACCAAGCACGCAAACGTTCAGATATGATTCCAGTTACTTGGAAAAAAGTTAAGCCAAATATTAATAATGATAACTTACCCCTGTCCACCCAGGATTATGCGGGTTTCCATGAGCCAAATTAATAATATTATATGGGATGCCAGAAGGAGAATTCCATGCTGGCAACAGTCTGTTAGCAATATCTTTAGCCTTTTCAAGGAAAACTTTGTCTCCAGAAAGATCATATGTGCTGAGAAGTCCACCAACAACTCTGTATAAACATAAGTGAACTATGAGCTTAATTTTTAAGATGTTTCTATTCTTCCATAATTCAAACAATGCAGCCATATCAGCAAATCATTACAAATAATTCAGATGGGCAATTATATAAAGGAATATACAAAATAAACCTTATAAAGCAACCTTATGGTCGTCTCAAAGACACTGGCATCATAACTCTTGTTAAAATCCAAGGAATTTGCAACCCACCTGCCATGGAAAAACTTCTTAAGCATTAAACAACAGTTACAAAATATGTGTTGATATTTCAACAAAGAAAAATTATCCATCAGTTATTTTGAGGCAGTAAATCCACTACAAGGGGACAAACACAAAAACTAACCCTTTTTTAATCATTCCTTTCTTACTTAATCATGTTTCAACTTCCGTTTCATGATATTCTGATTTTCAGATCCTTACAGTGATGTTACTCTTACACAATGCAAGGAGAAACAACACTAAATAAAGTAGCTGAAAGGACACTTTGAGGAAGATTTCAAAAAAGATGTTGCATTATTCTATAAATAGAAATCTACGAAAACTGTAAATTCATCCCGATCATGTCATGTCATGCTACATTCAATTATATTCATTTTATTTTATATCAATCAAATTTGTATAGATAGAGGAACTGGCCAGCCGGATATTGATTGGCAACCTTTAATATTCATATACCCAAATAGTGAAACTCTCAAACCAGGGCTCAGTGACAAAAAAATGTAGAAGTATTTACTGCTCAATGTAGTACAGCAAAATCGAAAGAAATCTGAAAGAAAAATAAACAGAAAGCAAACAACCCATAAACAGCACCATAGCTTACTCTCTAGCCCTTTGGAACTGCTCATCCAATCCCATTATATATAGCGTGTCAAGAGCATCAATTAGAGTTGCTCCAAGACCACCAAAGCTATCAACCCCATTCTTCGATTGAGGCTGGCAACCAAAAATTCACATAATTATTCATCAAAAATCAATTATAAAGCTACTTTTGCTACACTTTCTAATGTTTAAGACAAATACTTTATGTGAGAGGGTATTTTTGAGAAAAATAGTTCCACATATAGAAAGGGAGTCTTATTTTGGACAACCCAAAAAGGAAATAGGAGTAAAGATTAGGGACATAGGAAGTATTATATAGATGATAGAACATGCTTATTAGCAGAACATATATAAGGGGCCTAATCTGAATGCCTGAGAGCCTACAGTATCAGAATTGAAACAAAAATAAAAGCAACTACAGAGGAAAGCTAATGAAAGATGAATATTGTTGTCCCTTTGTGGGAATAATAGGGAAAGATATCAAATGAAGTTGGGGAGACTATATCCAATCTTATGTTTGACATAAGTTCAAATAATGTCTGAAAAAATGTAAGATTATTTTCAGTGCTACTACATTCTGGCATCTCTAGAGAATTGGATAAAAGTCAATATGAAAAAACATAATTACTGACCTATATTAAATTGACAAGATGTTAAAATAACAGTGAATGTATTGATATCCAACTAAGAAACATACTAGCAGGATCTTCTCATCTCTAGTCAAAAATATAAACAGAGTCTATCCATTCGTGCAACATGTTTTTCAGTGACATGTTACTAACACATGAATAAAGAGTGATGTGTGCAACACCTAACCTTGGTCCCCTACCCCAAAAGTAAAATCCAAAACCAAATCCTTCAAAAGATTGTTAATCTCATTTAGCTCACAGGCTTTCAACTTCTTTAATTAAGTCACTTCGTAGACTCATTTTTTAGATTAATACTAGCAAAAATAAGTTATTTAATCTATTAATTGGTCATATCGCTCATGCTCTTGTAAACAAGGAATGTTGTTCAACAGTACTAAGACATTGACAAAATCACTGAGTGGGACAACCAAGTGTTTAAGCTTAAAGATGTGACAGTAAAACCCAAAAAAGGAAGATTATATCACAAGAATAGTGGCAATATTTCAAGAAGTCAATGTTTAATTTACCAGAAGTGGATATATAAACAATAAATACAATTAAGTTGAAGTGAAAAACTAGGGTTTCCACTTAATAATTGATTTGCCATACTACTATCTTCTTTGCTGAAAGAACAGATGAACATCAAAGATTAATAAGTTTAAATTCTTTAGGAAGTCGCCTCAAAATCAACAGCTAAGGTTCTATCTAATCCCCCCACCCTCACCCAAAAGAATTCATGAAAATTAAAAAAAAAAAAAGGATAGAAAAGTTAAGAAGAATAACATATTTAAGCAACACACCTGGAGTTCATCATGGCCCCAAGCATATTTTTCATACGAACTCCATGCATGAATCATAGCTTCTTTAACTTTCTCTCTTCGTTGACTTTCAATTGGGTCATCAGGAACATCTGAATTCCTAATTGCGTCATTACTGTTGTCACTAATGGTTGTCTTTCCTGAACTGCTTTTATCAGTCTTTATTTCTTCAAGCTGAAAATATTGATCATTTTTACAGCCATAGGCAAATTATATATAAAGAGATGTGGCTGAAAAAGTGATGATATTTTTTTACAAATAATTTGACTTCATTCAAGAAAGAATCTTTTGTCGGAGATATATTTCCATGTTATGATTTGAAATATACAAACTTTCAAAAATTCAAATTAATCGAACAGTATTCACATATATCTAGAAAAAACGATTTTGAAGAAGTGGTTCTCACTGAATCAGATCTTGTTAATTTTTCATAGAAAGAAACAGATTCAAGGCATCAATCGTTAAATTGAACACCTTACCATATTTTGCAACCGATTTACTTCACTATTCAATTTAGACAACTCCTCCTGCACATAAGTACATGACATTGTCAGTAACACTAACAATGGCGTAAGTTATTCTTTCACCTAAAAACTAAGATATGAACTAAAAAGGTCCGCTCATAATATGTATATATTATGAATTATTCAATCTATGAACGGAAAAATTAAACATGGGAAGCAACTGCACAAAAGGGAGAGACAGTTGGGCTGCAATTAAAGTGTGATAAACTCCATTTATTGGCGAGGACAAAATACACATTAACTTTATATCTTAAGACTTTTATCTTTCCTGGTGCCAATCATATGAAAATAAATACGATTCGTTTCAACACCAGCCGAATTGAGTAATAAAACATTCATTTAAACAATCTAATCCGATAAATCAGGTGTGTCAAACGCACAATAAACAGAGGTACCATTTCCAGTTTTCCATTAATTTATATTCAATCAACAAAATAACATCATTCCACTTCAAAACTCCAACGTATAATGTCACAACTAATCACATATCTGCAGATCTTTCTCAGAATAACGAAGCAAAACCGAATCTCTATCCTTTTCCCCAGTACCCAAGGATAAAATATTACGTAAAAAAATAGGATATGTACCTCGTGCTCCCTTACAAGAGTTTGGCGATCCCAAACAAGTAAAGTGGCAGAGACAAATAATATAAAGAGCAAAGCTAAACGCTTCGGTCTCTTCAAATAATACGCCGGATTTATGTATCTCCACCAGCTCGACGACGATCTACTCCTCGCCATTTCCCCAAATAATTACAATTTCCGATCTCTCTCTTTCTGGAAGAATATGACCCAAGACCGGATCCAGAAGAAGAACGACAATTCGCCCAAAACCAAGTTAAATAGTTGAGTTTCTTCGTCGGAGGGAATAAACAGTGAAAGGAGTAGATTTTAATTGTAAAAAGTAGAAGTGAAAATAGAACAACAGGTGGGGTAGGGGAGGGCAGATTTTCTGACTAATTTATTTATAACTGACTCGAGGGAGTTTATCTATATTCTTTTTTTTCCAAAAAAAGGGAGTTATCTATTTAAGAAAAAAAAAAGGAGGGAGTTTATCTATATTTAATTAAGTTTAAAAGGGAGTTTATCTATATTTATATTTAGGGTGAGTTTGGCCGATTCGAAAATCAATTATGTGAGAATTAATTTTCCTAAAATGGATTTTGCCAATAATTGATTATGATACAATTCAATTGTAAAATAATTGCTTCTGGATAATAGCTTTTGCAAAAATAACACTTTAGTAGTTTCTGATTTTTAGCTTATAGAGATCCCAAAAGTGATTATAATATTTGGGGTCAAACACAATTAAAATCACAATTGACTAAAAGCAATTTCTATAATTGGGGCCAAACACTTCAAAAATCGCAATGGAGGTCTAGAAGTGTTTTTAAGAGCTCTCACCGCTGGGCCAAACTCACACTAATTAAGTTCTCTTTCTGAATCTAAACGTGAAACACTTGTACCCTCATATATGCTGTCAAACAACTTGGGTTTGGATCGGATAAGGTCAGGCCGCGATTTCACTTTATTTATATCCGGTCGATTTGGATTCTAAAATATCCCAAATATTCGAGAAACTTGGGTTAGATTGAATATTGTATGTTCTCAAATAAAATAAAATCTTTACTTTTAAATTTTTTATCAATATATTTCCAAATATTAACAATACACTTTCATTCGACTTGATTCATGTGCTCAAACTTTTTTCATAGTCTACTGAGATTCAGCCTATAAAATTCAACTTTTAACACATCTATTTATTTGCTTCAAGTGATATAAGGAATCACTTTGACATTAATTATTGGTGTTATTTGAAAATGAGTTGAACAATAATGCATGTCTTCTTAAATTAATAATTCTAAGAAGTAAAACCATATGTGCTCCTAGACCTACAGAAACAAAATCCTTATAAAATCGCGTAAAGAATTGTTTTAAGGCTGTTTTAGTTTGGCTAATGGAATCAAGTTGTGAGATTTTAAAAGCGAATAGCATTTAGCACCCGTAGACCTATGGAAATAATCTTTGTTGACAGAAAACATTAGTAGTCTTGATCGAATTAATGTGTTAAAAATTTAAAAGCCATTAACACTCCTACACGGCTACACCTATGGAAACAAAATACTTGTTCAAACATAAAATGCTCACTTCAAACAAGTTGTTATGGGGCTCTTGTTGCGCCACGACTTGATAATGCTCAACCGCAGCTCGTCTTTCGATTAATCAAGTCGTCTAATTAAAATACTGCCCCTTAACTTTGTTAATAAGCTGATATGATTAATTAAGTATAAAATTATAAAAATAAAAAATAAAAAAAATAAAGGAGAAGAAAATCCAAAAACAATCACTTTCATTCTTGGACTAAAATCCTTCCAGGACACGACAATAAGAATATCGCGACATTGTAGAATCTCTGCCTACATCTACCAGAAAGCAACATGTACCAATATGGTCATGATGAATCGTTATCATTTCCAGCAGTGCTCAGAACCATTTCCTCCGCCTGAAAATTCCCGTTCTGCCAAACGAGAAGGTAAAGTGCACCATGAGATAAATATAGACATACATGAAGTTCTAAGTTCATTTACATCAGAAAAGTAGTAGACACAACAAGAGGTGCACTAAAACGGAAGCATATATACCTCCTCACTCCTGTTAAGCAGAGGATTTGTTCCTGGTGGGGTTGTTGCCTTTGAGAGGTCCCTCAGCACTCCCTAAAATAATTTAAAGTTTGGTAAAACAACAAGGCCAAAGTTATCAGAGTTATGATTGTTTCAGTTCAGAAAAATCTATTTTCCAACAACATTTGTCAATAGGTAATAATGGTTAAAGTGAAAATACAAGGTTAACAAAAACGAGATAAGAAGATAATGATCACCAACCACCAATACATTGGGTAAAGGTTAAACACAAGATAAACAAAAATCAATCAAAAGAAATAAAAAATCGCAGCTCAATTCACATCTAGAGATTGTAATAAATGTATTCTCAAACAATATTGTTTCTAATTTCTATAACTTTATCCTATTATGTAAATTGTAAAAGAACGATATTGTATTTAGATGGAATATTTCAATGTAAGATAACCATACAGAAGGCAGTATTGAGAAAGGATGTTTGTCTCCTAGGCTGAAAGCCTTTCTATAATACGGCATCAATATCATTCCATATATTAGAAACAGCCTAACAGCAACCAAAGGTCACTTCATATGGAATATAAGTGACTGTCACAAATGATCAACATGATCAAAGGCAGTACTAGTAATCTTACACTAAACCTCAAAATGTAGGTGAATGTCACAAAAAGGGTATGGAACAAGCAAATTTTGTGTTATCACATAAGTGAGAGTGTGAGAGTTGGTAGATCAGCAGCAAGACTATAGCAAAATGGCAGACAAGATGTCTTTATAAAGGTTGGAGATAGGAAACAAATTAGTGCATCTAGTGAAGGTGTCCACATAACATAATCAACTATATCATCGTAGATCCAATAATTTAAATTGTCCACCAATCTCCAAAAGTACCTTATTTGCCCACATAAGGCCACATGCATTACAAAGAGTTCTAGGTCCTTCTGGTCCACGGCGCATCATTGGAGTAGATTTCTCACTAATACCACAATGCTGGCAGCTGGCAAAGAAATTTAGGGGAAAAAACTAAATGCATGATTTACATCCACGTATAAATCTACAAAACAAGCTAATTAGTAAACATACATATAGTATTCATGAATCATTCATTCAAATGCAACTAGATAATAAGAAAGCTTCTCTCCACCCAAACAAAGTACAAGTCGAATCCTCTCTTACTAGAAAATCCAAAAAGTCAAGGATGTTATCTCCAAATAATTACCAAATTACTCACTTTCTTCAATAAGCAGCATTACAAGTTCCAAAACACTTTGAAGAGACAACCATTTGAAAATAAAGCAGAACTCCCTTCTCTCAAAATTCCAAATTGAATGTATAGTACGCAAATTTCCACACTAGAAGTAACAAAAAAAATAATGGATATTAACTTATTAAACAAATAAAGTGCAGTTAATGATAAAAAAGTAACATCTACAAATTTGACAATGCTGAAATTCCTACTCCAAGAATCTTATTTCTAAAACATAATTCACTTCGGCAATAAACATGAAGTTCCAACCTTTTTTTTTTAAAATTCAATACTCACATGTTTCACTATGCTTGAGTGACAACCATTAGTTAGACATTCATTTTCAACAAAATAAGAATAGTTATCTGTCCCTTTTGAATGCATGGCATCACAACACCCCCCCCCCCCTTCCAACAAAAAATACTATTTGCAGTTAATCTGGCATAGAATTACCGAACACCAAAACAAAAATGTCTGCGATCTATAGTTTTTAAAATTTTTCATATAGCATTAGGCTTAATCAAAGCAATCATTTTTAGCCTTATTAGTCATCCAACCTCTCTGCATATCAGACATCAACCCTTCAAATGACAAAAACATCGAGTGACCAAGCAACGAAGTCAACTTTGGGAGTCAATGGTATATTTCCTAAGAGCAAAATGAGAGAAAGCGAGCTGCAGAGGTTGGAGAACAAGAAAAAGAATATTATACAACATATTATCAGGAGTAATCAGCAGGAAAAACACATAATTAGTGCCAAGATATATGCATGTGGAATGATAACTCACAAAATATCTGGAGTTTGTGATCCATTTCCATCTGTTCCCAACTTTTGACTTGATTCCCAACTAGACCCTGCTGATGCAGAATCATCATGATTCGGCTTTGAGGATGTAAATTGACCTTTCTTCCGTTGCATCCTTCAAAATTTAAACAAAAAAGAAAAAAATTAATATTAATGTTGAAGAGACTTCAAACTAAAAAATTATAAAATTTAAAATGAATCACATACCTTAGAGCAACTTCCTTACGAACAATATAACGTATCTTCTTGTCAAAATTTCGTTCTTTCCTCTTCTCACGGAATCTTATTAGTGAAGCCATTCTTTGAGAAACATTGAACTTCTGTGGGGTACTGGGTAAGCCCTGTCAACAAGATTAATTAAACAGTGTCGCACTGAACCAAAATAGTAAAGCAATAATCTGACTCAGATAACCATACTCTGTTATCAGGCATAGATGCTGGAAGAGCAGGAACATTAGGGGGTACTTCACGCCCTCCCAATAGTAGAAGTACAGCTTGAACCTAAAGGAAATCATCCAAACATGTTATCTTAATAGTCTGAAGAAGCGGAGAAAAGGAAAGAACAATAATAAGAAACCTAAAACCATATGAAATCTAATTAAGAAAATGACCATGTAAAATAGTTGGACAATATTTTAATCAAGCAAGTGTACTTGCGTAAGGGAAGTTGGTATCTGAGGTCTTGAATCACCTCCATGTAAAAATATTCAAGGGTTAACTCTCTCATTTTAAAGATAGGAAAAGGTATCAGCATCGTGCTACTTGAAGGATAAACTTTGATTGGGTCTGGATTGCCTCTTGGGTTTTGCGTAATAGATCCTATAATATGATGGAAGGAAAAAAATAACCTGAATCGCTTTAAGAGATAACTACAAAGAACAAACATCTATCACAAACTTATGTGAGAGGAACAATAATAATACTACAAGAACTTCGCAATGAGTCAATTAGAAGCATATAGTGATAAACTATGAAATTAGAAGTTCTGAAGTGGCAGTTGGAAAATATCTGATAATGAGGACATCAAATCTAAGAAATTCAAGTTTATCATAGGAGGATCAAGAAGAAGATTTTAAATTCAACCCTTCCGTTATTGCTGGAATAGAGATTATCTACATTAATCTAGACACATTTAATGGTCATTTAAGGACTCAACCTTTTTTCCCCCAATTCCTTTATCGTTCTCATCTCTTACCCACCCCTAACTCAAATCTCTACACAAACCCCTACACAACCTTTAGAATGAATTAGTACTTGCATTGGAGTTGAAACAATCCCAATCTTGTTTAGTCAACACACTTATAACTACTTAGTTGCTGAATTTTCAAAGGAAGTACTGCGGGTATCGATTTTCTAATTTTTAAAAGTTAATTTCTTAATTTAAGTTCTTTTATGTATTTGGGTGTAAGTAGCTTTCTTAAAGAAATCATGGCTGAATTGATTTTGCTACTAATCTTGGCAAATGAGTATCATGCTGCATCATTAGAGCCACTAAGATGGAAATGGTATCTTTAACCAATGTTGCTACACTATCAAAGGTAGCAAACAAATATTGTAAGCTAGAGGTGTCCTCGCCTTTAAAATTGCTTCAGATGAGGTAATTGAGGAGGACTGAGCTTTCAAAATGGCTCTCAGATGCCCTTAGAGACACGTGCACCCTAATACATTAGAAACACCACAATGTGATTACTTATACTGTAAAGGAGCACTCTTAGGACGCACTCTTTTCACTAGATACTGATAATGGCACTTTTTTTCTTCAAGCCACTAACATTTCGTCAATATTTTATGGTTTTCAATTACATCACAGAGAATTCATCTTATGAACATCCTCTAATCCTTGATTATTATGTTTCACTTAGCAATGTGGTCAGCTACACTGCATGACTAGGGGAAGAAAGTCATTCGTTTTAAGTTTATACTCGTCAGTGCTAACACATGGATGTCAATGGGAAGGATATTACACACCAAGTAGACCAATTAAAAGTTGCTTAATTTATTTATTTAAAATATTTACACATACTATGTGAGATTATATGAAAACTACAAGTTAACTCAATTCAACAAATAAATTGAATGAACAAAAAATAATCAAATAACAAGTAACATAAACCAAAATTCTAGAGATAATAATAACCTTCTCAGAAGAGACAGAATCAAACACAAAAACTTGACCCTGGAAGGAGAGAGTAAGCTGATTATTGTTCTCACTGCCGCTAGCCAGAGGCAACAACACATCATGGTTATTGGAAGGATTTCCCGTATCAGCTGAAACATCCTCATCCATAACTTCATTTACTCCACTACTACCTACATTATTATCGTCCCCATTCTCATCTTGATCAGTCACGTTCTCATTGCTCATATGATGATGCAACCCATGATGATGTTGCTCCTGCAAATAATGCATCATCCCTGCTTCGCTCTCATGCATTTCATCCATCTCACTGTATAACAGAAAACCTCTAGTTTACTAATCTGCTGACTAAATAAGCAACAATCGAAATCGATCCAAGAAACCTTAACATATAATAAAAGAATAAGCTAAAGTTGTACAAGTTTTCAGTTAATAAATCAGGCGTTGCAAAGAAAACGAAATAATTTGTTTAGACGCGTGGAAAATTTTGAAATAACAATGAAGTAAATTGGAAAAAGAATATCACCATCAAAATTAATGAGTTCAGCCGAGAACTCGAAGTCTCTCGTCGGATATAACGTTAAACGTGGAGGTGGTGGCGGAGGGACGGCGGGGATCGTGAATGCGGGGTAATGTAGGGTAGATATTGGGCGGAGATTTGGCAGTTGGATTGGGCGTTTTCTGCTATTCTAGGATTAGTAAGGATTTAATCGTCTAACCAAAATTACCCAAGAAGTACCTTAAAACCCTACAAGTGGCAGTGACGTGGGTGAGTGTTTGGATTCGGATAATTAAAACTCGACCCGTCTTATTTTAATATGTTAAAAATATCTATTGTGGGAAAATTCTTACCCAGACTGGATTTGGCCGAACCCAAAATAACTATATGGCAAGTGTAATACACTTGCTTTGGGATTGGATATAACTCCCAGGAGAGTGACCAATCACAAAGCAAGTGCAATACACTTGCTTGGTGGTTGGATGGGTTTGGCTAAGCCAGACTTGGACAAGAATTTTCCTCTATTGTGATACATGGTTAAATATATAAAATGATTGTACCAAATATATATATATATATATATATATATATATATATATATATATATATATATGATATGTGAATAACCATATTTATATACAAAGAAAAATAATGTAAAATGTTAACAAAAAATGATAGAGGACGAAATTATATTATTTACAAATACATCACTCTGGACATCTAAGCTACATAGGAATATTTGCACACCATCAATGTTAAACTATGCAAAGCGAATGAAAAATTAAAGTAAAAATTCTATCATATTTATGCGAGTTTTATTTTTTTGTATCGACAGTATATTAGTGAAATTTTCCAACTTGAATTTGTTTAATGTTAATATGGTAATTGAAGATGTGATTTGGTGCCAATTTTTGCTTTGCTCACCCGCAAGTATTAAATAAAAACACTACTTAAATTTTAATACAAAGAGACAAATTTTAAGAAAAATAATAATAACAAGAATGCTTCACATTAAAATATAAAGAAAAACATAATCGAATTGCGTAGAACCCATGTCGGGGTATAGGGTCAAAAGAATTGATCGTTGAAACATTAAATATAAACAAAATCTTAGGCAAGCAGTTTGTTTGAGAAATTGAAATGATTTCAAATGTATTTTACTTTACATGTTATCTTCATGTTTGTAATCAGGTATTCGATGCATTAGGAAGAAGGTTTCAAGTCGTTAAATGTTTTGATTTTTTTCCCTTATGATAACAACACTTGATTTTCTGTCTATCCCTTTATAAATTGTTGTTATCATAAAAAAAAAAAAAAAGTCAAAACATTTAAGGACTTGAAACATTCTTCCTAATACATAGAATACCGGATTACAAACATGAAGATAACATGTAAAGTAAAATACATTTGAAATGACTAAGAATATTAAGAATTTAATCCATGTAAAAAGAACACATATCTTAGTCAATGTAATATATATGCACTAAAGCAAATTGTTCAGCCAAATCGCATAAAAAGAAATGAAAAGTGCATAACATAATGAGTTAAACCGTCTACCATACTTCAAACACCCCTACTTCATCTCTTGTTCCTTTACTCTAAGAAGTATGTGCGCGCTGTTGCAAATAAGGAAAATATAAAAATTTGAAATTAAATTTGAAAATATTATGAAACTGAAAAATTAATTAATTTCTTATCCAATCAATTATGGTATTATGAAAACCGAAATTTTTTTTAGAAATAAGTTGTGCAGCTGCCTAGAGCAAACTGTTCAGTCAAAAGAAATGGAAAGAGCATAACATAATGAGTTATCATAAGGAAAATATTAAAATCAGAAAGGTAAAAATATTATGAAACTGAAAAAAAATGATTAAAACTTATTGAAGAGAAGATGGAAAAAACTGAATTGTAAGTGGGTTTGGGATTGTACATGGGTTTGGAGGTAGTTATATTATTAAGTAAAATAAAATAAATCAAAATAAGGAGAAAAACGTGGGTGTGGGTTTGAAGATGGTTATAATATGAATGATGTAATTATTAGGTAAAATAAAATAAATCAAAATAGGGAGAAATTAGTATTTTGGTCAAAACAAATTAATTGAAGTCAAAGACTGCTCTAAAATATATTATAAGTAGACTAGCGTACCTGCTATGCACGGGATTATATCAAATTATATTTATGTAGATTTTTTGACAAATTAGTAAGAAAATTATAAAGAAGAAAAAATATTTTTGATACCAAACTTTAGTCCAAAAAATATGTTTGATATCAGAATTCTTGAAAAAATATATTTCATACTATGATCCACTCCATCTTGACACATTTACTTTTTCCGTCAATTTTTGGACGAAATTCAGCAACTGCATTCAATTGTGAGTCTTTAAAACCCGTGCATGTTTTCCTTTCCATTGTCAATGTAACAGGCACATAAGCGACACGTGCTGAATTTCGTCCGAAAATTGACGGCAAAACTAAATGTGTAAAGATTGTGTGAATTATGATATGAAATGTGTTTTTTCAAAAAGTTTGGTACCAAATATGTTTTTCCCTCAATTATAAAGGAATAGGATATCAAAACAATAATTAAACCACGCTTATTTACATAAAATACGTAATAAAAATGCAATTTTCTATATTCACAAAAAACATAATTTGTTTATATTGTACAGCTATTTTAGGTAAAATATTGTAGGTAGTATGAGTACATATCGTTGAAAGGAATACTTGAAAACACTTAATATTTTTTTTTTTTTTAGATGATGAATACATTGTTACATCAAATGTTATACCCACATTCGTGGAAGTTGAACCCATGACCTATTGGTCATGGAGCCTCATCCTTAACCATTTGGCTAAGGCCTCATCGGCTGAAAACACTTAATATTGAAACTTTCAAAAACAAAGGAAAATACATTTCTAAATATGGACATGAAATCACATATATATATATATATATATATATATATATATATATATATGTATAATTTGACGCCAAAAGAACGAAACAACCTCGCATATGAAATCAAAACAAAGTCCTAAATGCATACGATGGATTTAGATAATAGAAGTGTAAAAATCTTACCCCATCTTATATAGCACATTCACGTAAAATGCACCTACACCAATAAAGCCGAAAATGTAAATAATAAAATTAGAAAACAGAAGTGTATAATGTAACTACACCAAAAAACAAAAAAAAAAAGATTTGTTATTCAAAGCTGCTTTGTTTTGCAGGATGAACAATCAATATCACCAAAAAATAATAATCAAATAAGCCTTTTTACTTCAGGTTTACCACAATACTTGGAAGTCATATGCAAGATCTGTTGGTGAAGGGAAATATTTGAAAAGAAAAAGACAGTAAGCTAGATTTACCTTCTCCATCCGTTCATCCTTGTACTTGATAATATATACTATCAGAGCCACCTGCAAGAAGATAGAGTGAAATTGTAATCATTAGAAACTAAATCGAACATTGCATAATTAAAGTGACTAAACAAATATGCTTATATATATATATATATATATATATATATATATATATATATATAAGAACATCATTACTAAGGAAGGTCTAATGAGACTGTAGATCAAGTTAGACAGTCAAATCTAGAAGAATTTGTTCGGAAACGTTAGAAACATAAAACATTTCCAATTTAACATTCAAACAAAACAAGTAAAAAATTCACAGAAATCCATAGTTACATTTTTTCTTTCACTCACATGGTTGCACTGAGAAACATGTATATATCACACAGTGAAATGAAATGAGTGATAATGATTTAAAAGTTCATCTAACCCATGTATTCAAACTTTACGCTATACAATATATAATTAAAGCCTAACTCAATAAAAAACACTAATGTAAATACAAAAACAAGTTGGAGAAGAACTCACTACCGCCCTCTAATTCAGAGCATAAAATGTAGAGTAAAGAATGATAATAATTATGATAAACAAAGAGAAATAACAAATTAACTAAATTCAAATATGATGTGATAAGAATATAGTCCGCCTTCAGTAGCAAATGATGCAACCTGCTTTGGTGTGTCAAGAGTAAATCTTAATGTTGAAATTGCCTCCACTCTTTCTCTATTTTCTCTTCTTAACTTTTGTATATCATTTTTTTTTCTGTGAAGAAGTTATCTGTTTTGTTTTTAAATTTGAATACAAAAGTTTCGTTTTTATGGGAGAAGGGGGGAAGAAGGTAGTTGGGGAAAGTGAGTTGAATTTTGGAAGAGAAATAAGGCGAGGGAATAGGGGAGAAACCGTGGAATTAAAGTTCAAATAATTTTATTTTTTTATCTTTCATGATTAAAAAATATTCTAAATTCTGTAAAAAGAGAATTAAGTGAAAATTAGCATCTGGCGGTTTAAAGACTGATCTCAAATATATTTATAAGTAGATAAGTAGATAGATAAGTAGATAAGTAGATAGATAAATAGATTGAATCGGATGTTTGAATTTGGTATCCGAATCTAAAAACTTGTATTTTATTATGTGATTGTAAGATTGATTTGGGAATATTCTCTCCAAACCCCAATACCCTATATCTCGTTTATATTATATATTGCTATATATATATACTTAGTTTAATATTTTTATTAACATGTCTTATTCAAATCGAGTTTGATCATACTAATTCAATCACAATAAATATATGTCCTGCATTTAATTTATGATTGTATAAGATTCTTCAACACAAAACAAGTGAATGGATACAAGGAGGATCCGTTTGGGCAAAAAAAAAAAAATTCCCTTTCTTTGAAAAATTCAACTTAACTCAATTATCTTTTTTTAGTTCATTTTAATATTATAATTTTCCCTGATCAAATGAAATTTGATTTAAGAAATCAAATTCTCTCCAAAAAGTAAGGATATTATGGAAATCTCTCTTAAGTTTCCATAAATTACAAAATACACCTCTCTAGTTACTGAAACTATTTGAGATAGAGAAATATTATAATTGTCTCCTATTTAATATTTTTTTAAGGATAACTAAATCGGCATTATTTGAGCTTCGATAAAACTACAAATACAACTTATAAAGGTTTTGAAAATTACAAATATCTCTTCTACTTTAAGTTCATTTTAGATATATCCTTTAACACATCAATTTCATAAATAAACAATTTCAGAAAGGTCCAAATGAGAAATAGAAATTACAAAAAGAAAGCCTTTCTTTTCTCTTTATTTTTAATATAAAAAATAAAAAAATAACCAAAACCTCTAAAACTTAAACACAATTCCTAAATTCAAATTCAAACTCTCTCATCTCTCTCAACTTCTTCATTTCAATTTTTCCCAAGAATTTCACAAATTAGAGATGGCACATGCAATTAGATATGATGGAGGATAGGAGGAATGCATGAGATTGATCATTCGTTTGGTGTAAGTTTTGCCGCTTATTTTCTTCTCTGGTCTAATTTCTGTATTTATACGAGTTTAGGCATTGGCGTTTGAGGTTTCCAAATGCCAAATGCCATATGAAAATGTTCTTTGGTGTTCGATTTTTGGCAAATGTCAATTCACTGAAATCAGTGAATAATTTTTTTTTAAATAATGATTTTTTTTGAAATTTTTAAGTTTTTAATGGCCTTTTAATAAATTAAACTATCAAATATGGTCCTTTTTAAAATTACCAATAAAATACCCATTATAACTCGGGTAAGTTTTGGTCAGTTTTTTACCGTATGTTAACCATTTTTTTTGAAAAATATATGTTTATATTAAACATGTGACGTATATCAGTATATGGATGAATGTTCTATTAATTAATGTTAGATCTTAAAATCTACATATACATACATATTTACCAAAAAAAGTTTTGAAATAGCGCGTCATTTTTTTTTTTATTATAGGTAAGAAATATTATGTTTTATAAATTTTAAGATTGAAATTATATTTTTAACTATTGAACTACAAAACAAATAAAATGAATTTAAATTTCTTATTTTAACTAATATTCTTTACATACTACATTTCATTTAAATAGCTAATTTAAGCTGCCATTTATATAATTCAAATTTTTTTTTAATAAAGTATGTACAAGGTTCCTTTTAACCATATTGAACCCTTTTTATGTTTAGTTTTTTATAGTAAATTTTCATATATAAATATAAATAAGTAGACCCATGGCATTGGGATATACATTTTTTTTTTGAAAACGCATTGGGATATACTTTATTCAGTAGAATTTGGTCTGATCCAATTGCGGAGCATTAGTTGCATTGATTAAAATTTTTATCTTTTTGTTGAAAATTGAAAAGTTTTCGATTTTGAATCAAGCGAAATGAAAATAAGTTTCGTAACTATTTATTACCTTAAACTATGTTATTTTTTTAATTTAGTTACATTTCTTACAATTTTTCTTCTGTTTTTTCGAAATATTTCCGAAAAATCTAGAAATTTTTTCAATATTTGACTGACAGAAATATACACTCGAAACGAAATTCTAATCTAATCATTATTTTTTTTTAAATTTCTTCAATAAGAAAAAACCTTACTTTTTGATTTATGAGGACATTACAAATAGGTGCAGTTATCTAATAAAATGTTGATTGATGGAGGCTTTTGATAAAATAAAAGAATATAGGGGATTTTTGCTAATTTAAATACCGTAGAGCTATTTTTGTCAATAAGGAAAGCAATTAAGCAAGGGCGCGAAAACTAGTTCTGTTTCATTTTTTCTAATTCCTGATTTCAGCGTTCTCTCATTCACCCATGGTAAGCCCCTCCTTTCCTTTGTCGGTGATTTGTTCTTACGATTGATTATCTTTAGGTTGATTCTTGGTGGATTTATGATTAACTCTTGGGAGATTGTTTCGGAATTCTTTCTGTTTGTTACGAAAAAGTAATTTTCGTAAGAGAGATTTCCGCTTTTTCTTGTCCTACCGCCAAAACTTTTAATTCAATTTTCTTTCTTCATTTTTCTCATTTCTACCCTGATTTCATTGTTCGGTTCTGTCATTCACCCATGGTGAACCCCTCTTTTCCTTTGTTGGTGATTTGTTCTTATGATTCTCTTTAGTTTAATTTCTTGGTGGATTTTATGATTATCTTATTGTGTTTAAGACTCTTAGGTTGATTTTCGTCCAATTATTGGTAGCTGTGAATTTTTCCCTCTTAGGTTAATTTTTTAGGTTGATTTATTGGTGGATAATAATTGATACAAAAACATCTTGATCCCATGAACGGTTGATCTTAACAATAACTTATTGTGTATAAGGAATTGTTTCGGAATTCTTTCCATTATGTTTCGAAAAAAATTTAGTGAACTTTTTTCTTGGTTCATTACAGTCTTTAATAACATCCGTGTATCTTCGGAGTAACTGGGAGAGTAAACTCGCTGGGGTTGAACATGTAAAAGAGGTTATGAATAAAATGGTGATGAATTATCTGGTTAGTAAGGGCTATCTAGAGGCTGCAGAAAAGTTCCTTCTCGACTCTGGGACAGAGAGTATCCTTTTCGCTTAATAGCTTGATTTTTAACTTGTCTATTTTGTAGTAATAATTGCTTGATTTCATTGTATCAATCACCACATGGATTTCCTTATTGGGAAATAGTAAGTTTTAGTCTTGCAACTTGCTTCGAAGTTAAGAAGCTTGTTGAGAGTGGTAATGTCGAAGCTGCTATTGCAAAATTAAATGAATCGAACCCTGAGGTATGACAACTTTGTGCTTTTTATAGGGATTTCGGGATTTCATATCATGACTATTGTTTTATTGTTTTGGATTTAGCTATTGGATAGCAATATACAACTCTCTTTCCGTGTCCAACAGCAACAGTTTATAGAGCTTACTCGCAATCATAAGATGCTAGAGGCGGTTGAGTTTTCTCAGAAAATATTCAGTCCAACGGTACAACTATGTGTAAGTTTTAAATTTGCTTTTATTCTGTAAGTTGTACTTGTTCTTCAAGAATGGTATGTGCCAATCTTCTCATCCAAATCCTTACCTGCTAGTGACATAGAAACATATTCAGGTTCCATCGAGGACATAAGCTATGCATGTCTGCTTCTTTGAGGACCAATCAACCATTCCACCACCAAATTTATATAGACATCCTCCTGTTGACTTTGTGTGAACTTTTCCAGAAGCCCAATGTGCAATTGTGCATCACTATAACATTCCAAAGAAGATATAATCCCAGGATTTTGTAAACAATAATTAGCAGTACCTTTTAAATATATTAAAAGTCTATATATTTCTCTCCAATGATCATAACTAGGACTGAGACTGAGTGAACCTACTGAGCTTACCAATTGCAAAGGCTATTCATGGTTTCTTTCATGATTGCTCTTTTGTCCTTTCCGATAGCGCGGCATTGTGCAGTCTTGTGGTTTGTTTTGCTACAAACAAAACAGAGCCCTCTGGTCTTAGTACCTTGATTTGGGATGTTTCAGGTGTGTTGCTAATACTAGATAGGCATCACATGATAACATTATCAGAATTAGAATGTCTTGCCTGTTTTTGGTCCTCCTCCATATTATCAATGTATTATTGCCTTCTCCTTGGTATATATTGAAGCAACTCCTCCAATGCTTGATGTTCTCGCTTATGTTTCATCAATTTCCGGTAGTCTTTCCACGAAAACGGCAATTTCTCGATGGTGGTGTAAACCTGAAAATTTTCAATGAATGGTTTTCCAATTGCTGCAATATCTTATGCCATTCGGACCATTTCTTGCAATTGCACCATAATTGGTTTATCATCCACCATCTTATGTTGCATTGACTGATGAGATATGCTCTATGACCAGCATCTTAAGAACCGTTTCTTTTTCCCAATTGTTCATTTAAATTTTTGTATTTTGAAACTTTTTTCAGCCAGACAGTTTCCTGGAAGAATTTAAGAACAGTTAGTGATCTGCTGCATCTGTCACAGCGCCGTAAGACTGCAAACGAGATTAATGCAGCCATCGCCAGTCAAGGCCATGAGACAGGGCTATGTGAAAAAATTCCTAGAATTATAAATGAATGCAGTTATTATCAAGAAAATATTCAATATATATATTTGCCAGGGTTTTGTAAGGTCTTTTTGGATATAATATAAATATGTTGTTCTGCAGATCCAAAGCTTTTGAACTTTTTTAAGTGGCTAGCTATCATATACTCAAGACAGACTTGGAAGGATAGCTCTATACCCAAGAGTGAAGGATTTTTCATCGTGTATACTTCAAACACCTTTTGATTAGAACTACTTGTAAAGCTTCTGAGTACTTTTAGATGTCCTACTATGCTATGTGCCACGATAATTTCTCACCTTTGATAGAAAGTGTAAAAGTAGTAGTATTACATATTGATGAACAATTAGAGGACATACGAAAAATCATACTCAGTAAAGTTGCTATCTGACTTTGACCCAAAAAAATCGATTAAATAAGACAAGATTCAAATACTTTTTTTTTTTTGGGTATTAAATGATTAAAACTTCTTTTGGTCTATCATTATATTTGGTTGATGGAAAGTTTCTGGCTATAAATTGTATTTATGCTCGGCCAATATTTTTGTTATTTATATATATTTCAAATGTGTTTGAATAACACTTATCGTTTGATTTTTTTTAAATCGATTGAAGTGCGACTCGATAAATTTAACATTACAATAAATATATGTAAAAAAATTATCAAATTACTCGAGCTCAAGTCAATTTTGTTTGATTAAAGCTAATTCGAGCTTAGTTTATAACAATTAACTAAGTTCAATTACAATTTCAAGCTTTGATAAGAAAAACAGACGGTTGGATGCTATTCGATTCGTTGAGAAGCCCACATTTTTAACTAAGAAGAAATTGCTAATGAAGTAAGCTTAAGCAAAAACCACCCAAGACTTGAGAGTGCTTCAGAGCTCAGTGTGGAAAATTTGAGGGGCAAATTGCTATTTAAATATTATTTTACAAACTTTTAAAAATAGTAGATAAACATATTGAGCCAGTATTTCTTGCACAAAACACAATCTTTGACACCGTTGCTGTTCATCGTGCAAATTCACACCCACAAGAGTTCACTTTCCAACTGTCCCCTTTACTCGCTGTAACTGCAATTTCAGCTCAACTCTATGCCGCTGCCATGTAAAGATTTTCACCTTCAGTAAACATTTGGAATGTAATGGTTCCATTTCATTTTATTTGCATTTAAGCTCTCTCTCGCTGTATGTGTTGGTGTCTAACAATCTGTGTACTTAAATATTTCAATCTAACACAAAAAAATAGTGAGAAATACTTACTTGTATCGAAACCAAAGATCACTTCAATCTTTACGTAAAAAATAAGGAAATTAGACTGAGGCTTGCCGAAACAAATTTCCTTAAGACAATATTTCCGGGGCTGCCACGGTGCACACAGTTTGATTCCCGGTAGTCTCCCAAGATATAACAGTCTGTTGTTCATTATTTGCACAAATAATGAACCCACGGCGAACCGAAGCAAATAGAAAATTCGACATAAACTTAAAGTTGAGATGAGAGTAATTTTTTGATTATTGTCGAAAATAGGATGCTTTATTTGGCCAGATTAAGTCTCCTATTTATAGACTAAAAAATGTCTTTTCGCAAGAGACATAATGTTTGGATTGTACTGTTTTGATCCAAAGGGTACCTCTTCAGATCGAACAGACACGACCCCTTACTCTCAACTAATTTTATTCAAATATAGAATATAGATTCCAACAATCCCCCACATGAATAAAATAGTTCTCCTAGTTCCTTCACATAAGACATCATGTCGAAATTTCTTTAGGAATAATACTGCATCGAGATAGGTGAAATATTTCATCTTGAACCTTCCCTAGTTAAAGCTTATCGGATTTACTTAGCCAATCGGTGAAATATTTCATCTTGAACCGTCGACTGTTTGTGTAAACCAAGACAATAAACTTAACACAGTACTAAACTGATTTGTTTCAAGTTCTCGGTTGTGTTCGTTTTGGCCCTGAACATTCTTGGTTATGCGAGTGCTTTAGAGAATTTCAGCCTATAAAAAAAAATTCTCAACGAGCCGACCCAACTCACACTAACATAGGTGACCGCATCTATCAAGAGTATCCTACCATACTCTACTTGTTCTTGACAAGGTATAGACGTCATTAAAAGCATTTGCTTAACCTTATAAACGCGGTAGGCTTGCACTTATTGCATCATAAGAATGGGATAGAGTTATACTCTTAAGTGCTTTCTTTTAAGTTAGCCAAGACTGGTTGTCCTATTGAACCTGGTCCGTGGGATCTCCAGTCGCCAGGTTAGGTTTCCGTACGAGGTAACTTAGTCTAATTTAGGCTTTAATCTCATTCCCCTCGATGCACATACTACTCTCTAGATAAACCTTTAATATCCGGAATTAGGATTATCTCTTGACTTTATAAAGTCCATTCTATTTGAAAGTAGATGTCTCTCGGTATTGTATCAACGACAACAATTATGTCGTGAATTTACCATTATACATAGAGTTTGTTGAGCTCTGTGTATCACCGCTTGATTATCGCATTTTATGTATGACTAACACAATTTTCAGTCATATTAAAACATCTTCCATGAATTTTGTGAAGCCACTCAAATTCTTTACTAGCTTTATCCAATGATATGCACTTTAATTTCATAGTGGATTGAGCTATATACGTTTGTTTGGAAGATTCTCAGGAAATAGCGGTCCCTCGGTGCCTCCGAAATTGAATACATATCCGCTTATAAACTTTGATTCATCTAAATCAGAAGTTTAATTTGCATTACTATATCTCTCCTGGATCGTTTGAAAATTTTCTAAATCTAATGCACATATGTATGTATTCTATCAAGATTCAAGCATTCTCATTAATGCATCCCAACGAATCTTGCTAAGATTGCTCATGTATCTCCTTAGTTTATTAACTAAAGAGACGATGTCTAGCCTCTTGCATTTTACGATATATGCGTGACATCTAATTTTATGAACATACTCAAATTGTGATATTATATCTCATTTATTCTCGTATTGCACACAAGGTATGAATTAAATAGAATTATGAAATCCATTTTCATAAGTATTAAACTATTTATAACTCATCTCACGTAATGTGCTTGAGATAGTTTAATATCATCACATGACCTCTTAATCATGATTGATTAAACCGAAGTTTTTCATATCATAAGTTAATATTTTCTCAATGGATTTAATACTCACAGTATTAGTATCAAATATTAACATATCGTTTGCATATAAACAAATTCTGATACTCAATTATCTAGTTAGTTTATATGGACACACTTGTCATATTTATTAATATGACAGTCAAAATTTGTTAGTGACACTATCACATTTTTTGTGTCATTATTTAGGAGTTTGTTAAACGTCAACAAGAAAATACATAAGTTTCGCAAACTGTGTTTCTTTTTTATTTAACAACGAAACTCTTTTGGTTACTCCTTATAAATTTTTTCATATAATTCACCACTAAGGATGATAATTTTAACATCCATTGTATATAGCTATTAGAGCTATTAACATTCAAATGGATATTATTAGTGAATATGAATCAAAAAAGTAAAAATTTTTTTTTTTATAAGGCAACTTGGCTACTAGTCTAGACTAGTTTTTATCGATTGACTTATCAAAATTTTAAACACTTTAATTTAAAAACCCATCTACATCTAATTGGTTCACTCCTCGAGGTCTACCAATTTTATGAATGTAACTTGCTGTCAATCGCCTCTTTCCATCCATGGTATTGGAACGTGACATAATCTATTTATATGTTCGAGGTTAATTCTTTAACAAATAAGTTAGAATATCTTGATCGAATAACTTCGAGCATTTAGCTCATGTGTCTCTTCAACTCGCAGAATAATTATAAACTTCACAAATTTGACCCCCTTGATCAAAATTAATTAAATATTTTCGCAAAATATTCTAGTCTAAAAAAGGGTTAGACTATAATGTTTATTCTCCCAGAATAAAAAAATTATAATTAACTCTAATTATAAAAAGGTTTATGTAAGTAATATAATAAATAATATTACTTTATCATATTTTAATATCAGTAAATCATGCTTACTGAAAATAAATCTGAGCCAAAAGAAAGATCAATTTTATAAGAAATGATAAATCCTTCTTACATTCTCAATTAATGTTATATCACGTGACTCAGTTCACATGATTATATTTATTTCAAAAAATATGAACTGCTACTATTTATAGCATAAGCTAGTAGTAATTAATATTTTTAAGTTATTTTCTTTTTCGGTGGTGAAACCGAAATCTGACCTAAATACCCCCCACATTTTAAGGTATTTGGTTTTTCTTCCCTTTCCATAACTCATATGGAATGATAATTGACTTTCTTGTACGAAACTCGACTTAGTATGTGTGTAGACATCTAATGAACTTTCTCCCACAAGTTGTCAAGTAAACCCGAATTTAAAGATATTGGCGCTTAACCACATCTTAAAATTCTGTTATTTTAGCAACCAAATTCAATTGAGTTGAGCTAGGTAAATTATTTGACGAATTATTCCTAAGTTAACACACTCTTGTGTAAATGAATATATTCGTATTTACCCCCACAATTTGGATATAAGAATTTAAAATTTTCTTATTCCATTTTCTAGATTTGTAGTTCACAAATGCATCTCTTTGTATTTCGCAGATACTTTTATTGCCTCTTATTTATTATTCAATAAATAGCGCAATAAAATATATGTGATCAAATACATTTTAAACTTCACGAGTTAGTAATGATTTAAAATCACATAATTAATTTGGATTAGTTCAAAAATTTGAACTTTTACATATTTGTTTCGCAAACAAATAAATTATAATTATATACTTATTTCTCACAAATAAATAATAATTATTTCACAAATAAGTTCAATATATATTTTCTCAATAAAATATTGATATTTATTTCACAAATAAATTATAAATATAATCAATATTTCCTCAATAAAATATTGTTATTTATTTCACGAATAAATTATAAATATAATCAATATTTCTTCAATAAAATATTGATACCATAGCAAATTATAATTCTTCCACAATTGAATTATAATTACTTTTACATATAAATTTTCAATATTTTCTCAAAATATTGATATAAATTATAATTCTTATAAGTTATCAATATTTTCTCATTAAAATATCGATATGAATTACAAATATTTTGCAAACAATTTTAATTATTTTTCAATAATAAATTACCAATATTTTCTCATTAAAATATTGATATGATTATAATTACTAATTAATTCTTTATTTTCACATAAAGCTATTAGTAATTCACTCTTTTCCTTATGCTAGACATATGCATAATCATACTAATAAATGTACACAAGCTATGAATCACATACTCATATGAGGTTCATAATTGCATGCTCATGTCATTAAAATTTACTCAAATCATTACCTTCATGGAATGACTTAGTAATCCTCCTCATCTATATATTGAATTCGCACTTCAGATATAATATATATGACGATTTCTTATCATTTCTTGTTGAATCGCATTCTAACAATTTGAAATAGATGATCGTGACGACTCTTCGTCTTTTAATTTCATTTTGATGATACTCACTCCAGATTATCATATCCTTACCGAACCCATATAACAATTTAATGAAGTTGATTTTATCACATCAAAAATTTGTACTCTTAATGAATCAGAAACATAAGCTCCATTCGTGCAAAAAGAGAATATACATTGGACTTAATTAAAAAATTACAGTCCAAGTAATGCACCGATTCACTTTACTCACCAATCCAATAGTTTTTACATAAAGTATTGACTCTTCAAATTGGATTATTCATTGCAATTGTCAAGGGAATGTAAAGACACACCTATTAAAATTCTCTGAAGGAAACACTCCCTTCACACCCTTTAAAAAATCTCACAATTAAATAAGGAGACGTCGTGTCTCTTTATCAGGTATTTTAATTTCGGGATTCATTTCTACATAAATAAATAAAACAATGTTTGTTTGGGCGGAGCCTTCCTTTAAAGTCGTGACTATTGGTTAAGTTTCAATTCAAGCTTGGGTTTATATATGATTTCTAAACCATAAGGGTTAAGAAATTATTAGAAGGCTCCCTCTTCGCGCGGGGGGGGGGGGGTGCAAATCTTGGATTGGATTACCACACAGCTCTTCAAGACTTGTGCGTACCTGCGGACACGAATGTCGTCCCGGAAATCCTACTTCGGCCCAAAATAATTTATTTTATTTAATCATGTTATATTTAAAATAACACATTAATTAAAAATACATACAACACATTAATTATACCAAATTAATTAAAAATACATACAACACATTAATTAACCATTTAAATTTTATTTAATCATGTTACATTTAAAATAACAAATTAATTAAAAATACATACAACACATTAATTATACCAAATTAACCATTTAAAATTACATACACACATTAAATTATACACATAATTCATTAAAAGAAAAGCAAAAAAAAAATTAAAAGGAACGTCCAATCAGGTGCCGCCACTTGGCGGCACCTGTTTTAAAGAGGGGCGCGTGTAAACACGCGACCCCTTTCTTCTCCAGAGTTTCACGCGAGGCCGCGGGCTGGCCTGCGTGCTCCGCGCAGCCCGCGGCCCAGCCTGTTCCGCCCCGCCAGTCAGCCCCGCCCCGAGCCCTCACCATCTCCAGCGGTTCTCCCACCTCAGCCCGACCCCGCCCCAAGCCCAGATGCAACTGCTGGAGATGGCCTTACAAGTTTACTACACCAAATATTTATTGATAGACGATAGTTCTTTCTAACAATCAATGTTGGCCCGGATTCATTTTGATGTATTTTGACTCACGAATTTGGATCTATAAATTTTAAATTTTACTAGTAATTTTAAGGAAACAAGGAAATATTTATATAAATATGGAAAAATATAAAGGCTCCACATATTTTAATACTAACAAAATCCTTCCTGATTTATTCCAAACTTTTGATTATTATTCAGCAAAGTAACACTAATCAAAAGCTATCCAAACCTCTTTGCTACAAAATAACATCTTTAAAGAAGTTCATATCTATATTAATAACGTGGAAAAATGTCTAGATGCACATGTTGAGTTTTGCATCAACATTCCACACGATAAATTTATGAAATTTTAGAATTATGTCTATTTTATACACAACAAAATGGTTAAAAGAGTTCCGCGATCATATGTAAAAAAATCAACCAAGTTAGTATGAGGATTTTAAGAGTTAAAAAGAAGTACTAACTAAAAAACATAGCTCTTAGAGCATCCATATCAGTGAGTGTTTTTTCTTTGTAGGAGCTAAAAACTCAATTATTATACATAAGCAAATTAAGCAAGTAAAATTTTGTGTTACAGCAGTATCTGTATATATACAAGACTATGTATAAATCACTAATGGACTTTCATATATGGATACCCATATATATTTACAAGACATCAAATCAACAAATTAATAGTTTATTTAAATATTTACACACGATATCCACATCAAAAAATTAATAGTTAATTTAATTTAATATTTATAACCAAATAATCGGTCTGAGTTATATGTTGTTTCATGTTGGACGCAGTATGAATTCTGAAAATTATGATAAAAAAATTCCTCTATCAACCGCCATCTACTTCAGAGATTCCTACTGAAACCTTTTTCAAATACAAAAGTTCAGTATCTTCTTAGTTAAATTTAATGTCATTTATTTCACATATAAAAAATATTTATTAATTTATTATATTTAAAGAAAAATCGATAAAACATGTATTTATTATTTATATTTGACTTGTATAATGTAAGAAAATATTATTTATAATGTCATTTATAATTTAATATTAAAAATAAAATATAATAATTCTTTAAATTTTAGAAGATGAATGCTAAAGTGGATAGCTAAAATATTGTTTATCATATATAATTTGAAATAGATGACCACTTATTAATAATATTGCTCGCATACTCTTACTAAACGGACTCTCGACATTTATAGGGTAACAAAAATTGTACTATCGTTATTGTGTTTTCCTATGTATATTTTTTCATAACCTTTTTCGGATGTTTTACTATGCTGTTGTTGTACATGCCCCTTTTTTTTTTGTTTGAGAATTGTCAATTTTTGTACATGCAACTAGACAAAACAGTAAAATTTTCAAAAGAAAAAAAAATAAGGTTATTTTTTCTCAATATTTTTTATTTTATTTTTTTCATATTAAACCCAATGGAGAAATCTCAATATCGCCCATAGTAATGGAAAGTATTACTATGAAATGTTTTTTGAAATTTGAAATAAATGAAAACTAGGGATTAGACGCCGGCCGCACCCAATATCTTTTCCCATATGGTCCCTGTAATATTTTACCCAGCAGAATTATCAATTGAATTGAAAGAAACACAAAAATCCCAACAGCAGTAGACGAGACGAGAGCAGAGAACCAGACCTGCCCACCAGTCGTTGCGGCTTTCTCCCCTCAAGTTTGACACTCCTCAATCTTTAACAACTTCTTTAGAGAGAGAAAAAATACCCAGTAACATTTTCACACACACACTCATATACCAATTCCAGTATCAAACAACATGTACCCCGATCTCATTCACTCAGATTTCACCTTCAGCTTCAGGTACTTTTTACTCTCATTTCGTATGTGTCCTAGCAAGAAAAACAAAAACAAAACAAAAAATCTTTTTCTTTTTTGGTTGTATTCCCTCCGTGTTGCCTTTTTTTCTCTTCACTTTCTGATTTGCTGCTGTAATTCGAATTATGCTGATAATTTTGGTTATTAGCTCGAAATGTTGAAATGGGTAAGTGCTGTTTCTTTGATTTAAGCAGGGTTAGACTCTGTTTGGTTCATTACAATGTGGATTGGTTCAGTAATGTTAAATTTTTTATTTATTTATTTTTCCTTTTTTGGGCTACCGAAAATGATGTCCTGATGTTTCAGAGAGACATTTGAATTTTAGGCTTTGGAAATTAATTTGTTAAGAGTTATTTTCATTTTTAATATTGTATTGTTTAGTTTAGTTCACGGATTTGGGATTTTCAGGGTGTTTATTCTACACTCTTGTACGTAATTCTGAATTTGTTTGTGTAGAAAATTTCATGCCTTCTTTCCCAACTTGGTCTTCAGGTTTTGTCCTTCATGGATCACTCACAAAAACTGAAAATGGAGGTATCTAACTAATTTTTTTGTTTTTGTTTTTCTATACCTCTTGAATGCTTGCACATAAACAGCTGACAGAGGTTTGTTGGGTGTATTTACTGAGTAATAATTAATTCTGAAAAGATTCTACTTTTGTAATTATGGCAGCTACTTTTTATTAGAACTCTAGCTAAATCTAATTATGCTTGCCTATTTTCTTCACATTGTGCCCTTAGAGCGAGTTTATCTCCGAGAGGTCTTGTTCTCAAACCTGTTCCTCAAGTTCTATATGTTCGGAAAAGGATTTCATTGACGTTCTTCTCTATAACTCTCTCTCTCTCTCTCTCTCTCTCTCTCTCTCTCTCTCTCTCTCTCTTATTCTCACTCATAGTTAATGGTAATTGTTTCTGAGTCGATGCTCTCTCTTTGATTTGTATATCAGTATTTATTTCATACATCTTTTGTGTATAGAGTCTAGACCAGGAATTTCCTGATTTCCATTTTGGCTGCTGAGTTTTCATCTTGTATTAAAATGCATCTGTTAATGAGGATTTTGTTTTATCTTATTTGAACATGTTGGCGTCCTGATTATCTCAGCATGTGAAATGAAATGGTTTCTAAATAGTCATTGAGTTGTTCAAAGGGTGAATAATATATGTTCCATTGACCATTCACCTCGGAGGTTCATAGCTACCATGTGGGTAGCCACCCCCACCCCACCCAAATTGTACCTTGTGCACACACGTGATCATCGAGTTGTTCAAAGGGTGAACTAATATGTGTTCTATTTGCCTCGGGATCACCCTCCATTTAGCATTGCGCAAACACACATGCCTTGCACAAATTGGGGGGTGGGGTGGCTACCCACCTGTAGCCACGAAGCTCCCAAGGCCACGTGTGTGCACAAGGTACAAATGGGGGTGGGGTGGGTGGGGGTAGTATGTCACTAATTGGTAATGCAATCAATGATTTGAATCAAACAATTGTTAGAGACCAAGTTATATCTTAGTAAAAAATTCCTATATGCAGTTCCAAATGCTTATTTGACTTCCCCTTTTTGCACGTGTTTGTAATTTGTTGCAACCAAAAATGGTTAAAGAAGACGGGGAAATTTTGGTGGGCAATCTTAACTTACTATTCCTATTGCTTTGCTTCATTGTATTTGTTAATGTTTATTACTTTCTGTATTTTCATCTTTTCTTATATATCGAGTAATTGAATCTCAATCTGGCATTCATATCCAATTATATGCTCCAATCATTATTAGTTAATAACTTAATAAAATGAATATGGCGTGTCTAGCCACATAAATAATTCATGTTAGCTACTTCCTTCTCTAATTTAAAATTCTCTTGATGATTCTCATACGACGCAATTTATTTAAGTGTATGTATAATCATTGGTTTCTTCAATATGAAATATGTTTTTGATAAGATTCTGTTTGGTTTGATATTATATGCTAGGATGCTAATATAATTGCAAGTTTGCATCTACTCTAAGCTCACTCCACAAGGAAAACCGATGGGGTCTCGATTCCAGTCTCATCAGCTTAGCAATGGCCTCTATGTATCTGGCCGCCCTGAGCAGCCGAAAGAAAAAACACCAACCATGAGTGCAGTCGCCATGCCCTATACAGGTGGGGACATCAAGAAGTCCGGTGAACTTGGGAAAATGTTTGACATTCCAACAGACGGCTCAAAATCTCGTAAATCTGGTCCTATAACCAACGCTCCAATACGAACCGGGTCTTTTGGAGGATCCGCTTCACATTCTGGACCAGTCAACCCTAATGCTGCAGCCAGGTCCAGCTATTCCACCTCAGTACCTTCACTGAAAAAAACAAATTCTGGGCCACTTAATAAACACGGGGAACCTATCAAAAAGTCATCTGGCCCACAATCTGGGTCCCGCCAAAATTCTGGTCCTATACCGCCAGTTCTTCCAGTAACGGGTCTCATTACGTCCGGACCCATAACATCTGGCCCGCTAAATTCATCTGGGGCGCTGAGAAAGTTTTCTGGGCCTTTGGACTCTACTAGGTCCATGAAAGTGCATGCTTCCTCAGTCATTAACAACCAGGCTGTGACAACTCTTGGTGAAGATAGTGAATATTCTTTCCAAAGGAATCTCCCAAGACCTATCTTTTGGGCAATTATCTTGCTATTTGTCATGGGATTCATTGCCGGAGTTTTTATTCTTGGAGCAGTTCATAATTCTATTCTCCTTGTAGTCGTTATTGTCTTGTTTTGCATCATTGCTACCTTATTTATATGGAATTCTTTTTGGGGGAGAAAAGCTATTATTGCATATATTGCTCGTTCTCCGGATTCTGAACTAAGAACTGCCAAAAACGGGCAATACATCAAGGTCTCTGGGGTATGTAAAATTACTGAAATACACTTGATGGACCTTATAAGAACTCGTCCCTCATCTTCTTCTTTACATGGACCTTACTGATATAATTTTGCTAGTTTTTGATATAATTAATCACTAATTTTATTTGCTTTGCTCAATGATTGAATATATTTGGAAGGTGGTGACCTGTGGAAATGTTCCCCTCGAATCATCCTTCCAGAAGGTTCCTAGATGTGTTTACACATCTACAAGTTTATATGAATATCGTGGATTGGATTCCAAGTCTGCAAATCCTACACACCATTGTTTCACGTGGGGACTTAGATCTTCAGAGGTTAGTTCCACTATAGTTTCTGGTTTTTTTGAGTCCTAGGTAAAATTATTAAACCACATGCTGCTTATATTATGATTTATTTGAAGCTACTTGATGTTTGCAGAAGCATGTTGTGGACTTTTATATCTCTGATTTCCAGTCGGGCCTGAGAGCATTGGTTAAAACTGGCTATGGTGCTCATGTGACTCCTTATGTGGATGAAAGTGTCGTCATTGATGTTGATCCTCAAAACAAAGATTCTTCTCCTGAATTTCTTCGGTGGTTGGGAGAGAGGAATCTATCAAGTGATGAACGTGTAATGCAATTAAAGGAAGGGTAAACCTTTTCATCTTTCTTCTTCTCATTACATTCTAGCTTAAGTGTTTAAACGCATGTACCTCAGAAGAAATTGGTAAGTTGGCCTTGCTTCGTTTCTTCTTATTTTATCTTTTTCTTTTGGTTGTGATAGGTATATTAAAGAAGGAAGCACGGTTAGTGTGATGGGTGTGGTTCAGAGAAATGAAAACGTGCTTATGATAGTGCCTCCTCCTGAACCCATCACAACTGGATGCCAGTGGACTAAATGTATGTTTCCGGTTAGCTTTGATGGTATCGTCTTGAGGTGCGAAGATACATCGAAGATAGATGTTATACCAGTCTAACAAACTAATTAGCGTGTTTGCTTGACCTTTTCCAGTCATCTGTATTAGAGCGTTGACGATTATGGTGGAGGATCTAACTTAGTAGTTCATGGATTTGCTTTGTTCAGTATTTGTTTATTTCTGGTTTTTGTAAAGGCATGGATGAAAGATGGTACTGTTGTAGCAATGAAATTTTTTTCTTGCTGGCCTATAAGCGTATATAATTCTCGAGTACTGTTATTTTTGGTTATTTTTGGAAGATGGCTGAAAAGGTCTTTATTAAGAATACACATTTAAGAACATTTCCTCACCAGAATAGAATGGATTTGTTCATCTCCAGGCATGAGTACACTACACTTTATGTAAATTACTAATCTACATATCTCAAAGTAAATTAGAAATAAGCATGTACATTTTTGTTCATCTAGGGACTTGATGAGAGAGACATTTTTTTAAGAAATTAAATTGTTCACAACATGGGGATGCATACTTGAAAGTTAATGAACATAATATAGGGGGATTGCATGCTAGAAAGGACGCAATATGGCATCAAAAGCATTGAATTCATATCATAATCTGTAAATTCTATCAAATAACATTATACAAAGAGTTGGCAAATATTTCCCATGTGGTGACAAGGTTTAATATGTACAGATCGAGTTCCAATAACAACCTCGTTTCTAACTAAAGTCATATCTTTTTACATATATACACACACGCACATACAACCATGGCAGAAACTTGTCATTTTTTAAGAAGATCTACTATGTCACTGCATCCATCCTCCTGTTGAGAAGTTTTAGTAGATGACTCCTCGCTCTCCAGTAAATTCACATGAGAAGGCACTTCTGCAATCGATCAGGCAAACAATCTCCATGAGAATTATAATAGACATGTAGACGATAAAAAATAGAGAAGAACCAGGTATAATCATACACCAAAAAGGTTAAAACACAATGAACCTAGAGCTGAACAACTGTTTGGGTCAGATCACAAACTTATCAGCAGTAATGCATCAGACAGGGATAACTGTGAATTGTTTGTCTCATCATTCACAAACAGTGACCAACCTATTTGGGATAGATACATACTCAGGCGAGTTAAGATCTTCAAACCAAGAATTAATTATTTTATTATTATTTAACTAAACACATTAAAGCATTCTCAACATTATAACTCAATTCAGGTGAAATTTAACTATGTATAGGTCAAATCAAATCATCGAAAGAAACAAAGAACAAGAGTAACTCTTAAGTATCCGGGAAGGAAAAGAAAATATATGAATTAAAGCAGACATTAGTCTTTGCAAGTTTCCATGTCAGATTACAAAAATTCAGCATCAATTTATCAGACAGGGATAACTGTAAATAATTTGGTCTCATCATTCATGGAAGTTGCAGACTAAATTACACCCCCACCCACCCCATAAAAGAAATAGTTTTACAGCTCAAGCTAATCATTAAGATAATATCACAAAAAGATCAAATGTAGGAAGTGCAAATCTCAAGGAATTCCCAAACATGAAGCCTCAGACCGTCCTAGTTCCATTGATATCAACATTATCAACCAAAGTTGCATTTCAGGAAATATACATATGGTATCATCATAGGCTTCCTTTAGTGCTAACTTTTCCAACAAAAACAAAGTAATTTTTTGTTTTTGTTTTGGGTCAATCAAAATTGAAACTAATTAAATTCAGTAATTTCTTTGATTTACAAATGTCCCCGAAAATACGGAGCTGACACATGCCAAAAGAAATAGAAGTTCAATACATGGAGTAATTGTGTTAGTCACCAGGGGATTAAATTTAAAAGGTAATAATGTAAAAAGGCATCAGATCTTCCTATTCAGCTATGCGTCATCGCACCCAAAAAGATTGAGCACTCCACTCTGAAAACTACATCATTTGCCAGTTTCTTTACAATCAACTGACACATACAAACACATCAAAATTGCAACAGGTATAAACGCAGAAACAATTTACGCATCAATAATTTGCATAGCCTCTTTTCTGCTGAACAAAACAAAACAAAAAATATATTATATCGTGTAAATATACCATTGTTAACGTAGAAAGCGGAAGAAGGCCACCCTTGTAAAGTAGTAAGAGACATATATTCATCATCATCTAAAGGATTAGCAAGCTTTCTAACAATCTCCGCTACGCCGTATGAGCTCCGACGCGGTGGGACCCAATAGGATGCACCGGGTACAAAGGGAAGCCAATCGGGTTTGGATCTCTTCACGATGATGCCATGGATGACGTCCTCGATTTTCTCCACCGCCTTAGCTTCTGCGTCGGCGATTGATATCTCCGTTAAAGAGCTGCTTCCAGGAAGAGTGGAGATGCGCCGTGTTGAGGATGGTTTGGCGGCGGAGGTTGTGGCGGTACGGATTAGGGTTTGAGATAGAAATCGTCTAGACATGTTTCTGAGGTTGTGATGTATAAGAGGTTGTATTGGTGCTGTTTATATATAGAGGAGAGAAGGAATGACTGGAAGCAGGTCGGTTGGGGTGGAATTAGATTATTTGCTACTTGAGGGGGTACTTTGGTATTTTTAATTTTTAGTCTAGGGCTGAGCTGGAGGCTGGAGCTTTTGGGAAAATTCTTGCAATAATCTCTATTTATTTATCCCCAAAATTTGTCATCAATTTTTAAATAGTTGTAAATATATATCATACTTAACATAATTGTCTCACATACAAACATAAATTCTAGTGTCATATTATTGAATATTATACAAAAGAAATAACCTTATTTTATTACATTTAGAGCAAAAGCTACAATACTTTTGAATTTTCAAAATTAAATTCATTTTTTTTATATGCATGAAAGTTGGGATGTCATTGCAGTTTAGTGTGACAATGGATGTTAATTCAATTAATGAGATGTGGGTGCTATTGTCGTGATGATTTGGAGTGAGAATCGAGTTTTTTTAAATATTTTGTTGGATCTAAATCGAATACATAAACATAATGATCATAAGATCTAATTCGATTTAATACCGAAAACCTTATTACCTAACCATGTCGATTGCCAAGAGATTAAAATTAGATCTGGAACTTTAATGCAGCGGAAACTTACCTTGATTCATGCCAGCAATCTTGATGTTATAGATGATTTAGTGATGATGGGTTTTATGATCTTCCACTTGATACACACCTTAGAACCTTAATACTCATGCAGAAAGGGATTGCAGAGAATATAAGTTATGTAACTCTATATTGTGTTATTGTGTTGTGTACAAGTGGGGATCATAACCCCTTATATATAATAACCTACTAGGGTTAGTATATGTTCTATTATTTTCAATTCGGCCCTTCATCAAATTGAAAATCACAAACTGGTATCTACACTTTTATTCCATGATAAACTTAATACCTATAGTCCAAAAGTTAACATAAATAAATCCTGTCAAATAAAGAGTCTATCTTTGGATCGACTAATTACCCACATGGACACCTAATAATAATCACACATTCATCACCACAGGTGTATATGCAATTCGGCCAAACATTATCCTTCCTTTGGGCCGGTTTAATATTCGCATGAATTTGCATACACAAATTCATCTTAACATTCTCTATAAGCCAATCTACACAAGAGAGGTCACTTTGGCGACATGTTGCTTCAATTGGTTATATTGGATGTTAGACTGACTCATAAAGTCACTGTTATGTATAAAAATTATTCGAATTTTATTGCCAAACCAGGCAATTTCCTTAACTTTTTTTTTTTTTTTTAAATTAGCCAAACAGGCCCTTAGGAACAATTTTTTCGGATTTTGCAGGAGGCCAAACAGTCCCTAGCAAAACAAGTCCAGATTTAGTCCAAACAAGTCCATCCAGATCTGATCTAAACTTAGTGAGTCCGACCCGTAACGATTGTCTTCTTCAACTATTTCTGAAATTGCCGGAAATATTCTGACGTTGTTGTTTATGCCGTTTGAAGCACGGCAAAGACACGATAACAAAAGAATCATGATTTCTAACAACAAAATCAGAGAAAATAATGCTGCTAATGGTTCTTTATTTAATTTGGTATGTTCTGAAGTTAATTTAGCTTCAGTACCAATAAACACTTGGTGGTTAGATTCTGGTGCTACTACCCACATAAGTGTTTCTATGCATGGTTGCCTAAGCTACCGAAAGCCAAATGATGTTGAAAGACACATCTTTGTGGGCGATGGAAAATCGGTAGAAGTAGAAGCAGTAGGTCATTTTAGGTTATTGTTAGGAACTGGTCATTATTTGGATTTGAAAGACACTTTTGTCGTGCCGTCTTTTAGACGAAACTTGGTTTCTGTTTCTTTATTGGACAAAATTGGTTATCATTGTTCTTTCGGAAACAGTAAGTTCAGTCTTTCTTTAAATTCCAATATTATTGGAACTGGTTCATTAAGCATGCATGATAACCTATACTTACTTGATATTATTACTTCTTATAATGAAACCCTGCATGTGGAATCACGTGGTACTAAACGCAAATTAAATAAAGAAAATTCTTCAGAATTATGGCACAAGCGCTTAGATCACATCTCAAAGTCTAGAATTGAGAGACTTGTGTCAGAAAATATTCTAGATTCACTCGATTTTTCGGACTTCGATATTTGTGTCGAGTGTATTAAAGGAAAACAGACCAAACAAAGAAGATTAGGTGCCTATAGATCTTCAGACGTCTTAGAGTTGATTCATATATACAGATATTTGTGGACCATTCCCTTCGGCTTCTTGGAATGGCCAACGATATTTCATATCATTCATAGACGATTACTCACGTTTTGGGTACCTGTATCTCATTCATGAAAAATCAGAGTCTCTGGACATGTTCAAAGCTTTTAAAGCTGAGGTTGAGAACCAACTCAACAAAAGAATTAAGTCCGTCAAGTCTGATCGTGGTGGTGAGTACTACGGCAGATACGATGGTTCAGGTGAACAACGTGCAGGACCATTCGCTAGATTCCTAGAGGAATGTGGAATCGTCCCACAGTACACCATGCCGGGGTCACCTAGCATGAATGGTGTAGCTGAAAGACGAAACAGAACACTTAAGGACATGGTAAGGAATATGATCAGTCATTCTACCTTGCCAGAATCACTCTGGGGAGAAGCACTAAAGACAACAACTTACATTCTGAATAGAGTACCAACTAAAGCAGCCACCAAAACACCTTATGAGCTTTGGACAGGCCACAAACCTAGTCTAAAAGCATTTTCACATTTGGGGATGTCCTGCTGAAGCTAGGCCTTATAGGCCTAAAGAAGGAAAATTGGACTCCAAAACAGTGAGCAGCTACTTTAATGGATACTCTGAACGATCTAGGGGCTTTAAGTTTTACAATCCCACATTAAGGTCAATTTTTGAAACGGGAAACACAATATTTTTTGAGGATGTTGAGCTTGGGGGGAGAAATAAGGTTAGAAACATTGTCTTTGAGGAGGAATCAATAACTACTCCTACTACTGCTTCTGATATTGTTCAGGTTTTCATTCTTGTATTTAATCGAGAAGCAGATTTGGAACCTCAACAAGACAATGTTGATCAAACCCCAACTGAAGTTGAGATAATTGATCCTGAAGTTCAACCTCAACAACCTCAAGAACAACCATCCTTAAGAAGATCCATGAGAGAGAGGAAAGATGGCTATAATAGATGATTATATAGTGTTGTTCAAGAAAATGAGGAACATAATGGATCGACGGAAAATGATCCAATCAACTTCCGCCAAGCCATGCAAGATATTAATTCTCTCAAATGGATTGAAGCCATGAACGATGAGTACAAGTCTATGCAAGACAATCAAGTTTGAGATCTTGTCCCATTACCTGAAGGAAAGAAACCAATTGGTTGCAAATGGATATTTAAAACCAAGAAGGATTCACAAGGTAATGTGGAAAGATATAAAGCCTGTCTTGTAGCTAAAGGCTTTACTCAAAAGGAAGGCATCGACTATAAAGAAACTTTCTCTCCGGTATCTTCGAAAGACTCTTTTAGGACGATTATGGCTCCTGTTGTGCATTTGAATTACATCAGATGGATGTTAAGATGGCGTTTCTAAATGGTGACATTGATGAAACGATCTATATGGTGCAACCGGAAAATTTTGTGTCTGGAGACCCAAAGAAAATGGTTTGCAAATTAAGAAAATCCATCTATGGACTTAAGCAGGCTTCCCGTCAATGGTACTGCAAATTTCATCAAGTAATTGTCTCATTTGGTTTCGAGACAAACACTGTTGAAGAATATGTTTACCAAAAAGTTCAGTGGGAGTAAATTTGTATTTTTGGTTTTATATGTTGATGACATACTACTTGCCACTAATGATATAAATATGTTGCACGAAACCAAGAAATTTCTATCAAAGAAATTTGAGATGAAAGATCTTGGGGAAAACTTCTTTTGTATTAGGAATTCAGATACATTGAGACCGCACTCGAGGTATTCTTGGATTATCACAAAAGAACTATATAGAAAAAGTGCTTCTGAGGTATGTCATGTTGAATTGTAAACCAAGAGACACCCATATTGCTAAAGGAGACAAATTAGTCTCGATCAGTGCCCTAAAAATGAGCTTGAAGTTGAAGAAATGCAAAAGATTCCCTACGCTTCAGTAGTTGGAAGTCTTATGTATGCTCAAATTTGTACACGTCCTGACATAACATTTATTGTTGGGATGCTTGGCAGATACTTAGAAATCTTAAGATGGATCATTGGAAAGCAACCGGTAGAATTTTAAAGTATTTACAAAGAACTAAAGACTACATGTTTACATACCGGAAATCAGACCAGTTAGAGATCATAAGATATTCTGATTTCTGATTTTTTGTGGATGCCAAAACATTAGGAGATCCACATAATGCTATAACTGTTTGCTAGCGGGAGAAGCTATCTAGTTAAAGACTATCGAACAAACACTCGTAGCTTCCTCCATCTTGGCATAAAAGTTTGTAGCTTGTTATGAGGCATCCAATCAAGTTGTGTGATTGAAGAGTTTTGTCACTAGGTTGCATATTATGATTCGGTTAAAAAGACCACCAAAGATATGTTGTGACAATAACTTAGCAATCTTATATTATGACAACAATAGAAGCTCATCAAAGTCAATGCATATTGACGCAAAGTTCCTAGTTGTAAACTAAAAAGTACATAGTTGACAGATTTTCATAGAGCATATTGCGACAAACTCCATGATTACGGTTCCGCTAATTAAAGTATTACAACCTGAAGGTCTTCCTGAGCATACTGCTCTTATGGGTGTAATATTAAATAAGGATATCAGGTTTTAGTGGGAGTTTGTGATTTAGCTGCTCTATATGTCGTTAATTTTGGATCCATTTGTATATTTGGATATTTCTGCAGAAATAAGGTTTACAGTTTTTTTTACTCTATGTACGATTATGTTAAAGTTGATCTCAATAAAGATTAAGGAGGATCAGTTGAAAATAGGCATGTTTAAGATCACATTACATGTAATTTTCATGCTACGCTCCATGATAGATCTATGTCATTTGGTTTTGTTGGTATATGTGATTACTGATGGGTTTAGTTACACTATTTGTGACGAAAGCTCCTTTAGTCCTTTGCCGACTAAATCAATGGACGAGATTGTTTGGAATACCTAAGGAAATAATAGCAAATTTTGAGCTCATAAGGATATACACATTTATCTGATAACATATGTGGCCCAAGTGGGAGATTGTTGGAAAATTCCAATAGTTATGTGGACCTAATATGTTAATTTAGTGTGTATTGCTATTATAAAGTAAAGTCCATAATTATGTGGTCTAATTATGTTAACTTTTGGACTATAGGTATTAAGTTTATCATGGAATAAAAGTGTAGATACCAGTTTGTGATTTTCAATTTGATGAAGGGCCGAATTGAAAATAATAGAACATATACTAACCCTAGTAGGTTATTATATATAAGGGGTTATGATCCCCACTTGTACACAACACAATAACACAATATAGAGTTACATAACTTATATTCTCTGCAATCCCTTTCTGCATGAGTATTAAGGTTCTAAGGTGTGTATCAAGTGGAAGATCATAAAACCCATCATCACTAAATCATCTATAACATCAAGATTGCTGGCATGAATCAAGGTAAGTTTCCGCTGCATTAAAGTTCCAGATCTAATTTTAATCTCTTGGCAATCGACATGGTTAGGTAATAAGGTTTTCGGTATTAAATCGAATTAGATCTTATGATCATTATGTTTATGTATTCGATTTAGATCCAACATATTTAGGTCGAGTTTTTTCTTTCTTTTCTTAATAATTAGATCGAGGTTTTTTTTTTAAAAATCCTTCCTTCGATTATAAATTTAGGTGGTGATTTCAATAACTTAAAAGAATCACTTTTTTGTTTTTTTCTTTCAAAAGTGTTTATGGTGGTGTTTTCAAAATCAACTTATGAATTATACTTCTCTAAAAATAAGTTAAAAAGGACAGAAAAGCAAAAGCTGATGAAAGGTAACTTTTAGCTTTTAGTTTTCTTTTTTCCTCTTAATTTGCAAACACTACCCCCTTATAATAGTTTTTCTCTTAAAATGCAAACACTACCCACTTTTTATTCTCAACTACTTTTAAGTGATTTTTCAAGAATTTCTAATCCATGCAAAAGTTCAAGCAATTGAAAACACCACCTTAGAACATTAACTTTAAAAGTTATTTTGATTTTCTTTTAACCGATTATAAGTTGCCTTGCACATCATACGGTCACTTAAATTGCGTAAACCTCTATTTGAAAATGGATATGAGTTGTTCTCGGCCCAAATTTTAGGTTAAGAGTCCGATTGAAATCCATGTAAATTTAGTTGAGACTTATAAAGTTAATGATTGTACAAATACTTGTAAATTAAAGTTTTGATACATTTTCCCTGAAAATACCAAAAATTTTATGTTTTTAAGCTAATCGAAACAAAAAAAATATAGAGTAGTTTTTTATTTCAACATGTTGCTATAATTTTCAATTTTTTCAAATGTTTCCCAAAAATTTTTGAAAATTTTTGAAAAATTCTGTAAAAGCTTATAGTATTTAACTGACCGATGTATAACACGAAAATGAAACTTTGATCTATGCAAATACTACATATTTTTTCTTACACAAATTCCAACACCAAAATCTCAATTTAAATCATGTATCATACTACTCCCTCCGGTTCATATTAATTGGCACAATGTTACTTTTCACACAGATTAAGAAATCTTATGATTAATCACGTTTACATGGTAAAATGTCAAAAATACCCTTCATCATTTTTTATTACTGATTCTTGAGCTTCCCAATCTAGATGTAAGAGAATGGCAAAATTGGAAAAATTTGCATTGGAAACCCAAATGTGCCAATTAATATAAACATAAAAATTTGGCAAATGTGCCAATTAATATGAACCAGAGGGAGTATTATTTTAGGGTAGTCTATGGCTACCATCTAGATAGCCACCATTCACCCTATTTTTGTGCTTTGGAACATGAACTTGCATGACATGTGTGCACTCATGAAACAAAATATGGGGGATTGTACTCTTCATTTAGGGCTCAAAATCAAGCTAAGCTATTCGATATTTGACTCGAGCTGGTTCGATAAAAACTCGTTTAAGCTTTGTTCATCATACGAGTTAAACAAGATTGAACATAATTTTTTTGTTATATAACTTTTAAAGCTCGACTTTAGCTTGACTCGATAAGATAAAAATTGATAAAATATTTCTTAAAATATATAGTTACTCGATACTTGGCTCGAGCTCATTTTTAGTTCAGTTCATTTAACAATCAAATCAACTTCGAACACAATTTCAAGTTTAATGCACAATTCAACCCAAACTTGAACAATATGGCATTCGATACTAATCAGCTCGTCTGCACCTCTAGACCCATACGATAGCCAAAATTTTCTCATTATTTTATTAATATTTTATCATCTCAATATTTTGTTAAAATATAAAATTTTACAAGTTTCACTCAAAACACAAGGGTCTGATTGTTTAGCATTTTGGAGAGTAGATTGTGAGAGTGGTGGGAGTTTGTGAAATAATTTCGATTTGCGTAATGTTATTTATTAAATCATGTTTGTTATGTGAGATAAGTCGGGTAAAAGATAGTAACTTTATGTCAAATCAAAGTAGAGTTTGTGTATATTTTTATAAGAAATAAGAAAATTATTGTTTGTTTGACTTTTGAGAAAGTAATTTAAAAAATTGAAAGATTATAAATTTATTTCAGATAATAGAAATATTGTTTGTATCGTATTTTTCAAACAATTTTTTTATTTGAGATGCGAAACAAATAGGCCCCATTAATATCCGGAATGGCTAGCGATATTGCCAGAGCACATATTGTTGCTGCCAGATCAACTTTTTTTAATTTCCTAATCTACCCCTTCTAGTCAAGATCATAAAACTTGGAATTCTCAATCCCCATGACACACCATATTATTTTATTGACAATTCAATTTTCTCTCTCATATTAATAGGGAAAATTGTTTTTTTGGTACCATAGGATAGGGTGACTTGCACTCTTGGTACCATTAGATACGAAAATGCAAATTTGGTACCATAGGATATGTTTTCATTGCAATTTTGGTACCAAACCCAATTTTTCTACAAAGTTAATGGCAATTTACCCCCTATGAAATGCATAATGTTCAATTTATCCCTCCATAATTTGAAAAAAAATCAATTTACCCCTGTAAAATTTTAATGAAGCAATTTACCCCCTTTAGCCGGAGATTGTAAGTCACTTGTCGAAGTTGAGAGTATGCATGCAAACTATTTTATTTAACATAGGGGGATAAATTGCTACATTTATCATAATACAATGGGTAAAAAATCACATTATCATAATAAAAGTGGATTAAGTGCCGCCTATATAAACATCAGGGAGATGATGTGAAATTTTTACAAAATTTCAAGGGGTATAATGCTCTTTTTTAAACCATGAGGGGTTAAATTGAACATTATGCATTTAGTAGGGGGTAAATTGCCTTTAACTTTGTAGAAAAATTGGGTTTGGTACCAAAATTGCAATGAGAACCTATTCTATGGTACCAAATTTGCATTTTCATATCCAATGGTACCAAAAGTGCAAGTCAATCTATCCTATGGTACCAAAAAAGCAATTTTTCCCATATTAATACCTTGGGCTACCGATATTGCCAGAGCTCAAATTGTTGCTGCCAGAGCAAATTTTAATTATTTCTTAAAATGCCCCTTTTAGTCAAAAGACATAAATGTCAGGTTTCTTAATTCTTGCAATACCCCTTTTATATTTATCTTTTAATTAGTGTGACAACTCATTCGTCTCTTTCATTAATACATAATTAACGTTGTTTTCTCTTTTCATAATTTTTTTTGACATTGAAATAAATTAAGTAATAACTAATGTCCAAAATATTTGATTGTCCTAGAAAAAGAAATTTGAAATATTTATCTACGAGAGAATATAAACATGTGATAATAATGGATGAAAAATTCGTTTTTAGTGTATGACTTGATTAGTTAAATATAGAAAGATTTTGAAAATATTTTGGAAACACTAGGAAAATTTGTGATTTTTTTACTAGATTAAGAAAAATAAAAGAATTGCAAGAACAACAAATAATTTCGGAATCATACCTTATAATTCTCATTTTGATTGATTAAAAAATGAAATTTTTTCAATTTTTTTTTATGGAAACGATGAATTTTTTTATTCATGATGATAATTACTTGAACCAGTAGAAGCTAACCGATAAAATTTAAGATAACAATGTCGAACTCAATCTCCATTTCTTCTCATCACATTTATATTTGGGAGGGGAAAAACGATCACAACAGTGGGGCTAGTTATACAAAGGAGAGGAATTCACCTTTGTTAATGGTGCTGTAGCGCAAAAACAAAAAACGAAAAATGGTGTTGGAGTGCCTATATTTCCCATAGAATTTGCAAAATAAAGAAATAGTAAATACATGTTTACATTGTGATGGTTATTTGTAATTTGTTAATTGAATTATTAAATAGCCTGTTAATGGTGATATCCATGAATGCACAGATGATTAATGTGATTTGTGAGCAAGAATTCATATTGACTATTTGATTCATTTTCCATGTTTAAATATCAATGGAAAAGGAAAAAATAAATTAGCAAGTAATGTAAGACTTGTTATATCAAGAAGTTGCCGATAAAAAGGGGATTATGAGAATTGATAAACTTGATTTAAATGACTTTTGACCTGGGCAATTTAGAAAAAAATAAAAAGTTGCTTTGGCAGCAACAATTTGTGCTCTGGAAATATCGCTAGTCATTTATAAGGTCTGTTTGTTTGGCGTTTCCCAAAAAAATTTCGTGTTTGGAAAATGTCAAACAAACATATTTTCTATTTTCTGAAATAAATTTTTCATCTCTCAATTTTCTCAAACTATTCTCACAAAACCCAAACAAACAATAATTTTCTTATATCTAAGAGCATCTCCAGTAGATAGCATAAAAAACAGCATCAAATCACTTTTTAATGCCTGCTACAGTGTTTTGATACTTGCATAAAAGTTTTTTAATCCAGCAATAAGCATAAAAAATGACGCATCATTTTAAATTAATTTATCTAAATTAGGTTAAATTCAAATTAAATTAAAGCTTACTTAAAAGTAAAAAAAAAAATTGAACTTAGTTAGATTGACAAATTTATAATTTTTGGGAGTAAACTGTTGGAATATATCCCCATAGATCTATCTCATACTAAATCATTAAGAGTCACAGTAATAAAATTGAATATGTACCAGTGTCCATAGTGAGCGATTAGTCTGTTGCGGAATATTGGAATCGATCACTGGTATGAATTGGATCGACCGGGTACGAAGGCCTTCCTCAACCAAATCGCCTTATTTCCTGAGATTGTCTTCTTGATGGGGAGAAGAAAATGGTATATTGATTTGGTGTATTGGGGACCATAACCCTTGTGCTCTTTATATAGGAAGAGATTTTGGGTTCCCATAATTCCCTAGAACTCTCCTAAATAGGTATCTACTCATTATTTAGTCCACATTCGTATTGGAGTTTGTAACAAATTAAACCACTCAATATTAATCCAATAACTTTATAATAGCTATCATAATTGGTTAAATAGTCCAAATAGGATTAGGAAATTGAATTTCCTAACAATCTCCCACTTGGGCTATTTATTAATCTTGATTCAATTATGTCACAAATTTCCTTAGGCGCGCGTCCGTATGCTATTTGTCGTTAGACTTACTTAAACAATCTGGTCCATTTCATATATTAGCAATGAAACCACCACAACTTTTATCACAATATAGTAGTGACTAAACCTCGATGATCACCATACTAGTACACTCAATGACATAGATCAAATGTGGATGAGTAGCATGGAAATTACATGTAATGTGGTCTTATACATGTCTATTTCCAACTGGTCCTTCTTTATGAACTTTCTTAACCATATGTAAAACCACCATAGAAAGTCTTAACTTTACTTTCAGAGTAATCAATCGTGAAATTCACTCATACCATAAACTTTAAGTCTGTACAGAAAACAACCATAAACATGTCAAAAGCATTAAACCAAAATGAACTCCCACTAAACAGACACATCATAAAGTTTGATGATGTCCGCAAGAGTTTCATCCTCACAAAATCACCTTAGGCGGCCAACCTTTGGTGAATGGATTTTAACCAAAATTCTTATACTTATATGCTTTATTGACATTTGACAACTCTGATACTTTATTTGACGCTAAGTCACATAACACCCAGAACGACTTCGATATTTAGTCTTTGGACATAAATATCAATTGTAAATGATAATTCTTATGCAGTGATCAAATACTGACAATAATTCCAGTCGGATAATAGCCTTCCTTTGGGTCGAAGTACTATCTACATGGATAATAAAGTTGTCACATATTTATCACCCAATGTATACGTGTTATTCAGCCAATCAAATATCTTCCTTTGGGCAAATCAATTTGATCGCATGACGTAACATATATACTAATAAAAATCAAAGTATCATATAACCTCTAAAAGATTTTATCTCCTAAATGTGAAAATGTAAGCCTTAGTTCTGTACTTTTATTGCCATGCATCACTCAAGTATCAACCCAAAGTTTTCACGAAAATGTTTGAATTGAGTGCAAACTTGAGCATACATTCCTCATTCTCGATGCAGAAGGAAACTTATGTATATCTTTTGTTTAAGGATCTTTATTGGGGCACTATTTAAGATTTCACTTGTCTCATTACCACCACAAGGAATACTCCCACTGAACTTGAGATATTCCAATTATCAATGAAATTCACCTCAGAAACATAAGAGGTGGACTTAATAAGAAAATTATGATACTATTGATAGAAAACCTACCTAAAAGACGAATCTTGTAAGATGATCTCCTTAATAACAATTCTTGAGGTTGTTGAGTTTGTTTTATAGGTACTTTATTGTTGTCTTGTTGTAGAGAAATTTCAAGATTAAACTTGAGCCTGATTATCATTATCTTGAGATGAAACTGAGTCTCGAACAACAATTAGGTATTGAAACCCAATCATTGTAAATGACATATTCTACTTCAAAGACAACATTCCTTATAATTCCTTTCCCCCAAACTCAATATTCCCAAGAAAAATCACATCTTCCGTTTGATAAAAGGATCTTTATGTGGGATCTTAAAACTTGTAGCTTTGGGAGCACTTAATTTTACCAATAAAACAGCTAACCATCCCTAATCCAATTTTCTTTTATGGTCTATAAGACCATGCCTTAGTTGGACAATGCTTTTGATGTGTCACTGTTAATGATGTATACTGCTTTCTTGAGTTGACAAAATTAAAAAATTTGTCAAATTAGGCGACTAAGAATCATATCTGACAAAAGCCTATAACTTTTCTGAAAATGTGTAAACAAAATGCTTGTGTCATAAGTTGACAAAATTTGCACTTAAGTTTTATTTTGTAACTAGTGAATTTCGTTTAGGAACTAGTTCCAAATACATAAGATTATCAATTAAAAACTAGAACCAACAAAATTTGAATTTTAATAAAATTAATTTTATTATTTTGAGAAGGACAAGGAAAACTTTATTTCTCCAGAATAATAATAAATTTTGTCTAAAAAAAAGAATCCAACTAAAGTTTAAAAAAAATTCAAATAAAAAACTAGTTCTCAAGTATAATCTAAAAGTTCCTATGACTTAAACTTCAATTTTGTTGTCATCGACCATAAGGATGAATATTTCAGCATCAGTTGGCGGTCAACTCCTCAGGCAACCCCTTCTTCACACGCCATGCAGCGTACTTGGGACACTGTTTCTTCATGTGTCCCGTCTTCTTGCAGAAGTAGCAAGTAAAACTTTCATCCTGCTTCTTTTGAGAAGATTCTTCTGCAGTAACATCAACTCTCTTCCTTTTCTTGTTCTGAGAAGTTGAGGCTAAGTGAGCACTTTCAATCTTATCTCGTTGTTGTCTTTCTTCTTCTTGCACACAATGAGATATAAGCTCATTTAGGGACCATTTGTCCTTTTGAGTGTTATATCTCACTTTGAATTGCCCAAAGTGTATTGGAAGAGAAATCAAAACTAAGTGCACGAGTAAGTCATCAGACAACTCTAACTTTAGTGACTTTAGTTTTGATGCGAGATTAGACATCTCCATTATGTACTCCCTTATGTTCCCATTACTTTTATATTTCATTGAGACGAGTTTCCCCAAAAGGTTACTCGCCTCAGACTTTTCGGTTTTGGCAAAATATTGCTCAATTTCCTCAAGGAACTTCTTAGCGCTCTTGTCCTCAGTAACAGAGCCCCTAAACGCTTCCGGAATGGAACGCTTCATGATCATCAAACACATCCTGTTGGATCGATCCCATTTTTCTATTTTGACCTCATTGAGGTCTTCCGAAGTAGAAATGGGTCGGTCCTCTCGTAGTGCTTGATCCAAGTCCATACAACCGAGAACAATTTCTACGGTATCTTTCCAAAGTTTGTAGTTAGTCCCATTCAACATCGGAATATTGCTGATTTGAGTAGAAACATTTGTGGCAGCAGTAAAAGCAACAGTTCAGAGAAAAAAAAAAAACATTTTCACATAAATATGCATGTCGTAAAACTGACATTTATAAATTTTCATATTGGGAATCCATCTCAGGATACCTAACGCAACATTAACGTTTAGCCTTTAGGCAGAAACGTTAATTTGCAAGTGGTTCTCCTAACGCAGTAATCAAATATTGAGAATAAATCCTGTCAAAAAATAACCTTCCTTTGGCCGATTATTATTTACATGGAAACTTGATAATTATCACATATTTATTACCGCAAGTATGTTTATTATTTGGTCAATTAACAATCTTCCTTTGAGCCGATTGTTGATCACATGAACAACAAACATACTAATTTTAATGAAATAAGTTTATTATTTGGTAAAACAATGATCTTCCTTATGATGATTATTGTTCACATAAATAATGGACACCAATATTATTATTTGGTCAAATCATAGTCTTCCTTTGGGCCAACTATGACTCACATAAATAATTAATATTGACATGAGAATAATTGAAAACGACTTTAATCGAACATGCTATTTTTCATACATAAATATTCTCATATAAAAAAAATCACAATTGAAATCAAGAAACTTGTAAATGACCCGAAAGTATCCGTAATTAAATTTTCCAAATAAAAACTACTGTTGGCTCAAAAGGGAAAAAGTTTTATCAGCAAAACAAAATAATCGGCAAGGTTTCGGACAAATTGATTTCTTATGATATGGATCAATACATATATTTATTGGTGTCAAGATTTAAATTAAAAAAAAAATGGTGCATGCCACACGGCAGTACACATGCAGAAGTTCAAAGCAACTTTTACAATCATATTAACCTTTTCTTAACAAGTACCGCTGCAATTATCCTTATGCTCATCAAATAATACATATTTACCGCTGCAATTCACTAAGTTATAACATGCATTATACAATAAAAGTATTGGTTCATATGAGCATCCCGAGCGAAAATATCCAAAATAAACATGCTTTAATCAATAACCATATCGGTTCATATGAGTAATTCGAGTCCTTTAATTAAAAAATCAATTCGATTATATAAAGATCCAAGACAGATTCATAGATTTAACACGAAACAAATAGTATCACGATAGTTATGTTTTCTCCTTGATATAACAATTCAAGGACGTTCATAGAAAACACAAAACCCAAAAAATAAATCGATTAACATTATTTCTTATTCATATTACATATTAAACAATCAGTAATCTTAAGTAATATTAATCAATTCAATTTGTTTAATATACATCCATAACAGATTCATGTATTCAAATTAGTTTTAATTAATTCATAATGTCCTTGAGCACATCACATACACACATAAGCACGTGCAAAAAAATTGAAATTTATTTTCTTTAACTATTGATTTTAGGAAAATAATTTTTCCGTTTCTTCAATTCAAGGACTTTTAATACTTTCAATTATTTATTCCGTGATTAAAGAAACAAAATTATTAAAAAATTCCGTAGATTCAACTTAAACAAGAAATTAAATCTACAATCTTGAATGAAAACCGAATAACCCTAATGATGTAGCATAAGAGTAGCTCTGATACCACTTGTTGGAATATATCCCCATAGATCTATCTCATACTAAATCATTAAGAGTCACAGTAATAGAATTGAATACGTACCAGTGTCCATAGTGAGCGATTAGTCTGTTGCGGAATATTGGAATCGATCACTGGTATGAATTGGATCGACCGGGTACGAAGGCCTTCCTCAACCAAATCGCCTTATTTCCTAAGATTGTCTTCTTGATGGGGAGAAGAAAATGGTATATTGATTTGGTGTATTGGGGACCATAACCCTTGTGCTCTTTATATAGGAAGAGATTTTGGGTTCCCATAATTCCCTAGAACTCTCCTAAACAGGTATCTACTCATTATTTAGTCCACATTCGTATTGGAGTTTGTAACAAATTAAACCACTCAATATTAATCCAATAACTTTATAATAGCTATCATAATTGATTAAATAGTCCAAATAGGATTAGGAAATTGAATTTCCTAACATAAACATGCAATAATTTATTTAAAATCCATGGGGCTTTTGCAGGAAAAATACATCTTTATCAGGGATCAGAATGAACCATTATATTTTTTTGTTTGGTACAAAGTGAACCATTATATAATGTTATATAAAGCGGGAATTACAATTTTAGATGAAAAGACGAAAATACCCTCGAAGTCATGCATGTGCTTTGCACATGAGGTCGTCGTCTCCGCCGTATAATAGCCAAAAAATTGGTGAAATACTTCATTGATAGGAGGAATGCATCTGCTACATAAAATATAAAAATCGAGGGATGGATGTGCAAAATTCGGGGGACGAAAATGCGATTCACACTTTGTTACAATAACTTATATATCAACTCAAATTAACCATTTTTCGCATTTCTCATGAAGAAAGTACACGGAAAATCTAGTTGCCTTTTTTTCTTGGTCAAATAATTGTGGTTGCTTATTACAGCACAATCAGATTAATGAAATCTTCCTAGTACTATAAAAATAAGATTTACTTTATTTCATAGATATTTCGAATTCATTAGCTAAATTTCGATATCAATATATATAACATCATTTAATTAATATATCACATTCAAATTATTCGAAAACTATAATCATAAGTAAATGGCTTCAGTTTTTCGTGCAATCTTTTACATTTTGTTTGCCATCATGTTGGCCTCCGATAAGAATTTGAATTACTATAAAAAAAAAAAAAGGATTATTTGTTTATTTACTCAAGTTTTACTAAGGTAATTGATTTCTTCTAACACAATTAGTTTAATGTTTATACAACGTAGCTCAAATGGTACTAGCGAAAATCCCATGTACAACTGATTATGGCATATGTTATACTACTGAGGATTGTTTTGCGAAATGCAATTTGGAATACGCCGAACGTAACCCACAACCGTATTGTTTTTCATTTCCTGAAAAACCAACCAAGTGCTTATGCAATCATGATTGTTCAAGTACAAATAAATAATTAATAGTATCATACTGTAATCCCAATAAATAAGAGTATTTTAAAAAAAAAAACATATACTTTCATAGAAGTAATTAATATTGAATGTGGTTGAATAATTTTAATTTTTAGATTGTCTTCCCAATTTATTTTAATTGTCATCATACAATTACTCAATATTTACTAATGCCAATGATTAACATTTTGTTTCTCCTTGGATATGTTTCTTAGTGAAACAATGAATACATCATTACGTAATTAATATGTTAGATTACTAGTAAAGTACAAAAATTATTCACTACCAATAAATAAAAATAATATGTAATAACAAGACTGGTATAGACATCTTGTAAATTTTTAAATCAAATAAAAAAATATAAAAAAATATTGTGCAAATGATATGGAAGGAATCACAATAACATCACAAATAATATAAATATTGCATGAGTATTATAGATTAAAATATTGTGAGTTCTTGTTTTATAATCATAATGTTTAATTAATAATATCATAAATGAATATGAATTAAATTCTGATACTTTAATGAATACTGAGATTGTATTTGATTTTTTTTATTTAAAAAATAAATAGCAGAAACTCATATCAATCATTTTCGCAAATTTTCCTGAACAAAGTATTACATGTAAAGTCTAGTTGCCTTATTTTCTTGGTAACAATAATGTAGTTGCTTATTATACACAATTAGATTGATGAAACCTTCCTAGTATTCTCACTATATATAAGAGTACTTCAATTTACGTTTCAAAAAAAAAAAAAAAAAAAGTACTTCAATTTATAATTTTTCCAATGTACTTAGCATAATCTCGAAATCACTATATATATAAATGTATATGAATTTGAAATTCCAATATTTTAATGAATATTGAGACTATAGTTGATTTATTTTATCAAAAATTTTCTTGGTTACAAATAAGTATATATAGTTGCCTATTAGAATTAGAGTAATGAAATAGATATTGTTAGTATAATAAGTATAAGATTCACTTAATTTCATGCATTTTCGTAATTTCATTAGGGTATTCTCGAAATAATATTAGATTGGTGAAATCTTCCTAGTATTCTAACTATATATAGGAGTACTTCAATTTACGTTTGAAAAAAAAAAAAGAGTACTTCAATTTATAATTTTCCAATGTAATTAGCATAATCTCGAAATCACTATATATATAAATGGATATGAATTTGAAATTCCAATATTTTAATGAATATTGATACTATAGTTGATTTATTTTATCAAAAAAATTCTTGGTTACAGATAAGTACATAGTTGCCCATTACAATTAGAGTAATGAAATAGATATTGTTAGTATAATAAGTATAAGATTCACTTAATTTCTTGCATTTTCGTAATTTCATTAGGGTATTCTCGAAATAATATTATATTGATGAAATCTTCCTAGTATTCTAAGTATATATAAGAGTACTTAAGTTTACGTTTCAAAAAAAAAAATGAGTACTTCAATTAATAATTTTTCCAATGTAATTAGCATTATCTCGAAATCATTATATATATATATATATAAATGTATATGAATTTGAAATACCAATATTTTAATGAATATTGAGACCATAGTTGATTTATTTTATCAAAAATTTTCTTGGTTACAAATAAGTATATAGTTGCTTATTACAATTAGATTAATGAAATAGATATTGTTAGTATAATAAGTATAAGATTCACTTAATTTCATACATTTTCGTAATTTCATTAGGGTATTCTCGAAATAATATTACATTAATCTAAAATATGCAGTATATATATATGACTTGTTACTTTTGAATTTTATATCTTAATATTTTACTCGAAAACTATAATCATAAATAAATGGCCTCAATTTCTCGTACAATCTTCTACTTTCTCTTTGCCATCATCTTGGCCTCAGCCTCAGGTAAGAATTTGAATGAATGCATTCATCAGATAATATATATATATATATATATATATATATATATATATATATATATATATATATATATATATATAGTTGGGTTTTACTAAGCGATTGATGAGTTTTATTGTTTCTTACAACATATATATATATATAGTTCAAGCAGAGGAAAGATGTATAGATGGTCTTGGCATATGTTACAGTCTACCAGATTGTATTGCAAAATGCAATGAAAACCACGGCGGAAGACGTCAAGAAGGCTATTGTGTATCAATGCCTGGAATCCCAAGGTTGTGTCAGTGTGACTATGCTTGTTGAAGAATAAATAATTAATTAAGGGTATTAATAATGTAAGATTTCCTTGACGTGTGTGCGGTGCGCAACTACGATTTAAATATTTTCAATAAAAGTAATAATTATTGATTGAATGTCGTTGGATTGTTTTTTTTGTTCCCACGAGTTTTCATTATTGGTATTTTAATTTCTGAAATATTGTCTTCCAATTTTAAACATAGAGCTGTAAATGGGTCGGACACGGATTGGATCGGGTCGATTCGACTTCAAATCCCATTTCTATTTGTCCTACTTGGATCCAGTCCGAGTCCGTTAGGATACTTTAAAATTGCAGTCGGGTCCGGTAAATATCCGAGATCCAACTGAAATATCCATATCCATTAAAAACCAAAAAAAAATGCTTCTCTTTTCTTAATTTGGAATAAAGAGAATAAGAATAAGAAGAAGAAGGTAAAGTTGAACGGAAAAAATGAAGAAGAGAGTAAAATTAAAGATGAAAAGAAGGCTGCATAGTTCTTGAGTTATTAGGTTTTCTTCATTTGTTTTTTTGAATAAATTTGGAAAGAAAGATATGAATTATACGTTCTCATCATAACTCATAAGAATCTTTAATGCAATTTGTTGGGTTGCTTATCTAGTGAAGTTGGGCTTTAAAAATATAACGTGTATTTGTACTTTTATGTTGGTTTAAATAATGTATATAGAAATAACACATTATTTATTTAACATAATATCATAGTATATGGATCTTTACCGAATCGAATTATACTATATCTATATTCACTCCACTTATTTCGAATTATGAATCTTAATCATTGCATCAGATCCATCAAATTTTTAATCGGATAAATATCCTAATAAATCGAATTCGTATTAAAATCCACCACATTGACAACCCTATATAAACAACCTCGCAAACAACATAAATATGCCCGATACTAATTAATAATGGTGAGGTTTAAAATTCCATTTCTCTTTGGGTTCTTTTAGTAAAACTGTGAATATATTACATGAGGTTAGCAAATCCGAAAGTCATCTTTAGGGAAAGGAAAAATGTTCAATCGATTTGTAATAAAGTGCAGTATCATCACCTCTTCTAATTCTATGTACATGGACGAGGTGATAGTATTGCACTGCAATTTTGTTAAGTACTAAAAGCTGCAACAATTGAAACCAATGAAGAATGGTCAATGTAGTTAAACTAAACTTCAAGATAATTGAGAAAAATTGTCAAAAAAGAGGTTTGAAATAAAAATTGCACACGATTGTTTCTTTTGAAAAGAGTAAATATAAAAAACAAATTCAGTCACTTTCTTTTGAAAAAAAAAAAGTGTTTGATAAATACTTAAGTAAAATTTGTTGGAATTTGAAATTTTAATTGTGATCCTCTCAATTCGGAGAAAAAAAGGGTAAAAATTGTCTAATTAACTAAAATGAGCTCCCAAGTTTACCTCACATGTTTTTGAGTCGGTAATAATAATCCACAATTAAAAATGGAAAATTTTACATTAACACCATTGACAAATGGCTTACTTACAAAAAAATTCAACGTTGCTTGGAAAATTACAAATACACCCCCTTGACTTGACAAATATTAGTAAACATTAACGAAAGTCGTGAAATTTATGAAATACCATTAATTGTTTTCAATATTACCCAAAATTAGAATATTTAGAAAGCAAAAAAAGAAAAAACCTCCCCCATACCCCCACATTCTTTCCAAGTCTGTCTCCCTTGCCCCTCCCCCCTCTCCCTCCCCTCTCCTCTCCCAGATATGTTCGCAGGCGTCAGTGGTCGAAGAACTGCGACCAGTTATGGTTATATTGTATTATATTTTGGGGGTAAATAATTTTTAAATTTAGTCAGGTTGTCCAATTTATAGTTTTTGGAAGTAAACATGCAATAATTTATTTAAATTCCACGGGGCTTTTGCAGTGAAAATACATGTTTAACACAATTATTTGATTGTATTTGAAAAAAGAAAAAAAGAAGCAGCAGCTCAAATCAATCATTTTCACAATTTTTCCTGAACAAAGTCTAATTGCCTTATTTCCTTGGTCACAAAAACGTTGTTGCTTATTTAACACAATTAGATTGATGAAATCTTCATAGTATTCTAACTATATATAAGATTACTTTAATTCATAATTTTTCCAATGTAATTAGCTTAATCTCGAAATCACTATAAATGTATACGAATTTGAAATTCCAATATTTTAATGAATATTGAGACTATAGTCGATTTATTTTATCAATTTTTTCCTGGTTACATAAATGTAGTTGCCTATTACAATTGGATTAATGAAACATTGTTGGTATAATAAGTATAAAATTTACTTAATTTCATGCATTTTGGGAATCTCATTAGGGTATTCTCGAAATAATATTACGTTAATCTAAAATATACAGTATATTTATAAGACTTGTTACTTTTAAAATTTATATCTATATTTTACTCGAATACTACAATCATAAATAAATGGCCTCAATTTCTCGTACAATCTTCTACTTTCTCTTTGCCATCATCTTGGCCTAAGCCTCAGGTAAGAATTTGAATTAATGCATTTTTTATTCATCAGATAATATATATAGTTGGGTTTTACTAAGCGATTGATGAGTTTTATTATTTCTTACAACATATATAGTTTAAGCAGATGATAGATGTACATATGGTCTTGGCATATGTTTCAGTCTACAAGATTGTATTGCAAAATGCAACGAACACCACGACGGAAGACGTCAAGAAGGCTATTGTGTATCAATTCCTCGATCACCAAGCTTGTGTCAGTGTGAGTATATTTGTTGAAGAATAAATAAGGGTATTAATAATGTAATCCATCTGGATATTATGTAAGATTTTTGTGTGCGCAACTACGATTTATAAAAGGCAATGTATGTGTATCGGTACCCTCGTTCAACGGAAGGAGCATTCTTACCTTTCGTTAGGATTGGGGAATTGCTGCGATTCTTCCTGAATAGCCTGGATTCTCCCTGTCGAGTTCACTCTTTTTCACATACACCGACCGGGAGAAAAGGTTACGATAGCTCCATCTGGTTCATTTTCCCATCGACCCACCTATCGGCTTTAGTAGCAGTCCTTCGAACCTTGCTTTAAAGCTTTCACGTGGGCAACTGATAATGTCAATAGGAGCGAGTGGCTCTTCTAGGCGGGCAACTGTGTGACAAGACTACAAGAGAAAGCGGCGCTTTTGTTATATATTGCCAGAGCACATATTTTTGCTACCAGAGCAACTTTTTTTAATTTCCTATTCTGCCCTTTCAAGTCAATGGTCATTAAATCCATATTTCTCAATTCCCAAAAAAATCATTTAATTGGTAATTCAATATTCTCTCTCTTATTAATACATTATTAACTTTTCTTTTCTTTTTTAATGGTAGTATATTTTAACAAGAAAATAAATAAATTATTTTAATGACTTTTTAGATAAATCACATTAATAATTTTACTTGTTCTTCAAAATATAGTAAACGGCATATGAAAGAAGTCATTCTTCATCATGCTTAAAGGTAATTCTTTTAACTTCATTTGCAATTATTAATTTTAATTTTGTCGTAATATAATAAACTGCGCATATGAAAGAAGCCCTTCATCATCATCCTTAAATGTAATTTTTTTAACTTCATTTGTAATATAAATAATTTCCGTAATATTAATTTTGGCCCAGCGATGCATTTTTCCCTTCCCAATTTCATGTATATTTGATTAGAATGACACTTATATATGATGTTGTGATAATTTCTTTGGATTGTACAAACTATTTTTGTGTATTAATGATTAATTAATATTTTTGAATTTTGAAAATATTTTTAAATAATTTGGATTCGAACGAGTTTTAATTGAATCGAACATATATTAAACTCGTTGAACTTCACATTTATATTTTTTTTACTAACCAAAACGAGCTTGTGGCGAGTTTGAAAGTTAATTATATGACTATATTATTCATGCTAGATTTGATAAGAATAAAAGATTTAGATTTGAAAGAGTTTTAATCGAATCGAACATGTATTAAACTCGTTTAACTTTACATTTACATATATTTTTTTTATTTTTGACTTACCGAATCGAGCTTGTGACGAGTTTGAAAGTTATCTAACTATATTATCCATCCACATTTCATTTTTAATTGTGTGAAGTCGACTCGCTCATTTTTGGATTTACCAAATTTGCTTTAAGTCATAAATATTTGGTAATAAGAAGATACAAAAAAATTCAATTATAAAGAGAAAAGGTGAAATTATGAAATAGTTCATTTCATCACAAATTAATTTCTTTAAGTACTACGATCTTTAGCTCTGGAACTGAATCATTTCCTTGTATCTGAGAAAAACTTCCAGATTAATAGGAAGGAAGCTTAATCGGAATGAATCAGAATTTTTCTTCTATGATCGATCGGTATAAACATCAACAGCTACAGCTACAGCTACAAATTGGATTAGTTTTTGTTGTGAATTACATAACAGGCGTATTATTACTTAAAGAAATTAATTTGTGATGAAATGAACTATTGCATAATTTCACTTTTTCTCTTTATAATTGAATTTTTTGTATCTTCTTATTACCAAATGTTTATGACTTAAAGCAAATTTGGTAAATCCAAAAATTAGTGTAGTCGACTTCACACAATTAAAAATGAAATGTGGATGGATAATATAGTTATATAACTTTCAAACTCGTCACAAGCTCGATTCGGTAAGTCAAAAATAAAAATAAATATATATAAATGTAAAGTTAAACGAGTTTAATACATGTTTGATTCGATTAAAACTCTTTCAAATCTAAATCTATTATTCTTATCAAATCTAGCATGAATAATATAGTCATATAATTAACTTTCAAACTCGTCACAAGCTCGATTCGGTTAGTAAAAAAAATGTAAATGTGAAGTTCAACGAGTTTAATACATGTTCGATTCAATTAAAACTCGTTCGAATTCAAATTATTTAAAAATATTTTCAAAATTCAAAAATATTTATTAATCATTAATACACAAAAATAGTTTGTACAATCCAAAGAAATTATCACAACATCATATATAAGTGTCATTCTAATCAAATATACATGAAAATGGGAAGGGAAAAATGCATCGCTGGGCCAAATTAATATTAAGGAAATTATTTATATTACAAATGAAGTTAAAAAAATTACATTTAAGGATGATAATGAAGGGCTTCTTTCATATGCGCAGTTTATTATATTACGGCAAAATTAAAATTAATAATTACAAATGAAGTTAAAAGAATTACCTTTAAGCATGATGAAGAATGACTTCTTTCATATGCCGTTTACTATATTTTGAAGAACAAGTAAAACTATTAATGTGATTTATCTAAAAAGTCATTAAAATAATTTATTTATTTTCTTGTTAAAATATACTACCATTAAAAAAGAAAAGAAAAGTTAATAATGTATTAATAAGAGAGAGAATATTGAATTAACAATTAAATGAGTATCTTGGGAATTGAGAAATATGGATTTAATGACCATTGACTTGAAAGGGCATAATATGAAATTAAAAAAAAGTTTCTCTGGTAGCAACAATACGTGCTCTGGCAATATCGCTAGCCTTTTATAAATCGTAGTTGCGCACACAAATATTACATAATATCCAGATGGATTACATTATTAATTCCCTTATTTATTCTTCAACAACTATACTCACACTGACACAAGCTTGGTGACCGAGGAATTGATACACAATAGCCTTCTTAACGTCTTCCGTCGTGGTCTTCATTGCATTTTGCAATACAATCTTGTAGACTGAAACATATGCCAAGAACATTTGTACATCTATAATCTGCTTGAACTATGTATGTTGTAAGAAACAATAAAACTCATCAATCACTTAGTAAAACCCAACTATATATATTATCTGATGAATAAAAAATGCATTAATTCAAATTCTTACCTGAGGCTGAGGCCAAGATGATGGCAAAGAGAAAGTAGAAGATTGTACGAGAAATTGAGGCCATTTATTTATGATTGTAGTTTTCGAGTAAAATATAGATATAAAATTTAAAAGTAACAAGTCTTATAAATATATTGTATATTTTAGATTAATGTAATAATATTTCGAGAATACCCTAATGAGATTCCCAAAATGCATGAAATTAAGTAAATTTTATACTTATTATACTAGCAATGTTTCATTAATCCAATTGTAATAGGCAACTACATTTATGTAACCAGGAAAAAATTGATAAAATAAATCGACTATAGTCTCAATATTCATTAAAATATTGGAATTTCAAATTCATATACATTTATAGTGATTTCAAGATTAAGCTAATTACACTGAAAAAATTATGAATTAAAGTAATCTTATATATAGTTAGAATACTATGAAGATTTCATCAATCTAATTGTGTTAATAAGCAACTACATTTTTGTGACCAAGAAAATAAGGCAACTAGATTTTGTTCAGGAAAAATTGTGAAAATGATTGATTTGAGCTGCTGCTTCTTTTTTTCTTTTTTCAAATACAATCAAATAATTGTGTTAAATATGTATTTTCACTGCAAAAGCCCCGTGGAATTTAAATAAATTATTGCATGTTTACTTCCAAAAACTATAAATTGGACAACCTGACTAAATTTAAAAATTATTTACCCCCAAAATATAATACAATATAACCATAACTGGTCGCAGTTCTTCGACCACTGATGCCTGCGAACATATCTGGGAGAGGAGAGGGGAGGGGGGGGGGGGGAAGGGCAAGGGGAGACAGACTTGGAAAGAATGTGGGGGTATGGGGGAGGGTTATTTTTTTTTTTTTTTTGCTTTTAAATATTCTAATTTTGGGTAATATTGAAAACAATTAATGGTATTTCATAAACTTCACGACTTTTGTTAATGTTTACTAATATTTGTCAAGTCAAGGGGGTGTATTTGTAATTTTCCAAGCAACGTTGAATTTTTTTGTAATTAAGCCATTTGTCAATGGTGTTAATGTAAAATTTTCCATTTTTAATTGTGGATTACTATTACCGACTCAAAAACATGTGAGGTAAACTTGGGAGCTCGTTTTAGATAATTAGACAATTTTTACCCTTTTTTTCTCCGAATTGAGAGGATCACAATTAAAATTTCAAATTCCAACAAATTTTACTTAAGTATTTATCAAACATTTTTTTTTTTCAAAAGAAAGTGACTGAATTTGTTTTTTATATTTACTCTTTTCAAAAGAAACAATCGTGTGCAATTTTTATTTCAAACCTCTTTTTTGACAATTTTTCTCAATTATCTTGAAGTTTAGTTTAACTACATTGACCATTCTTCATTGGTTTCAATTGTTGCAGCTTTTAGTACTTAACAAAATTGCAGTGCAATACTATCACCTCGTCCATGTACATAGAATTAGAAGAGGTGATGATACTGCACTTTATTACAAATCGATTGAACCTTTTTCCTTCCCCTAAAGATGACTTTCGGATTTGCTAACCTCATGTAATATATTCACAGTTTTACTAAAAGAACCCAAAGAGAAATGGAATTTTAACCCTCACCATTATTAATTAGTATCGGGCATATTTATGTTGTTTGTGAGGTTGTTTATATAGGGTTGTCAATGTGGTGGATTTTAATACGAATTCGATTTATTAGGATATTTATCCGATTAGAAATTTGATGGATCTGATGCGATGATTAAGATTCATAATTCGAAATAAGTGGAGTGAATATAGATATAGTATAATTCGATTCGGTAAAGATCCATATACTATGATATTATGTTAAATAAATAATGTGTTATTTCTATATACATTATTTAAACCAACATAAAAGTACAAATACACGTTATATTTTTAAAGCCCAACTTCACTAGATAAGCAACCCAACAAATTGCATTAAAGATTCTTATGAGTTATGATGAGAACGTATAATTCATATCTTTCTTTCCAAATTTATTCAAAAAAACTAATGAAGAAAACCTAAATAACTCAAGAACTATGCAGCCTTCTTTTCATCTTTAATTTTACTATCTTCTTCATTTTTTCCGTTCAACTTTACCTTCTTCTTCTTATTCTTATTCTCTTTATTCCAAATTAAGAAAAGAGAAGCATTTATTTTGGTTTTTAATGGATATGGATATTTCAGTTGGATCTTGGATATGACTGGATCCAAGTAGGACAAATAGAAATGGGATTTGAAGTCGGATCGACCCGATCCAATCCGTGTCCGACCCATTTACAGCTCTATGTTTAAAATTGGAAGACAATATTTTAGAAATTAAAATACCAATAATGAAAACTCGTGGGAACAAAAAAAACAATCCAACGACATTCAATCAATAATTATTACTTTTATTGAAAATATTTAAATCGTAGTTGCACACCGCACACACGTCAAGGAAATCTTACATTATTAATACCCTTAATTAATTATTTATTCTTCAACAAGCATAGTCACACTGACACAACCTTGGGATTCCAGGCATTGATACACAATAGCCTTCTTGACGTCTTCCGCCGTGGTCTTCATTGCATTTTGCAATACAATCTGGTAGACTGTAACATATGCCAAGACCATCTATACATCTATCCTCTGCTTGAACTATATATATATATATATATATATATATATATATATATATATATATATATATATATATATATATATATATATATGTTGTAAGAAACAATAAAACTCATCAATCGCTTAGTAAAACTCAACTATATATATATATATATTATCTGATGAATGCATTCATTCAAATTCTTACCTGAGGCTGAGGCCAAGATGATGGCAAAGAGAAAGTAGAAGATTGTACGAGAAATTGAGGCCATTTATTTATGATTATAGTTTTCGAGTAAAATATTAAGATATAAAATTCAAAAGTAACAAGTCATATATATATATATATATATACTGCATATTTTAGATTAATGTAATATCATTTCGAGAATACCCTAATGAAATTACGAAAATGTATGAAATTAAGTGAATCTTATACTTATTATACTAACAATATCTATTTCATTAATCTAATTGTAATAAGCAACTATATACTTATTTGTAACCAAGAAAATTTTTGATAAAATAAATCAACTATAGTCTCAATATTCATTAAAATATTGGTATTTCAAATTCATATACATTTATATATATATATATAATGATTTCGAGATAATGCTAATTACATTGGAAAAATTATAAATTGAAGTACTCATTTTTTTTTTTTTGAAACGTAAATTTAAGTACTCTTATATATACTTAGAATACTAGGAAGATTTCATCAATATAATATTATTTCGAGAATTCCCTAATGAAATTACGAAAATGCAAGAAATTAAGTGAATCTTATACTTATTATACTAACAATATCTATTTCATTACTCTAATTGTAATGGGCAACTATGTACTTATCTGTAACCAAGAATTTTTTTGATAAAATAAATCAACTATAGTATCAATATTCATTAAAATATTGGAATTTCAAATTCATATCCATTTATATATATAGTGATTTCGAGATTATGCTAATTACATTGGAAAATTATAAATTGAAGTACTCTTTTTTTTTTTTCAAACGTAAATTGAAGTACTCCTATATATAGTTAGAATACTAGGAAGATTTCACCAATCTAATATTATTTCGAGAATACCCTAATGAAATTACGAAAATGCATGAAATTAAGTGAATCTTATACTTATTATACTAACAATATCTATTTCATTACTCTAATTCTAATAGGCAACTATATATACTTATTTGTAACCAAGAAAATTTTTGATAAAATAAATCAACTATAGTCTCAATATTCATTAAAATATTGGAATTTCAAATTCATATACATTTATATATATAGTGATTTCGAGATTATGCTAAGTACATTGGAAAAATTATAAATTGAAGTACTTTTTGTTTTTTTTTTTTTGAAACGTAAATTGAAGTACTCTTATATATAGTGAGAATACTAGGAAGGTTTCATCAATCTAATTGTGTATAATAAGCAACTACATTATTGTTACCAAGAAAATAAGGCAACTAGACTTTACATGTAATACTTTGTTCAGGAAAATTTGCGAAAATGATTGATATGAGTTTCTGCTATTTATTTTTTAAATAAAAAAAATCAAATACAATCTCAGTATTCATTAAAGTATCAGAATTTAATTCATATTCATTTATGATATTATTAATTAAACATTATGATTATAAAACAAGAACTCACAATATTTTAATCTATAATACTCATACAATATTTATATTATTTGTGATGTTATTGTGATTCCTTCCATATCATTTGCACAATATTTTTTTATATTTTTTTATTTGATTTAAAAATTTACAAGATGTCTATACCAGTCTTGTTATTACATATTATTTTTATTTATTGGTAGTGAATAATTTTTGTACTTTACTAGTAATCTAACATATTAATTACGTAATGATGTATTCATTGTTTCACTAAGAAACATATCCAAGGAGAAACAAAAGGTTAATCATTGCCATTAGTAAATATCGAGTAATTGTATGATGACAATTAAAATAAATTGGGAAGACAATCTAAAAATTAAAATTATTCAACCACATTCAATATTAATTACTTCTATGAAAGTATATGTTTTTTTTTTTAAATACTCTTATTTATTGGGATTACAGTATGATACTATTAATTATTTATTTGTACTTGAACAATCATGATTGCATAAGCACTTGGTTGGTTTTCCAGGAAATGAAAAACAATACGGTTGTGGGTTACGTTCGGCGTATTCCAAATTGCATTTCGCAAAACAATCCTCAGTAGTATAACATATGCCATAATCAGTTGTACATGGGATTTTCGCTGGTACCATTTGAGCTACGTTGTATAAACATTAAACTAATTGTGTTAGAAGAAATCAATTACCTTAGTAAAACTTGAGTAAATAAACAAATAATCCTTCTTTTTATAGTAATTCAAATTCTTATCGGAGGCCAACATGATGGCAAACAAAATGTAAAAGATTGCACGAAAAACTGAAGCCATTTACTTATGATTATAGTTTTCGAATAATTTGAATGTGATATATTAATTAAATGATGTTATATATATTGATATCGAAATTTAGCTAATGAATTCGAAATATCTATGAAATAAAGTAAATCTTATTTTTATAGTACTAGGAAGATTGCATTAATCTGATTGTGCTGTAATAAGCAACCACAATTATTTGACCAAGAAAAAAAGGCAACTAGATTTTCCGTGTACTTTCTTCATGAGAAATGCGAAAAATGATTAATTTGAGTTGATATATAAGTTATTGTAACAAAGTGTGAATCGTATTTTAGTCCCCCGAATTTTGCTCATCCATCCCTCGATTTTTATATTTTATGTAGCAGATGCATTCCTCCTATCAATGAAGTATTTCACCAATTTTTTGGCTATTATACGGCGGAGACGACGACCTCATGTGCAAAGCACATGCATGACTTCGAGGGTATTTTCGTCTTTTCATCTAAAATTGTAATTCCTGCTTTATATAACATTATATAATGGTTCACTTTGTACCAAACAAAAAAATATAATGGTTCATTCCGATCCCTGATAAACATGTATTTTTCCTGCAAAAGCCCCATGGATTTTAAATAAATTATTGCATGTTTACTCCCAAAAATTATAAATTTGTCAATCTAACTAAGTTCAATTTTTTTTTTTACTTTTAAGTAAGCTTTAATTTAATTTGAATTTAACCTAATTTAGATAAATTAATTTAAAATGATGCCTCATTTTTTATGCTTATTGCTGGATTAAAAAACTTTTATGCAAGTATCAAAACACTGTAGCAGGCATTAAAAAGTGATTTGATTCTGTTTTTTATGCTATCTACTGGAGATGCTCTTAGATATAAGAAAATTATTGTTTGTTTGGGTTTTGTGAGAATAGTTTGAGAAAATTGAGAGATGAAAAATTTATTTCAGAAAATAGAAAATACGTTTGTTTGGCATTTTCCAAACACGAAATTTTTTTGGGAAACGCCAAACAAACAGACCTTGTAAATGGCTAGCGATATTGCCAGAGCACAAATTGTTGCTGCAAAACAACTTTTTATTTTTTTTCTAAATTGCCCTTTTGGGTCAAAAGTCATTTAAATCAAGTTTATCAATTCTCATAATCCCCTTTTTATCGACAACTTCTAGATATAACAACTCCTACATTAATTGCTAATTTATTTTTTCCTTTTCCATTGATATTTAAACATGGAAAATGAATCAAATAGTCAATATGAATGCTTGCTCACAAATCACATTAATCTTCTGTGCATTCATGGATATCACCATTAACAGGCTCTTTAATACTTCAATTAACAAATTACAAATAACCATCACAATGTAAACATGTATTTACTATTTCTTTATTTTGCAAATTCTATGGGAAATATAGGCACTACAACACCATTTTTCGTTTTTTGTTTTTGCGCTACAGCACCATTAACAAAGGTGAATTCCTTTCCTTTGTATAACTAGCCCCACTGTTGTGAATGTTTTTCCCCTCCCAAATATATATGTGATGAGAAGAAATGGAGATTGACTTCGACATTGTTATCTTAAATTTTATCAGTTAGCTTCTACTGGTTCAAGTAATTATCATCATGAATAAAAAATTTCATCGTTTCCGTAAAAAAATTTGAAAAAATTTCATTTTTTAATCAATCAAAATGAGAATTATAAGGCATGATTCCGAAATTATTTGTTGGTCTTGCAATTCTTTTATTTTTCTTAATTTAGTAAAAAAATCACAAATTTGCCTAGTGTTTCCAAAATATTTTCAAATTTTTTATATATTTAACTAATCAAGACATACACTAAAAACGAATTTTTGATCCATTACTATCACATGTTTATATTCTCTTGTAGATAAATATTTCAAATTTATTTTTCTAGGACAATCAAATATTTTGGACATTAGTTATTACTTAATTTATTTCAATGTCAAAAAAAAAAATTATGAAAAGAGAAAACAACATTAATTATGTAATAATGAAAGAGACAAATGAGTTGTCACAACTAATTAAAAGATAAATATAAAAGGGGTATTGCAAGAATTAAGGAACCTGACATTTATGTCTTTTGACTAAAAGGGGCATTTTAGGAAATAATAAAAATTTGCTCTGACAGCAACCATTTGAGCTCTAGCAATATCGGTAGCCTATCCTGAATAACCCATGACTAGATAAGTCAAACAGGATTACTCATCCTAAATCGAAATCCAAAGGAAAAAAGGGAAATAGGAAAAATAAACAAAAGGGTTAATTACAGGGACCTCCCCTTAGGTTTGGTGAAACTCGCGTTCACTCCCCTCTAAGAATACTAATTACTCGGACCTCACTCGAGGTTTGAAAAACATTACAAAATCCTAACGGAAGTGGACGTACTTGGACGGCACATGTGTTTTTACCTTTTTACCCTCGAGATTTTTAATTGAAAAAAAAATTAAAAAAAAAAAACATGTGTTTTTACTCTTTTACCCTCGAAATTTTTAATTGAAAAAAAAAACATAAAACATCTTCTTCTCCAACCCAACCCACCCCACCCTCCCCCCCGACCTACCTCATCAAATCCCTCCCCCAGCTTCCCAGGCCGTCGGGATCGCCGGCCTGGAAGAAAAGCTTAAGGCCTACATGTTGGGATTCGGTAAGATAAACAGCCCTAGGCACAGCGGAATATAAAAATTTTAGGACCTCTTACGGAATCTTGCCAGGATATTCTCTAGTTGTATATATATGAATATAGATAAAACGATAGTATAAGTTTGCACGTTATACCTATCTCCTTGCAAATCCAAGTTGGCAGTCAGCAAAAACGAACTCTGATTTCTAATCCAGCAAAATCGATCCAAGCCTTTGAGTAGCGCCCCACGTGTTGCACCTCTACGAGTTGATACACCACAATATCACGGAAATAATATATCTTGATCGACTAGAGCACAAGATATATTAAGATCTAGGGATTAGGAACGATTTAGGAACAAAATCGAAAACGAAAAATTCTTCCAAAGGAAGAACAAGGTTCGGTCGACTTATGCTTGGGAGAGGGAGAGAAAATTTTGCTCTTGCTCAATTTTTGCTTATGGAGTTGTGTGAAAAATAACTACAAGATAGCTACTTATAGTTATCTCCCTAACTTAGTCCTATTAGGACTAAGGTTCTTCTCTCCTACATGGGCCATGGCCCTATTTAATTAGAAGACCAAGTCTTCTAATTAATTCATGGCCCAGTTAATTAATTTTGACCAGACTTTATTTAATCTCCCAATCAAATAGCCCAATTAATTAACTTAATCTCCCATTTAATTAAATCAGACTCCAAGTCTATTTAATTAAAATCCTTTCTAATTAATTAAATCCAACTTAATTAATTAATCCACAAACTAAATTCCAATTTAATTTATGATCCTGATCCAATTCCAATTGGATCCCATTTTGTTCCAATTGGGTCGACCCAGTCGACCCACCCATTATAATCGACCCAGTCGATTATTCACCCAGTCGACTCGTTCGTTCTTATTTCCTCGCTTTCGCTTCATGTGTATTGTGTATGCCCCCGTAGGTTCACCACATAATTGGCCGTGGGTTATAATTAAATATTATTTAATTATTCGAGTAAGACTTACTCTAAATCAATCGAACACTCTGTCGATTGACCATTCCAAAATTAGTACCCCTGCCAATTTGGGAATTCTCCCACACTCCACGGTCGATGTCCAGCCACAAGCCCATGGAGCCCAATCACTGGTGAATTAATTCAGTGAACCTTTTATCATTTATAATTTCCATATACGACATAATCTCTCCATCGATCAATCTCCCAGTCGAGAGTTAAGGGTATGGTCTTTCATCGGATTCTCTTTTCTTTTGTCTTGACCTTATGTACTCTGGTCTCGAAATAAATTCTCTTTGACTTAATCTTTATGAGCTACTTACATAAAGTCGTCAGATATAGGGCTGGGTAAATGGGACCGGGTTTCGGGTACCCGTCCCGTCCCGATCGGGTTTTTCCCATTTGGGACGGGACAAAACGGGTATTTTTTCAGTTGGGACGGGACAAAACCCGGTCCCGAAAAATCGGGACGGGTTTCGGGTTTTGATCCCCGCCCGATCGGGGAACCCGGTCCCGATTACATAGTTTAATTAAAACATATATATAATCAAAATACCTAATCTAAATCTAAAATTCAACCATTCACATCTCATTCTACGTATTCTTCTTCTCTAAACTCCAAACATACAAGTAAATGTATCTAATCAAAATACTTAACTCCACCACAACTCAACTACCGCCGTCCGCCACTGATCCGTTGCTCGCCGACGTTCAGTTTTTCAACATATATCATCTTTCAATTTTCAAACTTCTCCAATAATTTTCTTTAATCAGATCTTGAGGTTTTGAGATCATTTCTGAGTCTACATGTTGTGCATAAGATGGTGAAATGACATACCAATATTGACACATGAGATCCGAGGCGGTTTGAAAATTGCATTAAACTAAAAAAAATAATAGTTTATCGGGACACCCGGTCCCGTCCCGAAATCCCGAAATTAAATCGGGTACCCGAAACTCTCGGGACCTTGGTTGATCTACCGGGTTTCGAGATTTAAATTTGAGATCCCGAAACCCGATATCCCATCCCGAATTCCCGAAAACCCATCCCGATCCCACCCCTAGTCAGATACCTTGGCCAAGGATTTTACCAGAATTAATTTCTCACAGAAATCCATAGGAGAATTTCCCAACCTATCAAGTCGGGTCAATGGATCATTTGTTGATGATATGAATCTGCATACGAGTTCCTCTATACCCAATATGAGTCCACAGAGACTTCCTGGCGATCCCCAGTCAGTCGGAACTCATATCAAAGCATAGACGTTCTCGCACCAGATAAACCCTATCACCTCAAGTAGTTAGGGATCGTTCCTCGTATACTATTATAAATTTGGAATAACTTCAACCCCGATATGTGACTACCGCTTCCATGGTGAGTTATTTCCTAATTGGGGTATTCAGTGCGCTTGCCATCCCAGCAAACCACCCATTTATGTGTATCGACCATCCCAGTCACGCTCGTGAACCCCAGCGTTCTCCAGTTCGTCGGAGTATACACAACAGTGAGAGTCTAACCGAATCCAACGATGTCCTATCTCGATTGGATTCTACGACTCTTGAATATGTTCTAGATCACGGCCTTGGAGATCAGTCCACGGGTTGTCCCATAGCCCTGTGATCTAAGGACTTCTATCTTTATGCATAGATAATTATTACATAAGATAAAGTTGACCATTTAATAAAGTGCATATATTAATCGAAATTGAATAGTTCCGCATTTATTACAATAAATATTAGCCATACAGCTGGCTTGCAGGACACTATTTCTATCACTCTCCCACTTGTCCTAAAGCCAGTCTTTTATGTTCTTGAGTCCCATCTTTAGCAGATGTTTCTCAAATGCCTTTTGAGGCAGAGGCTACGTTAGCGGGTCCGCCGTATTATCTTCTGAATCGACACGTTCCATCTTAATGTCTCATCTACCAATGATATCTCTTATCACATGGTATCGTCTTCGTACGTGCTTGGATTTCTGATGAGATCTCGGCTCCTTTGCTTGCGCTATTGCCCCATTGTTATCACATAAGATAGTATTGGGCACAGCGATGCTAGGTATCACATCCAATTCCTGGATGAAGTTCCTCATCCAAACATCTTTCTTTGCTGCATCACTCGCAGCAATGTATTCTGCTTCGGTGGTTGAATCCGCGGTTGTTTCTTACTTGGAGCTCTTCCAGCTAACCGCACCACCATTGAGGCAGAACACGTATCCTGATGTCGACTTGAAGTCGTCTACATCACATTGGAAGCTCGAGTCTGTATAGCCTTCCAATTTCAATTCTCCTCCACCGTATACCAAGAACAATTCCTTAGTCCTTCTCAGGTACTTCAAAATTGCCTTTATGGCTATCCAGTGCTGCTCACCTGGATCAGACTGGTAGCGACTTGTAACGCTTAGAGCGTATGCTACGTCTGGTCTAGTACATAACATACCATACATTATGCTTCCTATCGCGGATGCATATGGTACTCGAGACATATTGCTTCTCTCTTCAGGCGTCTTTGGGGCCATAGACTTAGAGAGTGCAATCCCATGTCTCATTGGAAGCAATCCTCTCTTGGATTCTTCCATATTAAATATTTTCAAGATTTTATCTATGTACTGGGATTGGGAGAGACCCAACAGTCATTTTGATCTATCTCGGTAGATCCTTATACCTAGTACAAAGGACGCTTCTCTCATATCCTTCATTGAGAATTGTGTAGATAACCATGCTTTAGTTTCAGACAATGCTTTCACATTGTTTCCAATGAGAAGAATGTTGTCAACGTAAAGCTCCAAAAATTCAACTGTACTCCCACTGATCTTCTTGTACACGCAAGGTTCGAACATGTTTTTGATGAATCCAAAAGTTTGGATTGTCTCATCGAAACGAATGTTCCAACTTCGGGAAGCATGCTTCAGTCCATAAATGGACCTCTGGAGTTTGCACACCTTGTGTTCATCTCCTTTGGATGCATATCCTTTTGGTTGCTCCATGTAGATCTCCTTATCAATGTCCCCATTGAGAAAGACAGTCTTTACATCCATCTGCCATATCTCGTAGTTATACCACGCAGCTATGGCTAGCAAGATCCGAATGGATTTGGGCATTGCGACGGGCGAGAAGGTTTGCAACCCACGGGAGCCACTCCCACTGGTGGATCTACCAAGGCCCAGACCTTGTTTGAGTGCATGGAGTCCAGTTCGGATTCCATGGCTTCGCGCCACTTTCCCGAGTCTATGTCTAGCATAGCCTCTTCGTAAGTCCTTGGGTCGGTTAGAGACTGTCCAGTCTCATGCAGCAGACCGTAGTACCTCTCGGGTTCTCTACGTTGTCTTTCTGACCTACGAAGTATTGGTGTACTTTCTGGTGCACTTTCATGCTCATGTTCTCCCACTGCCTGTGGCGACGGGTCAACTTGATCGACCTCTTCGATCTTTTCAGCTTCAGTGACCTCATCTAGTTCTACGTTATTTTCTTTCTTGTCCACCAAGAAATCCATCTCCAAGAAGTGAGCGTTCCTTGAGACAAACGTAGTTTGTCTTGTAGGATCGTAGAACTCGTATCCTATTGAATTTTCCGGATACCCCACGAATTTGCACAAAGTGGATTTAGTTTCCAATTTATCTCCCACTAGCTTTTTAACGTAAGCGGGAGATCCCCATATGCGCATGAATGCGTATGAGGGTGCCTTGCCAAACCATAATTCGTATGGTGTCTTTTCTACGGATTTAGAAGGTACCATGTTTAGTATCTTCGTTGTCGTGAGGAGGGCATGTCCCCAAAATGAAAGAGCAAGGTCAGTGGCACTCATCATGGATCGAACCATGTCCATCAAGATTCGATTCCTTCTCTCTGCTACTCCACTTAATTGGGGTGTTGCATGAGGAGTCCACTGCGATAATATTCCATGCTCTACAAGATAATTCAGAAATTCGTTACTAAGAAATTCTCCACCTCGGTCAGAACGAAGAGCCTTTATCGTATGACCGAGTTGATTCTCTACTTCCATCTTGAATTCTTTGAATCGCTCAAAGGCTTCAGACTTGTGTTTCAACAAGAACACATATCCATAACGACTAAAGTCGTCAGTGAAAGTGATGAAGTAGTCATAGCCACCTCGGGCGCTTTTTCTTAGTGGTCCACATACGTCAGTATGTATCAAGTCCAACGTTTGCTTGGCTCGCTCAGGGTTTCCCTTAAATGGCAACTTAGCCATTTTACCCTTCAGACATGGTTCACATGTTGGCATTTCATCAATGCGATTGATTTCAATCGCGCCAGATGATGCTAACTTTTGAATCCTTGACTTAGAAATATGTCCAAGTCGAGCGTGCCACAATTGGGCAGATATTTCATTATCTTGTTTCCTTTTGTTTTGTTGTACGTGCATAACTAACTTAGGTGATTTTATGATGTAAAGTCAATAATTCAATGTACCATATGAAAAACGAAAACAAGAGCTTTTATTAAAATCAACATTATTCAATAACATGAATAAAAGTTTTTCATTAAAACCAGGTACATAAATGAAAGTTTCCTAGTGACTTTATTAAACCACCTAAATCTACTTTTGCCTATGGCCTCGGTAGCAGCTCCAGCTCCATTGCCTTTTTCAAGGATCCAATCCTCAGGCTCCAGTTTCCTTGATGCTCCCATCACCTACAAGGATGAGAACTTCAGTCAGTGTCTAACACCAAAAATGCACAGTTAATTGTAAAATTAACTTCAACAAGGAATATACCTGCTCGAACTCTCCATAGGTTCGAGCTTAATCCTTTCCCTTGATCTTGTGCAGTAAGGAGCTCTGGTTTCCATTTGCTTTGGCTTTGAACGCCGCCCAGTCTTTTCGTCAACCCTCGCTTTCTTTCCAAAAGAAGCTTCGTGTTCCTCGAGCATTTGTCGCTGGACATGTACAGCGATCTCTCGCCTCTGGAGATTCAAGTCCGCGATAAATCGGTCATATGATCTAGGAAGAGATTATAGAATAAGATCTACTCGGAAATCATTGTCCATCACGACACCCATATCATCGAGTTCAGAAAGAAGTCGAATCATCTTGTGTACGTGGATTCCGACAGGAGTTTCCCTTCTCTTTCTTGCTTGCAAGAGTTCCCTCGTGATCGCGAATCTGCGACGACCATCTCTAATTCCATAAAGGAATTTGAGATTCGAGAGAATCTCTTTCGCGGATGCCATATGCTCATGTTGCAAACGCATATCAAGTGACATATATTCCAACATGTATTCACGAGCTAAGCCATCATCCAGTTTCCATTTGGTGATGCTTTTACGGAGCTCATCAGGAACGTCATGTGAAATAGTAATGGGTGGTGGCACAGACAAAACATAGGATATGTTTTCAGCTTCAAATAATCCATTCAAATGATGCGTCCAGAAATGCAAGTTGGGTCCAGTTAAAATATTACGTTCAAGTGATGAGATGGACAAATCTCTAAGTGCTCTAAGCTCTTTTGACATCATATCTATAAAAATGACGAGAGAAGAAATAAATACGTGAAAGATTAATTTAGAAATGCACAATTTACAAACATGGTTTTTATTTGTAAATTACTCCCACTATTTTAATCAAAATCTTATGCCTCCACATAAGTTTCGGGAATTTAAAATATTCTAGCGGGCTTAAGGCCCAAATGCAATCTCCTAGTACCCACGACTCGTTGGCCATACTATTTGATTCACTTGGTGGTCGATTACGTCGACGGTTAACCATCGCAGCTAACCCTTAAGTTCATTTAGCCTCGTTTTTCGATATGGACCCACGACTCGTGAGACATCCATACTTACTAGCGTTAAATCATGTCCAATACTCGTGGAGAGAAATAGTTCAATCCCAGACACCCCACGACTCGTGAGACAGCGCCTAAAACCTTGCTATCCCCTCCCTTGGCACTAAACTCGTGCATCGAGGCAATATACATATCATCTTCCTATAGCTCGACCCACGACTCGTGAGACATCGAGATATATTCGTACAATATGCCTAAGACCTAGTAATTGGATAGGCTCGGACCATAGAGACTATTCATATGCGCCCTTAAGTTCGATTTAATATTCTAATTGAATTTTAAGTTCAATTGGAAGTTTTAAGTTTTCTTGTGCGATGTCTCATCAGATTATGCTTTATCTTGTTTACGTGATCTATTCTAAGCATGCATAACATACTTCAAAGAATAATAGTAAACATTCATCACCTAGCAGGATATGATTGATCGATTGCCCATCCTATGCGATTCATCACGAGCCATGTGATGAATCAATTGGTCAGTCTAGGGTGAAATTAAATGTCCTAAGTATTACAATTTTCAAACCCATACATCATGGGCCTTCTTGTAATATCCAGCTTGATTGGGCCTCCATGTAATGAATTGGGCCTCCATGTCCTCCAAGGTAATGGGCCTCCATGCGGATCTCCAAGTCTTCATGAGGTCTTCTCGGCTCCAAGCCTAATCTAAGCCTAGCTTACAAATTAAAAATGGTCATATTCTATTACATTTGTTTAAGCAAGCAAGGGCACCAATCAGGCCCATTTAATTACAACCCAAAAATAAATAAACCAAAAACTACACAGGGCTTAAGGGCAAAATCGATTAATCCACACATTCACTCAAGAACATGCATAAATTCACATAAGGGCAAAAATGTAAATTTATCGGCTCCTTTAATTTTAATTCTCAAAAATTATCTAAGTTAATTAATTTTGAATTAACAATTAACCTCTAAGATTAATTAGCTCTTACTTGAGCTCTAAGTAATCTACAAAACTTATCTTGATTAAATTGGTTAATTAAGGTAATCTAAATCTCTAAGATTCTTACCTGATCCAAAACTCTAAGTTTCCCAAAAATTTCCAAATCTCCAAGATTTTCAAGATAATCCGATTTTGTCTAGATTAGTTTAATTAAGGTAGTGTTCACATCTAACAAGATAATTACCTCATCCAAAAACTCTAAGTTTCCTAATCTTCCAAAATTCTCCAAGATTTTCAGGATTTCCAAAATAGGCAGAATTAGAGTCCAACCAAAAATCAACCAATCGAGGCAAATCGGAGACTGCCACGTAGACAACACACGCGCGGACACGAAGTCCGCGCGTGGCTGTTCGCGGCAGCCGCTGCTGCGCGTGACAGCGTGCGGCAGCGCGCGGCTGCGCATGACAGCACACGGCTGGCAGCCCGTAGGCTGCTGCCGTGCACTGCTCGCGCGGCCAGCGTGCTGTTCGCACGCTGTCGTGGGCAGCAGCACGCGGTGGCCGCCCAGCCGCGGTGCGTTGCCGCGCACCGCCGCGTGCCACCACGGTTGGATCTAATAAATTTTTTTTTTGTGTTTCTTCGATTACTTATGATTTAATTAAACAAACCCAGTCAATTAAATCCCAATCCAAAATAACATCAACATGATAAAATTTTCGAATCTAAAATTATCTATTCACTCCAAGTTAAATAACAAACGTCCTAAAACATGCAAAGTTAAAGAACTAGCCATACATAAATCAAACATATGATTTAAAAACACAGAATTTGCAAATTCATATATATACAAAGCCTAGAGTTGGCTCTGATACCACTGTTCGGATTCGGTAAGATAAACAGCCCTAGGCACAGCGGAATATAAAAATTTTAGGACCTCTTACGGAATCTTGCCAGGATATTCTCTAGTTGTATATATATGAATATAAATAAAACGATAGTATAAGTTTGCACGTTATACCTATCTCCTTGCAAATCCAAGTTGGCAGTCAGCAAAAACGAACTCTGATTTCTACTCCAGCAAAATCGATCCAAGCCTTTGAGTAGCGCCCCACGTGTTGCGCCTCTACGAGTTGATACACCACAATATCATGAAAATAATATATCTTGATCGACTAGAGCACAAGATATATTAAGATCTAGGAATTAGGAACGATTTAGGAACAAAATCGAAAACGAAAAATTCTTCCAAAGGAAGAACAGGGTTCGGTCGACTAATGCTTGGGAGAGGGAGAGAAGATTTTGCTCTTGCTCAATTTTTGCTTATGGAGTTGTGTGAAAAATAACTACAAGATAGCTACTTATAGTTATCTCCCTAACCTAGTCCTATTAGGACTAGGGTTCTTCTCTCCTACATGGGCCATGACCCTCTTTAATTAGAAGACCAAGTCTTCTAATTAATTCATGGCCCAGTTAATTAATTTTGACCAGGCTTTATTTAATCTCCCAATTAAATAGCCCAATTAATTAACTTAATCTCCCATTTAATTAAATCAGACTCCAAGTCTATTTAATTAAAATCCTTTCTGATTAATTAAATCCAACTTAATTAATTAATCCACAAACTAAATTCCAATTTAATTTATGATCCTGATCCAATTCCAATTGGATTCCATTTTGTTCCAATTGGGTCGACCCAGTCGACCCACCCATTATAATCGACCCAGTCGATTATTCACCCAGTCGACTCGTTCGTTCTTATTTCCTCGCTTTCGCTTCATGTGTATTGTGTATGCCCCCGTAGGTTCACCACATAATTGGCCGTGGGTTATAATTAAATATTATTTAATTATTCGAGTAAGACTTACTCTAAATCAATCGAACACTCTGTCGATTGACCATTCCAAAATTAGCACCCCTGCCAATTTGGGAATTCTCCCACACTCCACGGTCGATGTCCAACCACAAGCCCATGGAGCCCAATCACTGGTGAATTAATTCAGTGAACCTTTTATCATTTATAATTTCCATATACGACATAATCTCTCCATCGATCAATCTCCCAGTCGAGACTTAAGGGTATGGTCTTTCATCGGATTCCCTTTTCTTTTGTCTTGACCTTATGTACTCTGGTCTCGAAATAAATTCTCTTTGTCTTAATCTTTATGAGCTACTTACATAAAATCGTCAGATACCTTGGCCAAGGATTTTACCAGAATTAATTTCTCACAGAAATCCATAGGAGAATTTCCCAACCTATCAAGTCGGGTCAATGGATCATTTGTTGATGATATGAATCTGCATACGAGTTCCTCTATACCCAATATGAGTCCACAGAGACTTCCTGGCGATCCCCAGTCATTCGGAACTCATATCAAAGCATAGACGTTCTCGCACCAGATAAACCCTATCACCTCAAGTAGTTAGGGATCGTTCCTCGTATACTATTATAAATTTGGAATAACTTCAATCCCGATATGCGACTACCGCTTCCATGGTGAGTTATTTCCTAATTGGGGTATTCAGTGCGCTTGCCATCCCAGCAAACCACCTACTTATGTGTATCGACCATCCCAGTCACGCTCGTGGACCCCAGCGTTCTCCAGTTCGTCGGAGTATACACAACAGTGAGAGTCTAACCGAATCCAAGGATGTCCTATCCCGATTGGATTCTACGACTCTTGAATATGTTCTAGATCACGACCTTGGAGATCAGTCCACGGGTTGTCCCATAGCCCTGTGATCTAAGGACTTCTATCCTTATGCGTAGATAATTATTACATAAGATAAAGTTGACCATTTAATAAAGTGCATTTATTAATCGAAATTGAATAGTTCCGCATTTATTACAATAAATACTAGCCATACAGTTGGCTTGCAGGACACTATTTCTATCACTACAACGGCCTCAAGTCGGAGGCCATCGCAGGCCTCGAAAATTACACTCCAGGTCGGCGACGGCCTGGGATATTATCCCCAGGTCGTCGCCGGCCTGGATCCGGTGATCCCAGGCCGTCGGGACGGCCTGGGAAAGTGGTGGCGGCGGGGTTGGGGGGTGGGGGTGGGGTGGGTGATTTTAGGGTTTTAAAAGAAGAAAATTATATTTATATTTTTTTATTATAAAAATTAAAATATTATTGAATATATAATTTTTCTTCAAAAATTGTTATGTTATATTTATGAATAATTAAAAAAATAATTTCCCAACAGATAAGTTCTTTAATTATTTTATATCAATAAAACTTGAGTTGATATATGTGTAATATTTTTTCTAGAACATTATTGGCTAATACAAAATTTTATAAACACGTGTAATATTTTTTCTAAAACATTATTGACCATTATATAATTTTACATTTATAGACATAAAAATTAAACTTGAGTATTTCCAATATTTTTCTATCATGTAAAATATAAGAACACTAAAAATAATAATAAAAATAAATTTGAATGTTTATATTTATTTGAATTTATATACACAAATAAGAAGGACAATGTGGAAATCTATACATTAAAAATAAATTTGAATGTTTATATATATTTGAATAAAAATAATTTTTTGTAAGAGTTAGTAGTGTATTTCTCTTTGCATATATTTTACAATAAGTAAGAAAATACTTTAGAAATATTTAAAATGTTATTTTAAATATAAATATACATTAATAAAGTCATTACATATTTTATATAAATTTAACAACATTTTAATCAACAAATGTAATTTGACATTGCTATTAGATCCATTATCATGAAACAATGTAACATTTGCTGAGAGGGGTAATATAGTCCATACATATTTGCTACAGTAAGTCGGGGGCAAAATTGGCAATCGATCTAAAAATTTATGATGCCGTAAGTAAAATTTAACGGAACCCTAACGATTGTAATGTTTTTCAAACCTCGAGGGAGGTCCGAGTAATTAGTATTCTTAGAGGCGAATGAAGCGAGTTTCACCAAACTGGAAGGTTATTGTAATTAACCCTGAATAAAAAGAAATACGCCGAACTTTAAAAAAAATCACAATAACAAGACCTTAACCTAGGGCTTCAGATCTCATTCATTCCACCAAATTCCATCGTCACACAAGAGTAAAAAATGGCGTTGAGGAGCTTCTACAACGAGATAAAGGGGCTGAAGGTGAAGGAATTGCCGGCGCATCTGAAGCCGATATTCACGATCGGTTACGTTAAGAACAGCTTCAAGCGTGGTCTCGACAAATACCATGCCAAGTACATCGAGACCAGCTCCGTCGATCCACTCTATCACATCTGCTTCGGTGGTATGGCTTTTTCCTACCTCGTCGCCCTTCCCGAGGAGCGCCGACACCTCGAACACCTGCAGCACGCCAAGGAACACGGTGGAGCTCATTGATCTGACGTCGTCGTTTCAGGTTCATCATTTCCCTTTTCCTTTTTATTATTTCGTACCGTAATGGTTTTACTAGATCATTTTCGAATTGATTGGGATGTGAATTGTTGCTGTTAATGGATCCGTTGGGATACTTCATAAGTTTTTCTTGCTAGCAGTTGGGTAAATTGGCTTATGTTCCTTTTTTTTAATCTGAATTTTGAATGAGAAGGGAATATTTGTGTGTCAATCTGTTGGTTGTTGACTTTTCAGCATTTTCTCTAGGACATATGTTTACATTAATGTTGAGAGATAAATTATGCCTTGTTATTCTGGTTTCTCGCTGTTGTAGTTGTTTTGCGTGTTTGTAGAAGTATGCATTAGATAATTTGGTTTCTTCAGGATACCAATTGCAGTAGTCAATCAGGTTAAATTATGTTGCTTCGCATTGCTGCTATTGTGAATTTGGCCAGTTTTTAGGGTTGTTTGGTGTGGTATGATCGTCTGTATTTCTTCATTATGGTGTGATTTCTTAAGCATTTTTTATTCTATAGGGAGTTTTTATAAATATTTGCTTGTAATCCTCTCTATTGTATTGGAGCGGGATACTGGTTTTGTAGAACTCCTCGCTTATACTGCAGGAATTTGATTTCGGTATGTTTTATTTTTCTTCCACTGCACAACAATGCAGGCACTCCCCTCCGCTTCGATCTTCCAGTTTCATATATGACCTGCCTGATAAGAAGGTCTAAGAGATCCATCACATTGATAATAGATCAAAGTGTTGGAGTAGTAATAGAAACAAAGTTCTTGGATGACCCGTGACTTTATATTCTTGTGCATTTGGCGTGCAATGATTATTTTAGCTTTTACATATGACATTGATACACCAAGTCTAGTATTGAAACAGTTTAGTAGAAGTAAGAGGACTTATTCTATCCAACCAGAATTCTATTTCGCAAGAAGAGGTTCAAAGCATGTAAATCATGAACCTATGTGGCATGTAAAATCTAGATTTCTCTACTTTCACCTGTGTAATTCACAAATGAGTCAACCAACAGTGGCAGTAAATGGTTGACATTGTCAAGTAAACAGGAAAAGTAGACTAATTCAAGGTTTTTTTTTTTATGTTGAACTTAATAGAAATTATTTTTTTTGTTACAGTTTTCCTGCTTCAACAATGTGATAAGTTTTGAAATGTGTATAAGGAATGAACCTAAAAAGCCAACATTTTATTTTTTTTACTTTAAAGTATACTATCAATTCATAAAAATGAAGAGCAGAGAAATAAGGATGTTGTTTACTTAAAAATGTGCAAAGATTACATGCAACCCTGATCTAGTGAACTATCAACTACTGAACTATAGAAATAGGATCGCATGTCACATTTATTATTAATATTCTAGAGTAGTTCAGCTGGATTCTAATAATGGGAAGTGCAGATACATTTACCTCATAATGGCATTAGAATATCAACCACGAGTGATTCTGTACTCCACAGTTAATTTGTTTTCATATTTGCTTTAGACCAGACTTGAACTAGGTATTCCACATAGTAGCTTATCCCAAATCACACATTTCTACCAACAGGTGATTGGTCTAGTGGGAGTGACTACTCACTACAAAGTAGCGAACCCATGTTCAAATCCCTGCTGGGAGGGGTTCCTACTTAATGTGCCCGACGCGCCTCGAAAGGGAATAAACTCTTGGGAAACCAAAAAAAAAATCACATTTCTCAGTAAATAGAAAAGCAAGGTAAAAAGTGCAACATAATCTCCATATCATAGTTGATGTGGATCACTGGTTGGGAATTTACATTGTCACAATGGTCAATTCTAGATAAGAGGCAGCCTATATAGTTTAGTTGCAAGTAAGGGATAACCATGGAACTGCTTAGAGCTATGCTGCAATGTGTGTCATTGTTTCTGCAGTTTGTTTTAGGTCATGCTTGTGTTTTAGAGTGCACCCATTTTACTGACGAATTTACTTCTTTGACTGCAGCTTCAACAGAATGCATGGGCGACAGAAATATGCAAACCTTGAGTTTTTGTTTCTATTTTACATGTACCCTATTGGATGCTTAAACACAATGCCGGGCTAGCAATTGATGCAAATAAATGTTGGCACGAGCAAACTAATGCAACTAAACTTGTGGAATTTTTACAATTATTTGTTGTTTGTGGATTGCTACTAAACTTGGATTTGTTTTTACCAGTTTAAAGCATTTTTCCATATAGGGTAGTTTTTGTCATGATTACATCTCAAGTTCATTACATTTACCTTGTGATGAGACAATACTCCAAGCAGATGATCAATCACATAGCAAGTGAAATACACTTGTGCATTTGGATTGGTGTCCAAACTAGGTTAGTACAATTTCTTTCTCCAATACAAACGTTCACATAGCAACTGCATTACACTTGTTCTATAGTTGGATTGGTGGCCAAATCAAGTTAACACAATAATCGACGTCATGATTTTACTTTTAAAGTTAATTCCAACTGGAACTTTGTCTCCGGTTATATGAAGAAGACAAACTCGGATCCTGGTGTTGCTTGGATATGGAATCTATTATCCCAATAGATTTTGAACAGATATGGTTGGGTTTAAAAAAAAATTGGATCAACAAAGCTATACTTTTAAAGTTCTTGCCAATAAAATATTTTCTCTAACAAGTACGCTAATGTTACATAATTATGCAACATAGCATACGTATTGATAGTTGACACTTTCTTTGCCATCAAAATGGCAGAAGTCAGAAGATACCAAATTTACATACATTTAGCCATTTTCTTTCAAGTGATTTTTGTAGATCTTGTTAGAAGGTTGTGAGGGCTGATATTAAACTATTAAAGTATTCAAACTAATTCAAAAGTATGCACAAAAATTAAATTATAAATGAAATTATCAATTCGTCGTTTGTTAAAATAGCGATAAAATGTTACTAGTTATAATATTTTTAAAGCCTAAACTCGAATATTTAACTAATTGGATCGATTTACGTCCATATTTATATTGTATATATCGGTTGTGGATGTTCTTATTGGATCAAATCCACCGAAAAAGGTTCATGTTAGATCCATGATTAAATTTTTTATCTTTTTCATCGAAACATCGAAAAGTTTCTGTTTTTTAATCAGGCGAAACGAAAATAAGATGTAATTTCGAAACTATTTATTTGTCCTAAACTCTGTTGTTTTCCTAAATTTGGCAATTTTTTTTACAAATTTTTCTTAGTGTTTTCGTAACAATTTCGATACTATCGAAAAGTTTCTAATATTTGACTGATCAAAACATAAATTTGAACCAAAATTTGATCCATGGTTAGATCAATCCCGCGGCTCTAATTCCAAGAATGCATCTTCAAAAATATGAGTAGTTGTAAAATAATTCAGGATCTGTGGTACAACTTTCAATTGGGCTTTTCTGGTTTTGTACAATTGGGCCAAGATTGAATCCATTTCATAATCTAATGGGTTGGCTCATTCATGGGACCTTTGAAAAAGAAAAAGATCGTGTGAGGTCAAAAGACAAACTACGTATTATTATTAGTACAATTTTATTTATTGACAAGTTGTCGGGCATGTGTGCACGTTTTGTGAATTGTCATTACACATCTTTTTAATATATTATATATCAGTATTGTTTCTTAACAAAACAATCGAATATATTATTACATTAGTTTTTGGGATACACAAATTTTGGACCTTGCACAGTCACCTTGGCATCTTGTGAGTTGTGAAATTAACCTCATGGCTGAAAATTTGAAAGGGAACTTTTGAATTTTAAATTTTGAAATTTAAAAAAATTGGGCTCTTGTCACAATATTTCTATCAGTTACCTCATACCTAACAATTGAACATTGGAGTATACATAAAGAATTTAAAATTCTGTTTTGAAAAATATATATTAGACGAATTGGGTCTACATGTTCACAACCCCAAATCATATATCTGGTGTGGGGTTAGTTATGCTCACCTTTTTTTCCTTTGAGTTATACAACTTGAAATGTTAAATAAGGTCAAAGTCAAGGTGTGGATAACTTAATGATTTAAGGGACACAGTGCAAAAATTGGATTTTTTAGGGTACAAATTGTGAAATTGTTATATTTGGAGGTTGCAAAAATAAATAATGGCTAATTTCTAATTATGTCAGGATGTAATGTAACTTGCTTATGTAAAACTATGATGTAATAAGAGCTGACTTGCAAATCTAAAACTTCATAAGTATACAACTTTGGAACATCAATCCTTGCTAAATCCATCAACCCTTGCTAAATCTGTTATTAATTTGTCACTAACATTAAACATTTTTTGCGTTTGAATAAATACAAGCCGTTATTAGATAGCTAAAAAACATAAACTGACCATGTTATAAATCTAATTTCCTTTCCTAATATGTCTCATTATGGATTAAACTATTGAACTTGTTTAATATATATATTTTACAATATTGATTCTATTAAAGTTTTTTTGTTTTTTTTTTTTTTGAATTGACAGTGTTGATATATTAGGAATCCAAAATTATTGTAGTTGCAATATTATTTTTAAACATAATTAAAAGATATTGTATTGTAAGAAAATAGTCAACTTAAATGTGAATTGAGTACTATTGGTGAATTAGTTTATTTTGTGGGTGGGTTGTCTTCTTCTTTTGCTCTCTAGCGCTACCTCTTGATTGAAATACTTGTGTTTGTATACTGGTAAATTGCATTATAACATCATTTATTTAACAAAACCTGCAAAAAAGTCTCATCAATATTTTATGTTAGAGACTAATATCGTTAGTTCTTTTAAGTCTCTAACCATAATTATGATATTTTATCAACATTTTACGTGTCTAATATATTTAAGTTTTGACTGACAAGTAGATTTGATTGGTTAACTGACTTGTACCTTTTATGAAGAAATGAAAAAGTGATTGTTATTTTAATAAACGGAAATTAAACATTTTAATAATTCAAAGAAAAACTACTTAGCATATTATAAGTGCAAAACCAGTTAAAAAAACAAGACTTGTAATTTTTAGTAAGATAAATATACAAAATTAGAAAGCAAATAAACAAAAACAATTAACTAGTACGTAAAAAAACTAGACAAAATAAAAATATAAAATTATCGTTTTTTTAATTAAAAATATTATAAAGAATGTAAGTTTTTTATATAAATTATATATATTAATAAATATTAATTAAGTATGTGATCAACGAGTGATTGGTCTATTGAAAGTGACTAGTCCCTACTAAGTTGCAAACTCAAGTTCGAATTTCAGCTAGACATGGTTCACAAATAATATGCCCGATATGCGTCGAAAGCGATTAAGTCTAAATGCCGTGGGAATTGAAAAAAAAAAATCATTAAGTTATGAAATAAAATGAGTATATTTTGTCTATATCATGTAAAAGACAATATACATAAACAAAATCTCACTTGAGGGTAATGTGGGACATTTTTTTAAGAAGACTAGAAGAATGGAAGGAAAGGGGTCTGCTCAAGAAAATATCAATTAGAGGATATAAGTTTTGTGAAGTTTTGAAGAATTTTATGTAAATACCCCTTTTATAACTTCTTTCTTCATAGAAAAAGGTATTTGTCAATGAAACACATTTTCTTTGAGGTATATATTAAGTAATATATCCCATATTAGTCCAAGAAATAATTAGCTTTTAAAGCAAATGAATTCAAGACAAAAGTCATATCTCCAATGTGGATACTACAAAAACTTTTAAGGCATATAAATTAAAGCTAAATTCCATTCCATTATATCCTCCATTGCATTTTTTATCATTAGATCTTATTGTTAAATACTAGCTAACAACAATCAATTTTATTAAATGTTTAAGCATATATACAACTTTTAATATCAGTTCATAGTGGCAATTATAGTGTTTTGCTATTTTAAAATTTGAGCAAAGTTTATATATTTTGGGCATGGATATTACTCAGCTCGAATGGCCTCTAATTCTTTAGCTATGTTAATTTTTGGTAAAATTGCAGAAAACCTCACAAACTAATTAGTGATTTTGGATTTTCGTCCCAAATTATATTATCTCGCCGAATTTTGTACCTTAATTTAATATTCTTTTCAAATATCGTCCCAAACTAATTATTAATTTTGATTTTTCGTCGCAAACTATATCAACTCGCCGAATTTCGTCCCGTAATTTACTATTTTGTATGAATTTCGTCCCACGCTTCAATCTTGTAATTAGTTTGGGACGAATTCTGCAATATTATATAATTATTCATGTTAAAATTTACCACGTCATGACACTTAAGCAGCCATGTGGTAATTTTACAGACAAATGCATAATTTTCTTCTCATAATTAACGGCGGGACGATATTAAAAAAAAAATTAAATCACGGAACAAAATTCGCCAAATTAATACTCCTATAATTTAGGACGAAAATTCAAAATCAGTTATTATTTTGGGACAAATTTTACAATATATATAAATCAAACTAATACAATATACATGCGAACACTGAGGCTCTCACACGAGCACACACATTTCCAATAACAACTTTTGTGAGGCCACATTAAGAATTTACGTGAGAGTTGCATGTAAATCAAAAATATATACTGACTTTAAATCAGAATATAATTATGCATGAATAATTGACGGAAAATTCGTGTCTATCCCGAGGGATTTAATCTATCGGGGTGCTGGATAAATGTCACATGGGCATGAAAAGACAATTCTTAATTGACAATAAATCCATCGAGGTGCTGGATGAATGTCACATGGGCATGAATATACAATTCCTAATTGATTGTCAATATGTGCGAGGAACTCTGCACACACTACAATCGACTAATGACGTATGCAAAGCACACGTGAAAACATAGCATATATATAACGTTAAGTTTGAATTGATTTACTTCATGAAAGTTGAAAATCTAGCATGCTTTTGAAGATAGAGTCTCGTGTAAGTGGTGAGTTACGTTGAGTCTTTTACTAGCTCAACTAACACACGCCATCAAGCATGCATGAACACGCGCAGAAACACACATATATATCTTTTTTCCACTAACAATCTTTACGACGTTGCATGAAAAATAATATAACTAAATACAAAATAGTAACTTCCGACGTGAATGAAATATGTGAAATTTAATTCTAATGCTTTATCATTCACTAATGTTGTAGTGAAATTCTTTATTATGTATTCATATATTATAAATTATATAAAAGATCACACATAAGATTAGAGAACTATACAACTCATTATACTTTATTTCAGGGAAACATCAACTGAATATCTACTTAATTCTTTATTTAAATCATTATTAAAATTATAACATATCACACATAATAATATTAGAAAATAAGTTTTTATCTCAGATAAAGATGGTAGGAATAAAAAAAAGCCATAAAAATACAAATCCTTCTTACAACTAGTAAAAAGCCATATGAGAACACTAGCTTGCAAATACAAAGAATACTATACTACCTTAATTTGCGAGTAACAAAAAACTTACCATCGTGAAAAGAAATTACATTATTCACCATGTCCGAATCTATAAATATACCAAAAACCAAGGGCCTAAAGAACAAAAGACAACAACAAAAAAAATATTAATATTAAAAAACCACAGTGAATGAGTGAAGAGAAACACCAGAACAGAGTGTGCTGAGAAGGTGGAAGGTGTGTTTTTCGCTTTTACAATTCTCTCTCTCTTCAAATAAATTATTACTCCTAAGTACAGTTTTTATAAAAAGGAAAAGGAAAAAGAAAATGGTTGCTGTCACTATAACTAATTTCATCAATCATACGAGCAAAAATCAGTATTTCATTGCTTTAATCTGTGTTTGGAGGCGAAACCAAACAACCCACCAGTTGTTGCGGTTTTTCTAAGTCTAAAAAACTCAATTCTTCTTCAACTGTTTAAGCGGTAGAATTTTTTTGGCACCAATAACCCCCTTTTTGTTTCATACAGATACATACATTTCTACATATCTTTACGCAACCTCATGTCCCCCAATCTGCTCCAGATTTCACCTTCAGGTACTGTTACTTTTTACATTTGAAGCCCAAGAAAGAAAAAAGAGATTTGGGTTTTTCTTATTTTTTTTGTTCACTTACTGCTGTAATCTAACAATGTGTTTGGTGAAGGCAGGATTTGAGTATTTGATAGGATTTGGATTTGAAATTCTATTTGGAAATGGGATTTTAATTTGACGGGACTTGACTGAAAGGATCTTAGTTTTACTGATTCCAAATAGAAGCAGATTTTAGTCCAAATTCAATCCCTTTTCTTTTCAAATTCAAATCCGACCTAAATGGCTTTTTACAATGCTTTCTGTTGTTCAGTTATTCAAAACGGTGATGTTTGGTCCATAGTATGTGTTTTCCCGTGGGACTAGTCCGGGCATTTTTTCTTTTTTCTTTTTTGGTGCTGATATAAAAAAGAATTCATGATGTTTCTTTTTTCGATTCACCTGTCTTAGATTTCTTACAAGGATGTGGAATTTGTGAGGGATTGTATTCTATGTTGCTCTATGCTATTCTGTATATTGTGTATGTGTAGAGAAATTCTTGATATGCTTCGATACCTTGTTTCCAACTACTTGCTCGAGGTTTACTGGATCACTCAGGATAACTGAAATTGAAGGTTTATTGAATAAATATCATTTTTTTTCTCTACCTCATGAAAGTTAGCTGTTGAGATTTGCTGGTTGTATTCATTGATTCAGTTTCAGTTTTTGGAAGATTGTGCTTTAATGGATTTATATGGTAGCTGATTATGACATAGCTATGGTTATGTCTTATTCTATTTCTCTTTCGGTCACTCTCTCTGAGTGAGTTTCTATTGAAGATGTCATGTTCTTAAACGCTAAACCCATTCATCTTTGTATCTTCGTCATTTGATCTTATAGATACAACGTGCAATTTTAAGCTACCCATTTATTAGCCTCGACATATATTTTTAATCATAAAGATACATGCATCAGACTATATAGATGCAGGCTCTCTCTCTCCTCTCTCTCTCTCTCTCTGTAGAATTTCACATGCAATTCTCTGTAGTCTGGACCTTCAATTTTTCATGTAACTGATGTTAGTAAATTGTGTTTTCAATTGCATTTTGTGAGGACAGAAATTAATTTCATGTATCCTTTTGCATATGTGGGTGTAATTTCTTGGCTGTCATGCAAAATATATGTATTTCCAGAAAATCTCGAACATTTTGAAATGTGAAACTAGAGCATGTTACATGGTGATTTCCATTAAGATTTGGAAAAAATATTCAAGTCACCAAGATTGTCAACTAAGTTATGTTTTTCGTTATTCAGTAATCCAATTCGAATAGAATAAGTGGAATACCATGTTATATCTTGGTGCAAACCATACACTCTATAAAGTTTCTACATCTTATTTGACACCCTCCCCTTTCTCCAAGTTTTTATAAATTGTGGCACCTAAATAAAGAAAAGAAGGCAAGAATTTTATCATGTAGGATTAGTTCTTAAGTTACAAAATGGGATTACTTTCCCCGATTGCATTTGTTAAGGATTTGTTAATCCTGTCAACGTTCGGTTTTTTCCATCCTTATACAAGTATTAAAACCTCAGCGTAGCATTCATAAATGCAGCTAATTCTGGCCACATAATAAACCATAAATGATTTGTTCTTCATTTACACATTCAGTGATGATTCTCGTAGACATCAATTACTATAAGTGATTTTTATCCTTGATCTCTTTGTTATAAGACATTTTCTTGATAAAGTGCATTTATTTTGATCTCAGAGGCCTAAATTGGACGCTAGCATAACCGCAGTTTCATCTACTCTTTCATATTGCTCTCAATCCTTAAAAAAAATCCGATGGGGTCTCGATTCCAGTCTCATCAGCTAAGCAATGGCCTCTACGTATCTGGCCGTCCAGAGCAGCCGAAAGAAAAAACACCAACCATGAGTGCAGTCGCCATGCCTTATACCGGTGGGGACATCAAAAAGTCCGGTGAGCTTGGGAAAATGTTTGATATCCCCATGGACGGGTCAAAATCTCGGAAATCTGGACCCATAACCAATGCTCCAATACGAACTGGGTCTTTTGGAGGATCCCTTTCACATTCTGGACCCATCAACCCTAATGCTGCAGCCAGGTCCAGCTACTCTACCTCGGGTCCAGTATCATCTGGGGTGCCAAGTTCAGTCTCAATGAAAAGAACTAATTCCGGGCCACTGAATAAACACGGTGAGCCTATCAAAAAGTCCTCGGGCCCTCAATCAGGCCAAAACTCGGGGCCTCAACCCCCGGTTCTACCAGCGACAGGGCTCATTACATCTGGCCCACTAACTTCATCTGGGGCCCCAAGAAAGGTTTCTGGGCCTTTGGACTCGACTGGGTCACTGAAAAGGTACAATTCCTCAGTCAGTGACAACCAGGCTGTGACAACTCTTGGTCAAGATATTGAATTCTCGTTTAGGAAGAACCTCCCTAAGCCTATCTTGTGGGCCGTGATTTTACTTTTTGTGATGGGATTCATTGCTGGTGGTTTTATTCTTGGAGCAGTTCATAATCCTGTTCTACTTATAGTTGTTGTTGTTTTGTTTTGCTTTGTTGCTGCCCTTTTCATGTGGAATTCTTGCTGGGGGAGAAAAGCTGTTGTTGGGTACATTGCACGGTATCCGGATTCTGAACTGAGAACTGCCCAAAATGGGCAATATGTCAAGGTCTCTGGGGTATGTGACTCAATTTGTAGTATCTTTTATTTATTAAGTTGCAAATTTGCTAGTTTTGTTGTTCTGATGGTTGCATTAATAAGTAATAAATTTACTTTACATTATTACTCAATGGTGTATTGTATTGATAAGGTGGTCACCTGTGGAAATGTGCCCCTCAAATCATCCTTCCAAAGGGTCCCTAGATGTGTCTATACATCTACAAGTTTATACGAGTATCGAGGATTGGATTCCAAGGCTGCAAATCCTACTCACCGTCGTTTCACTTGGGGGCTTAGATCTTCAGAGGTAAGTGAGTTGTTAAATATATTTTCTACCAAAAAATAAATAAAATCAAGTATTTTAGATATTATGATTGATTGAAGTTGATATGTTTAAAAGGAGTTCCTTTGTCCGTAATTTATGCAGACGCATGTGGTCGACTTTTATATCTCGGATTTCCAGTCTGGCCTCAGAGCATTGGTTAAAACTGGTTGTGGTGCACGAGTGACTCCTTATGTAGATGATAGCATTGTGATCGATGTTGATCCTCAAAACAAAGACTCTTCTCCTGAATTTATTCGGTGGTTGGGACACAGGAATTTATCCAGTGATGATCGCGTAATGCGATTGAAAGAAGGGTAAATCTTTTGATCTTTCGTCGTCCTCAGATACCATGCATGCAATACAACCTGAAACGTTTGCTCATTTATTCTACTTGAAACTTGTCTAACTTTCCTACACAAGTTTTTGAATAGGGAAAATGCATTTCGCCCCTTACCTTTTAGAAGTTTTGCACTTGCCCCTGCAATTCACAACCTTTGGCCGTACGGCAATAGCACATTGAATACTAACACTCCCGTGTAAAAAAATATCGCTTTACCCCCTAACCTTTCTGTTGCATTGCACGTAACTCCCTAAACTTTCGACCTTTTTGCTGTTTATTCCCTTAACGGCTCAACATTGTCTAATGCAACAATTCTAAAAGCTGGGGAACAATTGCAAACGCAAAACAGTAAGGAGTTAATTATGAATGTGAAATAGATGAGGGGGCAAAGTACGAATTTCCCTTTTAAATACCTATGTTTCAGAAGAATAAGTTGGTAACATGGTTCCAGTCTATCCCAAAATTAACCCCCCACCACCAACCCCACCCCCCAAACAAAAAAAAAAAAATAGAAATTCACGGTCTCAAAAAGTTGATCGTGCACTTCAAACTATGACTCTCGACTACCGTAGTTGCTTCTTGATAAGCTACATACTACTTCTGACTACTTAATTTTGTTTGTTTTTGTTATGTTGTGATAGGTATATTAAGGAAGGAAGCACGGTTAGTGTGATGGGTGTGGTTCAGAGAAATGAAAACGTGCTCATGATCGTGCCTCCTCCTGAACCAATAACAACAGGATGCCAGTGGACTAAATGTATATTTCCAGCTAGCTTTGAGGGCATCGTCTTGAGGTGCGAAGATACATCAAAGGCAGATGTCATACCGGTGTAGTTATTATATATCTATCAATCTATCGCGTGTGTTATAGACTTTTTCCTGAGTCATCTTATAGAAGTTTAAATGTTCTGTTGGAACTTAGTCTTGGCAATTATGGTGGAACTTAGCAGTAATTAATGCTTTTGCCTTTTTTTTTTGTGTATAGTTCATAGGGTTTTCTTTTTCTATATGTTTATTATGGTTTCATATTTTTGGTTTATTTCTCGGATTATGAAAAAGGTTTTTGTAATGGTATGGTACTGTTGTAACTATGGAAAAATTTACTTGTTTGCGTACCACATCATCTTTAGTTTTTTGTGGGGATGGAAAGGGTGTTGCATTGCACTGTTGAGTTGGGTTGACAGTCACATACCATAAACTTGTAGCTCATACTAACGTAATAATAGTTGGATCAAGTAATTGTATTTAGTATTTTACCTTATCGAAAAAAAGAGTAATTATTACTCTCTAATTCATGGTCTATGTCGGGGCTTCTATTAGCGACCTTAAAGTCGGAGAAATTATGTAGTGCAATAATTGCACCACGTGTTGCATTACATAATCTCTTCGAACTATATTGTAACTTTTGGTATGGGTGATTTGCATTCGCGTGACACATGTTAGTGTTAAAAATGTAAAAAACCTAACTAAATTATACTATTACATTAGTAATCTGTGGTTTGATACATATTATTATTATAATTGTTTGGTCAATCTAATGTTTGGTGGCATGTCAATTAAAGGCTCGTGCAATCGGCGACTGCCTAATGCCAAGGCCTTGCTGCCATCTCTGCAACAACTGCCACCGGAAGATGAAGAAAAGAGGAGGAGAAAAAAGGACAAACAAATGTGAAGAAATATATAATATAAATAACAGAAGAGCGACAAACAAAAGAGTAGATTAAACCGTAACAATCACAAGTCATAATGTTTCCGCTTCTTATTTCACATCTTGAAAACAAAAACACATAAACTTGGTTAAGCGTTCCGCTTTAATACATATCACTTTTCATCCTAACTGATTCTAGTTTATTTTTAGTTTATTTATCTCATCACCGTCCAACTTGGGCCTAGGAAGAAAAATTAGAAAAATTATGGGACAAAATATGACGAAGTAATTTAATTTAGGACAAAAGTTACTCTCCTAAAAAAAATTAACGACCGAAAGAAATTAGGCAATCTATTATAACTTGGGACGAATACCAAAATTAAAAAAATAATTTGAGACATATTCTGCAATTAACATAATGATTTAATTGAGATCCAGTCGAATTTTACAAAATGAGTCGGAGTTCAAGTATAGTAATTTTTTCTACGTATTTATCTTTGCTCATTGATACAGCAAAAAGAAAAAAATATTTCTTACAAATACGAAAAAGGCACAGCTGTAGTACCGCCATAAGTGAACATTTACGCAAACTCAATTTGAATCTGAATGCGGAATTTGAGTGAGATGAGAGATGGGGAGAGCAACCGCAGTAAAGCATAAAACGACGACAAAATTTGCGTTTGTATTGGTAGGGCTTTTGGGAGTGTTTCTGATCGCAGATCTGCTTTGGGCTTCCTCTTCTTCATCTTCCTCTGTTTCTCATCTCACAAATTCACAAACTTTCAACACTCTCAGCAACTCTCCAATTAAGGTTATTCAATTCAATTTCAAGTATTTCTTGTTATTGTTTTATTAATATTAATGCTGCCCTGTCAAAATTGTTTGTGTTTGTTTAATTCCCGAATTTTTTTTATTGCTTGGATAAGTGAAATTGTTATAATTGAAGTTGTAGCCTACACAATGTAGATATTGGATCTAGTGTGTGGGAGTAGTATGGTTCCAAGTTTTGGTATTTTGGCATTCATTATACATTTATATATGTGAGGGGAGCTAAGATCCTCTGTACCACAATTTGTGTACCACAAGTGTGTACCACAAATGAGTAATTGACACATGTAATTATGACAATTATAATAATTGTCATAATTACATGTGTCAATTACTCATTTGTGGTACACAAATTGTGGTACAGAGGATCTATTGCCCGGTGAATGCTTTATTGTTTCGTTCTGGCACCTTTTCTATGTGAAATTTTATATTGTTGGCTGTTTTTCTTATAGGGGGCACCTAAGAAAGATAAGAAGGATGGTGTGCCCGTGAGGGTGTTATCGGCAACTTTTGCTGATTTGCCGGCTCCCCAGTTAAAATGGGAGAAGATGGCAACAGCACCGGTGCCTCGTCTTGATGGCGCCGCATTACAGATCAAGAATCTTCTTTATGTATTTGCTGGATATGGAACCATTGATTATGTGAGGATTTTACCTGCTCTCATATGCTATTGATAATGCTGCTTGAGTTGCTTCATGGTGTATATATTGCTTAAATTACTTTTCTATCTTTTTTCTTAAATATATATTCAGATATCATATTTTTGCGCAGTATATAATGATAGGTACTAAACTTTCCTGACTTATGATGTAAGTCTGGAAGTTTATAAATAGTATTAGTAAGTAAATGGAGAAAAGAAAATCATTAAATATTGTTGCGAGGAACTAGATTTCTCATTTGGAATCTTTATAACTTGACTTTCTAGATATTTGAGATTAAGATATATGAGGCTAGCAAATAAACAAAATACTGAATGGTACTGCCTCTTATGGTTTACCGACATATCATTTTTTGATGTACCAACATGGCAACATCCTGTCCATTCAATAAACGACTTTTCATCTGATATAACAACTTGAAACTTCAGACAATGTTCAATTTTACGATGCATTAATGATTAATGTGTGCTTGTATCTTGCAGTTCCTTTTCTTCTGATCAATATATTTGAGGAAAAAATCATAGGTCTTATGGTTTTTATTTTTGTTTTCTTTAAGGTGCATTCTCATGTTGATATTTACAATTTCACTGATAACACTTGGGGAGGAAGGTTTGACATGCCAAAAGAAATGGCCCATTCACATTTAGGCATGGTAACAGATGGAAGATACATTTATGTAATTAGCGGACAATATGGACCTCAATGTAGAGGGCCCATAGCACACACATTTGTATTGGATACGGAGACAAAGCAATGGCGTAGCATGCCACCTTTACCAGTCCCTAGGTATGTCTATGTTGTGTGGTTATATTTTACTCTGATGGACTGTTCTGTTTGACCCTTACTTACCATTATAAGATAAAACTTTGACTCTTCAGATACCTTCCACATTTAGATAGGTTATGGTAGCATTACAAATTTTGCTTCTTTTTGGCTTTGCTATTTAATGATTGTACACCTTTATAACAATATGAATGAATTATTAATGCCTTTTCAGTTATTTGGGTTCTAGCATGACACTAATGATTGTGAAACAATTTTGATTTATTTAGAATAAAATTCTTGTTTTTTCTGAGATTGATGCTGAATGGCATATTGGATTTAGAAGGGGAGAGATGGATGTAAATGAACAATATTTTGTTCCACGTGATATTGGTGATAGGATGTGTTCGTGCTGGTAGCTCTGGAGGGAGTATTATTATCTTTTATGTTATATGTATCATGGACCTACTTTAAAATAAAGAGAAGCAAATGGAAAAAAAAACATATAATTATTCCACGCTTGATTGATTTGAGGGCTACTGATGAAGTCATTCTACTTAATGGATTCATGTTATTGGTGTGTGCATCCATCAACTGGAGAGCTAAACAAACTTCATCTGCCTGATTAATTTAATTGAAACTTTGATTGGATATTCTCCATACATTTATGTATCTATTTGCTGCTGTTACTTCCCCTTGCCCGTGTAATCTCAGCTTAAAAAATTGTAGCCTTTTTCTGAGCATCTTAGTAGATCTCACAACATGTGGCTTACTCTCTGTTGTCTGCTCTTTGTAGTTTGTTCTATGTACTTTAAAATTGGGAAGACTCAAATTGTCACATATCTTACAAACTTGCCATCAAAAAATTGTGGGGGCCCTTTTAATCCCAAAGAGCACTTCATTAATTGTAGCGATACACCTTGCACTTTGTTTCGAACCATATTTTGATTGATTTAGAGTCCACTCTAGATTATTTTCTTAAATGTGTCAATTACTGTGAAACACAGAGTTCCGTTCTGAAACAAGTAATAGTTATTAGTCAGCGTTACACATTTCATCAATTCAACTGTAACAGAAGTGTATCTTGGATTTCTGTGAAAAAAAACCTTGCTTGGACTAATGCCAGTCTTCAACGAAATTTATCAACATGGTCCTTTCAGGTATGCACCTGCAACTCAACTTTGGAGAGGCCGGCTTCATGTGATGGGAGGCAGCAAAGAAAACCGACACACACCTGCAGTAGAGCATTGGAGTATAGCTGTAAAAGATGGAAAAGTTTTAGAAAAGGAATGGCGATCTGAAATTCCCATCCCCCGTGGTGGGCCTCACAGGTTTTTCCAGTTATTTTTCTTGAAAAAAATATGTATAGTAGAAATCTTCTTATAATTTGAGTACAACAACTGTGCTCTCTTCTCAGCACCTAGCGCTTGTTTATTCTTTTTTATGTGCTTTTGGTACAAGGGGTGGTGCTTGATAGATTTACTCTTTGTATGGGAGATTTGATTATGCAGTTATCAATTGAACCCCTCTAATTAAATTTCGTGTTTTTCTGCGCATGCTCAGAACTGCTGAGCTAAATGGAGCAATAGATTATTTTCTAATACACAATGCTACAAGTGTTTGGCATCCTAAGAAAGATGAAATGCTAGCATTTTTGCATCAGAAAGCAAATAGATGCACGCCTGCCAAGGGATGTGATTAGTTTCTGACCGATATATAAATTTGAAGAATCAGACTATTAGCTGCACTCGATATTCCAACTAATTTAGTAATTTATTTCATGATTACTACATCGAAAATGTATGCAAAACTGGTATTTCTGAAGCAAAAAGTGCCTTTCAACAAGTTTTCATCTTAAAACCATACATCACACCTGTACCACGAGGCATCTCTCAAATTTCCTTTAGAAAGTTCACTTATCATATGGAGAGGCAACAATGAAAACCCATTATGTGCCTGAGAATTTGTGTTTACTGGCAAAAAACTTTCTTAACATCCGACATAGTTGGTGAGCTTGTTTTAGTCAATGAGAGAACACTGTTCAGCATACAGAAGTTATCTTAATCTGATTCTCTGTGTGAATCATTCCTTGTGATTTCAGTTTGAATATTTTGCTTATTGATCATGATCATGGTCTAACATTTTACTATTTTTTTTATATTTTTCCGTGTAGGGCTTGTGTTGTGTTCAATGACCACTTGTATGTTATTGGTGGTCAAGAGGGTGACTTCATGGCTAAACCTGGATCTCCAATTTTCAAATGCTCTCGCCGGAATGAGGTAATATGATTCCACATGTTCTGATAAAATAGCACTAGATTACTTGTTTGAGCAAAAGACAAAAACACCCACTATGCTTTGTCAACCTCCAAAAAACTCCCGGTGTTATGTTAACTCCCAAAACCTTCATGTGTTTGGTTTTAAATACCGCACACAACCCAAGTATAATTTTACTGTTGACTTTTGGTGGAATGACAAGATTACCCCTATGTGTTTTTTTTAAAATTTATTTATTCTTTTGAAAAATTAAGTATGTACTACTCGGGTCGAGTGTGGCATTTAAAACCAAAGACATGGGGGTTTTGGGGATTTAAAATGACACATGGAGTTTTTTTTGGGAGTTAGACAAGGTATAGAGGGTGTTTTTGTCTTTCGATGTTAGGTTAAAATTGTCATATCAAAAGCAAAATGTGAACAAATACATTCAATTTTGGCGTTTCAAACACACTCTCTTTTCTGGGGGTGTATTTGACACTTGCTTGAGATCACAGGGGGGTTTTGGGGGTTCAAATAACACAGGGTTTTTTTTGGGAGTTAGACAAAGCATAGGGGGTGTTTTTGTCTTTCGCTCTTACTTGTTTTGAGTGTAGATCAGAAACTAATGCTTAATATTTTTAGCGCTAATGCCTAACATTTTTAGCGCTAATCAATTTTGTGAGAATAGATCAACTTATTATAATATTTTATCCACAACCAGACAACCCTTATCCTCTCTGATCACCCTGAAAAAGTGAACCATCATACTATCTTAGTGTTTAGAGTAAAAGATCGATAATGTTATAAATATGAGAAACTTGCAAAACTAGAATGCAGATGCCTCTTGCTTGAAGCATACTGTGAGCCATATAATTGTGAATGTTATGTTTTCTGCAGGTTGTGTATGATGATGTGTACATGCTAGATGATGATATGAAGTGGAAGGTGCTACCTCCTATGCCAAAGCCTGATTCCCATATTGAGTTTGCTTGGGCAATTGTAAATAATTCTATTGTCATTGTTGGGGGTACCACAGAGAAGCATCCTGAAACCAAAAAGATGACATTAATTGGAGAAATATTCCAGTTTCAGTTTGATACCCAGGTATTTTTAACAGATCTCTGAAACAATTGAAACACCTCTTTTTTTTCGATATTACATTATCTTGATGGGCAAGTAGAATAGTTGTTGATGTGACGTTTTCAACCTGTTAGTATTTATTGTGGAGTCTACATTTCTCCGTAGGAAAGTAACTTGAATATCTAGTACTCCAGTAAATGTTCAGATTTTTAGTTTTTCTTGTCAGAGGCTTATGCTTTTCAAGTGAAGTACTCAAGTGACTCATGCATCCCCTACTTTTTTTCTTCTTAATTTGAACCATTGCAGAAATGGACAGTGGTCGGAAAGCTCCCTTACCGTGTCAAAACGACTCTAGTCGGTTTCTGGAACGGAATGTTGTATTTTACATCGGGACAAAGAGACAAAGGGCCTGATGATCCATCGCCAAGAAAGGTGATTGGAGAGGTGTGGAGAACAAAGCTGATGCTGTGACCAATTTTTTTTGTATTCATTTGGTAGTTAATGTTACAACATAACAGGGTACGTACGTTAAAATTAATTCAATGCACCGATTTTTTCTTATATTTTTCCTTTTGATGAACTCCACACGATCTCTTAAAGTATGGGAGTATAATATATAGGACCAGAGGATAACAAGTGAGGCAAGAGTATCAGAGCTTGCTTGTATGTCTATGTCTATTCCACACCAGTGGATTAATGCAAAATGCAGCCCTTTATTATGTTTGCTGTGTGGACTCCTGTCGTTGAATGAGATGCTGCTCTAAAATTGTTTTTAAATCCAAAAAATGTAAACTCTGACATGCACAATTCTTCAAGAACCACAGGTGGTTTGAACTAGTACATTGTCATTGGATTGTAATGGAAATGGCTTTGCGTATTTTGGATTTTAAGTTTCCAAAATTCTATTTATTTTATTAAACAAACATACAGTCGGTCCCATGTGTTCTCCAAACACTTAATAACATCACTACATATTCTAACCTCTGCCTTAGGTGCAACATGGGCTGGAAACCATTCACACTCTCTGGAATTGCTCGGTTGCAGGAGGTTTGGGAATTTGCAATTACACCGACTCAATTTTTGAAATTCTTGGATTTAAGAAAAAATCATGAGAGCGAATTTACAAACATTTTATTACCGAAGGTCCCTTGGTGTATTATGTTTGTCACTTTATTTTGGTGTATTTGGAAAACGAGAAATAAAGAGGTGTTTCAATAGTCTCGAGAGCCGCTCGAAAGTAGTGATTTTTGCAGTGAAAAGATTGGCCAGGGAACTTGCGCTAATTAAGAATAGACAGGGAGGTTCGCGGAAAGGAATTACTAAATAGACCCGATGGATTAAACCGGAGAATGGATGGGTCAGGGACGGCAACTTTTTCGTGGAAAAAAGTGTGCAACTGCTGGTGGCTTGATTAGGGATGAACATGGGGGCTGGATTACGGGTTTTGCAATTCCTCTCGGAGATGTATCAATTACGGTGGTGGAACTCTTGGCAGCTAGAGAAGGTTTGGGAGAGACGGTCTCAAAAGTTGATTCTTGAAACTGATTCGGAGGTGGTCCTTCATCTTATTCGGGATACGGAGAGTCATCTGCTTGATTGCAGAACCTTGTTGAGAAAGCCGTGGGGTTGCCGGATTGGTCACACACTTACAGATGGTAATAAATGTGCCGATGCCTTGGCACGTTGAACCCATGGTGGGCACAAAACTTGGGATGAAGTGCATGTGGATATTTTGGCACTAAGTGAAGAAGATGTAATGTACTTGTGTTGTTTGGCTTTTCGTACCCAAAAAAAAAATATGAAACCATTAAAGTGCCTCGCCAGAGAAACTATACACAGCCAAGCATATAAAATCTACTAAAAATAGAATTATTTCGTTTCATATCTATGACTGGTTTGTGTTTAAACACAAAGCTCTGCACTTGATTTCTTGGAAATATTTACAAGTTCTGATAAGCATATACATATACATGGCATATGAGCTTCACCTCTAAATACTACACACAAGTTCCACAAGGTAAATTTCTCCATCAAACCTCATACCAGATGAATCAGAACTCTGAACTAACCCATCAACCATACCACCATAAACATACAAGAAACGACCCGAGTTATCAACACAAGCTCCATGAAATGATCTACCCTTAGGTTTCTCACCTTTAGATTCAACCCTCCTCCACATTAACCTATTTGCATCAAGATTTCTAGGTATGTCTAAAACCCAAAAATCATCTTTTCGATTCCTATACATGTCTTCGCCTCCATAAACAAGCAAACGACGTCCTATTATAAGGTTCGTGGAGTGTCCCACACGTGGGAGTGAAGATCCTCGAGGTACATTATGCAAGTCAAATACCACTTGTACCCATCTCCAGTTACCATCACACATTTCAAAAATCCAAACATCGTGAAGTACTTCATAACCTAATCCTCTCCCACCAAACAAAACAGTTTGTGTTCCTCCTACGTGTGTTACTGTGTGTCCTGATCGAGATGGAGGACATGGTCGAACCACAATTTCTGTCCATGTCCCGAAACAAAGATCTTCTGAGAGATTAAGGATCCATGTATCACCTAATCTCGTCCCAGATAGTCCAATGCCACCGTGGATAAGCATTGTTTTGTTATCAATGGAACATCCAGCATGAGCGCCACGTGGTGGAGGTGCAATCGAGCCTATATCAAGAAGCCGCCAAGACAAGGTAATACCGAGTCTTTGATGTACTGTTACTTGTCCAATCCATGTATCATTTTGACGAAAACCATTATCATTAATCCCTCCAAAGAGGACTAGGAAATCATCACCAAGTGCGATACACGAATGGCCAAATCGACCACTTGGAATGCCGGAATTCAATTTTTGCCATTTTATTGTTTTTCGAAAGTTGTTTCCCATTTGTGCGATCCATGTATCATCAAGATGTCTCCCTGAGTGAAGACAAATAGAGAAACCATATCATAAACAAGGAAATGACAACTGATTGGTATGATTGAAAATCAAACAAGACTACTCGATGCTCGACTCAAGCTCGTTCAAGATTTGTTCGTTATACATATCAAACAAGCTTGAACAACTGTAACGTTTGAAGCTCGATGCAAGCTCAACTCCATAAGTTAAATATTGGAGAAAATGTATGTAAAACTATTAAGCTAACTTGGTTCGTCTTGAGCTTTTTCGAGTTTGGTTCTATTTTATCATCAATCGAGATCAAACACAATATCAAGCTCGATACAATACTCAAACCAGACTTAACAATGTTATGTTCACCGCTAGTCGGCTTGTATTCGCCCCTATTGATCATTGACACTGATTTATAGAACAATTTCTATGCTGAGATATACAAATACAAGGAAATTAGTAATGAAGTAACCAGATTCATCCATAAACAATTAAATTCAAAAATCATAATCCAAAAAAGAAGTGACTAACCTCCCTTACACCCACCACCATATAAAACCAAACACCCAGAAACCAAATTCAGTGAATGAGAAGCTCTAGGACTTGGTACAATCTCATCACCATCTGGGCTATCAGCCAATAACCTATGGCAAAACACAGAGTCCAACTGATAAACCTGTTGGTACAACTTCTTCCATGGGAGTTGCTGTAGATGATTAGATCCCTTAAGTGCATCAACTGAAGGATGGCCCCAATCCCTTTTGCAGACATATTCCCAAAGAGAATCTGAATATGCTAAAGACTTCAATTTCTTACATGCCATGGCTAATCTAAGGATGGATTGAACGGGTAATAGGAACAAGATTGAGAATAATTGGTCTTGGGGTATGTTTGTTATTGGTGTTGATGATCCACTGGTAGAGCTACTGGTTTCAGCCATGGGGAAATCTGTAAATTTTTGAGTTGAGTGATATGGTTCTTGATTTCTTTTCTTTTTCTTCATCTTTTACACAGCTCATGTTTTTCTTTTTCTTTTTCTTTTACTTTTTTTCCTTTTTCACTGCTTAGTTGGTGTTTTGTTTGTATCATGGGATGTGACCAGCAGAGGATTAATTAAAATTCATCTCTCCTGAAACTGATGCTTCCTCTTTTAGGTATTTGTTTTCAAATATGGATTAAAATTTTCGTCCAAATCATCAATTTTTATTTTTTATTTTTGAATCAATCAAAACAAAAATAATACTTCGTATATGGTGTTCAATTTTAAATATATTCATATATTTAATAATTTCTTTGTGTTGTAAAATATCTATTTGGTTTAGTGATTTCATGTGAAGAGATTGATGAACAATGGTGATAATAAGTGTAAAGAGAAAAACAAGAATACAGAGAAAACAATACGTATAGAAAATTGGGGAATCTGATTTGGGGAGGGGAGAGATATTATTAAATAACCAATTGTTACATGGGGAGTTACAAAACCCACAATATCTGGGATGTGGGATAGTGGGTAGTAATTACAAGATAAGTCCCTAAACTATACAAATATTAAATAGGAATACCCACTAAAATATATTATTTACAACACTCCCCCTTGGGGATTCCTATTGAGCCATTATTATGCTTTTCATGTTGCCTCGTTAAAACCTTCCGAGTAACAAAAACCCAGTGGGAAAAAAGAATCTCGGTTAGGAAAAAGAGTACAACGCATAATCTTTTCAACCAACAAATGTTGCCTCATTAAAACCTTGGCGGGCAACAAAAACCCTATGGGAAAAATAAACCCCGCTCGAAGGAAAAAGAGTACAACAGGGCACCCGGGTATCTTCTGGATACGGAATACCTACACGGTACTCCCCCTCAAGTTAACTCCACTTAAACCTATAATGGAGCGAGCTCAGATAACCTGCGCAAAGCCAATAGCTTTAGCATGTTTCTCAAAAGTGATTTTCGGTAATGACTTAGTAAATAAGTCGGCGCAGTTGTCTTAACTTTTGATTTGTTGGATCACTATTTGCTTGTGCTCTTGTTGTTGCTGATTGAAGAAAAATTTCGGAGCTATGTGCTTGGTGTTGTCGCCTTTAATAAAACCCGTTTTCATCTGCTCAATACAGGCTGCATTATCCTCAAATATAACCGTAGGATCTTCTGTGGTAGCCAATTCACAGGAACCTCGAACATGCCCAATCATGACCCTAAGCCATGTGCATTCACGTACTGCCTCGTGAAGTGCTAAAATCTTGGCATGATTCGACGAAGTGGCAACTAAAGTCTGTTTTGTAGACCTCCAAGACACAATTGTGTTCCCACTTATAAAGACATACTCAGTCTGGGAACAAGCTTTGTGCGGGTCCGATAGATAACCAGCATCGTCATACCCACAAGCTTTGCGTTCTTTAGTGACGCATAGGGGTAGAACAAACCCATGTCAGTCGTACCACGAATGTATCGAAATATGTCCTTTATGCCATTCCAATGACGGCGTGTCGGTGCTGAGCTAAATCTAGCTAGTAGATTTACCGCAAACGCGATATCAGGTCTAGTATATTGAGCTAAGTACAATAATGCACCTATTGCACTTAGGTATGGCACATCAGGTGCTAACACTTCATTTCCATCCTCCACGGGACGAAATTGATCCTTTGACCTATCCAATGATCGGACTATCATTGGCGTGCTTGATGGTTTTGCTTTATCCTCATTAAAGCGTCTTAACATCTTTTGGATGTAATTCGATTGATGGACCAAAATCCCACCAGCACGGTGTACTATCTCAAGCCCGAGACAGAAATTAGTCCTTCCGAGATCCTTCATCTCAAATTCGAATTTCAGGTGCTGGGTTGTCTCCCTAACCTCTTCGGGAGTCCTCAATCAAGTTCATGTCATTGACATAAACGGTAACAATAGCAAACCCAAAACCTGTCCTCTTAATGAACACTCAAGGACAAATATCGTTGTTCACGTATCCCCTTTTAAGCAAGTACTTACTTAGGCGATTATACCACATCCTCCCGGATTGTTTCAAGCCATAAAGTGAACGCCTCAACCTTACAGAAAGCGTGTTCCGTGGTCTAGAACTACTTGTCTTAGGTACCATAAGTCCCTCCGGTACTTTCATATATATAACCGTATCTAGATCCCCATAAAGATACGATGTGACCACATCCATGAGCTGCATAGTCAGTTCATCGGATACTACTAAACTGACTAAGTATCTGAACGTAATAACGTCCATCACAGGAGAGTATGTCTCCTCAAAGTCAATCCCAGGTCGCTGAGAAAATTCTCGTGCAACGAGACGAGCCTTGTACCTCACAATCTCATTGTTCTCATTAATTTTCCTTGTAAATACCCATTTGTATCCCACGGGTAGAACTCCAGGAGGTGTAGGAGCAATTTGTCCAAACACTCCTCTTTTCGATAATGAATCAAACTCAGCCTGGATTGTTTTTTCCCATTTCAGCCAATCATCCCTTTGTTTGCACTCGTCCACCGATCGAGGTTCAATATCATCACTTGATATAATTTCATCCCGTAGTCACACCTCATTCATGCATGAATAATCAACCGAGATTTTCCTATTCTCGGTAATGGATACTGATGTCGAGGCGTCCCCCGACGTCGTCTCCAAGACAGATCCATAGTCCGGAACTATTTTATGAGATGGATCGGGTGGAATCCCATTATTATCGGTAATAACCAAATTTAACAATTATGCATTCGCCCTCTTTCGGGGATGCAGATCATTTGATCCAATTGATCTCCCCCTCTTATGGGTTGGGAGATACGACTGGTTAGTTGGGATTGATAGCTTTCCCATATTTTGTCCCACTTTGACATTTATCCTTACAGACACATTTGCAGCGGTATACGAGATCTCGTCACTTTAGCCAATTCAGAGAATGAGTCTGGCATATTATTGGCTACTTTCTGAAGTTCGATTATTATGCATACTTCAGATTCTCTGATTGCTATAAGGGGATCGTGATGAGACACAGTGGGGTCGTTCCACACGACTTCACGCCGTTCATCCTGAACGTTAGTGTGAACATTATTTCCTCCCCCTAACGGCGGGAAGACAGTCTCATCAAAGTGACAGTCCGCAAATCGTGCGGTAAAGAGATCGTCTGTCAAGGATTTCAAATATCGAATAAAAGATGGCGATACAAACCCCGTATATATGCACAATCGATGTTGAGGTCCCATTCTAGTTCGCTGTGGCGGATCAATCGGCACATATACTGCGCACCCAAATGTGCATATATGGGAAATGTTTGATGTATACCCGAACACCAATTAAGAGATTGGGTCGCAGTGGGCCTCAAACGTATTAACATGTGCTACCATATATTTTACATCAAACTCAGAGACATGCAATAGTCGTTAAAAGACCGCGATGTAAACTCCGCGGCATTATCCAGTCTAATAGACTTAGTAGGATAATCCGGATAATGCATGTGCTTTCAACCGTATAATCTGAGTCAGGAGTTTAGCATATGAAGCATTTCTCGTGGACATTCCACATATGTCCCATTGGATACGCTCCAAGAAAACGAGGGAATCCTTACTCGTTTGTGCATAAGCTGGCATAGGATCCAATTTTCTAATAAAACATGGTACACACGAGTAATCACTGTGTACTAGATCCTTATTATTTATTAGTGGATGCCCGATAGAGGTATTAATAATATGGCGCATCACATTTTTGACTCGGCTGTCCTGGCCGGTCATGCCATAGAAAATACATGCTCGATTCACTTGGCTTCTAGCCATTGACAAGGTGTGCATCGAGCACTCGTATTGTGGTCCTATATAACTCAGTCGATAGTCCCTCTAATTTCTTCCAAGTACGCTTTTGGTCGTACAAATTAGAGGTAATGCACAAATACTATATTCCCTTTTCCTCAGTGGTTTCAATGTGGTAACCATTAACTCGAATTTCTTTAAAACTCAACAACGTTCCCCTTGAACATGGAGCAAACATAGCCTCTTTAATGGCTAAAATTTTGCCATTTGACAACATAAGGTGGGCATTTCCAAAGCCATCTATCAAATCATATGTGTCATATATTGTTGTCATAGAGGTCTTACTAGGCATTAATATTAATGATATATCCCTTAGGATAGTGTGCGTAGTTGCACTATTAGCCAGACATTATTCCCCACATGTCATGCCTAGGAACCAAATATATTCCAATTTAAACATTTGCTTGAAAAAGTAAATTGAGTTAATACAACTGAATACCTTAATAATTGGATTAAAATAAAGCCACCCAAAATGTGGTCCAAAATAAACCAAACATAGTTCAAATTTAAATGTGGTTCAAAATATGACCACCCATAATAAAAACATCTCAAAAACCAACAACTGAATGTCCAAAAGTTTATACAGATTACATAAAACCTTTTGATGATCCTGAATTGATGAATAGTCCAACCTAATGACCTCATCCAAGTGTTTCCTAATCAGAACCATAACATCAACCTTTTGGGGTATTAGTTAGCAAATTGTCCCCGACAATTATCATGCTCAGTTTCTTACGGGGATATAGCCTCCCATAAGTAATTTAATTGAACCCCTTTGGTTCCATTTCTTAATTCGAAATGAACTATGTGGTTTTAATCCAAGGGAACCCCAATCCCAATATCGCAAAATCCCAAGTCCACTTTCATTTATTTATCATGCAACCATATATAATCATTCATCACATGCATAAGATTAAGCAGCAAACCAATAAAACATACAATTTAGAAACTTATGCCCATGAAATAAATCATGATAAATAAATAAAACGACCAAAATTAAATTATAAATTGCAATCTTGGGACTGAAATGTCATAGGATCAAACATTATTCCATATTAGTGACTCACATTTAAATAAAACAATCAATTACGTAATCCACAAATTTGTATTTATAAAATGCAAATATAAAGATGAATTGTTTGAATGAATTTTCAAAATTCATATCCAGAAGTATTAATGATATGTTCATATCATGTCATAAGGTAAGAAATATTAAATTTGAACCAATATTCATTAATGAGCTTAGAACACTACACGTGAACATATCAATAACAATTTCACTAACCTCAAATAACTTTTTTTAAATAAGGTCTTTCAATTGATCCATTTAACTTGCAATTATAACCATAATTTCAATTTAGATACCAAAACAATAATTGTTGAATTGAATATATAGGCACACTATCTATATGTACACACATGTACACATATATAATCAAATAAGAATACACATTTTTTTTTTCATGATCAGTCCTAATCAGGACCATATTAGTTTAGGAGCAAGTTAAACAAAAAACGATCCAACTTAAACCAAGATCTGAACAAAGAACCGAGTCGGGTTTAAAACCAAATAACCCGAACCGGGTCGTATACCAAAACCGTATCACCCAAACCGAATCACAACCATTTCGGGTATGACCGTATCCCCATGATCCGTACACGATCCAGTTTGACCGGATCGGAAATCTCAAAATTTGGGTCTGATCCAAAAGACCTTGAAGTTCATTTTCTTGACCCGGTTTATGAAGAAATCGCAAATTTGCCGAAAATAATTGATTTGCACGATTTCTTTGTCGGAATTGATAGGCCCAAACACAACAATAATTACCACCATCAAGTTCTTCAACGATCAAACACAAAACATGAAGAAAATGAGAATAAATTTTAGAGTGGGCTTGTGTATTATGCTTATATTACCTTTTTAAACAATTTCCAGATTATTCAAGTAATTTGCAGAGGCTTAAAGCTCAAATAACTTATTAATTACTTATCCAAAAAATAATCTGGATACAAGGTTAGAAAGCTATTTTCAAGACGATTCTAAGCATATGCAGAAAGTTACATAATTCCAAATACTTAAACGGGAAATCGCATATTAATTTTCAAAGAAAACAATTTTTTCAGAACAAATTACATATCCAACAAATCTGAAAAAATTCATGTAGTTACAATATCATACGAGAATACTTCAATAAAAGTTTCAGGTCAATCGGACTAGAAAAACATGCTCTGAAAATTACGACTTCCGTATAAACATATTTCCGAAAATTCTAAAAATCATATCATACAAGAATTTCCATGTAAATTCTGAATTTCAAGATTTAAAATCAAAAGAAGTTCCACCATAACATGTATATTATACCAATTTTACACATAAAGTAGAATCCAAGTCTCCATAGCAATATATAAACAAACATACCCGAAGCATGCCTTAAAGACATATGTTCACATAGTTCAAGCCATATCAATAATAAAATCATAATATAGCTACTGTATATAAAATCAATGTACTGAATTCATCATGCTTGCATTACCATAATATTCGTGCTAATAAAGACAAAGTTGAAGCCAAAATTATGATCACAAACAATATATAAATCAAACCAAATCTTTTTGTTTACATGAATCGGTTCAAGCCATATATTACATGGATATAATAGAATAATCATAATTATTAAAGCATGCAATTCATGTATAAACCCAAAAATATGAATCTAAAGGTAAGCATAAGTTTTAGATCACATAATTAGAGTACCGAATGAAGTAACATAACCCATCTAATTTGCCGAATAGATAAACAACTTCAACCTTTTTTTGCAACAATAATTATACTTAAATCCTAGAACATGCTTTAGATTCATAAATTTTTCAGATTTAAAGCATATAATTAATAAGGTTAAAGTTGTTTGTTAATTTGATCATACCAGAGAGAGGCTAAGGCTATTTCCTTCAACTTTTCCATAAACTTCTGATGGCTGTCGTTTCATTTTCAGGCACTGGAATGACGATCCGAACGGTCAAAATTAAGATCCTTGTGTGATGAACCTTCGGTTCAAATTTGAAGACGATCCAACGGTTGAGAAGGCCGGAATCATCGAAAAACCGAAGCTGCTGCGTGCAAATCCGAAAATCTACCTCTCAAAGTATTTTCCTCTTTTCTCTCTTGTTTTGTGATATATTTGTATAACCTTAAAACCGAGTTATAGAGCAAACTCGTGCTGATAACGTGTTGTAAAATATCTATTTGGTTTAGTGATTTCATGTGAAGAGATTGATGAACAATGGTGATAATAAGTGTAAAGAGAAAAACAAGAATACAGAGAAAACAATACGTATAGAAAATTGGGGAATCTGATTTGGGGAGGGGAGAGATATTATTAAATAACCAATTGTTACATGGGGAGTTACAAAACCCACAATATCTGGGATGTGGGATAGTGGGTAGTAATTACAAGATAAGTCCCTAAACTATACAAATATTAAATAGGAATACCCACTAAAATATATTATTTACAACACTTTGCATATTTTCGACATTTAGGTGATAAAAAACACACTATACTATTAACAAAATTTTCATACATTTAAAGTTGTCATTGCACCAATCAGAGTCCACCTAGACCATTTTCTATTAGTGGAATTAGACTTTTTTATTGGGCATATTTCATTTAATACAGATCATCTATAAAAGAGGACGTGCTAGAAACGATTGTTTTTAACTTGCTTTCCATCTTTGTTGATCTTTTACATAATGCTAAAATGGAGGAATTTTTTTTTTGGTGTCATCCATAATAATTTTGAATTGAAGGATAAGCTCCATCTAATCTTTCGGTTCTTTTGGCAATATTCTCACGTGGGCTAGTGACTCTGCTCCACAATTACGCTCTATGCAGTACAAATAATTGACGACATTATTTATTGTATTGTGTTCTTCTTTCCGTGAGAAATAATAGTCAAACACAGAAAGGCCACCATCTTCACATGCGACAATTCTAATTGCAGAAATATTTATAGGACAGCATGTTGAGTAAATAGCAATTATGGCTTCAAATATTTCAGTAATAATTTTTTTTTGTTGGGTTCAAATTACCAATCCAAAATTCAAAGACACTATTATAGAAATTTTTAAATTTCACCACCGTCGTTTTCGACAAGTATGATTTAAGGGCTATATGCCAAAAAACTAAATCAAGATTAGCATCAAAATGTCAATTTTTGGTGTCCTAAGAATGGACAGGTAATATGTAGATAAGTTCACCACTCAACCATCCCAAATCAGAATGTAGACATATGTAGATTAGCTCTTTCAAAGTCAGATGGTAATAATACTTATAAAATACCATATTTGATGTAAGAAAACAAAAAAAGTAATATAATAATACTTAATAAAAGATCTAAGTAAGATAAAAAACATAAGACAAATAAAACCAAACCCATTTGACTCATTCAGAGAGTGTACAAAGACACTACACCGTTATAATCTGACAGAAATATATACCACTGTTATTTCGTGCAGGAAATTCAAATAGCAAAAAGATGCAATAAGAATTATAAAGGGAAACTGTATGCATATTTCAATGATGACAGAGCAGATGTGCATTTAACCCCATTACAATCCTAGAAGTTTCTAGCAAGCCATAAACACGGCATAAGAAGAGATCTAAGTACCTGCTGAACAATCTTAGCAATGTGGATTCGAGGCCACAAAACGTACGAGGCATGGGATAAAAACTAGCCCACATTTCAGCTAAATGTTACTCACCAAAAGACATTTGTGCCACTAGTTATAAGTGAAGAATATAGAAACACCCTTTTGGCGCGACGTCCATAACTCAAGAATTGCAGTAACAGTTGGATTGCTATAAAACACAATCTGATTATGTTAGGCATTCACACAGTCACTTTTCAAATGTATAATTTAACAACTTAACTCCACTCCCACTTCGCTTTCCCTTATTGCTGTTGCAGATAGCCATGAAAATGTATGATCAAAAGAAGAAGGGATTATTTTTGCAAATTGTGTAATCGACCATCATTTATCAGTTTCCAAAGTGCGGTCTTAGCTTCATCTAGTGTTTCAACAGTGTAACCTTCTTCAAATGAAATCCTTTGAATGTTAAACTGCAAGCAAATAAAAAGCAAAATCATAACTAGTTCAAAGATAATGGTAAGGTAAACTTATATGATATATCGATGTAGGGTTAGGGGATGTGAACCTGGACTCCTTCGCGGACACGAACATCAACTCCCCTACTGTCTATCGAGATAAGGGCAGCATCATCAATCTCAGTTTCTTTGGACAAAAGTTCTTTCAAAGGTTTTGAGAAGATGGCATTTAGTTCCTATAAGAATTGAGCAAAGATTCCATCACAACTCAAAATAACATTGAGAAGACTGAATATAAAATTCATTGAAACGCAAATTAAGAAGAAAAAAAATTATCCAATACAAAAATATTAGGTAAGAGAAAATTTCGTAGATACAGTTTAGCATGAGAGGGGTACCTTTAGGTTTTGTTCACCCCCATCAACAGCAATCTTGTCAGGTTGAAGGGTTTCATATTCTTTAACGTCAACCCAAGCAACTGTTCCAAAGCCTCCAATGAAATATATATCACTGCTAGCAAGATACAAGACCCCATTAAGTTCTTGACAAAAAAAAATCTGCTCATCAACATTTCGCAAACTTAGGCCCATGTATCAAGGTCTAACAGACTAACATGAACCTACTAGTTAAACCTTACGGTTTTGATTCTTCTCCCCTACTAGTTTTGTATGACTTTGATTATTCTCCCCAATGCAAGGTCTACCATGAACTGTATGCAGACCTGTCTAACAAAGGACTTCTCAATTTAAACAGACTTCATTTTTGCCTCTAATATTCATATAGTTCCTTATGCTACACCAAATACCAAAATTAGGGGTATTAAACATGTCTTTAAGCTAACACTGAATATCAAATTGACTACAAAAATAGGTTTCAAATTGACTTCAAGCCTTCAAAGTCAAAACTTATGATGTAACATACTTACAACTCTTATTGTAGGAAAAGCATTGTAAGATTCAGGAATTACTAAAGAATCGGGAATACAAATATAAACTTCAAAGCCGAAATAATCTGACAACATTGGAGCCAAAAACTCGACAGGAATGTCTTCAACAATTACTAGAGTAATTCAGACAAACAACACGATGTGAAGCTTTAAACTGCTCAATATGTGAAACAATGTTACAGCATAGAGCCGACCTTATGTTCTGCATCCGAAAGTAATAGAAATTTCCCCACTGCTGAGAAGGTCCCTGATGATGTTTTGCTATGTACTGTTTATGAGCCCATTCCTGGTGATGAAACGAGGCAAACTAACCATGTCAGAATTATATACCAGGTGAAGTCTAAATGATGTAGTAGTCACATGAGTGCTTTCAACTCAGCAGTCCCATAGTTACCAAAGGAAAGGGCAATTCTGAATTCAATAGTAATCATCAAAAATTGTATCTAACATTTGCACATGGAAGCCAACCAGTAGAAATTACTAAAAAAGGTATGAGTTCACATAACTAGAAAAATAAAGGACCGGGGGGGGGGGGGGGGGGGTTGGAGAGGAGCGGACAAGGAGGAGTGCAATCTCTTGCTTACTTGCCCGGTTCAATTCGTAGTAGCAAAAAAAAGGCAAAAGAAACGTTTAGTTTAAGAAGCCAGTCACCTGGTGGTTTTCTGATAGGGGATATACATCGCCGAAGATTGTCACCCTCGCATTTGACAAGCCACTCCATCCAGGAATCTAATGATTTTGCAGTTTAAAATCAATGAATGAAGAAATGCAGCTATAGTATTCAAAAGTTGCATAAGGAAGCTGCTAACTTGTACTACTAGAGTGCATCGTGGATCAGCTAACAAGTTCCTAGTGTGTATAGCCAGTGGTGACAATGAAAATATAGGATCTGCAAAGAAAACATCAATATGTTACTACTCATGTCCAAAGATTTATTATCTTGGTTGGGTATGCATACTATTAAGAAGAAGGTATCCAGTTCACAAGTTGTAATTCTGGTGAATTTTTTAGAGTTCATATTATTTAAATGCAAACAATGGATGTCGCTGATTATACAAAGCAGACCCTTGTTGAGTATTTGAATAAAAAGCAACATTAGTTACATCCACCTTTTTAAATCTCTGTACTTGTTTTTGTCAGGAGATCCAAAAAATATCTCACATTTGTTTGCAGGGAATTAAGGTTTGCAAGTTGAATGTAAAAGGTTAAACGGAATATGTTTTCTTTCGAAGTCAAAACTTCCCTAATACCAATTCCTAAACTTTTCTCAAAATAATGTCTGTAAAATTGGTTCACCAGTTCATGAACCAGTCAACTAAACAAGAATCCTCAATACATGTTTTTTTAGTCATGGAAAAGAGAGCGTTCTCATAGCCAAAAACACTACCAATGAACAATCTAACGTGATATATAACAACAATAAATCATAGATTAGCATCTTTACGACACTCAAGGAGAACATGAAAGAGCAAAAGTAAATAAGGCATCTAGAATGGCTTTAAATTAAATTCCATGGCAACTTACGCCCCATAGGATCTGGTGCAAAATCTACAAGTGAACCAAATGGATAACCTTCTCTGTGGTGGTGCATTCGAGACATCACAGTACACAAGTGAGCAAACCGAGCCTTCTCATATAGGAATGCAGCAAGATATTGCAGGCAAAACATATCAGAAGCTTATTTTAGCCATTGTGAAAGAGTAGAGCTATTTTCAAGAAAATGAACATATTCATTTTTACGTAAGACGATTTACCTGTTCCATTAAATTCCTGACTGCTAAGGCTGGTCTAGGTAAACCATGTGCAGAAGTCGCGCTTTGTACTCCTCCTGATATAGGCGTTCTGAAAAGCCCAGCTCTTGTACCCCCACCAGTTGTACCTCCATATGAGACCACAAGAGGAGTGCCCGTAGGCGGCGTCATATTTATCGTTTTATCCTTATCCTCTACATTACTTTGTTTGAGATCTGAATTACCCTTCTGTATATGAGAGAGGCCATCATAACAAAGCCGAACAAGCCATTTGAAATATCCATTGATGGACTATATCATAAAAAGGATATCTAACTTAACAAGCTATGGGTAAAATGAGTACAACAACACTAGAAATTTTTAATCGGATGCCAGAATAGACAACCCTCTAGCCTCATAACTTTTTTGCTAATTTTTCAGCCTCTGTAGTGAGGAACATGTTATATTGAGCAGGATGAAATTGTTATTTATTATTTTAATCTCTTCCAAATTGAGTGCAACCATTTCCCGGTTCTAATCCAAAGGCCAATTTCAATGCAACTAAGACATAATATCAAGTCACAACCAAGACATTCAAAAATGGTTTATTGTGCAAACTTAATCTAAATGTCTCGAACATACCATGAATTTGAGTAAGTAAACTATAGAGAAAAAAAAACAACAATTTGTTTACTGTGCAGTGTGCAAACTCCACCTAAATTTGGACAATATTTAGGAAAGAGAAATCTCGACAGCTTGCATTTCCAAAACATGTTATGAATATACAAACTCCAGAAAAAGGTAGTCAAACACTAAGAAGAAATGGGAAAACTCAAAATACAAAATAATCTAGCATGGTAGAGTTCGATCCACAGCTCAGTGTGTCACTCATTAATCTTGATATACCAAAAGAAACAGTTATTTATAATCTATTTTACATTTCTTTATCCTCCAGCTCCTCAACAGAAAATTACAACCTTTAAGTACAGCTGCAAATAATGAGATGTAAACAAATTTTGTTGATTTATTTATCTTTACCTGAGGCGAAGAGTTTGTTTCTTCCGAAACTAAATTAAAAATGCCATTATCATTACCCAATCCACCATCCTCTTCGTCGCCGCCTTCATCAGATACTGCGCGAGAGAGAGCTGAAACTCGAGATGCACAAAGCAACGACGGCGTTTTGGCGGCACTCCAATTGATTCTCAACGAACAACAATGCTTTTTACTAGTTCTTATATACTGTGTTGCCGAACAACTGTCAGAAAACCTCGGAATTTGCAAAGTGGAACTCGTCAGAGCATCCATTGAATAATATTTGATATATAATTGAAAAAATAGTACTAGTATGAAAGTTTTGAAGAAAGGTTTATGTGATGATCAGAGAAAGGAGGGTTTATACCTTTCTACTTTTTTTGGCGAAAATGTTTTTCAATTTACAGGGAGAAGTGGAGAAGAAAACGATTTTGATGATATTTTTTCAATTGTTCCAATTTGGGTGGTGGGCCCAAAAACCCTAGCCCAATTAATTTGGGCCTAGATTTAGTCCAACCAAGGTCTCTGAAATCACTAATCAATGCATCATTTCTAAGAATGATATTGCAGATTTACTTTTGGTCATGGGTCTTACCAAACCTATAAACAAACCAAGAAGGAAAATTAAATACGAATAGTAACTAGTAATTTCTGTAGAAGAAAAATCTCATCCACATTATATCATAATAACTCGGATCGAATTCAGATTAGATTCGAATTAAATTCCGCCACAATGACAGCCCTACTCAAGTGATTGATCGGTACTAGTCTTTATAATATGACAAACTCAGACTCGAGTTCTTTTATAAGAAATAAAATAAGTTAGGTTAGAAATCTAAATATTATTAAAAAAAAAAGTGATTAATCATTATATTTTAATGAACCATTCATTTAAAATTATTACAATATTACTCAACCATGAAAATATTGTACTTAAATCGATTTTTTTATAAGCTGAGGGCAACCGAATTAGGCTTGAATTAGTCAAGTTTGAACAAAAGAATTCTACTGAGATTAATTAACTCTAGTTACCAAATTGACATGCTGGTAGAAAAAGTAAAGTAGTTTTCTTTTGGGAAATAAAAATAAAAATAAAAATTATGCATGGCTGATATGAGCCCGTTGTAGACCATACATTTTTTACAAAAATAAATCTGAAGATTAGAAATAATTAATTAACACTATATATACAACATGCATGAGCAGGACTGGCCATTGTATTTTGTGCTATATATAGCGAGTGTGCGTTTCACTTTCCACCACAATCATACGTGTGGCTTGATTATTATAAATTATAATATATGTTATGAACTTAAAATCATTAAAAAGTACATATGGTTTGGGGACACAAACAACCACGGACAGAGAAGAATTAATATAGTAGTAAGCACCACATAAATTTTAGCGAATGTCATTCGTTTATATTCACAAATCAAAAGTATGGCTTTTTAACCTGTCTAGATCATAAACACCATATTAGGATGTCTCGTTTGAGCCATGTTTTATAAACCGGACCGAATATTGAATCGGTAATCTTATTGATTACTAATTATATCGGCTTAACCATTTTAATTATCAATTCAATCGATTTGATGCCATTATAAAGTAATAATTTAATTTATGTTTTAATGTATGTAATCAACTATTCAAATAAATAAATTCTTAATTATATCATTCAAACGTGATGATTTTATCATTATTTATAAATAACTTATGAGGTTAGGACAAGGATAATCCAGTTAATCCATGTGAACGTTTTTGTATTGTATATGCATATGTACTTGTATGTAATTATAGTTCATGATAATTTATCCCATGTGTTATTCATAATGTTCCATTTACCCCTCATGATTTGAAAAAGATAATTTTACACCTTGTAAAAGTTTTAAAGAAGTAATTTTTTGAAGAGTGTAAATCATTTTCTGAAATTGAAAGTGTGCTAGAAAAGTATTTTGTAATATAGGGAGTAAATTATCATATTTATCATAACACAAGGGGTAAAGTGCCACAATATATGTCATAGTACAGGAAGGTAAAGTGCCACATATAAAAATATCAGGAATGCAGTGTGAAACTTTCACAAAATCACAAAGAGTATAGAACTCTTTTCAAATCACGGAAGTTTAAAATTGAATATTATAAATATCAAGGGTAAATTACCATTTACTCTATGTAAATATATTGTGTTTGTTGAAGAATAATGTAAGGTGGTACTGGTGCATCATTGCATGATGCATGTTTCATATTTCCTTGCACCTTTGCATGACCCCAATCTCGCCGAACTGCCTCGTGTGAGTCTTTGACCTTGTCTAATTGTTCATGTGAGATCAAAATACATTTCTATTGTGGTTAATTCTTAATTTAATTTCATTATGTTGTTAATATTACAAAAATTCCATCTTAATTTACAATTGTCATTGCGCGCAGGCTGAAACTTGTTTACCCCATTTACACAGAATACAAAATCAAACATACCACTATTGAAAAAATTGAATGTTAAACATGATCATGACTTAAATATAAGCAAGTTTAACATAGTTTTTAATGATATTCATACTAAAACAAATAAGAGATATGAATATATACATAGGATTCCATATTATAACAGACAAGAATATATAAGATCATTATTTAAGTGATTATTAATTTAAAAGTTCTGGTGAGACTAGAGATCGAGATGATTTGAGTTAGTTGGGACAATTACGTACCTACTGAGATACAAGAAAATTAATACTATATAAATATGCAAATTAAGTCAAATTATTGAAAAGGTTAATTATGAATTATACACTAATGACAATAATATTCATATCCAACCAAAAGGGGCGATCGAATTTCTATCTCTTAAAAAAGTCTAATAATGTTTCTATAAACAAAATCCAGATTTTTAAACAATTGATAATAATAAAAAGAGACCCAGAAAATAAGAAAAATATGTAGGTCAACAATTAAGTCAACACGAAGCTTTTAGCACTCAGCCCACCCCTCTTCCAGCTCAAGGCGCCGCCTATGTAGTTGCTTCTTCTGGTTCTCCCCACCTGATCGCAGAGTCAAAGCATGAGCCATTTTGGACTCGGCGGCTAATATAACCTTAGCCGGTATCCCCGAGACCTCCTCAAGCCGCTTTAGTACCTGCCACGTCATATTATTAGATTTTTCCCTGGCGCCGAGCCTCAAGCTGAGCCACATAGAAGCCGCAAGGAAAACCCGGAACGGCAGCAAAACTGTTCCCCGATCCAAGCACACCCTCAACACACTAGACGCCATCCGTACAACCACATCATATTCCCTTACCCCTAGCTTCCCACACCAATTTACGAAAATAGCCTCCGCCTTGAAAAACTTCACCTCCGATTTGGCTGACCGTTGACTCTTCCGGTTGACCGAGGAAGAGGAACCTCGATTCCTTCCGCCTGAATATTCCTTCGCCGGAGAGGTGGTGCTGGAGATGCAGGCGGATGAGGATAAGGAGTCGGAGTCATCGATCTGGGGGCAGGAGTGGAAACCGGTGCCGGAGATTATGTTTCCGGTGACATTGCTGCGGTTGAAACAAACGGCGTGGCGGATATGTCGAGCTACGAGGAAGTTAGCTTCGTGAACTTTGGCATCGCAGTTTATGCAGAGGAATGCGGAGTCGGAAGGGCAATAGACGGCGGCGTCCTCATTGCACAGCTCACAAGCCCTCTCTTTCATCGTTGTTAGAAAAAGCATCAATTAATCTGAAGAGAAGGTAAAAAATGATGAAAACGATGGGACTGGTGAGTTGAGTTTGTTGGAAGAAAATTATGAACAGAGTACTGAATTGCAGAGTACAGTACAATGTGAAGGAAAAGGAATGTACGGTTTGAGAGTGAGAATAGGGATTAAATTAAATTAAAGAGAGAGAAATATCGCAAAGAAACAGGAAAAATATATATCCACGGGCCGGGTTGAACGTTTAAGTGCGTGTTTTAGTGTGTGAGAGAAGAAGAAGGATCTTTTAGATGATGGAGAATTAATTGGTGGGAGTGAGTATGCAGAGAATTGAATGGGGGTATCTTCACTCACGTATATATACACACACACACATGACACATACACACATATGATGGGACTTAAAAATCATATTTATAATAAGTGATTTGAAATTTGCCGAATTGGACTTGTCAAGATTCGTCATGTTTATTTGGCGTTTTTCAAAAAAAATTCGTCTTTGAAAAATGTCAACAAACATATTTTCTATTTTTCGAAATAAATTTTTCATCTCTCAATTTTCTCAAATTACTCTTTTAAAACTCAAACAAACAACAATCTTCTTATCTCTAAACAAAATATATACAAACTCTACTCTGATTTGACATAAAATAACATATGTATTACATAATTTATCTCACAACAAACATGATTTGACATAAAGTCTTACACATCTTACACCTACAACCTAACTCTTCCAAAAAAAATCTACACCTACTTTATTTCTCAAATCACTCTCTCAAAACTCAAACAAATAACATTACGCAAATCTAGATTATTTCACAAATCTCTACTACTCTCCCAAACTAATTTCCCAAACACCAAACAAATCTCTATTACTCCTGTATGTCGATCTCATTTGTTACTTTATTTTATGGTTCAAAATTTGATATCGGTCAATTTGACGAGCTCAAAATATGAAATATGGTCAAACTAATTATTTGAGCCTAATTTTATGTTTGGTTCAATTGATTCTTGAACTAATTCATTATTAGAAATCAAGTCAAATTCCTCAAATTATTAACTGCATATCAATTACGTACAAACCTACCATTTTACTGAAAAATGGACATGAAATATTTTTAGTTACTACAATTTATTGTATTATATCATCCATGGTTGCACCGAGCGGGTCAATAAATCTCATTTGAAAAATTTCCACGATGAAACTGATTTTGCAAATCATATTAGTTGGAGAATTTTAAGCATGTGGAATGAAATGAAAGGAGAAAAAGAGAAGGTGCCGGGGGGAAATACACCACACATTTTATAAATAAAGAATAAAAAAAAGTTTCAACCACACACATGTATGTACGTATTTATATTTTGCAGGTGTGGCATTGGCCATTTATTCCAATATTTTCCACACACTTAAAGTATCTTTTGGTTTCATCCATCCCTGTCCACAAAACCTCGTTCCCCTCGAACAACTCAAACTCATTTCCTTTTCTCTCTTCCCTTTCGTCCAGAATGCCCTCTTGCTATTCATCCAAAATTAAAAATAAAAAAAATACCCTCATTTTGTCTTCTTCACAAGCTTTTTCTCCAACTTGGCTATTAAGATTTTTAATTAAATATTAATATGATATATTTCTGCATTAATTAAAGGCTCATCAATTATTGTGAGTTTAATTGCTTAATCGTCATTACTTTTAATTTTTATTTGAAACATCTGTGGCCATTATTTATTTGAAAAAAAAAACTCATTTCAGATTTGTTTTTCTAAGGACGCTACATTAAGAAAAATGACATGGGAAGCTAAGGCCATCTCCAGCAGCAGCCGCGGGGCCGGGCCCGGGCTCGGGGTCGACGGGGGAGACTGTTGGAGAGGGGCCGGGGCGGGGCTGTACGGCAGGGCGGGGCTGTACGGCAGGGCGGTTTTTCAGGAAGAAAAACACGCGCCCCTCTTTAAAACAGGTGCCGCCAAGTGGCGGCACCTGATTGGACGTTCCTTTCCTTTTTTTTTTTTTTCTTTTAATGAATTATGTGTATAATTTAATGTGGGTATGTAATTTTAAATGGTTAATGTGTTATTTTAAATATAACATGATTAAATAAAATAAATTATTTTGGGCCGAAAATAGCAAAACTAGACGTGTCCGAAATAGGATTTTCGGGACGACATTCGCGTCCGCACAAGTCTTGAAGGGCTGTGTGGTAATCAAATCCAAGATTTGCACCCCCCCTCCCCCCGCGCGCGAGGAGGGAGCCTTCTAGTAATAATTTCTTAACCATTATGGTTTAGAAATCATATATAAACCCAAGTTTTTTTTATCACACTTCCAATGTGGGATAAGTTTATTTTTTTTCCAATTTTTTCCATTACATATGTGAACTTTGAGATTTAATTTCTCATTCACCCGTATTCCGATTTGGACGTTCCATATACCATTTTAATCTACTCACGGAGTAGAATGTAATTCCGTCAAGACCCGACTCTTTACTCAAAGTGGGTCCCACTTAAAATACGTCCAAAATGGTCCATTAACTTACTTTTTTCAACACTATGTTTATGAGGTTTATAAGGAGCTTTAGGACTATTTTTATTTTCTTTTCCTTGATTATGTTGTGTATTGTTGTGTAATTAATGTTGTGTATTGTTGTAATTAATGTGTTATTTTAATTAATACTCCGTACTTAAAAAAATAAAACTATAATATTAACAGGTGAGAGTTTACGTATTATGTATTAATTTTAAGTTACTTTAATTAAATATTCTATTTAATATTAATATTTTAATATAATTAATAATTAAATTACGAGTACTAATATAATTACTATTATTAATATTAATATTAAAAAATTATAAATCTATAATAATAATAGGTGAGAGTGGGCAAAGGAAAAAAATGGAAGTAATTCCCCCATGGAGCCCCAACTGCTGGAGACGACCAGCAGGGCACCCTGGGCTGCCCCGGGCTCCGGAGCCCGGAGCTAGCCCTCAACTGCTGGAGATGGCCTAAGGGTCTGAGTTGAGAATTATTTTAAAAATTTTACTTTTATTTTATAGCATAATGTGAAATTATTCAACCGAACTTTCATTTCAATCTTGGTAGAATAAGTAGATTAAAATAAATGCAAGACTCGTGATTTCAGTACATAATAGTAAGGTGTTAATTGATTACCTTAGTCAATTATAGGGGTAACATGTCAGTCAAAGCAAAAGTTGTGGTGTCCAAATGACTTATATAGAAAAGGAGTGGGGGCCTTTTTGGGACGACAGTTGGATTTGTGCGGTTTGTCTCCAAAATATCTGAGGTGGTACCAATTAGATTCATGAGACATGACTTCATGACTTTTGGGCCATGAATTTGGAGGTTCTTGCAGTTGACAACACGTGGCAGAATTCATCGTCAAGGAATATATGTGTATCCTGCTTTGTAAAGCTACTCGTCCTCTTCTTGGCCAATTCCAATTTTACCCTTGTCCTCTTTTGTTATTATCGAAGAATTTTAATTCAAATTCATGTCACGCAATTAATCACGAGAATGTGCGTTGAGCTTCTAGAGAACCACTTTAATACTTATATTAGAATTAATGAATTAACTCGTGGTCAAACTTACGTACAATTATATCAATACTATCAAGTTGAGCTTGAAACATAATTTATATAGTTACATACTATGAGAATTTGAAATTGGTTCCAAATTTTTATCATGTTTGATTTTCATTCTAATATCTAATAAATTACTTCACGAATCGTGAATGCATGTAAACCGGTAACCCATTTATCATATACAAATAGACATTCTCGCGTGTACGTACTTCTTGAAACGACACTATAACATAGACTTAAATAGATATTCTTTTCTTCTCAAAATTAGTACTAATGTCACTTTCTAAACATTTATTGACTTACCCATACTTCTTTAATTTGTTTTTGTTTTAATTAAATTTTTGAATAAATATGCATGTGTTCTAATTAACCGTGTTGTTTTCTTGGTATAACTAAAAACGATAGTTTTGAAAAATTATAGTAGCTAGTTTATATTTGTTCATGAACTAATCCAATTACAATCAATTTATTCATATCTTATTTATTGTTGAACCATTCTAAACTAATTACGGATAATTCTTGTCTAAATCGAGTTTGATCGAACCTACAAGATTCACATAGTAAATACAATATACATGTTTCGTGATTGAAGAACTTATAATCACTAACAAAATAATTGCATTACGTACACTTGTTTTATGTTTGAATGAGTTCAGTTACATCCAATTTGAATTTGAGTTTAAATTTTCCTTTACAATCCGAATGAATGAAAAAAATATCCCCATGAAAGTGGTATAAATTTCAAATGTTGGTAGATGAAATGATAGAATCATATTCAAATTCATATTCATCAGACTGTTTGCGTGAAATTCTAACCAAACGAACCCTGCCTCATAATACTAAAATACAACGTGTCGCAATCTCTACTTCTAACAAACCATTTATTTATGAACCACCACATAATTTATCACATTGATAGAGAATAATTAATTTGCACCGTAAAGGTACTTGTCATTATTGACCACAAAACTTTCATGCGGTTGTTGGACACGAGATTTGTGTGACCCTAAAAAACTTGTACTTGTTCTAATTTGTGTGGAATAAAATTAGGTGGTAGTAATCATTGCACTTCTCAACCGCTAGTTTGCTTTGTTGTACTCCTTAATTCATTTCTTTTCTACTTAATATATTTTCTTAATAAAACAATAGTTAAAAATTTATATTCCATTGTGACAATAATATAATAATTTTAATTTGAAGTTGGATGCAATTATAGTAGATACATGAATGAATTCATGATGGGAAGGGAGGGTGGCCTTGGCTTTTCTTCTTTGGGATTTTGATTGTGAATGTGAATATGTGATGATTGATTGATGAGAATGAGTATGGGACGCTAATAATATATATTCTATTCTAGGTGTCTTTTTGCATGTCGTGGATGGTTGATATGGAGACGTAAAATTGGGAGCCACAACTACAATTAAAGTTCTAGTTAATAATTAATGTAGCTTCAAACTTTCAATTACCTATTTATTACCTAGTTGGAAATATTTTTTTTTTTTTTTATTCTCATATTCTCGTTCCAGTCCATCCGAAAAGCAGTGCTCAAAACTCACATAAAGGAGAACATGGATAAAGAAAACATGAGGTGCGTAGATATATAAAATACCATATATTTTTTATGACGTGATGCAACGTATATATAAAATAATTTGCCACCAATAATAAAAGCGGAACTGTGTTACATTTACTCGTAAAATTTAAAATAATAGTAGTCAAACTTTGGTAAAACATCACAAGAAACACTACCATATATGCATATACTTCTAATAAGAGCAAAAAAACAAAATGAAACTAAGTTCCTAAAGGGGGTAACACAATACTTGCACGTCTCAATGTCTTGACCAGAATTCATGGCCTCATATTGGAAACTTGTCACTTCCTGAACTGTTCTTTCACTCTTTACCGACTCTCTCTAAATTTAGAAACCTCAGAGTCGTGGAAACATTCATTTCCACAATGCAATTCCATATAACATTTTGGTTACCATCCAAGCAATCATATTTGTTATATCCCTATTACGGGCGACAATCAAATACAAAAAACAAACATAGTCAAATACAACTTCAATTTTCGTTATTACATATGTCAATAACTACAACCTTGTCCAGCAATCAATGAAGTTAATAAGTCCGCTAGTCAATCTTCCACACGTATTTATCAATTATGTCTTCCACAATCATAGTAACTTTGACCCGATGAGTTAAAGAAGATTAAAGATCACACTGGAGACTGTATACGAAACAAAGTGTAACATGTTTCATCTGGTGCAAAGACACCCCGGCAGCACATGAACAAGATTATGGATTTCTAATTTGAATAGAAATTTTGGTTATTGTCGTTCACTCCTTTGTAACTAATTTTAGTGCTAGCCCTCTTCATGATTACGGAGTACTAGGTTGAAAATAATTTATACATACAAAACTTAATCTCACCGTCATACGTCTCCAGGTGAATAAATCTCAAAATGGCTCAAAAATCTCTCCTGCTGCTAGCTAGATCACCAGTTATATCTTTCATATCAGTTTCTAAATCTTTAAAATACACGTTGTAAGCAGGATCATAAGCAGCGAGTTTTTGTAAGTACTTCATTGCCTCAGCTTTGCGTTCCACATGTAATAAAGCACTAGAGGACCAAATCACCTCAGTCAGTATGTGACAAAGAATTTTCAATTTTCATGGATCATGGAAGTTCAAGAGATGATCGACATATTTTCTAAAAGGGAAACCATTTGAAGAAAGGGGAGGTGTTGCATCATTTAAAATACCTTGAAAGCATAAATAAACCATCGTAGTAGTGGGCCTTGCTCTTTGAATCCACAGGTTCTTCCAACTCAGCGATTCTTTCTAGGTGCACAAGACCCTCCTCCGTCTTTCCCTGCACAGGATACCAAACTTAATTCAAAGAACAGAAAAACTGAATTTCCAGGTATTCCAATCAAAGTTGTGTAATTCATGCTTAACCACAGAGCCTAGAGAAGTCGAAACCGTTAGAGCAATATAGACAAAATTTCATCAAAGGATCAAATATGTTTTATAAGCAATACTGCAACAAGCAACAAATTTATCACTTTCGAAATAATCAATCAAAAGGAATCACCATATATACTGTAATGTCTTTATCCACGCACTCAAAAAATTTATGCAACGAGTGTTCTTGCATTGTTATCTTCAGTTATTTGTCATCTACTTAAATAATTGTAGGCATAGTTGAATACCTATATGGCACCTGATCATCAGAAATTAGCATTATCTTCTTGTCAGTCCAATGTCTTGTTCGACATAGAAAAGATAAAAAGTACCCCATCTTAGATTTCATGCAAAATCATCCATCATCTCGAATTTGTTGGCAGTGACCCAAATAGATAACCAACCCCATAATGAGAACTTAACAGTAGGTGTTATTGATCTTCAGTTATTCATGAACTCTACGAAGTATTGTAGGTGTACTAGCGAAATACCTCCAGATCACCAAATGTATTCTTCTTGACCATATAAAAGATCAAGCAAAGTCCATTTTTAGATGTCCTGACATTCAAAACTAATACTAACCATTAATTAAGTGCAAGGAGTTTATACCTCAGGACATGACTCAGGCAAAAATCATATCACCACTTGTCCTCCAATGCTTTTTGTATCTCCATATGGTGGTATGTGTTTTTATTAATATGCTATTATGCATTAAAAATCTTAAGTAAGAAGATTATATGGTGGAACTGGAACTCGAAAATCACATATTCTTTAAAAACAATCCTCAAGAGCCAAGTCATTTCAGAGAATATTTGTTTTGACACATAAATATAAGAGTCATTGTAACCCAAAAACGAATAAGAGTATTGTGATTAACTTTCATGAGGGTTAAATTTAACAATTAAAATGAAGTTAGAAAAGCATCATTCAAACATACCTGCTTCATATTAGCTATACCGGCCCACTGGGATGAAAGAATCAAAAAATCAACTTCTTCAACTGATGGGTGGCCAGCCTCAAGAAGCTGAATTACGAGAGTATAAGTTATTAGCTAAACTAAACCTTTTGAAGCTTCGGAATTCTAGAGTTTAGTTTCACAGAAGTAAATTATTTAGTTAAATCTTAACTTTCACTTGGAGACACTGTGAAAGATCTAAGCAGATATTCTCACTAGGAACATGATCATGTGATCCATGATATAATGTTTTACCTCAACGAATATCAGTAACTATGTACAAACCAAAACAGACCTTTGAAATGGCACTTTCTAAGAACTCAGTAGCCTCGGCAAATTGCTTTTGTTGTAACAGCGTCTGCCCCAGAACAAGCATACCTCTTACATACCCAGGATCCTTCTCAAGAGCAAGTCTGCAATTCATATTGACACAATTCAAAATAAACACAGGAAGAGGAAGCCAATAATTTCAAGAACAGAATATTTGTCACCTTAGCAATTTAATTGCAGTATCCACACGGCCATCAGTTAAGACTTTGATGGAATACTGTTGAAATGTTTTGCATAAATTAACAAGGAAATTTGAACAGAAACAAAAACATTTTGAAGGGGCATGGGATGGGATAATGTTCACTCACAGAAACCAATTCTCTAGGTGATAGGCTTTGTGCAGAGATAAGTCCCTGCTTTGTCCTTATGGTAGAATCTGGTACTACCAAGTTGCTTATCTCTTTATTAGTCGGAGCAACTACAGGAGCATTCATCTGGGGAAGCCCTAAATACTCGCGAATGTCGGGATGTCTGAGACATATTTGCTGAAATTGAGAAATGAAAAGAAAATTAAAAAAGAGCGCAATGAAAATCAATTGAAACAGTATGTGCTTCGAGTCATATGCTACATGCTGTCAAAAACAATGAAGAGCAAAGTGAGAGAACAAAACCACGGAGAAGAAGATGAGCAAATTAAGTAAATTATGCATCAGAAGCATTTATTTCTTCATCAGTCCACTACTGCTTGCCTTCCTTTGCCCTTAGTTTTACCATTCTACCTTTTCCAATGTGCAATTATTAACCAAAACTCCCCTTTCTACTACATGTGCTCACTTGAGTCTTCCTCCAGTACATGTCCATCAGTAAACTACCATTTATCGCACAATTACTAACAAGCTTTGTTCTAGTTTCACTAATGTAGAAGCATGGTATCTTATAGGTTAACTCTAAGGCCCTCAGACAGAAGTATGAAAGCTAAGGTAGAGATTCCAAACAAATAAAACACAGATTCAAACCTGTAATCCAACCTTAAGCTTTTGCATATATCAGCACAAATGCTTTAATTTCGCAATGGTCAAATTAACAAGAAAACTAAAGAAACACCTAAATGAACAAATAAATAGATAATGTAAAAGGGAAACTAAAATAATATAATATTATCATTAGGAAATTGTTACACTACGACTAGCATGGCATGAGCAGTAATTTCCAAGAATTTGGAGAAAGTTTAATTCCTCATTTCTTGATAACAGAATTCCGACATCAGATTTTAAGAATTCACATAAAGGCCCACTTTACTAACCCAATTTGACAGTCAAAAGACCTAGTAATTCCATTTATGTTAGTTTCAACAGAGGCTTTAGGTCATACTAGTAGAATTCAGCTAAATGAGAATTCAAGAAGTGGTGGCTATTGTATTCATCAATGAACTCAGCAATATACATTGCGAACTAAAAATAAGGGTATTTATTCAGTGTCACGTAAAACCAATGTGAAGTGTAACAAAAAAAAAAAAAAAATGTGAATTTAATAAACTAAACATCAGGCAGATAAAAAGTAGCCCACTAAATGAGCTGTATGGTAACATGTTAATGGATATCAAAGCATCTTTGTATTAGATTATTAGAAATAGAAACAGTACTGACCTGTATCAAAGACATTGAACTATTTGTAAGCCAATATACTAGACTTCCCTGCAAAGTATGACGAAAAAAATAATTTCTTATTAAAAAAAATTAACCAAGAAAGGAAAAAATGGGTATATTGATTCTTTCTCCATGGTAATAGAATCAGTATTTGTTATAAAATTCAAATTCAATTTAACAATAGTTACAACGAAAAATGATCATGATATAAGTCATAAAATTCAATTCACATGGTATGATAGCGTAATTTCAATTCAATTTTTAGCTTCCACAAGTCAGTTTTTTTTTTCCATTTCTTTCTTTCTTCTGAACTGTTTCTTTACACTCTTGGTCACAATGGAAAGTAAAATCTTCTTCATATTCATGAAATTTAGCGAATTTGTTACTGATGTTTTTAGGCGCCACATGTAAACCCCCCCCCCCCATGTTATATTATGTTGATTTGCTAACCTTTTACTGCCAGCAGTGTGGCAGAAGTAGACTGGAATAAAACAGCAAATAGTCTTACTGGAAAGGTTTAAAGTTTTAAGGGGTTGCTGTGCACTTTTTGTCATCTATGGATTCCATGCTGCAGTATCATGCATTCTGAAAGGCCTGAATACTAGCATGCTCAAATGACTTATAACCATGGAAGTCAGAGGAATAAGATGAATCCATTAGGCATCTTAACTTAGCCAAAGCAAGTTCTTCATCCAAAAACTTTCACCCAGTCGATAAAGAATTTCCATGACAAGTTTAATCCATCCCACGACTCCATAAACACACACACACAAACACACACACACACTGACACACACCCCACCACCACCATAAATATTGACTGCAACATTAAAATTAAGAAATGTACCATCCAAATAAAGGTAGAAATATGTTTTTTATTTACCTGGGGAACATTGAATGTAGCAAACAAAATAGGCAGTGTAAGAAGTTCCAGATATATCTTGTACAACTGCAAAGTAAACAAAAGGAATAATATTCTCATTAATTAAAAGCATTAAAATAGATGTCCCAATTTATTTTATTTAATGTAGAAAGGATGGCACTTAGACAAAAACTCCACGTCTATCAGTACTTATTTACAGAACTTAAACTGGTTTAAAGGTGAGCGGCAACACATCTTTTGGTAAGCACTTCAACTTCTGAATTCAAATGTACCTAATATGAATACTTTAAGAGTTTAAGTGGCTCGCATTACAATGTTTCCGTAATTGGAAATTTAACATTGCATTCCTTAGCAAAAAGAGAGTAGATGTTTTGATATGAAAGTGTAAGTGCAGATATAAGATACTTTTGCCATGAATGCAGCATTAGTGCAGATCTATCTTGATTGTATTGTTATCAACTCAAACAGGTTCCAATTGCAAGGCTCCATAATAAGATTAAATGAGGATGGTAGTTGCAAAAGCACTAGCATATCTTCTACAAACTCACCTTTGCTAATGATCCCAATGGACCAGACAACTGTTGAAGTGATGAATTAAAAGATATCTGAAAAATAATAAGAAGAGTAGCCTTAATATGTGTTCGCGAACAATCAAATAGAACTAAAAATAAATACCACGATGCGCACGTGTATAGATTCATGTGAGGTTTTGAAATCAACACAAACTGGATTAGAATATAGAACAGAAGCCTCAATTGGCACTGCACTGATGGTGCACTCTGGTAAATAGACCAATTGATTTCACTCTTACTAAATTACTTCATTTACAGATCTGGAGAGAAGTTATAGTTGAGTATAAATCTGAATTACATGGTTACTCCCTCTGACTAGGTTTAAATGGCCACTTCCAAGATTGCAATATATAATGTCCTCTCTTGAATATTAAGATATACCTGCAATAAAAACAATCCTTCCTTGAAGTATATGATACAAGCAAGGAGATAACTGTCCACAACTTCAAGGATAACCATTTTACATAAAAACTGACCATTTATGTCACAACTATTTTGTTTAATTTCAAATTAGCCCATTTAATCCTAGGCAGAGGTAAACTAGACAGAGTAGCAGAGAATTTACTCAAATTTTAGAAGATCCATTCATTAATAGAAAAAGAAAAGGTGATTTTAACTTTTTATCTGTATTAGAGAGAAGAAAAGATGTAGCCTTGGATCCTTAGTAGATGTTCCTAATAATCTATAAACCTTGAATCCACCAGCTCTTCTTATATTCCTTATGATCTCTACTTCCCATGATGAACCAATATAACAAGGATAAGAAGACAGGTTACTGTGAAATGTCCTTGAGCACCACAGTTGCATGTATTACCACAGGGGGGAAAAAAAAGCATAATTGCATGGAAAACACATCCTGCAACAATAATCAAACTATTTTTTTTTTTTTTTAAACAACACACTACTTGTATTAATAAGGAAAAAATACAAGGGGAAAGTGCAGAGGTTGCACTAAGAAGAAAAGCAGCACAAACAAAAACTGAACAAGACCAACCATAATCAAACTATTGAGACTAAAAAGTCCCACATGGATTGGGTATCAAGACTAAGTACTTCGTATAAGATCTTGGGTAAGAACAAACTAAATTTCATAAAACAGGCACACGCATTTATATCATAATAATAATAACCCAAAGAACGTTGGAAAAAATCCACATCTAATCATTGCTAAGAGGATTGTCCTTATACCTGAACATTAGTGAAATGCAATCCTGCAATAAATAAAGGGAAAATAGGTCCTAAAATCCCGTTTGGATATTCAGTCAAGTTCTGGAACCATAACGCACCTCCCTGTAAAATGGTAAAAGAAACTTTATTTTGTCATTAATTAAGTACACAAAAACAAAAAAGAAAGAAAAGAAAACATGAAACTGCCAAACAAATTTCAGATTGCAAAAGATCATCCACCCATGAAAAACACAGACTAGTCATCATAAAAGGATGATTTAGGGTGGTCTATGATATCACAAGCTGAATATTATGGCAGAATAACCACAAAGAGATAATTCGAAAGTTTCAGTACAAATAGCTTCCTGTTGACATTGTTACCGCTCTAAGCATTGAAGAGATCCATCAGGTGAAACAAAAGATCTATCAAGTAAAGAAAAATCAACAGTTTTACTTCAATAAAGCATATCCATTGCATCTAAATAACCAGAGGGGGCAGCTGCGGTAATCTATCTTTGGTTCTTTAATTGATACAATCTCAAGAATGGAATACTGTATCTAGTTATGCTGATAACACCAAAACTATGTTCAAACAAATCATTCATATGGTATAGCATCCCATTACACAATCAAAACCAGAGTGATGATTCAATGACAATGACCGAATTCTCATGATGCACAAGAAACTTAATTTTTTTCATTAACCAACAAAACAAAAACAAAAAAGAACGGAAAGAAAAAACTCGAAGCTTCCAAAACATATTCAGATTGCAATAAAGATTTAAAGGAGACCAGTCATCATGAAAAGATTGTTTTATGTTGGTCTAAGATATCATAAGCCCAACAACATCGCAGAGCAAACACAGACAGAGAATTCCAAAGCATAAAGACATTAAAAGGATCCATCAGGTGAATCTAGTGACTTAACAAGTAAGTCAAATCAACCGTTCTGTTTCAATCAAGCATATCAATAGCATCTCCATGACCAGTGTGAGAAACTGGCAAAATTATCTTTTGTTCTTTAATCAAAATAAGCTCTAGAATGGAATAATACATATTAGCGAAGCTGATAACACCAAAATATACGCAAACATATCATTCATATGGTATTGCCTAGCCTTACACAATCAAACCCAGAGTGATGATTCAGTGACATAGACCGAATGCTCATGATCCACAGGAAAAAGCAGGGGACCTGCAAATTATTCAAAAGAACAAGAAAAAGAAGTATGAAACTCTCTGCACTGTAACCATTCAGACAGAACAAAAGCTAAGCTGAATAATTGTTTTTCTGCGTCAAAGTTTCTAATTCTGGAAAATGCAATAATATGAAACCTTCATTAACAAAGTACCCTACTTAAAGAACCTATAATAAACAATATTCTGATAATTATATTATACTCCGTATAAATATTCATGGAAGTGTGTGTATATGTAAGTATATGCAAAAAATTGTATGTATTAATGTATGCATATCAATCTATCTTCACCTGTTCTGGCCCTTTAGCTCACGATGCTTGAATGATGGAAAGAAAAAGCTAATTAGCTATGCTTTACCATTGCTTCCAAATGATGAGGATTTTCTTCTTTCAGAACAGTTATAACCGTAGGTAACAACGTAGAACTAGTTTCATAGGCTCCTTAGGAATGATAAGCTCTTATAAAAGGACTGCAAAAGTGCTTTCTTTCTGAAGAGTGTAATTCCTCAATCCAGCGGTTCTTGTTATTTATAATTCTCCAAAGCAGAATTGGCTCTTCATGCATTTGATTTTATTTAAATTAAGATGATGCTAGAATCTACAAGTCTAATGGTTTCATAAACATTATTATTAGTCTAGGCTTAAATTTAGAATATAAGCTGATATCTTAAAGATCTGATTACTATATGCACATCATTCGGTAAAATATTTTTCCTAGGGGTACGTATAACATTTCAGTAAAATAAGAAGAATATTACCTGGACAGCAAATGATGAGAAGAACCAAAGCATTGAAGGACACCCGGCAGCCTTCTTTTCCTTCCAGAAATTGGAAAATTGGCCTCTGAAACTTCTTCCCGACAGATGTGGTGGAAATGGTGGAGGTACTATTAGAAATGCACAAAACAGAAAGTGATAAGTTACATTGTTGAAAATTAATTCTCTTCATCTCATATTACCCAAAGCAGTATAAATATATGTAAGAAAGAAGGGAGAAAACAATAAATGAGACCAGAATGACCTAAAAATTAGAAAAAATATTGCAACACATATTAGAGGATATATGATATAGCTAATAATTTGGTTAAAAGTTTCATTTTTAGAAAAAATCAAGTCCATTGATTATAGCTTTATATGCGTGTTACTCCAGCACTATATAAAACCAAAATTGATGAACATGTAAAAAGAGACTACAGGAAAAGTTAAAATGTGAATATATCAATGGTTTGCTAAGATAATGAACCCATATTGGAGAACATGATAAGGCATACTCGAATAAAGAAAAGTTTTTACAATAGATATAATCCTCGATAAACTAAAGTAAATAAACATCTTTTTACCTGACCCACTTAATAATTGGACAAGGCTTTTTTTAGCTACGTTGAGTTAAATTTCCTCATTCACTCCCTTTTTTCTCAGTCAGTTCCCTATTCAATCACGTAATGTATTAAATAAAAATCATATGTAAATTTTAATAATATGAGACATTATAGGTCTTTTTACAAGTCATTAAAATTACATTACTGGTAGCTCTGCCCAACATGCAATAAAATTGCACATCCAGATAAGAAATCGAGACTAGAGGTTAAATTAAGAATTCACAATGCAGTACTTAATGTTGAAATTCTATGTGAAAGAAAGTTCAAAGACAATTTGAATTTCACATCCTCTTCTTCAGCACAATTTCGGCTTTCTCATTGTAACATATAGAACAATAAAATTACTTTGATACTCCAACTATCTAACATTAACGACCAAATTTGAATTTTAGTCTTCATAAGAAGATATCACTATCAATTCATCTGTTTTCCTTTTTCACCCAATTATCGACACAAGTATTCCCTCCTATTACACTTGGATCCATAATGAGGGGAGGTTAGAGTTTTCTCCTTGTTGGCATAGATATTGCTCAGTCAGGTAAAAATACCCATTACCCAAAAAGTTCTAGTCTATCAGTGGGCTATCATCATTAGCTAGCTAATTTCTCAATCTTGACTCTATTCCACAATTTTGCTTTCAAGGGCATTTTCCTTCAGCATCTCTATCCCTGTCAGTTATTCACTTGCCTGTAAACTATCCTTTAATTATATACTTCTTCTTTTAGTCTTCAATGATTTCATAGTCATCAAACATTTACCAAGTTTAAATGCATGTCCATATATATGTAGTTTTTTATATTTCATGTCATCACAAAAATAGGCCCTTGGTCTTAATTGAGAAAACCCCTGTTTATCAGTCAACTAGACAGATCTACAGGGCTTGTAATTTATCTCACATATAGGCAAATGAAAACTAAAGGAGAAGACTGTATCTATTTCCCTTTTTCTTTTTTGAGTACACAACAAAAAGGATTTTCCTTATAGCCTTCAATGTATGAAAATAGAGCATAAATACTTACATTTAGGCAACAGCTCTCCGATCATTCTCAACTTTTTAAGTTGCAATACGATTAAAGGAACCAATGCAAGTCTCATTGCCACTGTGGATGACGAGATTATTATCCACCTACAAAAACAAACTGGCTAAATTAGTTTCCAGCAACAACGAAATTATGCAAAACTAAACAGAAAATTCTTCAGCTAGGCATCAGCAAAACATAGTCATGAAAAGTCATAATCACCAACAATTTAGTGGGAAAATAAAGCCGTTTATCAATCAAATTAGTAAAAGCGTGAAGAAATAGAAAAATGAGGTGAAAGTCGTATAAATGAAAAATTCACAAATTTCGGATCATGTAACTGGATTTGCTCATAAAACTATTTCAATATACTCCCAAGTTTTCCAATCCTATAGTTTCAATAACTTGACACTATCATTCTGCCAATTTCCCGGCGAAACATAAAGTACATATATATTAGTAAGCGTGTTGTATGCTTACCATGGAAATCCAGTTAAATCGTGATAAGAATCGAGCAGCGATATGAGAGCGCGTACTGGAAGAACCGGGTCATCTGAGACAGAGGAGTATCCGCGATTGAATGAAATGGAATTGTAAGGATAGAGTGAGTGCGACGTCGTCGACGAGTACCAAGGGTTATTATAATCATGCTGCTTGTGGTGGAGTATTGAGCCAGCTAGAGATGAACGTGAAGAAGAACAATAGGAGTAGTAGTGGCTGACTAAGTGGTGGAGTAATGGTGGTGGCGACGGCGGAGAGCGGCGGAGGAGTTTTAACGTCAAAAGTCGCATCTTCTAAAACCACTAACCAGGTTTCTCTATATTAAAAAAATCTTACCAGTCCTAAACGGCAATACTTCGGTCGTATGATTAAATTCAGCTTATTATTCCCCAAAATGGCTTTTCTTTAGTTTACTAAGGACGTTATTGCCAAATTTTATTGTTTTATAAAAGGATTATCGTCAATTTTTTAAGAGATACTCCATCCGTCCCATTTATGTTACTCCCCTCGTACAGTTAACCAGTCAATTTGACTAAATTTATAAAAATTATAATAAATAATTTAATTAATATATTTCAATAATAAGTTCAAAATATCTTATGATATCTATATATTAATATTTAAAATATTTAATACATCACATATGCGAATAATTTAATATGATAAGTTACTAGCAAAGGGAGCAAAATAAATGGGATGGAGGGAGTATAATATTTTTCTTTTCAGATTAGATTAATTTTGATAATTAAGACATAAACTTATAAAATTAGTTTCTTTATGAAAAGAATTTATTAATGGACAAATCAGGGATGATGAATGGACACACTGAATGTATTTAGGAATCAAATTAATTTGTACGGTACTAATTTAACTGAAAATATTGTCATGACCCATTGAAGTATGAGACCTCGATCGGTGCTATACAGACACCCCCCATGCACACCTCAACCCCATCATCCCACACTTATGTTGCACGGATAAGGATATGACGATACGAATAAAAATGACATGAATTTTCAGAAATTATAGAAAACGATATGTAAATTCTTATAATGTGCATGTATTTAGAGAAATGTAAAGAATTGAATCTTGTATTGAATAAATGAGAAAACTGTATATTTGATCAGAGTAAATTGTGTACAATAGCCAAGAAGAAGTAGGGCTGTAATCCAGCCGAGTAGTACCGAACGACACACTGTTCAAGTTTGGTTCGATTTTTATCGAGCTTGAAATTTTGTGTTTGAGCTTGGTTTGATTTTCAATCGAGTCGAGCTCAAACGAGCTTTTATCGAACGAGCTCGAGCCGAGTATCGAGTAGCTTGATATTTTACATGTGTTTTTTCAATTTTTAGCCTATCGAGTCGAGCTCGAGCCGAGCTTCAAAAGTTATCGAACGAAAAAAGATGTTCAAGCTTGTTTGATTAGTGTGACGAACCGAGCTCAAACGAGCTTTTATCGAACGAGCTCGAGTCGAGTATCAAGTAGCTTGGTTTGATTTTCAGCCCTAAGAAGAAGGCTTACTTAAATAGAGTTACAGAAGGACAGAAAAGTAAATATAGCCCTAATTGTTAATTTTGGGAATTTCTCTCGGTCAGCTTGATTTCTTCATCTTCTTCCTTAATTTTCATTTCTTCTGATTTCTTCTGCTCTAATAAAGTTGATACGATATGATTAAAATACATATAAAAAAAACATTGTTTAAAAGGTGTATAATAAAAATTACGAAATGTAAAGTTACTACAATTTTATTTAATTTTGAAATGAAAAATGTTTTTTTCATCTCAATTAAGTGTTCAAGTAAATCTATAATATTAACACCATATATATGCAAATTTTTTAGCTTTCAAAAAATTTCAAGTGTTTCATAAAATAAATTTTTTTGAAAGTGAATTCATGAAGACCACTTTGATAATATTCAAATATAGAAATTATTTATAGAAACACATGCCCTCCGCTGCTGTTACAGTTGTGTAACATCTCTTGTTACGTCGTTGGATTGTTGCCACGTGTCCAAATATAATTAATAAAAATAACGGAGAACTGATGTTTTATTCTCTCTTCCGTCTCTTTATTTCGCTGCCACATCTCTCAACCCCACAACTGAGTTCCCAAAATGGAGTCACGTGCAAAGTTTGATAATTCATAATTGTAGGCCTGCAGAATTCAACAAACCCAAAAAAAAGACAGCAAATTAATCCACAAAACCATGATTATCTTTTCTATTAATTCTAAAATAAGTCAGCAATTCTTCCAACACTCCCAATCTTTCAACCCATGTGCCTCCTCCATTCCTCCATTGAAACCTGAAAATAAAAAAACGAGTCCCCCGAATCCATAGTCATAATTTCCACATTTTGTATCCTTAAATAAATGAGGATTGTACGATTTGAATTTGCCTCAGAATGGAATTCAATTCTACAGACTCAGAAAAATAGGCTTTCTGACCTCAACCCATTGAGAATGATGGATGAATCTTCTGAATCGCCGCCACTCTTTCTTCATTTTGCTGATTGATGCTAAAAAATAAATTCGAGGTCTCGACAGATCCATTTTTATTTTTGTAGAAAGAGACAGAGTTTTTAATTTTGTTTTTCTCTTCTTTTACTATTTTGGGCATTTCTAGTATGAGATACTTAAAATAACTTGTCAGAAAATGACACGTGGCTTAATTTAATTTAATTTTTAATAGTTTAATATATGAATTGCAAGTTTACCCTTATTAATGAACAAATGTATCTAGTTTTAATTCATATAGTTCTCACGATCAGTTCTCAACTCTCTCTCTCTACTGATACTGAAAATTGACTAACCGAGAGTTTCTGTGCTAAAATTAAATGCGCCGTCTCGCCGGAGTAAGATCTGCCGAAGACAAAAAGAACTGATCATTTTATTATGCAATTGATTGGCATAAGAGTGGGTGGTTGATCTATTTTGAAGGATTCGGGTGGTTGAGAGAAAAAAATTGTGGAGAGAAACAAGAGATTGTTTTGAAGAAAAATTAGTTTTACGCTAATATTCTTTTCTTTTATATAAGGGTATTATCGTCATTGTGAATGTACAACATTTTGTTGAACATGTGCAAAATTATCATGATTATTTGTACAGTTGCACAAATATTAACGGTCTAGATTTACTTTTTTTAAATTTAAAGGTTCAGATTGACATATTTCAAGAAAGGTCACCTATCATGGAATCTTATTTTAGAATTGGGGTTTAAAGTATCCAAGAGTTAAGGACTATAACAAATCAAAAGGTTGATAAGAGTCTATACGAAAATAAATCGTATGTGCAAAAAATAAATTAAATTTAGCATTACAATATCAAGATAGATAAGAGTACGGAATTTCCACCGAAAAATAAGTATTGAGTCTATTGACTAGCACATGCACTAGGTCCTCTCTAGTTTAGTGTGGTCTTTAATAATATTCGAATTTGAGTTTCGTCTATAGAATCACAAATTACTAGGAAGGTCCAACCACCTTGAATCTATCTACATCTATTTGTAAGCATATACATAAAAAAGAAAAAAACCTTCCCATCAATTTAAAGCAAAACGAAACTATATTTAAAAATATTAAACTAATCCAATTTAGCACGTGCTCTATTCAATTTGAAGCTTATATTATAAAAAGAAAAAGGAAAAAGGAAAAAGAAAAACCTTAAATAAAATATTGTTGAATAATTCAATTTGTTTAGGCTTACAGTAGGGCTGTCAATGCGGCGGATTTCAATCCGGATCCGATCATATTTATTAGGATAATTGTCTGATTAGTGATCTGATGGACCTGATCCGATTAAGAAGATCCGTAATCCGAATTATATGGAGCGAATATGAATCTAGGTTGATCCGATCCGTTACATATCCGTATCCGATATATATTACTATATGTTGTTTATATATTATGTATTTAAATAAAAATAAAAATAAAACTATCTATGTTCCACTAAAATCTTTTACTATATTAAAAATAATTTTAAAAAGAAATGCATGAGAGATGTTGGTGGACTGACCAGATAACTAATTGGGTCTACAACATATTAATTGATACTATTTAATAAGAAAAATCAAACCATAACCATTCATCCTTCAATTTTTATCTTCTTTTCCATTTCTCAAAGTTTTCTTCTTCTTTGTCCCAGTTTATATCTTTTTTACTTATATTTTTGTTTATTCTTTTGTTATAATTTTTATCGTTTATATTTGTCCATCATATTCCATCTTCTACAATTTTTAGGCAATAGTTTCGATGAAGTAAGTAAAATTTTATATTTTTAATTCATGATGGTGGAATCTGCAAGTGATTTGGAGTAAAACGAAAAATAAAAAAAAATTAGCTTGCTAAATGGATCCGGATAATTTATCCGGATCCGGGATATCCGCCGGATTCGGATCCGGTTGCTAATATTCCAGATCCGAGCGGATCTGGATCCGGATAGAAGAAATGGAAATCAGACTCAGATCCAGATCTGCCCTGATCCGGTCTGAGTCCGACCCATTGACAGCCCTAGCTTACAGTATAAAGTTTTGGCCCAGCAAAACGGCTAAACCCTTAAACAAGCAAAAACCATCCAAAATTAGCCTGCACGTCTGATCAAAAACCAAAATGGAAACGAAAGAGATCGAGTCGTATTTTCTCACTCTTTGGCGGCGACGCAAAACCCTAGAATTTGAAGAGGTTGTAGAAGAACCTCCTACTTCATTGGTCACTGCGAAGAACGCTGGTAGTTTTGCGGTGGTAAGCCGAGACAAGCTATCTGTCACGGACTTAAAATTCTCGAAAGTTACCGTGCGGCACTTAGCCACTTAACGCCTCTAGCGATGTTCCGCCCCTCTGTCGGAATAGGCTAAGTCAGCCTCGCCTTGCAACTTAAAAGGTTGCTAAGTAAGTTGGGAAGAAAGTAAAGTGTGCTTGAGAGAACTTAAAGGAATGCTCTTGTATTAACTTGGAGAATGCTTACAACTTGTTAGTTTACAAATGAGCTCCTACCTCTATTTATACTACTTGCCTCCTCAAATGGATGGCTATGATTAATTTGATCTAAGGGCTAAGAGTGATCCTCTAGACCCTTCTACAATGCTCCTACAAAACTAGAACTATGTACATGCTTCTAGAGTTCTCTACTATGTACAAGATGTGTCTTGAGCCTTCCACAAGGTTCTTGATCCTTCCGGCATGTTCTACACTTGTGTAGGCTCCTCCGGTTGCTTCTAGTATCTTCCGGCATGCTCCGAACTCTTCCGGACCCATCCGGCACCTCCCGGCTTTTTCTCGGCCCTTCCGGAACTTTGCGGAACCTCCCGAATCTCTCCCGAATGTCCCGGACTTGCGTAGAACTCTCTAGACCTTTCCGGAACCTCATAGGGCCTGTTTGGTTCTTGAAGACGTCCAGGGCAGCCTCTGGGACGCCATACTGCCTCCCGACTGGTAACATCTCGGCCAACTGCCTTGCCGTCGCACGTACGTGTCCCTGCCTTGCCCGGGCCGCGCCCCGGGTGCCATACTATGCGTCCGGCAAGCTCTCCAACCTTGTCGGCAGTCCCATTATGTCCCTCTTGGCCCTTGCCTCGGTCATATGCCTTGTCCGCTCGGCCTCCGTGGTCGGGCAAAGTGCCGGGGCGTGACATATCGGTCTCTTATGGTGCTACAGTTGATTTAAACGAAGACAATGTTGGAGTGGTGCAGGGAAATCGTCCTGCACCATCGAGCACCATGCTTCAAAGGATATGTTCCACCGGAAGCTTCAAACCTGCAAGAATATAGTCTAATGATTGACAAAAGTAAAATAATGCAGAAAATAAAGGAGAAAAGTAAGAAAATGATGCTCGTGATTTTAATGTAACTAGAAAGGGACACGTGCGTTGCACGTGGCTAACTAATTTCATATGATAATTCGATAATTTAAAGACAGTTATATTGAAAATTTCAAAATAGTGTTTAATACATTTTTAAAATTGCATTAAATTTTTATAAGTTGAGATCGTAATTACCTAATGTCGAAACTTAAATAAATAACTAAAAATTAAAAACGAACTAAACGTTCTAAGTATGAGGTACCTAATGCTAAAACTACGATTTGAACATAAGGACAATATCAATTCTTTTCTTTTTTGACCTTGATATTTCGAAATGTTATCTTCTCATTTGACTTGAGCACATTGTTTTTCTTTTTCTTCTTCAACATATCCAGTGTTTCTTCATCACTCAAAATGTCAATAGGGAAGTAGTCTTCTTGGATCCTTTTAGTGACGTGCTTCTCATTTGACTTGACCACAATGTTTTTCTTATTCTTCGTCAAGTTGTCCAGTGTTTCTTCGTCACTCAAGATGTCAATAGGAACGTAGTCTTCTTTGATTTTCTTCGTGATGCGTCTTTTCTCTCTTACAATAGTTTCTAGACCGGTCACACCTTTTTTTGCATTAAGGTCTTCTGTTACGTCATCCTCATTTTGAGTTTGTACTGAAATTTCAGTGGGGGCATAACCTTCTTTTTTCTTTTTTGTAACTCGTGTTTTCTTTCTTTTAGTAGTATCTAGATCGATCAAAACTTTTTTTGAAATGATGTCTTCTAGAATACCATCGTCCTCTTGAGCTTCTATTGAAATTTCTTTTTTTTTTTTCTTTTTTGTAACCTGTTTTCTTTTTTTTTTAGTTGTATGATCGATCAAAACTTTTTTTGCATTGATGTCTTCTAGAATAACATCATCCTCTTGAGCTTCAGTTTCATTAACACCTTTATCGTTATTTGTTGCGTTCTGCAATGTTGGTTGTATCTTCTCAATTGCATCTGCTACAAGATTCATGTGTCCGTTTATTGTTTGAATTTTCGAAGGAAGAATCATAAAACGGTATTCATTAGCTGAATCCAAGTTTAATTCCTTATAATATCTCTGAATAAATTATTATAGCACATTAGTAATTTATAATTGCCTAAAAAATAATAAAGGAGCTGATTATCTAAAAAATTAATAAAAGAGTTTATTATATATTTAAGTAGTATTTATTGAGAATTTAAGACAAAATACCTTCTCAATTGATTTTATGTATTCTTGTGGTGTACATCCAACATAAAAAGTAGCAGCATCTTCAAATAGTGTAATCTGAACACTATCGTCTCCTTGCACGACATTTAAAACCACTATGTATCTATAATTTATTCAATAATGTTTAACATTGTATTTATTAAGGCCATTTAAAAAAAAAATTGTTGTATTTATTATATGTGGGTAAATGTGTTAGAACCTTGGGGTTGTTTCTGAGTCTTCACTATTGCATCTTTTGCAAAATATGTTATCTTCAATTTTGTAAACTGAAGTATAACATTTATTGCAAGAATCATACCACAATGATGATGAGCAGAGACCCATCTAGCATCTTGAAATTGTTTTATTTCATCAATTACAATTTCTTCATCTTGAGTGATATGAACTACTACTCTATCGTGTCCCTTATAGATATATTTGTATAGATATTTCACTGCTGTCACACCAGAACATATCTCAACATTTATATGACAATTATATCTTGATACAGATAAGGATTGTAGGGTACTACCCATTGATTGTCGAGCTGTGCATTACGAACTTTAACTGTTAATCCATTTCTTGTTCTCCTATAAATTGGATATCCATCTTTACCTTGTATCGTGCTTTCACAATAAGTTCGTGGATAATGATATTTGCATTTTCCATCCACCATACAAGAATTCTTCGGGTTCTTATCCCCACATGGTCCATGCATCATGTGTTTAAGAACTAAATCGTACAATTCAGGATGTTTTTCTTGATGAGGAAGTTCCGCGCTGACAAACTTGTCAAACTGATCTGGGGTTGTGATCTTATATTCGGACTTCAAAATTATCATCATATGAGCATGTGGTAATCCTCTCTTTTGAAACTCAATTACATGGACATGTGCAGCTACTTTTCCAAATATTTCTTTCTTAAATAGTAGGTCTTTCAAATCTTGTAATTTTGCACGAAATACTCTTGAGGCCAGATCAGGTCTATCTTGTGCTCGCTGGCCTTCATACAACTTTTCTTGTATTTCCTTCCAATCCGGATTGCAAGTCATTGTAATAAAAAGATCTGGATTGCCAAACTTCTGTACCAATGCTAATGCATCCAAGTACCTACGACGCATATCTCTTGGACCACCAATAAACGATGCCGGAAGTACTATTCTTTTCCCGATTTCACTTCCTCTAGTTTCTCCTTTTGATACACTATCGACGATTCCTTGGTAGAACTCATCTCTCAAATTAGACTGATTTTGTCGATAATAATCCAATCTTGTTGTCTCTAGCTTTATGTACATGTCTACTGCATATTGTTGTAATAGTCTTCCAGCAAAGAGTAGCGTAGATTGTCTTGGATTTCTGATTTGTAGCCTGTAGCAAGTGTATTCTCGACACGATACTTTTTTATTACTTTGTCCATGGATACCTAGGAAAGTAAATAGATATTTGTTTATTAATCAATTTATCATTTAATTAAAGAGATTCAATTGAACACAGTTCAATATAGATGACTATTTATTTAATTTTTTTGGCTTTTTCAGACTACAATAAGTTCCTATATATGCCAATAGTAGTAATAGTATTACGTCACACATTGAGTGGGTTTAATGTTTTCTTGCAGCTGAGTATACAATTTACGTTAATTTTAACTTTTATTAAACAGATGTAAAGTGTTGTTTTCAAATTGCGTTGAGGTAAATTGAACACTATGCAATACATTGAGTAATTTGCCATTAACTCTATTTCTATTTAACAAATCTAAATGTGTGATATATGCAATTTAATTTGTACATACCTTGTTGTTCTTGTGAAAGAACATCTTCCACAGAATGAAGTGTCGGTAGGCTAGAATCGTCTCTCTCGAGGGTATTAGCTGCTGAAAATATTTCTACTATTTTGTCAAATTGTTTTCTAGATGAACTATAATGTTATGTACATTATAAATTTGAAACACAAGCATACCAAAGTAAGATAAGGGGTTCTCTTCCATTCTCTCCTCAATGTATACATAACATGAAGAGTTACCGGTTAAGTATTACATTTTGATTTTGTCTAAATGTTACAATTCTTCCAAAGAAGAGATGATCCATATTATGTATGCTCAAATTAGAGATACTTTTACAAGGTATGATCATATTCCTATTTACCAAATTTGAATGTGCGAATTTAATATGTACATACCTTGTTCTTGTGGAAGGACAGCCTCAGAAGCAACTGTTGGTGGGTTAGAACTATCTCTCTCGAGGACATTAAAAGCAATTTTTATTCCAATTTTTTGGGTTATTCTTAATCGATTATTTTTTGGTCTCTTTTAATTCTTATTTCCTGTTAATGATTGTTTAATCTTCTGTAGCATTTATCATTAAGTTTTTTTCCTTGATTTTAACCTGCATTGTGTTCCATGGCTTGTGTATACTGTTATTTGTTCTATAATAATATGTGGTACTTTTCTGTATGATTGCATGTGGGCTTTGTATGATAATTAAATGAGTGAGATCCTTTTCTTAATTTGGTCTGGTCAACATGCAATGCTAATTTTGGGAAAAAACAGAATTTTGGTCCGGCCTTTTCTAATTGTATCTCCCTTTATTGTGATTCTTCCGCCTCCACAAGTTAATTAAGCTTTATAGGTGTTATGATACTACTTTTTGTTGTGGTCTCCAGCTACATTTGTTCAATCATATAACTTTACTGTGTTCTGGGATTTTGAAATATTTTGCCTTCACTTGAATCTGTATCAGGTAAGGAGTTTGGAGGATGGATTTCTTGGATCATGGCACACGGCAACTGTTATTTGCTGTGAACATACTCCATTGTATAGAAGATGAGATAATAATGTAATGTGCAATTTTAAATCTAATGTCATGTCATTTTTAACTTAGTGAAAAAATTGCATAATGAAAAGAATGAAGTCTTTCTTATCAGTGACTAACCTTGTTAATTTCCATCTATCGTTTGGTCCTGCTGCGGGGTGGATCTGATATAGTGATTATTTGATGCATTTGAGCTATTTTTTGTAATATTCTGGTGCCATCCTGTTTCACCTCTTGGAAAAAGTAATGGATATTGTAATGGTTCATAACATCCATAATAATGTTTTTATTCTATGTTTATCACCTGAATGTGCATGAATTATAATATCTCTATCAAATGGAATATTGTTATTATTTCCTTCAACAATGGAACATTATCCATCGAAGGATAATCTTTTAATCTTCTGAAGATCTTGGCATATGGATTGACCTCTAGAACTTTCATAAGTTTCTTTACAATATCTTCGGTTAAAGTTGAGTTCTCAAATATTTTCATTCTACTTTGAAGCTCATTTTCAGTATCAATGAAGTACAATTGAAAATACCCAGGGCCATCTTCATTGGGAGTTAAACCTGGAAGATTATGGTAGACCATCCCTTGTGCTCGAAATGTGTAAGATCTTTATCTAATTTCACACCCATTGAGGTAAAAGAGAAGATGCAGTTCAAAAGACGAATATTATTGCGGAATTTCGATGGCTTCTTTTGTTTGAGAAGTATACAACTCGAATAATTCATCCGGGATTCTAATAGGTGCTAATATAACTTTTCCATTGTCACAACAAAATGTTCGAGGCTCGTACTCAAATCTTTCGGCACCGCAATGACCGCAATTTGGCATTTTTTTTAAGTTCATGCATCTCTGAGCATACAGGATCATAAAATAATGAATCTGAGTAGAAAAGTTAATAATCAATGAAAAATTTGGTATAAGATGAAGAATGCTTTGATATATCACGTGTAATGAAAGTTACTAACCTTTTGATGTTTTATGTGGAATCATTTGTGCTCTAAGAAGCCTCGGTTTATTTGTGTTTCTCATTTTTTTAACTTTCTCAATGTATTCGTTCCTATCTTTACTACTTAAGTTAGAATATTTTCTTTTCATCGTATCAAGTCTTCGCTGACGTAATACATCATTTGCCATTATATATAAATAGTCTTATATATTTAAAAAAAATAGAAATAAAGTCTAATATAAATAATCAATAAATCTGTATGTTACCTGATTTTTTATTCAACAAATTAGATTTTTTATTCAACAAATTAGATTGATGCATAACCATTAGTGCAAGAATTGAAGCTAGCAGTTGCTAATCACAATTAATCAATATGAACTCCGGGAGATTTCGCCAAACTGTCAGGCTTGGTCACTGCTTGAATTGTTTGTGATGAAAATATAGATTAGATCAAATATAATTTATGTTAAAAGTATTTGGTTCTTACTTGTAAATACCCACGGTGAAATTGGAGAAATTGGATGCATGAATTTTTATTTTTTTGTTTTAGGTGTTTAGTTGTAAATACCCACGGTGAAATTGGAGATATTGGATGCATGATTTTTTTTTTTTTTTTTTTTTTTTTTTTAAGTCATAGACTAACTATACCTTGAGTTCAAGTCTAACTATACCTTATGATGCCTAATTTAACTATATTTCTTGAGTTTTTTTAATGATTGATTGTAGGGGTATTTTAGTCATCACAAAAATGTTAAGAAATATTCATAGACTATACCTTGAGTCCAAGTCTAACTATACCTTATGATTCCTAATTTAACTATATTTCTTGAGTTTTTTTAATGATTGATAGTAGGGGTATTTTAGTCATCACAAAAATATTAAGAAATATTCATGCTTTTATAATAGTATAGATAATAAATCTTGAAATTCACCTTTGAAATCTTCCCCCAACTTCCTAAGATAGATTATTTGATGCTCTCTGCAGAAATTAGTGAAAAACATCAATTATAACAGGTCCAGTTCCATTTTGAGAAATAATTGTATTGTTTTCTTTTGTTTCAGGTAATACACATTTCCATTTTCCATAGTTTTGCTCCAGCGCTAGTAGTTAGGTAAGAAGCACCCATTTGCTTAAAATTGACAGTATAAAAGAATCCATTTTTACTGAAAAGAAATATCAAAAGGAAGTAAGTAAAAATTGCTTAAAATTGCACCTTCCTTTCTTTCTCAAACTTTTTTTCAAATTCGGATTAACTATATTCCTCATCGGCTCATCCTACCAGAAGCTTGAACTAAATCAAGAAGCACTATAATTCATGAAGGTACATGAAATACAAAAAATACCCACATACCTTTCTTTGTTATCCATTAATCAAAAACTGATATCATGAGCAAAATTATGGATAAACTCGTAAAGGTTAACCTAAAATAAATTTATGTAACAGGAACATATATTTTCTTGTGTGACATTTTAACAAACACTATCATGGGAATGGTCTAAAAAATATTAAATGAACAAAATTAACATTGAACAAACACCATACGGCCGGAAGAAACTTAAACATGCACATGAAAAAAGAAAAGGAGAAAAACAGACAACATACTGTTGGAATCTATATTCTATATTTGAATAAAATTAGTTGAGAGTAAGGGGTCGTGTCTGTTCGATCTGAAGAGGTACCCTTTGGATCAAAACAGTACAATCCAAACATTATGTCTCTTGCGAAAAGACATTTTTTAGTCTATAAATAGGAGACTTAATCTGGCCAAATAAAGCATCCTATTTTCGACAATAATCAAAAAATTACTCTCATCTCAACTTTAAGTTTATGTCGAATTTTCTATTTGCTTCGGTTCGCCGTGGGTTCATTATTTGTGCAAATAATGAACAACAGACTGTTATATCTTGGGAGACTACCGGGAATCAAACTGTGTGCACCGTGGCAGCCCCGGAAATATTGTCTTAAGGAAATTTGTTTCGGCAAGCCTCAGTCTAATTTCCTTATTTTTTACGTAAAGATTGAAGTGATCTTTGGTTTCGATACAAGTAAGTATTTCTCACTATTTTTTTGTGTTAGATTGAAATATTTAAGTACACAGATTGTTAGACACCAACAATCTTAAGACAATAATATTTTGTTTAACATCTGTGTCAATATTATTATGATTAATTACGATCATTTATTCCGTAAAAATCACAAAACAAAACATGTAAAGTTGATAAACTTATGATATAAATAAGCCTGAGTTTGTATGAACTGATGAGATAACATCATGTTGCGTGGATAATTTTTACTATTCATACATGTGAAGACAGAATGTTCGAACCATTGAGAATTAATTCGGATTGTGTAGGCTTTATATTAATATGCCATTAAGTTCTGTTAGTGGGGGAATTAAGATCATCATAAAATCATTAAACACTCCGAAGAGAATGAAGAATACTGATTCCTCTTTGTTAATGAATAAGTGCAATCCTTCGTGAATAGATGTTTATATTTTAATTGATTAACTAATCCTAATCAATGTGTTGGGAGATGAGAAATTTGAAAGAACTGAAAAGGTGTCTTTTCTTAATCTCTCGGCCAATTTCTTAACCCTTATGGTTTAGAAATCATATATAAACCCAAGTTTTTTTTATCACACTTCCAATGTGGGATAAGTTCATTTTTTTCCAATTTTTCCATTACATATGTGAACTTTGAGATTTAATTTCTCATTCACCCGTATTCCGATTTGGACGTACCATATACCATTTTAATCTACTCACGGAGTAGAATATAATTCCGTCAAGACCCGGCTCTTTACTCAAAGTGGGTCCCACTTAAAATACGTCCAAAATGATCCATTAACTTACTTTTTTTCAACACTATGTTTATGAGGTTTATAAGGAGCTTTAGGACTATTTTTATTTTCTTTTCCTTGATTATGTTGTGTATTGTTGTGTAATTAATGTTGTGTATTGTTGTAATTAATGTGTTATTTTAATTAATACTCCATACATAAAAAAATAAAACTATAATATTAATAGGTGAGAGTTTGCGTATTATGTATTAATTTTAAGTTACTTTAATTAAATATTCTATTTAATATTAATATTTTAATATAATTAATAATTAAATTACGAGTACTAATATAATTATTATTATTAATATTAATATTAAAAAAAATATAAATCTATAATATTAATAGGTGAGAGTGGGCAAAGGAAAAAAATGGAAGTAATTCCCCCACGGAGCCCCAACTGTTGGAGACGACCAGCAGGGCCCCGGGCTGGCCCTGGGCTAGCCCGGGCTCCAGAGCCCGGGGCTAGCCCTCAACTGCTTGAGATGGCCTAAGGTGACAAACCTAATAAGCCCATTACTTATCGGGTTCGAAGTTATAATATCAACAGTTGAATCCAAAGTCCAATCTACAATTTAATATATACGCGAAAAATAAAATATATTTATTTTATGACTTGAATACATTTCAAGTTTACAGGATAAATATGATACACTTAGGCTCAGTTCGGTGCCCTTGATTAGGCCCAAATTATTGGGCTTTGTAATCGGGGGCTATTTCCTGTTCGGTGCTAAAGACTATTTTCACGGACAACCCGTGTTAATTGGGGATTTGGTGGGCCAGCCCGTCTAATTGACTCGATTATAATTTGGTATCAACCCAGATATTATATAATCTGGCCCAAATTAATAATTTCTGTACCACTTATGCCCTTACATTTGACAAAAATTATCCCCCAACCCACAATAATTTTATTGACTCCATTATTTAATCACCCAAAATTGACAATTGGACCTAATTTTAATTGGGGACATAAATCTGAGCCTTATTAAGCTAAGCTAATGCATTATACTACTAAAATTGTAATCAATCATAGAAGTATGTGTACATGCAATTGTGATTGAATCGGATCTTTTCAGTATAATTTTGATACTTTGATCAGAGATATGCATATGCTCGGCAACCACTGTCGAATTAAGCATCTCACTGACACCAAAGATTAGTTAAATGGGCTACAGATTGACTCATATCATCAAATCCATTTTCCACTTGGAGTACTATATCAGGATTATCTGACCTCTACACATTTTAAATCCTTTTACCACAATTAGTCCGTAAAATCTTACACTTTGATTGCCCTGCAATTAATAAATCATAAACTAAGCATATGACTTGTACAATTGTACGAACACTACTTCAAGACAAACAACTTGAATATATTTTTGGATCAAAATAAAGCATATACAAAAAATATAAAATATATGTATAATTGGTAATGAAATTGGCTTAATAGAGACCTAACATTTTTAGCTCGGTCAAATGGCTGAGATCAAATTCATGCACATCTTTATCGATTTCACGATTTTTTACCATGGAATATTCTTACCCAGATGAGTGTTGGCCACATCCAATGCAGTAGCAAATAAATGCTTTGTGATTAGATGAGTATCTAATCACAAAGAAAGATCGACCTTTTTTTTTTTTAATGTTAAAAATATAACTTACAAGAAAGATTGGCATTCCAACTTTAACTATAACATTGTCAAATGAATTATAACCATATCTCTTTGTCATGAAGCAGTCATGCACATTCAATCAATAAAATTATATGACATATGACCTTGTCTGGATGTAGTTTTGTTCGGTCATTTCGAACTTTAAAGTTTTCAAATCTAACAATATCGCTAGAGGACTAAATATTGATGTCAAAGCAAATTTGTTTCGACCTATATGAAAACAGTCGTCAAATATCCCACATAATAGAGAATTATGGGAAAAAAAGTCGTATATATAAATCTGTCGACACACAATCTTATGACACCAATGTGAGACTCGAAAGTGAGATATATGATTTTTTATTGAAAAAGCATAACATGTAATTGATTTGGTATACTATATGCGGTGATGTGATGCACCATATGCATAAAATAATTTCTCGAAGGAGAGAGGAATAATGGGGGGAGGGGACGGGGCATAATTTTTCCTTTTTAGTTTAATGTTATGTTGCTGTTAAATAATATTTCATGTTTATAAAATGCATAAGTCTATTTTATTGGTAATTATGAAATAAAATATTGTTTATTTACTTAATTAAGATGTAACCTCCATTATTTATTTGTATTTTATAAGGTCGTAATTAGTTTTATATTTAATCAGTTAAAAAATACTTCATAATCATTTTTTTTGTATTTTGTTTATTAATAAATTATAATTAACGTTGTATTATTTATTGAAAACATCAATTTTTAGAAAGTCAAATAAATAGAAGGGGGTTTAGGCAGAAAATACTCCTTAAAGTTAACGGCGTTTGTTTTAAATGACAAATCTGAGGAGTTTGCAAGAGGAGGGCTATGAAAAGAGAAAAAACTAAAATTATATATATATAGAGAAAAAAAAGCGAAAAGCTGTGACGTGTTTGCAAATAAAAACTAAATAGAAGAAGATTTTATGGAAAAGAATTAGGAAAGTGAGTTCGTTTTTGGTAAAGTTATATACTAGTAGTAAGTAAAGCAAAGGCGATAAAATCAATAAATTCCCAAATTGAGCTCTCTTATCATACCACTGTGATGGCAGCAACGGAAGGCGGGGTGGTTGCCGGAGGCCAAGATCAACAGCCGCCGCCGCAGGCGAGGGCGGTGGAGCGGCTGAATCCGGCGGTTCAGCAGCAGCTCAACCTTGAATTGATCAAAACTCGCGCCATCAGCCTCTATAAAGCCATCACTCGCATCCTTGAAGAATTGGGTGGGTTGGCCCGCACTAATGCCGTTCCCAGATGGTAGGTACATGATGCTATTTTATGAAATTCATCAAGCAAATAATGAGCAAATTTTTTATTTAGGGTTTTGGTTTGTGCATGTGCAGGCAATATATTTTGGGGCAGTTTTCTATGGTAAATCTAGAGCTTTACAATATTGTTGAGGAGATCAAGAATGTTTCCAAGGCTTTCGTTGTGCATCCTAAGAATGTTAATGCTGAGAATGCCACAAGTATGTTTCTTTTATGTACTTGAAGTTTTAGTAATTGTATCTCCTTTATTATTCAGTTGTTTGTTTTATCTAATTATCATATATGAGATATGTACTAGGATCACTAAAATTTGCGGGATTTGAATATGGTATATATATATATATATAGATATATATAGAACTAAAATGAACAAAATAGGGAAAAGAAAACAGCAGGAGGAGGAAGGCCACTGAAAAGGCTGTTTTATTATGTCTAAAAGTAGAGACTTTTAATTGAAGAACAAGAGGTATAATTGGGAATTTTTCGTTACGTATTAATGTAATTGTTCATGATACAGTTCTACCTGTTATGTTGTCATCCAAGCTTTTGCCTGAAATGGAAATGGATGACAACGCTAAGAGTGAACAGTTATTACATGGTATGCAGAACCTGCCAGTACCAGCTCAAATTGAAAAGCTGAAGGTTAGTAGTTTTGCCGACTACAATTGTAGCAGCGTACATGGTGTTTCTCTCAAACTTATATCTCTATTTATTTCAGACTAGAATCGATACGATTGCAGCAGCCTGTGAAAGTGCGGAAAAGATCATAGCTGATGCTCGTAAATCCTACTTTGGTACTCGACAGGGACCATCGCTTCTCCCAACTATCGACAAGGTTCAAGCTGCAAAAATACAAGAACAAGAAAATTTACTTAGAAGTGCTGTCAATCATGGCGAAGGTATAAAATTTACCTACATCTTCATATTGTGCTTTGACTGCATCTCTACCAATTTGTGGTCCTATTTGAAATCATACAATGAGCTTGCACGTGCTTTGCATAAACAATTGATTATGGTGTGTCTCTAGTTCCACAGTATTTTCTTTACAATTGGACTCGCCAATTATCTTATGATTTGATTAAATTCTGGCGATGTGCTTGAGGGATCTGAATATCTTGAATTAGTTAGCATACAGTGACCTGGTGAAGGTGTCTTGTATCATGCATGTCTGCTTTTTAGTTTTTGGCCGCGTAGTCACTGGTGAGAATCTTGTGCAATTGCTGGGAGGTAGAACTTATGGACTTAAAAGAGAGACGAGCCCCTAGGGAAAAGGCAGACCATGCTTGGAGAAATGGTTATAAATAGTGCCGTGGTCACTGAACACATGAATCGAACTTCTTCTGAAGTTTTCTTGTATTTCCTCCAAGACTCACCTTTTACTATTCTATGTTATCAACTAAGAACTTCACAAGCTTAAAGAAAGGCATAAATGTGTTTCTGGCTTCACTATATAATTGATATTAATAGTGATGACCATCTTATGTATGTCTGTATATATATATATATATATATATATATATGACATAGCTTCTTTATTAGATCTCTCCTCGTCCTAATGTAATTATTCATATGTAGGTTTAAGAATACCTGGAGACCAAAGGCAAGTAACATCCTCACTTCCGCTGCATTTGGCAGATGTGCTCGCTGTCAATGATGGTACACAGTCTTTCTCGGATTCGTCTGGTACTCCAATGTCCTAAACTCTTTGTTTCATCATTTTCTTTTCCATTTTCTTGTTGTCTGGATTGCTTTCATTAATTTGTGCATTTAGTGACATCAGTATGCTTGTGAACTTTAGGGATGTACCAGAAGAATACACCTCCACTTATGTCAACTCCCAGTAATAACAATCAGGGTACTTTGTTACAGGTTGATCTCCCACTCTTGCCACTTCAATGTTTAAACTCATAGTTTATTTATATTGTTTTCAATCCATAGAATGAAGCAGCTTGCATCTCAATATGATGTTTAACTACTTTTCTTATAACTTGACATTATAATCTCAGAATTTCCTTCTTTAGATGTAGCGACATAGTAACCATTTTCTGGTCCTGATTTGGAACTGAATATTTTCTCTTGTTCTTAGTCATCCTTGTCATGTTATGTACTTTTCCGCTATTACTCAACTAACTTTTTTGTATCTTCATTTCTGGGAAGAAAAGGGTCGCTGATAAGCAGAAGGTCGCTGATAAGCAGAATCTAGGTAACTAAATTCGCGTGGCCCCAGATTGTGCGTACTCCGAGCGCATGACCCAGAATCGCTATGAAATTCGCGAACTGAGTTATCGTAGTTCATGAATCCTATGACCTAATTATGTGCTCCCAACAAATTGTTACTTTTAAACCTGTGATATTGTGTCACATGTCCATTGTATATATAGTACTAAAACTGTTAGCCGAGCAATAAAATATCTGTCAGATGGGCTGCATCTCCAGCTTTTGAAATGTGTTATGTGAGATGACAAATTTCCCCTCAATGCCATTCACATAGTTATTAGGCCCTATGTGGAAGAGTTCTGGCCCAGTTTTGCGGGTCTCGCGAAACTGAGTTAGAACTCTTCCAAATGGAGTTTGGCAAAACCCATGAAACCTAACCCAAGCCTATTCACAAACCCGTACCCAAACTCTTGACACCCTATAAAACATTGATTTGACACCTACTACCTACATTTTATCCCCAAACTCGATAAAAAGAACATTGATTTGACACTTACCACCTACTTCCCCCCCCCCCCCCAAACACCAAAATCCATATCCAATCCAAATGATGTTTAAACTTTTTCAAAACCACAATACCCAACATCCAAACTCAATCCAAATGGAGTGTAAAAGGTTTCACCGAAACCATCCAAATCATTTTCTTGAAATAACCTGCTAACCCGAGCCGAAACTCTTCCAAATAGACCCTTAATATTTTCCTTTTTACTTTCTTCCAATCTCATAATTAACTTTCATTATTTATTATTTCGATAAATGTGCATACAAAAGATATTTACTTTTACCTAAAGCACTACCCATTAATGTTCCAAACTTTTGGAACCTGTGCTATTCTTTATAAACAGAATAAAACTTCTTCCTTATAACAAATTGCTTTATTTCTTATTTTATGCCTATAATAAGACTATGTTTTCCACATATTTTTTTTCCCTGTTTAGAACTAATTCTCGCATAAAGTTATACCATAAATTTTGTAACTCAAATGTTACTTTTAAGAACATTAATATAATCTTTGAATGTCATTTGTACCTTCTATTTATACAATTGTGTCTAATAATAATATGAGCAAAATTTATGGAACATATAATGACCAACATAATAACATATGAGCAACAATTATACGTTCTATAGGATCATTTAAACTAGATTTTTAGAAAAATGACGCTCCATGCTCTCGTGTTGCGCTCTACGCTCCCGCTCCACGAAGTAGTTACCTAGCTGCAGAATTATGTTCCCAGAATTTCCTATATTGAAGATTATATCATTATTAAGATGCTTCCGTTTTCATGCTTTGATCCATGTTATAATAAATTAGGCTTCTGGAGCACAACTTATTGGAAGAGCTGCGGCTTCCCCTTCAACTGGGAGTACTTCTTTTGATAATACAACGGCATCTCCGATGCAATATGCCAATTCACCGAGATCTGGTGCAAACATAATGAACACACCATCTCCTCAGCAACAGTCGCACCAGCAACAGCCGCAACAGCTACAACAACACCAGCACCAACAAAGACAGAAAATGATGCAGTTACCCCCACATCAGCAACAACTTCTAGCTCAACAGCAGCTAAGACAATCATCAATGCCTGGCTTGGGTCAGGTATAGCAGTTCACAACCTTATCAATGCAAGGTTATTACATTTTTTTTTCAGTATAACTTGCATTAATCTCTAACGTATTTCTTCATGGCGAACTGTCATGAACTTCTTATTTTGCAGAACCAGCTATCTCAGCTGCATGACATGCAGAACCAGACACAGCCAAAGTTTCAGTCGGTAATCAGATATTAACTTTTTACAATTAATATAACTTGAACAGAGGAGGTGTTTAGATTCTAACTCGCCATTATTATGATTTAGATGCTGACAGTAGCCTTTTTAACTCTATAAAAATACTGTTGCATGCAGATGCATGGTCAGCATCACGTGCAATTCTCCCAGCCATTGACAGCACATCAATTACAAGGTAGACAGCTAACATCAGCTGCAATGCATATGGGAACAAACCAACTAACCCAAGGAAACCAGCTGAATCGTCAATTGAACCAGTTCTCTAGTGCAGCAAATAGTGCATTGTTTAATGCTGCCCAGACAACACCGACGTCTCAGATGGTAAGACGTCTTCAGCTGTTGAACTTGCTAGTTACTTTGGCTTTGTTTACCTCTCATTGAGTTGGTTTTTTATATTGTATTTTAAGACCAACAGTTATATTATTATTAAAAGATCAGGTTTTCTTCTTCTTTGGGATTGTAAAGCCTGCTTAATTCACTTTCTTGCCCTCTTATTTTAATTCCAATGTTTCCCTCATTTAAAGTAGCTTTGTCCTGACATGTGATGTGCAAGATTTGTAAAAGAACTTGTATTGACTTATATATGTTCGATGTATTCATCTAGAAATCTACCCAAAAAAATTGAACAATTAGAATATCTTTTTTTTAGCATAATAATATAATTATGATTGCAAACTAATTCATGGATTCTCCCTGTTACCAATATTTGTTGTCATATAAAGCCATCTTGTAGCGTAGCCACTACATTTGTAATATTGGCTTGTCCCATTCATATATTTACATGTTTTTTGATTGGTTTAACATCAAGGTGTATCCTTCATCATGAGCTGTGGTTTTCTTTTGGCAGTGTATCTTCTTAAGGGTGTTGGTTTTAGTTGAATTGTTCTTAAATTTTGAATTCAAAACGTGTTTTTGCTTAATAAGTTGATATAATCACTTTCTTTCTGAATATTTTTGCATGATAAATTTAAGTGCTTTTCTAAATTTGTTAGCGACAACTTTGGTCACTTGTTGCAACTTTTTCTCCATCCTTTATTTCTTGACTTTTTACCTCCCTCCCCCCCCCCCCCCACTTCCTTGATTAAACTTGAATGCTATTTCTTCTCTCAATTAATTGCAGATCACTAACATGTCAGCTATGATGCCATCACAATCAATTCTACCAAGAATGCAGGTTAACTTTCAAATCTTTCAGCAGTTGTCCATGATGTTTACTAATCATAATTTGCCCAAATTTCATGATAATTCGGCAGAAAGTCAAATAATTGATGACGAGTGTTGGATTTAACTTAAGAAATTGATAGTCAGAAGAAATGCACAAACTAACACTTTCTGAAAGTTAACTATCTAAACATGGAGCATCCTTTTTGGTTTCAGCAGTTTGGAATGTCTGGTGGCAATAGGTCTCTTCCAGCCCAAAATCTGAGTGACCAGAGTACGAATTGCTTTCTCACACTCTTTATACTTTAAATGTGCATCACTGAACCTGTCTTCTACTGGAGTTCACATTCCTGTGTCATTTTATTGATTGGTTGACTTTTTCAGTGTTTAACATGGGAGCAGCCTCTGCTGGTGGTATGATGCCTATACAGCAACAGCAGCAACATGGCACACAGGGTGCATTTGGGAACATGCCACAAGGTGCGCAAAATCTACAATCCGGCATCGTACCAATGCAGAACGCACAGCAGAATCATCCCAATTTCCAGCAGCAGAGACCACAAAACCAGCAGTGACTGTATCGATACAAAGGCATCATGTCAGTTTACCTTGGAGACAAAATGTTTTACTTGTAGTTAATTTAAGGAATTTTGATGAATTAATATCCTTTTTTTTATGCCAGTTTACCTTGGAGACAAAATGTTTTACTTGTAGTTAGTTTAAGGAATTTTGATGAATTAATATCCTTTTTTTGAGTTCAAGTCTTTATATTGTGCTGTTAAATTCAGTTTATTGGACAAAGAATCTGCTTAAAATATAAGTTCCCAAGTAACCTTATCTAGAGCTTTTCGATGAAGGCACTTCAATGTTTTAAGTCAGCTATTTCGTGTAATAATCGATTTTCGAGCAAGTTCTAAACACATTTATCTAGGTGGATCCACTTATTATTGACCATGTGGCAAGGGCCTATTATGATGAGTATGATTCTAATATATGGTGTTCCTTCCATTCCATTTTATTTGTCATTTTAAAGATTTTTTCATCTTTAAATTAATTGTCGCCTTAGGGATTTCAAAACAACATTAATTCTGCGTACTTCATATTCTCTGACCGCTGTAGGGGGATCGTGATGAGACATAGTGGGGTTGTTCCACACGACTTCACGCCGTTCATCCCGAACGTTAGTGTGAACATTATTGCCTCCCCCTAACGGCGGGAAGACAGTCTCATCAAAGTGACAGTCCGCAAATCGTGCGGTAAAGAGATCGCCTGTCAAGGGTTCCAAATATCGTATAATAGATGGAGATACAAAACCAACATATATGCCCATTCGACGTTGAGGTCCCATTTTAGTCCGTTGTGGCGGAGCAATTGGCACATATACAGCGCACCCAAATGTGCGTAAATGAGAAATGTCTGGTGTATGCCCAGACACCAACTGTAACGCAGAGAAAGGTTGGGTCGCAGTGGGCCTCAAGCGTATTAACATCGCTGCATGCAGTATTGCATAGCCCCAAGCAGAGATCGGGAGTTTGGTGCGCATAACCAAAGTCCGAGATATTCTCTGTAAGTTCTTTATGAATGCCTCCGCTAGGCCATTTTGGGTATGAACATGTGCTACCGGATGTTCCACGTCAATACCCAGGGACATGCAATAGTCGTTGAAAGGTCGCGATGTAAATTCTGCGGCATTATCCAGTCTAATAGACTTAATGGGATAATCCGGATAGTGAGCTCTCAACCGTATAATCTGAGTCAGGAGTTTAGCATATGCAGCGTTTCTTGTGGACAATAAATCAACCTGTGACCATTTGGTCGAAGCATCAATCATCACCATAAAATACCTAAAAGGTCCACATGGTGGTGTGATAGGTCCACATATATCCCCTTGGATTCGCTCCAAGAAAGCGAGAGAATCCTTACTCGTTTGTGCATAAGATGGCATAGGATCCAATTTTCCAATGGAGCAAGGTAGACACAACTTATCATTGTGTACTAGATCCTTGTTCGTTAGTGGATGCCCGATAGAAGTATTAATGATACGGCGCATCACGTTTTGACCTGGATGTCCCAACCGGTCATGCCATAGAGAATACCTGCTCGAGTCACTTGGCTTCGAGCTATGAACAACGTGTACCTCGGGTACTCGTATTGTGGTCCTATATAACCCAGTCGAGAGCCCCTCTAATTTCTCCAATGTACGTTTCTGGCCGTACAAATTAGAGGTAATGCACATATATTCGATTCCTTTTTCCTCAGTGGTTTCAACATGATAACCATTAGCTCGAATATCTTTAAAACTTAACAACGTTCTCCTTGAACGTGGAGCATATAGAGCCTCTTTAATGGCTAAAACCGTGCCATTTGACAACATAATGTGGGCATTTCCAAAACCATCGATTAAATCACATGTGCCAGATATTGTTGTCATAGAGGTCTTACTAGGCATTATATTAATAAAGTATAATTTATCCCTTAGGATAGTGTGCGTAGTTGCACTATCTGCCAGACATTCTTCCCCACATGCCATGCCTAGAAATAAATATATTCTATTAAAACATTTACTTGAAAAAGTATAAGTAAGATGATGTCACCATAATAATTGGATTAAAAATAAAACCACACAAAAAATGGTCCAAAATAAATTAAACATAGTTCAAACCCAAATGTGGTTCAAAACATGACCACTCAATAACAAGATGTCTGAAAAAAAAAAAACCAACTTAATGTCCAGAAGTTTTAAACATAAATTCCAAAAACATGAAATTACTACTCCATCCCACTCTGAGTCATGAGATCAGACGTGCCTAAATTCGGGAGCATAGTGATGGGGTCCACATGGAGGACGTTGGTTTCGACATTATTAGTGTGTGCTGGCGCATTCCCATTTCCATCTGCCAAAATATTCTTTGCACGACAGGTTCGTGCCCAATGTCCTGATCCACCACATCTATAACATATATCCTTGTTCTGATTCTGATTCTGAGTCCTATTTTGATTGCCTCGACCACGGTGACCACCTCGAATGCCTCCACGTCGGCCATTATTATTACCCCCTCTTGGGGCATTCCCTCTATAATGTGGATGACCATTTTGTGGTCTGTTATAAGGAGTAAAGCCTCCCCTATTACCTCTGCCTCTATTATGGCGGCTAGGCCCCCGGCCAGCGCCTCTACCTCGATTACCCCGTTTTATAACATTTGCCTCCGGCAATGGTTGAGTACCAACCGGACGAGCCTGATTGTTCTTCAGAAGGAGATCATTGTTCTTCTCAGCGAGGAGTAGAGCGGTGATCAACTCTGAGAACTTAGTGTAATTTTTGGCTCTATACTGTTGTTGGAGAATCAAATGAGAGGCAGGAAATGTGGAATATGTCTTTTCCAAAAGCTGAATATCAGTTAATTTCTCTCCACAGAACTCCAGTGTGGACTTTATGCGACATACCTCTGAGTTATACTCATTAACTGTTTTGAAGTCCAAAAACCTCAAAGTATTCCACTTATTCATTGCTTCTGGCAATAAAATAGTCTTTTGGTGATCAAAACGACTAGCCAGAGCATCCCAAAGTTTCTGGGGATCCTCAATTGATGAATAGTCCAACCTAAGGGCCTCATCCAAGTGTTTCCTAATCAGAATCATAGCCTCAGCCTTTTGAGCATCATTTAGCAAGTTGTCCACTACAATTGCCATGCTCAATTTCTTAGATGTCAAATGGATCTTGATATCTCTTGTCCAACTGATGTAGTTCTCGCCAGATACACTCAATGGCATAAAATCAAGTTTGCTCAGGAGATCCATCCTACAAGCAAATTCATTAAGAGAATATGAGTATTTTACGGGCATATAGCCTCCATAAATAATTTAATTGAACCCATGCCATTTTGTTCCATTTCTTGATTCATAACGAACTCTGTGGTTTTAATCCAAGGGAACTCCAGTCCCAATATTCATGAATCCAAGTTCACTCACATTTATTTATCATGTCTTATTTATAAATAAATTAAACAGTGTAAATTAATTGCAAATTACAAACATGCATGCCTCACACATAAATTCCATGAATAATTAATTCACATAGAATGATAACTAAATATCAATTATACTATATCAATATAAGTATATGCCATAATCCAGAGATGTAATAGAACTACGAATTCATCACTCTTCATTATATAAGATAAGACCTTTGTCTCATACAACATAGCACTTTAACAAATCTCTTAAAGTAGTACATAGTAGAGGTACTGATAAACTCAATCATCGATAAAAACACTTAAGCAGGTGTCAAGATCAGGAGTAAAGTTAATCATAGAACACCAAGGTTATGATCACCGAAATTATTAATAGTACTGATGAGAGTTTTTCATTTTTCAATTGATAGTTATTAGTAGTGCCGAGTGATTCACCCTTTCATCAACCTAAAACCCAAAACTCATGTACAAAAATAGTTAACTATCCAATTTATACCACATGTAATTTGGGCCGCACAAAGTATGGTACCACCAACTAACACATAATTATTAATTGTCCAATTAAAAGAGGTTCTCAATACAAAATAAAATGGTACAACCGTACTAAGTTCCACAACATAAACAAAATTCTCTGTGCAACATTGAAATTGTAAGTACATGGAGTTTCCTCAGGAGAGTCCAAACCTCTCAGACGATGATAAAAGAATGCTTTTTTTTTTTTTCATATTTGCAGAGTTTCACTTTTCAAATACATGCTATCATTTATGAGATTATTGTAAACAATAATAATTCAAGATAAACATGTTACACAATTATTTCATATGATTTCAGATTTATCTAGCATGCATCAAATATAAAATAAGTAAATTCAAAAGATTTAATCCATGGCTCAGTTCAATTCACGTAATGCTAGAATGGTATATTTAATATGAAGCATAATTAGATCTCAACCCATATTTATTTTTCACTTGCAGAACCATTATAAGCCGTCATGGGGAAGATGAAACAAACCAGTGAAACTTATTTATAAAGTAAACCCATATAAAAAGTAATATATGTTAAAACATATTTGTTAACCAACATATTCCTGCCATGTAAAAGGTGATTTTGGTGAAGAAATACAAATGGAACAGTTGAATAGGCGATAAAGCTTCAAACGCATTTTTTTCTTCCAAATATTTTTCAATTCCATCGGAATTCACAAGTAATATATTATAAGTCTAAATGTCATACGGCATAGCATGGACTATAAAAATTCTTAAACCCTAGAAAATGCTTTAAAATATAAAATTCTCATATTTAAAGCAAATAATTCATAATGATTCAAAAGATTCCGGCTTACCTGACAATTGTTAATAACACCAAGGATATGAATTATTGACCCACAAAAGTTCGTTCTTCACCCGAACGAAAAATTCCTTCAACAATCTCCTCCACGATCACAAAGAGACTATCGTGCTGATAACGTGTTGTGAAATATTTTATTTAGCTAATTGATTATGTGTAAAGAACTGATGAACAATAGATTGTGAAGAGAGATATAATAATAGAGAGAAAAAGAAACGTGTATAAAATTGAGATTGAGGGGGATATTATTTGGGGAGGGGATAGATATCATTATATAACAAATCAGTTACATAGGTAGTTACAAATCCCACAATCTAAGGGATGTGGGGATAATGGATATCTATTACAAACTAAGCCCCTAGACTATACACAAATTAAATAGGAATACCCATTAAAATACATTATTTACAACAAATTACATATCTTCCGATTTTATCGTTGTTTACTTTTTGTTTTAACCTCCATCTCTCTTCTACTTTAACCAATTGAAGGAGATAGAATAAGAATTCATTAATTAAGGGAAAAATAACAAAATTCGGGAAAGAAAAGGGGTATTTAGGTATAACTCTAATATTTTCTTAAAATTTAGGCTAATTATTAACTTACTTAATACATGTGCAAAAGTCTAAAACAACAATTAAAAATTTAGGCTAATTATTAACTTACTTAATACATGTGCAAAAGCTTAAAACAACCAATTAAAATGGAATGGAGTGAGTATATCATCCAAAAACAAATGAGGTTACCAGTTACCGAATTTTTTTCCTTTATAGCCTTCATGGCAAAAGAATTTCCCCAAATATCCTTCTTGCCAAACTAATTCCTTGAATGTACCTTTTACTAAAAATCGCAGTTTAGACCCGCGATTTTACGTAAAATCGCAATTAACACCTGCGATTTATGCTCTATTTTAAAAAAATAAAATCTAAAAATCGCAGTTACAAACTGCGATTTTTAATTAATTATCAGTATTAATCAAGGGGCGGAAATTAATGACAAACAAAAATCGCGAGTGCAACTTGCGAATTTAATAAAGAATCGCGGTTGTACCTGCGATTCTTTTAAAAGAATCGAGGGTTTTAACAGCGATTTTATGTTCCCTAAATTACATCATTCACAGCCCTTCCTCCACACTTTTTCCACCAAATTACATCAGCCCGTCCTCTCTTCCCCCACAATTTCCAGTCAGCCGCGCCACCGCCTTCATCCTCTCTTCCCCCACGATTTTAAGGTTATAATGTAAGACTTGCAAAAATCTCTAGCTTCTTCTCAATCTGTAAGCTCAATTTTTATTAATATAATTTTGAGAAATATTGAGCTTGGTCCAGTTTGTAAATATTTGTGAGATTTCTTGTATTTGACGAACATATTGTCTTATTTGCTCATATCAGATGGTAGTGAATTGATTTAGGAAATAAATTATGTACTGGATTACATTATAGCATACACGGTGGTGGGTGTAAACAGTTGTATTAAGATTTAATAGCCTTTCTTCATGTATGGTGCTTCTGATTGATAGGTTACACAAGTTTTACTGAAACTAACCGACGGTGGATGAAGAAACTGGAATTATTAGAGTGGAAGTTTCAAATTTATATATGAAATTCTCACGTGCCCTTATGAGATTAGGTTCAATACTTCGATGATTGATGGTCATATAATAAAAGTAATATCCAGGGAATAGCTCAGTTTAAAATAATCGCAGTTTGAAACCGCGATTCTTTATTAAATTCGCAAGTTGCACCCGCGATTATTGTTTGTCATTAGTTTCCGCCCCCTTGATTAATACTGATAATTAATTAAAAATCGCAGTTTGTAACTGCGATTTTTAGATTTTATTTTTTTAAAATAGAGCATAAATCGCAGGTGCTAATTGCGATTTTACGTAAAATCGCGGGTCTAAACTGCGATTTTTAGTAAAAGGTATATTCAAGGAATTAGTTTGACAAGAAGGATATTTGGGGAAATTCTTTTGCCATGAAGGCTATAAAGGAAAAAAATTCCCAGTTACCACCACATCTTTAGATTCATCGTAAAGCCTGTAACTAAAAAGTGGAGGTCTATCATTGTTCACCCCCAGAAAACTTTTATTACCAAAATAAGTGGAGGTCTATCATTTTACAAAATATGTTCCACCCTGTACAATTTTAAAGTACAAAGAAAACAAATTATAATAAAAAACTTGTTTTTTCTATCATGAATTTAAAATCCCCCCCCCCCCCCCTTCAATTTCTTCTTCCAATTACTATTTCTTTGACGGTTGCTGTCACGTTTCCATCAGGCTGTTAGATATGCATACAAACACATGCACTCTTTTTGGTTTCCGTTCCTTCAAAATTGAAGGTGTCCAAGCATGCATAACACATCATAAGTCACTTTTAGATGTCAAATTCTGGACTTCTTTGCTGCCACCAATCTAGCTCATATACACCTCCCTGTAGACAGAGTAAGAGTACGACTCATTGCAAAGCTTCAGGGGAGGGCAATCGCAAATGGATATCTTAATAATCTCGGCTTCCCATGTGAAGTGGCATCTTGGACTGAAACCATGTGGCTTCATCATACATGATGATAAACTATTTCCTGGGCAGGAACAGGGCCAGAAATATACACCAGAGCACAATGGGATTCACCAAATAATCACTGTAAATCAACAGGATAATAAGTAGAATTAGCTATGTACATGTAAATTACAAATACATAATCATTAGGAAACCATTTTCTACCAATTGAAATTTAAACAAACGTAATCATTTTTTAATTAATAAATTGATTTTGTTTTTTTTATCTTATTTACATTGGTAACTACATAGATAAATACGGGTCAACAATTAAGTTAAATCCCAAAAACAATCAATAAAAGATTAATACAAAATGATCCATTTCTTTAATTATGCAATGAATTGACCCCACAAACCTATGATATTGTTAGTATTAAGTAGGGGTGGGATCGGTACGGGTTTTCGGGAATTCGGGAATTTCGGGATCGGTATTCGGGTTTCGGGATTCAAATTTTCTTTCCCGAAACCCGTTCCGTTAATCCTCTACCCGGTATTTCGGGTTCCCGAAAAAAATCGGGAAATCGGGAACGGGTTCGGGAAACCCGGTAGGGCTGAAATTTTTAATTTTTCAGTTTTTTACTTTTTTTAATTGGACTTTCCATGGCCCAAAATAAAGAAAAAAAGTTTAAATTGACTCATAACTCATGTGTTTTTCAAGGAAAAAAATTTAGATTGGTCCAAACAATTTCATGATCTCATCCTACACAAAGAAGTGCTATTTTAATTTGACTTTACAATGAATACAATAATCGAGTGAAAAAATTAAAAAAATGTAATTTATCAATCAATTAGGAGTAAATCCTCGATGCACATTGCACACAACTTAAGAAATTAAACTATTAAACAAAAAGAAATGAGTGATATATATATGATATATATTATATATATAATTGGGAATTGGTGAATACATGATATATATAATCGGGTTCCCGATCGGGTAGGACCTCCTACCCGAAACCCGTACCGATTTATAATAATCGGGAAATCGGTTTTCCCAAAACCCGGAAAACCCATAAATTTTTGTTTTTTTGGTAAAAACCCGATCGGTACGGTTCGGGTTGCCAATTCCCGATACCAAATCCCCACCCCTAGTATTAAGCACACTTCTTATGTAAGTAGTTCGGAATTTGTAATTCATTTGACCCCATTGAACTAAAGCTAAGGGCATCTCCTATGTATAGATCAGTCAAAGTCCAGCTTCCCTCACTCAGTCCAGCTTCCCCTCTGAATCCAAGTCCAGCTTCCCCTCTCATTTTCATAAGTCATCTTCAATGTATCAATCTATCAATTCCATTTAATTAAAATTCTCAATTCCCCCACTCTCACTTAATAATAAGAATAATAATAATAGCAATACTAATAATAATAAAAATTAACTCGTATGTGAAATAAATAAATAATTAATAACAATAAGATATAATTTAAGATTGACAATAATAATAACAATAACAACCAATATTTAAAAAAAAAAAAAAAGACAACAATACAATACAATAATTAAATAAAACTAAGATTAAATAAGACTTACATTTTATTAAATAATGTATTTAATTTTTTGAGTCAAATTCAATGAAAGGGATATTGGCGCGCCATTTTGTATATAAAAGGCTGTATTCTCCCCTGCACTCACTCGTACACTCTCTCTCTCTCTGCAAACAGGTTAAGCTCTCTCTCTCTCTCCGCAAACAGAAACCAGTACTCTCTCTCTCTCAATTTTAAATCCATATGTTTATTATATAACAAATAATCGGCATTGTTCGCTTTTTCAATTGCAGTTATTTCGATATAACTGGAAACTCTCAGGTATTTCAAATTGCGATTAAATTCCAAATTTATTAGATAGATTATGTTAATCGGCTTCATTACTCTTCATTACTTCTAATTTGAATTTTCGCCTTTTGAATTAATTGCAGAGTGAAACTCCAATTTGACGCGGTAAAATACAAAATCCCTTAGATAGATTATGTTAATCGGCTTTCATTACTTATAAATTTGAATTTTGCTTGAATTGCAGAAGGATTTGGTGCTCCTCCTCGACATGGTGCTCCACCTCCGAGCTCCCGTGTTCGGTTGCCATGCCAACTTTCATTCGTAAACTTCCCACAGTGTATGCCCAGCCCTCAACGGGCTCTGATACCACCTGTCACGGACTTAGACTTCTCGAAAGTATCCGTGCGGCACTTAGCCACGAACGCCTCTTGCGATGTTCCGCCCCTCTGTCGGAAATTGGCTAAGTCAGCCTCCCTTGTCCCTAAGAAGGTTGCTAAGGAAGTGTGGGTGGGAAAGTTAAGTGCACAAGTGAGAACTTTAAAGGAATGCTCTTTATTCACTTGGAGAAAGCTTTACAACTTGGTTGTTACAAATGAGGACTCCAACCTCTATTTATACTACTTCCCTACCATATCTAGAAACTTCCCTAATTCTAGATCATTCTACAAAACTCCTATCTACAAGTTCCTACAAGTTTCTAGAACATTCCACGATGTTCTAGTACATACTACTACATATTTCTAGAACCTTCTACAAGGTTCTACGACCTTCTACCATATTCTTCATCCTTCTAGAAGGTTCCGCACCCTTCTAGAATATTCTACATAAATCTAGAATGTTCCGGACCCTTCCGGAACCTTGTAGAATATTCCGGATCCCTCCGAAACCGTGTAGAACATTCCGGACCCTTCCGGAACCTTGTGGAATACTCCGGACCCCTCCGGAGCCTTGTAGCACATTCCGGACCCCTCCGGAACCATGTAGAATACTCCGGACCCCTCCGGAGTTCTCTTGAACATCCCGGAACCTCATAGTGCCTGTTTGGATCTTCAACTCGCCCAGGACAGCCCCTGGGATGCCGTAATGCCACCCGACGGGTCTTGTTTCGCCCCAATGTCTTCCCGTCGGCCACACATGTCCTTGCCTTACCCGGGCCGCGCCCCCCGGCAAGCTCTCTAGCCTTGCCGGAAGTCCCGTTATGTCCCTCTTGGCCCTTGCCTCGATCAAATGCCTTGCTCGCTCGGCCCCCGTGGTCGGGCAAAGTGCCGGGGCGTGACATCCTCCCCCACCTATACCATCGACGCCCTCGTCGATGTGTCGCCTTTGAATTGGCTCCCCGAGCCTTTCGGTTATGTCCCGCGCCCATCCCCGTGATAAGACGCAAGGACGACACCCTTGCCGTTTCTTGCGATGATTTCTCGCACAGCACCATCATCGGCTTGTCCCTGTCCACGATGAATAAAGCATTGATATGCGGAATGACAAAGCCGTTTACCTTGCGGAAGAAGTCGAGACCCAACACCATGTTGTGGTCATCGAGCGGAGCTATGATGAAGTCGGCTTGACCCTTCCAATCTCCAACGCGCACGTCCACCCCGTGTGCTGCGCCGTTGAGTTGCTTTGCCGCCCCGCTTGCTCCCTTGACCCAGCCTTCCGCTTTCTCGACCCGAAGTCCCAGACGCTTGGCTTCCCGTACAGGCAAGATGTTGTGCGTAGACCCGGTGTCCACCAACGCCTTTGCCGGTTTCCCATTGACAAGGGCATCCACGTACAACAACTCAGGATTATGTTGCGGCTTGACCTCGGCGGTTATGGTGTTGAGGAGTTGAAGTGATCCCAACCTGTGAGTTGTGTCCTCGGGTTGCTCCTCCGGATCACTCGGGTGCTCAACTATTGCCGAAAGCGATCCCCGCTTTGGGCAGTCCCTCATCCAATGCGGCCCATTGCATATGTTGCACCCTGTCCTCGGCACGATTGGCCTCTTCCTTTCCTCATATGCGGCTCGCCCAGTGGATGGTCTATGTTGGCTCTCCGGTCGTTCCTTATCTCGGGAAGACGATCCTCCACGATCTGCCTCTCCCCCACCTTTACCCGAGTTGTCTCTCTCGGTCTTCCCTCTGGAAGAATAGTCCCTCTGGTACTCGGTCAGTGCTTCGGCGGCTGCGATGGCCTCGTCCAACGTCTCCACATTGCGACGTTGCACTTCCTGCTTTGCCCAATTCTGCAGGCCATCGATAAAGTTGAACATCAAGTTGTCGTCGTCCATGGTTGGAATTTGAAGCATAAGGGTCGTGAACTCCTTGACATAATCGGGAATGCTGCCCCGTTGCTTCAATTCCCGCATCTTCTTGCGTGCATCGAACTCGACGTTCCGCGGGTAGAAATGCTTCTTGAGTTCCTTCTCGAACTCGGCCCACGTGTCCACCCGACATAAGCCCCGCTCTATGTCGGATGACTTCCTACGCCACCATAACGAAGCAATACCGGTTAAATACATAGTAGCGGTACTTACCTTGGCAAGCTCGTCCGTAATGCCCAAGGCCTCGTAGTACTGCTTCATACGCCACAGGAAGTCCTCCACTTCGTGTGCGTCCCTCATGCCATCATACTCCCTCGGTTCCCTGACCTTGGGTTGTGGCCTCATCGGAATAAGTGCGCCGCTCGTGCCGACTCCTCCAGGCACGGCCTTCTTGCATTCGGATATCTCGTCCCGCATCTCGGCCATCTCGGACCTCATCTCCAGGATGCTCCCCTGCAAGATACGGACCATATCCGTCAGCTCAGCGACTTTATCATCGGTTTTCATATAGATCTTCTCGAACCCCTCGAGTTGATCGTTCACAAGTGTCCCAAGTGCCTCCAAGCTATGCTCGAGTTTCCCGAATCGAGCCTCTGCCTCCGCGAGAGCATCCCGGGTCCGAGTCCGGCTCCTGCCACGACGCACGGTCTGGACGTTCTCCTCCTCCTCGACATGGTGCTCCACCTCCGAGCTCCCGTGTTCGGTTGCCATGCCAACTTTCATTCGTAAACTTCCCACAGTGTATGCCCAGCCCTCAACGGGCTCTGATACCACCTGTCACGGACTTAGACTTCTCGAAAGTATCCGTGCGGCACTTAGCCACGAACGCCTCTTGCGATGTTCCGCCCCTCTGTCGGAAATTGGCTAAGTCAGCCTCCCTTGTCCCTAAGAAGGTTGCTAAGGAAGTGTGGGTGGGAAAGTTAAGTGCACAAGTGAGAACTTTAAAGGAATGCTCTTTATTCACTTGGAGAAAGCTTTACAACTTGGTTGTTACAAATGAGGACTCCAACCTCTATTTATACTACTTCCCTACCATATCTAGAAACTTCCCTAATTCTAGATCATTCTACAAAACTCCTATCTACAAGTTCCTACAAGTTTCTAGAACATTCCACGATGTTCTAGTACATACTACTACATATTTCTAGAACCTTCTACAAGGTTCTACGACCTTCTACCATATTCTTCATCCTTCTAGAAGGTTCCGCACCCTTCTAGAATATTCTACATACTTCTAGAATGTTCCGGACCCTTCCGGAACCTTGTAGAATATTCCGGATCCCTCCGGAACCGTGTAGAACATTCCGGACCCTTCCGGAACCTTGTGGAATACTCCGGACCCCTCCGGAGCCTTGTAGCACATTCCGGACCCCTCCGGAACCATGTAGAATACTCCGGACCCCTCCGGAGTTCTCTTGAACATCCCGGAACCTCATAGTGCCTGTTTGGATCTTCAACTCGCCCAGGACAGCCCCTGGGATGCCGTAATGCCACCCGACGGGTCTTGTTTCGCCCCAATGTCTTCCCGTCGGCCACACATGTCCTTGCCTTACCCGGGCCGCGCCCCGGGTGCCATGATGCGCGCCCGGCAAGCTCTCTAGCCTTGCCGGCAGTCCCGTTATGTCCCTCTTGGCCCTTGCCTCGATCAAATGCCTTGCTCGCTCGGCCCCCGTGGTCGGGCAAAGTGCCGGGGCGTGACATACTTCTCTATTTATCTTATCGGATGCATTCCTTTGAATTGACTTTCTAAATGTGCAAAATCTTTGTTGCATGCGATAATGAAATGCATTAACATGGAAACTAATCAAATTAGTTGGGCAGATTACTGCTTTTGTATATATATATTTTTCGGTTTCTTAATTGACTGCTGAAAAAAGAGAGTAACAAGGACTCATTAATTGAGTTAACTCTGATTTTGCAGGATGGGTTTGGAGGAAATTATGGAAGTCTTGGACTTGGTTGGAAAGGGTTTCGCGGTCTATACTGCAGTCAGAGAAGCACAGGAACAGCTTGACACCTTCAACAATAAAAGAACTGAGCGCAAAGAGAAAACATTGGAGGAACTCATCACAAAAAATGAGGAACTCATCAAAAAAAATGAGGAGACCGGTGGAAAGCCTGCTGAGGGAGTTTAGCTTGGCTGCACAATTGATGTTTTTCATCAAATTGTTAATTGTTCAACTTAGACTCGGAGTAAATAAGCACTATATTACATTTAGTTGAACAAGAGTACTGTCCACATTTAGAGAGATAAGTAATAAAAGCTCACACATTCTATGCGATACAAGTTATCTTTCCTTTTCAGAAGAAGAAGAGTGCAACTTGGCACTCTGCATTCTTTCATACAACATCTGTTTAAATGAGGATAACCAGTTAAGGAGATGGTGGTTAAAGATAGATCGAGAAACCCCAAAATTCAGTAAGAAGTACAATCCCTATTATGTACTTTAGCATAAAAAAAAATAGATAACACTAAACCTTGTGAAGCCTGAAAAGTATATAGAAGGTATCATTCCCATAAAATATCTGAGAATCCTTCTCTTTGCTATATAATGCATCAGGATTTTCACTGTAAGAGGCTTGGATCTCTCTAGAGAACTATCAGGAAAAGACATAATTCCTTCTGTGTCATGGATATCCACTGCCATGCCTTCTGCCTCTTCTTCACTCTCAGCCTTGTCATCTTTGATTTCATCAAGGTCCCCATCTTCATCTGGCTCTTCAGAGGAACCCTCTTCTTGATCAGCTGATGAAACATCGCAATTCTCATTGTCCAAGGAACCTTGAGCACTTCCTTCAATTCCATCATCAGCATTGGTCTTAGTTTCTGCACCAGCCTTCTCAACGAACGGTTCATCTCTTCCAGTTTCCCTTGCACTCGCATCACTCCTACAAGGGTTCTGCACTTCTTCGGCACTAGTATTTACGAATTCTGTAGAATTGAGCTCTTCAAGACTTTTGTTCGGTGATGATTTACCCTCTTCTCGCTCACTCTTAGTGTGAGCTTCAGTTTCTTCATAGCATTCCTGAGCTTTGACCTCTTCAGATGCTGAACAGATCATAGATGAACTAGATTCTGTATTTACACCATCCTGCAGTATAAAAAATGTAATTTGTTTATACATGTTGAGCAGTGATTTTCTATGCTCTTGAATTTGGTTCAACACTTACAGGAAAAGTCTGATAGCTTTATTAGGAGATGTATTAACTGGAAGCTTTTGATCACTACTATGTGTGGTGGAACCTACATATGGACAAATTTATATGGCCGCCATTCTAGAAACATCATAAGTGTTCTCGTAACCAACATACAGAAGGTATTCAAAATATACAGATGCGCATTTGAAAGGGGTTGTATATTAGAGATCACAAGGTTATGTTTCACATATTCATGGAAGTGTTTTCTGAAAAGAAACATACTGAATTTTGCATGCATTCATTTTGATATCAATAACTAAAATTTATAAGATAAGACGCATCACGAGACCAACCTACTACAGATTATATCTCCTCCATATTGATTTATATCAAGTTAACTATGTGTATCTAAGTAATAATACTTTTCTCCAATATCTCAAGTCTCAACTTTTAGTCCCACATAACAGCCACGGATAAAAACGGATTCAAGATTTTCAGAGGAAAAAATTGAAAATATTCCTTTTGTTGTGTTTTAAGGGTAAGACACCTGGAATCTCACTTCACAACTTTGGATGCAAGATACATGATTAGAAGCGAATGATATTTCGTCATGAAGCATAATCATTTGGAAAGTAAGTGCACATCTTGTGAATTCGGTGTAGAATACCGAACTATATACATGTTAGCCTAAGAACGAAAGTATTAAAAATTACAGATATGCATCAACAAGATGATGAGGCATTATTTGAATACCATATCTAAGTTGAGATATTGGAAAAGAGTGAAGGATAAAGAAGAAGAAAGGTCACCAGCATCCGAAATTGAGGCGTATTGACAAACTTGCTTTCATAGGAGCGCACGCAATCTAAAAATTTCTTGTAATTTTCAGGACCCTGTAATCTTTCCTGTACTTTCTCACAGATAGCTGACACTGGGTTCCACATTCCTGAGGGAAAAAAAGAGTAGGGTCAGAACTGATCAACTAAGTGTAAAAGAAAAGGTGAGTTCTCCAAACTTTTATATTAGTTAAAGCTAGTCTCGGTGAAATGAAAGTACAGTAAAAGAAAATGATAAACATAGGCCTTATATGACCCAAGGAAATTATCTTATGAGGGTGATTTTGGTGATGTGTACCACCGCTCTCTGCTGCTTCCTACCTTGATGAAACTGGTCAGTTACAAAATCATCTTTACGAGCAGATTTCCTTTTATGCTCCGAGATATCATCATGTTCCCGCTCATTGTTGTCTCTATCTTCTCTTTTCCCCTTGTCTTTTTCAACACGATTCCACTTCTCTGAATCATGGTGACCGGCGTACTGATCGTGAACAGCATTTGAAACAGCAGGCGTCTGGAACAATATTCATTGAGAAAAAATAACCACAAAGAGCAGAAATATTATTCATTGAGAAAAAAATAACCACAAAATCACAAAAGAGAAACTACCTTTTCTACATGAATGGGCCTTGCCATGGTCATGGGAGAACCTCTATCATCCCCACATAAAATGTGATTTTGACTAGGTTGAGCATAATGGTCAGAGCCAGCACCTGAAGTATCAGGTAGAAAATGAGCGAACTCCACAAGTAAGTCAGCATGGTCCTGAAAAAGAACTGAAACCTGCAAACACGTATCGACCAATCACAAATGTTAAACCTCATTTACTGCTTTTAAATACTAAGAAAAGAATTAAGCCTATGAAAGTAGAATACCTCCTGATAAACCTCTGTTATTGACTTATTATCTTTTCTGTACATATTCAAAATGTAAAGGAAAGCTTTGTACACATGATCATCTCCATCAAATCTAGCCTGCAATTAGTTGACGAAACAGTGCTTCAGAGCATAAAGATTAACCTCAACAGTTAGTGTAAGGCAATATTGTATTGGGAGGACTTGAATTCAAAAACATCCAGCAGTTAGTGTAAGGCAATATTGCACCGAAAATCCAGCATGATGATCACTTTGAATTGGGAGGACTTGAATTCAAAAACACCAGCATGGTAGCACCCAACTATCGACCAATTCAATACCGTACCCCTTCATGGATGAATTTCGATAATTTCATAATACGTCAGTTATCTAAACTTAACCGAATAAATCTTAGGAGCCCGCATTTATTAATTTAATTCAGCTTCAGTGAGGTTCTGAAAGATAAGTTGCTAGATTCCATCAGAAATCCAAGCATCTTTTGTTCCTTCCTTCCACATGCCCCATTTCCATTGGAGCTTGGCACAATGCGCCACACACCTTGAAATAAGGCTGCTTGTGACAATGGAAACAACATCGCGGTGGATGAACAGTGCCATGGAAGATAAGCTACTACAATTATCCAATAAAAAGAAAATGGTTGACAGTGTAATTTCTATATCATTTACAGTTAAATATGCAGTAATCCCTCTCCATCCCTTCATCTGAGCCCTGGATTCTACACCTCCCAAGCCAGGATACGTTTCAAATTCCGACCATGCGCCAGAAGTCAAAGTAATAGAGGTAACATTTGGAAAAGCGCAAAGCAATAACTCAAGACTGGACTTGGTAACTCCAACAGGCACTTCCCATCTTGTTGAGATAACAGTTAGATTTCTAACTGTTCTGCCAAAAGGCAATGTATTAAGTAGGTTGCGTAGGCCTGTCGATTCAAGATTAAGTTTCCTCAACTCACGAAATTCATTAACTTTGAAATGGCAAGCACTTTCAAGAGACAGGTGTAAATCAGATAATAAAGGAGTCTCAATTGCAAGGAGATTTGGCTTCACACATTTAAGTATGAGCTTGACAAGACTTGGTGAAATAATAGTTATAGACTCTGGAGCATTAGACAATGTCCAATGACATGATTTCAGGTGCATTAGATGGATTTTAGGTTCTTTAAGCCCTCCTACCCCAACTAAATTGAGAACTTTAAGCGAGGGGAAACATTCATTCACCTTTTCCAAATTCTCATCATCCAATCTTATGAATTCAAGTGTCAAAGTTGTCAGCTTTGGCATAGGTGTTAAGCCATCAACAGACAGCCATGCATTTTTAATCTCTAACTCAATGAGGCTAAGACCTGCATAAACAGAAATTAAATACACAAATTAAATAAAACTAAGATTAAATAAGACTTACATTTTATTAAATAATGTATTTAATTTTTTTTTTAATTTAAGGGATTTTTTATTAAATAAAAACAAAACAAAAAACAAAAAACAAAAAAAACAAAAAAAAAATATAAAGAGCAGGTGGCCGACAAGTGTCGGCCACCTGCTGGCCTATTCGGGCGAGTGTGTTCACTCGCCCGCATAGGCGAGTATCCCCTCCCGATCGATGAGGCAAGCCAAAGGTGGCTTGCCTCACCGATTTAATTGCCCCCCACACCCCTCAATCCATATTCCCCTTTTCATCCCTCTATACATTTAACTTCACTTTTTTTCCCCTCTCAATCCAAAAACCCCCCAATCCACTTTCCCCCTTATACATAGGAGATGGCCTAAGTATGCCTGTTATTTGGCCTGATCCCTAAAGGAATAGATGAAGGATATGAAGACAAAAATAACACTTGTGTAAAATCTTACCTACTAGATCAAACATAATCCAAAAGGCGAGCTTTCTAATAATAAGCTCCACCACCAAGGCACCAAAAAGGTAAACAGTCATCTGAAAATAGTAAAACAAACAAAAATTAATTTAGAAAGTTCATTGAAACAGATTACTTCTATTGCATTATGTTCATTTAAAGAACATATGGAGATTAGATATAACACAAATGAACACTAAAAGACATAAGGAGATAATACATATGAATGTTCAATTGAACATATGGAGATATACAATTGATGATACATATGAATACAATTAGAGATAATGCATAAGAATGTTCAATTAGGCTCAAATCTTATTATCAATTAGTGAAAATATGGAGATATAATTAAGTCTACTGCATTATGTTCAAGGTCATAACTCGTAAAGACAAAGGCTTGATGTAGATTGGTCATTGGTGAACACTTAAGTTCTAAAGGCTCGAATCTGAATCTACCCTACATTTTCTCCATATAATTGCCTCAAAAGACCAATAATTGCTAAATGAGTTTCCAAATAAGATAAGATAAATTTTTAACAGGCTTGCTCTGAACTTGGCTTAGCAATCAATTTGCTTCTCAGGTAATTTTGAGGGATGGAGAAACATGGGTCATACTTTGATCATAGCTCTATGAATTTATAAGATAACATTATATAAAGCTAGGAAATATAGAACTTTAAATATTGGAAGCGGGATTACTTTTATCTGCATTTCAAAAAGATAACAGAAACAAAGAGATGCTAATTTCAGAACTAATGTTTCCAGAAGCCTATACTCATCTGAGTTGATGTTTTGATTGAAGTCCCACCCTACTAGAAGAATCAGTTGAGTACAACTATTTCTCTTCTCAGAGAATCAATTTTTGAACAATGAAATCCTTAATGTCCAACAATAAAGGCAGTGAAGAGCTAAAACAATTGATTACATATCTATTCTATTTAAATTGTTTCTTTAACTACCAAGCACCAATCTTTTTTACTTTTCTCAAATGAGTATTTAATATCCTAAAAATGGTATAATTTGAATCATTTTATTTTTGTTATGCTATAACAACTTGAAATTCGGTTCTAAAGGATCAGCAATAATAAAATAAGTAAAACCATAGTAATTAGGAGTAATAACTAAGACACTGATTTCAAACTTTGTTTTAACTTGCAAGGGAATTTCAGCTAAAGATCTCATATTCTTGCCCTTGACCCCCATTTTCTACTTTAATTGCACTCCATTATAAATATTAATTTAATACGAACTTGAAATGCAAGTCAAGTTATATGTACAGTATACCTTTTACAGAGGGACTTCAAACTTGATGTGAACTCTGGTGCTTATAAGCTTTGTTGCTTGACGAGCTCAAAAACTTTGCCAAATGGATCAATTTTCTTCGCCTATATTACTCATCCAAGGGAAACAAAAGCATCTGGGAGGTCATCAGAGCTAGATGTACCAAAGTCTACAACATCCTGGGCACCACTAGAACACGCGAAACTGGCATAGGCACCAGAATCATGCCCATCAATTAAAAACCCTTGTTCCTCCTTGGGCAACAATCCTGAATTTCTCAACTCAATACAGAGATTAAAAGCTGAACGAGAGTGGGGAGAATTATGCAGATAAATTTTCATCAAATTATACGTCTTATAGTCCATTTCGATATATCTATCTATCATTTCTTGCAGGATATGGTTAACCATACTAACATCTCTACCCTTACAAAATCCAGACAGTATCAGGTTATAAGATTGCTTATTTGGAGCTATCTTCATCTCCTTCATTTGACTAAATAAAGCATACGCCTCTTCTACCTGACCATCTCTAAGAAGTCCATTAATGGCAACATTGTATGACACAACATCAAGTAAGAACTTCTCAGAAGCAGCTTTCTTGAACAATTTGATAGCTTTGTGAGAGCTACCTGATTTTATGAGCGCATTGATAATTATAGTATGAATCTGAGCATCTAAACCTAGATGCTTACGGATCATCCCATGGTACACATTAACCGCCTCGTCTATCCTACCTAATCTACACAGTGCACTAAGAACTTCGGCATAACTATATTTATCTGGTTGAAAACCTCTATCTATCATGTCGTTATAAAACTCGACAGCACCTTCAGGATTACCAGATTTGCAGAAATAACTGAGAAGAGAGTTGCAAACCACCAAGTCCGGTTCTATAGCAAGTCCACTAGTAAGTAAAGGTAGAAGATCATACTGTCTAGATAAACAAATAGTAGACACGAGAGAAGAAAAAGTATAAACATCGGGGATTAGTTTTCGCTCTCTCAAATTGGAGAATACTTCAAATGCATCATCATACCACCCCATTTTAGAGAAACAATCAATCAACACATTACATAGAACAATATCAGCGAAGCATCCTCTGCGTTCCAAAGTGTCAAGGATTTCAAATGCCTTTTTGGGAATCCTAGACTCCAAGAATCCCTTGATCAATGATGTACATGTAACAATGTTTGGAGAACACCCAATCTCGACCATTTTATGTAGTAAATATGCTGCAGCCTCAATCTGGCCATACTTGCAGAAACCATCTATCATTATGCTCCAAATATTTTCAGATAAGGGTGCACGTAAAACTAACATCATGCTTAGTACCTGCAATGCCTCATCCAACTTTGAAAATTTACAGAAACATTTCAAAACCAAAGAATAAGTCTCAGGGTTTAGATAATACCCCGCCATCATCATGCACCTAAGTACAGCTTTAACTTTATCGACTTCATTCAATCTACACAAATTACAAACAGCAATGTTAAAACTCAAGAAATTTGGTCCCTTCATCTCATCCAAAACTTTTAATGCCAAATCCACGCGACCAATCCTGAACAATACATCCATAACAATGTTACGCGCATACGTGTTTGGAATGTATCCGTAACTACTCATCTCCCCAAAAGCCTCGATAACCATATCATACATATCTCCACGCCAGTAAATTCTCATCAAAAGCAACAAAGTTTGCGCCTTTGTGACACAACCAATAATTTCCAATTCCCCAACAATTCCCTTCACGGTTCCATATCTTCGAGTGAGGTTAGAAACAACAGTTACCATGTGATGAAAAGTAAGTTTTTCATGGAAATAGTGGGGTTGCCGGGCACACCACAAGAAAAAGCTGAGAGCAATTAAATCTGAGGGGCAGTTCTGCAAAGTGGTAAGCACGCTTTGATGAGTCAGATATGTCGTTTTGTGAGTGTGATTGAGTTGTCCTTGTTTGCTTAAAGATTTGAATGGGGGTGATTTTTTAGGTTTGTTATCAGTTGGGCATTCAATTGGTGAAGAAATATGGTGAAATGCAGCAAAAGACTGTAACTTGGAGGACAAGTAACGGACATTTGCTATGAATTTTTGCCTCCGTCTCCATAACATTGCCCTTTGTTCTTTCAGACCAAGTTAAAGGAATCATAAATGATGAAAAGTATCCGCTAATGTACTTCAATAATATATCTATAGTACCTTTCCGGTGTACCGAATGATTATTGCTCCGCCTCCGCAAATGTAAGTTCTACTTTTCGTTTCAGGTAAAAGTCCGACGAAGTATAGGGCGGACGGCGGGAAGGAGGCGGAGGTTTGAGTGAGTAACATATTGCTTGTACTGAATTTCAGACAGAAAAAGGCCGTGGCCCATATTCAAAAAGCCCAATTTCATAAGAATTAGTCTGATTACGAATAGAACCAATTTAATAACTCTGTCTTATAAGTTGCAGCCCATTCAAAAGCAAAGGCCTTGCCCAAATTAGATTTAGAACTATCAATGAAACGGATTTTAATCGGAATTCAATTTGAAATGTTTATTCATATAGAGATTCGACAATCTGATCTTTAATGGGAAATACATAGATTTAATATGAGTTTAGTTCGATTTGAATATCATCGAGAATTTCAAAACTAAAAATTGTATTGAGCTGAAAGCTTATGAAATTCGTTCAATTCTGACAAGATTCACGAACTAAGAGCGTCAAGATCGATCTAAATCAAATTCGATCAAATATAAATAAATGTGAATTTGGGTAAATTCTAAAACAACCCTGAATGTGGTGGCCATTAACTTTATGCCAATAAACATGTTGGAGATCTAATTAAATAATTACTTAAGATATGAATGTGGATATGAGTTAGATTAAGATATTGAAACATGAATGAAGACTTTTTTGGTTGACTAGGTTATATACTTATATAGTCTAATAATAATAATATATAATAACATTTTGTGTTTTCTTTTTATAATACGATTTGTGTTATTATTATGTGTCACATGGAAATTATAACAATAACTTGATATAATATACCATCTTTTTGGTTTAGATCTAGATTGGATCAGGACATAAATAATTCAAATCCAGAGTAAAAATAATGTACATACTTTTGCATGCATAAGAAAGGAAAATTTTGATAAACTCAATTACCAAAATATGCAATTATAATATTGATATAGATGAACCAAAATCCATTTCTATTACATATATATATTCTTTTCTTTTTCTTTTCGAGTCAATATTTATTACATAATTTATAGTTAAAATTACATAAATATAGTTACTAGGATCATGCATACAATATATTAATATAATAATTTAAAAGGAAAATACCTTTAAATAAAATAGAAAGAAAACGAATAGTCACGTGACGCTGACGACAGGACACGTGAACAAACATCCGATGCCATTTTCCAATTCGTGTTTGTTTGTACCTATTACTCCACCATTTGTTCAAGCACAACTGGCATTTTTACTTGACTCATTGCTGAACTAAAAAGTGAGAGACGACTGGAGAAGAAGAAGAAAACCGAAAATGGGGACGGATTCGAAGATGGTGCACTCGCCCATGGTTACATACGCATCTATGCTATCACTTCTTTCTCTTTGCCCTCCTTTTGTTATTCTCCTGTAAGTTTTTCTCTTTGATTTTTGCTATCACGATCTATCTGTTTTTTCCTTTTTAGTTCTTTCATCTGCAGTCCATTTTACAGAACTAATCCCTAATAATTTACAAATCAAATGTGGCAAAACTAGTGATGAATCAAATCGACCCTTGTTATTTTCAAGGTTTTTCTAATTTGTGCTAGATTTCAGTTGTAATTTGGATGAATCAGATCAATACTTGAACTAAAGCCTTTTCGCTAACGAATTTTAGTGGAATCTATTTTATGGTGCTCTAATTATTTGGTGAAATTTAATTGTTTGTATATGATTAAACTTCATGCAGATGGTATACAATGGTACATGCTGATGGGTCTGTGTTGCAAACATGGGATTATTTGAGGCTTAATGGCCTGGAGGGGTTTATTAAAATATGGCCTAAACCCACTGCGACGGCGTGGAAGCTCATTGCTTCTTATGCAGCATTTGAGGCGGCACTTCAGCTTTGGTTACCCGGGAAAAGGGTCGAGGGCCCAATTTCGCCGGCTGGAAATAGGCCTGTCTACAAGGTTGTAACCCGTAAATAGTTATGGTGAAAGTGTTTGAGCTAGCAGTTTTTTTTTTTTTTTTTGTTTCACAACTTTACCCATGAATATTAGGACTGACTAGGAAATGGCTAACTTTGAGACTAATGCAAACGTTAGGACTATAGGTGAATATACTCTTAGCTGCTTCAGTTTTGGTCTCATAGAAGTTTTGTATTTTGTTTGTTACAGGCTAATGGTGTTTTAGCATATGCGGTAACATTGGTTACGTATCTTGGCCTCTGGTGGTAAGATTTTTTCACAAGACTCTGGATAGCAACTGGCATATTCAGTTCATATGAACTTTCTTTATGAGTGTCATAAATGACAAGAAGACTTGAACTTGTAAATTCCCTTAAAAATCAACAACACGATGACATGGATCTTATTGAAATATCAGATAGCTATATATTACATATGATCATGCCTGTTTATAGATTAACAAATCCATTTCAGACGTTGCTGATTACTCCTTTCTCTTGTAGCTAATGTAAATTTTGTAATCTATGTCTTGAATATTTAGGGTTCCTTTTTAGGTGATTACATATTCTCCTGTTATCCAAGCTATCGATTTTTTTAAAGATAATTTGCCTTAGTTATAACTTGCACGGGGAGTTTATGAGAAGATTTATATTTCTTCAGTTGCCTTTTCTTTTTGTCTGCTCATAGTATGTTGCTGTTCCTCAGGTTTGGAATTTTCAATCCCACCATAGTTTATGACCATTTGGGAGAGATATATTCAGCACTAATTTTTGGAAGTTTTATCTTTTGTATTTTCTTGTACATCAAAGTAAGTGTTTATAGCAGTATTCAAATAATTATGAATTTCTTCTTGTCATAGATATGACTTCTGACAATCATTGTCAATCTATTCAAGGGTCAAGTTGCACCATCTTCAACTGATTCTGGGTCAACCGGAAATGTAATTATTGATTTCTATTGGGTAAGCATTGCATCAGTTTTCAACATTACAATTTACTTTCACCATCTATCTACCAGTAAATATATGTATCATTGTAGAAAAAACCTAGAAGTCTTTTTATAATTAGTTAACGTGGACTATAGAAGCTGAGTTTTCTAAAGAGCATGTATTAGAGTATAGACCTGATGCTCATATATTTGCAGGGAATGGAGCTGTATCCTCGCATTGGCAAGAACTTTGACATCAAAGTTTTTACAAACTGCAGATTTGGGATGATGTCTTGGGCTGTTCTTGCTGTAACCTACTGCATAAAACAGGTATATACAATTATAGCTTATAATATACAGCTTAAATAACCAGTGGTGTGACACTTCTCATGTCTATATGCTTTCGCGCACGGTTCACGGAGCCCTAAATGGTTAGTCTCTATGTAAATCGGCAGATTAACAGAAATCTAGTTCATCACTTATTGTTGCTTACCAGATGACTGTTGTTCACACCTGGTGTCTTTTTTTTTTTTTTTTTGGCTATATTTGTCCAAGGGAGCTTGGTTTGATTATTCAAACATGTATAGTTTACTTCTATTTTTTGAAAACTTCAAAATTCACCTATAATGGTATTCTACTTCTGTCTAATGCAGTATGAGACAAATGGGAAGGTTGCTGATTCCATGCTGGTAAACACTATATTAATGTTGGTGTATGTTACAAAATTCTTCTGGTGGGAAGCTGGATATTGGAACACCATGGATATTGCTCACGATAGAGGTTTGTGCCATTATAGTTCCTTATGTGTCCTAATTATAGTCACAGGATTATTGCAATATGATGGCATTTCCTGTTAATCTTCTGTTATTGGAATTCTTTTTATGTCTTCGCAGCTGGATTTTATATATGCTGGGGATGCTTGGTGTGGGTCCCATCTATCTATACTTCACCTGGCATGTACCTTGTCAATCATCCAGTGAATCTTGGAGTTCAGGTAGTTCAATCACTTGCCATGCAAGATATCTTGAAGTATGAATATTAGAAGTTTTCAGGTGTCAACATATTTCTGAATTAGTTTAGTTCTTTTTGGGTTCAATCACCAGCTTCATCTATAAGTCTAAATACTCAGTTCTATTTGAATATCACTTCCAAACAATTAAGAATAAATTGGTAACTTTATTGTATATATACAGATGATCAATGAACTGGATTGGAATGTAATCTATGTAAAAAAGTTTCATGTTTCTAAAATGTGCTCTTTTGTGCAGCTCTCTCTGTATATTCTTCTGGCAGGCATTCTTTGCGTATACATAAACTATGATTGTGACAGGCAAAGGCAAGAATTTCGCCGGACAAATGGCAAAAACTTGGTTTGGGGAAAAGCACCATCCAAGGTACAAGTGGTAGCATAAACATCCGTTGGCCGGCTATTAAGCATGCTCTATGCTCCTATATTGCGACTTAATTACAAGTTTTCTCTGAATTCTTTTCGTTTATGATTGATGAATAATTAACCCAATTCATTTCTTGTCTAGATTAATGCCTCTTACACAACTACAACGGGTGAAACAAAAACCAGCATTTTACTGACATCTGGATGGTAATTATCTTCCATCTTTGCAGTGGTTAATAATCAGTAGACATAATAGTCATTTCCACAAACCGAAATATTCATAATATGAGGAGTTAGCTTATGGTTCACCGAAGAATTGTATCATGAGAAGTCTTCTACATTTTGTGGTTTGCACAGGTGGGGCTTAGCTCGTCACTTTCATTATGTGCCAGAAATATTGGGGGCCTTTTTTTGGACTGTTCCAGCTCTGTTTGACCACGTAAGCTGTTAAAACAATGTTTGAAGTTGCAGTTCTTATGTTGATCTCTCTCTCTCTCCAGTTAATCAGACTCTGCTTTTGATATTTTGTTCGTCTTCTTCCATTTCTACTTGCAGTTTCTGCCCTACTTTTATGTGGTGTTCCTAACTATTCTTCTATTTGATCGGGCTAAAAGGGATGATGACCGATGCAAATCAAAGTAAGCACTCATAAACGTCATAGTTTTCTAGCATCTTCCTTGATCACATTCTTTAAGACTTGTGGAATTTTTGCACTCTTGTATATTATAAAACTTTTCTACTTGTACTACGCATTACCTTGAAATTCTGTGTTTTCTTCTGCTCTAAATTCACCATCAATGTTCTTAAACTTTAAGCAAGCAATTTCTTGCCCAAATATGATATTCAACAACAATATACCCTATGCTCTATATAGCTACCCAGATTCTTCTCTCCTTTTGACCATTTGTTTGCAACAAATGAAAACGATTTGAGGATAAACTATATCTACTGATCAACAATGTGCTTAAAGTTTCTCGGAGTATTTGACAAATAATGCTTTCTTTGCAGGTATGGCAAGTACTGGAAGTTATACTGCGAGAAGGTTCCGTATAGGATTATTCCCGGGATTTACTGAGAACTCTGCCATTGGTGGAATCTTATTTAACCTTAAAATCATCACTATGTATCATGAACTTTGAGAATAATGAACAAGACTGATGTTTTTGATTTTAAGTTATGGTAAAAAGGGAAATTATCTTGTACTCAATGTTGTAAATTTTGTGATTTTAGTTTGTTGATTTGGTGAAGAAAGATTTTTGTATGCAGTAGACTTGCACTGAAGTTAGTAGAGCAAGAATTATGAAAAAGTGTAGTTAGTAGAGCAAGTATTTTTGGGTTGATAATGAGGATTGCTTTTAGCATCTAAACCATGCAAACCTGAATACGTTATGTAGCCATGCAAACCTGAATACGTTATGTAGCGATTTTTATTTTTCAAAACGACAAACGCTTTCTTAATTATACATTTGATTTACATTACTGCGTGTATAATGTTTTTGTTCAGTAACAATCAGAACTACAATTAAAATAGGCTATCTACTATTCTTACCATTATCATTTTTCATAACCTGTTTTTAATGCCATATGAGTCACTTAACTCAAGCTCTTTTACAAAATCAAACTGTGGTTGGGAAAAATATTTATTTTAGGATGTGTTGTCTACCATTTAATTTTGATTTTGAAATTGTAAGGCAATGCATTGTAAATCCTGAAACACTTTCTCAAAATATCATTCCTATGTTATTTATTTCTAAGATACCTTCAGTTGTGGTTATGATGAATTGTTATGATAATGGTTAGACCTCGAAAAAGGGTTTTCAGCTAGGTGTCATGTCCCAAAGTTTTGATTGGCCCAGGTGGACAAGGACATGGCTCAGGGAATTCGAGGCGTGAAATATATATGTAGCATTTTACCTCATTTATTATTTTACATGTAGAAAGGGTAATGTTGTCTTTATACACAACACTTTTCACTCCTATATAATTTTGAATTAGTAAATTACAATATACAACGAAAGAGATAAATTGATCCTTTAAATTTTTTTATGGAGGAAAATGCTCTTTTTCAAATCACAATATTAGGAGTTACATTAGAATTAACCTATTTATTATTAGATCTTTTACAACTATCACATTTTACCCCCCAATTGTATTCATGTCTTAGACCTGACTTAATTTCTTTCAAGACATATTAGACATATTAGGTGAAAAACTTTCTCCCCAACTTGAGTTCGCTACATAATAGAGACTAGTCTCTTCCATTAAATAAATCACTAACGAGTATCAAATGCTCCAGCGGGATTTTTCTTCTTATTTTTTAATCTTTGTAATTCTTTCCATAGGCTGGACTTGAATTCTGCAAGAAAGACATAAAAACAACAAAAAAAATGATACCTTGATCTAAAAACTTTAAAAATACATTTGACACAACAATCCTCACGCTACACCAAAATAGCATGAAACGAGTCTTTACGTACAGATTTGTATTGATTTAAGTTCTAAAATAGCATGTAGAAATGCACATTTTGGAGCGATATCAGTATCACACACTTAGGTGAAACTGATTGATTGGAGTAATCAATTTTTACCCCTTGATGGATCTCTAAGGCCATCTCCAGCGGTTGCCGCGGGGCCGGGCTGCGGGCGGAGAGTCATCTCCAGCGGTTGCGGGGCGGGGGCGGCCTTCGGGGTGGAATGGGCTGGGCGCAGGGCTCGGCGGAGCCCTGCGCCCAGCCCGGGGCGCGCGTTGATTTCTTCAGGAAGAAGAGGAGCGCGTGCTTACACGCGCTCCTCTTTAAGTCAGGTGCCGCCAAGTGGCGGCACCTGACTGGTTTCTTTTTTTTTTATTTCTTTGTTATTGTTATTTATAGTTTTATTATTTATGTAAAATTAATTAGCTAAAGTTATTTTTGGTAAAAATTAAAATTTCCTCCTAATTAAATTATTTAATAAAATGTGTTAGTATTAGTATTTATTTTTTAAATAATAAAAATTGTGCTTGTCCGAAAGCTAGAGAATTGGACTGCATTCGTGTCCGCATGTCGCGGGCTCGCACAAGTCTTGAGCGATACGAAGTGAATTTGCACCCCCCCTGCGCGCGAGGGAAGAGACTTCTTGTAATTAAGTAGTTACACAACTACATTGACAAATCATATATAAACCTCAAGTTTTTTCACTCCACTTTCAATGTGGGATAAATGCCAATTGCTTTTCTTTTCTTCCATTTCAAGAGGTGATTTTTTAGTGTCAATTTCTCATTCAACCGAACTCCGATTTGGACACACGATATACCGTTTTAATCTACTCACGGAGTAGAATCTAATTCCAGAAAAACCAGAATGAATTTTATATTTATCAAATTTATTTTAATTCTTGGTCGCCTTGGAACGAATTGCCTTCTTGTTATAAAAATGTTTGTTTGCGTATTATGTATTAATTTTAAGTTACTTTAATTATTTATTCTATTTAATTTTAATATTTTAATATAATTAATAATTAAATTACGAGTACTAATATAATTACTATTATTAATATTAATATTAAAAAAATTAAAACTATAATATTAATAGGTGAGAGTGGGCAAAGTTTTAAAATGGAATTAATTCCCCCACGGAGCCCCAACCATTGGAGACGACAGACAGGGCCCCGGGCTGGCCCTGGGGCTGCCCCGGGGCTCCAAAGCCCGGGCTAGCCCTGAACCATTGGAGATGGCCTAAGTCATTGTGGTCACAAGAATTAAATAAATTCACAATGTTGATGGGTTGGGTACGATCGAAATATATGTAAAGCGCAAACGGTGTAAATGTTGATTTGTGTATGGTCAGATATATATGTTTTGATGGAAGTGAAAATGATAAATAAAGTAAGAACAATCAATTAGACACAAAATTAAGTATAATCGAAATACACATTATTGTCTTAGTAAAATCTCTTACAGTAGTCAAATTATTGGATTGAACCTATTAAAATTCTATCGGACGTATCAAAAAATAGTAATAATAAATAAATAAAAGAGATTCAATTCACCATGAGCTATGGAGCTAAGATGAATGTGGAGATAAAACTGTCGCACGGTAATGACATTTGAAGTGTTCTCCGTGAGAGTGTAGTTGTAATTAATTGATTGATTAGAAGTATCCCTTTGCCATGCCGCAATTGTATGATAGCTTGTGAGCAATCTTATTATCAAAATTATGTTTCTATCTAGGTAGATTCAATCCAATGATGTGTTGGATGAGTGACAAGTGTATATGAGATGACAATTTTTTGTCCTTTTATTCACATGTGTTTATCATTCAACCCTTGTGAATATAATCCACTGGTGTAGGAATGTAACACCTTATTACAAGGTAATTTCTACAGATTGCAATAATATGGGGTGTAATTGCAAGTTGCAACGTTACTCATCAAATTAGTGCCGGTTTAAGGACCAGAAAATTCTTATCCAGATCGAGTTTGGCCGAACTCAAAGTAACTACATGACAAGTGTAATACACTTGTTTTGAGATTGAATGTAACTTCATGGAAAAGTGACCAATCACAAAGCAAATACAATTCACTCGCTTGTTGATTGGATGAGTTTGACTAAACCAAGCTTATAATTCCTTGAGAACCTACAAATAAAGCAACGGCAACTTTCTCTTTTGGGACCATTAACGGCCCCGTTATCCTATTTATAATTTAATAAATATTAGTATTTTGTAAAACTTTAAAATAAATAGTGAAGTAGACTACATTATTCTCGTGGCGCGGCCGACTCCAAACTCCCGGATTTTTCCGGCCGTCGAAAAGATAAAAATTGCACAATCAATAAATAGAGTGAGTAACAACAGTACTTAACAGAATTCTTTGCTTTTAGGGTACGACGTCGCTCGCCCGTGACCTGACCCACCATCGTCATCATACATAAAAGACCAAAATGACAAACAAACGGAATCCTCGTTTCCTCCGGTCAACCCATCAAAAAACCCTAATTCCAACTTCTCTCTCTAGAAACTCGCTCTCTTAAAATCTCAGATCTAGTTCCGATCTATGGAAGACGACGACGAAATCCACTCGCATCATCATTCTCCCATTCCTAACGGCAGGATCAGCGTAACTGTTGCGGCGCCGCCTCCTCCGGCGAATACACTTACCCTAGCTCTCCCAATTCAACAGCAGCATCACAAAACACTCGGCAGTAGCGGTGGTAGAGAGGATTGCTGGAGTGAAGGCGCCACCGCCGTGTTGATCGACGCTTGGGGCGAGAGGTACATGGAATTGAGCCGTGGAAATCTGAAGCAGAAGCACTGGAAAGATGTAGCCGACGTTGTTAGTAGCCGAGACGAGTACTCAAAAACCCCTAAGACTGACATCCAGTGCAAAAATCGCATCGATACTGTTAAAAAAAAGTACAAGACCGAGAAAGCCAAGATCGCCTCCGGCGGTGGACCTAGTAATTGGCGTTTTTTTGGAAAGCTGGATGAATTGATCGGTCATGTAGCTACGCAGCAGAGCGATGGCAATAATAATATGTATCAGAGGGTTCCTATGGGGATTCCTGTTGGGGTTAGATCGGCTGCTGTAAACGTTCGTGTCGGAAAAAGGCCACCGGTGGTAGACTCGGATGAAGAATCCGAACATGAGAATTCTGCGGATTCATCTGATGGTTTGCCTCCCGAGAGTTATAAGAGGCCGAGGTTTCAGAGGGAAACTATGATGGGGAGTAATGCTAATGCAACTACTTCCAGGCATGGAACTGTGAATAATAAGAGTGGAGGAAGTAGGACTGGAAATAAAGAGAGTAGTTGGGGGAATTCAATGAGGGAGCTAACACGTGCGGTGTTGAAATTTGGAGAGGCTTATGAGCAGGCGGAGATGGGCAAGCTGCAGCAGTTGGTGGATATGGAGAAGCAGAGGATGAAGTTTGCCAAGGATCTGGAGCTGCAGAGGATGCAGTTCTTCATGAAGACACAGATGGAGATTTCGCAGCTGAAGCATAGGAAACCTGCGAACAACAATAACCATCATGGGGTTGAAAATAACCATGGCATCCACAATAACAATAATGATAATAATCATAGTGATAGTAATTGAAATGGTTCCTTAGGTTGTATTAATAGATGTATATTGGTTATTTAAAGGGTTAAGAGACACACATATTGTTGTGGATAACTTGGTATTTGAATTTGGCATGTCTAGTCATTACATGTTCTTTCTCTAGGATACTACCATTATGAAATGTCCTTGAAAGAAAACTTGTTTAAATCCAACTCTAGTTCACTGTTTCAAAAGATATAGTACAACAGTATGGCTGAATCTTGTGCTTTAACCATAATGTAATGTCCATAAGTGAGTAGCTTGCTTGAGATATATATGCAGAGTATTTGTTTGGGAACTTTAGTGCTGAGTTATGAGGATGAGTTGCATAAACTATCTTTCTATATTTAGCTTCTAGAAAATAATGTGTAATCTACATTTACTACAACAAAGTCACACTGATAAAGGAACTATAGTTAATTCATTATTGTGCTTTTAAAATGCTGAAGTTTTATCACGCAAACATGGTATTGAATAAGGGACTCCAGCCATTGCAATTCATGGGAGGTTATTACTTGTCATGCAGCATTTGAGGCTGTGATCCAGCCTCCTATTTCCGTTCCTGATCAAAGGGACCAATGTCTGCTTCTGGAAGGAGGGTAGTCTCAAGGTACTGATTTGATATGGTTATGATGCTTTCAGATTATATATGGTATTATTGTTTGCAGCAAGTCTATACATATTTTACAAGAGTATCATGGATGGCTACTAGTGACCATGGTTTTTCTAGTTACTGCAATTTCAAGAAGAAGAAAAAAGGGGAGGATTCCACTGGCTTCGTTTCATTTAATTATAAGAAGGTACTGGTAATGGTCCCTCTACAGGATTGATGTTTTATTGTCATTCTTCCTGTAATTGTTTTGTTGCCTCATTTATCTGTTGCATGTAATTATACTCCTGATCTTCCATGGCATGTAGGTTATGATATTTACTATACCCTTCTGCTTAAAATGTTATGTTCTGATACTAGATTTTTGTTGTGTGAATGGCAAACATTTACGGATGTCTTGGACCTTGCTTTAGCCATATGAACTTTTGTATAGGAGGTCAACACTCGTTTTCTTTTTTAATTTTCCCATTTTTTTTTTTTGATTCCCTTTAAAACAGGTTTAAAAAAAGAAGCTAGTTTGCGGGGCGAACCAAAAGAACGTTCCGTTTCCATTCCCTAAACAGTTAAAAAACAAAAATCATCTTTTTCTTTCATTAGAATTAGATCTTTCTTAGAGAATCGTAGTTTTGATTTGTGCCAAGGTTTCAAACAGAAAGGAAATACAAATTTTTATGTGAATACCGTCTGTCAACTTTTCAGAATTGTTACTCAAGACTCTGATTTAGAATCTCTATAATTTCTCATCTATATGTGCTTACTAATGTACACCGCTCCATTTAGGGCGCATTTTGTTTAATCAGTGAACATAAAATTGACTTTATTTGGTCTGTATCTAAGCAGCTTTTTATGCTCCAATTTGGGTAGACGCTCCTTTTTAATTAGCTTGGTATTCACCTGTAGTGTGTCTGTTTTTGTTCTGAAAAGAAAAGAAAAGAAAAGAAAAGAAAAAACTAACTGGGAAATCTCAAATAGTAAAAACTAGCAGTAAGTTATTTCTATTTGTTTTGTGAGTTCGGGATAGGGGTGCACGAGGTACTGTTTATGGTTCTTTATATAAAGTTTGTACCACATTAATTATTGCGGTTTTTAAATTCTCAATACTAAACTAGACTTTTGAGAACCATACTATTGCAAATGGAGTGGTACGGTTTTGCGATTTTAATTAATAAAAAAATTTCATCTCAAATTCTTGAACTTTTACCAAATTAATTAGCTGAAAAGAAGTTGATAGTAGTTTGTCTTACTAATTATTGAATAATAACTAAAAATAATATTTGAGTAATCACGATCGGGCACTCATGCCCGGAAGTTGTCATTGTATACTCCCGCGGGTCGGAAGACGGCGGGGGAAGGAGGGGGACACCATCAAGAGAGGGAAGAGCCTTTACTTTAGGTTAGGCCGGTCTCATCATTCACGCAGGAGATTGAACGCTTTCTCGATCAGCCAAGAAGTGAAATGAAAATGCCACATTGTTCTTCTATCTTCGATCGAGTGAAAGCCATGGCAAAGATCTATTCAGGATGGTGAATATCGATGGCCTTCCTGAAGTATTTCCCATACAATCGGTTCTTTTTCCCGAATTTGACTCTTAGCAACTCCTAATATACTGATGGATTCGTTAAAACAAAATTACGCTATTATTCATTAGAAATTAGAAAAATACTCGAATAAAATGATGTAAAAGGTTTTGAGTTTTTTTTTAAAAAAAAAAAAAAAACCACTTCAAATCTTTGTATAAGCCTTCGGAAAAAAATCAATGTGTGTAGTTTGATAAAATTTTTATTATGCGGGTGTTGTTGGACGAATAGGCTAGAAACAACGACAACTTATTATGAATTATGATGAAATTAAGGTTTTAATCAGAATGTAGGCCTTATCCAACAATCAAGTGGGCTCAATATGAGTTTTAATTGAAATTAAACTTTTTTTTTAGGTTAAATAGTACTTTTGAGATGATAAATTAATTTTATATAATATGTGTATATCTAAATATGTTACGGTAGTGTTTTTTCGGTAAATTTTTTAAGAACTCATACCATATCAAAATATTCGATAAAGTTTTTGACAATATCAAAATTTACGATTTCTGAAGAAAAATAATCAAAATTTTAGCACGATTTGATATGGTACTGAATGGTTTCAAGAACCATGTGCACCCCTACTACGAGAATTCTCTTATGTTGATTTTTTTGGTTAACATACTAACTGCACCCCCACACTTCAATTCAATCTAATAATTAAATTTTGAAGTATAATATGTTTTCTCCTTCATATGTCTTGAGAATTTTTTGAGTTTTACGTGATATGAGACTGCGAATGGAGGTAGTCGTCAATGTTGCGATTAATTCGTATTGCTAGAACTTAGATGCAGGAGATCATTCTATTAAACTAAGGGGTGTGATGACTTGATCAGTAGAGCCTTTTCTTCAAACTTGATGTGACTGTAACTGTATGTATGTATGTATGTATGTATGGCAATGCTGTGATAGTATCATAAATATCAAAATAATATGGGTTGGGTTCTGGAAAGTAATTTGTGTTCATTGAATATTTATTCTTGTTCATTCAGAACGGCAAGGCGGCTGCCTAGGCAAGTGTCCTATGGTTGGGGTTTTCTCTGAATGTTTTCAAGGTTAGGGCTGCTACTGCTATATTTGCACCTTTGACTGATATAAAAACGTTTTGAATTTAACTCATTCTACTTAACAAGTTAAAATTTGGACTTTTGCCATTTGATAATATTTAAAACTCCATTTCAGCTTAAGTTGATAAGCTTAAAAAAAATCATACTACACATAATTCGGTTCGTGTTTTTTATTCTTGTGAAAAATTAGAATCATCTTAAAATAACAAAACCAAACTAGAACATTTTGACTCGTTTTTATATTCTTATACTATATTTCAAAATCATGAAAATAGTATATATTCTAGTGGAGTGAAAATTATCACCTCCTTTGTTGCAAAGTACCTTGATTCAAAATGTCAAGAAAATATTGTCTAAATTCAGTAGCTTTAGCAATAATGAAGACTTCAAGAATCCAAGAATAAATAAATAGACATACAAGTAAAAAGCTTGTCTATTCTTACAACAGTACACATCTACGGCTGCTATTTATTGAAACAACATACACGATACAAACTAGACTCATGCCCCTTATTACTCACCAAGAATCACGGGGCTACAAAAAATATGAACAGAAGCATCACCTCCACGAAAGCCTCACAACCACATTGCCTTGTCCCTTCTTTTTTTTTTTTTTTTTTTTTTTCTCTTCCGTAGAATTAAGAGCATAAATCACCCAAGTCCACCCACCTATTTGAAAGGATGGTAAAGACAGACAGACGGGATCTATCATAGGTAAATGCCGATAAATTCTTCACCGGGTTTCATCCTCAAGGTTGCGGAAACCAGCCGTTAAATCATCATAAAGTTTCTTAAATTTAGCAACCAGGGCATCCTCTCCTTCTGCTGGATCCTCGAATTTCTGAGAACTGCATGGTTAAAGAAGTGTATAGATCAGAAATTAGCAGTATTGAAAGCCAAACTTGAGTTCTATACATACAGTACACAAAGTTATGGTTTTTGTTTGTGATTTTACTTACACCAAACGGTAAAACAAATCTCCCAGACGATGCTTGATAAGTGTGTAAGTTATTTTCTGACCATCCATACCAGCTCCTCTCTCCACCGCCTGAGAAATGAATAAGTTGAATTTTGAAAGATTATTAGGATTCTTTTATTTTACCAGAAAATTAGACAGTTTGATTCAGATTATCTAATATACATCGTTGCTCAAACTAAACACAAAATAACTGAGAATAAGAAGGGGAAATAAAGAAAAGAAAAAATGTCGCAACTACTATACCTGATTTGCCAAATTATAGAAATGAATGATGTTGCGCATCATCCAAACAGATTTGTAGAATGGGCAATATTTATCATATCTGTTGTCCAAAAAAATGAAGTTACCCTGAAAATTCATCATTTGTAGAGAAAATAAACTTGATAATTAGACAGGCACTAACGGAGTAAATGCATTCTGGGCGAGATAGTCCTCCCTCAAGAGCTTTGCAGTTTCTAGGGTAATTTTATCTGACTCGGCTAAAGCATCTTTTCCGACTAGCTGCAATAAGCAAAATAACCAGACTTACAATTACAGTATAACATGAACTCCAATGATGGGTAAAATTTCCATTTTTTGTTACTCATAGCTACAACATAATCTATAGGATTACGAATGAGTTTTGATAATATTAGGATTAGAACATAGCAGATACCTTGTATACCTCGTACACCCCCGCTATTGACAAGCTATTTGACCCACTCAACCCATACAAAAGGGTACATATACAGATATACTTCTCTAATAAAAAAAGAAAAAGAAAAGGAGATTAAAAATAAAGAAATAGGAATACCTGTACAATTTCATTTAAATCATCCTCTCTCTGCAGCACTTCACGAGCTTTTGTCCTTATGTCGATAAAATCTGAGTCAAACTTCTCATAGAAGGACTCCAATGCCTGAGAACAGTAAAGTTTCAGTATGCATGTGCAAACAGTAATTCAAGCATATACGCAAAGAAATAAATAGAAGTTTGAGAATATTTTCATACTTAATAAGGGAAGGCTATAAGGAAAATTTTGAAGACTACACGTACCGTTGAATACTTCGAGTAAGAAATAAGCCAGTTTACAGAAGGAAAATGTTTCCTCTGAGCCAATTTTTTGTCTAGACCCCAAAAAACCTGAAACATGAAAACCAAGTAGAGTTAGTATAGCCTGGTGCATAGGAAATTAGTTTGGAAGCTGCTAACTATCTGAACTTTACCTGAACTATACTGAGTGTTGCAGATGTAACAGGATCAGAGAAATCTCCTCCTGGAGGAGAAACAGCACCGACAATGGTGACACTTCCAGTTCTTTCAGGTCCACCAAGACATTTAACTTTACCAGCACGCTCGTAGAAGGATGCCAAACGTGCCGCCAAATAAGCAGGATATCCACTGTCTGCAGGCATCTCAGCCTGCATGGCAAATATAATTCTTATTAACCTAACAAAATGGTAACTTGTTGCAATTTCATAATAAAAAAACAATCCCCAACAAAATAAAATGGTTACAGGTATGTTAAACTGATTGCAAAAGGTATTTCAAAGGATGAAAAAAAAAAAATAGCTGCTGCATCTATGAGTGAGAGAAGAAAAGGTCCAATACTTAATTGCTTATGTCAATTCAACTCAACAAAGATCATAGCAAAGGCCAAGATTTTTGTTATTGATGTATAGATTGATGCTATATGCTCACTAAATTACATTTACAGCAATTACTACGCTTAATATTGTGTTCCGTTCCTTTACTGTATTGCTCTTCTAAAATTGTCTCTTTCACCACTTCCCACAGAAGAATGCTACGGTACTCAGGCAGGCTCTCCCAGAATAGAATAATATCCATGAATCAAACGTGTTCGAAGAAAGATACAAATGTGGCATACTACCAGAAAAGACATGTTTAAATAAGCCAACGCTTTTTATTACGGTGAAACAATCTTATGATGCATACCAGTCGACCCGAAATTTCACGCAATGCCTCTGCCCACCGAGATGTCGAATCTGCCATCATGCTGACATTGTAGCCCATATCTCTAAAATATTCAGCTATAGTGATTCCTGAACATCCACAAGTCAAGCATACAAACTATTAGCTACACATAGAACAACATGCTTTCAGTGTCAAAACGAATATGTCCTGATCCATGCATAGGATGACCCATGCACAATCTATCAAGAGGTTCAATCAGTAAAAAGTGTCAAGATTCTCCAACAACAGAAGAATATTATGTTAGAGCTCAATATTTATATAATCACATACATCATCCATTTATTGGAAATCAGAGTGGTGCAGCAACATGTCAACCAAATGAAAATAGCAGAGCGAAATTGGAGCAGCCTAGACCGTTAAAATGAGGTTGCGAGAAAAGCTTACTTACCAGTGTAGATTGAAGCCTCACGAGCAGCCACAGGCATATTTGAGGTGTTAGCTACCAATGTAGTACGTTTCATAACAGATTCCTCTCGGCCATCAGGCAGGGTCATGGTCAATTGAGGGAAATCCATTAGCACCTGAAGTTGATATCTAGGTTAAACACTTTGAAGATGTCAGAAGAGCTGATTAAACAAGAAACCAAGCTATATACCTCCGCCATTTCATTTCCTCTTTCTCCACAACCAACGTAAACTACCGTGTCGGAGTTAGAGTACTGCATTTCATATGAGCAGAAGAAAATTGGATTATAATGGTGGACATATTATAAACAAAAGGAAGACCTAAGAAAACCAATGAAATTCACCTTGGAAAGGGCTTGACTGATGACTGTTTTTCCACAACCAAATGCACCAGGAATGGCACAGGTACCACCAAGTACGGAGGGGAATAGAGCATCAAGAACACGCTGAATGGAAAAAAAGTTATCAATTCATTTTAATATTAAAGAGTGTTGTAACTCAGGGAAATAATACAAATAGGGAGGAGTATCACCTGTCCAGTCAAGAGAGGAGTATCAGCAGCAAGCTTTGAAGCTACAGGCCTAGGAGTACGCACAGGCCAAGTCTGCAGATAAGTAGGCAAAATAAATTGAGCATTTCAGTTTTAAAACAGTAATTATTGAGAGTAGCCCATATTAAAATACTCACAACTTAAAAGACTCACCTGAAGCATGGTAAATTTTTTTGTAACTCCTTGAAACTCAAGCTCAAGGACAGTGTCCTGCAAAAAGTCAAACAGTTCATTGTAGCACAACTTTGATTTTATTTAAAATATATCAGGGTGGTGTACATCAAGTGCTCTATTTGGCAGCGACATACCTTCAATGAGTAGTGCCCAGCTGGTGCAACATAAGTTATCTTTCCCATCGCATCAGGAGGAAGAGCAACATGATGTTGCATTAAACTGTTCTCAAATACAGTCTGCATTGAGATTTATGCACAAAAATCAAAACATGCTAAAGGACAGCTGTATCATTTATCCAATTGAATAATCAAATGACTGGATAATCCTGTCAAACATACCGCATATAAGTCACCGCCTGTCAATAGGTCTCCCTCTCCTGCCATTGAAAATATAATAAATTCAAAATGATCTCATCAAGTTCCAGTACATTTCAACTTAGTCAAAACCAAATTACTGGCATTAAATAACTCAAATGGATCGTTTTCGGGCACCTATTTTCGTAGGTTGAAATTCCCAAAGAGTATCTTTGTCAAGTGCAGGGACAGATACACCACGTGGAATATAGACATCACCAGATTTTATCGCAATTGTTTTTAAAGGCCTCTGCATAGATTATTTAACCAGAAAGAACAGAAAGTGCCATCATTAGTAGACCTTCATGGACTCCAAGCCAGATAAACCTTACGGTAACTGCTAATTTGAAAAAGCAGAAATTTACAAACCTGAATACCATCAAAGATATTTCCCAAAATTCCAGGACCCAACTCCACTGACAAAGGCTGTGAAAGTTGGCAGATGAGGGGAGTTAGGGTCTTTCGGTCAACAGAAAAATCAATAAAGGTCTCAAAATGTACATGTTAAAGAGTAACAAGATAACCTTGTGAGTTCGAAGAACAGGATCATTCACTGTCAGCCCAGCCGTTTCCTCATAGACTGCAATACAAGCGCAAAAAGACTCTTCTAATCAACAACCAGCTATTATCTTCAATTTGTAAATATGTGGTCTCTTTCCCATATTTGTTTCGAAAGGTGTTTATGGTATTTTATGGGGTTTGTTTATGTGGAGTATAGTAATGCTATGGTGAATTCAGGAAAGACATGGTGCCGGACACAGGAGAACTTGAGCTTCATGAAAAATAGAATTTGAACATTCGAGAAACACTGACCTTGAATTGTAGCAGAATCTCCTTCCAACCGAATAATTTCCCCAATAAGGTTGTCGTGTCCAACACGAACTAGTTCATACATGGCAGCTCCTGCCATTCCATCAGCAACAACCACTGGTCCAGATACCTACAAAGAGATTGATGCTATTTCAACATACCGTATCGTTATACAAAGTGTAAGTAATTTTTCAATGCTAATTTTATTAACAAGAAAAGTAATCTCCCTCTTTTTTGCTCTTTTGTGCATTAGAGGCCCTAAATGTCCATAAAGACGATCAAAAGTTCTCCCAAAAGTTATATAAAGTCTCAGACCCCTCAACATCCACGGAATGGTCTTCTAGAAAAGAATGGACGGTATAGAACATTTCTTTTGGCATCATAATTACAAGTCAGATAACAAATAATAAGGCAATCAAACTTAATAGGAGTAGTATGGAAAGGCTCAAACAAAGAATTTAACAGAAAAAACCTCATTGAAATTCGTCAAAACCACAAAATTTCAATCGATGATGGTAAAGGTATTATGCCTCATTCTTTATTTTCCCCAAACTAACCCTCAAAAGGAACCGCACAACAAAATTCATGATTCTTCAAGTACTGGAGTGGCAGGTCAATCAGAATGATCATATCATAGACTTGGAATATCATCATTATCACAATTCGGGAAAAAAAAAATTAAAGCAACCGAATCCAAGGCAACCATGCTCACAGAGACTAAACGAGGTGGAATAAGCAAACGAATTGGATCAGAATTCTAATAAATTTACACATATCAGTATGGTAGTTGTATTTGGATTGGATCAACTGAATGCCAGCGATTTTGATTTTCGAACCTGAGCATTTTCACCATGAATTAACGGCCAAGTTCTCAGCAACGAATCAAGTAAATTACACTCGTAGCAAATTACAAAGTTGCGTCAAGCTTATAACTGAATTTATAAAAAGCGAAAACCAGAGGAAGAGGAAGAACCTTGCGAACGTAACCATATTCGCTCTCCTTCTCGGCATCCTCGAAGGTTGTCAATGGGCCTCCGTACACAGCAGGCATTTATCCAGATCGAATCCACGAAGTCAAATAGTAATTTGATGCGAATCTCAACGAAGATCCAATTGACGACGAATCCTCTAGAGGAAGAAGAAGAAGACAATTTTAGAACGTGAAGTGATTAAATGAAGTTGCTGCTGGCTACAGGCTACTGATTTATAAAAGGAGGTTCCCTTTTGCAAAATTTTGGTGATGAGAGGGAGAGACTTTATTGTATACTTCTGTCTCTTTTGCTTTGTTTAGACCCGACCAGTTATATCATGCCACGTAGAAAAGATGTTTTTTGTTTTGTTGGTTTATAGTAAAGCAAAATTGTAAAAGATGTACCAAACTAATTAGTGATTTTAAATTTTTATTTCAAATTATATTGCTTAGTCAAATTCATTTCGTAATTTTTGGCAGCTTGCACCCTAAAAAAAGGGTTTTTTGGCAAATTGCACCCTCGAATTTAAATTTTGGCAGATTGCACCCTCAAAATACGTAAGCTAAATTTTTTCGGACAAATAATTCGCCGAAAAATCAAAATTTTGATGTTGGCAAGGGTATAATTGTCTTTTTAATTCAATTCCCTCCAAAGAAAATTATTACCGACCAAAAAATTAAGCCAACTAAATTAAATGTGTAGTTTAAGGGTTAATGTCCATTTACACATTAATTTAATCTAAATTCCTAAAAGAAAAATATAAAAACCCTGCTCCAGCAACACCGATTAGGGCTTTATCACATTCTCACTTCAATTTTGCCTTCTTTTTGCATCACATTTACTATAAAATCGAAGTTATATGAAATATTAGGTATTATACACCGTGTATTGATCAATGGGGTGGAGATTGCGAGTAGAAGAAGATGAAAATTATGAGTTCCTCATTCCCTTGGGTTGTCAAGCTCCACATTCTGGTAAGAAAATCGATTATTAGTTTTTTTGTTATTCACACATATTTTCGGGCACTGTCCCTTTCATAGTACTATGTTTATGTATATTTGTTTGTATCTTACATACACTAGAGCCATGTTTGTTTGGGTTGTTTATTTTTTACTTATATTGACCTGAGTTGTTTGTTTTTAAAATATATTTGTTACTTTAATGATGTTTTTGCATAAATTTATTGCTGTGAATGTTTGAACTAAGTATGATGTTTAGCACGTGCAGCCAAGACACATTTGTTGCTCAAAAATTGTTGAAAGATTTAAATGTGTTGTAAGAAAAATGAAAATTTAGGCACAAAATTTGAATTTTTGGAGGGAATTGAATTAAAAAGACAATTATACCCCTGCCAACATTAGAATTTTGATTTTCCGGCGAATTATTTGGCCGGAAAATTTTAGAGGGTGCAACCTGCCAAAGCTTATGTATTTCGAGGGTGCAATCTGCCAAAAGATCCATTTTCGAGGGTGCAAGCTGCCAAAAGTCCATTTTATATTATTTTCGAATATCGTCCCACTTGTCACATGAATGCCTATGTGTCATGACATGACAAATTTTAACATAAACAATTATATAAAAGATTACAAAATTCGTTCCAAATTAATTATAAATTTTGAATTTTTCGTCCCAAACTATATCAACATGCTGATTTCCATCTCGTAATTGAAATGACATTGGAAAAAAGAATTTGTTCCAAACTAAATATTAATATTTATTATTTATTAATACAAAAAATGCACAAAATTTTCCTATTGAACTGATATATAATTTTTTTCCTCAAACTCGCACAAGAATTTCAAATATTCATATTATTTTTCTCTTTAAAAGAAGTTAATGGCAATTTACTATCATGTGATATTCATAATGTTCAATTTACCTCCATGAGTTATGATAATGTGATAGTTTACCCTCCTGTGTTGTAATAAATGTGGCAATTTACCTCATGTACTATAATAAATGTAGCAATTTACCCCCTATGTTATAAAACACTTTGCATGCCCCCTCTCAATCTATGCAATTGAGTTAAACTCTCCGGGTCAAGGGGATACACTACTTTTTAAAATTTTCACAGGGGGTTAAATGGCTCATTTTCAAATTATAGGGGATAAATTGAACATTATGAATATTACATGGGATAAATTGCCATTAGTCCCTTAAAAAGTAAAAGATGAATTGGCATTTTCATTATATTAGAAATTTAATAATGGACTAAATGCATGCAAATAATAAATTGTGATACGAAAATTCGTCGAAGTAATATAGTTTGAAACGAAAAACAAAATTTATAATTAGTTTGAGACGAATTCTGCAATCTTATATAATTATCTATGCTAATACTTGTCACGTCTTGACACGTAAGCAGCTATGTGATAAGTGGAATAATATTCCAAATAATATAAAACTATGGGATAAATTTATCTAAGTGTTATAGTTTGAGACTAAAATTCAAAATTATTGATTAGTTTGTTACGTTTACTGCAATTTTAACGTATAGTAATTATGTTATTTGTGTGAGCGGTGCGAGCTAATGATGATATTGGGCCGGCGATATCCTGATTCATGAGTCATCAGTAGTATGCTACTATGCATGGACACTCAGGTGGTGTTTTCAAATGCTTGAGCTTTTACTTAAGTTAGAGATTTTTGAAAAATCACTTAAAAGTAGTTGAGAATATAAAGTGGGAGGTGTTTGCTTTTTAAGAGGAAAAGTGCTTTATTGGGTAGTGTTTGCAAATTAAGAGGAAAAAAAGACCTTCAAAAGCTAAAAGCAGCCCATTTGCAGCTTCTGCTTTTATGTCCTTTTTAGCTTTTTTTAAGAGAATCTAATAGAAAAGCTGAAATGGAAAACACACAATTAAGTACTTTTAAATGAAGAAAAGCAGAAAAGTGATTTTATAAGTTTTTGAAAACACCACCTCAGTATAGCGATACGGATTTTCATCACGACACAACTTAGACACGAAATAAATTAATATTTTAATACATAACAAAATAAATCATATAACAGAGAAGATACTAGATTTCCTAATTTTTAATACTAATCCGAGGAAAAAATATCTCCAAAACTAATAAGGTTAAAATCTTAACTTACAAATGTCCAACTAAAGAATTAAAAAAGAAAAAAAATAGGGGGCTGAAATTAGAGTAGAGAAACTAATCTTCATTGTATGTTGAATTAGTGGAAAGTAGAAGCCGAAATTGAAAAATATTAGAATTAGCTTCTTACGGCAAAAGTTGGAGAGAAAAAATTGGTGAGAAAAATCATCATATTGTGAGATAATCAAATATAAGGAATTTTGTCATTTGTTTTCAAATTTTAATTTTGAACCTTAACTTTTTAAAATTTGCAAAAAAGACCATGTTGTGTCTGACCCTAATGACCGTGCTCGACACTTGTGTTATATATATTTTTGAGTTATTTTCTTGAACACGCCATGCGGCGTGTCCGTCGAGGAAGTGTCGGACTCTGCATTATTCTATTTTATGGGGTGTCCGTGCAACATAGCCGATTAATTTAATAGTACAAAAATAATATGATATTCCTATTAAACGGCATGAATATTTGCCAAGAGATGAACGACGGATGGACGTACGAACTTCAACGAAGTTAGAAATAAGAAAACGGGGGCTAGACAGAAATAAGAAAACGGGGGCTAGACTTTTATTGAGGCGGAGAAAATAGAATTTGATTTGAAGTGGCACACATTCTTTTCAAATGATTAAAAAGGTCATTAACGCGTTTAATAGAATAAAAACAAAATATCATATACATAATTTAGGCATTATCGTTTCGGTTTAATAAATCTATCGGTAATATCGAAACCAATAAGAAATAATGCTCAGTAATTAAGCTAGTTGCTTTGTACTGAATATTAAATCGATATATATTTTGACTCGATACTCGATACGAGCCTAATATTCGATTTGACATCGTTTGACCGGCTTACTAAATGGTGCATAAACCCTACTCCTCAATCCTCATGACTGGAGAGTAATAAATAGACAATTATGCTTAAACTGAAATACAAATAAAACTAAATAATATTCGATTCACTTTAATTTAATAGTAAAAGTTAGTTTAATGTCGCATTAAGGCAATGTGTGGCATGTCTGAACCATCACAAGACACATTAAAACTAATATTTGCCCTTAATAATACTTGATCAATTAAATTTGACCCAATAATGTATAGAAATTTCTAGGGCATTTTTTTTTTTGTTGTTCCAGATTTCCAACCCACTTATTTACAAAATTCTAAATTAGGGAATTTAAGATAAGTCGTAGAAATAATATAATATAAATTTTTTCAGTACGTTAATATGTATTGAGACGACAAATTGAAGAACTTATTACGTGCTGGAAATAGACCTTGGTATTTCAGCTTCTTCTCCACATTCCTTCACAAGATTCTCCGCGCTGGAGTATATATGTATATGCAATCATATTCATACAAAAAACTCAAGAGCATGTATATTTTTTGTAAAATAAATTGGCCTTCTTTGTATTGTATCGATATTTGATTTAATCCTATTTTGCACCCTAAAAATATAGTATTAATTTGTTATTTTCTACCCTCAGAAAAAAGTAATCCCATTTTTTACCTTAAAAATATATACTATTGTATTTCACTTTGCATCCTGGATGAATTTCAAGCCAAAAAATAGAGATATTTTTGTCACTTCCTTAAAAAATCGACATATATTTTCCTTCAAAATATAATATCTTGAGATTCATGTACAATTACGAGTTGTATCCTACTGCATCAATTAATGGGAATGGAGCTATATCCTCGCATTGGCAAGAACTTTGACATCAAAGTTTTTACAAACTGCAGATTTGGGATGATGTGTTGGGCTGTTGTTGCTGTAACCTACTGCATAAAACAGGTACATACAATTAAAGCTTAAAATATTACAGCTTGAATAACCAGTGGTGTGACACTTCTCATATCTATGTGCTTTCGCGCAAGTTAATTTTGCATCCCACAATTTGACTAAATTAATGAACAAACTCTTAGAGCCCATTTGGATGGAAGGATTTGAGTTGGGTGGATTTGAAATCCCTTGTTAATTCCATTATGTCATTTGGATACAAAATTAAATCCATTCATTTGAAATCCTGGATTTTAGTCCAATGAATTTCAGCCCAATTTTAAGTGGATTTGAAATTTCTCCTAATCTTAGTCATTTGAAATCCACTTAAAAAAAGTTCACATTATATATTTTCAAAAATTGCAGTTTGATCCCAGATTTTCAAAAAACCTAGAATTGCAATTCAGTCCAGAATTTTAAGAAAATTAAAAATTTCAATTCGGCCTTTGATTTTCAGAAATTCAAATTTGCACTTTTGGTTGCCCAATATTCGAAAATTATAATTTGACCCCAGATTTTTGAAAAACCAAGAATTGCGATTCAGTTCAGAATTCTCAGAAAATTAAAAAAATTCAATTCGGCCCCAGAATTTCAGAAATCCGAATTTACACTTTTGGTCCCTCAATTTTCAGAAATTACAATTTGACTCTAATTTTTTGAAAACCCCAGAATTACAATTCAGTTAATTTCGGTAAATTAAAATTTTCAATTCGGCTCAGAAATCCAAATTTTCACTTTTGATCCCTTAATTTTTAGAAATTGCAATTTGACCCCATATTTTCAAAAACCCATAACTGCAATTCAGTCCATAATTTTCTGAAGATTAAAATTTTCAATTCGGTACCTGATTTCGAAATTCTAAATTTGCACTTTTGGTCCCTTAATTTTCAAAAATTTCCATTTGACCCCAAATTTTCGAAAAACCCAGAGTTCCAATTCAATCCAGAATTTTCAGAAAATTAAGATTTTCAATTCGGCCCCAAATTTTCTGAAATTCGAATTTGCACTTTTGGTCCCTCAATTTTCAAAAATTATAATTTTGCCCCAAATCGATTTATACGATTTTATCCCGATATCAACAACAAGAACTAACTCATAGAGCAAATTATAAGGCACGATTAGAAATTTCAAATAACATAAATAATATATACCAAACAATGAATTTCAAATGAATGGATTTGAAATCCTTTGTAAAAAAATTTATATATCCAAACAAGAGATTGCAAATGAATGGATTTCAAATCATTGGAATTACAAATCCATTCATTTGAAATCCCTCTTTATTTCAAATCCATCAATCCAAAATGGGCCCTTATAGATGGGATTTGGGAAGTCACCATGCCATTTAATTTCCTGCCTACAAATATGTTTTGTGATGGCGTTATCCCGACTTTCTTTATTGTACTAGAAAATTCTTATATAGGACAAGATTTATGATATTATCATAGCATATTGTGATTAAGATTGGGTTTTTTGCACTTTGCACCCCCGAAACTTAGATTTAGCACATTGCACCCTCGGAATATGAAAAATACAGCACTTTGCACCCTTTTTTATTTTCAAGCAAAAATCCAAGGGCAAAATAGGTAATTCTATTGTAAATCTTTGGCACTTTGCCCCCCAAAATAAAATTAGCACTTAACACTCCCTAATTAAGAACAAATTAACAACTTGCACCCCCGAAACACAATAAATGGACACTTTGCACCCCAAATACAAAATTAACACTTGACACCCTCAAATTAAAAAATAAAACTCAAACTCCTCATTTTTTCCGGCAAAGTTGACCATTAAGGTGATTTTTTTAGGGCAAAATAGGTAATTATTTATGGGTCTTTGATATGTTGAAGTAGACAATGGGTCTTCGAGAGTACTTTATTTAGTTATTTATGGTTATATTGTTGAAAAGAAAGATGGAGAGAGAAATGAGTATTCGAGTATTTATAATTGTATTTTGCAAATTTAAGGGAAAAATTGAATTACCTATTTTGCCTTATATTTTTTTCACTCCGATAGTCAACTTTGACGAGAAAAACGAGGGGTTTGAATTTTTTAAATTTGAGGGTGTTAAGTGTTAATTTTGTGTTTTGGGGTGCAAAGTACCAATTTATTGTGTTTCGGGGGTGGAAGTTGCTAATTTGTTCTTAATTAGATAGAGGGTGTTAAGTGCTAATTTTATTTTGGGGGTACAAAGTGCGAAATTCTCAAGTTTTGAGGTAGCAAAGTGCCAACACTATTGAATTACCTATTTTGCCCTTGAATTTTTGCTTGAAAATAAATGAGGGTACAAAGTGCTGCATCTTTCATATTTTGAGTGTGCAAAGTGCTAAATCTAAGTTTCTGGGGTATAAAATGCCTATTTATCATGTTTTGGGAGTGTAAAGTGCAAAAAATCAATTAAGATTTCATCGTCTTTTCAGGTGGGCAATGAAGTCATTTGGGGGAGGAAAACAAGGACAGGACAGTAATTTGACAAATAGGAGGTAGGATCAAAACAAAAGCATCATACTGTATGTACTATTTTCGCGGCCTTTAGTGGGGATGTGTGTACACATTCACATTTCACTTCAGACTTCACTACACTGTCTGGTCTGGTGTGTGCGTTTGTGTATTGTGTATAGTGTGTGTTTCTGACAATATTCTCTGCTACGATCCCTTCCCCGATGCATTCACACTCAATACTCGTACTAAATTTGGTATTTCGTATTTAGTTAAAAACAATGTACAAATACAGTCACTTATCTCTCTGTTCCTCACATCTACTCTGTAATTAATGCATTTGAAAATATTTCAAGTACATTAAAAACCTTGTACCAAAATCTTAAATTAAATAGTAGTACTACTATAAGCTTTAATTTCATTCAAATGTTGAAAATCTGCTAGCATTTATTGCAAAACCACAAATTAATTATATAAAATAAAAATCTAATTGCACACCCCTGTTTTTGGTGCCTCTCTCTCTAGGGTTTCATATTTTGAATTGGCTTTCTTCATCTGAAATGGAGTCTTGAAGGGTTTTAGCAACCAATTTTGTAAGTGATCTTTTAAGCTTCCTTTTCTCAAGCATGTTTCTTTATTTTTATTTTATATAAGTTCACTGATTTTTTTAAAAAATTGTCCTCTTTTTGAAAGGTAGGCAGTGGGGTGGGTAAGGGGTTAGATTAACGGAGGATGACGATGTTTGATGAGTAGGTAGGAAATGTAGTTTGTTTGTCATTTTTACTTCTGGTTCTCTGTTAATAATTCAATTTTGTCAAGGTTTTTTTTTTTTTTTAAGGGAACGTGAATGTCTTGAGGTTGATGTGTTTGCCTTAGCCCTGACTGTGCCACTAGTTTTCTAGGCTGTCATTAATTTTCAATTTCTTACCCTCTTCTGCAAAGATTCACTTGAATACCTTTAAGCATGAAGAAGAAGTTTGTTCATTTGTAGATAAAAGGATCTGATTGCTAGATTATATTATGTGTTTGATTTTTAACTAAAAGGGTTTTCCTTTTTAGAGATATGGTGGTACTTTTGATGCTTTTGTGCAACTTTAGCCTTTACTGAATATAAATAGTAATAAATCTGTCATCATCAGGTGAAACGAGTTAGTAATTTCAACTAGTTTTATCTGCCATGGATTTCTTCAAACTGAAGAAATTTCGGAATGCCCACAAACCAAACGCGAATAATGTCGCACAAGACCAGCCTGTGCCACAGCCAGAGGAGCCCAAAAATGAGAGTGGCGATGTATTGGGTAAATCAGTCAGTCTCGATTCTACTAACACTGAAATGGAAGATGACGATGATGATTTCATTACAAATGAAGTGAAGAGGAGGCTAAAAGAGCTGAGAAGAAACAGCTTTATGGTGTTAATACCCGAGGAAACTTGTCCAGCTGGCGAGGAGGAAGGAGGGGAAGAAGAAGTAGAGGAAGAAGGGGAGACTAGCTCTAGTGAGTGGAGGGATGTCGAAGCTGAAGGGAGACAATTCTGGTCTGGTTTTAATGCTGTTTATGATATATACTGTGAGCGCATGCTGTTTTTCGATAGGTTGAGTTCTCAGCAACTGCTAGAAGTTGGTATGCTTCCTTTCTAAGTCATTGTATGGATTGAAGTTCGATTTGCGTCGTTTTGTGTGTTGATGATCTTTAGCTTTACCCTTTTTGTGCAAAACATGTTCTTATTACATTTGCATCAAGATTCTGTTTTATTTATGTAAATATCACTTACCAAGTTCGAAGGCATAATTATGCTAAATGAGAATGACAAACATAGGTAGTCCAGATTGGATTTGGCGGCCGAATCCAAAAACAACTCATGACAAATGCTTACAATAGTCTTATGGTTGGATATATCTTGTGGTTGGATTGGATGGGTCTAGCCAACTAAGGTATATGTTAGATTTTCCGAGAAATAGAATAGTGACGTCGAATATCTTGGACTAGTTCAAACTCCAACAAATAATGTTTTTCGAAACAAGCTTCTTGGAATGGCATAGTTTTCACCACTTTTTTAGAATTTAGGTATTCAAACTCCAAGGACTTGCACGCTTTTATTAGATGTTGTACAATTGTGCACGATCCACCTGCCTTCATTAGTCTCCATGTGGCATATAAGGGCAAGTTGACCTCTCATTTAGTCAATAAGAGAAGGTTTGCATTCGTCACGTGGCAACCAATGAGGACAGGTGGATCGTGCACAATTATGTAGCATGTAAAGAAGCGACTAATTAGATGCTCTACAATTGTGCACGATTCATCTTCCCTCATTACTCACCATGTGGCCTATGAGGGCAAGTTGATCTCTCCAATAGTCAGTGAGAGCAATTTTGTATTGGCAGTTGCGTCGTACATAATTGTGTAGCGTGGAATGAAGCGACTTACAACCCCTCCTCGTAACCAGAAAAATTACCTAAAAGTCAACAATAAGTATAGCGGGGAGTCTCATAAAGCTATGATAAGGTAGCTGTCGTGTGGGATGCAAGATTTTGGTGTTTATGGGTTGGTTTTGCTCCATTTTTGTTTCGAAAATTGGTATGGGTGTTTCCAACTAAACTTTTAAAACAGGATTTGGAATGGTTTTGGATAAAATATTGAGACAGTAGAATATTAAGAAAATATTAGTAAGTGATTTTGCAATTTTGAGATATTTGGTTTTAGATGTTAGGGTTTGGGGGAGAAGTAGATGGTGGTGTCAAATCATGTAGTGTATAGGCTTTGAAGGAGAAAAGTAGGTGGTGGTTGTCAAATTAGTTACTTTATTGGTTTGGGCTAGTTTGGGTAATATGCCGAGACTGGGTTTGAGCCATATCAATGACAGAACTTGATACATATGATATCAATCTTGACCCAGTCTCATCACTTCTCAATCAAACTAGACTGGACCAAAATCGATCTATAATATCCCTTTATGTTTCCGAACTTATATGCATATTTAAAGCTCAAAATTAAATGCAGGCTCTAATGTTCTTTCAACTCCATCACCAAGATCTGCCTCAAAAAAACTCGCTTCTCCCTTACGATGCCTTTCCATAAAAAAAATTGAGGAACCAGATGACGAGATCGAACAACTGCAGCAGCCGATAAATGACCCTTATCATGATCTTGAAACTGCATATGTAGCTCAAGTGTGCTTGACTTGGGAGGCACTACACTGCCAATACACACAATTCTGTCAGAAAATCGCTTGCCCACCCGAAACTCCCACCTCTTACAACCATAGTGCTCAGCAGTTTCAGCAGTTCCAAGTCTTGTTGCAAAGGTTTATTGAAAACGAACCTTTTGAACGAGGCTCAAGGCCAGAAATCTATGCACGAACTAGAAAATCACTGCCCAATCTGCTCCAGGTTCCAAAGATTCAAGGTACAAATGAAATTCATAATGTATGTACTGTTTTAAATACATATTTTCTGACTGTACTGGTCTATGCTCTTAGCTTCTAATGAGAAGAACACAGGAGACGAGGAATCAGATATGGTTCTTGCCCCCGAATTCACTAAAATAATTGAAACCTCAATCTTGAGTTTCCGCCAATTCATTAAGGTGGACAAGAAAAAACCAAGTGGCGTTCGTAATTTATTTGGAAGTCAGAACCAGATGGCTACACCGGTTCAACAGATTCAATCTTCCGTTGAGAAGGTAAAATCAGATCAAATTAATCTGGTTTTTACGGAGATAAACTATGTAATAAAGTATTCGCTTGATGTATTATGGATCTTGGATTTGCAGAAATCAATGAAACTCAAGGAGCAATGGAAGAGGACCAAAAGCTATAAAAAGAAGTCGTGGCCTACTACAACCGAGGACATCGAGATGGTGCTTGGACTTACTGATGCGAAAATCTTGTTAAGGGTTCTAAGAATGTTGAGGATTAGTAAAGAGCAATTGTTCTGGTGTGAAGAGAAGATGAAGAAAATAGTTTTATCTGATGGCAAGTTGCAGAGAGACCCTTCCCCAATCCTTTTTCCTTGTTAAGTTTAATGTTTCTTCTTGTAAGAGTATGGTAATCAACTAATTAAGGGACTTGTTAATTATGACTGCAAGAATTAGTATTTTTCTAGATATAGTCATATTAGAAGCATTAATCTATTTAGTGACTTAAATTCTTCAATGACCAAATGAAGTAAATATTTTTGGTAGTTATCATTTCCAGAGTATTTATTTCTGGGTGAATCACATCAACTCCCACAAGCTTTGAATTATTTGCATCTGTCCTGGCATTAACAATATTTTATGTAGATATACACCTTGCATTGTATAGTATGTATTAGATATTGCTCAATGCTCAAATACGTGCAGTGTCAGATACGTATCAGATGGCGTATCAGACATGCTCAAGATAATTAAGGGCATGTATTTCTATAAATAATTTTTATTTTATGTATATTATCAAAGTGATCTATATAAAACACTTGAAATTTTTAAAAGATCAAAAACTTTGTATATGGTGTTAACTGCTAACACAACGGGTTTACTTAAAACACTTAAATGAGATGGATAAAAAATATTTTTCATTTCAAAATGAAATAAAAAAGTGAACTAAGTACACATTAAATATTTTTTATTATATATTTTTAAAAAATTTAAAAAAATATATACATATGTGTATTGTAGTTGTATATTATTCTATAAAGTTTAAAAATTTATATCCTCATGTTCGTATCGTACCCATTGAAACATAGTATTTTACAAAGATCACGGAAGATGGATGCAAAATGTTTATAGCCTGTTTGTCTCGCTTTTCCGAAAAAAAATTCGGTTTTCGGAAAGGCCAAACAAACAACACAACCACTTTCCCAATTAATTAGCTACAGTAATTTTTTTTCAGAAATAGATTTTGAAATGGCTGGGTTTTTCTACCAAAAACCCTACTCTTCTACTCTATTTCTCTCTCTCAGGCTATCATCTCTCTATTTCTATTTCTCTCTATTTCTAAGTCCAAAATTGCGGCTCAGCATTTCTATTTCTATAGCCTCATGTTTTCTCTCTCTCATTTTCTAAGTCCAAAATTGCGGCTGAACATTTCTATTTGAGTAAATAGCGTTTTTGGTTTTCCTTATTAATTAATTTTTACACTTTCATCCCTCTTAAATTTTTTATAGCAGATTGGTCATATTTATCAATATAGTATATCACATTCATCCCTCTTATAACACATTTATCCCTTTTAAATTTTTTGTAGCAAATTCGTCCCTCTTATCAATCTAGTGTAACACATTAGTCCCTTATAGGGCTGTCAATGGGGCGGATTTCAATCCGGATCCGATCCGAATCCGGTCCGATTTATTAGGATAATTGTCCGATTAGTGATCCGATGGACCTGATCCGATTAAGAAGATCCGTAATCCGAATTATATGGAGCGAATATGGATCTAGGCTGATCCGATCCGTCACAGATCCGTATTCGTATATATATGTGCATTAGTATATGATAAATTTATAAACTAAATAAAAACATTTAAAATTTTGTTGTTAAATAAAACTAACTTCATTAATAATCAAACAAAAATGAAATGGATTAGAGATACAAATGAATAAATAATGGATCAACCATATCTGCAACTTATTGGGCCTTTACTATACCTACTAACTCTTTAATTGTTTAAAAATTTACTATGAAACCCTGTTTTTTTCCATTCCAGAAGCAAGGCAGCCGCCAATTCTCTCCTTATCCTCTCTCTCAGTCCCCATTTGTGTTTTCCTTTTACTTCATTCTTTTATTTCCATCAGTTTTTTTCTTTCTTCATTTTCTCTGAATGATTTCTTTTGCTTCTCTATATCAGTATATTATTATCTTTCAAAAATGTATCATCTTCAACCAACTAGATTCTACAACCTATCAAATTTACGACAGCATTTCCAATGAAAACAATGGAGGAAACAAAAGCTAACACTACAAAAAATTGTCTTTTTCTTGACGAAATTTTTCGTCATGAAAACATGATTTTTCGTCACAAGAGGCTGTTATGACGATTTTTTTCGTCACAAGATTCGCCGTAACAGCCCCGTCTTAACAGGTCTCATGTGACAAAATTCAAATTCGTCACAAACTATTGTGACGAAAATTATTCTGCCGCATAAGTATTCCTGTTATGACGAAAACATTTGTCATAAGAGACTATAAATTTCGTCATAAAAATACTAATTTCGTCACAACAATAGTATATTTTTGGGTACCTTTTGTGACAATTAGTTTCGTCACATAAAGCGTTCGTTTTACAACGAAAAGTTCGTCACAAAAACATAATTTTTCTGTCACAATAACCTATTTTCGTCACCACATCACTTTAAACTTTAGTACATCTTGTGACAATTGATTTTGTCACCTGAACCGTTTTTGTTATGACAAAAATTTTGTTGTAAAATCTTAAATATTTTGTCACAAAATACTAATTTCATCACAACAGTGGTTTGTTTTTGGGCACCTCTCGTGACAATTAATTTCGTCGCATATACTTTGTTCTATTATGACAAAAGCTTTGTCACCAAAGTTATTTTTCAAAATTTATAAAAATACTTTTATGACCAAAAAAAATGGTCACAAAAATCAATTATTTAATTATATAATCTTATAATAATTTATTTTGTCATAACTTGCGAATTTTGTTGTACCTGTGATTTTTTTACACCAAAAATTCATTAAATTTGTATCAATCCAACAATAACAACCAACTAACTATATTGATTTCAAAATACTATACATCCAAACCAACAAAAATTATGCAACTATATTAGTACCAAGTCATTGTGCCTATTTTTATTTTCTCGATTTTTTATACTTCGGAGTTTCAAGAAAGATCTTTATCCACCTCCCTCATGTACCAAGTCATCCCTTGCGGCTTGCCCGTTTTCTTCCAAGATCTTGATCATCATCTGCTTCATAAAAATTGAACAAAATACAATGTGACCATTAAACAAAAATCAATAAAACACAATGTGAACGAAAAGATAATGCAACTGGAAAATATAATGAAACAATATAAAACTGAACCTAGACCACAATGTATGACCAGAGCACCGCAATATTCCATTAGTAGTATTTTGATAATGTGGAGAATAAAAGATAAGATACCTTGCTCAAAAGGGCAACGGGATGGATCTTCCCCAAAATAAAAGGCCAATGCATCTGCATTCCTCCCCTGGATATGATATGACATTCAAAACCATCATCAGATAAATGCATTCCTCCCCTGGATATGATATGACAGTCAAAACCATCATCAGATAAAAATGAGGGAAAGGAAATTACAAGTTACAGAGATATACCACTCCAGAATAAAGTGAAGCCAGAGATCTCACTTCAGTTTCAGCAGAGCCAAGGAACTCCTTCAACGTCTAAACAATTACAGCAAAATAATGATTACCAAGAAGAAGAAAATTACCATTGTTTTGTGATGATCTATATATGCGACTACAGCAGACATAAATAAGTTACCTGACAAAAATGTTCTTAATTCTTGTGTAACCTTTTAAAGCCCTTTGCCAATCGCTTGTATTTCCTCCGCTATATACTTTAATTGGGTCTGCATCAAATTTAACCATGTAACTATCATGTTATTCAGGTGAAACACAAAAGGAAGAAGACGAGAAAGAAATATGTACCTTTGTTGCGACCTCTAAACTTACCAAGTCGTTTTGAAAATCCAAAACTTCTGGAAAATTTTCAGCAAGCACCTAGAGGATGATGGAGGGTATTTGTCAAATTTTATTTACCACAATATTTAGAGGAAAAAGTAACAAGTATATACAAGTATTAGACTACGAAAAAAGTTTGTACCTTGCACAGATAGTGCACAGATCAGTAAGTTTTAGAAGACTATCCAGTCGAAATCCAACAGCAGAACCTGAGGAATAGAAGTGCAAATTATTCAATTTCTACTTACTAATATTTCACCAAAAGCAGTCTTTAAAACTGGTAGGATCATGAAAACGCAATCCGTATTCATAGATTTACTGCAAGAATTATGATAGGAAACAAATGGGATATGTATACTCAGATTATTCTTACAAAACCAAACACAAGCATGCTCAACCCTTGTTATTCTTTCAATGATAGATCATACATTCAACAAACCCTATCAAAGATTCAATAAAACAAACAAAACAAATGAAAAAGTTTCCCTCTCCAGGTAAACAAAAGGCAGCAATCAGCAAAAGTTGAAGAAGATTAAAACCCCCCAGAAAGAACCCAGTCAACCGAAAGTACAACTAAAACTAAAAGGGAAGCTTCTTCTAACTAGCAAGTACTAACTTCTAAATACTAACCCACTCTCTTTAACCTTACAACTACTTAATTACTCTGTACAACTCCATCAAAAGAGTTTTTATATGCAACCAGCAGCAAACCCGTTACAAAAGCATTACTCTATAAAATAATGTTCCGTCTATAGGTAATGGTAAATCCCTTTTTTTTTTCAGAATTTGATAGTTAATAGTATCTCCCTTTTATGGACTTGATGAAAAAGCTTCATGTCTTGCTTCACTCAAATACCCAAGAAGGCAAAGGCAAAGGAAGAACAGTAGCTAATTAATTACCCTATTGATTTTCTGTGAGAAGGCAAAGGAAGTTCAACTTCAACCCCTGTGTTCAAATCAGTGTCCATAGCTAAGATTCAAGACCCCTGTAATTGTGTGTGTTGTGTGAGACAGAGAGAGATATATTGAAGGATTTAAAATCTAGAACCCATAATAAAATACAGTAAACCATTGAATGACTAACTAGGAGGAAACAATTAATTAATTAATAAAAAACAAGAAAAAAATTCGGCCAGGGGTAGGCCGGGTCTCGCGAGTTCGGGCAAGAGCAGGGGAGGGCTGGGCGAGTTGCACGGGTTCGGGCAGGAGCAGGGGAGAGCTGAGCTGGGCGGCGGGAGTTCAGGCTGGAGCATGGGTGTGTCACGCGTATTTGGGCAGCTGGGGCAGGCGGCTCGCTCAGTTCGAGAAGTGGTGCAGTCGGGCGGTGGTGGGTGGGTTGTGCAAGAGATGGTGGCGAGTGGTTGTTCAGGCGGTGGTGGGCGGGAGAGATAGATGAAGAGAGGCGGGTTTGATGGAGTGAGGAAGAAGAAGAGTAAAATTAGGGCTTTATGTCCCAAGTCAGTTAATTTCAATTTTTTTTAATTTTTCTTAATTATTTTACCTTAAATCATTAATTATTATTACTAATAATTAATTAATTAAATTATTTCACAAAATTGATGAAATTTAAAAATAATTAATGTTATTAAATGGTTAAATTGAATAAAAATACGGGCTAAATCAATAAAAAATGGTTAAAAAACTAGCTAAATCAATTAGTAATGATTTAAAGTGATGAAAATAATTAAGTCGGTCGTTTGTTGAGCTTAGGGGTTATGTACATTGAAGTTATTCGAAATCAAATTGATAATTGACCCATAATTAATTATTAGTCGTAAATTCGAAAATTATTGACTATAAGGTTATGTACATTGAGGTTATTTGCAACTAAATCGATCGATTCTTGATTTGTAACTTTAATTGACTAATTGTTGACATTAGTTTTATGTATATCGAGGTTATTCGAGATCGAATTGATACTTGGCTCGAAATTAATTAGTCGCTAGTTCAAAATTGTTGACTATATGGTTATATACATTGAAGTTATTTGCAATCATATCAATCAATTCTCGATTCGTAACGTTAATTGACAAATTGTTAACCTTAGGGTTGTGTACATTGACGTTATTCGAAATCAATTTGATACATGGCTCGAAATTAATTAGTCGTTAATTCAAAATTGTTTACTATATGGTTATGTACATTGAGGTTATTCGCAATCCGATCGATCGATTCTCGATTTGTAACGCTAATTGACCAACTAGTGACCTTAAAGTTATGTACATTGAGTTATTCAAAATCAAATTGTTATTTTGACTCGGAATTAATTCAAAATTGTTGACTATATGGTTATGTACATTAATGTTATTCGCAATCAGATCGAAAAAAGTTGTCATGAATAGAAAAAGTTATATGACAAAACAAAACTTTTGTCATATGAGTCATACTTTTTTTGTAACGAATATCAAACTTTGTCACATGAAATATGTTCTCATATGACGAATATTCTTTTTTCATATGAGAGATACAATTTTTATGACAAAAATAAATTTTCATCACATGAAATTTGTTATCACATGACGAAATTACCTTTCGTCATATGAGCCATACTATTTTTGTGACGAATTGAATAATTCGTCACATGAAATTTGTTATTATATGACGAAATTATTTTTGTCATATGAGCCATGTTGCTATGTGACAAAAATAGAAATTCGTCACATGAAATTTGTACATATGTGACGAATTATTTTTTTGTCATATTAGTGATGCTACCTTGTGACAAAAATGTAAATCGTCACATGAAATTTGCTCCTATATAACAAAATTATTTTTCGTTATATGAGACTTATTATCTAGCGACGAACATGGTAACTCGTCGCATCAAGTTCAATCTCATGTGACGAAAACTATTTCGCCATATCAGCATAGATTTCATATGACGAAAGGTGCATTCGTCACATGACATGAATTTGTTGTGACGAGTTTACTTTACGTCATAACAATTTGTCACAAAAAAACAATTTTTTTGTAGTGTAAATTCTCAAATGCTATGTTTAGAAGGTTAATCGGATCTGGATATTGCACTCGGATATCGGATATCCGTCGGACTCGGATCCGGTTTCAGTTTTCAGATATCCGAGCGGATCCGGAGCGAATTCGAACACACCTTACAAACTTCGAATACGAATTCGGGTTGTCCCCGATCCGGTCCGAATCCGAACCATTGACAGCCCTAGTCCCTTATAATGTACATCAACTTTTATCCACTTTAGTATTTTGAATTTAAGTGATATATTTTGTATTTAAGAGGGACTAATGTGTTACACTACATTGATAAGAGGGACGAATTTGCTACAAAAAATTTAAGAGAGAAGAATGTGTTATAAGAGGGACGAATGCAATACATTACATTGATAAGAGGGACCAATCTGCTACAAAAAATTTAAGAGGGATGAAAATGCAAACCATACATCAAAACTCGATGCATGGTTATTCGATTAGTGATGCAGAATCACATATTGGTTCCGTTGACAACTGGGAGCGTGCAACAATGTTGACTCGAAGGCGGTTGGCCCGACGTGGAGAAAATAATAGTCATGATTGGTCGGTTAACAGATGGGGTCCATTCCCACCTTCGTGGAATTAGTGACATTAATTGTAAAATTACCGTTAATTTTTATTCTGCTCGACAATATGAAGACAACTTAATATGTTATTTTCGTATGTAGATTAATCTCGATATTGTGTAATAACTATTAGGTTAATATTTTAAGGATATTGTGTAATTTTTAGCATATTTAATATGTCATTTGAATGAATTCGTAGATGAGATAAAATGATTAAAAGAAATTTATTACAACATTTAAAAAAAAATCAACAAAATAAATATTAATCTACTTTATTTTTTATTATTTTAGAAAACACAAATAACTAATTATAAAATATTATTTATCACATATATTACATATAATATATACATCAATTAATTAATTATATATAATTAACTGATGTGACATAAAGTCTTACACTATTCTTACACCTAATTAACTAATTCAAACCTACAAAAAAAAATTACACCTACTTTTTTTCCCAAACAACTCTCCCAAAACCCAAACAAACAACATTACGCAAATCGAGATTATTTCTCAAACCTCTACCACTTTCCCAAACCACTCTCCGAAAGGCCAGACAAACAGGCCCTTAAAGTTTTGGGGAGATGGGTGCTATTACCTCATTTATTTTCTAAACAATAGAAAGGCCTTTTTATGTCTAGGATAGATTTGTAAATTGATTAAGCTAAACGATTAAGACAACACTAACAACAATATTAATTCTCTCTAAATAAATAAAAAAATCAACAATATTAATAATAAAATTAGAAAAAAAAAATATTACACTAACAAGAGCTCAACCTATATTTTTTAGTATTGGTGCCTCAATTTGTCACACTGTTACGATCCCATTGACGTCCAAGGCACATATTTAATTTCACATTTTGCTTTTCTAGTAAGGAATTGAAGTCTTTCTTTTTCTTTATTTAATTTTTTTAAGAAATCCTTTTTTTTAAATGAGGAAATAATATACATGTTGCACCAAATCTGCTTCAACTATACATTCAATTCTATAATTTTTTCTGATAAAATTGTAGAAAACGTCCCAAACTAATTAGTGATTTTGGATTTTCGTCCCAAACTATATTACCTCACCAAATTTCGTCCCGTAATTTAATATTTGTTTGAAATATCGTCCCAAACTAATTACTAATTTTGATTTTTCGTCCCAAACTATATCAACTCGCCGAATTTCGTCTCATAATTTACCATTTTGTATAAATTTAGTCCCAATATTAAATTTCTAATTTAATGAAAATGACGGTTCAACCTTGTAATTAGTTTGGGACGAATGCAATATTATATAATTATTCACGTTAAATTTACCACGTCATGATAAGCAACCATGTGATATTAACGGCAAATGCGCAATTTTCGTCTTATAATTAACAAAGTGGGACGATATTCCAAAAAAATATTAAATTACGGGGCGAAATTTGCCAAATTGAATAGTTCGGAACAAAAATACAGAATCAGTGATTAGTTTGAGATGATTTTTGCAATTTTGTCTTTTTTTCTTCTATTTTATTTCTGGGTTGTTCAAATTTAAAATTCCTTTTTCTTTAAAAAACTTGTCATGAATTCACATCATTTACTCATAACCTTTATTAAAAGCTATAGTTTTACTTTTTTTTTTTGTAATGTAAAATTATGTGTCAAATGTGATGGGAACACAAATTATAAAGCGAAGGAATCGAGAGAGTATTTAACAAAATTTTATCGTTGTCTAGTCACATTTTCTTATTAACTTTGAATGGATAATAATTTGGATTAACTGAGTTGATAATTTTGACAAATTTACACGTAATTTTAGTTTATCCAATCAAATGAAATTCAACTTCGTGAAATTTCAAACGAAAAATATGAATGTTAATTTAATATGTAGAACATATCAAATTCATTTATTATATTTAAAGGTGTTACAAAATTTTGTATTTTTTTTTTCAACAATTGTTTTATCTAAAGAGTGAGAATGATACAGTACTTTTCGCACGCATCGATTGGGCAGCCAAATTCTACTACATAGAGATAGAAGTGGAAATTTCAAACTTGCAAAAGTTTTCAGTCATCCTCAAATCTGTTTATTAATAATAAGTTCAATAGCATTTGATCAGTTACAGCTGGGGTGAGAAAGATCGAGATCAAAGATGGTGGCGGTTGGGGCGTTAATGGGGATTGTGAGCGGGAGTCTTGTGTATTACCACTGCGCCTACCGCAATTCGAGCGTCGTATCTCTGGTGGCGGACGTTTTGATCGTGCTTTTGTGCTCCCTCGCCATTTTAGGGCTCCTTTTCCGCCATATGAACGTCGCCGTTCCGGTCGATCCCCTCCACTGGCAGATCTCCCAGGATGCCGCCACGTCACTCTTCGCCCGCCTCGCCAACACCCTCGGCGCCGCCGAGTCGGTCCTCCGCGTGGCCGCCACCGCTCACGATAAACGCCTCTTCATCAAGGTTATGTAAATTTCAATTTCAATTTCTTCTTTTTTTTGCACATTTTTGTAAATATTTGCTTATATTGGATTGAACAGGTGGTTTCGTGTCTTTATGTTCTATCTGTTATTGGAAGGGCGATTTCGGGTGTAACTGTTGCTTATATCGGTGAGGACACGTTAAATTTAAATGAAATTCGTCATTTTATCACTATGATTATAATCTTTCGCATCTTATATTGTCATTGTTAATTGCATTGTTTTACTGCTAAATGTTTTGATTCAGCTTATATTTGTATTGTGCTTTCTAATTAATGCTGTTATTTTCAATTGAAAGCAAATTATATTCATCGCCAATTTTGTGTATCTCCCTTATTAATTATTATAGTAAAATCCTCTTTACATAGAACCCTTGGTAATCATTATTTCTTTCTAAAACAATAGATGCGACGTCTTCTTTATTTTCTGTAAACCATCTTTCTTGATCTAGAAATGGATTAGTATTTAAGTGCTTTCTCTTGCTGCAGGATTATGCTTGTTTTGTATAGTTGTGCTTTTTGAGAATTCACAAACGAACAACAAATGTTTGGCAAGAATTTCTGGAATGCGAGATGCCGCAAATTCTGTTCAAGACACATAGATTTTGTGTTTCTGCAGCACGCTTGTTTTTCTTAACACGCAGATTCTACTTCTGATTCTGCGAGGCAGATGGTGGCTCGATGTGTAATCTAATGTTTGCCTACTTCACTAAATATTGCCACTTGTGGAAATCAACTAGCTTTACATCTAGGGAGGCTTAGTTGTGATTAAATTTGGCTTGTACCTATGTTGCCTTCCCGAAAGAGATGAATGATTGTAAATATTGAAAGAAAGCTTACTTTTCTTCGCAATTGTACTATCCCATAGATTTCTTGGTTCAGTTCTTGCAGAGGTTTGGGTTGGCTGTTACTTGCAGCAGTTAATTGGTAAGTTTGGACTATATATTACACGACTTTTTTCACTTTTTGTCTTCTTTGGTTTCTTGCATAGTAATGGTTCTAATGAAAGAACTTAGGCACCTCTCTTGCTGATATGCAGATGATAAGACTAGCTTATGCTTCCCATCTGAACTGATTGTAGGTTATTTAGGTAAATCATTCAAGATCCAATTTCTTTTTCTTTGGACAGGCTTATCTATGTTTGCTTGGGTCTTAGTTTCTGTTGTTTGGTGGGTAGATTTTAGGATAACCTATTTTTTTTTGGCTCCTCAGTCCCATGCAGCAAGAAATGGTTTCGATTCTAATCTAGTCAAAGATTTTTTCTTCTGATCCAATCCAGGCCAGTCGTTTTAGTTCTAATTCTAATTTGCTATTTGTTCATATTAGCATTTTCCCACCGCAAATTAGACATTATGGAGAAGTTTTGAGAAACGCAGAGCCAGTCAAGAAGCCAAACCTTCCTTCATTGAGATGATACAAGAAAAGGTAACTAATTCTAGATTGTTGGCTCTAAGTCGAAATCAGTTCTCTAAATTGATGATTTAGCATCTGTACATCTCCCTTTACGAACACTAACAGCTGAGAAGACAGTAGTACGCATGACATTGAATAACCATGGCATCTGATTAGATATTACCTCATGAACCAAACTTTTTGTTGGTAGACATTAGAATGACACCAACTGCAATTGATAAATAGGATGAATCCAGTTGAACTAACTGCTTCAATAGTTCTTCCCTGTCGTTAGACAATAGAAAAGATCCATATATAGATCCGGAGCCTGAAACTTTAAATGCTGCTGATCTTTCTCCTGATGCCCCCCCCCCCCCCCCCAAATCCTTGGAAAAAAATCATTCGTGGGAAGAATATACCTGTACAAAGAATGCGCTGTATTTTTGTGAGTTCATGCATATAATTCTTTGTTGCATATCTGTGACTGTTTTGTTATGGTAAAAGAATACGTATCCTCTGGGAATCTAATTAATTTTAGATATTAGATGCAAATTTACAGATGTACTTGACAAATTTTTAGGATAAATATTCAGGTGAAATTAATTAGCCAGGAATACAACCTCTTCTGGCTAGTTGATTGTTACCGTAGCCCGTTTCCAAATTAATAGTGTCTATTCAAATAAAGAGTTTGTCTTGCATCAAGTGTCTTACTATATTTGATTTACTCTGATGTTCATATAATTTTTTTGCTAATTATTAGATCAATTTTTTGTTCATTTGTCATTACATATATATTATGGATTTTGTGAATTTTAATGGTCGGCGAAAAAACTTTTTTTTTTTTGCTTTAAATGAAAGGTGTATTTATAGTATGGTACTAGTGTCTTTCTTAAAAAAAGTAGGATATTATAATTAGTGCATAATATAATTTTTTTTTGGTAATTTTTTTTTTTTTTAGTGAAATGATGTATATACATTGTTAAATTTACTTGTAACCAAAAAAAAAAAAATAGTTAAATTTACTACAAAGAATGTTCAACTAACAAATACAAAAAATATTCACCACCAACAAATACGAAAAATATCCTCTAACAAGGCAAGTAGTCTTGTACTAAACTAAAAAGGGACATACACTTCTAATCCTACCTATAAAGTTTTGGAGCATCAACATCGCCATAGACTAGACATGCTCGACTCAAATTGTAGTCTTCCTAACTATTTGTATAATGTATCATACAATAATTAAAAATATACTTACTATTACATTATTAAACCTATAGTAGACTCAATTTCATATTTTAAAAGAAATTGTATCCCATTCTAATTATTTATTTAAAAAATCGTTTCATTAGTCCTCGAATTCCATGGAGTAGTTTAATGGTATGAAGTACTAAGCTCGTACTAACTCAATATCTTCTGACCCAAAAAGAAAATAAAACCCAGTAACAGAAGTTCACAACTTGGGATTGAAAAAAATACACCAACCGATGTGTACTAACATGTCCATGTTTTGACTTTGACGAAAAAGATGAAAGTATTATTATTATTTTAATTTAAGTATACTTAAGTTCTGATTTGCTTAGTTAACAATACAGAACCCCAGCACATTCTAATCCTTATTATGCAAATTAGAAGACATTATTTTATCTTAAGAAATAAGATGATAAGACGTGGCTCCTTATCCTCCATTAATCGGTTTATATAGGAACAAATGCAAGGTGACGTTTTTTATTACTTGAATATACAATTAATGGCAGCAGATCCTCTGTACCAACTAAATGTACCATATTTGTGTACCACCATTATAAAATTGACACATGTCAAAACTAAATAGGATGCATTGCACAAGATTATATTCTCCACCCTTCTTATTAATATTTGTTATTAATGCTAATTAATGTTAAGATTATTTAATTAAAAGAATATTTTAGAATTTTGGTTTAAAATATATACTAAAAATTATTGATTTAAGATTATTTAATTAAAAGAATATTTTAGAATTTTAATTTAAAAAAAATGACTACTTGTGGCATTTCTTAATTCGTGTATAATCCTTCAAATTGATAAATAAAAAAAAATAAAAAAAGGAAGTACTACGGATGAAATGTTTAGGGATGCATTTACGGATTCATGAATTCTTTGACCAATATGTATGCTGCTTCTAGAATCAAAGTGTTAATTCCCCCCATTAATTTAGATGTTAATTAATATATTTAACATCTACATATTTTTATCTTCAGTACTGTTTATGTCTGGAAAAGGAAAAATAGTCAATCAAAAAATGATTTAATTGACAAAAACATTTACAAATTTGGAAACATTTAGAAAAAAATTGTAAATAGGAAAAATATATACTAAATTATTTTTTAGTATATATTTTAAACCAAAATTCTAAAATATTCTTTTAATTAAATAATCTTAACATTAATTAGCATTAATAACAAATATTAATAAGAAGGGTGGAGAATATAATCTTGTGCAATGCATCCTATTTAGTTTTGACATGTGTCAATTTTATAATGGTGGTACACAAATATGGTACATTTAGGTGGTACAGAGGATCTGCTGCCACAATTAATAGAGTATTGAAACGAAAAGGAAATTAACAAAAAAACCCAGATAATTAATGCACTGGATATACAATTTTTACATGTGGAAAGATATTAAAAATCAATTATTACAGGTAAAACATGCCTAGCTCCATCATGTCCATTCAATCACAATACAATTATATTTTTACATATTTTCTAATTGAATATATATCTTCTTTCAAAAATAATTGTGGGTACGTAATATTTCATAATATAGCGGATGAACAGCTAAAATGATTATAGCAAACCACCTATATGAAATTGTCATCACTAGTGTTAAAATGTATTTTGAGAAGAAGGGCTACTAGCTACTTGCAGTATTTAATTATACACTTGTGTAGTGTAGTGTACAGTGTATGTAGAAAGAGTAGTAAAAAATAGGCAAATGATCACATGGAATATTTGAGCCCCATCTTCATCCACGATCTTCGAAGCACTTGAGAATCCAATAAACAAGAACAGAGAATACATGGGGAGAAGAATTTAATATGCAATGAAATCAATTAATAGCATTAAATGAACATGACAATGTATAGCCCAGAAGCTATATGTATAATAAAATTAATATCATATATTTATTTTCACAAGAGAACCCGATGCCGTGCTCCTAAGCCAATGGTTACGTTCCTTTGACTGTGGAAGCAGTTATTCTAGTCTTAATTCAAATCAAATTATCTACAACTACTATAAGTTCACAGTGTGATTGAGTAATATTTGTAGATCGAGCTAGCAATTAGTGACAAAATAAACTAAATGAGCCAAATTGTTAACAAAAGCAATACATAAGCATTATATTATAATTATCAGCAATTGTAATTTATTTGTTTCGTGATTGAACTAAAAAAAAGAAAAAATTCAATCGTTAAAAACTAGAGAAGAATTATATTGGAAAAGAATTTTTTAGTTATCACAAAAAGTAAGAATCTAATTAATTAGGAATTAAAGTACATATTTTATTGGGAATACATAAAAGTTACAAGGACAGTAATGAATAGATTGGTTTTGGTGCCATTGCCAGACTTTGAACAACTAAATCTCGAAGGTTAATCAATTAATGAATTAACGACAGCTATGTATATCTATGATCAAATGTATTTAGAGTAAATAGCACTTTTAACCTTTCTTATGACAATTTTTGCATATTTATTCCTTTTAAATTTTTTCATCGAAGATTTATCCCTTTTATCAATAAATGTTGTCAATCATACGATATTACTTATTATGTACTATTGACTAAATGTATTCTGAGTTTTTGTTGATGAAACATCATTTGGTTGTCATACACTAACTTTTTTTTTTCAATAAGCAAGTGACAATGTCTTTCGTGATAATCGTAATTTATATCCTGCGATTTACATCCTTCAGGGTTCTAGGTCAAGGGTTCTGAGGGTCCAGGATTAGTCTAGCGTAAGCCTGAACACCTGAATTATCAAAAAAAAAAAAATTATCAAACCCTAATAAATATGAACGGGTGAATATACTCTTGTATATACTTTCAACACCCGAATTATTCAACCTTACTTAGAATTAAATGTTTCTTATTACATATGTAGTGGTACGGAATATTATCCACTTGTTAATGATAAATGATAGTTTACAATCTGGTATTTTATGTAAATAATACTCCACTTGTTTTTTCTTATATAAATGCAACATTGTCAATCTCTATCCTACTTCCTACTTCCTGCAAAGTGCGAAAACAAAAAACACCTCTCATATATATATCTACCTTTTTCCGATTTATTCCCAGCTCAAATCAGTACACAAACATAAATAGACAAAAAATGGATCCATCAAGAAAATCCAACAAGATAAGAGACATAGTTAGACTTCAACAAATCCTTAAGAAATGGAAGAACCTCGCACACAACAACAAAAGCAATGCCGCCGCCACCACCACCACCGGCAGGAGCATTAAGTTTCTTAAAAAATCACTCAGTTTCTCCGATATGTCCTCCCTCTCACCACCACCCGCAGCCGTCCCAAAAGGGTACGTGGCCGTGTGCGTAGGGAAAGAACTAAAGAGATTTGTGATCCCAACTGAATATCTAGGCCACCAAGCTTTTGGGATTTTGCTAAGAGAAGCTGAAGAAGAATTTGGATTCCAACAAGAAGGGATTTTGAAATTCCCATGTGAAGTGGATTTGTTTGAAAAGATTTTGAGAATGATGGAAGATAAGAGATTTAGAACAGAGGTGATGTTCTTGCAGGAACAAGTTGGATTGATTCATGATGATTTGAATGAGTTTATTACAACATGCGGTGATAATTATTCACCGGATCTAACTGATCTGACCCCAACTCATCACCTCCACCCTCAGATGTGTAGATGACTACTTAATTAATATATAATTAGCTTTGCAACAATTGTATTTTAATTTGATATTATGATATCTTTAATGTTAACTATTTTTTGTGTTAAGGCCATATATGGATGTGATATTCGAAATAATTAAGACAGAAAATTAATGTAATTTCAGTGTGCAAATCTAGCTATTGCATCCATTGATATATGCCGGAGAGCCTGCTAATTAATATAGCATGTATTTTGGCTCATGATCCTTCATACATCATGGTAATTGAGTTGATTAATCATCATATTCTTATTTACATACCCATTTGCTAATTACATTATCTAATGTTTACTCCTATTATGTTAATCTCTGGGTTGAAGGTGCATTGAACGTCCAAATCCAAATCAAGTTGTGCAAGAGTCAATTCGACAAAAGTTTGTTCGAGTTGCTCATCATATACAAAATCTGACAAAGTCCAATCACAAACTCAAGTCCGATAAGAAAATCATCATACCAATTGAACAATATATATGTAGTTCGACTCGACAGACCTTATTTGCCCCCTAATGCTAATTAAGATGAGAGAACATTACTCTTCTTTGGGAAAAGCATGGATGTATATACTTAGGCTCGTAGATATGCATGCATTGGTTTTCAAACATAAAACTTTTGATGTGTATAACATGTACATGAATAATTATCTATAACATATTCTAATTTATTCCATCGTTGATGTCACAAAAATGTTTAAGTGCACTGTATACTAAAATCCCCACAATGTGGCGAATCTAAGTTCGAATTCTTGCTGGGATAGTTGCCCATGCATATAATGTGCCCGATAGTTGCTCAAAAGGGATTAAGTTAGGTCTTAAATACCCTTGAAAAACTAGCCAAAAGGAGTATGGTTTTTCCTTCACTAATATCTAAGGATTGAGTATGATAATGAGGATCTTGAAAATGTATGAGCTAGGACATAGGATACCATAAATAAAGGACCGCTAAAAGTATGCACATTCAAGTGTACGATAGTTACGGATTGAGTGTTAATATGATAATCACATGGCTTACCTTTATCATATCTCACACTAATTAATGGGCTCAACCATGTGATTGACATGTGATTCCAAAACACAGTTGCTACAAGAATATTAATCTTAAACTAATCTTAATTAAAAATTTCCGTATAAAATACCATATATAATCCAATCATTGTACGGCATCAGCTATGTGTTATGATCAATTATAACCTATATATTAATTCTTTATCTTTTACTAATAATAGCAATTAGAAGGGTCAGTGTGTACTTTAGAAAAGTCCGAAAAAAATGACAATGTGTACATTTTTTTTCTTTTTCTCAAAGGTATTCAGATCTTACACTTGACATAATAACCTCTTTTAGGGCCTTGTTGAGTATATTACATTATTATACGAGAATCTCTCTTAGAGGGATTCGAACTTGAGTTAGCTACTTTGTAAATGTTAGTCTCTTTCAGTAGAACTAATCACCCGTTGGTACCATATGTGCATATCTAGACGTATTAGATTTCAGATGGATATTGAAGCTGCAACTTGCACTTTGAGAGAAGGTACCGTATAACGAGGTGCAAAAAATACCTTTTCCAAGGAAGGTAAATTAACAAAAAATCAAATACAGTATCTGTTTATATATAGTGCAACTTGATTGTATTTATTTAATTATTTTATTGATTATCAAAAAGGGTAACATGCGTTGAGACTTTTACAATCTTACTTGAAATGGAGACTGATTTTGGCAGGTGGTGTTCCAAATTTGGCGCCTCTATTCTCGGGTGGCTACTCATTTCTAGTATTAAATTATTAACTACAGTAGTTGGGTCAAAGTCTAAATTTTATTTAAATACTAACAGTAATATGATTCGGTGATCAAGGTATGTATGAACTCAGTTTCAAATTTTAATTAGGACTTGGCAAGTTCAATATTCCTTTGGGAGGGCATACCACAAGAAATGTACGGCCACTAACAGTTTATTATTATTCTCGCATAAAGGTTTATCATCTAAATCTTGCAAAAAGGATACGCGAAATCTTAAGGCTTGTTTTCATTGCTTTTCAGAGAGTTTTTTCATAGATGAGAGAAATAATGAAATTTATTAAGATATTATAGAGAAATGTGTAATGTGTTTGAATTAGTTTAAAATAGCTTGATTTATAGAATATATAGAGTAATTATTTTTTCTTATAGGATAAATGTGACTGATTTGTGTTTTGGTGGGTGGATTGTTTTAGATTTGATTTGAAAATATGATATTGACTATGTTTTCTATTTTTCTGAAATATTTTTCGAAAAATGAAATATTGATGTGTGTCTGTTTTGTCATTCGGATTCGTCTGAAAATTTTGAGAAAACAGAACGAAACAATCCAAAGTGGCCACAGAAACATACCCATCATTATCAAGGCCTTTAATAATATTTAGCTTTGAATAATTTATCGGTTTCATATCCAATCTCTACAAAATATATATACAGATGCACAATATCAATAGCATTTGATAAAAGTGTAAATTTTTACCTTGTCCATCAGCAAGAAGATTGGCAGCTTCCCTGGGCTAACAATGCTTGCTCTAAATCAGTCAAAAAATCCAAATTCTAGGAAAACACCTCTGCAACAATCAACGCGAATATTTATCCACCAGTAACTTTGCTTTATCTGGTGCAAAGAAACGTGCCTGCATACATCATGACAAGTTAACGTCACGGTCTATACAGTATGTCTAGATTCGACTGACAACTTTTTAGATTAAATGTTACTGAAAGGGGAATATTAAGTATATTGAGTCAGTGGGTAAATACAAGTGGAACAAGACCTGCATTTTAAACACAATCAATAATCCTACAATAGTGCATGTCAATGCAAGAGACTCAGATAGGAATTGGAATATATACCTGTATAAACATCCTCTCTGCATCACCTACACTTCCATTTTCCTTTAAAATAATTCCCTGAAGATATTATAATGATCCTGGTTAGTAGGCTATCCTTGTTCTATATAATTATCACAACGAAATGCTAGTAGGCATATGGGAACTAATTAAGCTATTTTTGTATAAGATCAATCCAGTTATTTTCTTTTGCGAGATATTATAGGGCATCAGTTTGTCATGTCATGTCCAAATTTATCCGGAAAACTCTTATGCAACATGGCTCTTAAGTAGATGGTGCACCAAGAAAGAAAAATAAATATTGTAGAACCTTAGCTAAGTAACCCCTAAAATCATCAGGGTGGCTAGAGATAAGTTGATCATAAACAGATACGGCGTCACTGATGTGGCCCCAATCCGAGTAAGCTTTTCCGAGAAGCAATTCAACCTGAAAATTGCACCATGCGAACATCTTGAGTCAAGCAGAATATTAGATACATTTCCCTTGAACAAGGATTGCAATGATATTATGATAGATATTAAATAAAAGGAATTTTACCAGGGATCTGATTTCCAACAATTAAACAAATTATGGGGTCTAATGAATTTCTATACATATTGAATATACAGACTAAAAATTCTGCTCATTGATCTTTTTATTATGTTTATGCTCTCAGTGTGAGATATTTTATTTATGATGTGATCAAATATAAAAATTTCCTAACAGGTAAGGAGTATTCCATCCACAAGCAAAGAAGTACAAATTTGCAGCACTGTTTTAAGAACCATACCATCTGGCGATGCCTGAAATTGTAAATTTAATTAGGATAAGAACTCACTTGAACAGGATCCACATCTGATCTTGTTTCCACTGTGCTCCCATCATTATTACCAACATTTTTTTCTCTACTCAAGCGTTCACGAGATGCCAGGAGCACTTGAACAGCCTACACAGGAAACAAATGTATTTACAACATAAAAATATTAGTAATAGATAAACTTGGGAAACAGGCAAAGCAAACAGTTGCAATCACTTTCATGACATTAGGGTATAAAAAACTCTAGTTGAGTTGCTTCACTCATATGTGTAAATTAAGAGAAGGTTGCAATATTCATCCAGAAGCAATTGAATTACTAATTATAGCAGAATTTCAAATGTGGGTATTCATATTTAACAACCTCATCAGGCTTTCCGCCAGCCAGCAATGCATTAGTAAGACCACGAAGGATTTCAAAATCAATAGTTTTTGAAGCCTGTAAGAAAGCAAAGATTATATTCAGACATGGAGGCAAATGTTACCTCAACTTGATTCTTTCCTTAACAATGAACAAATGCATGTACAAACTCATAACATACATGGAATATCCAAGAGGTTGTTCCATGAACATTGCGCCTAAATAAGTTAGTTCGTAAATAAGTGGTAGCAAAGACAAAAAAATAAGAATGCAATTTATTGTTGCACGAGATCTTATAAAGAAGTGTCCTATACTCGTTTGGCACAAGGATCACACATGGATGGTCCAGATTACAAATATTGTCAGTCATGTAGCGGGTACCACTGCTTCAAATGAACAATGAATTACAAGACCAATTTGTTTCAGTGACACAGTTCCAAGTTAACGATCATAACACTTAAGAACAGCATAGCTACAAAACCTAATATCATGACTCCTGAAACTAAAGGTGGCAATTGGGCAGGTAGGGTCAATTCAAGATTGGTCGAGTTATAGAAGGCTTATTGTTGCTGGGTCAAACAGGTCGGGTAACGAGAGTGTTGGCCAACTCGCTTACTCCTCTCTTTTTTAGGTTTGTTAATGATATGTATTTTGTTCAATTTAATATCAAGAAGCATGCACCTTGATTATATGATTACTTGGTTTACAACACTCACATATACATAATACAAAATTATTTTTAAGTTTAATGATCCAACTTGTGTATAAATAAACAAAGGCATATACGTTTTTTAGCATGTCTTCTAAGATTTAGAACTATGAAAGGATAAGTATGTGTTTAGAAATGAAAAATAAATTGAATGAGAGAAAAAAAATGTTTTAGGGTCATACAGGGATGGTTTAATACGGGTTGGTTCAATTCGTTGAACGCTAAGCTTAACTTACTGAGTGTGTTTTATTAATTTGACCCATTTTCACCCGGTCAAACCCACTTTTGACCCACATTAGTTTTTACCAAACCCAATTCAACCAAAGAAAAGGTCAGGCTGGGCCCCTCCAATTCATGGGCCAATACGCCTATGACCACCGTCACGTGAGACAAGCATACTAACCCTCTCAGCACTTCTATAGGCAGCAGCACTTCCTTCATAATCTTTGAGCTCGTATTTGACTTCACCAAGCAAGCGAAGAACATCAGGGTCACTTGGTTTTTTCTGCAGATAAAAGCAGACGGCTTGAGAATGAGATAATGTTAAACAGACATTTTGTTCTAATACTGAAAAAGACCACAATTTACAAACCTCAGCCAATTTTTCAAGCAATGTTGAAGCTCTTTTGTATTCTCTCATTTCTGTTAAGGTCACTGCAGCTCCCTACAAAATAGATTTTTTTTTTCAAGGGTTGGCATAGTTGATAAAGCATACAAAGGTCGGAATTCTCTGGGGCATTTTAAAGTCTTGAATATTTTTTTAATTAAATTGTTCAAGTAGTTGCCAAGAAAAAATTAATTTTTTCATGCTTTAGAAGCCTTTTCTCCAAGTCTAGTTGTTCTTGATGTACAATTCGCTCGAGGTGGTTTATAATTTTCCTGAACAGGTATGAAACATGAAATCTGATGAGGCTGCATTTCAGATAAGCCTTCCTAGAACAGAACATACTGAACTTGAGCTGATATTTTTTTTTTACTGAAAAATTGAAAGCATAACAATAGCTAATTATTGGAAAACTCACATGATCAAACTTAACATCATCAGTTTGCCAAACGCGATCTTATTTTACAGAGGTACAGTAAAATATTTTCTACCTAATTAGCATATGCACTAATCAATACTCCCTTTGCTACAATGCAATGTCACTTATCTATTAGTTTTAATAAATTTAGATATCTTAAATCTTTCAATAATAAGTTTGCTATTTTACTATGTTCTTTAATATTATATCAATAGTTCGAAAAAAAAGGTCAGGTTGACTGGGCACCAAAATGACAACCTTCACAATTCAAACTCATGATGGGATGAATTTATCAAATTCAGTTTCTAACTATAACAAAATTCCACACTGATACCACACATTTATTAAGTGATAGAACCAAATACTGTCTCAGCGATCTGTAAATGAAGCTAGGGAGCATATTAACATTATGTATGATGTTATCTCATGCAAAACATCATGACTCACTTCAAGAGCAGTGGAATCTTCAGGCGAGATACCAAGTGTTTCTTCAAACCCCGTTAGCCTTTTCTGCAAAAGCATAAGAATATTATGATAGATGGCTCCCGCTTGGACATTTTTTTGTGAAAAAGACTACAGTCACCACATCCTTATTGGAAGGAGAGGTTATGTAAAAGTGTAGAAGCAATTGTAAGGTCTTTAGACAATGAATATATACCAATGTGGAAATTTGACAGATATAGTTCTAAGGCTATCAGAATTTTAAATAAGCTAACAAATACAAAGAAAGCAATAAGCAACAATCAAACATCTAAACTGTAAGGACAAAGCATTGCTTAAAATTTAGAAAGATTAGTCAAACCTCAAGATATGTTCTCTCTTCTGCTGAAATTTTGTTAACTTTAGCAGCTTCCTCTGTAGGGCTAACACTGGAGTTTCAAAGACACATCAACGTTACAAGTTACAAATAATGACCAGATACTACATCTTTCACATTATAAAATCAAATAAATGCATGCAGTTACCTCTATTTAGTTTGGATTGACACATCTTATTTTGTGCAGAAGCATGACAGCTTTTCAGTTAGTATATGGATTTGGTGGACAGTTTAATGCAGATTTTAATTTATTAGTTTGAAAAGTGAAGACTTTTATTTAATTTGGAAAGTGAAAACAAGGAAAACCTTCAATTTAATGGACTGGAAGCTAAAAAAAAAAGTAATTTAGGCATACATGCTAGTGCTATACAAAGAGAAACCACTACTCTGTTTAGATCCCTAACATAAAACAACACATACGAAATGTGATGAAATTAAAGACCTCTACTTAGCCTCATCGATGCATTAAGGTTAAGGAATATTGGAAAATTACTCCTAATCAATGGAAATCACCCAGCAAACCGTACGACAATGCAAATGTTGATGGTGATATCTAAACCAGAACAGAATATGGAGTACAAAAAACTGAATAAAACAAGAAAAGGTTTATCAATTTTGAGGAAATAAAATAACTGAACAAACTCAGGAGCTTATGCATCGTAGAGATGCATCAGAAAACCACTAGAAAATCTGGTGATACGTGCTGACAATCTTCAATCCATACCTTCCAGTAGGTAGAAAGTCTCCAAGAGCAAAAACCAGCCCAAACACAGCAACTGCAACTCCAACTCCAATCTACCAGATTTTTATTTCTAAAATACAGAATCAGCAATGTCTTGAAAATTCAGAACATTTTAGGAAATGACTACATCAATGCATCAGCAAATCAGTGACTTACCTTAGTCCCCAGTCCTATCGTGCTATTGTTACTCTCAGTTGGAGCATCATAATCAATTACCCCATACTGATTCTCCTTCTCTACCTTTTTCTGCTCAAGCGCGGACCTTAGCAGTTGGTAGAAGTTCAAGGTTAACATAATTATTCGATTAAAACTTAAACTAAAGAAATGAGAGATAAATGGAAACAAAGAGGCCAACCGCTGAGGAAAACATCATGTACATTTGTATTTGCAAATTGCAATACAAATGGAACAAAACCGAACAATTTATAATTGAAAAGAACAACGGAAAAATAAGACAAATTAAATACACCAATTAACAAAACCTTACTTTCTAACAGCTTGGAGGCGTTGCTCGAACTCAAGATCACCTGTTGAAGTGTATTTAATTTTTCCACCATTCGGAGAACTTAAACCTGGCGCCTCTGCATAGATAACAAAATTTAAATTTCTTCAACACATAATCACATGAATAAATAACTAACATTAACACAATTAAAGACTTACGGTTAGGTAACGTGGTCGAAGATTGCTTAGGAGGTGATTTAATTTTCCTGTACCGAAAAAAAAAAGGCATAAAATACTGAAATAAAGAAATGAAAGATGGAGAGAAATAGAGATAAGGCGCGAGGGGTTACTTGCTGTCAGCATCTTTTGATTTGGGGCCGAAACCTCTAGAAGAATCGGAGCAGTTAATTCGATTAGGATAGTTAGTAATGGGAGAAGTAAATGAAGGATGAGATGATTTCATTTTCATACGGTAGAGATGAGGATGCAGTATAGCAGTAGCAGCAGCCATTGTTTGCTGCAATTTTTTGAAGCAGAGGTTTATTGTTGCTGATAATATTACGTAAAGACGTTATTATTTTTTGAAGAAAGTCGCCAGTGTATAATGAGTTAATCGCAAGAAAGGTCCCGTATTTCCAAAGAAAATCAAAATTTCTCTAAAAAATTTTGAATAAACAAAAAAAGGACTATCGTTTTTTTATCTATACTTATACTATATAAAACTTGAAAAGTGCACACGCAACACAGTTAATTAATTTTTTAAACTTCGATAAATATGATAGATGCACGTAAATGTTATAATTGTGTGTAGGTAAAAAGATAATTTCAAAGTATTATAAAAATTATATCACTCAATAGAAATATTATTAAAACTATAAAGTATAAATCCAAATATCTAAATTTGTATAATTACGTTTTACACCAAGTCCAAATATAAGTATAAATATAGTATAGAATATGCAATCTACTAAAGTTTTTGTTTTTATTTTTATTTTTTTAAAGAAACAAATCCTAAATAGTTTTTGTTCAATATATGATAGCATGTCCGCAATTCACAATTTCACTTAAGCGAATTCCGTTGGTGTACACACGATGACGATTTTGTAGATTTAGAATTTTCCAAGTCAACAACTACATTCCTAAATTAAAGTAGTTCTAAATCTGCAAAATCACTATCTCCCAATAAAAATAGGAAAATGATTATATAACAGCCCTTGGTTTCACAGCCATTGTACAGCCCATGTTTTATATATTTAAAGTTAGTTATGTTACCTGCTACCTGTTTAATAGGTTGTTTGAAATAATTTTTTTAATTTATTTAATGGGCTGTGATGTTGGACTGTGATGCTTGGCTGTGAGGCTAGCATAGTCCATAAAAATATGATAATTATCTCCTGAAAACACAAAATTTCATTCATAACTCTGAAATGGTCAGGTCCAGTTCATCATCAGGCAGCTTCACCACCGCGGTGGAATGTGTCGAAAAATATTTATTCAATATTAATTCTGTCGAGACAGATTCGACGTTGCCTGTATGCCCTACACTACTGTTTTTCTCACTTGTATTTTCCATGTTGTTAATACCTTTCATGACATTCACATTATACGTTGTGAATCCAATATTTAGAGTCGACTCCGTTTCGGTATCCTTGAACAACATTTCAAATGAGCATTCTTCGCAAATGACAGCAGAATGGAACATTAGTTTTTCTGTTCTCAATCGGAATAAGTTAACAAGTATTGACTACGAATATTTTAACGTTTCAGTTCAGTGTCTGAACGCGCATCCATCAGTGACGATTCTGCCACCGTTTTATCGACATTGGTCTTGGGTCTCCCGGACAGATTTGTTTAATGCAACTGTACGAACTGCACCGTGGCCACTTTTCAACGCAACAAATCTTGTTTTGCAATTTGAGGTGAGTTTTAAGGCCGCTGTAAAGTACATAAATTGGATGAATACAAATGGAGATGAATTTGTGGACGAGACGTGCAGGGGTATGAAGGTTGGACCTCTGTCAAGCGGAACACCGCATTTGGGTACTATGTCGGAAGACCGTGTGGAGTGCCATAATCAAAGATTACGTTATGGGTTAAACTAATTTTGACATGTATTAAGAACTGTAGTTCTTGTTGCGTTTGTGGAAGATCGAGATTGTTTTTTAATTGTTACTATGTAATTAGGTGATTTGCAACTTTTTTGGCACTCGATTGCACATTTAATACCATTGAATTGCATATTGAATGGCCGTTAACTCGGTATTTTGGAGGAAAAAGCCATATTAACTCGACATTTCTGGTCCATAACATAAATTACTTTACTTTATTGGCTCACACATTAATTATTTGGTGCATCATAATTTCTAAGCTTGTTTCAGTAATGCACAGAATAAGGATTTGTTAGTTTAGCACTGCAAATGATAATGATTTAATGATAATGGTGTTCATCTTTCACTTCATATAGATTTAGAAACAGAATGTCGATTTTAGGCAATACATATCGCGCGACAACACTAATTATTAGGTAGTCTACAAGGATCAAGAGTTGATAATGAAATTATTCACTTGCAGATTCTTGTTGTTGCCATTATCATCTGGTCTTTTGTAATCCCCGCATTACACATATTTGCAAAAGCTCGTGAGTATTTCATTCCATAGCTTGTCATAGAACCGCAATTCTCCTCATACGTCTTCACCTACGAGTAAAGATTCAAAGAAAGGCATCAAGAAACCAAATACGTCATCTATTGCTGAAGGAAATTTTTTATTTAACTTACAAATGTCTTAAGGCAACTCCAGTCATCCACGAGGGGCTGTCCTACTGGTCGAGCACCATGCATCATAGCAATACCATTTGTAGCTCCAACAAGAAGTGTGCTTATTTCCTTCATTTTTTTATCTATAACCTTCCTGCTATTAATCTCATTGAGTAGCTGCATCCGAGCTTCCGACCTCTTTTTCGAGCCTTTTGGGGCTCTGTTGAACTGGTGGAGAAAGAAAAAAAAAATCCGGATTTATAAACTATGATTAGAGATTGATAATTTGTTGTTTTTAAGTAATCATTAGCATAAGTTTAAATGAACCTTCTGCTGATAATATAGGAGGTCTGCTTCACGCTGGCTTACAGCTTTTCTAGTCGGTGATGTAACACCGTGTCCATGTTCGGTTGAAGTATAATTATTGTTCACTTTATTGGTGCCCATATAAGAGTAAAGAAATTTCTTGGCAAGCACTAAATTGCCATATTCCATGACATTTGAACCCAGCTGTGCACTATTTTCTACTGATGTCCTACGCTTAACCTGTATCGATATAAGAGTATAACATGTTATCTGAATTGATTTTGGCAGTGCTGAATGTCCAACTCATCTAAAATATTAAGTTGTTACAAGATTATACAGCTTTTTCTCTTGTTATTGAAATTATTACCACTTGAAATTGCTGGGCGAGAGTTTCAGACCGTAAATCGTGCTTTTCACTGCATAAAAGTCAGGGGGGAAAGGGTTAGGGATTAATGTAACATTAATTGATTTTGTAGAACAAACAGAGAGATTTATGTACCTGTCTTCCATCCAAGAGACACTATACAGATCTCCTAAACAAGGCAAAGAATCGTAATCACAATATGTCGGGTAACTATTTTCTGTTGCGTTTGATGCTGTAGTTGCATATATGTTTAGATTTTCCGGAAGAAGACCCTCGAACATACTCCCCGATTCACAGGCTTCCATGTAAATTACCTATAAGTTATGTAGCCAATAAATTGTTTCAATGAGGAAGGAATTGGCAAAGGGAACAAAGAAAGCTAAGGCAGGTATAAAATACAGCACCATGCTTTCGTATCCCTTGCTTTCATGCTTTTTCTTCAGGACTTTGATGAGATCATCCGCGTAAACAAATTCATCCAAAGGCATTCCTGGTGCAAATAATTGGCCCCCACATTAACGGCAATTTGCAAGCATTTAGAATCGATGAGCAATACAAGGTATGAAACTTTACAGCTATGTTTCAAAATGGTATCTTTTTACACCAAATTCCGTTGCTTTTTGTTAAAAGCGTAATTCTCGGTTTTGAAATACTAACCTACCATACCAGGGCTTCCATGATCAGTATAGTATATAAATATATTGTCTTTAGGACCAGTGTTCAGAACCTTTCCACTTCCGCCTATGACACCACTTCTATTGCCAAGTATAACGGCAAATAGGTTATCGACATTGGCATTCTCTCCTGTATAGTCCTGAAAAACAAACGAACTTTACTACATATTAGAAATGTTGTTGTTCTCGGGTAATTAATTCTAGCCCAAACCGGGTTCAGCTGCACCCAGATTATTTAAATCTCAATGTGCATGTACACTTGAACGGGTGAGGTCAGGTCAGGTCTGGACTAGAATTTAAAATTGATCTAATTTAATTTTAATGTTAACATAACCTTGGGGACTCCTTCATAAACGTTAACGCCATTTGGACTATTGATGATAACACCAGGCCTAGGATTATCCGAAGCAAAAGCTATATCATCATACATGAAAACTATTATGTTTTCGTCTTTCAATCCACCTTTCTTAAGTATCTGATATGCATGGCATACATCAGCCTGAAAGAAAAACCATAGTAATTAAACTAACTACTAATTAGTATGTATAAAAAAATTAACATGAAAACTAATTTACCTGGTGCCTGTAGTTTTCATAATCACGCGAGCCTGCTACGAGCAATGCCCATTTCTTACCCTCCACGCCAGCCTCGTTTTGAAGGAATCTCGATATCTTTGCTGATAAATTAGGTGCATTGTGCTCAACCTGATTGCCATTAATAAATTCAAGAAAGAGAAGCGCAACAACAATGTAATGAATCATTGTGAAGTTATGAAACAAATTGCTCATGGCTGAAGTGAACACATTTCGATATCATTTAAATAGGTGAAAAAAGCAGAAGCTGATAAAAGTATCAAATCCGTAATCTGAGGCAAAGTATTGATAAAGCCAAATAATATTACTTTGAAGTGATGGACATCTATCCATTAGGCCAATTATAACTAAACAGCAAAAATGTAAAGAGGGGATGAGTTTTGTTTGTATTGACAAAATTGAGCTATCCATGTAAATAGCGAGGTGGGAACAGAAGAAAAAATAAATAGGAAAATGAAAAGGAATTTCAGGGGATTATTCTACAATAAAGTTCTCTTTAGGAATAATGTAATTAATGCGCGGTTATCCTAACTCCAGAATTACATCCAAAGTTTCTAGGAATGAACATCTCTATGCTTGAAAGTAAAACAAAGGGGAAATTATCAATAAAAAGTAAAAGAAAAAGGAATGGATCAGTTAATGCAGATAAAATGATCAAAGAATTATTCTACTGTTAGATGATTCTACATTATTTCATATGAAACCTGTTCTCTGCATTTGAGCTCTACTTTTCGACATCATGCGGGCGTGCCAAAGTTGATGTAGTTGATAATATTAATGATTTAATGGTATGTAAATAAAGGTCCACGTCATAAATTTGAGGGTTTTTAGCAAAGTTAATTCCTGATATATATATTTAATGGGCAATTTAACTCTATGTGATATGAAAATAGGCAATTTAACTACATGTGTAATGAAATAATGAGCAATTTACATCCCTGTAATATGAAATAATGAGAAATTTACCTCCTTGTTTGTAGAGGTATTGCACGCACACTTTGTAATGCGACTGATATTTTATTTTCCTTTAAAAAGTTACCAATATAACCTTAAATTTGACAACATATTCACCTCATTTTACCTCCTGTGATATGCGTAAATAGGCAATTTAACTCCTTGTGATATTCGTAAATGGGCACTCTAACTCCATGTAATATTGCATAATGAGCATATTAGTAAAAATGTAAAAATCAAGAGGGAGGCAATGTGTTTCTTTTATAAAAACACATGAAGGTATTTTGTCATTTTATTTATCACAGAAAAATAAAATGCCTAATTAAAATAACACATGGAGTTAATTGTTATTCACTCTAAATTTGATTATGGTGCACATCAAAATGTTTAGGGTAATGTTGAACTATGTCTAATATTTGTTATCTTTGCAATTTTCACCAATAAAGTTCAATCTTGTGATGAATTTCTACCCTTTTTTTTTTTCGTATTCACTCATAAAGGCTCACATCATAAATTTTAAATTTGACGATATCGTGTACACTTAAAAATATTGAGGGTAATGGAGAGATGAGTCTAATTTTTGTTATCTTTGCCATTTTCACCAATAAATGTTCTTGTCATGAAATTCTAACATTTTTTTCTTTTAATTTGCCGAATTCACTAATAAAGTTGAATACTTTTGTTATCTTTACCATTTTCACCAATAAAAGTTCTTATCATGAAATTCTAACATTTTTCTTTTGTATTTTGACGTATGCACCAATAAAAGATCACATCATTAAATTTTAAATTTTTTGACGATAGCGTGTGCGCTTAAAATAGGCAATGGAGAAATGTGTCTAATTTTTGTTATCTTTGTCATTTCTCCAATAAAAGTTCTTATCATGAAATTCTAGTTTTTTATTTTTATTTTACCCTATTCACCAATAAAGGTTCACATCATTACTTTTTATATTTTATGATAATGTGTGCACTTAAAAATGTTAAGGGTAATGTAGAATTCTGTCTAATTTTGGTTATCTTTGTCATTGTCACCATTAATAAAAAAAAATATCATGAATTTCTAATTTTTTTAAGGGTAATGTAGACACATGTCTAATTTTTGTTATCTTTGTCATTGTCACCATTAATAAAAAAAATATCATGAATTTCTAATTTTTTTTATTTTTTATTATTTTGTATTCAACAATAAAGGTTCATATCATAAATCTTTATATTTGACGATAATGTGTTCACTTAAAAATGTTGAGGGTAATGTAGAATTTTGTCTATATATTTTTTGTTATCTTTGACATTGAGAGAATTTCACTTTTGATACCATAATTCTACCTACTTTATGGATTTGATACCACAACTTTTTACACCGACACATTTGATACCATAACTTAAATCAACTTTGCACATTTAATACTTCCATCAAATTGGAAACAGAATTGTCACGAGAATGTCACGTGGCCGTTAAAACTTTACACATTTGATACCATAACTTATGTTGACTGATAATTTTACCCCATAACATTTCAGGTTACCAAAAAAGCCCCACATCTCCAAATTTAGTGACGATTTTAGTCCACATTGTTGCCAAATTTCCGAATTGACTCGAATAAGACCACGTGTTGACCAATTTAGAAAATTTTAAATCTGAATTTGGGGGGAGAATTGCAATTTTGGTTGACTGATAATTTTTTTCAGGTTACCAAAAAAGCCCGACGTCTCCAAATTTAGTGACCATTTTAGTCCACATTGTTGCCAAATTTTCAAATTGACTCGAATAAAACAACGTGCTGACCAATTTAGAAAATTTTACTTATTTTATTTGGATAACTAATTTAATTTATAAATAATATTAATAAATTAAATAAATATTCTTTTTACATTAACATAAATATCATCAAAATTAAGAAAACATATTCTTTTTAAATATAAAATTTATATAATAGAATTAATCTATTTAATATTTATTAAAATAATAAATTATATAATTTAAAACTATTTAAAATTTATTAAAATAATAATAATAAATAATAAATAATTATAATTAAAAAAATTCCCCACCCAACCCAACCCACCCCCTCCCTACCCCGATTACCAGGCCGGCGGCCTGCGGCCTGGGTATTCGGTCCCAGGCCACCGTCGGCCTGCTACAGAACCCAACCCCGTCGGCCTGGGTTCTCCGATCCGAGGCCACTGCCGGCCTGGGATATTCGGACCCAGGCCGGCTGTGGCCTGGGACAGAAGATCCAGGCCGCCGGCGGCCTGGGAATCGGTGGGTAGGGGGTGGGGTAGGGAGGTGGTGGGTGGGGTGGGGTGGGGTGGGGATTTTTTTTAAAATTAAAATTATTTATTATTTAATATTTTAATAAATATTAAATAGTTTTAAATTATATAATTTATTATTTTAATAAATATTAAATATATTAATTCTATTATATAAATTTTATATTTAAAAAGAATATGTTTTCTTAATTTTGGTGATATTTATGTTAATGTAAAAAGAATATTTATTTAATTTATTAATATTGATTATAAATTAAAGTAGTTATTTAAATAAAATAAGTAAAATTTTCTAAATTGGTCAGCACGTGGTCTTATTCTAGTCAATTTGAAATTTTGACAACAATGTGGACTAAAATGGTCACTAAATTTGGAGATGTGGGACTTTTTTGGTAACCTGAAAAAAATTATCAGTCAACCAAAATTGCAATTCTCCCCCCAAATTCAGATTTAAAATTTTTTAAATTGGTCAACACGTGGTCTTATTCGAGTCAATTTGGAAATTTGGCAACAATGTGGACTAAAATCATCACTAAATTTAGAGATCTGGAGCTTTTTTGGTAACCTGAAATGTTATGGGGAAAAATTATCAGTCAACATAAGTTATGGTATCAAATGTGTAAAGTTTTAACGGCCACGTGATATTCTCTTGACAATTCCGTTTCCAATTTGACGGAAGTATTAAATGTGCAAAGTTGATTTGAGTTATGGTATCAAATGTGACGATATAAAAAGTTGTGGTATCAAATCCCTAAAGTAGATAGAAGTATGATATCAAAACTGAAATTCTCTCTTGTACTGTATTTATGTGAAGTGAATGAAAATGAACTTTCATATTAATTTTGGTAGAATTTTGGTTGAGATCTTTGATAAGAAAAGTGGATAAAAAGGAGCAATGATCTCTACCATTAAAAACCAGAGATATTGTTTCCTTTAACTTTTTTTTTGGGCCATTTACTTCCTCGTTTAAATTACCACCTAATTTAATTATTTTTCTTTATAAAATCTATTAAGTGTTGGTGTAAGTTATTTGATACATAATTATTTTTGTGAGGGAGACACATGTCAATCACATATTGGTGTAACACAAAGATGTGTGATAGAACATCCGTTCAGAACGGATTTTCTATCACACATCGGTGTCACATCTTTGTGTCACATTAATGTGTAATTGACACGTATTTCTCTCATAAAAGTTATTATGTATCAAATAACATATACAAACACTTAATAGATTTTAGAAAGGAAAATAATTAAATTAATTTGTAAATTAAATAAGGAAGGAGATGGTCGAAAATAAAATTAGAGCGTATGGTTGTTTTTTTAATAAGATTTTCTTTTATGATCGAAATATGTAATGTCCAAATCTATCATGAAGGTCAATTAAATCAATATTCTAAATATATTTTGTAGCATATGAAATTAGAGTTTTGTTTTGTATAGGTCCACATATTTATTTAGAAGACTTTGACGAAGTAACATGATGTTGAGACTTGAGACTTGAGACTTGAGACTTCAGACTTGAGACTCAACTCATATGAGTGAACCCTGTTTTTTTCATATTTTGTGCAGTCAATGACTTCAAGATATTACAAGAATCTCTGCTTTTTCATGGTAGAGAACATGGCTCCTTTAATGGACCATTAAAAAAACAGAGATCTTTTTTCCTTTTTGGGCCATTTCCTTCCTAATTTAAATTACAATCTAATTTAATTATTTTTTTTAAATTTATTAAGTGTTGGTGTAAGTTATTTGATACATAATAACTTTTATGAGGAATATACGTATCAATCACATATTGTATGACACAAAGATGTGACACCGATGTGTAATAGGAAATTCGTTCCGAAGTACAATACAATAAAAATAATTATGTTGATATAAATACTAAGGGTCAATTTTGATGAGTGGATTTGGACTAGAATTAGAGCGTAGGGTTGTTTTTCTAATAAGATTTTCTTTTGTGGTCCAAATATATAATGACCAAATCTATCATGAAGGACAATTTAAATCAATATTCCAAAATATAATTTACAGTAAATGAATTAGATTTTTGTTTTATATAGGTCCACATATTTGTTTAGAAGACCTTGACGAAGAAACATGATGTTGAGACTTGAGACTCAACTCATACGAATAAATCAAGTTTTTTCATATTTTGTATAGTCAATGACTTCAAGATATTACAAGAATATGTAATTCATTGTAGAGAACATGGCTCCTTACATGGATGGTTCCAACATGGTCCCCCAGTAATTTGAAAATATTATTTTAGTACTAATATTGTAAAAATATTTTAAATTAGTCCTTGTATCTTTTTATGTTAAATTGATAATTACATTTTAGACATGATATAAAAAATGAATATTCTTAATTGTTAGCTACGTTTAAAATAGAAGAATACAAGAAGTATATGGTGTAACCTTTAATTGATCGTTTGGCTTGCTTAATTAACTTTTCATGTTAACAACTCAATTGCTGAGTGATAAAAAATGAAATTGGTCGAAAATAGGGTTAGAAACAAAATAAAAGATCAATACCAGCTTATGGATTGTTGGATTATTTACATTGAGAAGTAAATTATTGATAATTTTGGTACTAATCTATCATAGATGAAATTTATGATATGAGAAAACGTCGTATGCAACTTTGATATGTTTTTGATTAAATTATTTTAGTATTTTGAATTCAATATTTTTTTTTACTGATATTCTATTATTAACCAAATAAAATATATTCAATCTCACGGTCAATTAATGTCAGTGATGGTTAAACTCGATCCCTCCGACTCTTCGATCTTGGATCCGTCTCAGTTCCCATTATAACCAAATTAGATAAATACTCTTATTTTCTTCTTGAAAACTAAGTTGGTAAACGAAAAGAGCAATTTTACCATGAAACAACAAGAAAGGTCTCAAGAAAATTGTTTGATACAAATTACCAATAAACTCAAGGGAGATTTAAATAGGTCATCTTAAGAACTTGTTTTATTCTGATTCATTATACCAATAATATGAAACTGAGTTGGGTAAAATGGGCGAATCTACATTTTCTTAATGGAAACTCATTTCCTCCTCCTAAATTTTATTGTATACTTGTTTCAATCTTATAGGTTAAACTTTTCCAAGTCCATTTAATATTTCAAAATACTCGTACTATATTTATGTGAAGTGAATGAAACTGAACTTTCATATTAATTTTGGTAGAATTTTGGTTGAGATCTTTGATAAGAAAAGTGGATAAAAAGGAGCAATGATCTCTACCATTAAAAAGCAGAGATATTGTTTCCTTTAGCTTTTTTTTTTTGGGCCATTTACTTCCTCGTTTAAATTACCACCTAATTTAATTATTTTTCTTTTTAAAATCTATTAAGTGTTGGTGTAAGTTATTTGATACATAATTATTTTTGTGAGGGAGACACATGTCAATCACATATTGGTGTGACACAAAGATGAGTGATAGAACATCCATTCCGAACGGATTTTCTATCACACATCGGTGTCACATCTTTGTGTCACATTAATGTGTAATTGACACGTATTTCTCTCATAAAAGTTATTATGTATCAAATAACATATACAAACACTTAATAAATTTTAGAAAGGAAAATAATTAAATTAGTTTGTAAATTAAATAAGGAAGGAGATGGTCGAAAACAAAATTAGAGCGTATGGTTGTTTTTTTTTAATAAGATTTTCTTTTAAGATCGAAATATGTAATGTCCAAATCTATCATGAAGGTCAATTAAATCAATATTCTAAATATATTTTGTAGCATATTTTGTAGCATATGAAATTAGAAATTAGAGTTTTGTTTTGTATAGGTCCACATATTTTTAGAAGACTTTGACGAAGTAACATGATGTTGAGACCAATGTTATTAAAACCGGACCGGCCGGTCCGGTTTACCCCTTAAAACCAGTATCTTCAAAAACCAGTTTGGACCGGGTTGAACCGGTCCAAAACCGGTGAACCGGCGAACCGGTATGGACCGGTTCAACCCGGTTCTGATTTTCCTTTTTTTTTTTTTTTTTTTTTTGATTTTTTTGATATTAAAAATAAACTAGAAATTCTTGTACAAGTGGGATTTGAACACCTAACCTCTCTCTAGGATGAAACATGAGGTCCTTCCCATTTGAGCTACACCATTTTTTTTGAAATTTTAGTACAAATTAAAATTTATAAATTATAGAAACTTGTAGCCAAATTTATTTATAAATTAGATAATTAACTTAAATAAATATTTCACACATTATGAATGAAAATTAATACTCAAATAATAGTTTTATATTAAAATTTATTCTATAAAATATTCTTTTCAATATTATTTTTAGGATAAAGAGTCAAATCGATATAATATGCAAGTTTGACTTTGAATATTAGACTTTTATACATAACCGTATTTTAAAATTTAGTTTGTTGTATTTTTAACTTACACTTTTAAATTTTTAAAAAATATATAATCATTATTATATTTATATGAGCATTCAAATTAGTACCATATTACCGTTATGATATAAGTTAGATAAATATTATATGATTTAATTTTAGAATATTATAAATTTTTTTTATATTTTTAATCAATTGTATGATAATGTTAAAATTTTATGCATATTACATATACTTTAAAATTAAATATATTTATTACATTATTATGACGTCATCCGGTTCGACCAGTGGTCCGACCGGTTCGACCAGTAAAACCACTAACCAGTCGGCTCACCGGTTCACTGTCCGGTCCGGTTTTGAAAACATTGGTTGAGACTTGAGACTTCAGACTTGAGACTCAACTCATATGAGTGAACCCCGTTTTTTCCATATTTTGTGCAGTCAATGACTTCAAGATATTACAAGAATCTCTGCTTTTTCATGGTAGAGAACATGGCTCCTTTAATGGACCATTAAAAAAACAGAGATTTTTTTTCCTTTTTGGGCCATTTCCTTCCTTATTTAAATTACAATCTAATTTAATTATTTTTTTTTTTAAATTTATTAAGTGTTGGTGTAAGTTATTTGATACATAATAACTTTTATGAGGAATACACGTATCAATCACATATTGTATGACACAAAGATGTGACACCGATGTGTAATAGGAAATTCGTTCCGAAGTACAATACAATAAAAATAATTATGTTGATATAAATACTAAGGGTCAATTTTGATGAGTGAATTTGGACTAGATGTATTTAAAATCTCTAGCTCAAATATTTTGCATTAATTGATGACAAAAATAGTGAAATCCTAGTTTTTTATGAGATGGATTTGGGTCCATCTTTAAGGGTTAGTTTGTCTCAGCGATGAGAGCTCTTAAAAATACTTCTAGGCATCCATTGTTATTTTTGAAGTGTTTGACCCCAATTATAGAAATTATTTTTAGTCAATCGTGATTTTAATGGTATTGTGAGTTTGGCCTAGCGATTCGAAAAGCAATACTAAAATTGATTTTGATAATAATTAATTATTATAAAAATTAATTATTGAATAATTGCTTTTGTAAAAGTAATACTCTAGTTATTTCTAAAATAAGTTGAATTATTGCTTCTCGAGATCCCAAAAGTGATTATGATATTGGAGGTAAAAAATCATGAAAATCACGATTGAACATAAGTAATTTATATAATCTGGGCCAAACACTTCAAAAATCACAATAAAGATATAAAAGTAATTTTAAGAGCTCCAATCGCTGGGTCAAACTCACCCTTAGCCCCAAATATCGTAATCACTTTTGGGATCTACAGAAGCTAAAAATGAACTTATTTTAGAAGCTACTAAAGTGTTACTTTTGTAAAATCTATTAACCAAAAGCAATTATTTTATAATTGAATTTTATCATAATTAATTATTGCCAAAATTCATTTTAGTAAAATTAATTCTCCTATAATTGATTTTTGAATAGCTAGGTCAAACTCATCCTAAATAGACTTCAAAAAAATTCTCTTACCCTGTCATTTGAAATGCATTTATTTACTTACCTAAGTTGTTTTTCATCTATTCAACTCACAAATTTTTCACCAGTGGAACCTATCTTTTTGTTGGTTTAACTCGTTTTTACCAGTTAATTCTTTTTTTTAACCGTTTTACCCCCATTTTTTTTTTATTGATAATAACCTATTTTTACTTTTTATTTCATCGATTTTTTTTGTTTTGATTTCACTATTTCTCACATTGTTTTCACTAATTTAACTTGTTTTTTCACCAATTTCATCTGAATTTTCATTGATTTCATATGTTTTCACCAACTAACCCCTTTTCACCAATTTATTCATTTTTCATTTTAACTTGTTTCTCATTAATTTCATAATTTCACCGGTTTCATCATATTTCACAAATTTAGTTCACTCGAACTTTTCATCGATTTCACGTATCTATCGATTTTACATGCATTTTTTTTATCGATTTCACCAGTTACCAAGTTCACTCTAATTTTAATTCATTCTACATGTTTACATGGACTTTTTTCCTTTTTCACAAATATTCATCGATTTCACCCGTTTTTCACGAAAATAAATTCCACGAAAAATCAAGGTTTATGCATATCTTGATATTATTGAATATTTTTTATATTTTATTATTCCAACCAAAGTAATATTACGTACTTAGCTAAGTCATAAATATTTTTTGTTCATTCATAGGTATGATATAATTCTTTTATTTAAGTTGTAACATAATGATATTTAAAAGAATTTAATTTATTTATTTATTTAGGGAGTGTTTATGACTAATATTTGTACTAAAATTTTGAATTAATATTTTTTACTTATATACAAATTGATGCTAAAATATATTAATTTTTATATTTATTTTTGGGGCTATTTCTAATAATAATGTTTCTTTATTTTTTATGTCATATAGGAGAAAAAATTGAAATTATAAAATTTGATTTAAGATATAATTTATAAATTTTAGAATTTATTTAAATTATATAAAATGTTTCGCATAAATTTTTAGGTGCTTACTTTAATATTCTTTAATAAAAAAAAAAAGGGGAGCTACTAAGTCTAACTTTAATCGTCCATGAAAATGTACCATGGGGCAAAAATTCATTTTTTAGCACTATAGAACTAGACTTTTTTTATTTTGGTACCATAGTATCAATTTTGGTACTAATTCTAACTGCCGTTTTCAATTTTGGCACTTCCGTCAGTTGACTGTTAAGTCAACTGACGACAGTCAACTGATGGAAGTGCCAAAATTGAAAACGCCAGTCAAAATTGATGCCAAAATTGACACAATTGTACCAAAATTAAAAATGGCTAGTTTTATGGTGCCAAAAATGATATCATTCATAAAGGTTGAATTTATTAAAAAAAAAAAATTCATTCATAACTTTCATAATACTTCTAATTTTAAATTAAGGAATATCTCTTGAGATACAGTAAAAAAAAGTGAACTAAGATCAACTTCAGTGGCTAAATGTAAATTTGGGAATATAAATAAATTATACATTCTCATGTAATAGTATATTGCATACTTATTTAAAATATTTTATTTTAAATATGTGTATATAAAATTAGTTTCTATATTATTTTATTCATATTTTTTTATGTAGTGCATATCAATGCAGTTTATTGATTTGTTCATTTATTATTTCAACCCGACTTTCAAATATGATTTAAAAGGTGTTTATATAATATCGAATGATTTAAAGGGAATCAACGAATAATCGCTTCTAACTCTTGAAAATGAGAAGAAGTAATGCAGTTAAGCAACGTTTCTGTTATTGGAATAATAAGAGAAAAAAGAAAGAAGAAAATGAGAAGAAGGCAACTTACAATTGAAAGAATGATACAACTGAAAAGCGGAAGTTCAAATCAGAAGATAATTGTATATTCTTATTCAGCCAAGTGATTTTCATCTTTGAGTGAAGACCAAACTGAAGACTTAGAAGACATTTTTAGTTGAATGTTTTGTCATCATAAAAAAAACAAAAATTGTTGGATGAAGTTGAGTCAATGTAATAAGGAGTGGTTTTAATGATAACATGTGTAGCAAAAAAAAATTATTATTGTTGTGTACCCAAATATTTTTTTATAATATATCTTTTTTACTATTTTGTTATTATTATTCTTATTCTTATTATTATTAAAATGGGAGTGACATAAATTATGAATTGGAAGTAATTGGTGAGGGGAATTGGCAAAAAATCATTTTTGGCACAATAAAACTATGAGTTTTTCAATTTTTGTACCATTGTGTCAATTTTGGCACCAATTCTGACTGACCTTTTCAATTTTGGTACTTCAGTCAGTTGACTTAACGGTCAACTGACGGAAGTGACAAAATTGAAAACGATATTTAGAATTGGTACCAAAATTGACACCATGGTACAAAAATTGAAAAGCGCTTAGTTCTATGGTGCCAAAAATGAATTTTTGCCATAATTAATTAGTTGGATTCCACGATAGTTGCCGTATCAATCAGGGCTTCTTGATCCAACTTTTCTTACTTTTACGTATTTATCATTGAATTAAATATTACTTTATAACTTAAAGAGTATATTAATTTAGGGAAAAAAAACTTAAATTTATTCACATTTTTATATATAGTATAGATACTAAGCGATAATAAGTCAAAAGATAACAGATTGTTACAATTTTAATATTGCTTTAAGCATATCATTTTTGCATCCAAGATAATGCTGCAACTCTTTCAACTGAAATAAAGCACACACAAAAGAAATATGCGTCCACAACTTATTGAAGATAATATTGGTTGAAGGGTAATATTAGAATGTGAAATGAAAATTGAATATGTGGAAAGGGTAATAATATTGGTTGAGGGTAATACTGAAAAGAAATTGCTTTGACGTTTAATTGGAGACTTGCTTTGGCTATATCAATATTTTATTTATAATTTTAAAAATAGCATTTTACAACTAATAATCTCGATGGAGTCAAAGTTTCACATCACTTTTTGCACCATTTTAAACTTATAAAAACTAATACAAATTGACCAAATATCCCTTTTACATACTATACTTTGACGGTTTGATCCGGCCAACTTATAAATGACAAACTTGATCTCCGTGTTATTTTAAATGTGATATTTTATCTCACTGTGTTATGATAAATGTGTCATTTTATCTCATTGTATTATAATAAATTAAATGTGACACTTTATTCCCATAACAAATGTATTATGATAAATATGACATATTACCCCTGAGTTATAATATATATAACGTTCTACCCTTATGTGTTATTAAAAAAGGTGTCCATTTACAGCCTCAGGGTACTCAACCCTACTTTTCATGCTAATATCAATTTTTGAGAGTTTATTGCATTTTTCGTTAAATTAACTAATTGTTTCTTTAATATTTCAAATTACATATAAATAAATTAACCATTGTATATATCGCATGGAATTAATGACATTGACCACAATTTAAATTATAATAAGACTTTTTAAAGAGAAAAACAAGAGTGAGTTAATGGTTAATTAATATGAGAACATTTTCAGTGAGTATTGTTGGAAAGTTTCCATAATCAGTGCCAGTTGTTCAATGCCTAGACGATTTAGACGTTGACTTTGACGTTTGCGGGACAATTGGTTTTTTTTTAAATAAATATAAATATATTTAATCCTTCTAATTCGGTAAATAGTTACATTACTGCAAAATTAGCTAACATTACTTATATAAATGAAGACTATGTATACATATATTTTATTAGTTTTTGTTGAACAACGAAAACTTATATTTCCTTCATATATTTTGAATTTTGAATTTTTTAATTGGTTCAAATTCATCGAATCTATGGTGAATTTGTTTCATTTAATTTGATTCAGGTTAAAATTCATTCCGTTAAAATTCATTCCGTTAAAAAACTCTACTCTTATTTGACGAGTACTACAATTAAGAAGCATATCTTGATACACATAAAGTGCTACAATACTATAGATAAAAATTCCATAGTTTCCACAATATGAAGCTAGTAAGTACAATGGATAGAAAATGTCACAATTTTTTACAACTCAACATATAATATCAACTCAATTACTAGTCATACATGTTTGATAAAAAAGGGCAATTTTTTTTTTGGTTATCATTTAATAGGTTGATTTGCAGCTTTGATATAAAGAAAAATTAAATTGCACATTTCATGCTTAATTTAACACATTATTGCACATTTTATGCCTTTGGACAAAATTGGTCACGTGCGTCACCCTTGGTTGCTAAATCGCATTTTGAAGGAATATGCACGTTTCTTTAGTGGTATATAAACTAATTTATAGAACAAACAATATATATGACCAAGAAATACCGTGTTAGCGTGACTTTTATCTTAAATATGACGAGTTAACCACCACATGCGACGCACGTGACCAATTTTGTCCAAATAATTAATTGTTGTATGAAATAAGCAATCATGTGTTAAATTATGGTATGAAATTATGTGCAATTCGATATACCTCGGTACCATAGCTGCAAACTACCCTATTGTATGATACTAAAAATGTGATTGTGTCGTGATATAAGTTTCAGTGCTGAATACCGATCCACTAAAAGTACTTGCATTTGTGTTTACAAATTCTGAAGCAGCAAAAGGATTTGGTGGCATTATCGGCATATTTTCACCTTCAAGCATTTGAATCACAACTTTAGTCGAAGGCCGATCAACCGGGTACCAATGTATGCACCAAAGACCGACGATTATAAGCCTTCTCACAATCTCATTCTCATTCTCATTCTCACTTTGGATTTCAATATCTTCTCCTTTATTCAACTGATTGCACATCCATTCGGGAAAATAAATTTGACTATCATCATGAGCTATAGCTTGGAAATTCTTTCTCCCTCCAACTAGATCAAGTAACAACATGCCAAAGCTATAAATATCCGATTTATACGACACTTTCCCAAAGTTCCTAGAGAAAACTTCTGGTGCAATATAGCCTATTGTACCTCGTGCAGCAGTCATTGTAACAACACTTTTCTCCTTTGAACACAATTTCGCTAAACCGAAATCAGCCACCTTAGGGTTGAGATTTTGGTCTAGCAAAATGTTATGTGGTTTAATATCAAAATGAAGAATGTTATGAAAGTAAAATGATAACAAGCAAGAACTAAAATATAAGTGTAGAGAAGAAAATGAAGTAGGGAGAAATTTGTATTCATTCTAATTCATTCCATACAATACATTACAATGGCCTCTATTTATAGGTCTAGATAAGAACCCAAGAGTCAAATGTTAATAGGTACATCATAAGTTAGAAGTCCCTTCATATGGTGTCTTCAAAATGATCTTTAAGATAGAAGTTGCAAGACCTTTCAAATGGCTAAAGAACTCCAATGGACATCCACAAATTAACACATTTTATAACACTCCCCCTTGGATGTACATTGCTTATGAAATATGCCTCATTAAAAACCTTGTTAGAAAAACCCCGTGGGAAAAACCTAGACAAGGAAAAAAGAGTACATATCCATATGGAGCTTAATAAGCGTGTAACACTGCCTCATTAAAACCTTGCCAAGAAAAATCCGTTGGGACAAAAACTTGGACGAAGGAAAAAGAATACAATGTGCATATTATTGTTAATGACACGCTCCCCCTGATGCCAATACAATATCCACACATTTTACAAAAATGCTAAATCATGAATTAGCAAAATTCATTAAGTCTCAACTTTTACTTAGGTAAAGGTATTTCATGTCTCAAAACTTTTTCATTGCCCTTTCGAGAATGAAAATAATCTTTTATTACATCCATGAAATTGCCCTCAATGATTGAGCTTTTTATCTATATTTAAAATCGTTTCATAATCGATTTTATTGATTTATGGACAAAGATTTTATTTGTTAAATGCTCGATCCACTGGTCGAGATAAATTTTAATTTTCAAAATTATTTGTCTCAAATTCTTCCACTAAAACTCTTCGAAAGTTTCAATAATATTTAGATCATCAATATATACAACAATAATCATGATCCCAATCTTTCCATAAAAACATATGGGTTAATTGGATCGATTTTATAATTTTCTTTTAACAAGTATTCACTAATTCAATTGTACTACATACGTCCAAATTATTTTAATCCATACAAAAATTTTCGCAAGCGTATTGAATAGTTATCTCCGGAGTTTCCAAATGCATTTGAAATTTTCAACCCTTCAGGGAGTTTCATATAAATTTTAGTATCCAGTGAACCATATAAATAAGTTGTATCAGCATTCACTAGACGCAAATCAATTTTTTCACGTATTGCCAGACTAATAAGGTATGTAAAATTAATTGCATCCACCACAAGTGATTATGTCTCCTCATAATCAATATCGGGTCTCTACGAAAATCATGTGCCTTATATATAATGACTTAAGTTTTCTCATTTGGATTTCGCACAAATACCCATTTATATCCAAACAGCTTTACACCTTTAGGTGTTTTAACTACTTTGAAAGTGAACTTAATTCTGCTTGAATTGCGTCTTTCTATTTTGGCCAATCATTTATATGTTTACATTTTTATAACAAATTTAATTTCAAGATCCTCATTTTATTTTATAATTATATACAAAAGTGTTGTCGACAACTGTTTTAATTCGGTTCCATCTTTTTCTCGTAGTGACATAACTTATAGAGATCTCTTTATTTATTATTTTCAGGTACCTGAACCTCTTCTGGGGTATTATCTAATAGTTATGTCTTGCGACTCTTCATGAGTGCTTGCCTCCATTATATGACCATCTTAAATGTTAGCTCCTTATTTTACAGGATTTTTATCATTGGAACCAATTGATTTCATTTGAATTGGAGCATATCTAGCTGGTATATGAGATTTAGTAACTCTTTTTATATTAGTAAATTCATCTGGCAATTGATTTGCAATATTTTGCAAATAAAAATAAATTATCTTCTAGACTTCTAGTGTACACGTATTTTTTTTTTCGAGGATCTAGAGAAGATAATATTGATGTTTTTCATGTAATTTCTTTTACCAGCTCTTTATTACCTCCCCTGATGTTAGGAATATTATATCATCAAAATGACAATCGGCAAACCATGCCGTAAATAAAATTTCAGTCATTTATTCAAGATACTTATTATGGATGGGGACTCATATCCAACATATATTCCCAACCTCTTTTGAAGACCCATCTTTGTGCGTTGTGGTGGATCAATTGAAAATATGTCGCACGTCCTTAAATTTTAAGATGGGAAATGTTTGGCTAATGACCAAACAATAGTTTCATCAGGGAGAATTTATCATTATTTGTTGGCATGATGCACACAAGTGCTGCTACATGTAAAACAATATATTTACATGTTGAACAAAAGTTTTGTTCTCATTATTAATTTTAGCAATTAACGGGAGGCGTTTGATAAATAATTCTACTAAATCATTTTGTGTATGAATATGGGCAACATGACTCTTAATAGCCATTGAAAGTCAGATATATAAATTCACCAGCATTATTAAGACGTCTTCATTGCATAATCTGAAAAGTGTGCTCTTAATTTAATTATTTGCGCAAATAATCCCGCAAACATCAAGGTTGCAGGTTGATAATAAACACACATGTCACATTTGTAGTAGATGCATCTATTAAAATCCACACAGAGGATGAGTGGGCCCACATATATCACATTGAATGTGTTTCAAAAATGCTGGAGATTCTAACCCATTCTTAATTGAAATGATTTAGTAATCTATTAACCTTGAGAACAAGCAGCACAAAAGGATTCTTTGAATTGAAGAATCTTCTGGTTCTTCAGTGAAGATCCATACAAACTCTCAATAATATTTTTTTCGCATCATAGTTATATCCGGGATGGTCTAACCGGTCATGCCAAATCTATTTGATCAGTAAACTTCTGGTTTACTGTAATATGTGTTTCAATTGTACAAACACATTTCTTTCTATAAAATCCCCATATATGAATTCTTAAATAAATGAGGTTAATCAAAATAATAAGTCTTTACTTATTATGAAGAATTCATAAAACTCAAGAATCTCATCAAAATAACCTCATATACCTCATGACTAGGTAAATAATTTAATCAATAATTATGACATTACTCTATTTTCATTTTACTTTAATCACAATATGAGATAAGATAAATTGATACAAATAAAGGCATAAAGAATATCATATATATTTCTACGTTTCCTTTTTTTTTCGTTTAAGAAATAAACAATTTCTTTATAATCATAATTGAGACAACATGAGAAGACTATATTTACATTTCAAGCATGATAATATATAATCTTAATTTTAAATATGAATTGCCGTACATTGACTTTTATCAATATATTTTTCCATCCACTAAAATCATACCTAAATACATAATTGAAATATAACAAATCATATTAGAAATTCAGATATTTAATCACAAAACGTTATGCAATAAACTTAATTTCATATTAATCATTATTATTTTTATTATTTCTATTAGCTCTACTAATTTCAATAGAAATTATCAAAACCCAAATTAACAATGTTAATTGGTAATCATTACCATCAAGAATGTCACTTACATCATCGTAATTCATTTTAACTTGATGAATGTTTCTTTAAACAAGTTTTATTTTGATGCCTTGTAGAATCAATTTGCATACCTTTATTTTTCCCAAGTTTTGCCACTATTTCGTTTCGTTTCGGATGGTATGATGCAATCAATATATGAAATGCATAAAATAATTTGACATGTCTAAATAATGTCAATGTCTATCGTACATTCCATTAAATTATGAGATTGAATCATGTACGCTCACTTTTGGGAATAAATCACTTATATTCAAATTTGCATCCATTTCAAGGAATGCTTATCAATCATAATAGGAGTTATGATTTTTTTCATCAATATTTCATCTTTTCAACTACCAAAATTCAATTGATAGTATTGCTTTAAATCTCTCCACACTATTGCTACTTAATAAGAATTTAGGATTTTAAAAGCTCTAATACTATATCTCCAAATTGATAACTAATTTTAGTCGTGGATTTTATTTCTCAATTTAAAATGTCGCAACTTCAGGTGCGAACTTAAATAGCAAGCATTTAAAGAAAAATATCTTTTAGATAGTTGAATTCTCTTTATTCAAGTTCGTATTAGTTCAGTAATTGTAAATATTCAAATTGCCTATATAAGAAATTTCGACCTTCGAAGGTTCTGAATTTTAGCCAAAAGATATGACAAAATATTAATCTAGATATTCTTAAAAGAATTCTAAATGGCAACACATGCTTTTATCCATAAATTCATCCATAAAATGCATGCCTTAAAAATAAATTATCAATTCATGCCAAAGTTGAACATGAGCATAAATTTGCCATTTAACTTGGACTGGAATAGACCAGTTTAATTCACATGAATATAATTTTACTCAAGTGAAAACAATCACTACTTTGGTGTTAAAATAATTCCTGCAAATATTTTTAGGACAAATGGTCCTCTACTCAAATATATATATTGAAATTTCAACCTTTCAAGGAGGAAATGAAACATTGCATTTACTTTATCTTTCTCATTTGTCCCATTTTCATTTTATAATTGTATGTTGAGACTTTTTGCATTCCAACGGATTTCAATATCAATAATCCATGTCATATAAAGTGCTAAAAATGTTCTCAAATCTTCTGGTTTGAGTTCATAACATAGGCTTCAAGCCTAACATAAAAATGAACCAAAACGTTATAGACTCTCAGATCATTTAGGCTTCGAACCTAAATATTTGACTTTAAGAACTTTAAGTTCTTGATAATTAAAAAATATTCAACTGCACAAAGTTTAAACCAATTCAAAAGTTGAAATTACCATCAACTCCATTCAAATTTAATTCAATCTAAAAGTTGAAGTAGCCATCAATTATTTGATTCTTTGAAAAATTATAGTACTGTATATTGATATACATGCCATATAACATAGGAAAATATGACATAATCTTTATTCTAATTTGTACCTGGCAATTTATAGATCAAACCTTACTTTGATTGACAAAACTCTTTTGAAATGTGGTTAGTAAGATAATTAATCTCATAATTCTATCTTTCTCGATTACTAAGGAGGCAACAAGATATATTTCATCTCATTACCTTTGTGAATATATAAATATTAATATTTGTATAGCATAAGGCGTCTCACATCAAATATATAATATATAATGAAATAAATAACTCACCATCTTACCCATTCGTTAATTTGATCTTACCTTTTGAAGTGAGAAATATGAACTTTCTAATGGATCCGATTAACTAACTTTGAATCAAAAGATAGAACATATCGTGCTGATAACGTGTTATGAAAGTAAAATGATAACAAGCAAGAACTAAAATATAAGTGTAGAGAAGAAAATGAAGTAGGGAGAAATTTGTATTCATTCTAATTCATTCCATACAATACATTACAATGGCCTCTATTTATAGGTCTAGATAAGAACCCAAGAGTCAAATGTTAATAGGTACATCATAAGTTAGAAGTCCCTTCATATGGTGTCTTCAAAATGATCTTTAAGATAGAAGTTGCAAGACCTTTCAAATGGCTAAAGAACTCCAATGGACATCCACAAATTAACACATTTTATAACAAAGAATTCTTTGTTTGCAGCCTTGGTGTAGATAATCAAGCCCTTTGGCTATACCTAAAGCAATTTTGTGTAGCTTCTCCCAACCAATAGTTGTACCTTGTTTGCCGGATGAGATGTACTTTTCTAGTGAATCATTTTGCAAGAACTCATATACTAAAGCACGTTTGTATCCATCTGCACAATACCCAATTAAACGAACCACATTTACGTGGTGGATTTTTCCGATTGTTGCTACTTCATTTATAAAATCTTCACCGTTTCCTTTGATGTGATTTAGAAGCTTAATTGCTACAAGAATGTTGTTTGAAAGTTTACCTTTGAACACGGTCCCAAAACCTCCCTCACCTAACTTATGCTTAAAATTGTCAGTGATTTTCTTTATTTCTGCATAAGTATATCTTGAGGGCCGAAAAGCTTTATAATCCTCTAAAAATTGTATAATCCTTCTCTTGTTGTCTTGTTTTCTTTTGTTCACGATGTAATTGCGATACAATGCAGCGAAAGTTAGTGTAATCAGGAAGACACCAACTAGTACTACTGCAATAACTACAATTTCCAAAACAGTTGTAAGACAAAGAAATAACATTATTAGTCCATCAGATCATACATATATTTGATAACAGCTATCATGGACTTAACTCTTCTATGATATCTTGCAACACCTAGTCTCGACTACCCTCGGCTTGTCAATTGTGCATGTGGAACTGCTAAGTTCAGCTTCTCTCTATCTAATATAAGGGTTTGTATGTGAATGAAAATTGATTATAAACTAAGGGAAAATACCATGTTACAGTATTCACAATTCTGATTTGACACCTATCACATAGTTTTTTTTTTTTTTTTTTTCCGATCAAGCTCTACAAGAAAAACCTTGATTAAACACATAATACCTACTTTTTCCCTCAAACTCTAACATTCATATTCAATCTAAATGGAGTTTCAACTTTTGTCAAAATCCATCATCCAAATTCAATTCAATCCAATGGAGTTTTATAGGTTCCACAAAACTACTCAAACCATTTTTTCGAAACCAAACCCATCCTAATCAAATGGAAGCTCACTTAGTTTGCGTGACATAAAAGCTCAGTTTCACTCAGTTCATAAAATCATATGTGTATTACAGTCAGATTCTATAGCTAACAACAAATAGCTTAAACGCTTGATATTTAAAGGAGAGAATTTCACTTTTGATACCATACTTCTACCTACTTTAGGGATTTGATACCATAACTTTTTATACCGATACATTTGAAACCATAACTCAAATCAATTTTGAACATTTAATATTCCGTCAAATTGGAAACGGAATTGTCACGAGAATGTCACGTGGCCGTTAAAACTTTACACATTTGATACCATAACTTATGTTGACTGATAATTTTACCCTATAACATTTCAGGTTACCAAAAAAGCCCCACATCTCTAAATTTAGTGACGATTTTAGTCCACATTGTTGCCAAATTTCCAAATTGACTCGAATAAGACCACGTGCTGACCATTTTAAAAAATTTTAAATCTGAATTTGGGGGGAGAATTGCAATTTTGGTTGACTGATAATTTTTTTCAGGTTACCAAAAAAGCCCCACATCTCCAAATTTAGTGATGATTTTAGTCCACATTGTTGCAAATTTCCAAATTGACTCGAATAAGACCACGTGCTGACCAATTTAGAAAATTTTACTTATTTTATTTAAATAACTAATTTAATTTATAAACAATATTAATAAATTAAATAAATATTCTTTTTACATAAACATAAATATCACCAAAATTAAGAAAACATATTTTTTTTAAATATAAAATTTATATAATAGAATTAATATATTTAATAGGGAAATTTACCTAGACACCCCCTGAGTTTAGGCCTAATTACAAGAAATTACCCTACTGTTTGAAATATTACAAAAACACCCCCTTGACTTAACGGCCGTTAGTCAACTTTAACGGATCACGTAAAATGTCCAAAATACCCTTCGTTGTTTTTAATATTTACAAAAAAAAAAAAAAAAAAAAAGAAGAAAGAACAACCTCCATGGCCGCCGGCGCTAAAGCTCCAACACCCGTTTTTTTCACTTTTCCGGCGACTCCGGACACGGTTCGAGCTCTATTTGATGGCTATAGACTCGTCTTTAAGTCCTCTACAAATCCCAAGCATTAATTATCAGTTCAAAGTCCATCCCGTCACTCTATTTTAAGATCTACGATTTAGGTACTTTTTTCGATTTTACGCCGCCGTCGGCAGTGGAGCTTGACCCACCGCCTCCCCTTTCAGCCGTAGACTCCCCTCGGTGTGGCGGTCATTTTGGTACCAACCTTGTCCAATATGGTGCTGAATTGAAGCTTCCTCATTTGCCAAGCTCACGTCAATGGCAGTTTGGCATTTTCGCAAAATCAGCCCCTCTATCCCAATTCGCAAATTGACCCTTGTACTTTTTCACCTTTATAATATGTCCCTACATTTATAGAAACTCAAACTTCCACTTTAATTTGGTCAAAATTCACAATTTACACGTCACATGGCCCGCACATGTGCGATTTCGGGCTAATTTTGATATGGGGTAAAAAATTTAGTGAGCTTAAGTTAAGTTGTGGCACCAAAAATGCAATAATTCCATAACAAAATCACCAAGCCCTAGATCCCGAAAAGTTTTCTGGATTTCAAAAATTCGAATTGTGTTATTGTAGATAAATTTATTAAATTTTAAATGGGTTTGTTTTATTTTTGTAAGAAAAATATTTGTTATTAAAGTGAAACATTATTTACCAATTATGTTATTGTAAATAAATTATTAAATTTTTTTTGGGTTTTTTTTGTAAGAAAATATATGTTATTAAATAATTGTGTTATAGTAAATAAATTTGATAAATTTTAATTTGGTTTGTTTGATTTTAAAATGAAAATAAACGTTATTAGAAATTTATTTACCAGATTGAGTTATTGTAAATAAATTTATTAAATTTTAAATAGGTTTATTTTATTGGCTTCATCATTTATTGGCTTGGTAGATTGGTATTTAAGTATTTAATGGGTGTTTTGATATTGGAAATACATTACACATACAATAGTAACTTTCAGCCTACAACAATCAAATTTTAAATATTACAAATACACCCCCTGTAACATAACATATATTACAAATACACACCGAGGGCCAAATTGGAAAAACATTAAAAAAAATGATGACGTCATCCTCCGCCGTCAAAATTTAACGCCGTAAGGGGTGTTCTTGTAATACTGTTTTGCCAGAGGGGGTGTCTTGGTAATTTTTCAAACAGTAGGGTAAGTTCCTGTAATTAGGCCTAAACCCAGGGGGTGTCTAGGTAAATTTCCCTATTTAATATTTATTAAAATAATAAATTATATAATTTAAAACTATTTAATATTTATTAAAATATTAAATAATAAATAATATTAATTTTTTATAAAATCCCCACCCCACCCCACCCACCACCTCCCCACCCTTCCCCCTACCCCTACCCCCCGATTCCCAGGCCGCCGACGGCCTGGATCTTCTGTCCCAGGCCACCGTCGGCCTGGGTCCGAATATCCCAGGCCGACAGTGGCCTGGGATCGTCGGCCTGGGTTCTTCGATCCAAGCCACCGCGACCAAGAACCGAAGATCCCAGGCCGGCGGTGGCCTGGGACCGAAGATCCAGGCCGCAGGCCGTCGGCCTGGTAATCGGGGTAAGGAGGGGGTGGGGTGGGGAGGTGGTGGGTGAGTTGGGTTGAGTGGGTGGGGTGGGGAATTTTTTTTTAATTATAATTTTTTTATTTAATATTATTATTTTAATAAATATTAAATAGTTTTAAATTATATAATTTATTATTTTAATAAATATTAAATAGATTAATTCTATTATATAAATTTTATATTTAAAATGAATATGTTATATTAATTTTGGTGATATTTATGTAAATGTAAAAAGAATATTTATTTAATTTATTAATATTGTTTATAAATTAAATTAGTTATTTAAATAAAATAAGTAAATTTTTTTAAATTAGTCAACACGTGGTTTTATTCGAGTCAATTTGAAAATTTGGCAACAATGTGGACTAAAATGGTCACTAAATTTGGAGATGTGGGGGCATTTTTGGTAACCTGAAAAAAATTATCAGTCAACCAAAATTGCAATTCTCCCCCCAAATTCAGATTTAAAATTTTCTAAATTGGTCAACACGTGGTCTTATTCGAGTCAATTTGAAAATTTGGCAACAACGTGGACTAAAATCGTCACTAATTTTGGAGATGTGGGGCTTTTTTGGTAACTTGAAATGTTATGGGTAAAATTATCAGTCAACATAAGTTATTGTATCAAATGTGTAAAGTTTTAACGGCCACGTGACATTCTCGTGACAATTCTGTTTCCAATTTGACGGAAGTATTAAATGTGCAAAGTTGATTTGAGTTATTGTATCAAATGTGTCGGTATAAAAAGTAGTGGTATCAAATCCCTAAAGTAGGTAGAATTACGGTATCAAAAGTGAAATTCTCTCCTTTGACATTTCCACCAATAATAAAAGGTTTTCATCATGAATTTCTAATTTTTATATTTTCACGATAACGTGTGCACTTAAAATGTTGAGAGTAATGTAAAATTTTGTCTAATTTTTGTTATCTTTGCGACTTTGCCATTTCAGCAATAAAAGTATTTATCATGATTTTTTTATGTGGCCGTATTCACCAATAAAGGTTCACATCATAAATTTTTAAATTTGACAATAACATGTGCACTTAAAAAATATTGAGGATAATGTAGAATTGTGTCTAATTTTTTCATCTTTACCATTTTCACCAATAAAAGTTCTTATCACGGACACGAATCTATATATTTTTTTTATTTTGTTATTTTCACTAATAAAGGTTCAAATCATATTTTTTTAAATTTGACGATAACCTGTGCACTTAAAAATGTAGAGGATAATGTAGAATTGTGTAAATGTTTGTTATCATTGCCATTTTCACCAATAAAAGTTCTTATCATGAATTTCTAAATTCGAAGATGGGTTTGCATGTCTGTACTAATTTTTCGTTAATTGAGGGTATTGTAGTATTGTGTCTATCTTACCCTTTTTCTTTTTATTTGCCTTTTTCACCAATAAAGAATCACATCATGAATTTCTAAATTTGACGATGAGTTTGTCTGCATGTAATAATGTTGAAGGTGATGTAGAATTGAGTCTAATCCTTTTCTTTTCTTCGCCATTTTCACCATACATTATAAATTTAATCTTTTTCTTTTGTTTGTTGTTTTGATCAATAAAGGTTCACGTCATCAATTTATAATATGGCAGTTTTTTATATTTATTAGTACTATATTTTATTAAGACAATTTTTTAGAATTGACTTGAGATTAAAAAAAATTATGGCCGTAACGTCACGTCTGATTTTAGAGCTCAACAATGTTCAGCTCATGAAGAAATGTTTTAATATTCAGCTTATGTGTGTTTAGGGCTGTCAATGGGTCGGACTTGGACCAGATCAGGGCAGATCCGGATCCGAGTCCGATTCCCATTTCTTCTATCCGAATCCGGATCCGGATCCGAATCCGGCGGATATCCCGGATCCGGATAAATTATCCGGATCCATTTAGCAAGCTAATTTTTTTTTTTTTCGTTTTCCTCCAAATCACTTGCAGATTCCACCATCATGAATTAAAAATGTAAACTTTTACTTACTTCATCGAAACTATTACCTAAAAATTGTAGAAGATGGAATATGATGGACAAATATAAACCATAAAAATCAGAACAACAGAATAAACAAAAATATAAGTAAAAAATATATAAACAGGGACAAAGAAGAAGAAAACTCAATATTGAGAAATGGAAGAGAAGATAAAAAATGAAGGATGAATGGTTATGGTTTGATTTTTCTTATTAAATAGTATAAATTAATATGTTGTAGACTCAATTAGTTATCTGGCCAGTCCAACAACATCTCTCATGCATTTCTTTTTAAAATTATTTTTAATATAGTAAAAGAATTTAGTAGAATATAGATAGTTTTATTTTTATTTTTATTTAAATACATAATATATAAACAACATATAGTAATATATATCGGATACGGATATGTAACGGATCGGATCAGCCTATATCCATATTCGCTCCATATAATTCGGATTACGGATCTTCTTAATTGGATCAGGTCCATCGGATCACTAATCGGACAATTATCCTAATAAATCGGACCGGATTCGGATCGGATCCGGATTGAAATCCGCCCCATTGACAGCCCTATGTGTGTTACAGAATTGAGCTTTCTGCCTATGAACAAGAGGCCGAAAAGCACCATATCAGACTTAAAGGCTCCATTGGGTTCTAAAACGCCAAAGAGATTAATATTATATAGATTTATGTTTCAAATTATATATAGAATTAATGTTCAAGTCATTTCCAGTAGTTTTTATATATACCTTCCCTTCCCGTGAGCAGAAAATTATGCTCATCTTGATTGATGATTTATGAAAGATTAGAAAGGTGCACGTACGTTGTACGTGTCTAGTTTTAATTTCATGGGTATTTTTCATAAATTAGAGTAAAATTAGCCATTTTTATTTCATGGAATATCATATATTTATGATTGGTCAATTTATTTTTAAAGAAATTTATTATTATTAATTATTATTGATTTATTAAAAAAATGATGACTTTGAATAGTTGTAATAAATATAAAATGATGATTAATTTAGTCATTACATCTTATAAAATTGGTTCAAATAAGATCATAAGAACTTTTTTAGTTCATTACATCATAGTAGTTTTCATGTCAAGTTTATCCGGTATTCACCGATATCACATATTTCATCCGTTTCTTCATAATTTTCACCCGATTTTCATCGATTTCACGATCATTTTTTCTTACTGATTTCACAAGTTTTTCACAAACTTCATTAGTGTTTACCAATTTCACCCGAAATTTCATCATTCATATATTTTTCACTGTTTAATTTTTTTGTCGATTTTTCCGTTTTTATTGATTATAATTTTTTTCATTGTTTTCCCTTTTCGTCGATCTTTTTTTCCAATTTAAACCATTTTCTTCTGATTTCACCTTGTTTTTGTCACTTAAAGTTTAACTCGTTTTCACCTATTTCACATGTTATTCACCTAAATTTTTCATTGATTAAACATGTTTTCGTCGACTTCGAGCTTTTTTGACTGATTTTATCTGTTTATTTAAAACAATTTACCGGTTAATTTTTTTAGCGATTTATCCCTTTTTTTACAGGTTATAATATTTTTCATTGTTTTCACATTTTTAGTCCGTTTCTTTTGTTTTTCTTATTTAGTGTAAACCATTTTTCTACCAATTTCACCAATTATACTATTTCTTTAACTAATTTCACTTGTTTTTATCATTTTAACTCGTTTTTACCTATTTTTCATGTGTTTTCACTAATTTGACATGTTATTCATCAGAATTTTTCATTGATTAAATATGTTATTTCCTACTTTACGTTTTTTGACCAATTTTACCCCTTTTTCATTGATTTTACCCAATTTTACTGAATTCATCATTTTCTTAGAAATTCCATTCGAATTAATTTTCATCGATTTCAAATATTTTCACCAACTTTACCTTTATTTTAATCGATTTTACCCGTTTTCATCCATGTTTTTACCCGATTATTTTTATAATTTATGATTTCACATACCATCTTTTCACTCATTTAAAGTGCACATACGATGTACATGTCTATTTAATTTCAGTGGTATTTTGCTGTAAATCAGAGTATATTTAACTTCATTATGTCATAAAATAAAACATATTTAATATTCAATTTATTAACTTCGTCATGGGAATTTTAATCGATTCCTTTATTTTTTTCGGTTGGTTGATAAATAATTTCTTTAATTTTAATCTAATGGTTAGATAAATAATTTCTTTGATTTTGTTCTTGTTGGTTGAAATTTTTTCATTTTATTGATTTCACTCATTTTTACCAGTTTAACCAGTTTTCACATGTTTTCGCCGACTTTAGCCTTTTTTCAATGATTTTACCCTTTTTCACCTATTTCATCATTTTTTATGAAATTTCATCATTTCACCGATGTCATCCACTTTTTTCACGAATTTCACTTGAATTTTCATCGATTTCACATGAATTTACCTAATTTTCAACTCAAATAATTATACATCTTCAATTACTTTTAAGTATATCTCAAATTATTTCATTTACCTTATCATTTGAAAGATATTTCTTTACTGATCTAAGCCATTTCTCTTATTAAATTAATCAGTTTAATTCAATTTTCATTGATTTTTAACTGGTTTTATATTTTTTTTTACTGATTTCCTCCTTTTTTTTTATCAATTATACCCTATTCTACATTGTTTTTTTCTATTTTTCATCAATTTCTTTTGGTTTTTCATATTCAAACAAAAAAGACAAAAGTTTCTAGTGGTTTAGTTCACACTGTTTTTGCTAGTTAATTAATTTTTTTTCTTTTACTTATTTTTATCAGTTTAACTTATATTTTACTAATTTCACATTTTTTTTTTATCAATTTTACTTGAATATTCATTGATTTCATAGACTTTAATATTTATTCAACGATTTAACCAATTTTTCATATATTTCACCCATTTTCCAATGATTTCACCGATTTGTTTCCCATGTTTTCATAAATGTCACCCGAATTTTCATCGATTTCACATGTATTTATCGATTTTATTGGAACTTTTTATTACTGATTTGCCTCTTTTTTTCACATACTTCACCGGTGTTCATAAATTTCATCCAGATCGATTTCACATATTTTCATCAATTACATAAAATTTATTTGACCAATTCTCATTGATTTCCATCCGTTTTTTCACTTAATTCACACGTTTTTCTCGAAAAAATTTCCCTAAAAATTTGAGGTAACGTTTCTCGTGTCGAATAAAGATTACTTTAGTTCATTAAGTCATAATCATTTTTGTTCATTCATAGGTAAGATGCGATTCTACTTAAACATATTTTATGATATTTAAGAGAATATAATTTTTTTAAGGAGTGATATATGGTACTAAATCTTTAAATGAAACAAATAATATTTTGTACATAACAGCATATTGATAATACATTTGTATTAAAATAAGTTTACATAGATAATTTAACAATTTGGTTAGGAGGAAATGAAGTTACAAACTTTCTTAAAATAATTTCCTACTAAATTTTTTATGAGAAAATTTAAGGAAAATTCATATTTGATTATATAATTTTTTAACATATTTTACAACTTGAATAAGAACATTTTTGTCTTCACAAAAAAAAGAAAAAAACTTAAATCAGTGTGAAAAAAACTTAAATCATTCACACTTTTAGTATGAGCATAATAAATAAAGTCATTTCTCATTATTTTCATGATTTGAAGTTTGCCCAGGTTCTCACAACTCTTCAGAATATATATATATATCTTAAGAACGAAATATAATTAACTCATAGTTAGTATTACATTTACAGGGCAAGCATATACACAACCGACCAACAAGTCAAAACTCAGATACATTGATCATTTCACAGGACATCAAAAAACCTATATATGAAACACGCACTACACTTAGTTACAACATGTATATGCACATATACAGGACAGTCTCGTGACATTTATGGTTAAACAGCTATACCCAAGTTCCTTCTAGCAAGGGCCGAACAGGAACAGTACTTCCCCCAAATGTCTTAATCAAATCACAATCACAACATTCACGAGTAGGACTACCCTCCTCTTGCTCCTCCGTCTTCAACTCGAGCCCCAATTCTTCTTCTATATCATCAGAAGCCGATATAAGCAAAAACTCACATCCCTCGTAGTTCAGAAAATCAGGTGGGTCGGCCGGATGATAACGCAGATTACCAAATTGCCCCTGCATATGAGCTGGAAACATCGCCTTCCTCTTATTTTGAAGCCCTCTAAATCGCGAAGAAGAAGAACTAGAACCGTGCTGATCTGGGTTCTTTATTTGAATAAGGTATGATGCTTCGCGTGCTATGTTTAGAGCTTCTTGCGGCTCCTCTGCCTTGTTTTCTGGTGGGTATTCGAGCTTGTAGACCAAATGGGTGTGCATTTTCTTGCCTGGATTTGGATTATGTCGCAAGATCCGATACACGCCCTCTCCGGCTGCTCTTGAGTCGGGTTGGTGCCTATGACCTCGTGTTTTTGTATCATATTCTTTACCTACTTGCCATTAATTTAAATAAAATTAGTTTGCTTTATAATTAAATAAATTATTAGAAGACATAGACATAAACTAAACATTTCAGATTAAGAGTTTCACATTGTAACTATTCCTAAAAGTCACTAGTCATCTACAAGTACATGGCACATTCTTCATTGAAGAATATATTTTTTTATAATATTAGTCTAGGAAAATATTAACAAGGCAATTGAGATTAACGAAATTACGTACTTTGAATTTCTTATGAGTGATTTGCTGTATCTTGAGAGTTAACACGAGCGTGAGTTAAATGAGCACGGTTTAAATGATGTCATCTAAAGAATAAAAATAATGTGCACCGGAATGGAATACAAGCGACACACGACTTATACTAGTGGAGTGCCGCAAATTGGATTTTTCGTTCTGACTTTTTTTTTTTTAGACAAATACATTTATATATTATCGATCATCAATACACCAAAATTTATTCAATCGTGTCAATGTACAAAGAATAATAACTAACATTAAATACTAGTAGAGTAATAAACTAGAAGGAAACCTGCACTAATGATCAAAATTGAACTCATACCTCTTTGCCATTAGTCTACGAGACTACGGCATCATTGGCATTTTAACTAATACTTGATATTATTTCAGTGATTCACGTTGAATTGAATATTATGCCTTATTATAAATATGAAATCAACATTACCTTTGAGAGCAGCCTTAATGTCTTCGATTTTGGTGGTGACCATTTCGACGAAGCCCCAATAAGGTCGGCCTCTGCTTTTCTTTTTGGTAGGATCCGGAAGGCTTTTGCGTCCCATTAGTATGAGTCTCAGTAGCGGTTGTTTCTCGATATTTACTTGCTCGCTGCCGTGTCCACCACCACCAGCGCCGCCTTCTTTACCGGAGTCGGGTCCCTGTTTTTCCTCGACGGGTTTTTCCCCGGACTCGGGCCGCAATACAAGGTACAAGCGTTGCACGTCTTCCTCTCCATGGGCCTCTTCTTTATCGACTTTGGGCCTGTAAAAAAAGAATATTTCTCCTCTTTCCTGCAACCACAAATTAACATAACATAATAATAATGTTTAATCAAATAATTTGCCCAATCATTTTTGAACAAAAATTAGAGCTGGATAGGTGCCCAATTCTACCTGAATTTCAACACTAGGCTCAGGTCTCGTCTTTTTTTCTTCGCCTTGTCCCATTTGATAAAATTGTGCTTTTCTCAATTCTTCTTCTTCAAGGGGTTTGCTGAATAAACTTTTTGCAGTTACAAGTAATAACTCAATAAAACTGAGAACTGTAGAAAAAGCAAAATTGGACACGTTGCAGATGATAAGCCAAAAATAAGGGAAGATTCTTCCATAGACCAGGTCCAGGAGTTGGCTCCTGGACCATGTGGTCTACATTTTTTCTCCCCCTTTTTTTTTTCTTTTTTATTCTTTCTTTATTTTTTCTTTCTTATAACTAATATTCTTTTATATAAATTAAATACATTTATATAATTTGTGTTGCAAATTTATAGTAATATATTGCTCCTATCAAAATAATATTGTACAAAAAATTTAGATTTTAGTCACAAAATATTAAATGACTAAATGACAAAAATTTAAATATTGTCACTAAAATGATGTACATAGACACATTATTGACAATAAATGTAAAAATATTGTCACTATTGACATTTAGTGACGTCCCAAAAATGACAACTGAAAAAAAAATCACTAAATTATAGTGACAATATTTGTTGTTACTAAGTTGTCACTACAAAAATTTAAATTTTAGTGACAAAATAGTAAAAGACAAAGTGACAAAATTTTAAATATTGTCACTAAAATGATATTTATAGATACACTAGTGGCGAGAGTTGTAAAAGAGTTGTCACTATTGACATTTAATGATACCCCAAAAGTGACAACTAAAAAGTTGTCATTAAAAATAGTGACAATATTTATTGTCTCTAGGTTATCACTGAAAGGGTGTCACTAATTGTCAATTGTGACAATTTAAGTTCCACACATTTGTCACTAATCGCCATTAGTGATAACTTAAAAATATATTTTGTCACTATTGCACTTGTCACTATTTTTATTGTGACAAAACTAATATTTTTGTCACTAAATATATGCAGAAAGTGATAATTTCAACAATGTCACTTAATACTTTGTCACTAAAATTCATTTTTCTTGTAGTGTGTCCCTGAAAGGGTGTTACTAATTGTCAATAATAATAACTTAAGTTTCATACACTTGTCACAAATAGCCATTTCTGACAATTTAAAAATATATTTTATCACTATTGTACCTGTCACTATTGTTATTGTGACAAAACTAATTTTTTGTCACTAAATATATGCAAAAATTGACAATTTCAACAATGTTACTTAATATTTTCTCACTAAATTTTATTTTTCTTGTAGTGGTAGTTCTTTTTATATATATTATGTATTTTTCGTAGTCGTTCAATGTTGTTGTAGTGACAACTTAGTAACAACAAATATTGTCACTATAATTTAGTGATTTTTTTTTCAGTTGTCATTTTTGGGACGTCACTAAATGTCAATAGTGACAATATTTTTACATTTCTTGTCAATAATGTGTCTATGTACATCATTTTAGTGACAATATTTAAATTTTTGTCATTTAGTCATTTAATATTTTGTGACTAAAATCTAAATTTTTTGTACAATATTATTTTGATAGGAACAATATATTACTATAAATTTGCAACACAAAGTATATAAATGTATTTAATTTATGTAAAAGAATATTAGTTATAAGAAAGAAAAAATAAAAAAAGAATAAAAAAGAAAAAAAAAAAAGGGGGGGAGAAATAATGTAGACCACATGGTCCAGGAGCTAACTCCTGGACCTGGTCTATGGAAGAATCTTCCAAAAATAAGCTCTAGGACTAACACATGTCAATATTTTATTTTCCAATTTAAGATAAAAATATGGGTAATTTTCCCAGACACCCCCCAGTTATAAGCCTAATTACAGGAACTTAAACTCCTGTTACGAAAATTACCAAGACACCCCCTTGACTTAACGGCCGTTAGTCAACTCTAACGGTACACGTAAAATGTCCAAAATGTCCTTAGTTGTTTTTAATATTTACAAAAAAAAAAAAAAAAAAAAAAAGAAAAAAACTCCATTGCCGCCGTAAAAGCTCCAGAACCGTCGCCCTTTTTTTCACTTTTTCGGCGACTCCGGGCACGGTTTGTGCTCTACTTGATGGCTATAGACTCGTCTTCACATCCTCTACAAATCCCAAGCATTAATTATCAGTTCAAAGTCCATCCCGTCACTCTATTTTCAGATCTACGAATTTGGTGCTTTTTTCAATTTTACGCCGCCGTCGGCGGTGGAGCTTGACCCACCGCCTCCCCTTTCAGCCGTAGACTCCCCTCGGTGTGGCGGTCATTTTGGTACCAACCTTGTCCAATTTGGTGCTGAATTGAAGGTTCCCCTTTTGCCAAGCTTTACGTCAATGGCAGCTTGCCATATTCGCAAAATTAGCCCCTCTATCCCAATTTGCAAATTGACCCTTGTACTTTTCCACCTTTATAATATGTCCTTACATTTATAGAAAAACTCAAACTTCCACTTTGATTTGGTCAAAATTCACAATTTACATGTCACATGGTCCGCACATGGGCGATTTCGGGCTAATTTTGATATGTGGTAAAAATGATATGGGGTAAAAATGCTAGTGAGCTTAAGTTGTGGCACCAAAAATGCAATAATTCCGTAACAAAATCACCAAGCCCTAGATCCCGAAAAGTTCTCTGGAATTCAAGAATTCGAAATTGTGTTACTGTAGATAAATTTATTAAATTTTAAATGAGTTTGTTTTATTTTTGTAAGAAAAATATTTGTTATTAAAGTGAAACTTTATTTACCAATTATGTTATCGTAAATAAATTATTAAATTTTAAAAGGGTTTTTTTTTTTTTGGTAAGAAAATATATGTTATTAAATAATTGTGTTATTATTGTAAATAAATTTAATAAATTTTAATTTGGTTTGTTTGATTTTAAAATGAAAATAAACGTTATTAAAACTTTATTTACTAGATTGAGTTATTGTAAATAAATTTATTAAATTTTAAATAGGTTTATTTTATTTTTAAAGGAAATATATGTTATTGAAATTTTATTTATCGAATTGTGTTATTGTAAATAAATTTAATTTTAATTTGGTTTGTTTGATTTTTGAATGAAAATAAATGTGTTATTGTAAAGTTATTAAAGCTTTATTTATAGAATTGTGTTACTGTAAATAAATTTATTAAATTTTAAATTCATTTGTTATAATTTTAAAATTTAATAAATTTATTTACAATATTTATTACATGGTTACAAAAACACCCCCTGTAACACAAAATATATAACAAATACACCCCTTGGGGGCAAAATTGGAAAAACATTAAAATAAATTGATGACGTCATCCTCCGCCGTTAAAATTTGACGCCGTAAGGGGTCTCCTTGTAATACTGTTTTGCCAGAGGGGGTGTCTTGGTAATTTTCATAACAGGAGGGTAAGTTCCTATAATTAGGCTTATACCTGGGGGGTGTCTGGGTAAATTACCCTAAAAATATTACCAAACAAGCTCCTCTCTTTATTTACTGATTTTTTCTTCTTATTTGCTCCGGAAAGGGTTTTCATTTATTAGAGCATTTTCAATAGTGTTAAATTTATGTTTTAGTTGGGGTTCTTCGAAAGCTACCCTATGATACTATGATATATAAGTTTAATGAATTAAACTATTTACACTAGGTTTTTTTTATTTTTTAGTACAACATTAAGTTGTATCTAAACCCTAAACCCTAAACATTAAGTTGTATCTACTTAATTGTAATAGCTTATAATACTTATTTGTCATATAAACTATTTGTAATAACATATTTGATATATATAATAGCTTATATTACTAATTTGTCATATAAACTGTCTGTAATAACATATTATTTAGACTAGTTTACATTAAGTTGTATATAAGCATTCTTCTGAGTACAAAAGGGCATTAAACTAATTTGGCCAATAGGCTATACAGATTATAACTAATAACTAAATTAAACATGAACTAAAAGTCTAAATAAATAAATAAAAACAACTTACTTGCCAGACAAATAAATACAAAATCCCATAATCTAGTTTGTGCAATCGAACAGGCTAGACGTGAGAATATTCTACTTTACAAACAAGAAAAAGAAAAAAAAAATTAAAAACAATTACTTGATCAACTTAATTAAAACTGACTCCAAAAATCAATCCCAAAATCTGTGCTTTCAGCTTCAATTATCAATATCAATATTATTCATATCTGATGAGTCCTGAATTTGTTCAATCTGCCTCAAAGCCTCCTCCAAATCCAACCTCTCATCTAAATCCTCTTTGCAACAAGCTATTCCAATCTGCAAAAGCTTCTCCATTTCAGTCCTGCAGCTATTTTCCGCATTCATGTCCTTGTCGAAAACTTCCGTGCTACTAGTGCTTGCAATGTCGTTGATCCATCCAGCTAAGTCGGCACCATATTGTTTCGAGCCTTGGCCTAGGTAATTGGCCACGAATTTCCCTGTCAATGTCTCTAGTATCAATATTCCCAAGCACCAAACGTCGGTCTTCTTTGATGTACGGCCTAGTTGGGCGTACTCTGGAGATTTATAGGCCACGAGAATGTTTTGGACTTGGCTAGGATTCACTACAGGAACTAGAGTGTAGTCCATTAGAACGGGATTGAAGTCCTTGTCGAGAAGAACGTTTGAGGATTTCAGGTGACCGTGTGGGACGGTTAGGCTTTGAAGCTCGGCGTGGAGAAAGGTTATTCCCTTGGCTACTCCTTTTATAATTCTTAATCGGGTTCCCCAGCTCAGTCCCGGCTGCTCCTCCGAGCGTTTTCCTGCATATACATGTTTATGCTTTCATAATTTGGAGGGGCACTATATTGTTTAATCAAATACTCACTGCGTCTAAATATTTATTTTTTTCACGAATGTTTCAAAATAAGACTCTCATTCTTGTTTAGACATAATAATTTGACACTACTAATTCTCAACATCTAATTCTAAGGGTTTAATGTAAAGAGATGTATTTTAGCTCGGCTATTTCGAGTTTTGAAGTTTTCAAATTTCAAATATCCACAATTTAAAACATGTTCCTAGACATTTTCATACTTTAAAATTCTAAACATGCTCTCACATGTTACAACAATGAAAACACATTCAATAGCTACTTTCGTATTTTCAAACATGACCCTATATGTTTCTCCAAACATCTAGATTTCTATTCATTCGACTAAATCACGCATCAATGTCTATTCTCACTCGAAAACTCTAAAATAAAAATTCATCCAAACATAGCCTAAAAATTTTCAATTTTCAAATTCTTATCTAAATGGATAAAAAATAAATAAATTGAGGAAGTAATTAGTAAATTTTAAATAAAAACACTAACCATGGAGGTGTGTAGCCAAGCTTCCATTATGCACATAGTCAAAAACCAAAAGCTTCTCATCTTTCCGATACAAATAAGCCACAAGTGGTAAAAGATTAGGATGCTTAAGTCTCCCCAACCTCCTCATATGTTCATGAAAATCTTCCTTGTCAACACTATTCATTTGTTTAAATCTCTTAACCACCAAAGCTTCTCCATCCACAAGCACCGCCTTGTACGACGCCCCAAAATTACCACTACCCAACACCTCCGCCGACGCCCTCATCAAATCCTGCAAATCGAACTTCTGCCTGTCGTCTCTAACGAACGATAACTTACCGGGTTGTTGCTGTTCTGGCTTTTTCGCTGGGACCGCTTCACCGGAGAGGATGGGACCCGCTGCTACAGCCATCGCCGCCGCTGCCGATGCGGTTGTTTTGTCGTAAGACGGTGGCATCGCGGCCATGCCGAGAGGCGGCGGTGGGTTTTTGCGGTTCCGGCGGAATAGGAGAACGAGTAGGAGGAGTAGGAGGAGTCCGAATAGGATTGATACGACAATTATTCCAATCATTGCGGGGGATAACCCTCTTCTGCTTGAGGAATTATCTGAAGTGGTAGATGGTGAAGTTGAGGGTTGGCTGGCGTCGGGGTGAAGATCGGGCTCCAAGCCCGATGGGGGTATTGGGGAGTCACATGATAGTTGGAGAGGCTGTCCACACAGGGCTCTGTTTCCTGCAGTATTCGGGCCGGACCGGGCCGCCTTTTGTTAGTACTTCGTGGAGAGGACGCTTGATTAACATTTTAGGGAAAATAAAACAAAGCACTTTCCCTTTGAACATTAGCCTGAACTTCATGGGTGTGCACTTATTCTCCTCGTTAATGTTGCAGGTTGCCATATTTTGCTGAACTTTCACGTTTCGGTTTCTTTAAGGGTAAGGTAATTTTTCAATCCCATTATCAAATAAAATAATAGTTTTTACCATGAAATTTTCAGTGATTTTTTTTTTTCTAATTAATTAGTATTGTTTACCATTATTTTAGCAATACGACTAACTTCGAAAATAATTTTTTGACCTCAAATGTACCAATGTAGTGAGAATGAGATAAAAATACAATCGTTCGACCACCGATAGATCAAAAGTGGCAACCTGCAACATTTGGTTTTATTGAAAGGATAAGTGCGAACTTGAAAAGGTTACGAGGAAAAGTTCCTTCTTCCAATATATTTTAAGACGTAATTTCCCACTGATCATGCTATTCTATGAACGTACCTGAGAAGGAGCTTGGATCCAGTTTGGTTAGAGGACCCGGAATTGGACCATCCAACCTATTATTCGACACATTAAGGACTTTGAGAAACTCAGAGCTAATGGCGGGTATGGTACCCGTGAATTGATTGTTCTCAAGCCTTAACTCAATGAGTTTAGGCGATTCAAGGGAAGAAGGAATAGATCCGATGAACCTATTGTTTGCTAAATGAACTTTCTTTAAAGAAGTCATGCCTCTGAAAGCATCTTCCGCAATCTGACCAGAGAACTGATTATGTGACAAATACAAAGACTTGAGTGCACCAAGCTTTCTCCAATCTGGCATTGGGCCTTCAAAGTTATTGTTCATGAAGCTAAGACCTCTAAGGAATCGTAATGGAACAAGGGAATCGACATCGATTTGGCCTCTCAGGTTCATGTTCTCGAGTTTCAAGCCCCACACGTGGTTATTGTAGCATACGACTCCGACCCAATGGCCTGTAGTAGGAGGACATGGAGGTACGGATGCGTTCCAATTGGCTAGAGCGTTTTCGGAGTTTGCTAGGGAGCTTCTGAATCTGAGGAGGGCTTGTGCATCATTTTCTTGTGCTGAAACGAAATCACAATGTATAAATGATAACAACATTAGCAAGGTAAGGGTTATGATTGAAAGGGATGGTTTTGTTTTGAGGCGTGGGCGCACAGGATGGGCTGCAGCTTGCGCGCCCGTCGGCATTGTTAATCTTTGTTGAGTAACTGCAATGGAATATATGTGTTGGTATATATTGATCTGTTCAATTTGATGAAAAGGGCATGGGTAGGGAAGAAAAAAATCAATGGATGGTTTCTTAATTTGGTGTTTCTATCCTTTTCTCTCTCTTTTTTCCCTTAGTGTTTTTTTCTTGTTTGGATTTGTCTCTCTGAAAATTTCCTTGATTTTTGGTAGGGGAGAGAGACAGTCTAACAAGGAGGGAGAGAAAGAAAGAGAGGGAAATGCAAAGTGTGAAAATTGGTGGCAAGAAGAGTAGGTTGGTTTGCGGGTTGATTGAAGAAGTGTTGCAGCGGCATTTGAGGTGATTATGTATGTGCCAGAGTTAACTTCGGGAGGTCATTCTACAATTTTTTTAGTTTTCAACCATAATAAGAGAAATATATGCATTGCCATCTGTGTGGGGATAATATCATATAATTGTCCTGTCTTGGGGAAAATTTGAACGTGCCCCCATATTAATTCTATTCCATAAATTTCTTTGGTATAAATATAATTAGGGCTGTCAATGGGTCGGATTCTGGTCGGATCAGGCTCGTCCAGATCCGGCTCCATTTATATCGGATCAAATCCTGTCGGATTCGGATCTTGCTCGGATTGTGCTCGGATCTAGATTTTTTTAATCCAACGGATCTTGGTCGGATTTGGCCGGATATCGAATATTTTTCGGATCTAATAAATTTGTATTTAAAAGGTTAAATTAATATTTTTTTTCCTAAAACAAGTTTATTATCTTTTCAATTTTATTTAATTTGAGCTCACATTTTCAATGTTTATTTACTATATTCATATTTGTAGAATGAATATACTGGTTTAAATAAATTTATAAAAGAATTATAAATTACTATCTTCTTAAATTGACGTTGAAATATTATTAATGATACTTATTTTTATAAATCATTTTGTATATATATCTTTCTTTTTATTTGTTGTCGGATACGGATCTTTAACGGATTGGATCGACCTAAATCCATATTCGCTCCACGAGTTTCGGATTTTGGATCTTTATAATCGGATCAGGTCCATCGAATCTCTAATCGGACAATTATCCTAATAAATCGGACCGAATTCGGACGGATCCGAATTGAAATCCGCCCCATTGACAGCCCTAAATATAATCAAGTTGTTTGCATTTACCCTTTTTTGGGCCCAAAAGCATCAAGAATTAGACATGTCTGTTTTTCACTCGTGTTTTGGGAGACTGCAATTTGATTTGCATCAACTTATAATATGAAATATAAAAAATTCTATATATTATTTAGTTTACAAACATTCAATTTCTACTTTTGCTTCCCCAATTCCACCAACCCTCACCCTGTGTGGGGTTAGTAGTGGGGGTTTTGGTCTTCATAATAAAATATATTTAACTTATTAAGAATTTAGAAATAAAAAGTTATTATAAACATTTAATAAGATTATTAATATTATCAATTATAATACTAAAAAGTGTAGACATTATTAATGGAGTATTAATTATTTAATCATTGTAATTTGTTTTCATTCTAATTTGGTGATGCAATTTATCATTACGGTTTCTTAAATAAAAGATGATGAAAAAAAACTAGACTAGATGTAATAAATTCAGTTTCAATGGGACCACAACAAAAACAACTTCTACATTTATCAAAATAATACAATTCTTCAATCTTCATTTACTACCCTTGGAAAGTAGGGTTCAACACTTTCATATGTCTTCCATTTAGCTAGCTTCTTGAGGTTACGATTTTGATGATCCACCATCGATCACGAATGCTATATAAATCATGGATCAAAATTTCATTTCGAGTGTATGTTTCGGTCAGCCAAATATTGAAAATTTTTCGAGACTTTTCGGAAATGTTTTAGAAACACTATGAAAAAATTGTAATAATAGTTACTAAATTTAGATAAATAATAGAGTTTAAGGCAAACAAATAGTTTCGGAATTACATCTTATTTTCGTTTCGCTTGATTCAAAAACAGAAACTTTTCAATGCTTTCGAAGGAAAAGATGAAAATTTTAATCCATGATATAAATATATCTCTAGCCAATAGGTTCCATGATTTCCGCTCTTCTACACTCCATCAAATCTCTCTCCACTGTTGATCTATCCATCATATCAAGCCCTACCTTGATATGGGCACCCATCATCCACTGCTTTGTGAAGCACGGACCACTATAAGACCCTTTTCCTTTGAGCCTTTCTTAAGAACTTTATTCAGCCTATTATCATCCCAAAATAAGTCCGGCCTTTTTGCCCACAAATGTTGTTGATCAGCCCATGATTGAATAAAACAATCAACTACCTCATCATTAAATTGATCGTTTTAAAATCTGAATCAACATTCAAGTTTTAACTTAAGCATTATGTGTGCATTGGTCAAACTATATAGACCACTTACAACAAAATTACATGCATGACCTCAATTTTATGCTCTAATTGAGTCAATAAATCAACACTTACTTCAACGGTTCAACTATTGCTCTTCGATGCACCTATCTTGCAATAGCAAATAATCTTAAATGTTCGATAAGTTTTTTATATTGCAATTTGAAGACCCTTAAAAAAAGAAAAAGATATTGAAGATCCAGCTATTGGCCCACTGTATTATGGCCCCAAACTCCTTCTTCTTCAGCCCAACCCATTATTTGGCTCCTTTCTCTTAATTATACCCATCTCAAGTTCCTCAAGAACTTGAACCGCCCACTTACTTCCAAAATTTAGTACGGTCTAAAATGACTATCTAAGTAAACAAAAACAAAAAAAAAAAAAGATATTTTATTACATAATTTACATTCGTTGAAAATTTGAAATGGGTGTTTATTGAATTTGCAAAAGAAATCCTTGAATTTATTTAATTTGAATATTTTAAATGAGTATAACTATGTAAATTAATGTATGAATTCAAAATATATTTTATTTTATTAAAACAATATTATTTGTAATAAATTTATTTTTATTTTTTATTGAATATTTTAAACGAGTATAACATCCTTCTACTCTTAAAATTGTTTTTTAACACGATTTGTCTTGAATTGACTATCTAATTTTCCAATTCGCCACTAATCCTCTCAAACCCATTTTCAGTTTAAGTACTACGACGTTTGAATATTCCGTTGACCCCAACAAGCAAGTTGAACATGAAGCTTTGGTCCAAACCGTCAGATATTCATATATATTTTTGGTAGCGTTTCTCAATTTTACCCTATTTTAGTTTAATGTACTTGTATGTTTCTTATATGTATATGTTTATATATGTTTCAGTGAATGCTTAGCATAAATGGCTATAATTTACTACTTGTGCATCTGGTTTGTGTATTTTTTTTTATTCTTCAGTACATTTATTCAAATGTGGCGTGAAGCTAAAATTAGAGACCAATCATATTCATGTTTGTAAAATGATTTATGGAAGTTAAGATAATAATATTAAAATACGAATTCTTGCTTTTGTACTGTATCTAGCAGGGTCGGCTCTATAATTAGGCAATTTAGTCAATCGTCTAAGGCCGAGGTCTCAAAAAATTATTTTGTAAATGTAAATGTATCTTAATTTTTTTATTTGATATTTTTTTTGTCAAATAAGATATATCAATGCATGCAAAAAATTTGGATAATTTTCAAATAAAGTCTTGCCCTATTTATATTTATATAACTACAATATCGAACAAACGGTGGAATTCAACTTGATCTAGTGGCTAAAACTGATGTTCTAGAAATTTTTCTTATATACTTATAGACTATTATATTTGGAATATTTTACTCCATTTTTTTTTTTTTGGTTTCCCAAGGGTTTAATCCATTTTGAGGCGCGTCGGGCACATAATGTGGGAACCTCTCCCAACAGGGATTCGAACCTGAGTCCGCTACTTTGTAGTGACTAGTCCATTCCACTAGACCAATCACCTGTTGGTGAATATTTTACTCCATAATATAGAGCCATATATATGCAAAAAGAATAGGGGAAATTATTTTTTTGGTACCATAGGATAAGCTGACTTGCACTTTTGGTACCATTGGATACGAAAATGCAAATTTGGTACCATAGGATAGGTTTTCATTGCAATTTTGGTACCAAACCCAATTTTTCTACAAAGTTAATGGCAATTTACCCCCTATGAAATGCATAATGTTCAATTTATCCCTCTATAACTTGAAAAAAATCAATTTACACCTGTAAAATTTTAATGAAGCAATTTACCCCCTTCAGTCGGAGATTGTAACTCACTTGCCGAAATTGAGAGTATGCATGCTAACTATTTTATTTAACATAGGGGAATAAATTGCCACATTTATCATAACACAATGGGTAAAATATCACATTATCATAATACAAGTGTATTAAGTGCCGCCTATAAAAATATCAGGGAGGCGATGTGAAATTTTTACAAAATTTCAGGGGTTAAAATGCTCTTTTTTAAACCAAGAGGGGTTAAATTGAACATTATGCATTTGATAGGGGGTAAATTGCTATTAATTTTATAGAAAAATTGGGTTTGGTACCAAAATTGCAATGAGAACTTGTCCTATGGTACCAAATTTGCATTTTCATATCCAATGATACCAAAAATGCAAGTCATCCTATCATATCCTATCCTATGGTACCAAAAAAGCAATTTTCAACATATATGAGCTCCATTACCGTAAGTTTCGATTTTCGGTATTCGGTTTACCCCGAACCGGTAAAACCCATTTTTTTAAATCCCAATTCCTAAGAATCTAAGCTTCACATTAATTTCTTACTTCTTCAACGGACTGCCCTGGAGCAAGACCCAAATCTTCTTCTTCTTCAATTCAAAATCCCACCGCGCCGCCGCACCAGCCACCCCATTGCGCCTCCACCATCTCTCTGTCGGCCCAGATTTGTAATTTACGGAGGTACAGTCCAAATTCTAAATGCCCAATTTTGTTCTTTTTCTGATTTTCTTTTAATAAAATTGGGTTCTAATTGTATATAAAACCCAAAACTTAAATGATGCTAAAGTAATTGGAGAGGGGACTGAGGCTAGGGGATCTCTGATGTATTCTTCATAATTTCTATTCAACTTCATCGTTGGTTAGAGTGGTATGAAGCATATTATTATTTACATATGTATTCAAGACAAATTATTTCTGATTCAATAATTTTTTGGTTTTTCTCTACCGAATCAAATCGAACCTCACTGAATGGTAATTTAGCGAACCAAATCGAATTTTTCGGTTTACCAAACCAGGCCGTATAACGATATTTGGTACGGTTCGGTATGGTTCGGTTTACCGTTTGCACAGCCCCACCTATTACCTAAGATAGTAGCTTAAGCAGAAATATTCTACTTTCATATTTTATCTATTTATTATTCTGACAAGTAAAAAATCATATTTGTTAACTTACATTTGTCATATAACAATATTCATGATACTTGAATTTTCAACACGATACTTGTAGTATTTGCTTTTGTTAAGAGAGTTTAAGAATGAAATGTCATCAAAAAAATTAAGATTGAATCTAAAAAATATCAGCTAATTTGTAAAATAGGGCCCCCAATTTTAAACATCGCCTAGGGCCCCATCATATGCCAGACCGGCCCTGGTTGATAGAGCACTGAATTTCAGAAGAAGAGAGAGGAGGTAAAATGGGCTTTTTCTGGGAGGTAAACAGGGAAAATGTTTAGGCTGTTGATATAGCCAATCCCAGGCAAATTAGCATATATTGACATATTTTCCTCTAATACCTATCCCTTGAGAAAATATAAAAATTAAACAACTCTCCCATTTCTCCTCCACCACCGCCAAAATATTGTTTCGCCATAAAACAACCCCCCAATCTCTCCTTCTTCTCGGTTCTGGTAGTTTTCGCAGGGAGATTGGATAGATTTTTTTCAGTTTGCTACATAGATTAGTTCGTGTAATTGTAATTAGAAAAAAATCTAAAGCATGTCGAAACTAATTACATTACCCTTGCTGATGTCAGCTTATGTTGCATGTTTTGTCAAAAGGGCAATTAACTCAGTCTCTATTCTTGCTAATTTTTATTTTTCTGTATAATACCATGAACTATTTTTCACCAAAATAATGTGCCTGCAAGTATTTTAAGGCAATAGTTATTTTGAATTTGAGTTTTTAACCAATTTTGTTCTTGAGATGTTGAAAGGGATGGGGTTATCATCGGCAATGGAGGGGGAAGTTTATGAGAAAATGATTAATGACATATTTCATTCCTCCTTTACTTGATGTTTATACGAAGGGTAAATAAGTCAATTAACTCATTTTTGCTCTGGTTTTAGGTCAATTGCTCTGGCTATATCAACAGCCAAATGTTTAGAGTTAAATAATGTTCGATACGATGATAATACTGAGTGCGACTTAAGTTTAACTGATACCATAGATAATCTCTGTAGTTGATGGGGTTAAGATGCTACATTAGTGGTCGGAAATTGATTGGTGATGATTAGGAGTGGAATCAGGACATGGCTTGCAGAGGTACTTCTGCTTCTTATCCCCCACCCCCACCCCCACCCCCACCCCCCGCCATCCTTTTCAACCATACGTCGATAATTGATTGTTATTAGTTCTCTGAGAAGTCGTGTACCCTGGACATTTGGGCATGTAAGTTGGATAATCTATCACGTGATATTTGATACATAAAGGGGATTATAAATTTTGTGTTTATATTGACATTAGGGACTGGCTAAGATTTAGAAGCAAGTTTATGATCCTTTATTTGATTTTTGTGATGGATGCTCCATGTCAATCATATAGATTGGGAACCAAATGTAATATTCCTGAGCATGCGAATAGTCTGCATATACTTAAAAACTCTTGGATATGTGGTGCTCCCAGTGTTCTCTTTGCGCATTTCAATACTGTTTGCATGTTTATTTGAATATGCCTTTTGGTTCTCTGTTTTCTTTATCTTTTTACTTCCAAATGCAGTACTAAGCCATTCATGAAATAACCGGGTATCCAAATTGAGGAGGGTATGGTTTTTGATGCTTTGAAACAGTCTTCTATGGATTGCCAGCTTTCCTGTACATCGCCTCTTCCATGGATCTGGGTCTTTGAGATACTAACATGCTCTAATCAAGTAGATGTATCCCTTTTACTTGGTATGGATTTTGGTGCCTTTTATTTTTTGAAGGAAATGTTAATGGCTTTGATCATAAATAGATGAGCAACTTAAATTTTATGTTTATGGTGCCATAGATTTGGTTAAGAAGATCCCAGAACTATCCAATGACATCTGTAGAAATGCTAGAGAAATGGTGTCCCTGAGAATATTAGAGAGTATTTACGTTCGGGGAGTTGATGCAAATTCTATATCACACTCTTCAAGTCCAAAAATTAGATTAGATCTTTCCGAGCGTTGTGAAGATGTCCTACTAAAAATATTACCTGAGGTACTCACATATATAGTTATTAAGTTTTAAGTCGTATCATCTCAGAAGTGGTAACTGGTACTGATGATTTATGTGAATGTTGACAGACATCTGAATCAAACTTGGAAGCTGCTGGAGCAGAGATGCTGCGGTGGGATATTCAACCCTTTATAGCTCATAAAAGGTCTGGGTTGGCTAAGTGTTCTCTGCAGAAGGTGAAATGGAGATCTTTTGGCCCTTGTATAGGTTTCAGTCATTGAAATCCTAAAACTGTCATTTTTACTTTTGCTGATTCTCATTTTTGTTGTTTTTCTTGTAAAACAGCTTAAGGATGCAATTCTTATAGGAAGTCATCCTCCCCTTGCATCCCTGAGAGAACAAAGTGGTTTGCCAGTTGGTGGTCAATCTGATCATGGAGCCCCAGTGAATGATGGTGATAGTAATACCATTACACCTCAACTTGAAGGCAATTCAAATGCTCAGAGTTGTGCAGCAAATGACCAGTTGATTTCTCCTGTCCTAGCAAATGGCAATTATTTTTTGAGTGGAAATTTACCTGATAAAAACTTATTACCAGCTAAGAGGAAGATAGGTGCCCCTACTGAAAATGCTGAAAGAAAGTCCTTTAAAGACCAGATCATATTGGAGTATGGTCGGAAAACTTGTATAGAAGCTGTCAAGAAATTCAAACCTGACATCATCTCTAATTTAGAAGATTTAGGTGCAAAAGTAGTGTCATTAGTCGTTGATCCAAAAGTAGCAGATGCATCAACGACAACAATTGTTCAATGCAGCGAAGAAGAACGGTGCAGCTTGGAAAAAGAAACTAGTGTAGCAGTCACAGAGCTAAAAGGACTTCCTAGAAAAAATAGTAGTGAGTGCCCTTCATCTATGGGGCTTGCTGTTCCTGATAAAGTTTTTCCTTGTGACAAGCAGATTCATCATGGTGACACTGAAGGCCCAATTGACAAATCAAATGAGGAACACGTGCAAGACCATAGTGTTAAACAAGTAAATGGTAATTCTAAAGGTCTTTGTGAGATCAGATCAATTGATAAAGAAATGGTTAGATTTGTTACAAGTGGTCAGAGAGATGTCCCTAACGTTGGTGAAGGAGAAGAAGATGTCTATGCTTCTAGTTACAGTAATGGGTATGTGGATGAAAGGACTGATGTCGGGGGCATGGTGCAAGATGAACTTCCTGGAGATGGTAATAATGAGTTTACTTCATCAAAGAGGCTGGGTGATCATGATGAAGATTTTCCTTGTGAAACGGAAACTCCTCATCATGAGACTGAAGTGCCAAATGACAAATTTGAGGAGGAACAGCGGCAAGATTATGACAATCACAATGCAGAATGTGGCAAGGAATGTTTTCATGAGCTCGAAGTAGCAAACAAGGACATGGCTAAATTAGATCAAAATGCTCAAAACATTGCCCCAAATGGGTACCATGTTGATATGTCTGATTTTGCTACAATGAAAAATGCTTTCTTGAGCTCTCAGTGCACATCCAGCCAAGATTCTTTGGCAACTGATGAGAGGCAAATAAATCTTTGTGTGAAATGCAACAAGGGTGATAATTTATTGTTTTGTTGTTCTAATTCCTGCCCTCTGGTGATTCATGAGAACTGTTTGGGTTTTGATGCAAGATTCGACACAAAGGGGAAATTTTACTGTCCATTCTGTGCATATTCTCGAGCAATCTCAAAGTACATGAAAAGTAAGAAGAACGCTTCCTTGGCAAGAAATGACTTAGCAACCTTTATTTGCTTGGGGACAGGAAAAGAATCAAACGAACAGCGAAATCATTTAGAACAGGATGATGGTTTGCCTAGAAGTAATGAACTGAACAAGAGGGAGATTAAGAAAAAGGTCTATAATAGTAAACGTGGGAAAAGATTGGAACACGAACAAGCAGGGCCTTCAGTGTTAGGCACTATTGACAGTCACCATTTTGGAGGAAAAGAGGTAGATTCAACGACTGGAGTACCTCACACTTTGAATAAAGACAAACAAGAGATGAAAAGGACAGGGAAGGTGTCTCAACTTCCGAGAGTTCATGGACAACACGAGATGGCTTCATTGGCAATTTCTAAATCTCATGGTGAAATTGCATCACGCCAGGTTACTAGGAAAAGTGAGACGCAAGCTGAAATCAGATCTAAAAAAGGGGTTTCATGTTCAAAAGACACAGATTTATCTCATGAATACAAATGCTCACCAAATGTTGAATTTTCTGATGCAGAAGAAATATCTGAAACAGAACGTGAGATTTCTGAGTCTTCCAAGTACTTTATAAGAGCTCGAAAGCAAGAAACGAGATAGTAAGTTTTATCTCAAGACAGCAAGGATGAGTTTCAATGCTTGTTTATTTTTATAAATTGTCTTTGAGGAGATGATTCCTATTACAGGATGTTATTGCTGCATTTAAAACCACAAGGATTATATATGTTTGGTCAATAACTATACTGGTGATTAGGTTCTATTCGGGATGATTACTGTTGTATGTAACTACAGTAAGGTAAAAAACTGGGGGGGGGGGGGAGTTGGCTCGTTTTAGAAATTAAAACAAAATGAAGAGTTTCTGTTTGAATGAAATGATGCCAACAAGGATAACTCAAATCTAAAACCTCGGACCGGTCATTGATTGAATATATTTTTACTTACCCAAGGACCAGAAGTAGTAATAATGATATTTATCCTCTGCAGCTCATATCCATCATTTCCTCAATTGAAGCGGATAAGACTCCCATGGACAAGTGCAGAAGAAGAGAAATTACAGGTAAAAGTTATTTTCTTCATATATACCTGCGTCTTTATAGTCGTTCTTTCCCCGTTTATTTGCTGATTATTGATGTGAAGTCCAATTTCCAACATAGTCAATGTAAATGAAAGAAACGTATCTTACATAGCTTGAATAAAATATGAAGTTACTTTTAAATCTTGTTGGCGTCCCTAGATAGCAAAACTTTCTAGCTTATGTTGGACTAGATAACAGAAAAAGATCTATATAGCTGTAGCCTTTAACACGCCAGCCTTGTCCTTTAACCCTTTTGGTAAAGAATTTTGGTGAGTAATATAGAAATATCAATGTATTTTCATCTTGCATTAAGGTTCTATGATAGGAACAGTAAGTTTCCTAATTTCACCCAGTTATCCTTCCTGTCTTCTACCCATTCCATAGAAAATTAGAAACTCAATCAAATACTTAGTTTCTGTAATAGGAGGAGAGAATAGTATTCAACTTGAGTTCAGAGGAAAAGTAGAAGGTTGTGAAAAAAATTATCTTTTACCTTGATTGGAAGTTGGAATAATTTTAAGAGGTTCTGAAACAATATGACAAGCAATTGCATACTTGGAGCATAGCAAGTGTAAAATTTGTGTCACATATCTTTTTCATTATTAGAACTCTTCGTAGTTGTCTTTTTGGTCATTGTTGATTTCTAATTTAAAGGGAAGGCAATTTTACAGTTAAATTTTTAGTTATTTTTGGATGATTCCTACTGCGCAGTTTGTATTTTTGAGAATTGGCACTTGGCAATCCTTCACTTAAGTATACTCTGCCGTTTGCTCTGCAACAGGAAGGGATGCAAAAAATGTGTAGCCCAGATGATAAAATTATTCCATGGAAGAAAATTTTGGAATTTGGAGCTGGAACTTTCCACAAAGGCCGTTCTACAGTTGACCTCAAAGATAAATGGAGGAATATTATCAAAGCAACCTCAAAGTCCTAAACTTGTAATGAAGTTCTATTCATAGGATGAGTATGTGTTTGTAAGGTGTGATAGTTTCTTGGTCAGGGTCTCCTTTTAGATGATCTGGGTTATTTCTGCACTCAAGTTGGTATACCGAATTAGTACTGCTTAATGTGACTTCCGTATATACATAGCTTAGTATGCTTTTAGATTTACTACTGTTTCTTTTGCATGAAATACCTTTTGAGTGTTAATTTCTCTAGGAAATTGTATGTTATCTGTACAGTATTGCACCAACTTTCAATCTACTGTTTTTGTTTCTCTAAATATGTAAAATGGTGTAGTCCCATAATCGTCCACATGCGAGTAACTATATGAATCTGTAATATTTTAATTGTTCGGCTATTGGTTTAATTCGTTAGGAGATGGCGGTATAATCACATCAAAATTAAGCCCAAATGCCTAGTTCGGAATAGGGTTGTGAATGGGAGCGGATTAGGGGGAGAAAACCTTGAAATAACCCAAGAGAAAGGAAGTTCAAATCAAATCTTCGAATGGGTCTCTATGTACTTTCTTCATTTTTCCAGTTAAATCATGTTTTCCAAACTCCCAAAAACAAGTATCCAAACACATGTTCTGAGATATTTTCATTTGATTTCTAAACACAAGATCCTTTTCTTTTCTGCGTATTACACCAAAAGAAGAAAAAAAAAAAAAAAAAAAGAAACTATATAGAATAAGATAAAGAGCATGGACTCCTGCTGCTGGTTCCAATATACATAAAAATGTTTCAAGCAACATTCATCAATGCTATTGTGGTCATCTGAAAGAGTAAGTTAATGCAATGCCAAAATTAATCAACAAAATCATCCTCTACTTTCTTCTATCACTGTGTGCGCGTGTATCAATCAATCGTCTACATTTTCTTCACAGTTGTTTTTGGGAAAAATTTAGTCATCTGAATCATCAGTACGGCGAGATGCACTAAGATCCTCTCCTTTTTGGTTTATACTCGATCTTTGAACTAACCGGACTAATGCCTCCACCACTTCTGACATCGGTGGCCTGAATTCTGGCTCCGACTATTTAACACAAATCATCCAACAAATAAGAATTGCTTCAGGTTAACGAGATAAAACATGAGATAATTATTTATATGCCTATTGAGATTACATGAAAACACAAAAACACCTTAAAGTTTTCAATTACTGAGAGAACTCATACTTTAAGTTTCACCTGGTAGAAACCTTGTCTTTAGTCTCATTAATGGAAATGGTGTTGTCATCTCTAAATTTTAATGGAGTGAAATGCAAAAACACCACCTGTATTATATTAATTGGCAAAACACCCTATGTGGTCAACTCTTAATTTTCAAATGGGTGATAAAATGATAACCCGAAGGGTTTTTATCTAATAAAATATTAACACAGAGTTCTTTGCAAATAAAATAAGACAAGGAGTTTTCTGCCAATTGAAATTAACACATGGGATTTTTGGCATTTTGCTCAATTTTAATGAAATATTTAATTTGATAATTTTTTAGGATGAAACTACACTTTTTATGAAAAGGTGTATATTTAAAGGAGTGTGTAGGTAATATCTCTGAAACAATCCAGACAGAGTTTGGAAAGTTACTGACCTGCACACATAGAGCAATCACATCGGCAAATCGAGAAAGAGACTTTGGAGGGTATAATCCACGCAGAGCAGGATCCACCATATTTGCCAAGGCATCTATATCGTGGAGTTGTGGTGTAGCCCACCGCACAAGAGATTGTTCGAACTTCGGCTTTTTACTAAAAGAAGTAAGAACACCATATCAGCCGAAGTCTAAAACTCTAAAATTATTACTATTTTATACTTCATATACATGCACACACCTATCAAAAGGCATCCGTCCAGTCATTAGCTCCAGCATTACAACCCCAAAGCTGTAAACATCACTCTTGAGAGTGTAAGCAGAAGGTTTTGTGCATTCAGGTGCATTATATCCAACTCCAAGGTCTTGGTTCCTTTGCTGAAATTAAGAAAACCATACATTACATTTATTTGAACAAAATGTGTACCACAAAAAATATATACACAAGGTTACATATGATTAAAACTTGATTCAGCACATGGTAGATTCTACGTCAGAATGCAGCCTAATCCAAAGAGTGAATAGCAAATTAACTCCCTGTGTTATTCTTTATAGGCAATTTGCCTCCCTGTGGTAAATAAAAGGGCAAAATAACTCCTTGTGTTTTGGTAAAAGAAGCACGCCGCCTCCCTCATGATTTTTACATTTTTACAAGGGGGTAATATGCCCATTATGCAATATCACAGGAAGGTAAAGTGCTCATTTATACATATCATAGCGAGGTAAATTGCCTATTACGCATATCACGGGAAGGTAAAGTGAAAAAAAGATGTTGTCAAGGTAGGGTTAAATTGGTCATTTTTCACAAGAAATATGAAGTCTCAGTCGCATTATAGAGCGTGTGTGCAACACCTCCACAAGTAAGGAGTTAAATTGCTCATTATTTCATATCACAGGGAGGTAAAATGCCTATTTTCATATCACAGGAGTTGAATTGCCTATTAGACATATCACAGGGAGTTAAGCTGCCAAAAACCCCTAATTCAAAAGTCAGATGCATAAAGCAAAGCTCTAATAAAATGTCATAATAACATGAGTGCAAAGAAATTCTCTTTTTTATTTAGTGCTATAGAAGTGATAAGCCCGTTGCACCTCTAACCTGAAGGCTTGAACAAATCTTACAGTTGTGTTAAGATCAGATCAATAAATCATGCCACTATTAGTGCTAATTGTTTAAAAAAATTTACAAACCATGAAAAGGAACAAAGGATTCCTATCCTAAACTATAGGAATCCTTATAAATTTTTCTTTCACTTGATCTGCGACTTCTATTCATTTTCCTGCTATACATTTGGGTTCTCAATCTCTACTGATTATTGATGGATGAGCTAAAGCCTGATACACAATCCTCTCCAATATCCTAATGAAGAAAATATAACAATTTAAATAGGAGTGGCAAACTGGTAGTATGCTACCAAACCAAATGTCTAGGCTGATGGGCATGTTTTCAATTTGTCAACTACAAACCATGTCCTGGACCTGTTCCTCTCTCAAGAGACCAGGAGTCTGAAGTCTGACTAGACTCTTACTAAGAATTATAAACTGTTTTACAGTTACCAGTCACATTCTTTAAATTGAAATCTAAATTTACAAGATCTTTTTCAATGTTAGACTAAAAAAAAAAAAATACAATTGCTAGAAAAAGTACTTTTTAGAAAACTTTACTATACTTTATTGTACCTCATGAAATATGCCCAAGCCGCAATCAGAGAGACGAGGATTCAGTTCAACATCAAGCAAAATATTGGATGATTTTATGTTCTTATGAACACATGACGGTGAGCAAACCTCGTGCAGGTACCTATATACAAAGAGTTAAATGCACAATAACACAAATGAACAGATGAGATAAAAAAAACTAAAACAGAACTTCCATGATACTGCCATCAAATGAAGACGATTGAAAAAAAGGGTATCCAACTCAATTTAGATAGTACCAAGTCAAATACCTTAATCGAAAATGAGCTCACATTAGCAAAGAGAAAAATCTCAAAAATACTCACCAATGATAATCCTAATTTTGTACATTACACAAATTTAGACAAGCATGCCAAGACAAATCATAAAACATCCTTTAACTCCCATGTGGATCTTGCATTTTGACGGGGAACCAGAAACTAAAAATCTAAGGAGAAAGTGAGTACCAATCTTTCTCTCCTACAATAAAAATGCAGATATTTTTTTAACATAGTTGAATGGCACGACAGAGAGTTCCTCCATATATGCACTATTCATAATTGTGAAAGATCTCTTTATGCATGTGTGCTCATGAAGTAATGATTTATTTGGAATAAAAGACATGTTAAGGTTATCGTAAAAGAACTTCCCTGATCTAGAAGCAATCAAAGCCTCATTTAAGGAGAAGCCAATGTTTTGATAAAAGAGCAGAACCATGATGCATGAGAATAGCTCCAGAAAGATTAGTGACGATTCTACTTACTCAACTGCACGCGCAGTCCCTAAAGCTATTCTGACTCTGGTGTTCCATGTAAGTGGTTTGCTAAAGTCATCTGAAAGGTGCAGAAATTCATGAAGAGAACCATTCCTAAAGTAATCATACAGTAACATATTCTGCCCCTGTTCTGAACAATAACCAACAAGTTCACAGATATTTGGGTGGTGAAGCTTAGAGATGTGAGTAATGATTTCTGTAAATTCCACCCCTCGGTCCCCTTGCAAAAGAGAGGAATCTATCTTCTTGACTGCTAAAACCTGACAAAACAAGAAACATTACTTAATTGCCACCATGAGACATTGTATAAAAACTAATGACTTTATAAACCAAAACTTAATCTGCAGCACATTGATCAAATCCTGCAGATTTTTATTGTCTGCATATCTCTATGAGATGTAGATTGTAGCAAAATTTATTTGACTCTGAAACCAAGCATAATCAAGCTGACCTCAAGTACCTTCACAAGTTTCTAGTTAACTTGAATATTTCAGAAAACTGAGTTCATTTCAAGCTCAGATTAAAAAAATGTTAAGGCATCTGTACTATTGACCTAGCTTTAAATAGGCTTCTGCAGAGATTTCAAGCTAACTCAGGCAGCTTATATTGTAGTTAGTAGATTGACTGTGATTGTGGAGGTGTGAATTAGCTAAGACATGATACTCCAAATTCCAAATAGAGAAGTTTCTGATTCTTTAAATGATTTGTAGACATTGTATAACAATCAAACAATTTATCGCAACTGTGAGTCATTATTGCCTATGTTTATTCAACAATGCCCACGTTTTTGGCTCCTCTCTCATGACAGCATTTCATTTTTATGTGATTGAAGGAAAAGGGTGGCAAAAAATGTGAAACAGGTCAAAGGAAATTTCTTGAAATTCAAGAAGCATTAAGGGGTATTCAAACCTTCCCATCAGCATACTTTGCCCGATAAACACGACCAATAGATCCTTCACCAAGAAGCCGCCCCATAGCAAAATTACCAGTGGCAGTCTGCAATTCAGCCAGAGAGTAAGCAGCAGCAGCATGAACTGAAGTGCTCCTTTTGATATTGGAATGGTTTTTAAACTCATTATTGGAGAAGGAATTGAGATGATCTGGCTCGGGAGTCTTAAGAAATTTTGAAGAAGATCTTTGTAAACTCGGGACTTTAAATGAGGAAGGTGATTTGAATGATTTCAGTTCTGCCACCAGAATAAAATATGTTAAGAAAAATTCCAGACAAAATGATCTACAGTAATGAATGCAAGAACAAATAGTGAATTTTTTTTCTAATGAACATAAAAATGAAAAAAATTATGTTAGCAAAAAATAGTATAACTGAATTGCAGATGTGTTTAGCAGATGGTAACACATCATCTTCATTCATTAGGAGCCCATGCCTGGGTGAAATTGATTGGACACTTTTTCAAGGTAGTATATACACTCCAACATAAATTTTAAGCAAACAAGCAAGTTTAGAGATACACTCCCCAAAATTATGAACTGTATGGCTAGGTGTTAACTGAAGGGCCTCTTGCAATAGTGAAAGGGTTGTGCAGAATTGAATGCTGCATATAGCCACATGGACAATCCACCAAATTGACCAAAGTCAACTAGAATAACAAATCCTCAAACCGTGGATCTGAACTATCACTTCTTTGGCATGACTAAATTCAGAAGAGGATACCACTAATGAAAAATTAATATTAATTAGAGATATCCGGCGTTCCTATAACATTAGTTAACCAAATTAGTAATGTTTTCCAACAAGTTAGTCTAGAAGACCGGCATCATTGAACCCTTCATTGTATGTGGGAAATATAATTTACTTAAATTAGCCTCAATTATCCATGTAACTGAATTCGTCTTTATTATCATTGGAGAATCTGCTGATTAAGCCAGCATGTTATAGAACAGGTTAGTTTTTATTCTAAAGCTTATGTAAACTTCTTGCAATCTTTTCAAACTACTATGTGTTTTTTATCCTCATAAATCCATCTTAAGTTATTTATTTGTTCTGTTTTGCTTTCAGGGGTACATTTGACAGGTACGTGAGATAATAATAAGAAACTGTGGCAAAAGACAGAGATATGCTACATAAAGTTTACCTCTGAAATCTCTGCGTGATTCAGAAGGCAAATCAACTGATAACTCTCCCGATGAAAGTGGAGTGAAAGTCCTACGTTGGCTAAGTTTATCTTCCTCAAGATAATAGGACGGAGGGTGTGCAGATCTCCTCTTTGAGAATATAGTTATAATAATGCCAAGTACTATCAAGACACCCAATATTATTCCAGCAATTTTCACTGCATTGACACCAGAGTGGTTGGTCTCCTCTTGCCTATGAGCACGAGAACTAATTTTTGCCCCGGGCGGGGGAGGAGGGGCAGCACCAGTTGACCAAGAATTTCCGCCAGTCCTTGAAAAAAAAGATGAAAGTAAGAAAACAAAGATATCATTTCACAGTAACATGCTATGTAACTACTTACTCTATCTTACTAATGCCTGTTAACTCATTAGGAATCCAGCCAGTAAATTTGTTATTCCTAACGTCCCTGCACAGGTATGAATTAGACCATTTATTAGCTTCTTCAGGTCATTGCTACCTCAGCCAAACAATTAAGATAATTTACCTAATAAATGTACAAAAGGACACTTCAACACAATGGTAATGTTAAGTACTATGAACCATAATTAACCAAGAAAGAGATTGGGCAAGAAAAAATCAAATCATATTGGGATTTTAGTACAAGATCTCCGACTGCTAAATAGATTAATGTGAAATTAGTAATGTGTCAAAACTATTATTGTCATCCTCAAAAAACCTAAAGGTAATTCCTGCCAGGCATAACAAGATAACCGGTTCAGTTAGTAATTTTTAAGATCATTCAATTAGCAGAATCAATCTGCGCCGTCTAGACATTGAGGCATTCAAAGAAAGATGGTTTCATCGCAATAAACTAGATGATATAGGGTTGCAATCTAACCGAAATAAAGACTGAGTGAGTGTTTGTGAAGCTTTTCTGAAAGTAGTCTCAGATATAAATTGAGGTTTTAGAAAGAAAACAATATATGTTCTAATATGGGTTTTTTGAGATGAAATAAATAGTGAGATAAGTAGTTTTAGAGAATAATTACTTTATGTCAAATCAAAGTGGAGTTTATTTAGTTTTTTTTAAAGAGAAGATAATTTTTTAAGATGAGATTATTTTCGAAAAATTGAGCAGAGGATAATTTTATTTTTGAAAAAAATAAATTGTTTGTTTGATTTTTCAGAGAGCACGATATGCTCTCTGAAAAGCGAGACAAACAGGTCCTAAGTATTCAATTCATTTTCTGGCTATTTACGAAGTGACAAATAGTTCAAGATTGTGTATTTTACTTCTACTTAACAAGAAGTGCTACAAAGATTTCTAGTCAATTTGTTGGAAGTCATATATAGGACGTTGAATATATCGTCGATGTTTGCACTAAATAAAGTGCAAGACCCTCAAAAAAGAATTCTCCTAATAAAGTGCAACTATGTGAAATTGCACAAAACACATTATATTTGTTGCTTTGCATAGATCATTTTATTCTGCATAAAACACATTTTACATAACTTCCCTGCTCTTTCCACACTTACAGATCATCAAGAGGGAGATCGGCTAGGGAATTTATTGACCCCGTGAATTGATTATTCTGCAAATGCCTGCATGAAGACAAAAAAAGAAGTCCTACAAATATCATAAAACACCCAAATAAGGGATGATGATTCACAAACATCTTACAGCGTGCTGAGTTTTGTGAGATTCTTGAAACTCTGGGGCAGATCACCTGACAGTGAATTGGAAGAGAGATCCCTACATGGCAATCCAGGAGTTAGTCCATAAATTTAGCAAAAAATCACTAATAATACATGCAGTCTCTGCAACACAGAGAGAAGCTGGATGATGGGTTCTCAAAATCCCAATACTTACATTTTGGTGAGTTGGTTAAGTCCTGAAAACATATCACTCAATTGTCCATTGAGTTTATTATGATTCAAATCTCTGCATGAATACAAAAGAATTGTGATAACTTTTAACCATTTTAAGATGTATAAAGAATAAGAAGAGCACAGCTTACAGCTCCTTAAGATTAGTCATCTGTGAAATTGAGTAAGGCACATTACCACTGAATTCATTTCCTGAGAAATCTCTGCATAAATTAACATTGAGATTCACAACACAGAATGATGTGAAGTAAATGCATACGTCGATATTACAATCACTATTATCACAGAACTAAACTACAACAAGGCAAATTAAGACACGAGTGTCCAAACTTATGTAATAATTACTGGAACAATTACTCAAAATGAATCAGAATGCCAATGCGCAACTGGAAATGTTTTTTGACTTACTTACATCTGCTGCAAATTGGGAGGAAGTTGATAAGGAATACTGTCCTTGAAGTTGTTCTTGCTCAGATCACTGTACTATGGCAGACAAAATTCATTATATGTGAGGTCAAATCTCATTTATAAAAAGAAAAAACCCATCAACCCTATCAGTATCTCATCATATTTAAGAGCTTATAAGTCTTACAAGTAGGTGACAGATTTCAAATCGGCTAGCTTGTAGCCAATTGATCCCGAAAGTCCATAGTCAGACAAATCACTGCCAAAATACAGAAAAGTTAGGTTAAGCAGGTAATACAGTCTATGAGACAAAATCAGAGGCATCAGATACCGTATGTAGCGTGAAAATTTTCTGTCTCTCTCTCTCTCTCTTTTTTTTTTTTTTTTTTCCCTGGATAAGTTACTGCATCTGACTATTAAAGTACACAAAAAGCGCACATCCGGGAACGAAGCCATACATTTCAGTGACTTTTGATCCAGAGCATTTGATTCCCTTCCATGAGTCACCACAAGGATCACCTCCAGAAGATTTCCAGCCATTCAATTGGGAAGGAGAATTCATGCTGGTATACATGACATTGAGAGCAGAAACTGAAGAAACCAGAAAACTATTATTCATCAATGATGAATAAATATAGAACGTAGCATGACTCATGACAGCTTTTTCTTATCATTGGTTTTTGACTATGTGGATATCTTTATCACCCAATCAACTGCAAACTTCAGAAAAAAGATACTCTACTTAAAGACTTCTTCTCGTGTGTGAAAGCATGTGCATGCTTTGGAAAGTGGAATGAATTGTTTTACTGGAACCACGACTATGATTTCAATTTCTCTTTTTCTTCTGAGGCAGTCAGAGTTGCGCAAATGTAGGTAAGCGCAATGAGTGTGGTACATATATATTTAGTCGTTCAATTTTTTTTTTTTTTTTTTTTTTTGAAGAATAAATTTTGGTTCAACTCTTTATAAAAACAAATGAGGCACCAACATGTGATTGGTCTAGTGGAAGGGACTAGTCACTACAAAGTAGCGGACTCAGGTTCGAATCCCTGTTGGGAGAAGTTCCCACTTTATGTGCCCGACGCGCCTCGAAAGGGATTAAACCCTTGGGAAACCAAAAAAAACACAAATGAGGCAACTCTTTTACAAATAAATAGAGCGTACATATGACTTTCTCAAGATCCTGTGTTCTTAGTAGGGGAAGGAGCGAGCAAGTTCGGTGGACTATAAAGAACCAAGCAATACACATCTTGCAAAACCAATGTACAGGTGTCAACTGAAATTAGACAAAAATTCAAGGATATCTGAAATATAAGTTTGAATTTCTATTAGTTTGACAAATTCAAAAATACAGAGTCACGCACCACATATTTCCACAGGTTGAGTCTATCTTTTTTTTTTTTTTTTTTTTTTTGGTAGCTAGCCTACATTCTACATTCAATTAAGTATGTAAATATGTAGAATAAGATGGAAGGGAATGAGATGATAACCGTCAGGGTCGTCGGTTTTCGAGGAGACCAAGGTCACAGCAATGGAGCTGAAAACAAACCAACACAAAAGAGCACGCGCCAAGGATTGTGCTCCTCTACCTCCTACGCGCGGCGCCATTGTACCAGTTCCTATGCAATACATAAGACAAGAGATCTCTTCTCCAACTGAATAATTATACATACAATTACTTCATTTCCACCGACTGATTTCAGGTGGATTTCTGATTCACCACCGTCACGGTATCATCCAGGCCCCGTAGTAATAATTATTCAATGGATCACCGTACGGAATACCTGATAGCTTTTTGCATATAGTGCTACAACTATAATTGTTTTTCCTAATACTGGTGGAGAATGAATGATATTCCAGCAATTTTAGCATCGCCATGAAAAAATATTCAACTGATCGACTGTTTAATTCCTTCGGTCGCGCCTAAAAGCCGCTGCGCCCTCTATTTTTGGGGAAATTCTAGGACTCAATTCCACCGCGAATATATTTCTAATGTTTAATAGTTTATACAGGCCAAAAATCCTTTATATTATATTTTTTAATCTTAAAAGATGGTGATGGTGATCTCAAAAAAAAGAAAAAAAGAAAAAAAAAAAAGATGGTGATGGATACTGGATAACGTCATCAAATTTGAATTAATTGGGAAGAAATATAAAATTATAAAACTGAGCTTGATAGTTAATACCACTCTACACCCTACAAATGTATCAATGTGGCACTATACATCTTAAAAAAAAAAAAAAAGACCATTTTATAATATCGGACGTTTTTCATGTTGTACCCTGGGTGGAATTTCGGCCAAAAAACAGATCTAAGTGACTTTTGTCACTCCCTTCAAATGTTAAACCCCCAAACCCCCATTATTCCCACCAAAAGTAGTTTTTCTTTTTTTTCCATTCTAAATTTCTAATATAAATTTTCCCTCCAAAATTAACAACTATTGATAATAAAAACAATACAAATAAATTCACGTCATTCAATCAAGTCTAGCAGCACACAGGTCCAGGTCTTTTTTCTCCCCATCTTAGTCATTTTTTTCTCCAAAAGAAAGTGGATATTTCCCCTTTTTTTCTTCGAAAACATTGTCTCGTGATTCCTCCAACTCTGAATACTTGAATTGGTATTGGCATTATTGAGAAAGAATCCAGTTGTTCTATGTTAATTTACCATAGTTACTCCCATTTTTTTTTTATTATTTTTTTTTTATGAGGAGGCAATAGCTACTCCCAATCCCATGACTTGTTTTCATACTATGAATTTATATACTTTATATTGATAAAACTAACATGGGATGCTAATAACAGTTCATGTTGTGAAAAATCGTCGGCAGTTTTTCTACAATTTGAACTGAAATAATATTTTATGAATATAAATATGATCGGCCCTTCAAATTGCATTTTGCCGATCATCTAGTTATAAATAATTGTTTAATTACTTATATGTCTTGCCCCCTTATTAATATTGCCTTATGCCTTAATTAAAAGAGAACAATTATTAGGATTTCAAAGTCTTCCCCAAAAGTCCAAGTTGAATGAATTTTGATACTTTAAAAGTATTTGAAATTCATTGAAATTACATTGAATTTTTCAAGCTAAATACAAGAACATGAAAAATAATTAAATCAAATTTTAATTTTTTTGTCTATAAATATAAAATTAAACTGAACATGTTCAATTTAAAAGGACATATTTTTCTTATTAAACATTTGTATCATTAAGTATTTAAATGTCTTTCTATATTTTTTTAAAATTGAATTTTAAATAATAGAAAATTAAAAAAAAAAAAGAAGTTGCATCTTCTACGAAGCTTCACCGGCGAATGGCTGTGAAATGCAGAGGCGGCACTTCGCCGGCAATTGGGTCGCGGCCAAAAAATCCAATCCAATCTCAATAACCCATCATCTTCTAAATTCACTTTTCTTGGTTTCTCAAATAAAAAATCCTTTTTCTTCCTCCAATTTTAACCGAACAAAAAATGCAGGAAATAAAGGACGATTTCCAACGCTCTGTTACTGATGGATCTGGATCTATTGATTTCCAAGCGTTGAATTCTGCAACTAGGGCTCTTGGCCTCGAAATTTCAGAAGAGGAAATTAAACAAATCCCTGCGGCGAGACTGTGCCGCTGTTCTGGCCCGAGCACGGTTATGGAGGTAGGGGGGAGTGGGCCGACGATGGCTAGGGTTTCGGAAAGGGGTTGGGCCGGGTTGGAGAAGAATAGCCTTTTTACGAACAAAATGTGAAGGCAATTTCAACAATATTGTGAATAGTTGTGAAGAAGAAGGAAGTCACAACTAAGAAGGTTATTTAGGACAATTCTCAAGTCTTAGTAGAAGAAATTGTCGTCCGGTTTCAAGTCATTTGGTTGCCACATGGCAACAACTGAGTGAAAACTACCGATAGTTTAGCCAAGACTGAACTGCAATTAGCCAATTCGAACTAACATGTAGCTTTTCCTAATATAAACCTTTTTTTTCTTTTCTAATGCCATAGAACCAGAAGTTGATGCGGAGGAAAAATCGGAGTGCTCTTGGGAAAATGGTAGTATTAAAACCTATGATAATTGTTACTATTTCCTTTTAATTTGGCGGAAAATAATTGTTTTTTTTTTTTTTTTAGAACTATACTTTTCAGAGTAAATAAATCAAGAAATATTTAATAATAATTTCTACAAGAAATATTTTCATAGATGTTGAGAGTTAAATGAGAAGAGGTTGTCTTTATATTAAAGCATGAGAAGAAAGTGAGAATTCGTGAAAATAACATATTATGTTCTTTATCTTGTCAAATTTGTCAGCTGTTTTCTAGAAATTAAATAAATTCATCAAAATAAGAATCCAAGACAAAGGTTGATGATGCATTAAGATTCAAAATTGACGAATAAGCCAAAAAAGGTCAATCGTAGAGTTTATTAAGTTTAGTATGAGTTTTAAAATTTAGGACCTTTGGTAATTTTTATTATTTTCTAGATCTATTTTATTTTGTAAATTTTGGTGACAAGTCAGTTAAGTTTTGCTTATATCGTATATTTTCTTTATTTTCTCAATCTTTCAATTTCATGGTATTATTCGAGTATTTGTTTTAAATGGCCTTTTCAAATGTTAAAATTCTATAAACTAGTATACGTCCCGTGCTATGCACGGGAATTTAAAAAATATATATATTAAGTACCTTGTTCTATTGTAAGACATGGTTAAAATATATAAAATAAAATAACAATATTTATATACAAAGAAAAATAAATTGTTAAATTTTAACAAAAAAGGATAGAGGATGGAATTATATTCTTTAAAAATATATCACCTTAGAGTCTAGACATCTAAGTTACATAGGAATATTTACACACCATCAATGTTAAAGTAATACATGCATAATGAGCAAAAACTATGTTAATAATAGTTTAATATAACCGATTTATGCATGTAATAATTTACTTATTCTCAATATAAGCATTTTTTGGATTTGATGTAAGAAAATGAATTATGACTTACTTTTTTTAGCCTAAAATAGGTCGTCTCTTTGGAAGATGCGAGTATTCTTCAGACCAGTCAACAGTCAAAACAAATTTCACCGCACAAATATGTGGCCTTACAAACTTCGATGGCACTGGGATTAGGGGTGGGCGAGGGTCGGGTACCCGACTTGGCGGATAGTGAATTTTCACACCCGAAACCCGACCCGATCTGGCGGGTACCCGAACTTCGGGTACCCGAAATTTTCGGGTATTTCGGGTATTGGGTTTCGGGTACCCGAAATTTCACACTTTTTTTTCTTTTTTTTTTCAATAATTTTTTTTTTAACATATATGTATGTAAAATTGTAAATAAATGAATTCAAACATTAATTATACATAATAACTTCAAAACAAAACAATACAAATGTCTAAGCCTTCATGATTCAAATATTCAATAAATTACAATCAAATCATACTCCAAGTCTCAAAGCATCAAAATATTAAATATCACAATCGCATGAAAGTTACAACTTACAATAGACACAAAATCACAAATCACATTCAATAATATTTAACATTTTAACTCATCATTCGGATCTTCACCAATCATATCCAACTACAAGCTTGAAAATCCAACTAAATTACTCAATGATCAAGCATAGATGAATCCACGCCAATTTTTTTTTTTTAAAATACCCGAACGGGTCGAACGGGTACCCGAATACCCGTTCGGGTGTGAAACTAATACCCAATACCCAACCCGAAAATATATTTCGGGTTCGGGTACCCGAACCGGAATGTCAAAATACCCGTTTTTTTGTCCCAAACGGGAAATACCTAAACGGGTCGGGACGGGTCCCAAAAAACCCAACCCAAACGCCCACCCCTAACTGGGATGATAAAAGTAAATGCACGATGCAGTAATGAAAAGACTCTCTCCCTTAACATTTTGATGCCATTTTGCTGAGTAATACATATATTTAAGTCAGAGTAGCATAATGATTAGTGTTAAATCTAAAACTAATATCAAAATTATATTTATACCTGGTTTTGAAGTTTTTTAAGACATACTTCAAAACATATATACAAATTTGTTGGGAAACATATATTTTGATTGGTCATCGTATAATTTCAAGTTCATAGTTCCACTGCCATCTGCTACTGTAAGACGAACATGAAATCTAAAAGAAATACATTTGTGTAAATGTAAGAATAAATAGTTAAAAAAAAGATGTATTTAATAAATCAATACCTGAAATTTTGTACAAACCTTCTTCTAGTTGAATATAAAAAAATTAGTTTATGAAAAGAAAAAATTTAATACTTTAAATTAGTCTTGACCACATCTTCACACGTAAGAAAAACCACTTTGTCAAACGAAGATATGCATGAACCTCTACAATTAACGCAATGTGCTTCTCAAATGTCGTTAACATCAATACTTTGAATACGTGCAATGATCCGAAATTTTTTCATCTGCATTGAGAATTGTCAAAACAATTATATTGAACTATGATTACAACGAAAAATGATAGGAATAACATACACCCTCGTGATGTGATTATTTGGTGCCACTTTTTGGTTTGGTCACCCAAGTATTAAATAAAAATACTACTTACAAATTTTAAGAAAAATAACACAATGAGACAAATTTTAACTATAAACAAATCTTAGGTAGGCAGTTTGTTTGAGAATTTGGAACATGATTTAATATCAGAAGAAAGTTCATATCTTTGGTCACCCAAGTATTAAATAAAAAGTACTATTTTGATGCCATTTTGATGAAAATCGTATCGAGTATTTTGGTATGGTTTTGGTTTTAGACTTCTCAAAAAATCGTACCGTATCGAAATTGAAAAGAAACATGATTTAACTATTCAATTTTTTTATATTTACAACTAAATTTTATAAATTTATATTTTTAAATTTATAATTCAAATATTATTGAATACTATATTATTTATAATTTATATTATAGTCCATCATAGTTAATAATTACTACATTGCTAGCGTTCAATTAAAAAAAGATATGCTCTAATTTAACAAAATTAAACTTGTTATATGTTGAAAACTTAAAATTTAAAAATTCTGGACAACAAATACCAAATGATAAGTTTATTCACATAATAAAAACAGTTGAAAACTTAAAATTCAAAAATTCTGGACAACAAATACCAAATAATAAGTTTATTCACATAATAAAAACAATTTCTAAAAAAAAAAGTGTATTCACCTAATAAAAAACAATGATCAAATAATTAATCAATTAATTTTATTCAATTAGGTCGAACTATAGTGTCAAATTTGTGAACATTTTCTTTTCCAATGCTTTATTTAATGTAAAAAATAGTTTGTAAGATGTTATATTATTAATTTATATATAATTGTCAACTATGTAATCAATTATATAATAAAAATTGCACGAAAAAGTTTGTTCGAAAAAATCGCAAAACCGTACCGTACCGAAATCGCACAAAATCGAGTTTGTTGTGTGATAAGTTATGTAAATGAGGAAGAAGCCATGAAAATTTGAGAAGAATATGGAAGAAAAAGGAGTAAAATATTTTGAGAAGAAGATGGGAAAAATTTAATTGTAAGTGGGTTTGGATTGTACGTGATTTTGGAGGTAGTTTATGTAAAATAAAATAAGGAGAAAAACATGGGTTATGAACTATGTAGTGGGTTTGAAGGTGGTTAAACATGTATTAGGTAATTAAGTAAAATAAAATAAATCAAAATAAGGAGAAAATAGTATTTTGGTCAAACAAATTAATTGAAGTCAAAGACCGCTGTGAAATATATTATAAGTAGAAGTAGATGGCCTCCCCTTATTTTTTAATTTCTTTTTAATTTAATTATAAATTAAACTCACTTATTTCTCCTAAACATTCTCAATAACTCTCTTATTTTCTCTCTCTTCTCAAATTCAAATTCAAATTCAAATTCCAACTCTCTTTCTATTCTCCCAACTTTCTCAACTCTTCTTCTTCATTTTCAAACTCTCTCACAACTTCCACATCTCTCACACAAATATATGATCATGATGAATCTGCAACAACCGCACGCTAATATGAATTTTTTTTTTCCTGATTTGCGCCTGAAAATGTTCTTGGGCGATTGAACCAGTCGTCCAAAAGCCCGAGAACATCTTCAAATGTTCTTGGACGACTGACCCTGTCGCCAAAGAACAGCCCAGGCGACTGGCCAGTCGCCCAAGCGTCCAATAGCATCTTCAAATGTTCTTCGACGATTTGTTTGGCGATTTTGAATTTGATTGTTTATTTTAAAATTAGTTATAGTTTAATTAATTATAGTTTAATGAGTTAATAGGTTGATTGATTAATCTATTAACTAATTAATTAAAGAAAGGCCATTTTTAAAAATTTTAACTTTGTAAGGCCATTTTTAAAAATTAAACTTCTCAAAAGGTCATTTTTAAAATCCTATAGAATCAGTAAGTTATTGAATTTTCTCAATTTATTCAAGTTCAAGGTACTTTTTTATCAAGAATCAACGAATTTTTTTTTAATGTATTTCCCGTTCTCAGCGTGCACGCGGCATCAATTAACTTGATTGGTTTAAGATTGATTTGATCTGTTTTTACAGAGCTCAAAAGAAATGCCATTGGATCTTCGGAGAACGCCACGAAAGCAAGTCTAAAAGCTGAGCTTAAGAAAATTGATGTAACAAATTGGATGGAAAATTGCTGCTGAGAATGGAAGGATATGAACTACTTTATGTGGGAAGAATGGAGGGAATTGAATATGGGTCGACTTTTGAAGATAGTGACGAAAATACTCCTAGTTTCATCTCATTTTGGAATTTTTTTTCCCTCTATGTAGTCAAACTATTTCCGTGCATATACCTTTTGACTAAACTCGCAGTTGTCAAGTGCAAGTTCACTTAAAAATTTTTAAAAAAAAAACTGCAAATATTAAGGATTAATTAATTACGAAACCCTAAATTAATCACATTAAAACTCGCAGTTGCCAACTGCCAGTTTTAATTAACTCGCTTTATAACCAGAAATCGAATTCACCCTCATTTGCCCTAACATATTCGGAAAAAAAACAGAGTACTTAACCGGCTATTTACATCAGGCAATTCTCTCCGGCGGTTCGCGGCAATTCCAAGAGATAATATAATGAGAAATAAGTAAATTAGTAAGAATTTACATTATGCAAATATATTGACATGAATATGATTGAATACCTGATCGAGAGAGAGAAGAGTATGTAAAATCGCCGGAGCTGCTGCCTCAATCGCAAATATGAACGTTGGAGAAGAAAAATGGAGTCTGCGTGTGCAGCTAGGGTTTAAAATGAGTCCATTAAAACTCGCAGTTACCAACCGCGAGTTTACATTAAACTCGCAGTTGCCAACTGCGAGTTTTAATGTGATTAATTAACCCCATCGTAATTAATTAATCCTTAAAACTCGTGTTTTTTTTTTTAAATTTTAAGTAAACTCGCAGTTGGCAACTGCGAGAGTTTAGTCAAAAGGCACATTATGGAAAATAGTTTGGCAACAAAGACATTTTCAGAATTTGTTTCCCATGAAGCCTATTTAGGAAAAAAATTCCATTCAAGCTATTCTGCTCATTGTGCTTAAACTAAATATATTTCACCTTTTAATGCTAATTTTATTCACCTTTCTAACATTTTAAGCAAACACATGATAAGATACAAATCAAATAAATTTGAACAAATGTATTGTTCGATTCAAAACTCGTTCGCATATTAAGCTATAAAGAAGAATTGCTAGTATATCATAGCATCCGATCTAAAGCTAGATTTGAGCATTTATACATTTACAAACAATAGTACCAGTTCTGTTGTGTTATACCTGAATGACACTAAGAACTTCCCACTTCCCAGCATTACTAATTGCCAATACTATAGCAATTCAACACACAAACATCAGAATTGCAACTTCAATAAAATAACTAGAATACTTGTAATCCAAGGAACACTACGATAAAAAAAACATCCTCAGCAAATAATGCATAAATAATGGTTGTGCGATGAAATGCATCGACCTCTAACTTAGATAAGAGAATATTCACCAACACACTGGTATCATCCCATGAAATATAAAAGTATTATGTAAGTCTCATAAAGAACCACTGAGATGTAAGAGAATAAAACAACCTAGGTGGTCTGTACGCCAGGCAAAACTGTCAATATTGAACCCTCAGCTTCTTTCCCAGAGTTTATGGGAACTTTTGATCTAGGACCAGCCCTGTCAGCTACTGAGGTATCCTTGCTACATTCTTTCAATTTAACAACCTGAGCAAAACTCTTGGACATCTTTTCTGTGAATTCATTGGTCAATTTAATATCATTTGTTTTTCGAGTTTGTTCGACCATCCCAATGCCCAACAAGTTAATATGTTCCTTGGACTTCCGTTCTTGTAGGGCTTTCTGCCGCCCCTCGTAAAAATCAAAATCAGCAAGGATGGAGATATTGGTTTCATAATTCTTGAAAATATTGATCATTTCAGTTCCTTGCTCCAATTTTACCTACAATGGGTTCAAACCCGGTTAGTAAAAGACAAAAGCATGGCTCCAGGTGCCACGTGCATCAAAATCTTAGACAAAATTCAAATGAGACAATATTGCTAAGAGAAAAGTTCGCTGAATCATTATAAACCAAAGCGAGCAGCGTAAAATCTTACCTCCTGAGTGTCCCGGCTGTTGGTTACAGGCTTGTTATCATTGTTTTCGAGCACAATATGACGAAACTGACTGTTTGGGACATCTTTTAAAATGTGCCACTTGACAGGAAACTGCCCAGTCCACTTATCTTGCTGCCAGTAATCCACACTCTTTTCAAAATCCACAGGTCCCACCATTTCAGCCACTCCACAAAACTGGGCACTGGCATTAACCTGCAGAGTATACGATGAATGAAGAGCAAACAAGTAATTACTTCAGTCTGACAACAAGAATACATCTAAAAAGAAAGACTCCATAGTGGATAAATCTAAACCATTCTAACAATATTCCCTGGCATAACTCGAAGATGGTGAAACAATGAGTGATGGTATTTAAGTTGGAGGTGAACTCAGTGGTCCGAAAAAGCAAGGATTAAAGTGACATTGATAGCAAGACAGCCTAACGATGATGAATGTGTTGCTCCCAATTTCATATATTATATTTGGAGATACAAAAAAGACAATGTAACAATGTGAAAAGAGTTCCTATCGACGCTCTTTCACCTATAAATTGCCAATCAAACTTAGAAAAAGATCCTACCGAGAAGAACAGAAAGACCGGACAGTTGTTAAGCTTTTCCTTTGCTTCATGATAAGCAGCATTGAGTTTTTGATTTCCATTGGGAGTGCTGGCCCAGACACCATACTTAATGCTCTTGTGGATATTATCCTCACTGTAAGATTTTATAACAAAGAATTTTGCATTTACATATTCATCGAGAAGATCTGGGCTGTTGTACGATGCAACATGCATCTTGCCAGGTAATGAAATATTCTTGTTGTTATCGATTCGGAAGTAATCTTCACCAGAAATCTGCCTCTTTGATTTAGAGGCCCTGGGGCCACGATTCTGCTCATTGGCACCACTACAACTGCACAAAGAACCATTTCCTAGGCTACATGGCCTGCCATAGTCAAGACCGTTCCAGCCCCCTCCAAAGCCATGATTAACACCATGTGCATAGCTGCTATCTTTACAAGGAACTGAACGAGATCCAAAGCCATAAAATGATCTTGGTTGTTGAGAAGCCTGCATAATTTTGAAAACAATGATCAAGCAAATACCTACATGTCCAACGAGGAGAAACAACAAATACAAATACCATCACAATACATATAAAAACTACTAATATGCCAGGTCTTTCACAATTTCTAGTATTCTACGCCTTAATATGAATATAGAAAAAAATCACTTTCTGCATCCTTTCAGGAGCAATCATGCATCCGGAGAATAAGGTTACCTCATGGATTGTTACAGTGTTTACAAAAGAAAATCAGTTCACATGGTCCTCAAGTACAAGCCTGGAAGGACCAATAAAATCGAGTTGCTGATGCACTTAGTTGAAAGGCCGAGCTGACATCCTTTTTTATATGCTATCCTCATCAATGTTTGCTTCTGACAGTTTATTGATATGCTAAAAGTTACACATTTCACAACCAACTTTTGACCCTATAGTATTGATTTATTGAAGTAGTACAATTCACAGGTTGAGATCCAAGGCTCAGTTATTTATAAAGAGTCAAAAAGAAAAAAAAGAAAAAAGATTCATGCCATATAGACATTAACATTCTCAAGGCACTAATAGAAAGACTAAACTAGAACATCCAGTTAAACATTAAGAGGGCACAACCTAAACATAAGTAGGTTTTACAAAATTAAAACCTGTCTCATGGTCGGCATTTTGGCGCCAAAAGCCAAACATCACTGTAAATCACCCAACTAATTATTAGAACAAACAAATTCTAACTACAAGCTGAGAGTAATAAAAAAAATTAAATTCACTAGACTTCTCATTGTGGTCATAACCCTTTGAGCCAAACTGCAGATCATATATAATGCAGAGTACACAATTCTGACTCCTTTACTAGAGCCAACTAAAAGAAATCTTTTGATTATTCTTTACATTATTGAAAATCATTTCAAGGTCTTTATTTTCCTATTAATAATCACCCCACTGAAGCCTGAAGGTATATTCACAAAACTAAAACTGGACATTTCAAAGGAAAAAAGTACCTCATTACTGTATAAACACATAAGCAAGTACACAAAATAATTGTGGCATTTTCTCTACATGACTTTAAATATAAAATTACTTGTTCAGACAATGAAGGAGATACCGAAGTAAGAGGTCGATAATTATCAGAGGGCTTTGGCCAATCAGACCAAAGTCTCGATCTGAATCCATCGCATCCTGATTGATGATCATGAAAGCTAACCCCGCTAGGATTACCAGGGAAATTTCCTCTGCCAGAGGAAGCAAGTGAAGAAGTATAAGCTGCTCTTGGCTCTTGGTGTATAGGATCAACTCGTTGGCCAACAGTGACAAACGAGTTCAGGTCTGTTTCTGCAGCTGACGAGGATGTAGTATATGGTATGTTAGGAGAAAGTACTTGCTGATAGTATGTCTGACCCGGATATGAATACTGCTGAGATCGATATAATGGAGCATCACCACTAACAACTGGCAAAGATTTAGTTACAGGGGAGAATGGGGAGTATGTCCCACATGGCATTTGCAGGTTATAGCTATAACCATCTTGCAATCTGGTAGCAGCACTATTGTTATAACTGCCCTGTATGCCCCCAAAGATAAGCTTCAGAAAAATTACAGCATTGTACAAGGATACCATAATAGAAAACAACGCGACAACTAACTTACTGATAATTCTCTATTCAACCCCTCGGCATTGCCATATAGAGACAGGTCATTCCATTCACCAAGAAAATTTTCATAACCTTGAGTCATAGCAGGCAGAATAAATCATTTATAGGATATGGTGTTAAATGAATGATGCATGCCAGTTAGAACATGGGAATTCATATTATCCATTATAAGCATTAAAACAGATATGAACCACCAGAAGCTCAAACTACCTAAGTTCTAGCCTTACCTACTCATCCCTCAAATTGCAAGATGACATACAGTAATTCATATACATAATGAGTTTATGACAGAGGTATAATTTTGATAATTAGATGATGGCATCAATTGTCTAAAATGTCCTGCCCTAAATAATCAGTAGATACTTAATTCCATCAATTGTCTAAAATGTCCTGCCCTAAATAATCAGTACATACTTAATTCCAATTATCAAGAACCATTAATTTAGGTTGAATTGGATACTGGACATATTTCTAAGTTTTACTGATTAAGTCACCTTTGGAACAGCCATCCACAAAAGTATGGTTAACAAATATTACCAACTCATAACTTGTATGCCAATCTTATACCAAAAACCTCAAACAATATCTTGTGCATATTACTAGATCATCACTAGATCGAAGTTGAAAATATATTTCAAACATAATTTTCATTAATGATTCCAATGGAACATCTAAAATCACACGGAGTACCTTAAATACATCATTGCCATAGATTCAACAATCACAGAAGCACATGAAATCACAGAAATAACTTAATGATATCAGAGCGCTTCACTAATATTAACTTTTATTTCATGTTGCTTTCGACAGAACCTGGAAAATGAGAAAAGGAAAAAGGAAGACCATTAGAGTAGCTTGTGTATGCATTAGGGACATAGAGATTCGGTGGATGAATAGGTAGATCTATTTCTGAGCCAAAAGATCTTGATTGACCAACAGCTTCTGCTGAATGTCCAACAGCAGTAGGCTGAGAAAGAAGAGAAGACCGAAACTTCTTAGTGTTCTTCTGAAATAGGCTGACCAAATATAACTAAACTAATGGATTCATTTCACAAGAACTACCTGTTCCTTCATACCATCATGTTCCTTGGGTCTATTTACTGCATCCATATTTTCATAAACATAGAGTTAGTTTTTTAGTGATAGAGACAGTACAAATTATGACCAACCAAAGCTGAATCCTGGGCTATGTAAACTTCAACCAAATCATATGCAGAAACATATCCTTAGGTGCATACCTTAGAAAATATAATAGAATAGTCATATTTGGAGTAATAAAAGGCAGTGATATTCAGGGGGAAAAAAAACTATGCTAAACTGAGGTAACTTGATATTGTTGGCTATTGAAAAAGCATTAAGAGTTAATCTCGTCCTCCTTCAAATTATTCAGTATGTTCTCCACTTAATTACACTATGATAGTTGACAAAATGATAGCATAAGTGCCGTCCACCACCAGCATTTGATCGTCCAAAAACCACACAGAAGTTAAGAGATAAATTGAGCAAACAGAAAGCATTGATAAAATTATATTGCTAGAAAGAAGCACTTAATACAATTATCCAATAAATGACAACCCTAGCCCTAGTCAGAATTTCACAAACTATTTCAGGGTCGATCAACTGAATTATCCAAAAAATGCAACATCGCAAACACAAAAACAGTGAAAGAGCAACGATCAAATACATTTAGGATAGATCCACATATCCACATCCATAATTGATTCAGAAATCTTAATTAAACTTTGCAAAAAGAAGTTAAATCGGAGATAAAAGATCAAATTCTAATAATTCGGAAAATAATTTAGACATGCATATACCAGTGGCACTTGAAACGACGTGTTGGGTTGAATGTGATTGAGCTGCAGCCATTGAAATTAAGATGAAAGAGACAGTAGTAGAAATCAGCGGTTTTCAGAGCAAAATGTTGTTTTGGGGTGGCACAGTAATGAATTTTTAGACTGACAGAAATGAAATACCTGTCTATTTAATTTTTGAGAAAATCGAAAATCAACTCATTTTGGACATTTCCGAACTTAGAAGTTGAAAAGATTTTTGATATACTCGAGTCACCAAACGAATCTATTCGGATTTCGGAATTTTAGTACTACTCGAATTCATGGGCTTTTGGCAACATGCATCCTTGAAGATGGGTTATTTGATAAATTGCACCCTTGAAATTAAATTTGATAGAATGCACCCTCAAAATATATAAGTTTTGACAGAGTGCACCCTTGAAATAAATAGGGCATGTTTGTTTGGCGTTTCCCAAAAAAATTTCGTGTTTGTGAAATGTCAAACAATCCTGTTTTCTATTTTCTGAAATAAATTTTTCATCTCTCAATTTTCTCAAACTACTCTCTCAAAATCCAAACAAACAACTATTTTCTTATCTCTAAACAAAACCTCTACATCTCTACTCTGATTTGACATAAAGTAAGATATCTCCTACACAATTTATCTCACAACAAACATGATTTGACATTATTAGGAAAATTCTTGTTCAAGCCTGGCTTGGCCAAACCCATCCAACCACCAAGCAAGTGTATTGCATTTACTTTGTGATTGGTCACTCTCCTGGGAATTACATCCAATCCCAAAGCAAGTGTATTACACTTGCCTTGTAGTTACTTTGGGCTCGGCCAAACCCGGTGTGGGTAAGAATTTCCCTAGTCTTACACATCTTACACATACAACCTAACTCTTCCCAAAAAAACCAATACCTACTTTAATTCGCAAACCACTCTCTCAAAACTCAAACAAACAACATTACGCAAATCGAAATTATTTCACAAACATCCACTACTCTCCCAAACCACTTTCCCAAACACCAAACAAACAGGCCCATATGTTTTGGCAGAGAGCGCCCTTTAATCTTTTTTGGCCCAAGAGATTGTCGGGAAATCAAAAATCCTGATATTAAGAGAGACATAATTATTTTATTAACACATTTTCCTACAAAATAAATTAATTTCCTTCCAAAATTTTAAGCCAAGTGAAATCAATTTTTAGTCCAAGGGTAAGTTTATCCATTTACACATTTAATTAATCTAAATTATAGAAAAAAATAGCATAAAAATCTGTTCCACTTAATCTACAACAGTCTCATGCTTTTGGTTTGAAGTTATATGAACTTGCCCATATTAATATGAATATTGTTGCTACTTCTTCTGGGTGAATGCTGAGTTTATTATTTTCAAATTTATTTATTATGTATTGACTACCATTTTTATGTTAAATGCATTGTATATTAATTTTTTAAATGTAAAAGGCTTTTGTTTTTTAATTTAAAAATATAATTAGAATATATGTAAAAAATTGATGTCAAAAATATAATATTGATCAACATAAATGGTGAAGAATTTTGCAAAAATGATTGAGGGATGTAAATATGGATTGTTAAAAAAATGAAACTTTAGGTATAAAACTTAAATTTTAGGAAGGAAAAAAAATTAAAAGGACAACTATGACTCTATTAATATCAAGATTTTTAATTCTCCGGCAATCTATTTGTTCGAAAAAGATTAAAATGGTGCACTCTGCCAAAACTTATTATTTCGAGGGTGCAGTCTACCAAAATTTAATTTCAAAGGTGCAATATGCAAAAACATAGATATTTCGAGGGTGCAATCTGCAAAAATATAAGTATTTCGAAGGTGCACTCAGTCAAAATTCAATTTCAAGGGTGTAATTTACCAAATAACTTATTTTCAAAGGTGAATGTTGCCAAAAGTCCCGAATTCGTCATGGATATATGATAATGCATAATTTTGAAATTTTTGCTTCTATGGATATATATATATATAATTTTTTTTTAAATTAGTAATTTCTTTACCATTTTTCTTGATGTTTACGATTTTTTTTAAATATTTGGCTCATCAAAATATACTTTAATTACTTTAAAAACCTAATTAACATTAATCAATAAATTTGTGGAAACATGAATAATAGTAATTTATAAAAAAGAATCCTGCATATTAAGTTATTTGCATTTTTATTTCTTTTACTCCTTTAATTGTCAATTAAGTAAAGACAGCAAGCGGACTGATACTGAGTAGTGTCACATTAACTAGTTAATTACATGTAAATATTATTACTAAATAATTTCAAAGATAAATTCATACTTTTATGTTCAATAAATATTCTATAAAGTAGTTTATTCAATTATCTATCCAATACTCATTTTAATTTAAAAATGATACTAATATCTTATATTTACTAATATAATATCATTTATAAAGAAATAAAATCGGACATCTTTGATGCAAAAATATTACATTCAGATCACATCTTACATTTTCAAACCTACTTACAAAACTTTAACATTATTTTATACTTATAAAATCTCAATCTACATAAATTTTATCTAAAAAGAAATTTCATACATAAAAATTTTTAAAGTTTTTACTCACTAGAATATTCTACGCCAGATGAAAAAGCCGGGATTTCGATTCATCTAGGAATATTGATTTTGTTGTACCGAACAAATAGACTAATGAAAATAAAATAAAATAAAATAAAATATACTCGTATTAGTATATATCAGTCTCTTGTCTCTTTCAGTCCAAACGCTGCGTTGCAATGGTAAACACGGATCATCATCATCATCAGAAGAAGAAGCAATCAAATTCAAATTGTTGATTTCATAAAGCTGTTTGATTTGTTAGCCGTGAAGATGTCGGCTCGATTGTTGAAAAAGGTGCTAAGAGAACAAGAAGCAGCACTGCAAAAGCAACAGCTTAACACCGACGACGAATCGGAATCCCCCGACCCCCCTGCCCCTTTCCGAAATCCATTCGATCTTCTTGATGATGTCATCGAAGATGGAGGAGACGGCAGAGACGACGACCTCCACCACCGGTCTGACCAGGTCTGCTTCACCTCCGAACGTTAATCCATTGATACTCGTCGTGATTCTACCTTGTCTAATTGTTTATTTAATTGCACGTGATTGTTATATAAATGACAGCGAAACAATTTGCGAATGAAGTTGGGGGATCCATGAATAATTAAACTCGAATGGATTATATTTCTAGAATGCACCAGTAAGTAATAGAATTCCTGGCTAAGATAATTTTATCATAGATTCATAATGCCTAAAACCCATCTATATTCTTGCAGTTTATCTCAAAATATATTTGATATCGAGTAGCCGTGTATCAGGAAATGTAGCTGACTGCAAATTATTCAATTTGATACATCATTAAGGGAATGATAAATTAGGCCTTCTTATACTATATTCAGATCTTTTAAGAACAACAACGATAAGAGTTCAACTCATCTCAGCCTCGTATATTGTTGTAATTCTTGTCTGATTATTTACTAATTTTGCTAAAATCTGATTTTGGAAGAGAAAACTAGAAGTGAAATTTAATTTGCAGTCTATCGTGAGAGATAACTTAAATTACATTGCTCTAGGATTCCGCTTGAGTAAAAGTTGAAACTCAAACACCTATTTGGGTATTTGAACATTTTAGGTGCAGCTCAAGTCTCCAGGAAAAAAAATAGTTTTTGTTACATTACATAAACTGATTAGTTTTCCTTAAAGATGAGATATCAAATTTTCAGCCTTCTTGAACTGCAATTTCTGGCACTATTACTCTACCTGAAGCCTTATTTGAACTTTTTTCTTAGATATCATGTGATGCATATTGCTTGGCCTTGAAGTGAATACTTTTCGAATAATTTCTTCATACTTTGCTATGTGGGAGACAGAGAAATGGTACAGGAGCATCTAAGAGGTTTTATTAAGTTTTCTTACAAACCTTTTGATATCAGCCTGCATCATGTGGTGTATTATCTGCATATGTTTTAGGCACTGTAACTTTCAATCTTGCAATATAATTCATTGCAGCATTGAAGAAAGTGTTTGTCTGTAGAACTCTGTACTTATGTAGATTGCTTGATGTAGTCCCTATTCTGCAATATATAGATGCTACCATCCTGATCATCAGAACGAGTAGAAGTTTTGGTATTAGTGTTTCCTAAGTTCACCCGTAAGGCCGTACTAGATAATGTTGCCTTGTCTGGTAGCAAATGATAACTTATTTATCATTCATCATGTTTTATTAACCGTAGTGGCATGTCGAATTGCCTCTCCTTTTTTGTTTTCTACTGTAACATATATTAATGAATTGATTGACATTTGACAGATATTTGAAGTTTGCTTTGCTATCTTGAATTTGGGTCATTATTTGCAGGAAAATGGTAATGTTAGTGGTGAAACTTCAGATTATGATACTGTTGGCAAGCATTCCTCCAGGGTAAAAGTTTCTGTTAATACAGCTAAGTTGCTAAATGCCAAACCAAAGAATAAGAAGAAGAAGAAAGTCAGGGAAGATTTATTTCGGAGCACTGAAAATGATGAATCTTCTTCTAATCTGATGTTGGAAAAGTTAACTTTGGGATCTAGCTCATCTAGTAGTCAACCGATTATCTCTCAACCTTCAAAATCAAAGTTTAAGAAGCAATGCAAATCCTCTATATTACAGGTTGATCCCAAATTTCTCAGTGCAGAAAGTGAGATGCGAAGGATATTTGGTACTAAGGTAGTAAATTCATATGAAAAAAGTCAGTTACCTACAAATTCTAGGCAGATCCGTGGTGGGAGACGGGGGAATCTTAACCTTAAAAAGACTATACTTGTTTCTCCATCTGAACATTGGCCTCGCTGGGATGGATCTTTATCCATGGAACTTCTGGAGACGAGAGATGGCATACACTATTTCAAGTGAGTTCTTGCTTTATAGTATTTCAAGTGAGTTCTTGCTTTATAGATGCTTCCCTTTGAAATTATTATAAGTAGTTGAGTTTTGCTCTAAAAGATAGATGCAATTTATGATATTTTAAGTGCATAATAATTATAAAAAAAGAAAATGAATGTTTGCGAGTGAAGTGTAGGAAGAATATATATTACACTTAGGTTTGTCTACCTTGTAGGATACACAAGACGACGTACTTAGACAATTTGATTAGTAAGCAATATAAAAATATTGAGAATGCATAGAAACTTGGCAAAATTAACTTGTTCTGGAATAACTCATTGTCAAAGAATGGAAAATATTTTATTCTTATTAAAAGGTAAAAAGGATTAATACTAAATGATGATAATCTTTAATTAGTTTTCAAACAACATATAATTGGCGGAGACTGATATGTATCTTATCAAGCGATTGACTTCTATCGAAAATAATTAGTAGATTCCACTTGTTGTTCAGTTCTAAATGCAATCTCTGCACTTTCCCTTGCACTACATTTCTATTAATACAAGTGGTGTTTTGTTTCAAAAAAGTAAAGAAAATGATTAGTAGATTCATGGACGAAATCCTTAACATGGGGATAAAAATCCTAGACAAAGATCTCACTTCACAGAAGATACTTCTTTTGTACATAAGATTGAAAACTTGGGCCAATTTGGTTTGCTTGTTTCAATTTCATGCAATGTAACATTTGCCAACAACTTCTTTTACTGTCATGTGTATCAATGGAGTGCCCAATTTGTAAGGAGCAAAGCTATTAGGAGGATTTTTTACTTGATGTCATCTATTTATCTTCAGATTTAAATTTCTGGCTTTCGATTCATGTCATGACTTGTGAACTTCATATTCATGCCGTAATCATTTGTGTTGGTTAGATATACAAATTCATCATCATATGCCCAAGCTCAGAGAGCTTTTGAAACTGCCAAAGCTATACATGATCTTAATGGTATTGCAAGCATTCTGGTGCACCATCCTTATCATATAGACTCATTGATAACATTGGCGGACTATTTCAAATTCACGGGTGAACACCAAATGTCAGCTGACGCTACCGCAAAGTGTCTCTATGCTATGGAATGCGCATGGCATCCACTCTTTTCCCAGTTTCAAAACTGCCAATTAAAGTATGTCCATGATACAAACAAGCCATTCTTCACATCACTTTTCACTCACATGAGAAACATGGATAGGCGTGGCTGCCACAGATCTGCTCTCGAAATTTGCAAACTGTTGCTTTCTTTAGATTCAGATGATCCAAAGGGGGCTAAGCTTTGTATTGACTACTATTCATTGAGAGCCGAGGAGTATGCCTGGTTAGAACAGTTTGCAGAAGAATATGGATGCGATAATTCCTTATGGCTGTTTCCTAATTTTTCTTATTCCCTAGCAATTTGCCGTTTTTACCTTGAAAGCAATGAACAAGGAAAAGATAGAGAAATGGGCATTGGAAAAGCTACTTCATCTGATCTCATGAAGCAAGCTTTGTTGCTTCACCCGTCTATATTGACGAAATTGGCAGTGAAGGTACCTCTAAAAGATCGGATGTGGAACAGTGTACTCAAGCACAGTTTTTTCAAATCAGAGCAAACTGGAAGTGCATCTTTAGATCACTTGATCTCTATATATGTTGAGAGAAGTTACATATTATGGAGGCTCCCTGATTTACAGAAGTTCTTATATGATTCTGCAGTTCTAGTGATCGACATGCTGGAAAAGCAAGCAAACGATGCTAGAGACTGGGCCTGCGTTAGAAAAGAAGCCTTTTCATCCGAGAAAAACGAGTGAGCTTATTGTTACTTGGTTCCTTTTCATTCATTTAGCTACTATTTTAGCTTGTTTTAACTTTTTTTTGGCCTTTGCTAATAGGTACTCACATTTGATGGTATCGGATTTCTCCGATTCCATGCCAACTATGCCACCTGATAACTTGCAAGATTTTATAGCTGACCCGAGGGGCGGGGATGCGGTTGAGATTGGCGAAGATTTACCTAACATACGTGAAGAACGTGAGATTCGCGATGTGTCAAATCGAAGTGCATTTGCTGTTCTATTTGAGTCCATATTACCTTGGGTACATTATGGAAACCGAGATGGTCATGACATCCCTGAGCAAGCAGATGAGAATTAGATACATGTATATATAGTATTTGTTATTAAAAAAAAATTAAGCCGAGTATCTACATTGATTTAGGATTGAACGGAAATCAGGCAATTACTATTTATTAGTAGGTTTTATTTTTAATGAAAAAAAAATAAACGGTGGAAATCATGACCCAAAAAAAAAGGTGTTACTTTTTCAAATTATTACAATTTTCACTCATTTTTAGTCACTCTAATTTAAAAATCAAATAGTCACCCTAAAAAAAAATATTTGAATGCAAGAATTTACATTACACATTTTATTACCTCAAAACAGCATTTACATGGGAAGTATTTTAGCAGCTACTTAAGGAAATTTTTTTGGTTCAGTTCGGACTCAGTTTGTCATGTCCATCCAATCACATTGCACTAGCCAGGGCTGCTTTTCTCAGATCTCATAATACACGTGCAAGGCACGTGTTTATACACTTTTAGTGGGGAGGGTGAACCTTCACCCTTTAGAATATGGATTCTAATTCAGGCCGACATCCATCCCCGTACATAAGACTAATATAAAGTACAATACAAAAAACATGTCAAATAAGAAGAAAAGAGAATGAAAAATTAAAAGATGGAACTAATACCCACAATGTTAAAAAATTCTCCTATAACATATGATACGAATCCTAACTTATAGACAAGTACTAATTTGTGTCTGCTCCAACTATGCAACGTAAAAGTTTATATTCACAACAAACATCGCACAAGGATGTTTGATGTTTAAGCTGCAAAATAGCAACTTTCCTTTCCTCTTTGGGACTATATCATCATTCATCAATGTTCTCGACTGCAGTTGATCTCTTGTTCAATAGGCATACTCCACATAAAATTGAATGTACACACTGTTTCTCTGTTAACTTGATACTCTCTCTCTCTCTCTCTTGCTTTTTTAACGAAATAAAGATATACTATTTTTTTGGGTATATATACAATCATGCATCTGATCTGGAATTGGTAAATGAAGAAAGGAGCCCAGCAGCTTGAACAGGTAACATGTCACCAAACCTCCCAACTTGCCCATCTGTTAGTATCGAACCCAATCTAAGTGTGCTCTCCCCAAATCTGCTACCAACCTGAAAAAAGAGGGAAACAACACAGTTGAGGAAAACATGAAGGCGGACGAGGAATAACAATGAATAAGTTGTCTATTGGTTAAGATCATTTGTTTATAACACAGTTGAGGAAAACATAAAGGCGGACCAGGAATAACAATGAATAAATAAAAGGGGATGACTCTTTGAATAGTGCACTCTAATTTCTTTTCTAATCTTTTTAATTCTATTTAGCCTAAAACGATGCCGTCACAATTATAACCCTTCCAATTGTTTTCTTTTTTATTGAAGCTAATTTTTTTGATCGCATTAGCTTTGTAAATTAAGATATTGAATTTGAATCAAGGAGGTGACATGTAAAGGTTGGAATTGAATTGATATAAGGTAAAAGGTGATTTGGTTGCTTATTCTGAAGCCAATTCATTTGGAAGCTAATATTCGTTTTGGCTTCTATACATAGGTTTTGTTGGTTTGCTATATAGAAGTAATACTTATGCCATTGAAGCTAAATAACTATGCAGCTATTTAGGCAATGGTTTGACTTGTTAGTTAAAAGAATCTTATGCTATGATTCGATTTGGTGCTTGTTAAGTGTTATGATTGTTTAATTACTGATTACATTTCTCTGTTTCGCAAAGAGGAATTATACAGAGGCAGAGTACAGCACTCTTTGTTTTGATAAGAAGAAAAATTTAAGCCAATGTGCTTGATCAATGATATCCGGTAGTTCTAAAGCACGAACCTTCTATCGAAAGATTAGACTCTAATTCTTGAACAATTCGATAAAGTGGTGTGACTCTTGAATCTTTTTGTTATCTTTTATCCTATGTGGTAAATGAATACAAACTGTGTTACATTTTCTATTTTCTTTTGTGTGTCGGGATTCTGATATTAATTCTGGCAGTTCTTACCTCTATATGTTTCTTGTCATGATTCCTTTTTAGTATTGGTCGGGTTATTGTGTAAAAGACTGGGTAAAAGTGTGTTGCTAAGGCTGCAAATCCCCAGTTTAGAATTGTGTTTTCTAAACCATCAAAAAAGAGGTTGGAATGAAGTAAATTATTTTATTCTACACCCTTTGTCCAAGCTATCTGGCAATTAGGAACTTATAAATGCATCTATGTAAGTTGCTCACTGCCAAAAACTGAAGCAGAGGCCTGGATATATAATTGACCACGTCACAGTGTGAGTTTTCTTTTTTCAGTAGAGACTAACCTATGGTTTAGAAAACATCCAAAAGTCATTTGTATCTTACAAGTATTTTATTTTTATTTTTTTATTGCTATAACTTTACTTGTAAATAAAAGGTTCTTACCTAGTGTAATTTGTAGTTATATACTTTGTAAATTGGTAGAGGGTACAAGGACCGTTATATGGTCATGATGATATTTTTGCTAATAATTGGTTAAGGTTTTGAACTTGATTGAGTTAGGATTTCTTAATCTGGAAGATTAGAGTTGTTCGGATTTGGAATTGTAATCACAGGGTTCTTTTGGTGTTAGAAAAATTTGTGGTTTCCTCACCATATTTATTCAGAAAAAATTCTATTAACCAACTGATTATGCGATCAAACTAAACTGCACAATTACTGTATAATATCCCTCTAAAATGAGAAAAATCACTTGCACAAATAATAGAAACTTTGTTAAACTTTGGGAAAAACACACGGGGCAACTCAGTAGTTATCTAAAAAAGGGGCAAATGACTGGACAGGCAAACGATTTTTTAGTTGGCTTTGGCTTTAAGCTATTAGACGATATCAGTGTTAAACTAATCAAAATTTCAGCTAAAACAATTACTCTAGCAAATTTGAACTATCTTGCATAAGTGTATGTGTGGATGGGTTTTGGCCCGGTCTCGCGGGTCTCGCGAGACCGAGCCAAAACCCTTCCAAATGAGTTTTCGCCAAACCCATAAAACCATAAAAAACCTATTCAAAAACTCACACTCAAACTCTTCAAACCTATAAAACATTGATTTGACACCTACCACCTATTTTTTCCCCCAAATATCACTAAAAAAAACATTGATTTGACACCTATCACCTACTTTTTCCCCTAAACCCCAACATCCAAACCCAATCCAAGTGAGGTTTCAACTTATTCAAACCACAAAATCCAAGAGTCAAAACTCATCCAAATGAAGTCTCAGAGGTTTCATCGAAACCACCCAAACCAATTTTTTCAAAATGAGACTCGCGAAACCGAGCCACCCTTACTGTCCCATTGAGCTTGAGATTTTGAAATCTAACACCATCACTAGCAAATAGAAATATGGTATAGATTTTCATTTTGGAAAACTACCCCCAAGACATCAAATTTTCCTAAAATAGAAAACTAAATAATAGATGTTGTACCTGCATGAAAGACTTCAAAAATGGTGCAGCGACCCCCAAACCCGAGTTCTCATCAACATCAATGTTTCGAGACTCGTCATTTTTGTAACTTGTCCATGAACTTCTCGAGTAAACATCATCCATAGATGTCGATCCAGATGTACTGGCTGTACTCCTCGAGGATAAAGCTGGAGCACTGAACAACAAATACACAATTTAGTTTAGTGGAAAATTTTCTGAAGAATAGAATAGAGGCAAACACAAATGGAAAAAAGAACACAAGTCAAAAGGAGAGAGCACCAGGCTAATGAAAAGCTAAAGAAACAAAATTTCAATATATGTAAAACTTTCTCATAAAGAAAAACATTGTCCACCTGATGGGAAGATAGTTGAAGCGAGGTACTTTAGAACAGCGCATAGTGTTTGATTCCGAATTACTAGGTAGCTTCTGCACCATGTCCATATACAAACGATTAAGCTGCACAAAGAACCCAAAGAGTACAGCATGTCTAAGGTATGCCTGCCTCTCATTCACCCAGAGGTATGGCTCATACCTGAAATGGATAAAAATAATCAGGAAGACTATATCAAACACAAACAGCATAAATATGTTTGGTCATACATACAAAACTTACGTGAGCCAATCTATGGGATCCAGCCTTTGGGAAAGACGAATAATCAACTGATTAGTGCGGTCCCTCATGACAGACTTGGTTTGTTCTGCTTCATGCATCCTTCTGAAAGGACTTCTCACTTTAGAAATTTTGGATGACTCCTCATTTGCATGAAGATCACCACCAGATAGAATGTCAGCAGCAAATTTTAAATCCAATAAAACTTGCAGAACGCCTTTCTCTGAAACTTGAGGCCCAGAAGCTTCTTCAGGTGAGAGGAAATCCTCATAAATTCCAATAACCTATGCAATCATAATGGAAGTCAAAATAATCCATAGAAATTTTTTTATGATATGCACATTCTGTACCGGCTCTCAAAACAATCAAGAATACAACATTTTTTTAATACATTCTAAATATAATAACAAAATATGCATACTATTGAGTTGAACCGTGTAGTTCATGTAATATACACAATTCATATGACACATGAGTAATAATTCATAGCTTTGACTAAAATTCTAATTAAGTTCAACCATGCACCTTGTCCAATAACCTTGATGCGAAGTTCTGCAGAATTTTTTTGTCAAGTACATGTCCACCTGCGCGATAAATTTCTTCACATGCATAAAATAAGAATGATGTCATGTATAGAGAGGGCATAGAAGGTAGTGATATCTTCATCTCCGACTGGCCTTCACTTGATTGTTCTTGCTTGACTACAGTCTCCTCCCAACTCTGCCCAATTAGTAAAAATAATCCAATTTAGAGACATTAGAGTACTTCTTAGTGTGCTAAATATGTCAAGAGTGAGAATATCTTCTACGTTGAAGAAACTAAAAACTAATATTCATCTTGCAAGTTTGCCTGATTCAAATATATAGCTGAAGACACAAAAATAAAATATGCATAGTTTATTACATAAAACACCTGTTGGAGCCATATTGCACAAGTAAGTTAACTGAGAAGCATGAACATGAAGATCCAAAAATGGAAAGATGTCGAGGTAAATACCACTTACTCTCAGTGGAGAAGTTGATGACAAGGCATCATCCTGCTTGAGATTTCCAGAGAAGATCACTGAAAGTTCATCAGAAACCCATGATATCCACAAATTATATGCTCTGATACATAGATCTTGGGTGGTCTTAGTTAATTCTTTGAGTTGGGGGCTTGAACTGTCGTCTACTCCAAATAGAGCACCAGCAGCCAGTGAAGTTTGTTTCCTAGTGGAATCGAACATTCTTTTCCCAGGACTATCCTTTAGTGGTGAGTCAATGGTTGCCCTTCTATGCTCTATTACAGCTGGGAATGGAATGGGTATACCAGTCGACATTTCACTCAGCCAGGACCTAGGTGAACCAAGTATTATAGGGATGTGTCTCGAGTGTTTCTGAAATGCAAAGAGAAGTCGGCCAATAAATAATGATCTTTCAACAGATTTAACAGACTTGCTTCTATTTTCTTTGTCAATGTATAGGTGGTCTAGCTCATTCTTCAGCTGCGTTAGTATGGTTGACAGACTACCATAACACTTATTTTGGAGATATGGCGCCAAATCCTTTAACCTTGTTGGTGCCTTTGGTGACTCCAGGAAACTAAGGAGATCCTGAAGAACATGCTGACATCGACTGTCCACAGCATCTCTTATCCGGCTGACTTCAGGGCCAAAGTAAGCATTAAGACCATCATTTTCCTGTGATTTTGAACTGCCAGGAACCGAAACGAGCTTCTTATTATTTGGCTCCATAAACCAAACCCCGCCCCCATTTAGAAGCCTATTCAGAGAAGCTTCGTGATTACCAGGAAGTTCCATGATGGACCTAATAGTCTCAACAACATTTACAACTCCACTTAATTCATCAAATCCCAAGTCGATAATGGCTTTCATCCTCTGGACAAAAGCATCTTCAAAGATATCATCCCAAAGATCTGACTCTTCGCCTAAGACAAGTTCTCGTGTCCTCTTCCATGGCAACTCAATCTCAGAACCAAAAACATTCTTGAGCCATTCTAAACTGCCTTCTAAAACCTGCTTACTATCAATGGTCTCCCTTATCAATTTCTCAGCCGAAGAAAGTTCTTGCCCACTGCCAATTACATCAATCAAGTATCTTCCACTAATTTTACTCGTAATTTCCTTTCCGCAATCCCTCAGCCAATCAGAACAAGTCTTGGATATAAATTGACGGTCTAGCATTAACATAACAGACTTCAACTTTTCAGAGAACAAATTCCATAACCTAACTTCCTCATCAGGGTTTGGTATTCCACCAAACAATTGGGAAGCAGGAGGAGAACCTAGAATGATCTTATAGAACAAAGGCATATCATTCAACACTTGCAGAAACAACTCCCCTACTTGACCTATAGTAACTTGTATTATCCTCAGAACATCACAAAACACCGAAATTACATTGGAACTATCAGCATTGAGCAGCTTTTGAGAAATACATGATTTTCTCGAATTGAGAAACAGAGACAAAACCTGTTTGGGATCTAGTTCGTCGATTACTGCAGCAGCAGCTAACGCATCTGCATAGGCACTGATTCCAAGATTAAGGGCTTGATCCAACAACCTATCACGACTTCTCTGCGAGATCTGGACCTTGAAACTTTCAACTATTTGCCACTGATGCTGCAATAAAGGGAAATTGGAGAGTACATTCCTATTTTCCTTGCAATTGAGCAAGTTGAAATGCACGTGCTTTGCACGGATGTATCTGGCAGAGGACTCGAGGAACATAGACTCGTCAAGGCGGCCCCAAATGTTTTCTGGGGTGTCAACCAGGTACTTGACCCGGCAGGCAATGCCGTAAATATGGGCTCGTGCAGGGTTAAAATAGACAATTGGGGTCCTAGGAGAATCAGCCGGGGAAGAGAGAGAGTGGAGAACCGAATGCTGGATGGCAGAGATGTTGGCGGAGATGGACTCACAGGATGACTTCATGAGGACGATTGAGTCAGCGGAATCGATAAGATCTCGGTAGCGGTTGCCAACCAGTTGGCGAAGCTCCTGGCTCTTGTCCTGGATCTGTTTCCTAGTGGCTGCCTCCACATTTCGGATTTCTGAGATAGATTTTTGCCGGAACAAAGACTCCACATCCTGATTCCTTGGTATGCTGCTGCCATGGCCCAGACGGTTCTGGTCAATCACGGTGGACATTGTTACCTGAAAAGGACAAGGAATTAAAACTTGAAATCGTCCCAACCCCGACAGAATTTTCTGATTCCCGCAATCGTAGTATAGTAAATTCGATGAAGAATTGAAGAGAGTCGAAATTTGTAGGAAATAATTATACTATGTCCTCTGCTGCAGCTTCGGATTTTTTAGACTAAGAAACTGTAGAAAAGGAATTTGGGCTTGACGAAATTTATTATTTGGGCTTGATAAGTCTCAGAATATTAAATAAATTTATTGTTTGGGCCCCATAACTTTAACACTGTTACACATCGAATCTATGTCGGCTATGGGGGGCAAAGTGTTCATCAGAATTCAACTCCGATTAGAGATAAACCTACTTGCATGACTGTTGCAATTAACATTTACCCATCATATGTTTTTCAACGACTACTCGAGGCTGCTTTCGTCAAGCGTAAATTCTTTTTTTGGTTTTGATTGGATTTTTAACAGCAAAATTTAAAACTTAGAGGTCAACTAATTATGGAATACGACTAGTTATCTTAAACAATTATCATGTAAGCATGAATAATAGTGGATTCGACTAGATTCATACATAAAATAAGTTTAGAGATACCTGAATGGTAGACCGGTTTTTTGTTCGAGAGAACTTAACAATTCTAAAATTGTGTGTAGAGATTACTAGTTTTCTTCTTAATATAAAAGAAGAATCCTACTAAACAGGGACTATGTCTTTGGACTTAACCCTAATGAACTAATTATAATGGGCCATAATTTACGATTATGCGTACCTCTAAGTATTAAGTTGATAAATTGTATCTTCTATATGTTTTATATTTTGTTTGACCATACCATCGCAATTTGACTTACGATTTCAAAGATCAAACATGATTGCCCAGTTTTCTTTTCAAATTGGTCTCACTTATTTGTAAATTTAAGCTTTCACTAAGGTCATATTTTTCAGAGAAAACTATATATATGATCTTGTTTTTAGAATACATGTATCATCAGGAACACAGATAAATTGAATTTTTTTAAAAGCCTTAGATGACTTCAGATATTTATTTGAAAAAAAAAGGTTGACTTAAAGTTCAGATATAATATTTTTTAAACATCAATCGCTATATTGAATCTATTACATTGATATCAAGATAAAATTAAATTAATTAACTAATTACAAAGGCTAGTGTTAAACTAGAGAAATATCAACATGAAATGGGCCTCAAACTCATGACATTTTGTCCATGTAGCCTCAACCTTATTCAACCATTCAAAAATTTGAAATTTGAAATTTGAAATTTGTGATGTATGGGGTAAAATAAATCTAACGAATCTTTATCATAGGGTTAATATTCAATTATCTCACTATAATGAGTATAATACTCCCTCCGTCCCATTTATTTTGCTCCCTTTGCTACAGTACTCGGTCAAACTTTTTAATCTTTTAGGTGACTTATCATATTAAATTATTCACATTTATGGTGTATTAAACCTTTTAAATATTAATATATATAGTGTCATAATATATAATCAACTTATTAGTGAAATATATTAATTAAATTATTTATTATAATTTTTACAAATTTGGTCAAATTGACCAGTCAACTGCACCTGGAGAGCAAAATAATTGGGACAGAGGGAGTATTTACCTTTAACTCCATATTATACAGAAATAAATACATGATTCCATTTTACAAAATTTAAATGATAACCATACGCGTCTTTATGTCGTACAATGTTGTAGATGTATCGAACATTCCAGTTTGAGGTCAATACCCAAAATAGATGTGTAGAGCGACCAAATTACTTCTTCCTCACATTTAATAAATATTGCATAATTGATTTACATAACTAGTAGTAATTAAGTTGTTACACAAAAAATACTAGATTTTTAGTATATTCAACCAAGATTTGATAAAAAGAAACCGAGTAATTAAAAAGTTACTCAACATTGAATCCATTTCTCCATTCCATAACCGGAGATAATAAATTACCGTGGCATCTTAAGCATTAAAAATAAAACATGAAATTTTCTGTAGCCAATAAACATAAAGTTAGAAATTAATACTTTCTTACATACATTCTATTTCTACCTCTTTCCATTACCAGAAGCAGGATTTTGCACATAAGCCCTCAAAGAAGGAGATTTTGTGAGACCAAATGGAGTAACAGTTGTGTTCTGATTTGCATTTTTCTGCTGTATTCTTCTCCTTGCAATATAACCACGAATCCACGGTGTCACGTCCTCATTGACTTTAATCATAATGAAGAAGAAGATTCGATAGAGAATAATCATGCTGAAGAGAACACTTAGATCAATCCACTTTGATCTATGAACATCAATCTGGAACACATTTTCGAGAATGTAATCTCCTGGAATCTTCAACCCAGGTGACTGGCCATCGAACATGAGACCTTTCAAATCATTTTGATATTGCCCCTGGAAAAATATATGCATATATATAACTTACTATTCATTCTTGGCAAATATGCTTAGAAATGTAGCAATTAATAAGCATCAAACTTGATTTAGATTTACCTGAAGAGCCCAGAAATGGAAACTTATATAAGACATTGGGTAACGCCAGAAGGGCTTTGGGATGTCGTTTGGAAGCCGGAAGTAGCCCGAGACCAACATGAATATTCCCTATAGATAAAATGGTTTGATTATATACTGAAATTATGCAGAAATATATGGCTTAGTATCAGGGAAAAATTGGAATGAGATAAAGGGAAAATCACACTTCACTAGCTTTGACTGAATTTGCTAAAATGTTTTTGTGTTGCTTTCTTTACATTTCTTAACTGTTGAAGTTCACAAATTTTGGCCGAGTAAAGTTTGAAATGTTGTAAAATTAGGGGCAAGTGCAAATGCAAAACACTTAATCGGTAAAGTTCAAAATGGCTCTAAACTTTAAAGCAAGGGAGCAATGTGAATTTTTACTAGGTGAATTTCTTGAAAGTTTAAGCTACTAAAGAGAATTACGAACCTGAATTCCTGCACCTATGATGATTCCCATAAGGAAATTTGGCACGACACTGGCTATAGCCATCATGAGGCTCTCAACCACAGTGACACTTGCGTAAAGGCACAAAACGAAGAATACATAATGCATAAAGCCCGGGTGGAGGCGAACCATATAGTAGCACACGGTACCAGAAATGAAACAAATCAGTATCAGAAATGGCATTGCAGATAAAGTGTTGCTTATCACAAAAGCACTCACACCATAGTGCCCATTAAGCCTTTCCCTTTGGAAAACCTGAAATAAAAAAGCAAAAGAATCAGTCTAATTACCCTCCTAAGGCAATTTCTTTCTATTTGTTTTTCCTTTAGAAAAGAATAATGAGCCTTCCTTTAACCTTCATATCTTCAACAAATGAAGGAAAACCACCAATGGACATGAAGGTTACAAAACCAAAGACGAAAGATGCACATGCTCCCCTTGCCTGTATATAAACAGCCAATGTAGTTAGGAAAATAAATAGAATTGAATTTAATGCCAACGAAGATTATAATAAAATTACCAGAATTGAATTGTATCCCGTTCCAACATTGAAGTAAATGGTCCCAATGCAGACAGTGACCACAATATAGATAACAAGCCTCAGCCAGTAATACCCAAAGTCCCTCGACATATTAATAAATGATCGTATAGTTAAAGTGAAAGCTTGCATTAAGAAACTAGCTTGACTCCCTCCAGAATCTAGCACTGTTCCTTTCTTTAAAATAATAGCAATGAGTCATTATAAGAAAATATAATCTGATTAGTAAACTACAAATTCAAATCAAGGGAATAAGTATACTCACAACTTTGGACATTTCCTCGATCTTTTGATTAGCCAAATAACAGTACTGAGAGGCACGATAAGAGGATATAAGAGTTCGCGTAGCTTCCCCTGTGGTCACTTTATCTAGAGGATCATCAGTTGACTCGAACTGATAGAAAAAAGAGTTCAAATAAGAGGTGTATAAGGCTGAAACTTGATTTAAAACATACAAATTAAGGGGGAAATAATTATATACCCGAAGTTTCATTGATCCTTTTAGAGTTGCTTTGACTTTGTCAAAATCGGAATTGATGCATCGGAGAAAATGATCAGATGGGTTCCTCAGAGCAGGACAAGGAAATCCAGCTTGTGCAAAAAACTGCATAAATTTTCATTTTTTCAATAATCAAATGGTCTTAAAGAATTTAAAATAAAGGGGTAAAAAAAACAAGGCTTCTTGCCTCATAGGCTTCTGAAGCTTGGCCAAAGTAAACAGTTTTGCCACCAGAAAGCAAGTACAATCGATCAAAGAGCTCAAAAACTTCACTGCTCGGTTGATGAATTGAGGCTATAACAGTACGTCCATCTCTAGACAACGCACGTAATGTCTGAGTCACGAAAAACGCTGATGCACTGCCATTTCAAAGATGAATAAACTGAGTGAAATCTAGTATTTATCAAAGAAGTGAGAATTTGAATGGCCTAATTAACTTACCTGTCGAGTCCACTAGTTGGTTCATCGAGAAAAAGCAATCTGGGCCTCATTAAGATCTCGACTGCAATACTAACTCTTCTTTTTTCTCCACCACTGATGCCACGCAAGTGCCAATTTCCTATGACAGTGTCAGCACAATCTTGAAGTCCCATCTCAACGATTGTGCTCTCGACCAGTGCCCGTTTGTCTGGCCACGGCATTCTATCAGGAAGGCGCAGTCGAGCAGAATATGAAATTGTTTCTCGAACTGTCAGAGTGCCAATCAAGTTGTCATCTTGCGTCACATATGCCTGGATTTTCACAATTAATGAAGGAAAATTCAGTTATCGGTATAAAATTAAGCACAAAGTACGCATACCCAAGTGGAAAATAAAGGGTGTTCAAGTTGATTTAGTACAAAATGAAGTTTGAACTGACCCAAAAACAATAAATTTAGCTAAAACTAGTCTCATCCACATCAAAATGATTCACAAACATATAATATATTAACTTTGTGATTTAATACCAAGTTCTGGACTAAAATTTTGGCCAAAATATTCACAAATTAGGATCTACAATTAAGCATAATATTTTTTGCAAAAATGAGAAAAAAAATTATGATATGTTTGGTTCTTAAATTTCATTGTTCAAAATGCTAACAATAATATTTTCCTAGCATCAAATGACATGACATCCAACTTTACTTTCTTCTTCCTTTCCATTTCCATCATCATTTTAGTCACTCAAATTCAAGAAGCATACACAACCTTAATGAAAAAACCACCCGGTAAATCGAAAATCGAAAAGGGTCAATTACAGTAACCCAAAAACTGAATAAACTTTCTACAAGACAATTTAATAAACTGATCAATCAACCCAATAAAACGAAAAGATGCTCAAAAGTAGTGCATAAACATGGCAAGCATATTATATTAGTATATTATAATATGTTTGGTTCTTCAATTTTGAGCAAACGTTAAGAAAGAGTTCCTTCCAGCATCAAATAACAGTACACTAGACCTTATTTCTAGTTCATTTCCATTTTCATTAGCTGAAATACCTAAAATAAAGGGACATGTTGAAGCAATCCAGACAAAGTGAAAATTGGAAAGGGTCATTTATAGAAAAATGTATATTTACTTTACAAAACAACCCGAGCAAGCAACCCAATAAAATACAGGGATGGTAAAAAGTAGTGCATAAACATAGAAAAATATAAAATTATACTTTGACACATAAATCTAGTCAAGTAGACATATAAGGACAACTATACTCACCGCAGTTCCAAAAGATAACTTAGCTTTACGACCATTAAGCAAAATAGTCCCCGAAAGAAAAGCATTAGCAGCCAACCGACCCGATAAAGCATCGAGCAGAGTCGATTTACCGGAGCCAGAAGGACCCATTAGGGCCGTAAAAGATCCAGGTTCCGCATAACCAGATAAATTCTCAAGCACATTCTGTGTATCACCATTACCCAAAGTAACCATCACAGTTAGATCCTTCCAAGCCAACCTAGCCGAAACATCGCCGACAAAATCCGTATTAGTTTTCTCCTTCCACAAACTCTCACTCAAAGGACTCAATCCACCTACAACGATTCCATTTCCTGCTGGCTTACTCGCCTCAATCTCCATCATTACATCATCCGCAGTCGAACTTCTCGCCGCCATAATATATTAATTATTTTGTTACAGCAGAACGAAGATTGATAGATAGATAGATAGATATTATTATATATGAAGCAAATAACTATAAACTATAAGTATGGGGAAAAACGCAAGTGTTGTGAATTTGACCGAGAGTTTGATCATGAAATTTTGTTTGTTCTCACGCGGAATGAGCCTTGCTTTTGTTGCTTGGAAAATTGGCCAATCACACGATATTTGGATTGGATGAACGAGAAATTGAGTTTTGATGATATAATTATATGCTGTAATTATCAACATTCAACCACCACCCATCTTGGAATTTAATCCGAGGAAAACGATTAATTAATAGTCCTGTGTATGTGCTGTTATTGCTAGTATTTGATAGTATATTGTGATTTTTTATTTGTGAAGATGATGGGAAATTTGGATGAGAATGAGATAGATATGTATGTGATTACAAATTTGTTACTATTTCCATTGTTTTGTGAGCTAATAAATGTGTACAGGTAGATGTTGGTGGGAAGCAATTAATACAAACCGACCCAATTTAAAACTTTTTATGCATAGACGAAGGAAGGGAAGTTCAATCAATTCTAAAACAGTTAGCTACTTATGTAACCATGTAGTAGTATACTATATATATATATTCTGATCTGATATACTACTAAGTACTAATCAATCAACACTTCAAACTTTGGGCCGAACTAATGGTCTCCTTCCTCCTTAAGATATTCACTAATATCAGGAAGATTTTTTTTTTATCTTTTATTTCTATGCATTAACAAGTTGAAGACGTTTACTTCGTTCGGAAAATAGTATACTTGATTTGTTGTAAGTACGAGTATTCTTTAGATTTGCATAAGGAGTAACAATTTCACCTTAAATATTATTTTTTCTAAACTATTTACTTGAGAAGGACTCCTTAATAAGTAATAACTAATTACTAATAACCACTGTTAATTTAAAATTTGACAATAACCACTTTATTCTCTTTAAACCTCATGCTGTTATGCTTTAATTTGAAACTGGTGCAGTGAACACTTAGTCAAAGGTAAATTGGTAATTGATTGCAATGCAAACACTGAGTCAATTTTTTTGCCAATGTGTAAAAGTTCCTGAACTGTAAGGTCAGTGAAAGTTTGACTCTCGGGTTGTAATTGGACTAAAATTGCTAAAAAAAAAAAAAAAAAAAAAAAAAGGTATAATGACAATTACAGAACATAATTGAAAATCTGATTCCATAAAGGACTAACTTGTCAGCAAGTTATAGTTACATGACTAATTTTACAAATTTTTAGTAACTTTTTTAAAGTAAATTACCAAAAAAAAGCTTCAAGTTTGGCTCAGAAACAAAGATCTCCTCACACTTGGAGATTAAAATATAAATATCCTGCTGAAAACTCAACTTGTGAAAGTCATAATTGCCCCAGGACTTTTGTAATTAGCATTTTATTAGGGGGATTTTGTAATTTGTCAACAAAAGAGATATTTTCGAAAATCAGTCAAAGCTCAGGGGGGGTTTTGGTAACTTCATATTGTTTTCATTACAATCTAAAGAAAAAGACAACTAACTTGAAATTGCCAAATTCAGTGTAGCTGGACATTTCTAACATAAATATTTAAGGGGAAAAAATAAAATATAATAAAAGCTGGATTTATGTTTTAATATTTTCATGCTTTATTAATTTTTCAGTATTTTGAACCATTTATTTAATGAACTATGAAAACAAAATGGTTACTATATTTTTCCTTCCCTATTGTTGTATAAGAAAATTGCTAGTACCTTTCTTTCTTTTATTTTTTTGTGTTGGATAAACTATAATCTTACTTTATTTTAAGCTAATTTTTGTTTTTTTTATTAAAACATCAAAAGAACTTTGCTATCAAAAAATTCTTTCCCCGCTCCAATAATCGTCATTAAAAAAAACTCAAGTAAATAACAATAATTTAGTCAAACTTTAGGAAATGGAATGTCATGATCATAATAATGGATAGGTGTGAAGGTTAAAGGGGAGACTATAATTTTGAACAACTTAATTCTTGAATAATTGATCACCCTGTACATGCCCCCTAACTGTTAATTTAGAATATTAATGTCGTCCTGGTAACTAGCTCATACATTCATTGAGGCGGAAAAAAAGGTACTTAATACTCTATAATGGACCCGATTGACTCAAATTTCATGTGTACTAGCCCTTGTTTTTCTACTTTAATAAATACTACTACTGTATGATTTTTTTTTTATCTCTCACCCCTTTAATAAAATTTTGGCAGTTGCATGCATAACCTAAAAAACAAAATTGTGTTTTTTATCTTTCCACATTTTTATCTTCCTATCAATTTGATGCTCGTCTTTAATCAGCGCGTCTGCCACCGTATTGGCCGATCTTCAAACATATCAGGAAGATAACTTATCAAAGATTCATGAGCAAGCTCCTAAGGTCTTTGAGGATATGATCCAAAGGATGGTCTCTCGAGGACGACCTTTAAACCAGGTTGTCGAAAATTTTCAACAAACTTCTTTTGCAATTTTTATTTCATAAAATTCACTTCCATATTATCAGATTCTCTACACGAAATCTCTTCATTTTTCAAGGGTTAAATAAACAAATCAATAAGAACTAAAGAGTAACGATTTTAATTGTAAAATATATGGAGTGATAAATAGTATAGAAAGATCTCATGCAAGAGAAAATAAATTTAGTAAAAATTTCAGATGAAATCTGGTGAACATTTGATATAACAGGGTCACCCTGGCGGACGGACATAGGGGCCTGAATTTTTTTTTTTTTTTTTTAAATATAGTAATGTTGTATTTTTTTTTAAACTAGGAAAGTGCACGTACAACGTACTGTGTCTAATTAATTTCATTGATATTTTTGATAAGTTAGAGTAAAATTAAGCCGATGAGGCCTTAGCCAAGTGGTTAAGGATGAGGCTCCATGACCAGGAGGTCATGGGTTCAACTCCCACGAATGTGGGTATTTTCTCTAGTTTCATACTAGCATTTCTCTAGTTTAATACTAGTTATTTGTTCACTTCGTTATCATTGAAATAGTTTCGATCCGATATAACAATGTATTCACCATCTCAAAAAAAAAAAAAGTAAAATTAATTTTATTATGTCATATTAGAAAGTAAATTAACCCGATTTCACATATTTAATTCATTAGTTTAATTCATTTTTCATCGATTTAACCTATTTTTTAATAGATATTATTCATTTTTATCAGTTTAGTTTTTTTTTACCGTTTTACCCAATTTTATCAATTATAACTTATTTTCATTATTTTTACAATTTGCTCCTCCTGTTTTATCCGTTTTAAACTAATTTTCTATCGGTTTCACCTTATTTTGTCTGTTAAACTTTTTTTATTGATTCAAATATTTTTATCATATTATCCGTTTTCACTTATTTCACACATTTCTTCCACTGCTTTCACATGTTCTTTTCACCAATATCACCTGAATTTTCATTGATTTGACACATTTTCGCCGAATTTATACATTTTGTCACCGATTTCACCTGCTTTTCACTATGGTTGTTGATTCACATGTTTCATCTTTTTTTCACGAATTTTCATCGATTTCAGGGGTATTTTTTTTTTTTATCATTTTCAACCAAATTTTCATCAACTTAGCCAGTTTTCATCAATTTCACACGAATTTTATTGATTTCACATGTTTCAATGATTATATTTTATCTATTTCATCATTTTCCACGAACTTCACCCGTTTTTTCACGAAAAGAATAACATAGAGGTTATGCGCGCATGTCTTGAAATTATTGAATATTCTTCATATTTTATATTCTAGCCAAAGTAAAATTACATAATTAGCTAAGTTATAAGTAATTTTATTCTTTCATAGTAAGATGGCGATTCAATTTTAATTTTTTTTTATAACGTAATGATATTTAAGAGAGTTTCATTTCAAATATTATTTATATTTAGAGTGTTTATGACTTATGCTCCACTAATTTTTAAATTAACATTTTCTTACTCAAATAAATATTGATGCTAAAATATAATATTTTTTATATATATTTTAGGGGCTATTTAAAATAATAGTATTTTCTTAAGATTAAAAATATAAAAATTCATGTAGAAGAGAATTTATAAATTTTAGGAGTTTATGTAGGAGATAAATGTAATAAGACTTCATGTCTAAATATACCTCTTCAATCACTTTTATATTTTTATATATTTACCATTTAATTAAATATCATTTTACAATTTAAATAGGGATATTTTAGTCTTCACAAAAAAGGTAAAAAATATTCATGCTTTTATTATAGTAGAGATAGAGATAGAGATAGAGATAGAGATGATCAATTCTTAAGATTTGGCCAAAGAAATTTCGATTGCACCTGTTTTTACATTGAGTTTACCATTTTTTTGTTATTTTAACCCATTCTGACTGATTTCAACTGATTTTGTGTTTTATCCGATTTGTTAATCAATCCACTCATTATTTTTTGGTTTAACTCAATTTTAGTTGATTTTACTTATCCTGCTTCACCCGTTGTTTTATCAATGGTACCATTTTTTTTATTTAACTCGTTTTTCTTCTATCTAACCCATTTTTTCACTGAGTTACCAATTTTTGTTATCATATATATTTTTAGTAGAATTTTACCCCTTTTCACCAATTTTAACCATTCTATGTTTTGACTTATTCTGGCTTAAGCCAATTATAAGTTTTTCAGTTAACTAAATAGTATTCTTTTAAATTCATATAGCCCGAATGTGTCCTTTTGTTTTTAAGTTCTTTAATAAGTGATAATATCTTAAGAACTTTCAAAAGAAATATCGCTTGTACCTGCTTTTACACTGAGTTTATCATTTTTTGTTTGTTATTTTAACTCGTTCTTTCACCAATTTCACCCTTTTTTTTGTGATTTATCTCATTTCTTAATCAACTCATCCATTCTTTCTAGTGTGACCCAATTTCAGCGAATTTCACATTTGTTAATCAATTCACTAATTTTCTCCGGTTTAATATGATTTTACTTATTATTTTGCTTATTTATTATTTAACCTATTTTCTCACATATTTCACATTTCTTTTGGCCAATTAACTCATTTTTTTTCTTCTTGTTCTTTTTATCGATTTAATCCAATTTTTGTTATCCAGTATTTAGCCGATGTGAAATCTTTGTTCGAAGATGCTGATCTCCGATCTCATATCGCTAAAATTACTGAGGAGCATGCTCAGACCAAGAAGGAGCTTGCGGTTTTACCACTTTACCCATTTTTATGTTTGTTAACCTTGTTGTTTTATCAATGGCACAATATATATATATATATATATATATATATATATATTTTTTTTTTTGCTTTAACCCGCTTTTCTTTTGATTTTACCATTTTTATCATATATTATTAATCGAAGAAATTGTTGAAGAAATCTCGAGTTATAGTTTTTTTTTTACCATTAATATTTTAATGAGTTGTAAAACTTTAAAATATAAGTATAAGTTTGATATAGGAGAGACTTCTTGTCTAATTATATTTCGGAGATTCTTTTCTTTTATGATTCTTTTATTTTACATTTTTGCCATAAAATTAAATATCACAGTATAATTTAAATAGGGGTATATTAGTCTTCACAAAAAAGGGAAAAAAATTTCCTTAGCCAACTCGTACTTAATTTTATATGTATATAGAAAAAAAATTCAATAAATTAGCCCAATATGAAATTTCTAACCCAAATATAATCTTAGTACAATTAATATCATACAACCCACTCTAATAATAACTCACGTTATAGTACTTTGATGAATGTATTCACATGTTCTCTTCCGTGATTGACATTCTTGGCTTCATAGTTGAGGAGTACACCGATAAGAATGGGAAGCAAGCAATCTATTGATAATACTTCAATCATTCTCCTTTGTCTTCAATTTACATTTGATGACGTTGATATTGGGGATCACTAATGACTTGTCTCAAGCTTTACGAAGAAAAGATCAAGATATAATGAATGTTATGAGATTAGTCAAATTAGCTAAGGATCGTCTTCAAGAGACAAGAGATGATAGATGGTGACCTTTGTTGGAGGAAGTTACTTCTTTTTGTTCTAAGCATGAAATTGAAATTCCTTCAATGAGTAATGTCTATGTTCCATATGGGAGGCCAAAGCGTAGGATTGAACAAGTGACTATCGAGCATCATTACAAAGTTGAAAGATTCAATTCGGTGATAGATAGACAATTGCAAGAGTTGAACAACCGTTCCAATGAAGTAAACACGGAGTTGCTTCTTTGTGTGCCGAACGTTATCCAAATGACTTCTCTTTTCTTGAGCTCTCGGCCCTTCCCAATCAACTTGAAAATTATATTAGGGATGTTCGATCAAGTGATGATTTTTTTAGATTGAAAGAGATTGGTGATCTTTCTAAGAAGATGGTTGCAACTAATTAAAAGACATGTCGCATTCTCTATGGTTTACAAACTTGTGACATTGACGTTTATTCTACCTGTTGCAACTGCATCAGTGGAGAAAGCTTTTTCGGCTATGAAGATAGTAAAGAATCGACTTCGTAACCGAATGGGCGATCAATGGCTAAATGATACCTTAGTTGTCTTTATAGAGAGAGACATGTTTAGTAGTATTTCAAACGATGCTATCATGGACCGGTTTCAAAAGATGAAAAAACTTTGTAGTCAATTATTAAAGTAAATATGTAAATATTTTGGGTTCTTTTAGGACTATAATGGGGTATCATATGTAATTAAAATATCTCGTGGGGTTTATTTTTGTCAAACTCCACCTCCCCATTTTTGTATTGCGTCATATATTTTCTCGTGAATAATATAAACTCTAAGTTTAACTGTTTGATAGAATTTTTTTTTTTTTGTATAAGTTTAGCCCCCGATCAAAAATCCTGGATTCGCCCAGGGTGTATTGTGTTTTCTGCCCAAAAAACTTAGGATCATAATTAGAAATTCTAAAATTAATTTTCATCAATTATTTCTCAAAAAAAAAAAAAAAAATTAGAGATATGCACGTGGTAAATTCTAAACACTCCAACTTCTCTCGCTTTCAAATAGAATGTATTATTATAAATTAATATTCGACAGACATATATATAATTGTTAAAAGTTAATGAATTAATAATCTGCCACTGATCTAGCTAGCTAGAGAATGAAACCGAGTTGGGTAGGGCCTAGGGGCTAATTATGTGACGCGTACTGTTGTACGTTGTGTTTGACTAGTTTTCACCAGCCTGAAAATTAAAGGAAAATTAAGATGTTTTAATCGTGCCTACTGTCTGCATCCCCCCACCATTAAATAAACCTAATTTGCATTGCTGAACCAATAAATTATTAAGATTTTATTTGGTCAATACACAAAGTACTAACTACTAAGCTAAATATTGTCTGCCAAAAGGATACTGGGAACTTTTGCTTAATTGATCGGATTTTTAATTTGGTGCATATGAACCATGGAAGACAACTATATATGGAAGACAAATTAACAAAAAATATAATAATGTTCAAACTTCTTTCTTTTTTTTTTCTTGGGACATCCATTAAATTGGGACAGATAAGAGAAGATTAGCATGGTTCTCGCGCGAGGATGAATTACAAAAATCGAAGAATGGAACACTATGTTGAAGCTTGATTTAATATTTTTATAGAATGTGTTACTTATATACATTGTTGCCGTTAGTTAAAGCAAAACTAATGGTGAAACACTATTAATATTATTTATACTCCAAATTAAAATATCATATATAAATTTCATACCTGATCCATTAAGATTAAAGAATTGAAGCCCAACCCAAAAAGCCATTACCCATACATGATAAAAAGAAAATGTTGGAATGAAATTGTTGATAGGCTAACCATGCATGGCTTCGATTAATTTATTTTAACCAACTATTACAGGCAAGGCAAGTATTATGGGCTAAATTTATGTTATACTATTTGATTTGACATTAGTTTGGATCAACTGTTTTGACCGAATTGTTGTATGGGTGCTGATGGATATTGCCGTATTGTTGTGATCGACATATAGATAGAAGAGAGATTATTTAGTACAACCGATGCACCACGTCATCAAGTACACGTGGTGCAGCCCACCAATACACATGGGACATGTGGATTATTAATTCACATCACCCCATGTTCTGGCCATGTTCCAAAAAAATAGGGGTTCAGAAAGTTGTGTTCACACTGCCAGAATATGGGTGATGTGGATTTTTAATCCACATGTCCCAAGTGTATTGGTGGGCTGCACCACGTGTACTTGATGACGTGGTGCAGCGGTTGTACTACATAATTTCTCTAGAAGAGAGATTATTTAGTACAACCGATGCACCACGTCATCAAGTACACGTGGTGCAGCCCACCAATACACATGGGACATGTGGATTATTAATTCACATCACCCCATGTTCTGGCCATGTTCCAAAAAAATAGGGGTTCAGAAAGTTGTGTTCACACTGCCAGAATATGGGTGATGTGGATTTTTAATCCACATGTCCCAAGTGTATTGGTGGGCTGCACCACGTGTACTTGATGACGTGGTGCAGCGGTTGTACTACATAATTTCTCTAGATAGGAGAGATTATTTAGTACAACCGATGCACCACGTCATCAAGTACACGTGGTGCAGCCCACCAATACACATGGGACATGTGGATTATTAATTCACATCACCCCATGTTCTGGCCATGTTCCAAAAAAATAGGGGTTCAGAAAGTTGTGTTCACACTGCCAGAATATGGGTGATGTGGATTTTTAATCCACATGTCCCAAGTGTATTGGTGGGCTGCACCACGTGTACTTGATGACGTGGTGCAGCGGTTGTACTACATAATTTCTCTAGATAGGAGAGATTATTTAGTACAACCGATGCACCACGTCATCAAGTACACGTGGTGCAGCCCACCAATACACATGAGACATGTGGATTATTAATTCACATCACCCCATGTTCTGGCCATGTTCCAAAAAAATAGGGGTTCAGAAAGTTGTGTTCACACTGCCAGAATATGGGTGATGTAGATTTTTAATCCACATGTCCCAAGTGTATTGGTGGGCTGCACCACGTGTACTTGATGACGTGGTGCAGCGGTTGTACTACATAATTTCTCTAGATAGGAGAGATTATTTAGTACAACCGATGCACCACGTCATCAAGTACACGTGGTGCAGCCCACCAATACACATGGGACATGTGGATTATTAATTCACATCACCCCATGTTCTGGCCATGTTCCAAAAAAATAGGGGTTCAGAAAGTTGTGTTCACACTGCCAGAATATGGGTGATGTGGATTTTTAATCCACATGTCCCAAGTGTATTGGTGGGCTGCACCACGTGTACTTGATGACGTGGTGCAGCGGTTGTACTACATAATTTCTCTAGATAGGAGAGATTATTTAGTACAACCGATGCACCACGTCATCAAGTACACGTGGTGCAGCCCACCAATACACATGGGACATGTGGATTATTAATTCACATCACCCCATGTTCTGGCCATGTTCCAAAAAAATAGGGGTTCAGAAAGTTGTGTTCACACTGCCAGAATATGGGTGATGTGGATTTTTAATCCACATGTCCCAAGTGTATTGGTGGGCTGCACCACGTGTACTTGATGACGTGGTGCAGCGGTTGTACTACTTATCATTTAAGATAATAAAAATCCATATTTACTTATCATTTAATAATATTACTTTTTAGTCCCCCATTGTTGGACATCGCCTCATTTTACTTACAATCACTTTAGGTTCTGATCACTTTGGAGAGAGTACATACATTTTGCAGTCATGGGAAGCCACACTAGCCGAGATTTGGTCTTTTACTGAAGTCTTTGTCGAATGCTGCAAATAAAAAGATAACATGTTATTGTTATCAATCGAGAATATATATATTAGAAAGAAAGATGAATAGTTTTTACAACTTCATTTCATTTCATTCACCTAAAAGAAAAGAAAAGAAAAGAAAAGATGAATCAATCCATCCTGATATTCTTACCGCCCATAGATCTCGGGCATCGACTACTGTTGCAGAATTAAGCCCTATATCCGACCAGTAAGCAGTAATAGTAGCTTCTGAAGATCCCCTGTTCCATAAAGCAACACCAACTCTATTTCCGCTTAGAGGTCCTCCCCAAACCTGCACCAAAAATAGCTATAACATACATGCATATCTATACACAAACTTGTTACTAATATTTGAGGTCTAGCTATGTATTCCATCAATATTGAATGGCAAAAGTTTATGCAGTCTTACCTCTAAATCTCCATTCGACTTAATTTTTTTCCCTTGAACGCCAAGTTTATCTGTTCTCAAAACGAAAGAGCTAATCAAAATTACTTTATTTTCTCAAGGCCCATTCTTTAGTGTACTCACCTTGGTTGACTGCTATAACCTCTGAATTGCTTAGCAATGCCTTAGTGGCAGAGTCCATCGATCGAACATCACAGCCGATTAGCAGAGGCGCCTAATCCCACATACAAAATACGTGTTAAGAGTAGTGTAGCTAAAACTCATCAACTTAAAAACTACTATTATAGTAAAGTATAACTTACTTTAGCTAATGCCCATATGCTAAAATGTGAACGATATTCTTCAGTAGTCATGCCACCATTTCCAACTTCCAACATGTCGGGATCTACCAAAATCGCGATAAAGTAGATTAATAAGGAAATTCCATGCCAAAAGCAGAACAATGACAGTATTCTTACCATTCCATCCACCTGGCCCAGCATAAGATGCCCATTTGTCATTAAGATCTGCTCGAGAAGTCATGCTAGAAAAAGTCGAAATATATTAGAGAAATTAGTTACTTATTAAGCTTAGGACAGTGACTGAAATGGAAGGTTTGAGAATTTATATTAAGACAGTCTTTATGGAAAAGTTTGAAGCTATTTAATTTCACCTGTTCCAATTATCACTAATATCTCCAGTAGTTCTCCAACTGTTCCCAATAGACTTGGCCCAAGTAGCAGGATCTTCTGCCCCCCTGTAATTTGCAACATCAAGACTATATTATGTAACCTCATGCAATTATATTCATGAATGTAAATTCTCTGTATCAGTTAAGACATGATATCCACTGTCATTAGATTTTTCATAGTATCAAGATTACCATTCACACAGAGAGAAGAAGATAGATCTCCCAGAATTCTGCAAAGCTTTTGCCATTATAGGATACCTAGTTCACCAAGAAAAGAAACCACTAAAAATCAAAATGAATGCTCACCTAGACTTCAATTGTAAGAAAACAATACGTACCTTTCCTTAGCGCTGATTCCATTATTGTTACAGTTATCATATTTCAAGTAATCAACCTCCTGTATTGGAAAATAAACTGATGATAAACTAGTTTGCTATGTGTAAAAGCAGAACAGATCCTTCAAAAATTAGCTTACCCATGAAGCAAAAGTTTTTGCATCTTGTTCTTCATGTCCTAAGGATCCAGGCATTTGTAGGCTACATGTCTGACTTCTGCAAAATTAACAATAATAATTTCACCAATCCAAATATCACATAAAATTTTAACATGCATGTTTACCAGATTACATAATGTTCCTTACATATATATTCTTTTTAAAAACATGTTGGTTATACTGAAGTGAAACAAATTATTACCCGGCATCAGAATAAATTCCAAGTTTCAATCCCTTCCCATGAACATAATCTGCCAGTGCTTTGATTCCAGACGGAAATGTAGAGCCCTTTGCAACCAAATTTCCCTGAATCGCATAATCATGCAAACTTTCTAAGAGATTCGTTATATCATATCTTAAAAACTTTTTACATTAATATTCATTAATTATTTTATATTTCTATTCGTGATGAAACAGATTCCAGTCTAAGAAAAAATATGATTAAATACCTGAGAGTCTCTGTTTAATTCTGCCCAACAATCGTCTGAGTAGACCATATAAGAAAATGCTTTAACAGAAGAATCCAGGTACAAAAATCCGAAGTAAAATTAATATATAAATTTAAACATACCAAGATTTATATATTTGTATCCAAGTGAAGCAAGCCCTGTCGAGACAATTGCATCAGCTGTCAAATGATCAAAACAATTAGTTATTTACAAATGATGAAAAATCGAAACATTTCTAATAAAATACATATATATATATATAAAAAAGAGATGTGTGTACCTGTTTCTCTAATCAACTTCTCATCAAGGTTACACTGAAAATGATTCCAGCTATTCCATCTGAATAGTGCAGACAGCAAGGAGTAATTATGTACTAATTTCTATTAGTTTTCCATCCACCATCTATATCATTTATATAAGGGGAGTCCACAAATACATTATAAAATTAATTGGTTAGTTTCTTTCACAGTAAGAATGGATTAAAAGATTACATAATTAGATGCAAGTTATGGGAGTTTATGAATACTAAATAGAGCATGCGAGCTATATGATTGCCGCCGTTAAAGTAATCTTACCCCATCTGAGGAGTTGAGCCAAGTCCATTCTCCACAAGTTTCTTTCGAATATGATGCACCTGCACTGAATCATCCGCAATCAACTTCACATTTCGAGATGTCACAATACCATTGAACCAGATGCACCATAATGTCAAAATCACTGGCAACACAGAGCCATTTGTATTTCCACCCATATGTGTGTGTTTCTTGGTATCTAATGCAATTTAATTGATACCAAACACAACTTAGAGTGCTAGTGATTTTAGCAATGATGGAGAATTGAAGGAGCACATCACTTATATATACAGTTTGCACTAGGAAACCACCTGGCAAGATACATTGAGCAGATACTACAAAAGTCTTGTTCCTCAAGCTGGATGGAGAACGACGTGTATACTAATGCAAACTGTCACGTGGATATACCATTTACTTGATCGGAATTTCAATAATATAGTAGCTGGTATTGTATCAAACACATACATTATAATTATATACATTAAATGATCATTATTGACTTGAGGATCCTTTGATGCTATTTTCATCCATCTTTTTGACATTTCGCTAAAAATAAAATGAATTAGACAATCATTCAGTGTGAACATGTTGATAAATGATTAGATCCGTAGTCACTGGAGAAGGTATGAGTATTAATAAATTACTGGATCCCTGTTTCAATAAATTGCAACGATACAAATACAAGTAAATGGAATGTATAGGAAAAAATTGTAAAAGTCTTCGCTCTTACGCCAAACATTCTTGTCTTCTTCATCAAGTTTTTTTGAATAAATTTCATGATTACTTGTGTCATCATCGATCGGCCGAATTAATTTATATCTCTTTTTCAGTATTTTTTTTTCCTGCAAAACGACATCACCGCTAGTACTCTTTATTTGGCTGATCTCATCATTTTATTTTTCATGGTAATCCGTTCGGACTTTTCTGAAAGCAATCATCAGCTCAGCTTCAAATCAGAGAAAAACACTGGTAAAGTTCCATTTCTCAAGGCAAAAGTTCGAAATAAAGTTTGGTAAATGCTGATAGCGTGTCCCGTATGGAGCCAAGGGTTAACCTCTTCGATGATGAAAGGAACCAGCTGGTGACACTGTTTCTTCACTCGGTGATCGGTCACTCATTTGAATATATATTACCCTAATTTTAAAACTAAAACAAATTGCATGACTTTTTTGGGCACCTTGCCCCTTGTAAATTCCGTGACTTTGAACTCTGTATTTCACTTTGCACAATTCAAATTCACCCAAAAATTAAAAATTAAAAAAAAAATAAAAAAAGTGAGTATTCTACATTTTGCAACTTAAAAATATATTGTTTTGATATTTTATATCCTAAAAATTAAATATTGACACTTTATACTCTGGAATTGCAATTCATTGACTATAAAGTGTGCATTTTTGCAATCTAATGATGTGCATTTTGTCATATGCAATTATAGGGAGCAAAATATCAATAATTCAATTTTAGTCTACAAAATGTCAAAAATATATATTTTTTTAAAAAAAAAGTCCATATAATTATAATTACACTTTGCACTCCATAGTTGAACCAAATTGGTCCATCCGTGAATTAATTGTTAAATAACCCCAAAAATAATTGTTTGGGTATTTCGCACTTGTAGTTGAAATTTAACACTTGAAATCCTAGAATTGCATATCAATAGCAAAGTATTGAGGGTGCAAAAATTTCCACTATATTTCGATGCAATTTGACGATGTAACATATCGATATTCTGACTTTAAAGTGTAAAGTGTTAAAAACAATATATTTTTGAGATGTAAAGTGTAAAAACTTCAAAAGAAAAAATACTTATTTTTTTTAATCATAGTTCAGTTTAGACTGTTTCAAAATTTGTCCAAATGTAATTCTCAAGTGGACTGCAATTTGAGACTTTAACCATTTCAATACAGTAATTTTGTTTAGGATAGTTCAAATTTTGCCCCCAAGAGTTTTTGAGTTTTGCCATTAACCATCTGAAGTAATATTTTTGCACTTAACACCATGAAATTTATATATAAATAACAATTACGTTTTTCTTCTTGATCAACATCTAAATATTTTCTTCTTGTTAAATGAATTTATGATTTGAGTTTGAACTTACTGATACTAAGCTCGATAAAAAAATCAAACATACAATAATAATTTTTTTTTATTAATTTTTTTTTTTTGGTTTCTTAAGGGTTTAATCCATTTTGAGGCGCGTCGGGCACATAAAGTAGGAACCTCTCCCAACAGGGATTCGACCCTGAGTTCGCTACTTCGTAGTGACTAGTCTCTTCCACTAGATCAATCATGTTTCTATTATACGTGTTGTTTCCCAAACTGAATTGGAAATCAGTACTTACATCTATCATTTCAAAAGAGTAAATTTAGGTGTAAGAACTAAGTAAACGTGCAAAGGTGAATAAACCTGAAAGTGAAAAAATAGTCTTTATGATTATGAGATATTAAAGTGAAAGCAAAAGCTAAAGAAGGATGATAGAAAGGATTTCTTACAAAACAAGAATTTTTCATTATCATTTTTTTTCTATTTTAACCCATCTCAAATCTTCAAAACAATGATCTCAAAGGATTCATGGAGATTGAGTGTTAGATGTTCATGTAACTCCAAAGAAAATGTATAAGTTGCTAGTGTGATTTTGTTCGATATGAATTTGATATTCGGAAAAAATTGTAAGAATCAAATTTAGTCAAGACAAATAAATTTTTTTCAACCAATTTAAATATATGATAATTTAAAACCCAACTCTATTTAAGACTGAAAATGTCAAAGCTAAGAAAGTGAATTCAATGAAAAAGTGTCATTATTTTGGAACATTTAGGAATTTTGACTGAAAATGAACTATGGTTGCCAAAAGTAAAGAAGAATTGAATAAATTATAAAAGCAAAGTACAAAGAATGTTCAAACAATAAATACACAGGAGTATAATATTCAAATAACAAGACTAACGAGGGAAAAACACTTTTGGTTCCAAACTTTACCCAAAAAAACACTTTTGGTACCATAAAACGCAGAAAAACACATTTGGTACCACAATTTTCATGATTTTGACACATTTAGTCATTCCGTTAAATTTTGGACGGAAATTTCGCGCGTGACCGTCACGCTCGGGTCAAGCGCGTCAAGTTCAAATCGGTCACGAGTTTTGCACGTGAGAAATTCGGTCAAAACACTTTTGGTCCTAAATTTTACCCCAGAAAACACATTTGGTACCATGATTTGCAGAAAAATAGATTTGGTACCACAATTTACATACTCTTGACACATTTAGTGTCCTTGTTAAATTGATAAAAATCACATATAATGAACAGACAACAGTTTCTCTAAAAATTTTGATAAAAATCACAAAATTTAGTAACTTTTTTTACAAATTTTCCTTAGTGTTTCTGAAATATTTCTGAATAGTCTCGAAAAGTTTTCAATATTTGGCTCTCCGAAACATACATTCGAAATGAGTTTTTGATCCATGGATACAAGTGCAAGTCAAAGTGCACCAATTCAGGTATCCAATGTACTTTTGTTAAGAATATTTTCAAAGATTTAAGTACACTTTGAGATTTTTATCAAATCTTTTAGAGAAATTGTTGTATGTTCATTATATGTGATTTTTATCAATTTAACGGCGACACTAAATGTGTCAAGAGTATGTAAATTGTGGTACCAAATCTGTTTTTCTGCAAAGCATGGTACCAAATGTGTTTTCTGGGGTAAAGTTTGGGACCAAAAGTGTTTTGACCGATTTGTCACGTGCAAAACTCGTGAACTTAACGGGCGCGTGACGGTCACGCGCGAAATTTCCGTCCAAAATTTAACGGAATGACTAAATGTGTCAAAATCATGAAAATTGTGGCACCAAATGTGTTTTTCTGCGTTTTATGGTACCAAAAGTGTTTTTTGGGGTAAAGTTTGGGACCAAAAGTGTTTTTCCCTCCAAGACTAATATTAGTTAATTTACCACACAAATCAACATCCCTAAAGTTTTGAAGCACCGGATTTGTCATCGAGGCTAAGGGCCTGTTTGTTTGGTGTTTTCCAAAAGAAATTCGTGTTTGGGAAATGTCAAACAAACATATTTTCCTATTTTCTGAAATAAATTTTTTTATTTTTCAATTTTCTCAAATTACTCTCCCAAAATCCAAACAAACAACAATTTTATTATATCTAAACAGAATCTATACAAACTCTACTCTGATTTGACATAAAGTAACTTATCTCTTACACAATTTATCTCACAACAAACATGATTTGACATAAAGTCTTACACATCTTACACCTACAACCCAACTCTTTCAAAAAAACCTACACCTACTTTATTTCTCAAACCACTCTCTCAAAACTCAAACAAACAACATTACGCAAATCGAGATTATTTCACAAATCTCCACTACTCGCGCAAACTACTTTCCCAAACACCAAACAAACAAGCCCTAAGGGTCTATTTGGATGGGTTTTGGCTCGGTTTAAAAAAATTGATTTGGGTGGTTTCGATGAAACCTTTAAGACTTCATTTGGATGAGTTTTGACTCTTGGATTTTGTGGTTTGAATAAGTTGAAATCCCACTTGGATTGGGTTTGGATGTTGGGTTTTAGGGAAAAAAGTAGGTAATATGTGTCAAATCAATGTCTTTTTTAGTGAGATTTGATGAAAAAAGTAGGTAGTAAGTGTCAAATCAATGTTTTATAGGTTTGAAGATTTTGAGTGTGAGTTTCTGAATAGGTTTTTGATGGTTTTATGGGTTTAAAGAAAACTCATTTGAAAAGATTTTGGCTCGGTCTCGCGAGACCGGGCCAAAACCCATCCACATACACCCACTGGCGGATCCACATGGGGGCATGGGGGGCTATAACCTCCCCTGGAATTTTTTTTTTTTTTTTTTTTATATATATATGTGTTGTAATTTATTTTTTTAACAAAAAATTTAATATATTAGCCCAATAGCCCAAATATAATTTCAAGTCCAATTAATATACCCACTTTAACAATAACTTACTCTTCCAATTGTAAGCCCCAATTTTAAACCCAATTTTTCCCTACTACCAACCTCCTAACCCTAGCCACCATTGCACCTCCTACCACCACCAGCCACCTGAGGCCGCCGCAACCGCCGCCTGCCGCCTCATCTCCGGCCATCTACCTAACCCATTGAAGTCTTGAGCACAAAAAGCCCCAATTGTGAATGTTAGTAATTTTTTCTATTTTATTTATGTATGTGCAATTGTGTTTATGTAATATACTAATATTGTTATATATTCATTATTGATGTTCATATTCACTTTCCAAAATCAATCTTTAGATTCAAGTTTCATTTTTGTGCATAAAATCATAGACTTGTTAAGATTTTCATATATAAGTGATAAAGATAGGAGGATACGAATTATATTAAAATAATATGATGCTTAAATCAATATGCAATAAAGTTAATAATATTCATTTACGTATTAAATACTATCTTAGATGGTTAATAGTTTTATTTATTAAAATGTCAAGCACTAATCTTATATTATTAATAGTCTTTTATTAGCATTTATTGGCATATTGAGATTCACCTCTCTTGTTTTATCAAATGGAATGAAAAATAAGCCTTGTCATTATTATGTCTATTATATTTAACTTCTACTTCTCGAGTATGTCGACATTAATTTTGAGATAGTTATGTTTTGTACATTTTATGGTCTTAGAAATATGGAGAAATATTTTAAGGCTACACCTACACCTCATGAGGAGTCTTCAAGTAACGTTCACATTCAAAGTGACCCGCATGAGCTTTCAAACTTTCATATTGAAACGAACTTCCCCGAGCTTCCGAGTGATCCCGGTCTACGACCTCATATAACTTTATATGATTCTAACATTCGAGAGAGAGTTCGTAGAGCTTACTTGCTCAAAGGTCCATGTCAACCACGCAACTTTGAGTTTCGGCAAACGTTAATTGGAGGTCAACTTAGAAGATTTAGTCCTTCTTGGTATAGTGGAATGAAAATTGGTTGGAGTATAGTGAAAACGTTTGATTTTTTTTTTTTTTTTTTGTATAAGTTTAACCCCCTGACCCAAATTCCTGGATCCGTCCCTACATACACCCTAAATTTCTTTTATGTCATTATATAGCCTCATATATAAAAATGTAGAATATAGCCTCATATATAAAACTGGGAAAGCGCCCAACAAACTACCATCCCAAAGGGGAAAGAGCAAATTGTCACCTTTCATAATTAATGTAGCATACATCATAAATTGCAAGAATACAAGAATAGGTAATCAAACCTTCAATTCGAGGACTGGATGGTGCCAAATGTCAATTACTTATGTCGAGGTTGATTTTTTCCCATATTTAATACTCCCTCTGCTCCAAAATATCTATCAGTTTAGAGAAATTTTTCTTTTTGTAAATATCTTTTTTGTAGAATTCCAATGTGATATTAATTATTCTTTTTTCAATATAGTATTTAATGTATCTAAAAATTCTATCTTATGTATTTCAATACAATCGTTTTTTGGAGGTCTGCACACGAATTAAGAATCATCATACATAGTCATTTTTTTAAAGCAAAAATTTCAAAGTACCCTTTTAATCAAATCATCTTAGCATTAACGACAAATATTAGAAAGAAGGGTAAAATTGGTAATAGAACATTAATTTTTTTACATTTACATCATAAAATGACAAATAAAAGTAAACAATTTTTTTTATCATAGCGACAAATAAAAAAACGGGGGGAGTATTAATTAAGGGTATTTTAGGTATATATTTTATTTTTTACCAGAAAATCATGCTATTTATTTGAATTCTTAACCATGCAACACTCTAAAAAGACGACTATTATAAAACGGAGGGAGTACTCCTTTTCTTTTCCAAAATTTTAGCTCTAAACTCTGTATTGTTTGGTTGTCGGGAAAGTGAAGGAAAGTCAGTTTTTTTTCCTCTCACGTGGTGTTTGGATAGCAGGAAAGGAAGTTAACATTTTCCTTCAACTTTCGTGTAGAAAATTTTGTGAGGAAAAAATTTCCCCACCAATTGAATGGGAAAATATCGGGAAAATTTTACAGGAAATTGCAAAACACTGCTTGTACTTTGTATATATATCAAAATCCCTATTTGTGATTTTTTTTCTTATCGAAAGTCCTTTGTGCTTATTTATTATTAGCAACAAAAAAAAGCCTTTGAAGTCATATACCAATTATCCCCCCCACCCCCACAAAATGATGCAAAAACACCCTTTTTACATGAAAGAATTATCAGTAACCCCCTGTTAACTTTAAAAATTGACAATAAATCCCTGTTAACTTTGAAGATTGATATGACTAAAAAAAATATACGATAGTGTCAAATTAACTTATAATAAAGTTAATAATATGAAAACGTGATTATTCATACAATATTTTATCAGCAAATAAATCATAATTCATAATCAAATAAAAATATTATGTTCCTAAACTTTCTTAATAACCAAACAATTACAAGAAAATAATTTTCCTCACAACTAAATATGTTGAGAAAAATAATTTTCTTTTCCTTTTTCTTTCCTTTTTCCTTTTCCTAAATTTTTGTGACAACCAAACAAGTTATAAAGTCGTGGGCTATGCATTATTTCAAATTAAATATAGTTGTCAAATATAGTTGTCCGTTAAGAACTATATGGGTCCCCACTAGAAATTATTACTAATACATATAGACCCAGTAGGACTAAACGGCTAAACCCCACTGAAAATTCCTAGTTAATTGTATGAAGATTCTGTTTGTATAGGATTCTTGTAGTGTTTTATGTAAAATAATTCTACTGGAATCATTAAGAACATGACATCAATCCTCAATTACCGTCTAGTCTACAATTGCAAAAAGAAACAGAAGAAAAAACATTCTATGATTATAATCATATTATGATTTTGTCCAAAACACGTAACTGAGGCCCAGCCCATGATGTATTCAGATTGCTAAAGCCCAATTAAGCGCACAGAGTTCGGGTTTTAGGCTGTAAATAGAACCTTTATTAATAGTAATAATATCCTTATGGACTAGGCCCGGAAAAATGGGTCTGGACCCGCGATCCGGGCCATGACCCGTCCAGGCCCAACTTTTTATTTTTATGTTTGTTAGAGCATCTCCAACAATGTCATCTATAAATGATCATCTATATCAAATTATACATGATGAACAGTATTTTAACTACTCAGTTTTAGCTATTCACTCCAACAGTCATCATCTAAAATTTCAGAATTATTATATTTTATTCTTCTTCCAATACTAAATTATAAATAATGTTTTATTACATTATATACATCAAATATAAATAATAATAAATATTTTAATGATTTTCTTTAAATATAATAAATTAATAAATATTTTTTTATATGTGAAATAAACGTCTTTAAACTTAACGAATAAACATTTAACTCAAACCGATAATTAAACATAAAAATTTAGTAATATATTTATAATTAAAATACAAATCACAAAATTTAAGAAATTCAATAAGATATTTATAAATTTAAATATATAGCATCTTACAAAATCTAATTTTAAAAATAATTTCTTCACAATTTTATACACAAATAAATATTGGTGGTGGTTGGAACATATATAAATTTGATGACATGGATGTCCTCTATAAAGATACAAAGACATCCATACATACAAGTCCAAACTTGCATTATACATAGCCTTGTATTTATACAAGCCACTGCTGGAACACAAAAAATTGAATTTGTCATGTATAACTGAGTTTTTAGCTCTTAGAAGAGCTAAAAAAGGAACTGCTGTGGATGCTCTTAGTTTGGATTGGTTTAGGGCCAGCCTTATAATTTAATGAATTTTTAATGAGTTTTAAAAAACAAAATTAAATTAATTAATGGGCTCAATATAGAAGGAAGTTATCATCTTTAATTTCGAGAAGAAAATCTATCATGCCTCCTAATTTGTTAATTTAATTTTTTCAAATCTCGGCGTCAATTCTCCCATTTTTCAACGAGCGAAAGATAAGAACACCTTCTATGTTTTGTCTAACTCTCAAAAAAACTTCTGTGTTATTTTAACTCCCAAAAATTTCCCTGTGATCTCAATTAAGTGTCAAATACACCCTTCATAAAAGAGAGTGTGATTCAGAAGCCAAAATTGCAAGTATTTGTTCACATTTTGCTTTTAATATGACAATTTTATCCCTGACATCGAAAGACAAAAATACCCCACCAAAAATAAACCACATGTGTCATTTTAAATCCCCAAAATCCCCGTGTTTGGTTTTAAATATCACACCCTATCCACAGTGGCGGAGCCAGAATTATTTTTTACCGGGGTCCACTATAAAATTAAAGACTATAATTTAAAATATTAATAATAAATATTCAACAACAATGAAACTTCGATGCAACTAACTCAAGCTCAAAATCAATTTGATAGAATGAGATTTTTTTTTTATAAATGTCGACGAAATCGTCTCATGACCCATTTATATCAACTAACACGCATTAGATAAAATACTAATATAAAAATACATAATTCATTCACGTCTCCCTAAAGAATCAATTTGTTTCTCCTCCTATTATAAAAAAACTATAACCTGCACTTCTTTTGGTAGAATTTGTGTTTTGCACAATTTTTTAGTAGGCTTGTTTTGTGATAATAGAGATGAAGATGAAAAAGAGTTTATATGAAATTGGAGTCTCTTGATATTTTGCAAGTGTTAATTCCTACAAATTAATTGCAAAATAAAAAGAATATGCTAGAGTTTGAGTTGATGTCGACTTTGTGAATTTAGACTTGTTAACTTTATCAAACTCTAATGAACATGGACCCCTTTTAATTAAAATTTTATTTATAATTAGGGGATCATTTAAAAATATATTATAAGATTTATATAAATAATACCATAGTACAAATATTTACACACATAAAAACAAGATAGGAGAAATTTTTCAGGGGGGTCCATGCACCCCCCTCCTCTTAATGTGGCTCCGCCACGGCCTATCCAAGTAGTATATACTTAGGTTAATAAAAAGAATAAATAAATTTTAAAAAAAAAATAAAACACATAGGGGTAATCTTGTCATACTGCCAAAAGTCAAAAGTAAAATTTTACTTGAATAAAGTGTGGTAATTAAAACAAAACACAAGGGATTTTTTGGGGAGTTAAAATAACACAAGGAGTTTTTTTGAAATTTATACAAAACATAGGTGGTGTTTTTACTTTTAGCTCATTTTTCAACCCATGTCACAAGCATTTTTGTGGATTTAATTTTAACAAAAAAAAAAAAAAAGATGAGGAAGATTAAAGAGCCAGCCCGCATCCCGATAAAGACCCGACCTGTTAATAATCCAACCCATTAATGACCCAACCTATTCCGACCCAACCCAAACCCGACCTGTTCCGCCCGTTTCCTAGGCCTATTATGAACCAAGGCGTACAACCTAGTTCAATTTCTTTAGTTAATGAAATTCAGGATAATAGTGTTACAAATTTATTTTGGGCATGTTTGTTTGGTGTTTGGGAAAGTAATATGGGAGAGTGGGGGAAGTTAATGAAATAATTTTAATTTGCGTAATGTTGTTTGTTTGTATTATTATTTAAGTTTTGAAAGATTGATTTGAGAAATAAAGTAAATGTATTTTTTTTTTTAAAAAGTTAGATTTTAGGTGTAACTTGTAGGATATGTAAGACTTTATATCTTATATATAAAACTTTATGGCAAATCATGTTTTTTATGTGAAATAAATTGTGTTAGAGATAAGTTACTTTATATCAAATCATAGTAAAATTTGTATAAATTTTCTTTAGGGATGATAAAATTATTGTTTGTTTGACTATTTGAAAAAATTAAACGGTGAAAAATTTATTGAGTAAATCTCATTTTTGGTCCTCCTTATTGATTAACTTTTGAACTTTTGTCTCTATTAAATTTTTTGTAGCAGATTCGTCCTTCTTATCAATATAGTGTACCATATTCGTCCCTATTATCAATATAGTGTAACATGTTTGTTCCTTTTTATTATAACGGATTCGTCCCTCATATCAATATAGTGTAACACATTATTTTCTTTTAAATACAAAAAATATCAATTAAGAGAATAACCAACTCCAACATAATGTTCATATCACAATAGCCACTCTAAATACATACAAGGACCGTCATTACATTCTACGTCTATTTCTCCAACTCCAACAGAATGTTCATATCACACAATAGCCACTCTAAATAATCTGGAAATTTTGAAAGCTTTTCATTTTACTCTACACATGTAGTAATATGCAATTACACCACCCCAAAACAAACCAAGCAACAATTATATATATAGATTATAATCCAATCCAATCCAACAACCACATTAACACAAGAGAAGTTACCAAATAAAGAGTCTTATTATTTATTCACTCATTTACATACGCCTTGAAGAAATTAAACACAAGCTAGTAATCTTCAGGAGCCAAGGGCTGATGAAGCCCTGTGTGTGGAGGAGCAGTTTCAGATTGTATGATACCAAACTCGTAAATTACACCCGCCAACCCAGCACCGATGAAGGGTCCGACCCAATAGATCCAATGGTCACTCCACCTCCAGCCCACAAGTGCCGGCCCAAATGCACGTGCAGGGTTCATTGATGCACCCGAAAAAGGCCCTCCAACAAGTATGTTGGCCCCAACTATGAAAGCAATGGCTAAAGGTGCGATCGTGCCCAAGCTTCCTCTTTTAGGATCGATTGCGGTTGCGAAGACCGTGTATACCAGGCCAAATGTCAGTATTATTTCCATCAGCAGCGCACTTAAGCTTCCTACTCCAGGTGCCACGGAAAACCCGTATGGTCTCTGTCCCCAAAAAAAAAAACTAATTAATTTCCAAGCATAAGAGCATCTCAATTTTATAAATATTATTGTATAACTCGGTTAATCTTTTTAGAAATTAATAAAAATTTACTCCCCTCAGTCCAAACCTCCTTCTACTACAATGTCAAGTTAAATTCTATATACCATCTTTTAATCGTTTTTTTCTTCGATCATATTAGTTTTGGTAATTAGAACATTAATTAACTGGTATGACTGGTAGAATATTAGTTAAAAATTTGAAGGTAGCTTACCATGCCATCTGTTGCGAGGCGTAAGAGAGCAGAGGCGAGAACGGCGCCTAAAAGCTGAGCAACCCAATAGTAAACGGAACGCAGAACCGAAACTCGTCCGCCCAAAAGAGCACCAAAGGTGACAGCTGGATTAATATGGCCACCGGACACGTTCATGCTGGAGGCCACGGCAGCAAACAGGGACAGGGCATGTGCGAGTGCGATAAACACAAGCCTTGATGCACCCAAAGCCGAATCCCTGTACATCTTATCTGCAAATGAAGAAGAAGAAATCTTAATTAATTAATTAGTTAATGTAGTAGTTAGTATTAATTACAATTGCAATCTGATCTGATCTGATCTGATTACGTACCAAGAGCAAGGATAGAGCCTTCTCCAGCAAAAACGAAGATGAAAGTGGAGAAGAATTCGGAGAGTGTAGCCTTGATGGAATCCGGGTGGGTCACCTCTTCTGTCCTCCCAAAAGCGTATCTTCGAGGCATCTTAATTAATTATTAATTTATTTCATTCACTTAATTAATATATAATATCAAAATATAGCTTGCATGCACCACTAAATTCAAATTAGGCAATTAATTAAATTCTTCAGGCTAGCTAGCTTAGACGGAGAAGAAGAAGAAAGAAGAAGATGATGTATATCATATCGGTATATGTTTAAAATATGGGAAGAAAGAGAGGAGAGGAGGTGTTTAAATTAGAGAGAATGAGTTAGGTGAAGAAAGGACACTTGGGAGATGAATTGCAGGAATTTAGACACGTACTTATATGCGTTGGCTTTTCCTATTTCTTTCCTCTTATCAACCAAAAATTTCAATTAACAGGGGGCGGGCGGGGCTGTCTGTCTTTTAGTACGGAAAAATGTGATTAATTTTTTCACAAAGGAGATAGAGGTTGGTTTCTGATATGAACAATGTAATAGTGTGTGTTATTTTGTTTGTTTGTTTGTTTGTTTGTTTATTTGTTCATTCTATGATCTATCACATTGCACATATATGTCACTAATTATGCTTATCTGGTCTCATCTTCTGCATGCTTATCCTTATTTATTACCAATTTCATATCAATCCTCAAATTAACATATTATTTTCTTGGTTTATTACATGCTGCAAAAGCAAAAAAGACAAAGTTAATTAACAGATAATTAGGAGTGTAATCGAGCCGAGTATTGTCAGAACAACACACTGTTTAAACTTGGCTTTTATAGAATTTGAAATATTGTGTTTCAACTTGGTTACTCACGAACGAGTTTGAGTCTAATGTTTAATTTGATTTGCAGCCCTTTAGATAATCCTATCTAGGAAAATATTCAATCTTTTACGGCATTTCGTTTACCAGTCTAAAAATGGACATCCATTGGGATAGTCTTGTTGCCTCGTCCTCTACACTAAGTCACTTCGGTTTTTGAATCCTCTGCGAGTATATGGTTGTCAAGATGAGAGATCGTATGTAACATTTCTGTCTAGGACAATTTTACTCCAATTAATTAAGTACAATTATGACAAAGGTTTTATCACTCATACAATAAAACAGTATCCCTATATTATTAATCCAAGAAATTTCATTTATGTTCATAGCAACTTACCGGCCCCAAAAGATGTAGGTAATTAAGTAACATACTGTTGTACTCGTAAGAAAAAAAATTCATGGTTAAGCTCTAGAACAAGATGTAAAGAATGGCTACAAATCTTGATAACTAAAGCTAGGCATGCTAAACAACTGATGTGCAGAAAGCTGCAAGAATGATCTCTTTGATGATCATGCATCTGTTATTCAATCTACATTAATAATCATCTCTTGTATTCTACTCAATACTCGACTCATTTTCGGTCTCCTCTCGGGTACCTCATCCGTACATTCCAACGCAATCTCCGTCAGCTTCAACATCTCATCATACCCTTCTCTCTCCCCAAGTATTTCCACATCCAATATATCAGTCGACCAATCATTGTTCACCGCGGCTCTAACCCAACTCGACAAATCACTATCCCCTTCTTCTCCACCATTTCCTGATGATGATGAGGAGCACGGAGATGGAACTCTACCAGTTACGATTTCCAAAACGAGAATCCCAAAGCAGTACACATCAGCTTTCCACGTCAGCTTCTTCCCTTCCCTGAATTCAGGCGTTCTTGCTACCGAGAGCTTGTTCGTTGGAACTAGAGGTAAGAACCCGTAATCTGTCAGCTTTACGTGGATCTCGTTCTCATGGTTTACGCGTTGGATGAGAATTTTCGAAGATTTAAGGTTGCCGTGAGGAACCCTTTGAGAAGCTAATGAATGATGGAGGAAGTCCAGAGCTTTTGCTATGTCTTTGATGATGGATATTCTTGTTTTCCAATCCAATGGCACTCTTCCAATCCCTCTATTCTCTGTTTATGAAATACATTTTATCAGTTTCTTTGAAAGAAATGCAAAAATATCCCCTATGCTTGCCTAATTAGCAAAATCCCCTTGCCTATTTTTTATTAGCAAAAAATCTCCCTCCCAGGCCGAAATTGGCAATAACCCATTGTTCACTAAAATAGAGAATAACTCCCTATTTTTTATGAAATTGGATTTTCTGCTAATAAAAGAAGAACAAAAGTGAGTTTTTGCTAATAAAAATAACACAGAGGATTATTTTTGCAATAAGGCAAAGCACAAGGGATATTTTTGCATTTATCTCCAGTTAATGTGGGATGGTAAAGAGAATAACTAACCGTGTAGTAGGCTGAACAAGTTGCCATCGGGCACGTAGTCGTAGATGATGAGCTTTTCCTCTCTAGAGTGGTAAAATGAAATGATTTCCATCAAGTTTTCATGCTTTATGTGTCCAAGTAAATGCATCTGCTGCGCGAAATCCTTCTTGCTGAGTGAGTTCATTTCTTTGAGTCTCTTCACGGCCACCACGGAGCCACATTCGAGCATGGCCTTGTACGTGGTGCCAAGCTTTCCTCTTCCAATTACTTGAGCAGCAGCACGAAGCAAATCATCCAAGTCGAAAATGGGCTTCTTGTTGTTGTCGTCCATGAACTCCAATTCCAGAGTCTTTTCCGGATCATCTGTGCTATCAGACCAGTACTGTCGCTTTCCTCGGCGGTCATCAATCGAATCCTCTCCTGTATATTGTTAAATCATAAAAATTAAATAACCCCCCTCTCTAACAGCTTAAACATTTAGATGAGTTGGACATTTGATTTGGTAACATAGCTCAGGCCAAAAGAGGTTTTGTGTTCGAATCTTTCTGTATACCACATACATGTGAGGTGGCATGTTGAATCACAAGTATTAAATGTTTCTTCCCTCTAACATCTTAAGTTTTTAGATGAGGTAGACATTCAATAGAGATAAACAACAGAACATGAAGTGTCCACCGTTGTTAAATGGAACATACCTGGAACCTGCGGTTCTTGTTTTATCTTTTTTCGGTAAAGTCGTCTATAATAGCAGAGGAAGATCAAGATTACAGAAAGAGGAACAAGGGCTGCTGCTGCGACAATTAGAGCAATGCTCCATAACTCTAGTCCAGCACCTTTGTCTCTGGACGAAATAGGAGGAGTAGGTGCAGAGCTAGGAACCGGAGGCGGGGCGATAATCGGACACGGGGTTAACCCCGTAATTCCTCCACACAAGGCAGAATTGTTATCATAAGAACTTTCCGGAAATTTTAAAAGCACGGGAGTTTCCGGAATAGGCCCCTCGAGTTGATTGTAGGAAACATTAAAAGCAATTAAGGATTTCTGATTGAAGGGAGGAAGTGAACCTGAGATGTCATTCTCTTGTAGCTCCAATTCGGATAAGTTAGGAATATCAATGTAGTTAATCGGTATCGATCCGGAAAACTGATTCCTCGACAGAATAACGAATTCCAGGTTTGTTAGATTCGCGAGACTGGGAAGAGGGCCGTGTAGTGAGTTGTTCCTAAAGCTTAGTTTGGTCAAGAATGTTAGTTTCTGCAAGAACGTAGGCGGGAGGGAACCGGTCATTTGTATGCCTTCGAGGACCAAATGGGCGATATGCCAATCCAAGCAGGCAATTCCAGCCCATAGGCTCTCGTTCCTTTTGCTACACGGTGGCCCTGTCCAATTTGCGTGCAGATTGGAAGTCGAGTTGACCCCATCTCTGAGCTGAATCAAAGCAGCACGTTCGTCTGCATAAAACTCGTCTATTTCAAATGCGATAGACTGTAAAAACAGACAAAAAAAGAAGAAGATTATAAGAGTTGCTAATGTTTTCATAGTAAATGATTGGAAACCATGGATAGAGATGTTTGATTTTGAGAAAGAATAGGTCACATTGGCTGGGAAGAGATGATTTCTGGGCAGAAGTCATACCTGTATCAATGTTTATGTACAATATTAAATCAAATTTGACGAAATATGCAAGGTAGGGTCGGTAGAGATTCCAATTCTAAGATAAAATAGCGGATACACCAATGACTTTCAACATATTATATTACATCATATGCCATACACGTTTGTTGACAGCTTCATACAAAATTTGGAGAATTTTAATTGTCGCTGAGCTGTCTGGAGAAAATATTGTGATTTTGACAATGTTCTTTATTGTATACATACACTGTCAAAGTACATAGTTCTAAATAAGTTATGAGGTAAACTAATTAATGTTCCATTTTCCGGCATGGTTTCCTTTAACGAAATTCGAATAAAAAATGTACATAAGAGTTCACTCCTAAATATAACTGGAAGAAAAGTTATATTATAAATGTAACGCCTCTGTATTTGCGACAGCCAATCTAACATATATATAATGAAGATGACAGTAAATTTTTTTATACCAACTTTTAAAAGTGTTCATCATCAGAACTCTCGTATGCTGCTAGTGAACTTTTGATTGGTTAATTCACATTTGTTCTCTCTTCCACTTTGCTTGTTCTAGGGGTATACTGGTCTTTTCCACTGTCATGATCACTCGGAGATTCGTGCATTTTATATGCTCGTCCTTTCAGAATTGCAGGTGATTGATCTGAAGAAACTCTCAGCCGCTTCAGTTTAACTTCCAAAACTCTCTTCAGTACATCTCCGACGCTGTAAATTGACCAATTCTAATGTTGCAATGTCATATAGCAACAACAATATTATATTAACTTAAACAAATTGACAAATAAACACAACTTTATAATTTAATTACAGTAGGTATAAGGAGAATGCTACCATAACTACCGCCACCACCAACCTTTCCCCCACCCCCAACAGAAAAAACAAGTAAAACTTTATTTCTCATTTGAGGTAATAAATAAATGATGGTCCAGCAGAGTAATTAATATATGAAAACGCAGAGGGAGGAGAGGTTACAACAACCCCTGATTGTGCATTTGAAAGACTGAGTGAAGCAATGACAAGGAACAAATGCTCTTCCCAGAATCAGGTGGAGCAAAGATTTATAATTCCTCGTGTCTTAGTATATGAAATTCCCTACATAATATCTTTAATGCAGCAATTGCTCGCCTCTCAGCATATTGAAACGTAAGAATGCTCAAGAACAAATGAAGTTGACCTTATCAAATGTATTCCACACAATCACACGGCACATCAAACTCATAGAGATAATAGAAGGGCAGAGAATCTATACTGCCACCGCGTTCTCCAGCAACCTCTTGCATCTGTGCATATCAAGCACCCAATAGAGGAAGCCGAGATCCTTGTGGGGGAATGTCATCAGAAAGCTTCCCAAAATTTCATGGGTTCCTCTAGTACTCAAGGATCAATAAAGCCAAAAGAAATTAAGGGAATCCAAGACTCCGATCACTTGTCATTATTAAGCTTGCTAAGTAAAATGACATTTTCCTCTAGATATTAAAGCAATACTTCATTATCCATCCATTATTGTTGTCCAACATAGCATCATAAAATCTCACACTCTCACTCTCTAGAAACTAGAAAGAGCTGAAGGTCTCACCTATCAAGTTATAATGCCAACCATAAAAATATGTAGTAGCACAATCTTAAACAATTTCTAAGAGAATAACCATATGATATTGCTCAAATTAAGTAACACTACCTCGTTCTTATATATCAGCAAGAAGCCCCATAAGCAAAACAACAGGGAACTCGTATGGTGTGAGAGAGATATAATTTTGATTTTAGCAATTTAGACCAAAAACTTCCCAAATCCTCTCAGAAAGATAATGAGAAACCCAACTTGTAAACAGTAAGAATATCTTCTAATAAATATCTGTAATATCCTAAATATATAATCATTCTAGATAATTTTGTCATCAAAGCACCAGATTGAAATATGTCAGTCAGATATTCTAATACCCAACTATAAAAATCTGAAGCTCTCATCAAAGTCTAAAACTAACGTATTGAAGCATCCGCATGAAGAAAATAAAAAATCTATGCGTCCAGATTAAAAATATGTCACTGAAACGGACTTAGCTCAACATGTTATTACGTTTACTTATATATTTTATATATTTAGAGCATTTGTGTCACTCAATGAATAAAAACTGAAAGTGCAATATAAAGTACTTACAAGGGTGCACATCATGAAGTGCAGAACTGCAGACAACTTAGATTTTTGCTCATCAATTACCCACCTTATACAGACTAAGAACTGTTCTCCGCTTTCTAATTAGACCAGCTAGGTACACTACCTAAGGTTTATGTCAAATCAGCTTCCCCATAGACAATTCAAGTTCAACACAGAACATAATCTAAGATCATATCCTAAAAAAATTAACCTCCGAAACAGGGAAAATTTAACATTACTATCAATAACTTCCGATATCTTATGTGTCACCATGTTTCTGCTCAATCCTGAAACAAATAAAAGGACGAAATTTCATCTAATATAACCAGAGGAAATTTCAATTAATTTTTTTCATCTTTTTTAGTTGAGTGATTTAATTGAATAGCAGTCCAAGCTCACACTAAAATAGATTGAAGAAAATCGCAAAAACCCGAATACCATATTTACTGGCGATCCAATTTCATTCATGAAAAACAAAAGAAAAAACATAGAATAAAGAAATGTGAGAAGCTGGATTCGCTAACCTTGACGACCATGCTTTGGAAAGTAATTTCTTCATCATCGGTTCTATCCTTTCCCTTCCCTAACTTCTCATCTGCGTAAATTGTGTTCATCATGTAATATAACTGTTATTTCTCCAATAAATCACAAAATTTAGGGTAAGATTTTGCAAAGAAAAAAAAAAGGAAAAAAATCACCTTCCGGATAAATAAGATTTGCGACATTCATCGTAAATGCGCTTAGCGGAACTAAAACTATTCGCAATTATATATCTATTGTCTGGGCAGCAGATTCTCTGTATTTCTCTAAGTTTAATTCAATTCGAATTGTCAAATTGCAATAATAATCTCCAAATTTTATTCAATTCGAATTCCCACACACGAGGTTAAATTAATGACAGAGAGACATTTTTGGATTTTCTTCCACAAATGAAAAAGGCGCAGCTCAAAGAAAACAACAGCGTCAAAACTACGATTTGTTAAAGCTTGCAAAAAAGTGCATGAGTTGTTAAATAAAAGGCCCACAAAATAAGCCTAAATGAGATTTGGGTATATCCTTAGTATAACTAAGTGGGCCATTATCTATTGACTGAAAATTTGTGAATGGCGGGCCGTCCATGAAGGATCCATTTCTATCCTCATTATAAATTATCCAGCCGCCAAACAATATAATATATTTAATTATACAATATATTGAATTACATTAAAGTTCTCTTCCACTTTTTTTATACTTAATTTTTATCTTATCGATTCTGAATTTTTTATTGTAAATTTAGTTGTACTAATTACATATAAACTAATTAATGTGCACATGTATATGATAGTGTAATTTCTATAAAATTAAATTTATACTAATTGATATATATAACATGTAATTTACAAATTTATAGTCTATTCAAGTTTAAAACGACTATAAATTGCACCCTAAGAAGATCAACTTATTAATTATAAATCAGTTGTATTTGGATGTCATATGTTCCATAAAATATGTGCATGAAGGTTATTAATTCATCTCTTTTAGACTTGTGTATTTTATCCTTATCGTAGTTACATGTAAATTTTGTAATTAATTGTTCTTCGATGTAGGTAAGCTATTGGGAAAAATGCATATTTAATCACCCAAGTTTAACTCTAAACATATAATGGTCACTCTACTTTCACGAATAATATATATAGTCACTCAAGATACAATTAATAGCATCATTAATCACCAACTCTATATATGGCATTTGACGGACAAATAATAGAGTATCATCACGAGAGGCACAAGCATTAAACCCACAAAATTGACGCCGCGTTATCCAAAAACTCCACTGAACAGTAAGATTTATTAATTCTATATTGTAAAAATTTTAATCTTCGGTAATTGTTAATTATTTTTTGATTTTATATTGCCCTATTATCTAGAGTTTGTAACAATTCGGCTTCATTTTTAGATATTTTTTACTTGTTATTTGATGTAGTTGAGTCATGTTATCATATTCATTGTAAAAGAGAAAAAAAATATTTTGTGATGTAAACATGGTTAAATTTGTGATCTTACTTTTATGTGTACGTGTTTACGTTAAATTCTTTTTTGGTAGAAAGCGTTTACATTAATTTGAGTATTAATGTCTCTGGTTGAAAAATGAAAGTATTTCGAGTAGCTTAAATTTTCTTTTAATTGCAGATATGTAGGTCGATATTGGATAGCATATGTCAAATTTTATTCACCCACATTTTCTCAATTTTGTTCTTTTCATTTGATGGACATGTTGCAGGCTTGCAAGCACTATAGTTTACTAGGTGATGAATAGTGCTATTAATTGTAATTTGAGTGGCTATATATACTATTCATGGAAGTTGAATGACCATTGTATGTTTGGAGTAAAACTTTGGTGATTAAATATACATTTTTCCCGTAAGCTATTTATCTTAAATCGTCTATGATGAATTTTTTTCATCCTAAAATAGTGAATGTAAATGCTTGTATGATATAACCAAAAAAAGAAAGGTTTACTTTTCTCTTCTGCTATCTTTTTTTTTATTTGAGTTCAACTGTAATTTCACAATATTATTAGACATCTTTACATTTTCTCCTAAAAATTACTAGTGCCAACATGTATCACTATTTGATGTGATAATTTTAATTTTTTCTTTAAAAAATGATAATTTTTAATAAAATTTATTTTATAAATTATTGTTTTAGGGATTGTGCCATATTAAATAGAGCAATTAGTTCGGACCACAGCCCACTTTTTCAGTTTTACTTTCGTTCTAAACTAAAGTCAGCAGACTGATTATTTTTTTAATACTACATCAGTCCCATTTTTTTATTTTGTTACTTTTAGCGCGGAAATTTAGATAAGAGATGAAAAAGTAAAATTTTAGTTTAACTTTACTTTTATGTATTTATAAAAGTAGTGATGATAGTTAGTGGTGACAAATCAATAAATTATGTGAGAGAGTATATTTTAGAGAATTTTTTATTTATGATAATGAATTCTTATTTTGGGACATTTCAAAAGGAAATAAGAGTATGTTTCTATGTTCCAACAGCATTCATTTGCTATTGTGGGTGGGGGTGAGGGGGGGGGGGGGGGGAATTGTCGTTGCACAAAATATTTCAATATTGAAAAATCGTCAAAGTCAGAAAAAAGCGCTACAACTTACAATGAGTTGGAGGGAGTTTTGTAGAAGATATATTTTTTTTAGTTTCTCAAGGGTTTAATCATTTCGAGGCATCTCAGACATATGAAATGAAAACCTCTCCCAACATGAATTTGAACTTGAGTTCATTATTTTGTAGTGATTAGTCCATTTCATTTGGCCAATCACATTTGATGAACAGTTCTCTAAGCTTTATAATTTGAAGCCAAAAGAATATAAAAGATGTGATTTTGTGATTTTGTGATCCAAATCACAAGGGAACAATCATAGTTTACCCAACTTTTAGTGTCTTTCGTTTGAATATTCAATTTACTTTACTTGAAAAAATTATGGCTCATTTTTATCCTTTTCTTATTTTCACGAAGTCTTAAATTACCTATATATATTGTTTTAGGTAATTTAAGAAAGACTTGTATTTAGGACAAACATCCGAATATAGCTAAATATATTGTTTTTATGTTTGAACAGTCATTGACAAAGAAAAGGAGATTGAGGTATCATAATTCATGTACCATTTTTGTATTAATTAGAACAGTATGATATAGTTGGCTTTCAGAAAAAAATACTAAAATAAAATGATGGTTGATCCATATGATAAAAAATATATTGTTGCGTTAAATTCACACGTTTGTATCAAGTATTCATAAGTCTACATAATCTGCTGCAGAAGAAAGATGTTGACCTTAAGCCAGATAATTGATATTGCGACATTAGTCAAGCAAATAGGTTAAACGGGAAAACTGTAAAAATTCCAAAAAGAAGGGACCAACTTTTGAAAATTTCTTCCAGTACGGATTGCATTTGACCCCACTTTGAAAGCACCCCCTCTTTGACCCCACTTTGATAACACCCCCTCTTTAATTATCTGTTTTCCTTTGGACCACAATTTTCCATTAATTTAACTTGTGGCCCCTCAGTCCTTGCAACACGTAATATTTTTTTTTATTTCTAAACAAAAATGAGAAAACACTTGTTCTATTCATTCACATATGTTGGCTTTAAGGTCTCTAAATATATAGTAATTACACACTCGTGCAAAATCACGAGTTCAGATCCCCTACAAAGATTAATCTTTGTTCACATGATTATTATAACTTGTGTAGGGGATTAGGGAAGATATTGAAATTTGGTTGAATAAAGAAGAATAAATTGTTGAAAAAGAAGCAATAGTTCACAACCAAAAAAATAAAGAAAAAAAATTCTCCCTTGATTGAACTACATAGAAATACACCAAACTAATAAACAAAATTCTTATGCCACGGAAAGTAAAGAACAATCACGTAATCGAAAAAGGGATTTTTACGTGCAAAATCTCTTTCAAATGATAGAGAAAAAATCACGGGAGTCCCAAAGTATTCTACTATCACGAATCATAAGTACACGTGTTCAATAAAACCTCAAAAAAAATTCAAAACTTTCACCCAATACATGCCCAAGAGATAACAAAACAAAGAATGAAAATATAAATAAAGCTCACAACTTTTCACCAACTTCAAATGATCGTTGTTTTATCTGAAGGTGCCAAAGTACAACGATTCAAAGATCAAAATAAAGAACCAAGTGTGTAGAACCTTAAGTTGAAATTTGACAACAATCTAACCGTGGATACCTCTCCAGCTATTTGTTTACCTTGTTCTCTTGTTTGTTTGGTAAAAATGTGTTCACCTATCTTGCAAAAGAACATTAACGTATCAATATATATATATGGGGCCAAAGGTGATTTCGATAGAGTTCAAATGGACTACCAAAAAATTGGGCATTAAATATAGAAAGACAAAACCTAACAAAAGTATACCAATTTTAGGATTTATATATGTTGCTTCAAGTTGTGTGGAATGAATATATGTTTAAACTAGTTTCATCTTAGAGTAAAATATGTAAGCTTGTATATTTATATGTAAGCTTATTTAATATTAGGGGCAAAGAGAAAAAAGAAAAGAGCACATCCTATTATTTGGTATAGTTAGCTAAGCAAGTACTGAAACCTCATCTAGAAAAATAGAAGTTGTGGCTACTGGCTATAATATCATTCATTTAATGAAGTCACCATAAGTAATATGATGCACTCCTAAATATATCTCAATCACAATTCAAAAATATAATATTTTATCCTAGATCTAGTCGAATAAAAATTTCTCTAACACTCTTAATGAAACAGAGTACTCGATATCATTATGTAATGATTTCAACTTCATTTGTTGCATCTTTGATTTCATTGAACCTTTTGTATGATGTTTATTTTGAATGAAGTTTTGAATTATAAAAAAAAAAAAAAAGTGACACATAAGCATTAGATTCTCATTATTAACCTGGTTTTGAGGCATCTCTAGTACTTCGTCCGTTCATTTTTATTTTTACCTATCTCTTTATAAATTTTTTTTTCCAAAATATATGTCTAATACAACACTAATTACCTATTTTTTAATTTTATCCTTATTTATTACTCCCTTTATTTTTTCTTTTATTTGTCGCTTTGGCAAAAAAAAATTTACTTTTTTATGTCGTTTTAGGATTTTAATATAAAATTAATTATTTTCTATCAATATTATCATTCTTGTTAAAACTTGTAATTAATGCTAATTAATATTGTTATTATTTGATTAAAATGTTATTTTAGAATTTTTACCTTAAAGAAGTGGCTATTTATTAAGCAGTTATCTGAAACCTTAACCATAAAGGTCCTCCCGTCCCGCCTAACCTTCTGGTATCTACATGTTTATTTTAAAACAACGTTAATGAAAACTTTCAATATTCATTTTTCTTATAAGATTCAAAAGAGATTGAAAATTAAAATTAATAAAAAGATAATTATGATCAACTTGAGAAGAATTTGTAAAAATAACTAAAATATTAAAATTTTAATTCATATTTTTTAATAAAAGATATTAAAATAAATCACCTAAGATATATATTTTATTAAATGATATATGGCCCGAATTTTAAATGTTACATACACAGCTAGAAAATAAACGTCTTACTAGAAAAACTTTCCTCTATGAGTATAAATTTTTTTATTTTCATGCTATACGACCATATACAAGAACCGAATTTTCTTTCTCATTGTTGTATAAGAGCATCCCAACAGCAGCATCTATAAATGGTCATCTATATCAAATTATACACATTGACCAATGTTTTAGCTACTCATTCCACCAGTCATCATTTAAAATTTACAAAATTATTATATTTTATTATTCTTTCAATATTAAATCATAAATGACATTATAAATAATTTTGCTTACATTGTACACTTCAAATATAAATAATGGTTACATATTTTTAATGATTTTCTTTAAATATAATAAATTATTAAATATTTTTTATATGTGAAATAAACGGCTTTAAATTTAACGATTAAATATATTATTAAATTCAAATAAACAAATAACTCAAATTAATTATTATATTATAAATATTAAATTCAAATAAACTTATTAATTTGTTAATGTGGATGTCTTGTATGAATATACATCAACATCCATATGCAAATTTATTTGTGATTTATATATAATCTTGTATGTATATATACAAGATACTACTGGATACAAAAGTTTGGTTTGATTATATATAATTGAGTTTTTAGCTTTTTACAAAATAAATGAGGAAAAAAAACTCCTAAGCAGCATAAAGAATTTTTTATCTTGTATAAAAATCTTTAACGCGATTTACCTTCTGAAAGAGTTGCTTAAAAAACTCGATTAAATAAAATGTAATTAATAAAACTCGATTAATTGGTTTGTGCGGCGGTGAAAAGTGGAAATAGACAACAGTTGCTTTCTTAAAAAAGATGAATTTACAGGGTAAATAAAGAATATGTCAAAAATGGCGCGTGTATCAGTAACAGAAGAGTCTGAGCTGTGTCACTGTAACAGTTCTAATACGTAAGGGGGTGAGGTAGTAGTGGAGCCCACCACCCCATGTGCCCTCTTCCTGTCTCCACCACCTCCTGCCGCTCTCAATCATTAACCCCCCTTCTCTTCTCCGCCTCATGTAACTTAAATTTTGCCTCAACCAAAACCCTAGCTACACCACTTCTCCTCTTCACTTTTACTAGCACAAGTAATTAATTTAATAGGATAGTTCTTTAATTACTACTTTTTTTTTTTTTTTGCTGTTTCTGCAGTGCTTGACTGATAATTTATCAGTAAATATGTCATCGTCGGCAACTGACGGCTCTAACGGCGGTGGGGGCGGAGCAATTGCGGATCCTTCTCAGAGGCAGTCCAACTCCAATTCTACCAACGGCGGCGGCGGCGCTTTAACGGTGAAGAAACCCCCCGCCAAGGACCGACATAGTAAAGTCGACGGAAGGGGGCGGCGCATCCGAATGCCTATCATCTGCGCCGCTAGGGTTTTCCAGCTCACACGCGAGCTCGGCCACAAGTCCGACGGCCAGACAATTGAGTGGCTTCTCCGTCAGGCGGAGCCCTCAATTATCGCCGCCACTGGCACCGGCACCACCCCTGCCAATTTCTCATCTTCCTCCCCCTCCATATCCGCCTCCTTAGACCACAAACCCTCGCTCCCCCATTCCCTCCTCGCCCCCACCCCCTTCATTCTCGGAAAACGACTCCGCCCCGAGGAAGACGAGCATCAGCAGCACCTTTCGAAAGACGAAATGGGCCCCACGGTTGGAGGATTTTGGGCTTTGCCTACCAGGCCGGATTTTGGGCAGGTTTGGAGCTTTGCCGCTCCTCCTCCGCCTGAAATGATGGGCAATTCGCAGCAACAGCAACAACAACAGCAGTCGAATGCGGCTTCATTGAGATTCTTACAGCAACAACAGCCCATGGGGATAGGGGAGGCTTCAGCTGCTAGGGTTGGTAATTACTTACCAATAGCTCAAGTACAGGGACACCACCTTAATTTGCTGGCATCTTTATCCGGTCCTCCTCCTCCTCAATCGTCCGAACAACAACAAAGGGGGGACGGAAGTGATCCCAATTGAAGGAGAACTTAGCTAATGTTGTTGTTGTTGTTTGGTCTTGTTCAATGAATGAGTGCCTGTTGTCAATATTAGATATGAATCTGAATCTTAGGTCATTGTCATCAGTTGTGCTGCTTTGTTGCTGTGTTTTATGATGATGCAAGATGGACAACACAAATCTCGTAATTACCACCTAGTGTTAGTGTTCGTAGAATTAAGGTGTTTGTTTTGGTTCTTGGTTTCATGTCTCTGGTTCTGGTACTGATGAATTCGATATCCAGTGTTTGTATTTTAGACTTGAGAGTGCTATTTGTAGCTTTCTTTTGGTTTGGTAACTCAATTTCTTGTAAGATTATTAGACTAATAATGCAAGTTGCTTCAGATTGTTTTGCTTATAGCGTTCTCGCTCCTTCCTTTCTCTAGTCAATTGCAATGGTTTCAGATTTCTTTTATTCATATAAACAGTTCATGGACAACACTTTACAGGATTTTTATGCATGCTTAATAGCATATAGCCGTGTTGGAAAACTGGATTTGTATTTGAATGTAGTACAAAAATGAGGTCTTGTTAGTGATCCTGACTTTGTTTTCTGGAATTTCTCGATGGTCTTGCTGCAATGTCTCAACTTTCCAGGTACTTGTTGGTACAGATGGGAAGAAATTTTGTAAGGATACAAACTGATGCTACCAGTTGGATATAAAGAACTATGATCAGCAATTCTATAGTCCATTGGGTAAACTGAGAGTTTATTTTATCATAATTCTTTGCATTCACTCAAGACTAACAAATTAACAATGTAGTATGTTTGCTATGTGAGATGTGTTGATTATGAGTTTTACTCTACGAAGGCTTACTGGCTGGAGATCAGCTGTGTCACCGAGTCACCAACTTAGAGTTGGTTTTATGTTGCTCAAGATTGCAGTATTGTCTCTGCATTCAGAAGGATCTATTTGGTCTGGTTTTGCATCATCTTTTGCATTATTTGTTGTGGAGGTGTTTGATGTTTTGGATGACAGGATTCAGCCGCGGAAACGAAACTACATCTTTTTCTACACATTCTTATGCCACTGCAGATGTCGTCTGGGCAAATGTAAGCTGTAGTCCTTGCAATCAAAACTTCATGCATTTTAAACTGCACGTGGTATACTGAATTACACAGCAGATTGAAAGAGTTTTCACTAGGTAAAAAACAAAAATGAGGAAAAGAATGGAAACGGAAAAATAACTTGAGATAATTGCCTCCAGCTTTGGTCAGTGAAACACATTAGTTAGAATTAATAAATATGAAACGTCCCTTTTCTCTTACAAGTTAGCCTTTTAGATGAGATGACCATTCAATAGAAACTTGGAGCTGGGACCAGAAGCAAAAGGCTTAAGCACTGGTTGTCTTGAGAAAGTGGTGCAGGTTCCCAGAAAATTTATACTGTATGTTTTATGAAATGAAGTTGCTGAAGAGAGGAGGAATGGTTTTATTTTTTCAAATTATTCTTAGTTACCTAATTTAGTATGAGACATGATTTGGGAAGTATTCAAGGAATATACATTTTAATGCCAGTTTGGCATATCACCAGGTGAAGCATAGAGAAGACCGACCATAAATAACATGCAATTGACTGCCATCTTATTCTTACCGTCACACTGTCCAAGTTGCATGATAGTATAAAGTATAAACCAAGCACACTTTGTGGCCATATATTACACAAATGTTATATAGTAGCAACATTTGGGTACTAACAAACTGGAAATATTCACCATGTGTCTGAAAAACTTTTTATCGACTGCCTAAGTATATTTTTATTTGTGAAATGAAATATTATCTCACCGCTTGATATCAAGAACAATTGACTAAAGAACAATACTAGCTAGTATTATGTTTTAAAGTTAAGGTAATTTACAGATCAAAACCTCACATGCTTAAACAACATTTGTATGATGTAATTTCTTGTAAATTCCCAAATACTTCACTTTATAATCTAGAAGATTAATTCCATATTTCCATATATTTACTTGCTTAATTTTATGACAAATGAAAGTTATCTTAAAAGTTTATAACTTGAAATGACTTTGTTTCAATTTAGTGAAGTTATATATTTTCGTCACACATAAAATAGAAAATTAATGCATGAATTCAGTATTATCTATCATAAAGTCGAGAATAAAATATAAAAGAAAAAAACTCAACTTTTAGAAAGGAGAGAAATAAATAACTTGGAATACCCTTGGACGAAAAGTAAATAATTAGAAGTAAAATATATGAGTATAAAATAAATGGACAAAAATAAGAACATGGTCTTTTACCTCTTAATTTTTTCAAACTATTATCTCAAAAGTCAAATAAATAATAATTTCATATCTCTAAACAAATCATATGAAAACTACTATAATTTAATATAAATATCATTTCTGTTACACAATTTATCTCACATATAGCAAATATAATTTGACATAATATTTTAAACATATTACACCTACCATCTAATCCTTTTAGGGAAAAAAAAAAAAAAAAAAAACTAAACATGCTTTATTTCTCAAAATCCCCTTCTATCGACTGAAAATCGTGTGTTCAATAAGAGCTACTCAATCGAAGAAGCTGAGCGAGCAATTACCCCCAGGAGAGGAGAAATGGCGTCGATAACATTGGCATCAATAGCAGCAGTATCACCGTCCGTGAGTTTCACCGCAACCTATAAATTACAGTTGAGCATTAATTCCCTTGTACTTCTCACTATTATATTAATTTGCAGTATTTTCGGAATGGTGTTGTGGCAGGCAAGGATTCAAAAGTTTACATCAACATCGTCGTCTCCTCCTCCATGTAATGATTTTTTGTTTAGGATGAATAATTCAAATCCAAAGGTTGGTGGGTCTAGCTCTAGGGTGAGGAGGGCTTGCCTCTTCAATCCCAACCAACAACCCATTCTCAAACAGGCTCTCAAGGTATATAAACCCTACCCTACCTAACTTTAATTAAGTAATTATAAAACTAATACGTACTTGGAAATTAGAGGTATTATTATTGTTAATTTGGGAAAATTCTTGTATAGACCTGGTCTATGAGCTTATCATAGACCTTGTGATTGTAAATGAGCCACATCATATATTTTGATGATGTCATACTATCAAAATGTATGATATGGCTCATTTACAACCACAGGTCTATGAAAAGCTCATAGACCAGGTCTATGCAAGAATATCCCGTTAATTTGAGTGTTTAGGGGGATATATGTCCCAAAAAAATCGAATCGAAGAACAGAGTTTGAACTGATTTAAAGACTTTTAGGCACCTTTCCGAGGCAACCAAACAAGGAACTGATTTTAAGACTTTGAACTATTGTAAATGCATAAATTAACACAAGCCTTAGATGATTTTTGAATTAAATAGAGGATAGTGTTTACGCTGCCATGTTTTTCTCAACATTTAACTGTTGGTAAGAAACTCCTCATATTACACAATTTTGGATTTGTTGTATGTTCTTTAAAGGTTACTTATGAAGTTCCATTGATAACCAGTTGAACTGGTTGCTTGTACGGAGTCACAGGTCTTTCTTTCTTGTGAATCCTCACTCAGTAAATTACCAGTCTAACTGGTGGGACTTTATACATATCGATTTTGGCTACGTCTCGGGGTAGGGCGAGACCTTGGCCAAAACCGATCCATAATAAGGAGCTTGAGTTCTTCTCCAAAGGTTTTAATGCATATGTTTCTTAATTTGCAGGAGCCTTCTGCTTTTTTGGGAGGAATATTTGCAGGACTTCTAAGGATTGATTTAAATGAAGACCCTTTGACGGAATGGGTTGCTCGAACGGTTGAAGCCTCTGGGATTACTGAAGAACAAATCAGTAACACTACTGATGCTCGAGAAGAAGAAGACATGCCGGTACAGATAGATATAGAATGATAGCTTCTCAATTATGTCTTCTTCGTTGATTAATATATATAGTTCCAATAATCATATATCCATAGTTCAATTAACCTTCGACAGTGCTTCGTACTAAGTACACTACACTGCATGTATTCTGCATATGATATTTAATTTGTTGGAATTTTCAATATTAACATTTTTCTTCAGGGTCAATTTTTTTCTTTTCTAATTTATAATAATACTTTCCGGCTAATGAAAAAGGTAATGCAATGAGTGAGTAGATTAGAAAGGCAATTAGTTATTCTTATCTATGTATTTGAGAAATTCTAGAATAAATTTGACTTGATAGATTCTCTACTCATATAAGAAAATAGTCATCAACTATTAAAATGTGTAAATATGTTTGTTTTACGATTGCATTATTGCAGTCAAACTGGATCCATACTAGTATAATAGTTTCAACCCCCGTCTCCAAATCCGGAAAGATAGGTAAAACAAGGTAAAACATCGGCTTTGTTAACGGCATATGCTTTTTTATTAGAACTTTTTCCTTAAATTTTTCGTAATATTGGTCTTTGATGAAGATGAGCTCTTGATCTCCTTAATTTTTCGTAATATTGGTCTTTGATGAAGATGAGCTCTCGATCTCCATCATGTGTTTTTTGTTTAAATGGCAATGTTTTTAAAACCGGACCGGAGAGCGAACCGGTGAGCCTACTGGTTAGCGATTTTACTGGTCGAACCGGTCGAACCGCCGGTCGAACCGCTGATTTTAGGGAATTAACCGGACCGGACCAGCTTCCGGTCCGGTCCATTTTTAATAACATTGTTAAATGGTTCTTCTTTGATTTTTTCTAGTGTTGAGTTATGATCAAGAAGAGCACAATCTCTCCTGCATGTTTTCTTTTTAGTATTATTATTGGGCTTTGATCAAAACGAGTTCTCAATCTCCGGCACGCTAACATCATCCCATATCTAGGGCTGTCAATGAGTTGGTTTCAGGTTGGATCATGCCCGACCAAGATTCAATTTCATTACGCCGATTCGGATAGGGTCTTGCTCGAATCCAAGTCCATTGAATATTGGTCCTAATTTGTTTGGATTTTGAATTTGACCAAGATTCAGTTTCATTATGCCGACTCGGATACGGGTCTTGCTCTAATCCGAGTCCATTGAATATTGGTCCTAATTTGTTTGGATTTGAATTTGACCAAGATTCAGTTTCATTATGCCGAGTCCATTGAATATTGGTCCTAATTTGTTTGGATTTTGAATTTTTATCGAATTCGATAGAAATCTCTTCAAAATTTACACCATTTTTTAAAATAAGATTATTAACGTCAAAATTTTATTTATTTTAGCTCACATGTTTAGTTTTTTTTAAATAAGATTCGTATTTTTAAATGAAAATAGGCATATAAATAAAATTATGGAAGAATTACTGATTAATACCTTTTTAAACAGATGATAAAATATTATTAATGTTATTTATTTTAATTATACATACATATATATATATATATTTTTTATTTTATTTATATAATATGTGATACAAATCTTTAATGAATCAGATCGATATAAATTCATGTCACTTAATTCTGCTTATAAATTTTCATAATCGGATCAAATCCAAAAGATCTTTAATCGGACAATAATTCTAATTAATCGGGTTGGATAAGAGTCATAATTTGAATCGATACATCCGCTACATTGACATCCCTAATTGTGTCCATCCAACGACCGAACAATGTATTGGACCTGTCCAATACCTTATTAGAACATAACGTGGACATGGGACTTCGGTAATTTGCATTTTAGAATTTATTTAGATCGATCCTTTCTTTTAACTAGTTAATAAACTTCTCATTATTCTTGCATCCAATAATATGTAATTGTTTTGTATTACTGTTAGTGATAACGGTCGATGATAATACGTCACTGACTATGAGAGCTTTGGAAAGTGGGGCATTCTTTTTTATCTAGAAATCAACAACAATAAAGATTTAAAGGATTTATGGTAACATGTAATGATGGAGAAGACGTGAATGATACGAGAAAGAGACAGGTTAGTGGCATCCAACTACTACCACGAGGTATTGAGTTTAGGGAATCAAATCATCACGAGGAAGAATATCCAAGTAACATTAGAGGCAACGCCATGCTCATGATGGAGAACATAGGCAAATCCAAGAAAATGATTCAGGGAAGAAAAGGCTTGAGTATGGATGAAAATATGACCTGGGGAATTAATTATATGATCCCAACAAGGTTAAAAGAAAGGTGTGCACACAAAACTACACAAAATGTTTATGAATGCGATTGAACAATTTAGAGAATGAGGTAAGTTAATTCACGGCGTGTTGTTTCCACTTACTACAATTAATTTTGTAATGATTTACCATTTACTTAGTTTCAATATGTTGATTATTGAAGTAGATAGTAGTATCTTAACATAGGAATTACGATATTTTCATAAGTTTTTTTGTGTCTTTGTGTTTATGTGTATTGATGTTCATTGTGTTCATGAATAAAATAAGAGGCTTAAAACACATAATTTCAAGTTATGCACAATAAGATATGTTTAGCATTTTATTGTGTGCATGTTGTACATATCTAGAAATGTATAGTATGAATGTTCTCAGTCTCATTAGAACCACAAGTTGCAAGTCATCTTCATGTTTATTTTTCAGTAATTTGCATGAAATTTAATGATTATTGACATACAACACATTAAACATTGGAATCACACTAATTATCCGTCAGGTTTGAAGTTGTTTACACTTTTGTCCTTAATAAAAAAAAATTATTACACTTATATAATTTTTACAAACTATGTGTTACACCAATTATTTTTCTGACTATTTTCTAAAAAAGACGACATCGAGTGCAAATCTCGTGTGTTTTTCTAATTTGTGTTATACTTACGTCCCGCATGTTAATACATTGTATCATTTTTCTTCCTTTGGTGGGAATGAACAATGATTTCTCCCTCATATTTTGTGTATAACAAGAAAGGTGCACGTAATAGTTGATTTGGTAATTTTATGAGTGATTTTAAAATATTACTTTATAAGATTTAAAATAAATCAAATTAAACCTTATATAATAATAATTTTAAAATTGCATATAAAGTTACTAAATAAAGTACAACTATGTTCACCTTTCTAGTAACACATGAAATTTAATTTGGAAGGAAAAAATCATTGTTCTCGCAAAAGGACGAAAATGAAACAACATTAACACAATTGGCATAAGTGGATAATATAGGAGAAATTATTTAGTACAATCGCTGCACCACGTCATCAAGTACACGTGGTGTAGCCCACCAATACACTTGGGACATGTGGATTAATACTCCACATCACCCATGTTCTGGCAATGTGAACACAACTTTCTAAATCCCTATTTTTTTGGAACATGGCTAGAATATGGAATGCTGTGAATTATCAATTCACATGTCCCAAATGTATTAGTGGGCTGCACCACATGTACTTGATGACGTGGTGAAACGATTGTACTAAATAATCTTTCATAATGAGATACCAGAAAAATGGTGAAACGATTGTACTAAATAATCTCTCATAATGAGATACCAGAAAAATGATCTCACAAAAATAGCAGAAATAAATTAATCAATGCAAAACACAGTATTCTCCAAGAGGGGTGTAAGAGTAGCACTTTTTTTCTATTAGGGACAAAAACGTTAACAATTTTATGACTTAGAGACAATAGTGTGATTTATCCCATTATTTTCATTTTTCGTGTCCACAATTTCTCCGCCGTGCCTCCCCGATCGACTTCCTTAACTCCTCCCACTCATATATCTAATCTTCATTTTGTACCGATTGATATATATATTGTATATCAGTATATACATACAGATTCACGTATATAATTACTGCAGTTAGATTGACTGTAATTACTTTGTGAAAGGAATCGATTTGATTGTTTAATCGATTGTTGAAGAAAGAGCAAATGGATTTGGACCAGTGGATAACAAAGGTGAAAGAGGGCCAGCACTTGTCGGAAGATGAGCTTCAGCTCTTATGCGAATACGTATGAAATTTCCTTGCGTATTTTTCTTTCATTAATTTGCACTCATCGTATTGGCGCAGAGTTCCCTTAACAACTATTTAGGTGTAGTAGTTAGGGTTTTGCGTTGAGCATTTATTTGTGGTGTAGCTAGGGTTTTATGCGAGTTACTTGTTCAACAAAGGGAAAGGGTTTATGAGGGCTTGAATTGGAATCGAGGCCAAATTTGGTTTATTCGAACCTAATTCAACGGGTAGTAAGCCTAATATTTTGTCAATCTTCTCTCTTGAGCTTATAAAATTCACACTCGAGTAACTTATGTGTAACTTAGGATCTGTACAGTTTCATTCGTGGGTGTGTGCTCTACTAAGAACTAATTACTACGCTGTGGGTAATACTTGAAATACCTTCTGATGATATATCTTTTTTATGAGGAGAATTTGTTCTCTAAGTTTTATAGATCTAAAAGGCCATTTGTAATTTTTGTACCTCTGCCAGCAGTATTTAATTTTTTACCTCTCATGGAACTTTATGAATCAGAAGTCAGTTATGCATATGTAGGTCCCTTCAATCTGCTCGTATGTTTAATCTGTCTCTTCTTGTGAGGTTGCTGCAATGTGATGCAGCTACTTTGTTTTAGTTGTGCATAGTTGAACAATTAATTTAATTGTACCGTCTTTGCGTATGATATGTTCTGTGTACTGTATAATTCAAATCATGCTTACTAATCTTAAGATTAACAAGGCCTAATCTCATATCTATTTCATTCCCCCATTTTTTGGTTGAAGCAAATCGTTTGAAATCCAGAGGTAGCATGTACAGTTTATTTCTTTTCCTGATAAATGGTTGTCAAATTTGGTGGAACTGGTGAACCAGCTGCTTAGATAAGTAGGGACAGGGCATTGTAGTAACCCGCATCTCTCAAGCCATCCTTACCTTCGATCCAGTAGTAAATCGACTGCTGGTTTCTTCATGCTTGAAAATGTCCAACCTTCATGTTTTCTTTTTCTGGTTTATCTATATTCACTAATACAAGCGACCTCAATTTTATCGATCTCAAGATTTGTATACAAGGTGATATGACACAGCTATGCGTAATTTACGGTCTTTTTGTCACTAGAGGTATATGATCAATAGTTACTAGTTTTATCACAAGGTCTAATGGTCTCTGTATTTCTTTTAATATGTGATGTGCACCTTCCTTGACTTGCCTTTTCGCCTTTCGCTCAGGTTTCACAAAGATTGGCTGCAAAGTGCAGTTTCGCCTTTCGCTTGGGTTTAACAAAGCCTTGGCTACAAAGTGCAGTTTCTGCCTTAACCTAAAGTGCTTGTTGTAGTGGCTTAGGAAAAGTATTTAGGTTTGAAACGTGGCATTATATTTGTGCCATGATGATTTCATGATTATGCTCATGCACCTAGTTGCCTGGCAGACTGTTTAGTTTTTTTTCTCTGACTTTCATATGTTGTTCTGATTTCTCACATGTTCTTGACCCCCCTCCCCCCCTCCCCCCCTCATTCTTTTCTTCCTATGGATGTTCTGTCATTCATTTTTGTTCATAATTCATAATTTGGTCTGTTCCTGCCTTATTCAGGTAAAGGATATCTTGATCGAGGAGTCAAATGTTCAGCCTGTCAATAGTCCCGTCACAGTTTGTGGTGATATTCATGGACAGTTTCACGATTTGATGAAACTTTTCCAGACTGGAGGTCATGTACCAGAGACTAATTACATATTTATGGTAATGATTGTTAAGTGTGTCGTCATGTGTCTATTCTTTCATCATATGTCTTCTGTAATTGCTCTTTCTAACTGCTTATTTATTGGCAGGGAGATTTTGTTGATCGTGGTTATAATAGTCTAGAGGTTTTCACCATTCTTTTGCTTCTCAAAGCAAGGTAAGCAAAATGCAGGGATATTTAGTTGATTGCGATCAGTATATGCAGTTGCAAGCCAGTCACCGGACTCACCATGTTTTTTCTTTCGATTGTTTAGCCTTAATGCAATGATGTTAGACTAAGGATTCCAAAGCCATTCACTATTTGTCTCAGTCGAAATTATATAGACCTGCTTAAAGTTATGTCAGCAAACCAGTGGTTCTTGTAAGCTGGGATCTTCAGTTAATTAATGCTCTTTTCTGTTGCAGCACAATATATATATATATATATATATATATATATATATATATATATATATATATCATTTTAAATATATGAATTTTCATGAGTCATCTAACTTAATCAAGAATAACAAATTAATGTGGTAGCTAGTTTAATATCTACTGTGGAAAACAAAATATTCCATTATAACACAACATTTTCTTTGATAATCATTAGCGCTCCTTTCCAATATTGAGTTCTCTGTAATAGCTCAATGTAGACTTGTTGATAACTTTGTCGTCGTTGCTATGAAAGTTGAACAAGTCCATATCTTGACAAATTACATTTTTATCTGGTTATTAGCTGGAAGCTTATAATTCAAGCGGTCTCTTGCTGATACTTGCTCTTTTTGGCTAGTTACTTATATAATTTTTACATTTGCTGACTGACAGATACCCAGCTAACATTACCCTCCTACGTGGAAATCATGAAAGCAGGCAACTAACACAGGTAATCATATTGTACTATGGGAATTACCTTTCCCTCGCCAATATATCTAGAAATCAGTGAATAAGTCTTCACTTGAGCCTCATAATGAGTGAATAAGTGCTCATTTGATAGTTCATTCATGCAGACAACTAATTATACTGAAACAGATACCAAACGTGTCCTTATATGAGGTTTTAAGCGGCAGGCTCAAATTGGTCTCCTTGAGCCAATGTTTTTTTCTTTTATCATTACATTCATATGGTGTGTTACAACTATATGCTTTGCCAATTCTTTAACATTTTGTATTTTAGTGAGCAACTTATTACTCTCTGTCTCCTCCCCCCTTACCCCCAAAACATGTTATCTTGTATGTTTGGTCCCCTGGAGAGGCGCTTGACCTATTGCTGCCTGTGACCAGCAACCAGACTAATATTACTTCTACAATCCATATGCAACATGATTCTCTGAGATCATGTTACTCCTACTAAAATGAGTGTTTAGGGCTTGGCTATAGACACAGAGTTTGTTTTGAGTGCATTCTTTGTCTATATGGTAGTAATTATCAAGTCAGAAAGTATTTTCTGTTGTGTGAATCCTTATGTTAGTTTAGTACACAGATGTTCTATTTGGCCTCATTTGTCACTGCTAAGTCAAGTTAAGAATGTATTATGTATGCATATAGTGCATTTGTACTTTGTGTGCATTGTTATTTAATGTAACGTCAAAGATTTTTCATGCTTCTTCACCTTTGCAACTTTCTTCATGTTTTTGGAGATGTTAACTTCAATGTTTAAATGCAGCAAGTTTCTGCAAGTTTTTTGAGTTGCTAGCTTGAATATTAGGATTTAAGCTTAATGATTATTACTCCTTCGTTTTGATATGTATCCCTGTATTATAAGAATCTGTAACTGGATCCCAGTCCCTGGGCAAAATCGTAATTAAACCTCATAATATTGGTTTAAGATCAATTGTCGTACTGTTATTATTTGTTATTGTATGCCAAAAACCACCCCATTGATTGAATATATCCAGTATTAGGTCGAGGACCTTAGATATATAATTGTTCCTTTCTCTTACCAAGTTGTTATGGTAGTCAGAATACTTCTATGCCTCTTTGGTTGTTACTCTCTCAAGTTTTCTTTGGATAGAAATTCTTCGGCCACTTGGTGACATTTACCCATTTTTGCTCTCACTATGACCACCATGTTTTAAAATAAGATCATCTTCATGACTGCAAATTGCCAATTGCTGATGAGTATCTGCACGCTTGTCCTTGTCAGGTTTATGGATTCTATGATGAATGCCAAAGGAAGTATGGGAATGCTAATGCTTGGCGATATTGCACAGATGTTTTTGATTATCTAACTTTATCAGCAATTATAGATGGCACAGTATGCATCCTATTCTCTTTTCCGAAAATATTGTTCAAGTAAAAAACTATCATAAGACATCCTCACTGACTAAACCATTAATTTGTTACCTATTTCTGAGATATAAGTCATGCCAACCAGGTCTTGTGAATTTTCTTATATCTTCTCATAAGGAAAGTGAAGACATATCAAGTCACGAGATCCTGTTTATGGTTGTTTTTTCTTATTATCACTGCTCTTTTTGTTTTCTTGTAATAATGCATTGCCTTTTGGAACGCCAGGTACTTTGTGTGCATGGTGGCCTATCACCAGATATTAGAACTATCGATCAGGTTAGATGATCATTTTGTTTACCTGAGTTTTTCTGCATATGCCTCTCAAGAAGCATCAAATTCGATGTGAAGATATATAGGGATATTGTGTCAGATGAGTGCTGGCATGCTTTTCCTTGGAGAATTTAGTGTTCAGCGTGCTATGCATTGTTCATAATTGTTCATTGTGGAAGGTGGATTTATATTTCAGAAGCTGAATGTATTATTATTTTCTTCATATGGAACTTTTTCATCTATTCTGGCATTTAATTAGTAGATATGATGTGGTGTTTTTTATGCTTGATTTTGACTTAAAAGAGTTTACATTTAGTATATCAAGTGTGCTTTCTAATTTGTTTCTTGGCAGATTCGAGTAGTTGAACGGAACTGTGAAATTCCCCATGAAGGACCATTCTGTGACTTAATGTGGAGCGATCCTGAAGATATTGAGACATGGGCAGTCAGTCCTCGAGGAGCAGGCTGGCTTTTTGGATCCAGAGTTACAACCGAGGTGAGCCAAATGAGATGTCTGAAGATAAGGACTTGATGAAATGTTGCAGCAAAGCAAGCTAGATTGCTATAAACTTTGTCTGTCCACGAAGACCTGACATTTGGATCGTCCAGCAAATTTGGTAACATAAGAGCTCATGCTAACTTGGTCATTATTTTCTTTGCAGTTCAATCATATTAACAAACTTGACCTAGTTTGTCGGGCCCACCAACTTGTCCAAGAAGGTCTAAAGTATATGTTTCAAGATAAAGGACTCGTGACTGTGAGTTGTTAATTCTATTCATAGAGACACGGTATCTCATGCTGAGATTGTCACATGTTCTTATATTTTCTCATTGTTGCATCATGAACTATGCAGGTGTGGTCTGCACCAAATTATTGTTACCGCTGTGGAAATGTTGCATCAATATTGAGCTTCAATGAGAATATGGTAGGGAATGCCTAGCTTCTTATGTGTAGTTCATGTTTTATAACCCTAGGGAATTTTTATTAGTTGAAATCAGACTACATTTTATAATTCTACTTTACTGTACATTAGGAGAGAGAAGTGAAGTTTTTCACAGAGACGGAGGAGAACAACCAAATGCGAGGGCCAAGAACTGGAGTACCTTATTTTCTTTGAGTGAAACTCCTTACATTGAAGAACTGGAATATAATTTGGGCTAATTGCTATGCTACTTCAATGGGAAACAGAAGAGGAATATTTGCATGAAGGAATGTCCGTCCAGTTGTAACTTGCCAGGGTAGTAGTATTGCTGCTTTTATATGGCTATTCACGTGTAATCCCAATAGCTGTGTTTGTCTTTCTCTTCCTCTTTTACCTTCTAATTCATTGTTTAGATAATTGATAAGTTAAACTTCACTTATAATTGATTAATGTACAACAACTAGAATCATTTGTTTGAGTACAATATGTGCAAAGCTTTTTGGACTCTCAACTTGGATGTTTTTGACTTAAATCATGTTCATTTCTAGTTGGATTTATGTTTCAGTTTTAGTTTAGTTGCATTACATTCTTGCTTCAAGTACAACAAGCATGCACAATTATCTCAGTACAAGAGAATAATTGATTGCGAGCAATTTTCAAGATTATTTAGGGTCTAAGATCCAACTTAATTCACTTTGAGACATTGTCGACACATTGCCTCTTTCAGCAAAGATTCGAACTCAGGTTTTGCACATTGCGAGGACTACTCCTTTTAATGGACCAAACTTTGGTTGATTGAATGTATGTTTATAAACTTATAGAACGATTATGGAGTTCAGATACTTCATCATTTTAAAATTTTGATTAAGTAATAAATTATATATACAAATATATAATATATTAATAAGTATAATATGTTCTAATTGATCCAACAAAAAAAAATGTTTACATCTCGACTTTTTTTTTCAAGAAATGTTAGCTTTTCAGGGTGAGTTTGGCCTAGCGATTGCATAATTAATTTTACAATAATTGATTATAGTATAATTATTTTTAGGATAATGACTTTTACTATAATTGATTGCGTTTGATTTTGTATTTTCAAAGTTGATTTTCAAAATGTAGATTTTCATTTAATTTACAAAACTAATCTTATATGTAAGCTAAATAATACAATTCAATAATATTCTTTGACTATCAAAAAAACAAGATACTATAATAAAAATTAAACTATTAAGATTTTTATTTTAACGCAACACAAGAATATAAAAAAAATTGTAAAAAGGCATGTTCAAATTGAAGATTTATATATACTAGGAAAGTGCATGTACGTTGTACGTGTATAGTTAATTTCATTGGTATTTTTTGTAAATTAAAGTAAAATTAATTTGATTATGTCATGAAATAGAGCAAATTAACCCATTTTTACCCGTTCCATTCATTATTAACCGGTTTAACCTTTTTTTAGTCAATTTTATTTATTTTTACCATTAATGTTTTTTTTAACTATTTTACCCTTTTTTTTTATCAATTATAACTTATTTTCACTATTTTTACGATTTTGTCCTCTTATTTTTTTTGTTTTAAATCATTTTTCTACTGGTTTCACCTTCTTTTGTCGGTTAAACTCTTTTTTCTTTTTTTTTATTGATTTCATGCGTTTTTATCATATTATCCGTTTTCACCCATTTCACACATTTTCTTCACCGATTTCACATGTTCTTTTCACCAATTTCACACATTTTCTTCACCGATTTCACATGTTCTTTTCACCAATTTCACCAGCTTTATATGTTGTTGTTTCACCAATTTTATCATTTTCACGAATTTCACCCAAATTTTGATTAATTTCACATGAAATTATCGATTTCAGTGGAACATTTTTTTTTTACCAATTTCACCCGAATTTTCATCGATTTCACCATTTTCCACCAATTTCACCTGTTTTTCACGAAAAGAATTTCCTGAAATTTCGAGGTTATGTATGTCTTGATACTATTGAATATTCTTTATATTTTTATGTTCTAGTCAAAATAAAATTACGTGATTAGCTAAGTAATAAGTATTTTTAATTCTTTCATAGTAAGATGCAATTCAATCTTTTTATTTTTTATTTTTTTAACATAATGATAATTATGAGAATTTCATTTTGAATTTTATATTTAGAGTGTTTATGACTTATGATGTACTAAATCTTTAAATTAACATTTTCTTACTCCAATTATTACTGATGCTAAAATATAATAATTTTATATATATATTTAGGAGTTATTTAAAATTATAGTATTTTTTAATGGTTCGTTTTTATCTATAAGTGAAGAAGATTAAAATTACAAAAATTGATGTAAGAGAGGATTTATAAATTTTTTTTAGGAGTTTATGTAGGAGATAAAATAAATATAACAAGACTCCATGTTTAATTATATCCCTTTAATTACTTTTACATATTTACCATTGAATTAATATCACTTTACAATTTAAATGAGTACATTTTAGTCCGCACAAAAAAGTAAGAAATATTCATGTTTTTTTAATAGTAGATAGATAGATAGATAGAGATAGAGATAGAGATAGATGTGTGTGCATGTGTCTATAAACAGAGAATATAAATATGGGTATAATTGCCAAACACCCACTACCAATTCCCACGTTGGATAGAAGCAACAAATATGTTGCTTTTGTGAACCGTGGGTTTTTCACGGCAAGAGAAGAAAAGCAATCGTAATTTTGGGGGCCAAATAGTCAATTTTTAGCGATAGGGATTGTTACGTGAAAATTGGATGTTTGATCGTGGGGTCAAACGGTCTCTCGTTATTATTAAATCAAAACTTGGAGTAATGGTTTTGGTTTGAGACTGAAATGTCAAATTACGAACATAGAAGGGGCCAAAACCAGGAAGCTCAAAGCCTCAAACCAATATACCCAAGCCTTTTCTTGAAGAAAATATTTACCCAACACTTTAAAGGTGCTCTCATCTTGATTTCAAACTCGCTTTCACCAATTAAAAGTGAATTCTTCACAAGCAACAACACCACCCGATCCCCAACCGACAAACTCAACGGAGAAGCAATTTCTGGCGTTTTTTCAGGTGCAGTATGCCGATTTTACTTTTCAAATGTCCATTTGTCGCTTTTGTGTGAACTTATGTACTGAATTTTCCTTTTTTGGCTTTCTGAGCCTTTCAGTAATACTCTTTCTGGTTTACTTCATTTTTATCATGCAAGTAAATGGCAAATTTTATTGGTGAATTTCAGAAACCATGACTTGTCACATACTGCTTTGCAAATTTGGATTAGGAAAATTCGTAAAACTCCTGATACATGGATTATGTCTGTTCGGCGACTAACTTGAGGTTAAATAATACTTCCGAGTGATTGGAAAAGGGAGAAAACAGAATATATTCTTCATTATTTGCAAAAGAAATTGACATGAATACTTAGTAAATTACATTTTCAATGAAGGAAAAAAATCACTATATTTACATTTTCAATGTTGTTGTCATTTGTTAACTTGGCTTCACAAGTTTTGATTACCAGTTTATATTGGGGTGATTTTGCACTGATATTCCTTTTTAATCCCATCAATTTAATCATGATGGCAACCTTAAAGTTCTGTACCTCGTATAACAGCCCTTTGAACTATCGATAATACTTTTTTCAATGCCTTTTCAGTCATCAAACATTAATGCCAAATACGGTTCAGAAAAGTATTGGAGACTGACATGAAAACCAGAATATGTGTCTTAAATCAATTTTTACTGGTAGGTGCAACGCATAAGGTCCCTTAAAAAGCATAAACCAATCCTTATGAAGGGCATTCCTACAACCATCCCTTTGTGATGCAAAAGTAAGAAACTGAACTGGTATTTTGAACTGCTCATGTTAATCTAGAAGTCCTACTGTTCCTCTAGCTTCGAAGTTTGCAAATCCTACACGATTCTTGCCCAACCAGCTTTACGATATCCAAATCATATCAAATGCCTTCTGACATGGTTAATACATGCCAAATTTATCAAAAGTGTACTTCTTGGTCGGTTTAAACAAAAGTGTACTGATTTAGTTGAGTTATTGTCTACAAAATTATCGATCATATATTTTAGCTTGAGACCATCCTGGTGATTGTCTCCTAGTGGCTCCCTCTTTATAAGACCATGCTTGTGGGTGTAATACTTACATATTTGTGCACGACATGGTTTGTTCACGATATATATTTTAGCTTCTAATATACACTTTTATCATGCATTTAGATACTTCATTCATGTACTCCTCTGGGAAAGAAAGAACATGATGGAAATTTATGTAATACTGAAAGTTTCTTTTATGATATTTTTTTCTACTGGTAAGATTGCAAGTTTTTAGTTCGGTTTCTAGTAAGGTTGTCCCTCGTCCCCTTCTTGTCCATTATTGAGGCAATTGTGTATTTAGATGGAGGATATGTGTCTCAATAGTGAGCCGATTTTCGGGGAAGACGGCGCATATGTAAATGAAGGTGACTATGCCATGGAGGAACGTAGAGATGAAGCTTCTCAGTCAAGAGGGGAATTTCTGCCACCCACAGTGGGTTTGGAGTTTGAGTCTTTTGATGAAGCATATGACTTTTACAATATGTATGCCAAGGGACACGGATTTGGGATTCGAGTGAGCAATTCATGGTTCCGATCAAAAAGAAGGGAAAGGTATAGAGCAAAGCTCAGCTGCAGCAGTGCTGGTTTCAAGAAAAAAAGCGAAGCAAATAATCCTAGACCAGAAACAAGAACAGGATGTCCTGCTATGGCAATTATTAAGCTTGTGGATTCTAACAGATGGAGGATAGTTGGGGTTGAGCTTGAACACAATCATCCATTGAGCCTAGAAAACAAACGTTTCTACAAGTCGCATAAAAAGATGTTTCTTGCTGCCAAGAGAGCACCGCAGTCAAAACCTTTAAAAGAAATACACACTATTAAGTTATACCGCACAGCTGTTGTGGATACTATAGGTAATGGACACTCTAAGACAGATGGGCCAGATGATAGAAATTATGTTGATCTCTCAAAGCATCTAAACCTTAAAGAGGGGGATGCACATGCAATATACAATTACTTTTGTCGTATGAAGCTTACAAATCCAAATTTCTTCTACCTGATGGATGTTGATGATGAGGGGCACTTGAACAACGTGTTTTGGGCTGATGCAAGGTCAAGGATTTCATATAATTACTTCTCCGACACCATCAGAATTGACACAACAAGCTTGACAAACAAGTATGGGATTCCTCTTATTTCATTAGTGGGCGTAAATCACCATGGACAATCTATATTGCTGGGATGTGGCTTCCTAGGACATGAATCAGTGGAGTGTTTTGTTTGGATGTTTAGAACATGGCTCACATGTATGCAGGGGAGACATCCACAAGTTATTGTTACTGATCAGTCGAAATCCTTGCATGCAGCTGTTTCAAAGGTTTTTCCACAGGCTCATCATTGTTATTGTTTGTCCTATGTCATGCATCGTGTTCCTGAGAAATTGGGTGGACTAAATGGCTTTAATGCAATCAAGAGGCAACTGAATAAAGCGGTTTATGATTCCTTGAAGATATCTGAGTTTGAAACTTCTTGGGAGGATATGATTAATCAACACCGTCTCAGGGACAATAAATGGCTTCAATCATTATATGAAGATCGACATAGGTGGGCCCCAGTATACCTAAAAGATGCTTCTTTTGTGGGAATGCTCCCAGTTTATGAGAGTGAAGGTTCAAGTGCATTTTTTGACGGTTATGTACACAAACACACATCCTTCAAAGAATTCCTTGACAAGTATGACCTGGCACTACAAAAAAAGCATTTCAAAGAAGCCACGGAAGATTTTGAATCTAGAAATTCGAGCTATGAGTTGAAAACAAAATCTAACTTTGAGTTGCAGCTGTCGAAGGTTTACACAAAGGAAATGTTTAAGAAATATCAAATTGAAGTTGAGGGAATGTACTCATGCTTCAATACAAAGCAAGTGAGTGCTAATGGCCCAATTATGACGTTTGTTGTCAAAGAAGTTCAAGTCAATGAGAAAGAGGTCAAGCATTTTGAAGTTCTATTTGAAACAACTCAAGTTGAAGTACGCTGCATTTGCAGCCTGTTCAATTTCAAAGGTTATTTGTGCAGGCATGCATTAAACGTCCTTAACTATAACGATGTAGAAGAAATACCATCACAATATATCCTACCTCGTTGGAATAAAGATTATAAGCGTAATTTTGCCTTAGATATTGGACTGAGTGATTTTGATGCGGATTCTCCTGATCAATGGTATAATCATCTTTCTAGACGTGCCCTTCGAGTTGTTGAAGAGGGTGCACAATCTCGAGAACATTATGAAGCTGTAATACAAGAATTGGATACTTTATTGACTAAATTTACACTGGTAGACAAAGATTTAATGTGACAAATATCTAAATAGTGCTCTGCTTATTAGATCTCTACACTGAAATTCTCTTCAGCATGATTTTCCCATTCTTAACTGAAACGCAGGTGATAGTTTGAGATGCCTCTAAGATTACTTGTCTGGTTGACTAAAATCTGCTATTCTATTTGCAGGATTTTCAGCTGGTGGTAAACATATTTATACCTGTTTGTTTCATTATTTACAAAAGGAAGTTTACTGCTTATTTAATTACATTGAACTTCTTTTGGTTATCTTCAACTCTATTATGCTTTGCTGTAATACATTCCACAAGCTTATCTATATATGTTTATAAATATTTCCAGTCTCACTCAAGTTGTGCTTTTTGATTTCGAGTGTGGTTTATTCATGGGAAATTAGATATATCAATGTGTATATATGCATACGGTTAGCCTTTGTTTGAGTTGATTTGTATTGTATTTTAGGTTGTTATAGCTGCTTTATGCATGTTCCATAGACAAAAACAACATCTATTCCAGGTGATGCACATACTTCCTCTTCCCTCTTTATCTGCTTTAAAACTGAGATAGCTAGATACATTAGTAATATCTAATTTCAGTTTAAGATGCTCATACCAATGCAGACTATCATCAATGAGCCCGATTGTCCTCCGGTAAAACTATTCTCTAATTATTCGGTTTTGATTCTGGTGTTCTACAATTTACCACACTCGAGATCAGCTTTTGTGTGTTTCATTTTAGATATCCGACTTTCGGTTCTTAATAGTATGTTTCCTGTGTTTATTTTTGGAGAAGTGGGGAGGAGAACTTTTGTATCATTATTTGACCGTAAAATGCATAAGCGCGTGAGGTCTTTGTATACCTCAAGTGTCTTGTTTGTTAACACCTTAGGTATGACTGTCCAAGACCTGAACTTAACTATTGTTTTCAACTCATGCAGGATATTTAGTCTATGTAGAATCTAGGTAGACCAATAATAAATTAATAAATTTTTACTGTATGAATCAATAAACAAATTAATTATGAATGTGCCTATTTTTAATGTCCGGTAAGATTATTTATGGTATGAAATTATTAACATCCATACCACACTAAATATTAGGTACGGTTTTCGAAACCTTTAATTTTTAGAAAAAAATTATAGATAGCAAACGACATCGTACATTAGAATCTTGCAAACCAAACATGGCCCTAAATAATTCTTAAAATCTATACTAGCATGACGCATGTTTCCTCCGTTGGGACGTTTTCTGTAATTTTACCTTTGGGTAATTGTGAAAACTCTCATGATGTATAGGAGAGACCGAAGGGTAAATTCGGTATTCCGACGAATCTATTCTGGAAATATGAGAACTGCTCTGGCTATATAAATAACATTGGGAAATACTGGTGATTCGGTACTTTCTTAAAATTCTAAAAGGACCCCAACAAAATAACATAATTGTAAATTCGAAACCTACCTACTCCTTTCGACCCCTATATTTAATTTCACTTATTGCTCTCTCAGTTTTCTTCAAACTCCAAATCGGTCCCCAATTCTAGGGTTTCCTCCCATCGCCCCTCCCTCACACTCTCCTTTACTCAGGTATATTTCATCGACTCTTTTCAGCTGCCGTTTTCATACTTTAACTCTAAGCTTCTGATGTTTTTGTCTGTACGCATAATTGACTGATCCGTCTGCATTGCATATGTGTATATTCTGCGAACTTTTTGATGTTATTTTTGCAATTGACCTTAAATTACTGGGTTAATTATGGCTGATAACTATTCTATAAAATCTCAGCTTCAAGATTGCTGAATTTGCATGAAATCTTGTCACATTCGAAATTCTCTTTAATTTATGATCGATCAATCATAATTCATAGGAGAGCTAATTGAAAGTGTGGGTTTCTTTCCATGTATCTTTAGAATCTTGTTTTTACCCGGATATTTTTAAGCCCAGTGATTATGATCAATTGGTTAAGGTATAAATCCATGTTTTTTTTTAAATGAGAATTAGGTATAAATCCATGTTAAAAAGGTCATGTGTAACAGACTTACTCAGTGAAAGGGACAACGTTTATTGAACTTTTTTTTCTAAAGATAAAAAAAAAAAAAAAATTAATATAAAATTACCCAACGCCTTGGATTTTTCTTAAATTAGGCTTTGATACATCTGTATGGCATTTGAATGGTATGAAATACAGTCGTTTTAAGAGTTGGAAAAAAATCTCCAGTTTATTTACAGTCCAATAAATGGTAATACCTATGTAATTTCTAGGTCAATGGACAAGGTTTCAAAAATACAAAGTTGAGGTGTGCAAGATCAAGTGATCTTTGATTGTTGTACCTTCTACGATTCTACCTGTGTATAATTTGCACTTTTAAGAACATATATCGTTTTTTCCTTGTTGATAAGTGCATCAAAGATCCGTTAACATAGACGATACCGTATACCCTGGCCCACTTCCTTAAATTTAAGTTTGGTGGATATATTTTATTATATATGACCGAGTATATTCCCAGTTACATTTTAGAGTGAGGAGAAGGCATTTATTACTCTTGTTTCTGTAAGGACCATAACATTCAGTTGAGTAACTCTCAAAATGTCAAAGGATCAGTGATTGTTTATGCATTCCATTGCATTCAAACTCTCTGTATCGTTAAGCTTATGGAATCTTGGTTACAATTACTTGCAAACATGGGAATGATGCAAAATATTTTTAAAGTCATCTCAATTGTTTCTTTGGTCATTTTGGTTGCTTTTTTCCTTTTTTTTCTCCGCTATAGTTAATTACCTTGGTCGTACCAAGAAAAAAATGGGACTTTTGTGTATTGGTTGGGATTTAATTTAATACATCCTGCCATTAGGCTTAGGATTCATCTAGAGATATTTCCTTGCTTCCAGTATCACATTGTTCAAGTCATGATAAATTTTAGTTAGTATCCTCACATTGGAATTTTGATAATTTTCCAACTTAACATTTGTCCTGCCTCTTTCTCCCCAAAATATGGAAAAACTGAAAAAGAGTGCTCTGTACCTTTTCTGTCTCTTGGTATAGGGGAAAAGGGAAAAGGGACAAGGGACAAGGACCTCTTAGATAGAATTATTAATCAAGGTTATGTTATGGAAATGGAACGTAAAGCATTATTCTTTTTTTCCTTACCTGATTCTTTCCTTGATTTCCTGAAGAGATACAAACCATGGCAAAGGGAAAGCTTATACTAATCTGCCAGTCTGGTGGTGAGTTTTTAAGCAAGGATGACGGCACCATGTCGTATGAAGGGGGAGAGGCAAATGCTGTAAATATCAATCAGGAAAGCTTGTTTGATGATCTGAAATTGAAGTTAGCTGAAATGTCTAATTTGAATCAGAACACAGTTTCTATCAAGTACTTCCTCCCAGGAAATAGGAGAAATCTTATTACTTTAAGAAATGACAAGGACCTAAAGAGATTGATTGGTTTTCATGGGAACTCAGTAACTGCTGATATTTTCATAAACGGAGAACAAGGTTTTGACCATGATGCCGTTAAGATAAAAGTTAGCCGGTAAGGGACTTTTAGAATATACTTCTTATATTAGAATTATTATTTACCTCTTTACATCCTGACCTAAGAGTTGAATTTCTTAGAACAATGTTAGCAGATTCTCTCATGCCCTTCACTTTTGAATAATTAAATGAATGTTACCTGCAGGGATAGTGGTGTGAAATTGGCAGAAACAGTAAAACATATTTCTGCGCTCTCAGCTGCTGCAAATCTAGTGGCAGGTGATACTCACCCTCCAGTTGGTTCTACCTCAGCAGTTGAGAAGACTGCTAAAAGCTCAAGTGCCAGTGAAACATCTAATGACTCGCTAGAATCATCTGAAGATTTTGCTGAATATGATTCTGACTATAAGCCACGTAGCGCTGCTCGGAGGCGAAATGGATTTGATATGGACAGCAGCCCAGCAGATACTGTCAAGAAGCGGAGGCGCACTGCCTCATGGAAGATTGGTGAACATGGTCCAACAATTGTTGCAGTTAGCGATAATGATGGTGATAGGAGACGGCGTAAAAGAAATAGCAACTTGGGACACCAAATAGACGTTAATCTGGATGCTGATGCTGATGATGTTGGCGATGATGATTTGCCAGAAAAATTAATTGCCTCTTGGAAAGAATGTATTACTGGCGTGGGACAGGATTTCAAAAGTGTGAAAGAGTTTCGTGAGGCATTGCAGAAGTATGCTGTCGCTCACCGCTTTGTTTATAAATTAAAAAAGAACGAAACTAATCGCGCTAGTGGTGTATGTGTTGAGGAAGGCTGTTCGTGGAGTATTTATGCCTCTTTGGTTCCCGAATCTCAGTCATTTAGGATAAAAAAGTTCGACAATTCCCATACGTGTGGAGGAGAATCTTGGAAGAATGCTCATCCAGCAAAGAGTTTGTTGGTAAGTCTTATAAAAGACAAGTTGCGAGAATCCCCACATCACAAACCCAAGGAAATTGCTAGAATCATTTCACAAGACTTCGGAATTCAGTTGAAGTCTACACAAATACGCCGTGGGCTAGAGAGCGCCCGAGAGCAACTTCAAGGTTCATATAAAGAGTCATATAATCGCTTGCCTTGGTTCTGCGAGAAGTTGGTGGAGACAAATCCTGGTAGTTTTGTCAAGCTGATTAGCAATGATGAGAAAAGACTCAAATCCCTTTTTGTCTCCTTCCATTCCTGTATTCAAAACTTCCAGAAGGGATGCCGTCCAATTCTTTTTCTAAATTCTACATCTCTGAGATCAAAATACCATGAAAGTTTGTTGACAGCCACTGCAATTGATGCAGATGATGGATTCTTTCCAGTTGCTTTTTGCATAGTTGATAACGAAAATGAGGATAGCTGGCATTGGTTTCTGGATCAACTTGAATCTGCAATATCAACTTCCATACCCTTAACTCTCGTCTCAGATATGGAGAAGGGACTTAAAAAGTCCGTGCAAGAGGTATTTGAGAAGGCTTACCATGGTTATTCAATGTATCACCTCTTGGAAAGTTTCAAGAAAAACTTGAAGGGGCCATTCCATGGAGAAGGTAGAGGTGTTTTACCTGGAAAATTCTTGGATGCTGCACACGCAGTTCGATTGGGTAGTTTCAAAAAGGTCACCGAGCAAATTAAACAGATATCACCAAATGCTTACGATTGGGTAATTGGGATCGAACCAGAGCACTGGACCAGTTTGTCATTTAAAGGAGAACCCTATAACTATATATTAGAAAATGTTGGAGAACCATACACCAAGCTAATGGATGAAATTAGAGAAACAACTATAATGCAGAAGATAGAAGCGATGATTCACATGACGAGTGAATTCATCAACATTCGCCGAACTGAGTCAACTAATTGGACAACAAAATTGACTCCATCAAAAGAGAAAAAGATACAAGAAGAAGCCTTTAAAGGGCATGGGCTAAGAGTGTTTATCTCATCTGATATTCTATTTGAGGTTCATGACGATTCTACTCATGTTGTCAATATTGAGAAATGGGAATGCACTTGCCTAGAATGGAAAGAAAGTGGATTGCCTTGTCGCCATGCTATTGCTGCTCTTATTTCTTCGGGGAAGAGTTTCTACGATTATTGTTCTAAACACTTCACTGTAGAGAGTTACAGGTCAACATATTCAGAGTCCGTAAATCCTATTCCTGGCATTGGTGCACATGTGGCGAAAGACGAGGCTGATTCAGGCGATGTGCAGGTGCTCCCCCCTGCTCCGCGTTCCCCAGGTAAAGAGAAGAAGGAAGAAAGTAAAGAAGAGGACCTGGATAAGAGGACAGTGACTTGTTCCAAGTGCAAGGAACTTGGGCATAATAAGGCGTCGTGTAAGGCCACCACCGTATAAATCCTTTGTTGTTTTATATGTATGTGCAGCTTTTTATGACTAGAATTCGTTTCTGTTGGGTTATTTTCTTAATCTAGGATCTTGGATGATTTCTGCACTTCTTGTTTATTATGAATTTATTTAAAGGTACCATCTTTAGATACATTCTCGTGTTTTTTTTTTTTTTTTTTTTGGGGCAATGACAAATCAGAAGTTTGGTTCGTAAGAGGTCTGTGTTTAAGCCTGTAAAATGGTCGGATTTGGGCAGGATTTTCGTGGATCCTACCTGAGCTCAATTGCTTAATATATTTGTTGTCTGCTAGGTCCATTTCGGATGGGATTCTTAATATTTTTCTAAATGTAATTAAGAGAAAGAAAGAATTAGAATTTGGATCAATATCTGAAATAGAAATACATAAATGTTTTGAGTCTTAAATAAGTTTATTCTATATAATGACTCAAAATATAGGAGCAATATATTTTTTTATGGTACTTTCATATACTACAGAAATCAAATGTTATAAATAGTTCATTAATATTGACAATTTACATAAAAATATAATACAATTAAATTATCAAAGTAGTTGAATAAAATTGCTTAGTATTATATATTTGATTTATTTCATATTATGAATCATTTTACTGAAACAAGATAGATGAAGTGTTCTACGAGGAATGACGTATTAATACAATAGGAGGTACCAATTTCCCATATATGTATATATATATTACTCCCTCCATTTTTTTATTGCTCCCTTAGATTTTTTGCACGAAGTTCAAAGTAAAAAAAGTGAATTTTTTTGATATTTTGATATTTTTGTCCTTAAAACTTAAAAGTAGTGATGAAATAATGGTGATATTGAATTGTTGTTTTATGTGAAGGATATTTTTGAAAATAATAATTTTATTTTAGAGTTTTTTTTTTTTTTGAAATCCCAAAAATAAAAGAATGGAGGGTTTATATTATATTGCTACATAATCATCTAGTTTTACTCGCTCAAACACGTAAAAATTCAATTAGACTATTTTATGGTTCTTAAATTTTATTGAGTAAAGCAGTAAGAAAAGTATCTTCCTTGCGTCAAACAATAGAACATTGAGCTGCAAATTTTTTTTTCTTCTCATTTTATTCTCAAAATTTAAAACCTGCTTGTTGCTAGACAAGATTAGCTATCTTTGATTTTAAATAGGGGTGTAAACGAGTCGAGTAATATCGAACGACACGTTGTTCAAGCTTGGTTTGAATTTTATCGAGCTTGAAATTTTTTGTTTGAGTTTGGTTTGATTTCTTAACGAACCGAGCTCAAACGAGCTTTTATCGAACGAGCTCGAGCTGAGTATCGAATAGCTTGGTATTTTACATGTGTTATTTCAATTTTTAGCTTATCGAGTCGAGCCCATGCCAAGCTTCAAAAGTTATCGAACGAGAAATTTTGTTCAAGCTTGTTTGATTTATTTGACGAACCGAGCTCAAACGAGCTCGAGTAGCTTGATTTGATTTTCAGCCATAGTTCTTAAAAAAAAAAAAAAATCTTTGTTTTCAGCGCCATGCCAAGTCAATTTGTTACCTACTTAGACCTTCTCCAAGGAAGTTTTTATATTCCAAAATATAAGAGAATTTATAGGAACTAGAAAGGTGCACGTACGTTGTACGTGTCTATATCTAATTTCATAGGTATTTTTCATAAATTAGTGTAAAATTAGCCATTTTTATGTCATAGAAAATCATATATTTATGACTGATCAATTTATTTTTATGAATTATTATTGGTTTACAAAATAAATGATGGCTTTGAATAGTTGTAATAAATTATAAAATGATGACTGATTTAGTCATTACATCTAATAAAATTGGTTCTAAAATAAGATCATAAAAATATTATTTAGTGCATTCCATAATAGTAGTTTTCATGTCAAGTTTATCCGTTATTCACCGATAACACATGTTTAATCCGTTTCTTCATAAATTTCATCGATTTCACGAGCATTTTTTCTTACTGGTTTCACCAATTTTTTCACCAATTTCACCAGTGTTCACCAATTTCACCCGAAGTTTCATCGGTTCATATGTTTTCGCTGTTTAATTTTTTTTATCGAGTTTTCCTCTTTTTAATATTTATCATTGTTTTTCCTTTTTTTGTCGATCTTTTTTCCAATTTAAACTATTTTCTTCCGATTTCACATTATTTTTATCGGATAAAGTTCAACTCGTTTTCACCTATTTCATTAATTTCACATGCTATTCACATAAATTTTTCATTGATTAAACATGTTTTCACCGACTTCAAGTTTTTTTGACTGATTTTAATCGTTTCTTTATAGATTTCACCCAAACTTTCATCGATTCTTATGTTCTCACTGTCTAAATTTTGTTTACCCGGTTTATTTTTTTATTGGTTATAACATTTTTCATTGTTTTCTCATTTTTTGTCGATTTCTTTGGATTTTTTCTTCAGTTTAAACCATTTTCCATCGATTTCACCAGTTAAGCTCTTTTTTAACTGATTTCACTCGTTTTTTCCGTTTTAACTCGTTTTTATCTATTTTTCATGTTTTTTTCACTAATTTCACATGTTATTCACCTGAATTTCATATGTTCTTAGAAACTTCACGTTTTTTTTTTATCGATTTTATCATTTTTTAACCAGCTTTACTCAATTTTACTGGATTTCACTGGTTTAATCATTTTTCTTAGAAATTCCGTTCTTTTCATAGATTTCACATATTTTCACCAACTTTGCCTTTATTTTAACTGATTTTACCCGTTTTAATTCATTTTTCACAAATTTTACCCCTTTTATATCGATTTCCAAATGTATTTAAGATCCCACATTCATTTTTTTCACCGGTTTAAAGTGCACATACGTTGTACGTGTCTATTTAATTTAAGTGGTATTTTATTGTAAATCAGAGTAAAATTAACTTCATTATGTCATAAAATAGCACATATATATAACTACTATTCAATATATTAACTTCACTATGGGTGTTTTCATCGATTTCTTTATTTTTTTCGGTTCAAACCATTTTCTAATGGTTTGACTTTATTTTTGTTGGTTGAACTTTTTTCATTTTATTGATTTCTTCATTCTTACCAGTTTAATTAATCAATTTTCACATATTTTCACCGACTTTAGCCTTTTTCACCGTTTTTACATGGTTTTCACATATTTTATCATTTCACCGATGTCATCCATTTTTTTCGCGAATTTCATTTGAATTTTCATCGATTTTACATGTATTTGCCGAATTTTCAACTTATACATCTTCAATTACTTTTAAGTATATCTCAAATTATTTCACTTACCTTATCATTTGAAAGATATTTCTTTACCGATTTAAGCCATTTAACTTATTATAATAATTAGTTTAATTCAATTTTCATTGATTCTTACTGATTTTATATTTTTTTACTGATTTACTCGTTTTTTTATCGATTATAATCTATTGTCCATTGTTTTTCCTATTTTTCATAAATTTCTTTTGTTTTCTCCTATTCAAACAAAAAAAAATTCTACTGGTTTAGATCACACTGTTATTTCAAGTTAAACTTTTTTTTTTATTTTACTTATTTTTATCAATTTATATTATATTTCACATGGTTTTTTTTTTAACATTTTCACTTGAATTTTCATTGATTTCACAGATTTTAATATTTTTTCAATGATTTAACCCATTATTCATATATTTCACTCATTATTCATCGATTTCACCGACTTGTTTCCATTTTCAGAAATGTCACCTGAATTTTTATCGATTTTACCGGCACTTTTTATTACCGATTTCACCCATTCTTTCACCTACTTCACCAGTGTACATAAATATCATCTAGATTGATTTCACATGTTTTCATCAATTACATAAATTTATTTGATCGACTTCAACAATTTTCATTGATTTTCATCCATTTTTAAACTTATTTCACACGTTTTTCTCGAAAAAAATTCACGAAAATTTGAGGTAATGTGTCTTATGTCAAATATAGATTAATTAGTTCACTAAGTCATAAGCATTTTTTTTCATTCATAGGTAAGATGCGATTCTACTTTAATATATTTTATGATATTTAAGAGAATTTAATTTTTTTTTAAGGAGTGACATATTATACTAAATCTTAAATGAAACAACTAAATTTTTTTACATAACAATATATTGATAATACATTATAATAATTTTACATATATATTTTAGCAACTATTTAAAATAATAGTTTTTATTTTTATTTTTATGTGTTATAGGAAAACATTAATAAAATTGTAAAAGTGATTTAAGAGTTAATTTCTTAATTATTGGAGTTAATGTAGGAAATAACTATAATAAGACTTCATATCTAATTTGAATATATTTTTGTTTTTCTTCCATATTCATGGTGCTTGGTTAAGATAAAAGGAAGTTACAAATTTTCTTAAAATATTTTCCTACCAAATTTTTGATGAGAAAATTAAGGAAACTTCATGTCTAATTAGATCTTATTAATATACTTTACAACTTGAATAAGGGCATTTTTGTCTTCACAAACAAAGAAAAAAACTTAAATTATTCACACTTTTAGTAGTAGTATTAGTAGTAGTATAGTATAGATTGCACAAAAAATAAACTCTGAAGGAGCCTTTAAAAAATAAGAATGCCAAATTTTTATAAGTTAGGACTCTCATATTTGAAAGTTCAAAATGAAATTTTAAAAGTAAAAGTAGTGCATTAAAATTGGAGTGAAGTGGTGTGGTTTGATTATTTAAAAGTAGAATCTTAAAATATAAAAAAGTTGTTGGATCACAGAGTAAAATGTGAAGATATAAAACATTGTTCACCCCTTAAATTTTAAGATAAAAGACATGAATTTAAGAATTACGCTGAAAATGATCTTACATAGTTGAGTTTTCAGTTTTTCAATGACATTCACTCAAAAGTTAGGTCAACAAAATGGAAATTGATTGTGCACATCTGCGACACAAAAAATATACTATTAATGAACGTAAAAAGGACTTTTTTTATCACTTCCATCCTCCTTCACACTACATTTGTTAGCAGACATTTGTCAATAATGCTTGTTAGCTCACCTATCTCTTCATGCATTTCCATTCTCTTTAGGTTTAGCAGGTAAGAAAGATGACAAAGCTTTCCTACCCAAAATAACTAATAATTATAACTCCTTTTCCCTCTTCAGAGTCAACCCTAATATTAGCAAATAAATAGACAAGAAATAAACCATACCGTCCAACTAATACATTCCAATCAACTTCATATTGGTCAGTTTTCTAGGAAATTGATTCAAGCAACTAAACAAAAGACAGAATTTTTTACGCTTGACCCATTTTGTGTTTAATGGCTGAGCGCCAAAGAATACATCCAGTGATGGGGGACGTGGAAGCACCACCACCCACACGGTCTCAACAAGCCTCATTGGGATCAGAAAAGGTTGATCCTCCACGCCCAAGTCAAGTTCCATTTAGACGCATCAATCTACCAATGCAGCAACCTTTGAAGCCGCCATCAAAGAAAGGAAGTTGTTGGTGCAAATGCCTGTGTTGGACATTTAGCCTCCTCATTCTCCTGCTGATAATTGTTGGAGCCACTGCAGGCATCCTATACCTGCTTTTTCAACCCAAGCTGCCTAAATACTCGGTTGATAATCTCAGGATATCAGATTTGACATTGAATTTCGATTTGAGCCTTTACGCTAGGTTCAATGTGAGGATCACGGCTGAAAACCCAAATAAAAAGATTGGGATCTACTATGAAAGAGGGAGCCATTTGAGTGTATGGTACAAAAACACTAATCTGTGTCAAGGATCCATACCCCATTTCTATCAGGGGTACCAGAATAAGACAGTGCTGAATGTGGCCTTGAGTGGGCAAAATCAATACGGGCAAACTCTGCTTGAGGCGATGCAAGAGCAGCAGCAGACTGGAAGTATTCCACTGGATCTGAAGATAAATGTGCCTGTGAGCATTAAACTTGGTGAGCTGAAGCTGAAGAAGGTCAGGATAATAGGCACTTGCAAGTTAATTGTGGATAGCCTATCTACTAATAGTTTAATCAGCATCAAAGCCAGTACCTGCAGTTTTGGATTGAAACTTTGAAGGAAATTACTCATCCAGACGAAGTTTTTTCTTTTCTTATCTTGAACTCCTTTTGAATCCTCATTTTTATTTTTCTTATATTCCATCTCTTTCCCCTCTTTTGGAGAAAATCTGTTGTATTCTTTATTGTATTACAATAGCAGTTTAGACAATGTTTGTTATTAGCATGTTACTCCCATAGATTTTGTTAATTTTCAGAGTTCAGCATTAGCACCTTGAAAATTTCTCGTTCCATGACATTCTTCTTCAATTATTTGAATCATAACTTAGAAAAGTACATCAACAGAAGAAAAGGTTAAAAACAGGCAAAGAACAATCCGGGAAAGAAAGTTACCATTTTAGTTTCCATAACTTAAAGAAAGGAAATACTACATATGTCTAGGGATTTTTCAGTGACCATATACTGCAAGAACTAATGGGATGAAAAAACACTCTCTTCCAATCCAAGTACAAATATCCATAATACTTACACACTAGTCACCAATCAGAGCCCTTGGTCTGTGTTCTATTACAGGCAGAGACATTCCTGTCTGTGAAACAGCTCTGACAAAAGCCATGTTTGCTGTAACAGTCGCAGCATACCAGTAATCGCCAGTGCCAAAAACCACTTTGTTTTTCATAGCCAGTTTTCTAGTTGTTGGCAATCCAATCAGTCGTGTTGATGGACAATCAGGGACCACCCTGCAGCAGTTATTTCACCAGTCAGAAACAAGTAATCAAGAACAAGGTTAATGGGGTACACTGATAAAAAAAAATATCATATTTGCACTTTCGAATTATATATCTGTTAGATAAAGGGAAGTTCCTTCCTTGTGAGTTCACACTTTTTCAAGGTGCATATTTTTTTTTTCAACTTTTCACTTGACTTGTTGGGAGAAAAACTTATCGCATTGACAATTGTGCTAGCGATGATGATGACGATGAAACTATAAAAAAAACTGATATTTCAAGAACTCACTTGAGGAGATTCAGAAAATACTCGGCTCTTAATTTCTCATTAGGCCCACCACACATTGAGATAAGCTCCTTAAACTCCGAGAAAGCACTTTCACATATAATTCCTCGTTTCCCTGCTACTATAGCAGACAGTTCAATGTGGATAGGATTGTGAATCTCAGATTCGACCTGGCATGAGATGAAGATTTACTATAAGCATATAAAGGCGGAACCTGATTGCTAGAGAGCAATAAGGCAACACCAGAAACAAAAGCGATCTTGCAAATTTAAGCAAAAATAGAACATTTAAAAGTGTTTTGATATGGAAGGAAAACAGGAAATTGGACAGACAAAATCCAACTAATTATCGCAACTTTTTCTTCCCCTAACAGACACTTCTAGTTCGGCTATCACTTAACCAAAGAGAAAATCTAGAAGAAGAATCAGAAAATTAATAGCAAAGATAAAATAAAAATTGGCTATCAGTAAGACTTAACATACTCATTCGCTAATATCTCTATTTTAATGCAAGATATTATGTAGTGGCTCGTATTAAATTAATATAGCTTCTTCAATGCTTCTTTTGTAAAGTAAACTCATAAATATGAAAACAACCTCACCTGTGTATCGCCATGATTAGGTCAATAATAAAAATTACTAACTGGGTTGAGATAGCTAATTCTAGTTTTATAAAATTTACTTAATTACTATTCCTGCTGCTCACAATTCTGTTATCAGAGAGAGAAAATGTTTTTATAGAAAGTATACAAACAAGAGCTTATAAGCATCTTAACTAGTCAGTCTTCTATGCATTCACCTCTTGAGCCAAAGGGAAACATAAGAGATGGAAAAATAATTCAAATCCTATTGACTTGGTTGGTGGATGATAGACATTATTAAATGCATTAACTATTTTAAGATAAGCATTATGCTTTGTCTAGGAATGATATAGTATCGTAACATCCAAAGGATGATTGCCTAGTGAATACAAGAGAATATCAATTTAATCATGAACAAATAGTAAAAGAATATTACTTGTGCAATCACAAACTCATAGTTGCCCTTAAATCGACCTCTCAACTCACTCTCTGGTGTAGCCAAAAGTTTTTTTGTCCCACCATTACTAATTCCTGACACAATCGCAACCATTGCTGTTGTATCAAAATTTACCAACTTGGACTCAGAAACATGTGGCAATTGCTTAGACAATCCAACTTCAAAAGCTGTATTGTCATCCAATGAGCAGCACCAGCACTTCATTGCAGAAACAAGAGAACATAGTGATTTGCCTAGATTCAAATCAAAGTGTGCACCATACATTTTGCACACTACAAGGCCATCAACCTTCGTTGAATCCAAAAGTTTTCTCTCATTCATCCTACCATGATCTTTGTCAATCTTTATTTCAATAACACAAGCCTCCGAAAACGATCTCCCAAGCATCACATCCATCCATTCCTCCTCCAATTCTATCTCTTCATAAGAAAAATGCTCCTTTAACTCCAAGTAATCGCCTCCAAATTCATGCTTAAGCTTCTCACAAACATCATCATCAAGCCCGTTGGAAAAGAAAAACACCACTGATGATGGCATCAGTGTCACAGGGGACTCACGAGCAGCATCAACAACTTGCTCGACCTTTTTCCTTAACCCCTTGCTTTTATGTGAAGAATCTCCATCCCACGTAATGTACCTAGGATTTCTATCAGAAACAATAAACCAAACAGGATTGCCATTCAATGAACAAACAATATCAACGTATATGCTACGCGAAGGCGATAGAGTGATGGCCTTGCAAACGCGAGATACACCGGTAATAGAAGGATGCTGAAGTACATGCACGACGGCCTCGAGGTGACCGATATTGAAACTGCAATGTCAGATTTCTAGGGTTTAATAATCATGTAAATTTAATATGATTCTCTTATTAGTGAAATGAATCAGTCGAGAGGAGAAAAGTCAGAATAGAAGAACCTGACTGGAGAAGGGTTGGAGGTGGCAGAGAAGCGGTGGAGAAAAGTGAGCTCGGAGTTGATTAGTCGGAGGAGAGTGGCTTTTGGGGAGGGAGAAAGCGAAAGCTTACTCTTATTGGTGAGACTATCGCTGAGGGCAATGCACCTTCTCTTGGCATCTTCAACCGCTGAGGTTGTGGGTGTGGCGGCGCTTTCTATCTCTTCCATCTTCTCCGGCGAGGACCTGCAATTACTCTGAAAAGAAAAGAACGAAAAGAATTTCAAATACCCAAACCCGATTAAATAGGTTTCGGATACTTAATATGGAAAAGGTTTGATCCGATACCATCCAGAGTGAGTTAACCACATTAGATCGGGGTTTGAGTTTGAGGAGCTCGAACCGGGGAAAAACCTTCTGATCGATCAAATGTAGGAAATTCTTGTCAATATTTGAACTGGTCAAAAACATTTAACCACAAAGTTATTGTAATGTAATTATTTTGTATTTGATTATTTTTCTAAGAATTACATCTAATTACGAAATAAATCTATTGAATCTGTCAACTAATTACTTTAGGTTCAGTAGAATTTGATTTGAGATAGAAATTCCCTCATATGTAATAGTTTACTCTCTTTATGACGTACTTTCGTCTCGTTTAACTTTATTTGAATAAAAATCTTAGATGGGCAAATGGCTTAGTTCTTGCGAGCAAATTCATGGCGAGTTGAATGATTGAATTTTTCGGAAGGAAATTTAGAAGAATTTCATTTAGGATTTTGGGCGAAGGTGTAATTCTTAGTAGTGTCTCTCGATTCTTGAATTTGTTCCTTTTTGGTTGAAATATAGCTTCCACCCTTAAAGTGTTGGATTGGTATTAGTTACCCACCTAAAGTATCATTTGTAGCACTTAACCACCTTGTGTTATAGTTTTGTAATTTTTATTCCAAAAATACCCCCGTCCATTCCATAAATAATAATAAAAAATTATTAATTTATAAAAAAAAATTGTCTCTTTATTAATTATGAATTCATTCAATCACCAAACACCATTATATTTCAATTTCTTCATTTCTTGGTTAAGGAAGGAAACAAAAGAGATGAAGAAATTGAAACAAAATATTGTTTGGTGGATTGATAATTAATAAAGATTTTATTTTATAAAGAAATTGAAACATAATATTGTTTGGTGTCAAACTTAAATTTTGCGAGTAATAATTTAAAGGAGAATTATTCAACATTTTAAATAATAATTCGTACCGAAAACAAATGAGATAGTTATCATCAAATAGAAACTCAATAAAATATGAAGAAAAAAATTGAGATAGAAATAAAAAAAAAATTGAAAGATAAAATAAAGAAAACAATTAAATAGCAATAGAATAAAGAAAAAAAATGAGATGAAAAAAATATGAGACCATAAAACCGAAGGAAACAAAAGAAGTGAAGAAAATAAAACATGATATTATTTGGTGGATGAATGAATTCATAATTAATAAATATTTGTTTTTGATAAATTAATAAATAAACAATTTATTTGTTATAGAAGGGACAGGGTAGTTTTGGTATAAAATGTTCAATACTATATATAACAGATGGAGTAAGTATTAAAACTGATACTTTAGGGGGTATCTGGTATCACCCCTATACTTTAAGGAGGGAAACTGTATCTCACCCTTCTTTTTTAGACCAAAGTCATGTAACGTTCTTAATTCCTTGTTGGAATATTGGATCTTACCCGTTGTGAGGATTATGATGGAGAGGAAGAACAAGAAGAAGAAAAGGGGAGAATGGCGTGAGGAAATGATAGAAGGGAAGGAAATTTGGCAGATGCGTTTGGGTGAATTGGAAGTTGAATTAGGGGAGATTGGGAACAAGGAGAAAACGCCAATTACTTTGGCAGAGTTTATGTGAAGAAAGTGTTAGTTGGACAGCTGCAACTTATGAAGGGCCCATTTGTCTTTGTTTATTTACTTTTCTGTTAATTTTATTCCCTAAGGAATTGTACTAATTCCATGTTACCTTTATTTGTTAGGGTTACCCTATGTTAAAGACTATATATACCCACTTTTGGGGATTGGAGCCGTTATCCAGAAAATATTATTCAATTGTCTCTTCTTTCCTTTACCTGTTCTATCTATCTTTCTCCTAATTCATCTGGTAAATCATTATCTTATCATTCTTTTCTTTATTACTATTTTACTGTTCCTTGTCTACAAATATAAAAAAATACAAAAATATAGCTTTATTACAACTGGGTCATAACATTTGGTAATCAGAGCAGGCTTTCCTCGGATCAAATCAATGGCGGACGGAACTCGTTCCAAGGAAATCTTGTCCCTGTTAGCAGATGAAAAAGGTCAGAGGAAGGTATTGCAAGACCAAATAGCAGAAATGCACCAAACTCAAGAGAATATACAAGTGGCAGTAAACACCCTACAAGAAAATCAAGCTGGTTTAGCTAATACTTTGACAGCTGTAGACTCTAGCATTAGAGCCATGCAAATGCAGCTGCAAGCTGTATCTACCCAGATACAGAATGATAGCAGAGGAAGAAGTGGTGGCAGGGATGGGTTACTCCCAACCCCTGAGAGGGTGAACACTCCTTACACTGTCAGAAATCTAGGGCAGTCATATCAGGCTTCTGGAGTGTCAAATGCAAGCACTAATCAGGTTACTAGCTCGTTTCAGAGGATTGATTTTCCTCAGTTTGATGGGGAAAACCCTAGAAGTTGGATTAGGAGATGTAACAGGTACTTCTCTATCATCAGTACAATCCCTGAAAACTGCAAGACCACTTTTGCTGCCATTCATATGACAGGTAGGGCTGAACTGTGGTATCAAGGGTTCAGTAAAGATAAGGAAGATGTGTCTTGGGAGGAAATGGTTGAAGCAGTCTTGAATAGGTTTGAAGATATTGACCCTGATATGGTGGTAATGGAGTTCCATAACTTGAAACAAACCAGTACAGTTAATGAACTCTCTGAGAAGTATGATGAGCTTAAGGCTCATATGCAACTCACTAGAAGAGAGATTCCAGAGGACTATTACATCACTAGTTTTGTGGGAAAACTGAGAGAAGACATAAGAGGGGCAGTGATGAGTATGAAGCCTAAAACTTATGAGGAGGCTCTATCTATGGCCAGAAAACAGGAAATGACCAATGATGCCTTGACTAGGAGGAGCAAGAGTATAAACAAACCTGTTTACAGTACAAATTACCCCCCAAGACCTAACCAACAAGGGGGAATTAGTAGTAATTCCAAGGCACTGGTGGTGTATAACAAAACACAACCAAGTGAGAACCATGGGGGAGGAAACCTTCCAAGGAGACTACTCACTTCTGCAGAAATGAGAGCAAGGAGAGAGAAGAATTTGTGCTATAATTGTGATGAGGTTTATAGCCCTGGTCACAGGTGCAAGAATAGACAGGTCTTCTTAATAATGACTGAAGAAGAGGAAGCAGCCTATGAACAGGATGAGGATTCACCCCCAAGCCTGGATGAAGAAGTCATTGCTGATGATATAACACTGTCCTTAAATGCTATGTCAGGGAATGTAGGTTTAAATACATTCAGGGTTAAGGCTAAGGCCTATGGGAAAGGAATGCAAGTTCTAATAGACAATGGGAGCACCCACAGCTTTATAGATGAAGGATTATGCATGATGATGGGATGCAAGGTTGAGGCAACTACACCTATGATGATAACAGTGGCAGGAGGAGGGAAACTATTTAGCAGAAGTATTTGCAAGGAGTTCAAATGGGAAATACAGGGTCACACTTTTCATTACCCAGTCAGAGTGCTCAAACTAGGGGGCTGTGACATGGTGATGGGAGGGAACTGGTTGAGGGACCATAGTCCCATTGAATATGATTATCTAAACATGAGGGTCACAGTTCATCAAGGGGACAGGAAAATATCACTATTGGCAGCAAAGGGGACTTCAGAACTCAAGCTCATATCTGCTGAGAGTTTGGAGAAATGCATGAAAGCAGGGGACATTACAGTGTGTGGGTGGATATACTCACTTAATGCTCATGACATCTCAGAAACATCTGCACCCCCTGACCTACAGGAGGTTTTAGACAGTTTTAAAGTGGTATTCTTGGAACCTGAAGGGCTGCCACCTCAGAGGGCCATAGAACACCAGATAATTCTGAAGAAAGGAGCCCAACCCAAAAAGGGGTATCCCTACAGGTACCCCTACATTCAGAAGGGGGAAATTGAGAAGATTGTAAGGGAGATGTTGTATGAAGGTATCATACAACCCAGTCAGAGCCCTTATGCCTCTCCTGTCATCCTAGTGAAGAAGAAAGATGGTAATTGGAGGCTATGTGTGGATTACAGGTACCTAAACTCACTAACTGAAAAAAATGCATTCCCTATTCCAGTTATTGATGAGCTTTATGGTGCTAAATATTTCTCTAAATTGGACCTAAGGTCAGGCTATTTTCAAATTAGAATGAAACAGGAGGACATTTATAAAACCAGCTTTGTTACTCACAATGGTCAGTATGAGTTTTTAGTTATGCCCTTTGGGCTTTGTAATGCTCCTTCTACCTTTCAGTCCTTGATGAACAGGGTTTTTGAGCCTTATCTCAGGAAATTTGTGCTAGTCTTTTTTGATGACATACTTGTTTATAGTAAATGTTGGGATGAACATCTTACTCACCTTAAACAGACCTTGGGGCTACTGAAGGATAATGAGTTGTTTGCAAAAATGAGTAAGTGTAGTTTTGGAAGGACAAGTGTGGAGTATCTGGGGCACATTGTGTCAGGGGATGGAGTGGCTACTGACCCTTCCAAAATAGAGAGTATGAAGAACTGGCATGTGCCTAAGAGTGTGAAGGCTCTAAGGGGATTCCTAGGCTTAACTGGTTACTACATGAAGTTCATACAGGGGTATGGGGTTATTAGCAGACCACTCACTGATCTGCTGAGGAAGGACTCCTTTTTATGGAATGACAAGGCCATGGAGGCCTTTGAGGCACTAAAAGATATGATGACAAAAGCTCCTGTCCTAGCTTTGCCAGACTTTTCTAAGCCTTTTGTTGTGGAAACAGATGCTAGCAACTATGGGCTAGGGGCTGTGTTGATGCAGGAAGGAAAACCTATTGCTTTCCTAAGCAAGGCTTTGGGACCTAAGAACCAAGGGTTATCCATATACGAGAAGGAGCTGTTGGCAGTAATAATGGCTGTAACTAAGTGGAAGCATTACCTACAGGGCAACCACTTCCAGATCAGGTGTGACCAGCAAAGCTTAAAGTACCTGTTAGAACAGAAACTAACTACTACCTTGCAACACAAGTGGATATCCAAACTGCTTGGATATGATTATGAGGTGGTTTACAAAAAAGGGAAAGAGAACAAGGCAGCTGATGCCTTATCCAGGATGGGTAATGAAGGGGAAACCAATGAGGCAGCCTCTTTTGGCATGACAGTAGTGGTACCAGAATGGATCAAAGAAATTGAAGAAAGTTACAAAGGTGACAATGGATTGAAGGAGGTCATGGCAGCAAAGAGTATTGAAGATTCAACCTATCCTGACTACAGTTTGAATGGGGGCTTATTGAGGTACAAAGGGAATATTTGCATTGGCAACAGTCCAACCTTAAGGGAGACAATCATGAGATCTATGCATGATTCACCCTTAGGTGGACACTCTGGAATCACAGGAACTACTAAGAGGATTAAGTCATATTTCTATTGGGGAAGGATGAGACATGATACTGAGGAGTTTGTCAAATCATGTGAGATCTGCCAGAGGAGCAAAGGGGAGCATGTGCCTTACCCAGGCCTGCTGAACCCACTACCAATTCCACCTCAGGCTTGGTCAAGTGTGGGCATGGATTTCATTGAAGGACTTCCACCTTCAGAAGGGAAGACCACTATCCTAACAGTGGTGGACAGGTTTACTAAATATGGCCATTTCATAGCCTTGAGGCATCCCTATACAACTGAGACAGTGGCTAAAGTGTTCCTAGATAATATATATAAACTCCATGGCATGCCAAATGATATTATCACTGACAGAGATGTGATTTTCACCAGCAGATTCTGGCAGGAGTTATTCAAGTTAGCCAAGGTGACATTGAAGCTCAGCTCAGCCTATCACCCACAAACTGATGGGCAAACTGAGAGGCTTAATCAGTGCCTAGAAAATTACCTGAGGGGAATGACTATGGACAAACCTAAGTTGTGGACTAAGTGGCTCTCTTTGGCAGAATATTGGTATAACACCAATTTTCACTCCAGCACAAAGATGAGTCCTTTTGAGGGGTTGTATGGGTACAAACCTCCCCAATTGCAAATGGGGGCATACCTGCAGGATATACATCCTGACTTGGAAACACTAATAGTAGAAAGGGCCAGAATGGTAAGTATCTTAAGGGAGAATTTGGAGCAGGCTCAGGGTAGGATGAAACAGTATGCTGATCTGAAGAGGAGTGAAAGGGAATTTGGGGAAGGGGAGTTTGTTTATCTCAAGTTAAGACCCTATCGTCAGAATTCAGTTGAAGCAAGAAAAAATCACAAGCTATCACCAAATTTTATGGACCATACGAGATCTTAAAAAAGGTGGGGAAGGTAGCTTACCTTTTGAAATTACCATCTGAATCGCAGGTGCATCCCGTTTTTCATGTCTCCCTCCTGAAGAAACATATTGGGCCGGATCAGACTGCTAATATCAACTTACCTAGGGCAAAAACAAAGGGGCTCAGAATGCAACCATACAAAGTGCTGAGTAAGAGAATTATTAAAAGGGGAAACTTATCTGTTCTTCAGTTGCTGATTCAGTGGGAGGATTGCACGACCGAAGAAGCAACTTGGGAGGATTTGGACCTTATCCGCGCTCTATACCATGAATTTGATTCTTGGGGTCAAGAATCTCCAGAAGGGGAGGGCAATGTGAGGATTATGATGGAGAGGAAGAACAAGAAGAAGAAAAGGGGAGAATGGCGTGAGGAAATGATAGAAGGGAAGGAAATTTGGCAGATGCGTTTGGGTGAATTGGAAGAGGATGAGTTGGAAGTTGAATTAGGGGAGATTGGGAACAAGGAGAAAACGCCAATTACTTTGGCAGAGTTTATGTGAAGAAAGTGTTAGTTGGACAGCTGCAACTTATGAAGGGCCCATTTGTCTTTGTTTATTTACTTTTCTGTTAATTTTATTCCCTAAGGAATTGTACTAATTCCATGTTACCTTTATTTGTTAGGGTTACCCTATGTTAAAGACTATATATACCCACTTTTGGGGATTGGAGCCGTTATCCAGAAAATATTATTCAATTGTCTCTTCTTTCCTTTACCTGTTCTATCTATTTTTCTCCTAATTCATCTGGTAAATCATTATCTTATCATTCTTTTCTTTATTACTATTTTATTGTTCCTTGTCTACAAATATAAAAAAACACAAAAATATAGCTTTATTACAACTGGGTCATAACACCCGTCAAGTCTTTGAATTCACGATGTTATTTATATTTAACTTGGATATCCAAATATTTTATTTATTCATCATAAAATTATAATGATTGTAGTTAAATGGTATGATACTTTGTCCAACATGGATATAATGAGATATTAATGTGAGATTTATGTGAAGTTACACTCTTTTACTTTAATAGCTAGCTATTGGGGTAAGGCTCTCCCAAGATCACAGCAATTACTATCAAAGCGGAATGCCACACTCCTAGCCATGCGGACAAAATGGGCGACCTAGGCCTTAAGAGAAGGCGTGGTGGAACGTATGATCTAATTGAAAGAGGGGTACAATGGGTGCCATGCACACGAAATAACTAGGCAATCTAGGCCTTAAGAGAAGGCTATGGAAAGAAAGCGTGGTGGAATGTATGATCTAGTTGAAAGAGTGGTACAATGGGTGCCATGCACACGAAATAACTAGGCAATCTAGGCCTTAAGAGAAGGCTATGGAAAGAAAGCGTGGTGGAATGTACCCTTGGGGCTTTGGAGAGAAGGCATGGTATGGAATAAGACTTTTGGTTCTCCCACTTCAATAGCTACTTTTTGTGATTGAGTTTATTTACTACTAATATAATAATATTAATTTGAAAATATGGCATTATAATTTTATCAATGATTTTTGTCATGTTTTTAAAAAATTGAAAAAATTATTATATGTGTATTTTCAAATTGCTTCAACGTGGAATTTTTAAAAAAAAATATCATAAAAGTAATAGGAATTGTATTGTCGACAATACACAAAATATTTAGCTTGACAAATTAAATTAATTTTTGCATTGAATTACAAATCGAGAGAAATCACGGATATTCTAATGAAAAACGCCTAGTAACTTTGAAGTTGCAAGTTATCCAGAAGGTTTTTTAAGAGAAGAAAATGGTGGAATTAGACTTTGATTGCACATTAAGAGAAAAGAGAATGCAATCAAAGCTAGAATAACCCATTTGTTGTGTTTAGCTTTTCAGTCATTTATTTTAAGAGAAATAGAATCGGAAATTGCCATGAAACTACTTAATTATTTCATTTTCACCTCTAAAAGCAATTGCCCCCCTCACACGCTTCGTCTTTCTATCCTCTATGGCTCTATTTATTAGCTCAACTTTTAATTGCTTGTGAGTAACCCTTACAGTTATGATGTGAGGCTATCCCATTCCAAAGTGAATTGGGTCAATGATCACTATTCATTGCTTCACAATGAGAAACAATGAATTTCGACAATCCGACGTTATTTGGATCTCATTCAAATAAATTATTCTTGAGATTACTTCAAACAAGTCGTGACTTTTGAGATTACTCAAACATGATGCACGAGATTGAAATTGTACATGATCTACTATTTCAAACAATTCAACATGATTATGTGTGTGGAGTGACTTACATCAAACACGTATTTACAATTGCTTCAGGAAAGTGCAAAAAATTTTACTGTCACCTTTTTTTAAAATTTCACAAATAAGCAAAAGCACAAGCTTCTTCATTTGAAGAAATTCCCACAAACACCCACTAAACGACTTAACATTAATGATCCATTTCAATATTCCACAATTATTTCTTCCATAATATGATAATAACTTTAATTTTAAATCTCTCCTCAAATAGGTGTTCGCCTATCGGTCGTCCTAGACTCGAACCGATATTTTTCTGCCCAAATATGAATGCTCAGATTTGTGTTATTTGATTAATTTTTAATTTTTAAATAAGCAAAAGAAATTAATGGGCTATTGGGCTTCGATTGGGACTAGGAGGCCAGCCCACAAGCAAAACCTTCTTTGAATTTTCAATTTTCAGTTTTCAGTAGTCCAACCAAATCTCTCATCTTCATCCTCTCCTTCCCATTCTTGAAGAAGATTAATTGGCTTCAGTGTGCAAGTTTAGGGTTAACATTATTGTTAATAACAATATAGTCCAATTACTTTGAGGATAATGTCTGGTGGAGAAGAGGATTCGATTGAGGCGGTGGCGGCGGCACGGCGAGAGAGGCTGAGAGCGCTGAAAGCTGCTCAGGAACTTCTCAGCACTCCCGATGACCACGATTCTTCTCAACATAAAAACAATCAATTGCCTACTCCCGAAGATCACATTGATCACAATGAACAACAACATCTGGAGCGAGAAGAAGATAATCAAGAAGAAGAGTAAGCTCAAATTTCCTAATTGTAGCCTTTGCTAGTAACAAGCTTGATTGTTTTCATTTTTAGGTTAATTAAGCTCGACCAGGTACTTTGTAGGCATATCATGACTTGTTAGGCGCGGTTAAACCTTGCATTACAAAACATTACTGAGTTACTTTGTTAATGTCACGAGTCTTTATTTTACCTAGTGAAGGTAGGAGTTGGAAGTTTGTAAGGTTGGTGATATGGATATAAGTTCATGCTACATTCTGTGAGTCTAATTCTCAATGATATTTGAATACTTTATGTGAAATGGATGTCAGCTTTTGCAATGTAAACACTCGTATAACTGTCTTCCTTCTCAAAATCATGATGCACATAAGATGAATTGAAGATGTATGCTTGTAGATTTACTCTTAAACATGACTGATTTTTATTCCTTTCAGGAATGTGAATATGAAGTTCCGAAATTACCTTCCTCATGACAAGCAACTTCAAGATGGGAAACTTGCTCCACCTGTACTGCCTAAATTTGAAGACCCTGTTCTGGCAGTACCTCCTCCAGAGGAGAAGAAAGAGGTGTTTCCTCAAGTTCTATTATTCTTCCCCCATCTCCACCCCCACCCCCACCCGCACGTTTGTTTTACTCTTTTATTTGATGCTATTTGTGAAACCATTTTTAGGATCCCTTTCTAAACATTGCACCAAAGAAACCAAATTGGGATCTGAGAAGAGATGTACAGAAAAGACTTGACAAGCTTGAGAGACGCACTCAGAAAGCCATGCTGATACTCATGGGTATGTGATCTTTTGCTTTGTTTATAATTATTATCAAGCTTATATTTGAGGTACATATGATATGATGACGAATTAATTTATGTTGTTTGCATGATATTTGAACTTGTTAAGATAACCCTTACACTGCATCTGAATTGCCGCTGCTACACCACAGTAGGTCTTCGCTGGTAGTTGGTTGATTAGTTACTTGCAAGTATTCAACTATCCAACTACCTGAGGAAGTAAAAATGGTTAGCTTGAGTTACTTCTTGAATTGAAGGCCAATAAGAGTGCCTGGTTGCTAGAACTGAAGATTAAACTAAATAAGTATTGGAGCCCTGTTGCATGACCCACTGGATCATTAACACAAACTCTATCAACAATATAACCCTATTTTTTTTTAACAGATTTACCTATCATGATATGCCATTCCGTTCAGTAAAAATGGTTAGCTTGAGTTACTTCTTGAATTGAAGGCCAATAAGAGTGCCTAGTTGCTAGAACTGAAGATTAAACTAAATAAGTACTTGACTTTTCTGACAGTATGTTGGAGCCCTGTTGCATGACCCACTGGATCATTAACACAAACTCTATCAACAATATAACCCTATTTTTTTAACAGATTTACCTATCATGATATGTCATTCCGTTCTGTCTGTGAATAAGTCCTAGTTTGAATTGACACAATGTTATAGATGAGATTTCAGTTCTAGTTATGGACGTGAGTTGAAAAAGTGAATATTCTGTGTATATTCACCATTATGTTCTCACAATTAGTGGCTGATAATAAATGGTAATCATGTTTGTACTTTAAACTGATGCAAATTTGAAAGTAAGGTGCTATATTGGGAAATGAAATTTTTCTGTGGATATCCCGAAAATTAACATACGGAGTATATGCGTATATGTTTTGAGTTACAATAGAGGAAGTATTTTACATGGCTTATCTTTTTATGAAGATTGGTTTTAGGCTTCTAGCTACAGATATTTCTAATTCTGTCAATGTTGGTATTTAGGCTCTGCATATGGCATGTAGAAAATTAAACAACAATTTTCCTTTGCTTCTGCAAAATAATCTCTTTGTACAAACACAATCAGTGGAGACATGACTTTACCTGTGCCGTTACTAAATTTCTTTCACCGTCTAAAAGGTCTTTGAAATTTTCATTATCCCATTTTACTTTCTCCTCGTTTAACTCATGAAAGCATTAACAAAAACTTGGAGTCGCTATGTTGCTAGCATGTAAATTCCTCTTATGGTTGACCCGCGAGGACCAATTCCTTACTGATGTCCGTAATTATTCAACAGTTGTGGCATGTCATGTCACAGGGAGGTGGACTTCTGCCGAACTTAGCATTCTCTTAAATATGTACTCTTTGGGGGTTGCATTAGCAAATAAAACTGATCTTATTTACCATTTCTAGCACATCATGTCGATTTGTGCGGGTAGTCAAAAGGAATACTTGTGAGGATCTACATTCCTGTTACTATACTTAATTTGATTGTTATGTGCAGAGCGGGAGGAGACAAAAAGGAGATTAGGAGAAGACGGTTCAAATGGCGCAGTAGAGAAGACTGAAACTGGTTAAATTGTTCAGTGTTATTCTTGTACTAGTGCAGTCCAAGAAAAATTGACATGCTGCGTTAATGTGTAAAAGATGTTTGTTCTTTCTCATCACTCTGCATATGATAAAACCATTAAATTTTCGTAGCCTTGTTTCAATTGGTTCAATTGTTAATTTAAGAAGCATTGAACATGGATTATGGTGCATGTGCGGAAACTTATTTTGTATCCATAGTTGTACAAATGATAATCTTCTGCATAGTCTTACACAAGCTAGAGGAATGACATAAGGTCCAAGTTCAAGTAACTTCCGAGAGATAACGTAATACCATGGACTTTAACAATTTTGTCTCAATGAAACAATTATACAATATTGCCATGGATGCAAAAAAGTAATACACTTCTGATTATGCGACCCTGTGGCAAGAGAAAATGATGCATTTCTGTACTTTCTGATCAAATTTTCACACGAAAGTGAGTTGTACCTCCATCTTTGAGCAAATTTCCAACTTCTTTGGCAATTGGAGCATTAAATATTCACTCAACGAGAAGATTGAAAGAAGAAAAGACAAAAGGAAATGCAGCCCGAAGCCAACCTCCGGGACACAGCAGCCCAGAGAATTCTGGGCAAGTTTTTTATAATCATTCGAGCCCTTTGTAGACGTTTTAAGTACTGGTTTCTGTAGAAGAATTTCAGCTGCAATATATGGTTCAAAGATAGATAACTATTCTTTAGGCTTGTTAGAGTTGCGTTGACCCTTGCTTGTTGCTTCTTCAATCCACGAGGCATCCACTTGAGGAAGCTGATATTCGTCGGGTTTGAGAGCCAAAGCAAAATCTGGCAATGTTGGTGCTGTTTCCAAAATTCTACAGCCAACATTTGGGATTTGGTTATAACAAGAGAATACAAGTTTCCATCTAATAGGGCTTGCCAATTTTAATCACTAAACGATTCGACATAAGTAGCTGCTACTTATTCTAAATCGTCAGATTTGATCAAGACTTACTTTTCGCGAGAAGACAGATCCTTGTTGATCAGAACCTTGGTAGAAGTATCTTCAGGAATCTTTTCAGATAGATACTTCATGGTTCCCCAAAGAGTTGGACTCCTGCATCAAAAATCTCATTTTTTCAGTCGGGTTTCCCTTTCGTGATCTATATTCCTCGATATGATATAAAAGAACAATGGAGTAGAATGATTACCTAGATATGGGAACAGATGCATTGAAAGCTTCACATGCCTTCTTGCTCTCTTTGAGATATTCATCTGCTGCGTGCAGAGAAGCAACAGCCATTCCATGAGACTTTTCTGTACTCCCTTCATCGAGAATTAGACCGTGGTAGTAGTATCCTGCAGCCTAGGAAGACATCGGAATCGTATATTCATAGTCTAAACACAGATAGACCAGTAAAACATAGAAATTTATATGAATACAGATATTTGAATAGTCATATGGAAAGTAGTTCAAGAAGTTAGATAGTCTGATCATAATAAGTTGGATCTCTGCTAATAGAAAAGATATGTACCTTAGCTTCAACATATTTCCACTTCACAAATAGTTTGTGCTTTTCCCCCCAGCCATTTGCTAGTGAAAGGTTCTTGATGTTATCTTGGGCCTACAAAATGACAATCTGAGAATGATATCCGAAATACAAAGTACTCCTCGAAATTACCCTCTCACATTTCACACAAATGAATCATTTGACACGACTAATTTTTAACTTCTGCTTTTAAACGGCATATATCTAAATTCTTGAACGAATCTGTGTTCGGGCAACCATAGATAGAAATGAATACCTGCTGCCAGTATTTTACCATCTCGCAGGCAAGTCTCCTTTTAACAGCTAGTGTAGCCTTAGTACTGTCGATAGCAAGTCCGAGTTGAATATCAACACCCTATCCACGAGACGTATTTGATTATGTTAACGGAATATAAGTCTTAAAGCATTGAAACAAATTCAGTGGCCACATAGTAGTGAATGAGGCAGCTACTTAATGAAAGAATACCTGCCCTAGTGCTTGAAGGCAAAGTGCTCGAAGGACTCCTTCAGCGAGGTCCACTGGAAGATTACGCCTAAAGAGAAATGGTATACGAAAGAGTTCATTAATGGTTCACAAAGACGATTCTAATTGACATGAAGAATCGTTAACAAGATACCCGAGTTCTTGGGGCAACTGTGGGAGAACATATCGGATAGCACAATCAAGGTAACCGGCTGCTTTTAAGAAAACATCGATAGAAGTTTGACGGTTTTCTGTTGAGTGAGAAAAAAGTATTAGAATTACCCAGTTGGTATAAGCTTTGTATTACATTATCTGGTGTTTTTCTATAGGAATTTTGCTTGTAAGAGGGTAATGTATATTTAGACAAATCAACTGCCTATTCAAAGCTAGTAAACCATGTTGGGAGAGATTCCACTTAATGTGGGCGACGCTCCTCAAAAGGATTAAACCCTTGGGAAACCAAAAAAAAATGTTAGTACCTTCTGATACCTTTGGTTGATTACGATCGTTTGATGTTCTTGGAAGTAGCAATAAATTAGCTTGTGATAATGATAGTGTTGCCATCAAATGCAAAACGGATAGTACTTCATACCAAGCGCTATACATACCCGTTTCCTGGAGATTATAGACAACGGGACAATGAGATGTAGAGTTTCATAAACTCAAGTGTAACAAGTAAACGAAAGTTATGCTTGAGAAGGTGAAACGAAATTTGACCTCTTCTTCATCCCCTTGATTGACCCAAAGAAACTGTACTTTATGTTGCAAAGGACTCCCTGCAAAATGCAAAATGAGTAACCTTTACCAATACAATAATCAAAGCATGAGAATTAGACTGGTATTGAATATGCTTACCATCCTTAACCAATCCCAGTAGAACTGGCAAATATTCTTCTAGAGCTTGAAGAAGATCGCCCAGAGTCGAACCTCCTGCAACAAACAAATGATTCAACGTCAATATTATCAGAAACGATGCAAAAGTTCATGCTTCATTTGGTTTCAACCATTCCAAGCTTATAAGTATTTCAAATCCTTAGTAACATATCAAAATAACTCATCATGTTGTACTATTCTTTTAAACAAAATGATGAATTGAAATCAACAAGATGCTCGAGTCATTTGAAATCCTTTCTCCAAACGATATGATACTAACCATGTTGAGTAGCACTTCTTCTCCTTCTTCTTGTAATAGTCGGAGCTTCTTGCCCGGCCATAACTACTACTCGTGTTCTAAGAGCCGAAAGACGTTCCACTAAGCGCATACTTGCGTGATCGCTTAGTGCCGGAGAGAAATCGATTGGCTTAGGGATCCGTAAACCAGGAACAAATACGGAGACCTCCCCTATGTTTGTTGGTCTCCTCCTCCTTCCACCTGCATCATTTGGAGTTGATACAAAGCAGCCCATTTTCCAAAGTTTCTTCACTCAGCTAAAAAAGGAATCCACTATGATTGAAAAACTCAAGATTGGGCTCAATAAATGTGAGATTGAGAATAGTCAAAAGAGCATGGCAATAGTGAAGTGCCAAACTCAATTAATAAAGCAGTTTGGCAACTCATGGGCACTAGCTAGGTAGAACAGATGATGTCAAACTGTATAGATGTGCTTACAGAGTCTTTAATGAACAGATGATAAACAGATGGATGGATTTTTTCTGCAGAGAAAAATAGAAAAGAATTGAACTTTTGAGTAAAACTATACAACCAAAGAAGGACAATGTGAGGGTGCACAATAATAGTTTGGGCTAGAATTAATTCTTCTATATGCATGCGTGTACTAATGGAAATGTTTTTAGGTTCAAACCATAAGATAATTAATTTGTTTTGAAGGCTAATTAATTTGGTTTGGCGTGTAGCGTTTATCAACTTAAATTAGTAATTCAGAAAAATATCTTAAGGCGATAACCGACCAAGAATTACTTAATGGAGAAAATGCAATAATTGGGAGATAACAACAACAGTGGTAAGAACAGCATCGTGTCCCCTGGATTTTGTGCGGTTGGATGAATGGAATTTGGACTACGTACATGAATTTTAAATTTCCACATTAAGAAAAAAAAATCAATAAATTTGAAATTCTAGTTTGTGATCCAATCAACTTGGGTCCATTTTTAAGTGGATTTCAAATTTCTTCTTTAACTATGTCAATTCTTTTCTTTATTTAATCTAGTAGTGGTAGTTTTCACTTATTTCATTCGTTTTAACTGGTTGGTTTAACCTGGTTGATTCACTTTTATCAGTTAAACCCATTTTTTTTCTTTTATTGATTTCACCTATGTTCATAATTTTAACCCATTTTTTGTTTTATCAATTTCGCCATTTTTGTCGATTTAACCCCATCCCGAAGATGCAATGCTATTAAATGTGATATTAGGATGTGTTATGATCCTTAATGAGAACGAATGAAGAATCACCTGGTATATGGGTCACACATATGCTTGGAGGATCCACATAAGTGAGAGTTGCCGGGATGTCTTGACTCTTGGTTTTGGCTAACCTTGATATATACCTCATGAGATTCAAGATTCGAGCATAAATCCTTAACGTTCTACCCGATTAACCACAATATTATGTAGTTATTGAAGTTTGGTCCAGGGATCTAAATCAAATCTACTGCACCATTAATTTCCTCATCAAATGGATATTGCTAACACTAAATGCATGTAGGTTCAAGCCTGAAAAAGTTATCAACATATTTTAATTGCGACTAGAAGTTTTTCTTTTTTCTTTATGCGAAATTACTTTTATTTAGTTAGACACAAAGTAAGTTTTACCTGAGGCATCTTGTGCTTCTATCAAGAAACCAAATACGAGTTCCTAGCTAGTCAAATGGACAATAGTTAAGGAGAAGAAGTGTAATTTATTTTTGATATTATTCATGATTATTTGATGTATTCTTTCATTTTCTTTTGCCTGTTGATTATTACAAGTATATTCAGAGGCTTGTGAATTTGACTCAATCATAGTACATCACGTGTACGGGAATAGAAAAGGTGTCGATAAGATGAGATATTAATTTGTATCCTTCTTGACTTTTTCATTGCAATCTATCATGTGAGGCTACTTGATTAAAATTAAAATACTATTCCATGCATAAATCATCAAATTCTTAAACATGGTTTCGTTAAATGTTCGCCCTGTGACTGCATTTTTATATTCTTCCGTGATTGGATCTGGACTCGGAATGAATATTATTATGAACTCAAAGTCGATCGTTTTTAGTCAACCATCGTGTTCAATGTACGTGCTCGGAGCAGCTATTAAACCTTATCGATTTCCTATCCATTTGATGCATTCAATATGGAAATAACTCATCTTTCCCTTGCTCTCATTCTCTTCTCCATTCACATTACCTCTTTTCTCTGTTTAGCTTCCAGAGAATCTGCTCCCGTACTCGATTTATCAGGAAAGAAGCTCCGTGCAGGAACGGGCTACTACATATTGCCCGTTATCCGTGGCAGTGGTGGTGGACTCACGCTAGCCAGCACGAGCAACGAGACTTGTCCACTTGATGTGGTCCAAGAGCAACATGGAAAGGAAAATGGCCTTCCCATAACCTTTAAGCCGGTGAACCCGAAAAAAGGTGTGGTACGTGTGTCGACTAATCTGAACTTTAAGTTTTCTGGTGCCTCGGTTTGTGGTCAATCTTCTATGGTGTGGAAGCTCGATTACGATGAATTGATTGGACGATACTTTGTGACGAGTGGTGGAGTAGAGGGGAATCCGGGGGGTGAGACGGGAAGCAATTGGTTCAAGATTGAAGAGTATGAGAGTGATTACAAGCTTGTTTTTTGTCCTATGGTTTGTGATAATTGCAAAGTGATGTGTAGAGATGTTGGGGTGTTTTTGCAAGATGGGAAGAGGCGTTTGGGTTTGAGTGATGTTCCTTTTAGAGTTATGTTTAGGAAGGCTTGAAATTGTTGTTCTTATTGATTTTTAAGTATGAATGTTTCTGATTGATGCATAACATTTAGTCTCAACACTTCCTATTTACATGTGGGTACGTTAAACGTTTGGGTGAAACAAACGAACATATGACATTTGAAAGCTAAAACTTTCCAATAATGATATTTGGGTAAATGTCCAACACACGAGTAACAACAATCTAGACCGGTTTATCTGGATTAATAATGACTATTCGGTCTATTTTATTTGGGGGAAGGGTGTGGGCTAAGTCTACTAAAATGACTTGGATAGTAAGGAGTCCATGACGAAAAGAGGTGACTTTCATTAACATGTAATAAATACATATGGATTGGACTAAGTCAACGTAAATTACTTGAACATAACCTACTTTAAAAGTTAGCTCAATACATGAGAAATTATTCAAGACAATAAAAGATGAACTCGGTTTTGATTTATCTCAACAATAATATTTTGTATATTGGTCCAGAAATAATAATAAATTAGAGCAGCTATCTAGACTTCTTGAATAATGAATCTATAGGCTTATTAATAATGAATGATGATATTCGCCCCAAAAATAATGAATGATGATAATATCTTGAGATGAAATTCAGGAGATGGACGTGGTGAATTTTATTGGCGTTTTGCACCGCCCAGACAGAACAGGGGACCATTTACTATTAATTCGTCGGCGGTAGTAATTAGTTAAATCAAAATTTATATTTATATATAAATAGGCCATATTAGAAAGTCCATTGCATTTTGTCTCCCTATCTTAACAAGTACTCCATAGTCCATATACCTTGAATTTTTTCATTCCACTAAATAATTATTGTATGATGGGAAAAGGATAACCTAACTATTTTTATTTTTGTATTCTTTTTTTTTTTTTTCCGTTTTGTTGGTTAATTATTATTGGTGGGTAGAGGTGTCAAGCACTTTGGGAAAGACGAGACTGTTGGAGATAATGTTAGGCAAATGGGCACTAACCTCCACATGTATATCTTACTACAATGGAAATAGCATCGGAAAACCGAATAAAACTGTAGGGTCTATTTGGATAGGTTTTGGCTCGGTTTCGTGGGTCTCGATTTAAAAAAATTGATTTGGGTGGTTCGATGAAACCTTTGAGACTTCATTTGGATGAGTTTTGATTCTTGGGTTTTTTGGTTTGAATAAGTTGAAACTCCACTTGGATTGGGTTTGGATGTTGGGGTTTAGGAAAAAAAGTAGGTGATAGATGTCAAATCAATGTCTTTTTTAGTAAGAATTGAGAGAAAAAGTAGGTGGTAGGTGTCAAATCAATGTTTTATAGGTTTGAAGAGTTTGAGTGTGAGTTTCTGAATAGGTTTTTGATGGTTTTATGGGTTTGACGAAAACTCATTTGAAAGGGTTTTGGCTCGGTCTCGCGAGACCGGGCCAAAACCCATCCACACACACCCGTATATACCAAAAAAAAAAGGATAATTACATCTATAGCCCTTAGAAATTGATAAAATTGTTAGATAACCCCCCAATTTTCAAAAAATAATGAAGACCTCCTTTTTTATTTTAAATATTAATAGAATAACATTTATCCCTTGACCAACACTTAAATTCCTATTAGAGAAAATATTAAAATTTTAAAATGACAAATTTGGTCAAACCAAATTATGATGAGTATATCTAAACAAACATCAATGATCAACTTATTCATATATAAATAAAGATACTCATAATACAAACTAAATTAAAATTTATTTTATTTAATTTGTAGTTCAATCAAAAATATAATTTTAATTTTAAAATATATACCACATTAGATTTAAAAACAAACTACTTATATCAAATTAAGTAATAATTATTTTGAAATTTCTCCTTACGATATATGTTAGTATATGTTCAATTTCTGTTGGGAGATGTTCTCAATTAATGTGTCCGTCGTGTCTCGAAAGGAATAAAAAAAACAATTGCAGTAAAGCTTTTTTCTTTATATTTAAAATACACCCCGTAAAGTTTAATACTATTAATTACCACCGCATTTCCTGGTTCCATGCATGTCAATGTCATGTTCTTCCTATAATAGGGTATATTTTGTCCAAATTTTCTTGTCAACACAAGGTCAGAAATTGACCATCAGTTCGTTGGAGGTATAACAGATATCTTATTTATAAACTAAATTCAGAAGGGATATCTGTAATATAAAACCTAAAGTATGGAAAATATGTGTATTGAAACCTTAAGAATTGTACTTCCTTCGTTCCACTTATTTTGCTCCATTTGCTACAGTATTCAGTCAAACTTTTTAATTTTTTAAGTGATTTATCATGTTAAATTATTTATATTTTTTATGTATTAAACCTTTTAAATACTAATATATTTAGTGTCATATAATATTATCAACTTATTAATAAAATATATTAATCATTATTTATTTTAATTTTTATAAATTTAGTCAAGTTGGCTTATAAGATTTATAAGATTAAGAGAACAAAATAAATGGAAAGGAAAAAATATCTGATTTTTGTAGGTATATATGTAATTGTCACTATGTTAAAGTTTGACTTTCATTATTTAATCATTTCCAATACACATATAAATTTAAATAGCTACTATAATAGTAATATATTTATCCTCATAAATACTACTCTGCTACCATACCACCAACCTTAACTCTTTCTTTTTCATTTCTCCATCTCCCATCAAAAAAGAAAGAAATGAATAAGAACACGGCTCCTAATTTTTTTCTAATCATATTGTTATTTGCTTTGTTAGCTTTTCCTTCCACCATAGCTGTTCCTTCTTCAAGTAAGTCTCGAGATATTTTTTTTTTAAATTTAATTAGACAAATTAAAAGGGGTTTTCATGAAATAAATGGCAAAATATATATATTTAACTATTTTATATGATTAATAATTGCAGGAAGCCTCATGTCAAGCACTAAGACTTTAGACAAGCAACATCTGTATAATGAATTTCAGGTGATCCCTCCTCCTATGCATCTCCATTTTAATTTCCTATATAGCTTTATTATTATTTTTTTAATTTTGGTTCTTTTTTTCTAAGGGTTGTTGATTAAAGGGGTAATATCTTAATTAATATATATTTAAAGTTTGAAACTTAGTTTGATGTGGATGTGCAGATTAAAGGAAGAAATGGTGTGGAAGCAGAAGATTACTCCGGAACCGGTGCTAATAATCATCATGACCCAAGTCCACCCGGAACCTCTTGAATTGGGCCGGTTAGCCCATACTTTGTACTTTATAATTGTACAGAGACTCACAAGAATAATGAAGGAATTGCTCTAATTTTCTTTCATTATTTCGTAGCTAGTGTTTTCCAAAGGTTAGTTAATTTTGTCGTATATATTAATCTTGTATTGTGTTTAAATCTCTGTTGTGCTAGATGAAAATTAAAGAAGGAATATTCTCTTCTGTTTTATGGATCTAGGTACTTGGTTTGTAATTTACATCTTCCTGTTTTGGAAAGTTGTACCGTTTAAGACTTCATGAAAAAGTTTTGGGTGGGTTTTGTTATGTATATTAACAACTTTTTTTTTAGGAGTGAGTATTAATAACTTCATTGGTATTAAAATTATGTGCCTTGTAGGCCAGACCAAACTATTTCAAAAATATGTCAAAATATTCTTCTCAAACGAGCAAGAATAAAATAGTTGAGGATAAGATGATAAATTATCGTGAGTGAATTCCAAATTTATTATTTAGATAGTGTAATAGACTCTGAATAATTAGCTCAACATCTGTTAATCCTTGTAAATAATTTTGGATGCCGTCATTTAGATTATATAGACATGATAAGGTGTTCCTTTTCCAAATATCCTTGCCACCCATTTTTAATTGGAGCAATTATATATATATCCACAAATTTAATGTCAGCATCAATTCAGACTTAGACTTATTAATGGTGTGAAACGAACAAGAGATGCTGAGCACCGGAAGTGATTTAGTGATTAATGAAAATTTGGTTGGTGTAGTTGATCAAGTGTTGCCAGTATATTACATCTAGGTTCTAAATTGAAGGAGAAGTGTTTCATAAAGACGAAAAAAATTGAAGGGGAAGTTGATTTTGTTTGTCCTTGAAAAGTTCTAAAATGGCTAGCGATATTGCCAGAGCAAGGATTGTTGCTGCCAGAACAATTTTTGTCCATTTCCTAATTTGCCCCTTTTAGTCAAAAGTCATAATAACTCATAATTTCAATTCCTAAAATACCCCTTATTAATAATTAACAACTCACTCTTCTCTCTCCTATTAAAACATCATTAACTACTTTTTCTTTTCCCAATAAATCTTTAAGCATGAAAACAATTAAAGTTGAATTTTCATTTTGTTTATTTAATCCGATTATTTTTCACATAACAATTAGAGCTAAATGTGGGTTATCTTGATGACTGAGAAACTATTTTGTAGATTTACGTATGTACTTAGCTAATTATGTGAATGTAGATTGTCTTAAGGTTTGAAAGATTATTTTGTGCACACCGGTTTGTTGCTAGATAATTCAATGATTATTATGTATTTCCAATGTGGAATATTCAAACACAATTATTTTGTATTTAGGAAGTGAAAATTGCTATTGCCTTGTCAACATTTTATCGTCTCTTGCAAGAGCAATTTAATTTAATTTTTTAAAATTGTGAAAACATTAGTAATTTTTTAAATGACTTGGACTCGAATGAGTTTTAGTCGAGTCAAACATGAATCATACTTGAAAAACTTCACTCTTATATATATATTTTTATTTTTTATTTATCGAGTCGAGTTGCGCTTTAAAAGTTATGAAACTATATTCTTAGGTTAATTCGACAAGAATGATAAACTGAGCTCAAATAAATTTTTAATTAACAATATTTAGTCGAACTGTGAATAAATAAATTCATATTTCAACAACATAAATCTTTAATTGATATAGCTAATATTCATTTTAAATTACCCATTAATATTTATAACTCACGTGCAAATAATTACCCCTATGGAACAATATTAGACTTTAATTGATTTCTTCATATTATTAATATTCAAGAACTCACCCATTTGGCTTCCATAGAGGTAATTTTTATTTAATATGAATTTCCATTTTGCAAATTTAATTTGATTACTTTGAACAATTTAATTACCTCTCGTGCAAGGAAAATAAAAAAAGTTGTTAATTGTTATGTGGAAAATAATCAGATTAAATAAACAAAATAAAAATTGGACTTTAATTGTTTTCATGTTTAAAGATTTCTTGGAAAAAGAAAAAATAGTTAATGATTTTTTAATTGGAGAAAGAATGGTGAATTGTCAATTATTAATAAGGGGTATTTTGGAAACTGAAAAGTATGAGTTTTTATGACTTTTGACTAGAAGGGGTAAATTAGAAAATGAACAAAAAATGCTCTGGCAGCAACAATACTTGCTCTGGCAATATCGCTAGCCTTCTAAAATTTAGTTGATCGAAACATATGTTTGAAACGAAATTTTGATCTACATACTTTCTCCACTCATAAATACACGTACTTTTAGTACAAAAAAATATTCCTAAATATACGTTAGTTTTAGAAATTCAAGAGACACTTAAATTCGTTTTTGACAATTTTACATTTTTCATTGACTGAACGTGATAAATTGCATATTTTTTTTATTTCTTTGTACAACACCTCTAAATGACATGGTGATCGTCTTGTTCATTACCACCATAAAATTGATTGATATTAAGGTTCATAGACTGATTGCTATGATCTAATCAAATTTCAACCAAGTAAGTTGTTGCACATTATTTAGAAATGTTCGTGAACCTAGAACATGTTGTCCTTTTAGAAACGATTAAGATATCACGATTTCATGAAATTGAGTCAAATCAATAATTTTGTCTCTAGTTTTTGGCAGTAAATATGCTTTTATCCTTAATTTAATTTTGTTACAATTGAAACCTTCAAGACAATATTTTTTCATGTATTAAACCTTTCCGGCAAAATTTCCACAAGTGATTTTGGCAAGGTAATTTCGTAATTCTCAAAAACTAAAGTGTAACAAAATATTACAAATATAATTTGATGGACTATTTTTTTTTTTAGATGGAGTTTAATGGACTATACTGTGTTAATAAAATGGCACAAAAGAGACTACAAAGATTTTGGAATTTTTAATTAAAACAATTACACTCTCCAATAAGTGAGATTCTACACTACTGGGTATTGGCACTAATGGGCTGGGTGCTAGTGGCTATTGGGCCAGCAAATACATAAGGCGCCTGAATTGGGCAGTCGGCCCAAAAGATTTAAACATCCAGATGTCAACTTTCTGCGCGCCCTGACGGTGACCCACAATCAAACAGATGATGAAGTACTGGAAAAAGAATTGCCATTACGGATTTTAAGTGGTGATATTAATTGAATTTAGAGTAATGTAACAGAAAAGAAAAAAGAGAGAAAACTGGAGTAAATTTAATGGAGAATTAATTGCAAAAGAACAATGAACTGTGTGTTTAATTTACAGAAGAAGTCCCCTATTTATAGGGAAAACACATCACCGCCTAACTTAATAAAATAAGCAATTTACAAAACTCTAAAACGTTTATCTAATAACTAATTACAGAAAAATATAACAGCTATTTGATTTAATTTCCTAAACCTAATTTACAGAGAAAAAGGGGGAAAATAGAATTTCATCATCAATCTTTCTTTTTTGTTATCTCTGCTCGGTAATTTCGGGTAATTCTTCATTTGTATGCTCAATTTCTTTGTTAGATTCTGATAGAAAGAGAATTTTTCTCAGAAAAAATATAAGGACTTTACATAGAGTGTCACACCAACTTACAAATGTAATCAAACGATACATGAACTAGCAATAGCAACTACTTTGTAGTGTGTACAGATTCTCCACAAACTATTTTCTCACTTTCCTAAAACCAAATATACATAAATTATACAAGGCATAAATAAATAAATAAATAATTGGTTTACATAGAAATAGCTTTTTGAAGATTTGAAAATGCCTTTTCGTATCTCACAAAACCCATGAACCAAAATTCAAAATTATCTTGTGTAACTATCTCTATGTACTTCTGTGCTGGATTGTTTACATTCTCACTTTCATTAGCCTCTTTTATCTTATTCACAGGAATCGATAGCTGCAAAACATGGAAATAAATTAATTAGTTTTTCATAAATTTTCTAACATTCTGTTATTTATAGATATGATAGAATAATTGTCAATTAGAATGAACAACAAATAATAAAAAGAAATAATGCAACAATTAAGTTTAATAAATTAACCTTGTAAGGGGTCCTTAATAAGGTTCCAGAAGAGGATTGAATATTGATGGATCTTTCACTGCAGAAGGAAATTTTGTGAGTAGATATGAACAAAATACCAGCGATTGGACCTGCAGTTGTCGATAAATAGCATTGTGATGCCTTTAGCAATTTTTCTCCATCAATCACTCCAAATATATCCCTGAATATATTTTCTCTGCCTCCGTTTTTAATTATTTTGGCCCCTAAACTCAGCTTCCCCTTCACTGTTTCAGAAAACGTAGGCCCCATCTTCACTGCCAATTCAATTTTTATTACATGAAAAATAATGTCAAATTCAAAACCCATAAAAACTACTCCTAATTTACTTGAAAAATGGAAAAAAAAAATTATATATATCAACTACCATGTTCATGAATTCTAAAAGCAAAACTGGTACCCTTCCTCTGAAACTTGTTCTTGTGATTTCTCACAGCGGCAGGCTCCCCATTTTCTGAAATTTCAAGAGTTACAGTTTTAATTAATTCTTGATGTTTTACTAGAAACACACACAAAAGCATAAATTATACAAAAAGGGTAATGAGATTTTTGCACAAACCTGTGAAAGCAGGGGAGTGATTTGAGGAGGAGGGGCTTTGGGTAGAACTGACAGGTTCAGACAAGGACGAAGATCTATCTGAAGTTGAATCCAACGTTGAATAATGTTCTTCAGACTGATGATTCTTCATTTCCTCAATCAAATGCAATTATGGTTTTCTTTTCTTTTTTTTTTTTTTTTTGGTAGCTTTTAAATTTATCCTACCTACTGTTACTAGGAGTAGTTGAAAATAATGAAGAGGAGGAAGTAGAAAAAGAAAAGTAGAAGGAAAAGTCTCGTGGGGATATATATCTATATAATTAAATTGAATTGAATTATGGAATGGACATTTCATGGCCTATTGATCTGTCATGGTCGGTGCCCCCACACTCTAATTATTTTTCTTTAAATTAAAGTTTTTGATTTTTATTTGAACTAATAGTCTGGGATTGGAACATCCAAACAAAAAGCCAGCATATTTTCTGAATTGAGTATTTTTGAATTTTTTGTTTGAGTTGCTTAATTTAAATGTAATATGATGACAACGAGAAATTTCGGATGGATTGAATATTTGAATTGGACTGGAGTACTGGGACTGACTTTCTCGGAAAATTCCAAAAGTCAAAATAGGTTTGCTTCTGTATTGAATAATACTCCGTAGTATAGTTTTTTACTTTTTAGCATAGAATTTGGTTTACAGAATTTGGATAACATTCATGTGCTTGTTTGTTTGGTGTTTGGGAAAGTAGTTTGAGAAATTAATAAAAATTTGTGTAATAATTTCGATTTGCGTAATATTATTTTTTTGGATTTTGAAAAAGTGATTTAAGAAATAAAGTAAGTGTAGGTTTTTTGGAAGAGTTAAGGTTATAGGTGTAAGACTTTTAAATCATGTTTGATATGTGAGACATTGTGTAAGAGATTTCATGTTAAGTTAGAGCATAATTTGTATAGGTTTTGTTTAGAGATAAAAAAATTGTTATTTATTTGATTTTTAAGATAGTAGTTTGAAAAAATTAGAAGGTAAAAAATTCTACTCAGAAATAGAATACTTATTTGTTTGACATTTCCCAAAATTATTTCGCTAAACAAAAAGACCCATGAGCTTGAAAATTGCCATTCTCTAGTGACACTTATTTTATAATTTGAGGAGATGCGGTATAAAATAGTATACACAAATATTTGGTTTATCTATTGATTAACTTAATTTTGTTTAGATGATATGGTCGGTCAATAAAGCCATCATAGTCAAAGTCAGTTTAGTAGAAAAATAATTGTAGATTTATATATACACATATTTTTTTTTATCTACTAAACTGTGTATTTACAGTTCGAATAGAAGAGTGCAAAACGTATAGATCCTTCCCAGTGTGGTGTCTCCAGTAGGATTCGAACTTTTCTCGCCTCTGGGGGTCGCAAGTCACTACCACTTGGCCCAACCACATTGGGTATATATACACATCTATATAAAGGTAAAAGCTAGCTGAAAAATTGAATATAAAAATTTGGGGCTTGTTTGTTTGGTGTTTGGGAAAATAGTTCGGGAGAGTAGTGGAGGTTTGTGAAATAATCTCGATTAGCGTAACGTCATTTGTTTGAGTTTTGAGAGAGTGGTTTGAGAAATAAAGTAGATGTAGATTTTTTTTGGAAGAGTTAGGTTGAAGGTGTAAGATGTGTAAGACTTTATGTCAAATCATGTATGTTATGAGATAAATTGTGTAAGAGATAGATTACTTTATATCAAATCAAATAGAGTTTGTATAAGTTTTGTTTTGAGAAGAAAATTATTGTTTATATGGATTTTGAGAAAGTAGTTTGAGAAAATTGATAAATAAAGATTTTATTTCAGAAAATAGAAAATATGTTGGTTTGATATTTCTCAAACACGAATTTTTTTGATAACGTCAAACAAACAGGCCCTTGGATTTCGGGCACTTTCTTTCAGCTATACTCCATTCGAGCAGTTGATAAGCTTTGTCATCGTCTGATATGGACTTATCTCTAATATTTGTGGTTAAGGAGATTCTAAGGAATTTGATTAAGTTTTTTTTTTTTAATTGTTTTTGTTTGTCAAGGGTTTAATCTTTTTTTAGGTTCGTCAGACACATTAAGTGGTAACTTTACCCAAAAGGGATTCGAACTTGAATACGTTACTTTATAGTGACTAGTTCATTCCACTCACTACTAGAAAAAGGGCATATATTGACATATTTCAACCGAATTAAGCCGTTGAAATCAAAATTTGACGGAATTTTCGGTTGAAAAATTTTCGGAAAACATTTCCGACGAAATTTTCAAATAATTTCAGATTTTCGACGTAACAATTTTCCACCAAAATATTTGATTTTTTTCCACATATTTATTGTACCTAAATTATACATTCGACAAACAATATAACATCAAAATATCTTAGACTATTCACCTATTTTTTTTTCCCTAAATAGTAACATGCTAAATTAGAGAAGAGCCAACGCTCCCTTTTCAGCAAGTGAAGGTTCATTCCTTGACATAATGTTTTACTACTGCTTATTTAAAAAAAAAAAGTCCTTTACTACTTTAAGGATGTATTTTTCTGGTTAGTATATTTTTTTTGAGATCAAAACAAATTTCATTCAACTTGCAAAATCAGAGGATACAATATCATGAATGAATTAAGATAAAACATCAGAAACATAGGAAGCAAAAAATGAAAGACGTGCCATTTCATGAGCTGCTCTATTTCCTTCCCTTCGAGTATATTGTGCTGAAAAGGAGGAAAAAGATCTCGCTAAAAATTTAACATCCGCGATAATATTTTCGTACTCGGTTCTTTCACCCGAGGCCCTTGAAATCGCTACTATGATCGAACTAGCATCCCCTTCAACCACAATCTCATTCCACCGATTCGCCAGAGCAAACTCTACCGCAAAAAGGGCAGCTTTGGCTTCGGCTATAGCTGGCCCAAGTGGCTGACGAATACACTTCGATGCCCATCCCACACAATTACCCGAGTTGGTTCTAGCAATAATCCCCACTCCGCAAACACCATCATCCAAATTAACAGTCGCATCAAAATTCATCTTAATCTCATTCGGTTTTGGGGGCAGCCATCGTATCACTTCACTTCTTACACTTTCTCTCGGCTGAAGAACTGAAGCAGAAGCATGCCTCATTTCAGCTCCGAATTTATGTGCAAAGAGACTCACCTCTAAAGCTGTAAAGTTTGTATCCTTATAAAGCTTTTTGTTCCGCGAATGCCATAAAGCCCAACAAATCCAAATTCCGCTTTCCAGTGTGCTTGAATTCGAGGATTGCTTCATATGTAAAATCCAATCCAACACGTTAGTCTCGTTGCACCTATGACTCGTCCATGGAATATTGCTGAGGGCCCAAACTTGTCTCGAAAAAGAACACGAAGCAAGGCAATGGAAAACTTCTTCCCTATCATGTTGGCAGAAAACACACTTGTCATCTGTCAAAATCTTCCGTTTTCGTAAATTCAATTTCATCGGAAGATAGTTTTTACAAGCGCGCCAAATAATTTTTTTTATTTTATTCGGGATCTTTAGAGCACACAACCGTTTCCATTCCCCTGTATTCAATGTGGATGAACTACTGGCTAAAACGTTAGAAGTTTCTTCCTCTAGTCGCACCGCAAGATGGTACGCATTTCTGATTAGTATAGAGGAGAACAATATTGTAACCCATTTAATATTGTTATAATAAAAGAAAATTAATCTTCTCGTACCTAAAGTTCTTTTTTAGAAATATTGACTTATATATACAATCTTACCAAACAATATTAATTATTGTCATTCGGAGTATAAATTTAAAGAAGTCGCATATATACGTTGTATATTTGCTATGAACAATACTAATTAGCTTTCTAATTAGGCCATTTTCAGTTACACACTTACACTTCAGCATAAGTCCAACTTAAAATTTCAAGTCCAATTTTCCTTTTCTTTTTCATAGTTATCTTGAATGACTCAATCTATTCATTCCACTTAATTTCAATCCTTAATTTTTTCCACTATTACTTTATAATAATAATAATAATTTATATATAAGTTTCTTACAATGTTATTAAATTTACAGACTATTGATGTTAAAGTTACGTTCTTTTAATGTTTAATTAAATAAATGCTACATTTTTGAAATTAAAATGACCCTTGTGAAATTAATCATAAATTAGAGGAATTTTTATTAGAAAAAAAGAAGAAAAAATTTTGTTAACTAAAAATAAATAAAAACAAAAAATCTTTTGCTTCAAGACTGAAGGGATGGGACAAGCCAACCTTGACTTGCTCCACTCCTTGGAGCAATGGGTGATTGAATTCAAGGGGACCTTGAATCAATGGAGATGGCCATCTTCATCCCTTGAAGGGAGAAGACTTGTCCCATCCCTTGAGTCTTTAAGCCACAAATTTTATGTTTTTTTTAGTAAATAATTTTTTTTCTTCAAATAAAAAATTCCTTTAATTTATGATTAATTTTGAAAAGGTTCATTCCAATTTAAAAAAATTAACCTTTATTTAAAAAACTTAAATAAAAGTTAATTATTAAAAGAACGTAACTTTGATTTAAGAAAATTAGCATTAATAGTATGTAAATTTAATAATATTGTAAGAAACTTAAATATTATTATTATTATTATTATTATTAAGTGATAGTGGGAAATTATGAGAATTGAAATTAAATGAAATGGATTGATTGAATCATTGAAGATGACTATAAAAAAGAAAGAGAGGGCTGAACTTGAAATATGATGAAATGCTGAGAGGAAACTGCACTTAGAATGAAAAGTTAACATGAAACATGTGCAATTGTAGGAGGCTCAGTAGTCCTAGTCCTACAACAATAAAGTTCCTTACTTCAATCACAAAGTATACAAATTACAAATACAAGTTCTCAAAAAAAGGTATACAAAATACAAATTTTTCGTGAATAATTGAATTCCAAATTTCCAAACATAGTATAAGATTTTTACATGACATGAATATTTGAGTTGGCATGTCGCGTATACATGTGTTTGGTTCTTTTGTGTGTGTGTGGGGGGGGGGGGGGGGGGGTGTGCTGAAGATGCTTATATGAGTTATTTCACTCTTTTTCTTTGATGAGGTATGTGATTCTCTTTACAAAGACTGAATCTTCTAGCTGGCATGTCGATAACTTTTTTTTTCTGCTCATGATAGTGAACCTTAGCGTTGGAAGATGATATTACATTAATTCTGCTTTCATGAACTACTTAATAGTATCAATATGCTTTGTTTTTCAGCTTTATGTTGACCAAGACTCAAATTCAATTACATAATTTGCTTTTCTATTTGGAAATCAACCTTTTTTCTTTTCTAAATACATTGCTACATCATCAAATTTATTCAATTCTTATTAAATACAATAAATATTGGACTAACGAGTAAGAAGAATACAACTAATAAGTCTAATATCTAATAAAAAATACCTCTAGACTTTATATGGATTAGTGTTTATTTAGTTTCACGGTTCCGTGAAACTAGGTCAATATGAATTTCACAAAACTCAAGCTCAATTTATTTATTTAAATTTAATAAACTTCAAACCTCTTAAAGAAATACATGAATTGTTTTTATCTCTAATTTAACATTCATTATATCTAGTTTCCCTTCTCATACCCCAATATTTTAAACTCAACTCACATCACATACGTCTCAAATTTTAAAAGTCCATGAATGTCAACATTAAAACTCAATTCGATTTATGCTTTAAAGGTTAGGCGAAACCTCCTTTGCAACAATTTCACTATATGTCTTTCAATCTTAAACACCTAGTTGAAAATAGTATTACACGGGTAAACACCAATAATGGTCATCCTTATCATTAATTTTTTACAGAGTGATCCATTTTGTATTATTTTTCCACGTTAGTCCCCATTATGAATTATTCGTTTCACTTTGATCCTTTTGCAGGTGGTCCAAGGTGAAATAAAGTGCCAAAATAGTTTTATGATGAACTAAATTGATAAAGAAAAAGTTTTATGATGTACTATAGTGTAACACTATAAGTAAAACCCATTGTAAATGATCAAAGTGAAACGAATAATTAATAATGGAGACTAACGTAGGAAAAATAATACAAGAGAAATCACTCTGTAAAAAATTAATGATAATAAGATCATTAGTGGTGTTTACTCGATATTACACCTTTGACCCGAAAGAGGTTTAAAAAAAATTTTGACCCGAAAGAAACACTCGATTATAAAGGCCAAAGTTCCAAACGAATTGCATCTGCGAGTTTGGGCTTCAAATAAACTAATCCCCACTCATGGCCACCAAAAACAACCTAAGCAAAATTTAATCTTGGAAGTTGTTATATTCCTTACTGGGCCACCAAACGGACCCTCTGAAACAAAAAAGGTTGAGTTTTCAAACAGGCCGACCCGCTTCGAGTTAATTCGACCCGGCCTTTACTTTCATCATCTCCCGCCGATGACTAATATCTGCTCTCATACTGAAGAGGGGTTTCGTGCTTATCCACGGTTAGTTAATTGGTTAGCAATTCTATATTCATTTTGTTGTACTGTAGTCTGTACTATTATTATTATTATCATGTGGGTTCGAGTAAATGCTCCATTTTCACTTTGTCTTGCGTATATATAGAACTCATGGTGAGCAATTTGCTTTTGTCTTATCATTTCCTCATATTTCATCAATGCTTCAGTTTATTGAGGGTATTACTTAATTCTTTTTTGCTATTCTTCTGTTAGTTATGTTATAATTTTATTGAATTCCAGGTTGCGAAATTTCTCCTTTCTAATTTTTTTTTCAATGGCTGGTACTTGATTTTTGTTTTGTAGTGAAATGGCGGTACATCATTATTCACCTGTATAATCTGTGTATCTGTTTTAGCTCAATACAGAGAAGTCACAACTTTAATCTCCTGTTTCTGTTCTTTGTGGATAACTGCCTCTGTGATGGAGGTGAAGATTATGCCTTCTGGTTATCTAACATGTCTTGTGGATTGTGGTGTTGATGATTAGAATCAGAAGTTAGAAGTCTGTCTCTTGATGTTATGTTGGTAATTATAGTTATTCAACATTTTGGGAAATTGGAATGATTAGCCCATCTGCATCATCACTATGTCTGCTTCCTTCCCCAAGTACTGAACCTGAACAAAGACACGCCTTAAAAAGTTCGTCAAAGCGCATATCGGAAACTCTCAGAACAGAACTTGTTCATAAATTCAACTCCTCACTCGAGCTCAAACAAGTTCATGCCCTGGTCATCAAAACTAGCACTCCACTCTCGGCTCTCCCACTTTCCCGTGTAGCCTCAGTTTGTGCCCTTACTCCTAATTTTGCCTATGCACAAAAAATCTTCAACCAACTTGTTCAACCACAGCTTTTCATCTGGAATTGTTGCTTGAGAAATTTTGCCGAGAGTGATTCTCCGTTTGATGCTATTTTGCTGTTTTACCAATTGCGTATGCACAATGTACATCCGGATAGTTTTACTTGCTCTTTTGTTCTCAAGGCTTGTGTGCAATTAATGGACCTCTTCCACGGCCGAATCATTCATGCCCTCATTGAAAAATTCGGGCTTCAATCGAACTTGGTTTTGCAAAATGTAATTGTGCATTTATATGCATCCTGTGGGGATATGAGTAATGCGTTGCTGTTGTTTGATAAAATGGGGCAACGAGATATTGTTACTTGGAACACGATGATCACGCAACTAGTGAAAACGGGTGATGTCGATTTAGCATACAAGATGTTTGTGGAAATGCCCGAGAGGAATGTGAGGTCATGGACTGCTATGATTTCCGGGTTTGTTCAATGTGGGAAGCCCAAAGAGGCTATTTGTCTTTTCAATAAGATGGAAGAAACATGCTTGAAGCCTAACGAGGTAACTGTGGTAGCTATTTTAGCCGCGTGTGCTGATTTGGGCTTCCTCGATTTAGGAAGTAAGATACACGAATATTCAGATAAGAATGGGTTTACGAGAAATACCCATATTTGCAACACTCTGATCGATATGTATATTAAATGTGGATGTTTAAAAGCTGCACTTGATGTATTTGAGGGTATGAAGGAACAAACGGTAGTCACATATTCAGCCATGATCCATGGGCTAGCAATTCATGGACAAGGCGAAAAATCTTTGAAACTCTTCTTTGAAATGATTCAAACAGGGATGAAGCCTAATGGAGTCACCTTCATTGGACTCTTGAACGCGTGTAGTCACATGGGATTGATAACCGAGGGACGTGGGTTTTTCACTACCATGACTAAAGATTATGAAATTGTTCCCGCCATCGAGCATTATGGATGCATGGTTGATTTATTTAGCCGTGCTGGGCTTCTGCACGAGGCCCACGATTTAATCAAAGAGATGCCTATAAAACCGAATGCAGCTATATGGGGTGCACTTCTTGGTGGATGTAAAGTCCACAAAAACATTGAAATGGCTGAAGTAGCAATGAGACATTTGCAGGAATTGGATCCATTTAACGATGGGTATTATGTGGTTTTGGCGAATATATATTCAGAAGAAAAACGTTGGGAAGATGCTGCAAGGGTGAGAAAATTGATGAAATATCGAGGGTTGAATAAGACACGGGCCTGGAGTTCGATTACTGTCAAGGGAATGGTCCATGAATTTGTTGCGGGGGATGATTCTCATTCGCTGTCCATGGAAATTTTTGAGAAGTGGAATGAGTTACTTGTACAAATGAGGTTGAAGGGCTATGTGCCAAATACCTCGGTTATTCTACTTGATGTGGATGAGATGGAAAAGGAGAAGTTTTTGTCCAGACATAGTGAGAAACTAGCGCTGGCATTTGGGCTTATTAATACGAGGCCAGGAGAAATGATTATAATCTATAAAAATCTTCGAGTTTGTGAAGATTGTCATGCTTCTTTCAAGTTGATATCTGAGATTGTTGGAGTAGAAATAGTTGTTCGTGACCGGAATAGATTTCATTGTTTTAAAAATGGCACTTGTTCTTGCAGGGATTATTGGTAGTTCGAATTTATTAATGTTTGATGTAAGTGTAAGTGTTAATGTAATTTATTTCTGGGAAATGTGATTTGAAGGTAACCCAAATGTCTCCAAATAATTTTATTGCAGTGGGCCTAATTAATTCTATGTCAACTTAGGGAAATTCTTACCCGCATCGGGTTTAGTCGAACCCAAAGTAACGGGTTTAGTCGAACCCAAAGTAACTACAAGGCAAGTGCAATACACTTGCTTTGAGATTGGATATAACTCTTAGGAGAGTGACCAATCACAAAACAAGTGCAATACACTTGATTGGTGGTTGAATAGATTTGATCAAACCAGGCTTGAACAAGTTATATGATATTGAAGGTAACCCAAATGGCACTCGTATCATATTGCCCTCTAACTAATAATACTAATAATATTTGAAAATTATTTGTCAACTTATTTTGTTTTAGTATAAATCTTATTGTTTAAATTAAACTAAGAACTAGTATTAATTTAAATATCGAATTCATATTATTCTCATTCAGCTCCATCAAATTAATCTTCAAACGAATAAAACTCGTAATTAACCATATCACAATCGGATTTAGACCCGCTCCACAGCCTAGTCCGAAGCCCTAGAAGAAATTTCATGTGAGGTTTAAGATGGACCGGATAGTTATTCGTTAGGATCAACTAACTGATGGCCCAATTGATTATTTTGACAACTTCTGCTGTCGTTTTTGTTTTGGGCATCAACTGGCAATTTAGGCTGCGTTCGGTTGGTATGTAAATGTTTCAATAATCAGCCCAAATCATAATCGGGCCATTAAATTAATCAGGCCACTATTTAATCATATGTTCGGTATATTATTTTGGTCCAGACTACGAAATTAGCCCAATAATTAATCACCTGTTCGGTTGGCCCAATTAGAAATATTTGACAATTTTACCCCCGATAGTCGAGTGATCCGAGCGTCCATCTAAATCAAAGAAGAGGGGTTTTGCTAGGGTTTTTATTTTCACAGATATAGAATAAAATTGTGCCTTTTCCAATCACAAATTAAGTAGCACAGAGTGCAAGTGGCAGATAAACTATCAGCAGAGCATTTTGCTTGGCTGAAACTAGAAGAAGAAAATGACTTCTCGCCCCGAATTGCAAGCGCCGCCGGAGATTTTCTACAACGACGACGAAGCTCGTAAATACACGTCCTCTTCTCGTATCATCGATATTCAGGTACCATACCTTTTCACCTTTAGATAATTTAATTTATAAAGGTAATTTCCATTAATTGATTAATTTGTTCCTTTATAAATCTGCGGAAAGGCTAAACTTTCGGAGAGAGCGGTCGAGCTTCTGGCTTTGCCTGAAGACGGCGTTCCAAGGTTGCTGCTTGATATAGGTAAAAAATAAAATATACCTCAATAGGTTACTTGCAACACTGAATATAATGAAGAGTACTGCTGTTAAATGACAGATGATTGGTTGCATGTATTGAATTTGCTTATCTATAAATGCAACGCATGAATAATGATTTTTCATATCCGCAAAATAACTTCAGTTATACAGTTATTTCGATACCCAAACAGGTTCTTTGTTGGTGAGGATTAAGTTGTGAGGCAATAACCTTCTGCAAGTTTTTCAGTTAGTGTTTCTGATAAGAAAGAGGAGATTATATTGATATGACAGTAAACTTAAAGTGCAACACAATAACTTTTGCGCAAGTAATGTTGGTGGCATCAAGTGGGAGACCTTTACCATGTTGATTAAGCTGTTGCTTTGGTGAGATAGTTTAATTAATATCTTTTACATGTTACCAAAATAGTACTTTTCTTGCAAATAATTTGAAGCAAGTTGTTCTAGTAGCAGCTAGCAGTCCCGTAGAACTGTACAAGCCTAGTATTGTTCCCTTCAAAAACTCTCGGAGGCACATCATTGGTTCAATCATTTTCGAGTCCAAAAGATGACGTAAAAAATCTTTGAATCGTGAATATTTGTTCTATCATAAGATTTCTTGTTGCATCATTCTAGAAATTAGTCTTAGATGAAGTGTTGCAGAAATTTTCATGGTCCCGGCTCTGGATTATGTACTGTCTTAGTTGTATAGCGGGTAACCTTTAACTTTTGAAAGCCAAAATTTACACCAGGGTTATAATTGTGTGACAGTGACTCCCGTCGATAGTCATTTTTATTCAATTCCCACATTTTATTTTTTAAGGTTTTAATATCATGTTCATGTTCTAGCATTCTGCTTCTTGGTTGATGCTGCTGTTTGCAAATATGCATTGTTCACCCTATGCTTTCTTGGGCTTAAGGGAATTTATGTGTACCTACATTTAACAAACTTAAGTGACCTGTCCTGCAAATGCCAAGTTGGTTTAAGGCTCCACATGCTAAACGTATCTTTGTCTTTAATACTAAACTTGAATCTGCATTGGTGTTATATAGGTTGTGGATCAGGACTCAGCGGGGAGACATTGACTGAATATGGGCATCAGTGGATTGGTTTAGATATATCAGAATCAATGCTGAGTATGTGGCATATTTCCTTCAAATATTATTTCAGTACCTGTTACTTTTTATGTTTCTGTATTTACTCACTATATATTTTAACAAATCAAGGCATTGCATTGGAGCGCGAAGTTGAAGGTGACCTTATGCTTGGTGACATGGGTCAGGTTGGCTAATATGTTCAAACCTAACCTAAATGTTTCACAACCAGATCCATTGTTATTACATTAATTATAGAGTATTGGTGCCGTGATAATCTTTATTTAATTTCTTGCTTAATATGTTTGCACCGCAAGCATTATGGAACCCATTCATTTTCTCATCCTGCCCAATGTATGTTTTATCTTCGAATAGTTTAGAAATTTTTTGAGGACTCAGTAGGACTTGTTTCTCCGTGACAAAGCCTCATTTTTCAATTCTATGGACTTTGCATTGCCTCCTTGGATGATAAGAAAAAAGATGAAAATTAGGACAATAAGATTTGACATTTTTATGCTCATAAAAGATTTGGTACAACTCATATTTGTAGGTTTTCTACAAGTAATGTGAGTATCAATCTGCCACTCTTCATTTATGTTATTTTGCGTAATCTCTAAAATCTGGCTTCAAAGAATGGGGAATGGTCCGGGTGGGAATCTGATATTGTACCTCTAAGTTAATGAATAGACTGACAGAGACGGTGACGGTAAGAGCAACCACTGCCATGAAATCAGATACTCCCCTTCCCCCTCTTATGAGGAGCCAGACTTTGTGATTTTCTTTCCCCTTTTTTTTTTCTCTGTTTTTCTTTCTAAGTTTGCAGAATTACTCAGTCGTTTTTTTATATGAAGCCTTTGGCACTGGAAATCTCTCTCTTTCTTCTGTGTTGCATGTCTATGTGTGTTGATGATAACTGATATCCTGTTTGCAACATGTTATTTTTCAGTTTACATGAATGGACAATCATGTGTATTGTGAACTATTGTAGGGATTAGGGCTTCGCCCTGGAGTTATTGATGGCGCCATAAGTATCTCAGCTGTTCAGGTTACATTTTCTACTCCAATTTTCAAAGAGTTTTGTAATTTAAAAGGTGCATATTCCAACTGTAATGATCCTCTTATGCAAAACTTGCACTGTGTAAGTAGGGGACTAAAATTAGGAGGTAAACGTGGCGAGCCATTCAAAAAAGGCTTCTGCAGTTGCATCACTGCTTAGTAGCTTAGTTTGTCAAAATTTTAGCATTTGACATCAAGTAATATATACCGGATTAATGCACACAGATGTTTTCAGTTAGTTATACAAAAAATGGTTATATAATAATTGGTTAATACCCAGAATACTCCTTAATACCTGGAAGCCGATCATTTGATTAGAATTCCTTTACAATTGAGTTCAAAATTAAAGTAGAGAAATCTTGTTGAACTTTTCTGTTTTTGTATCTGATATACTTCTTTAATTTTTTTCCGTTGCAGTTATTCATGTAAAATTATGCTGGTTATACTAGATAAAGTTCGTTTTCTTCTTTGGCATATTTTCTTAAGGCTTAAGTGCTTATTTTTTTGTACTGTTTCATTTTCTCAAACAGTGGTTGTGCAATGCCGACAAATCTTCTCATGACCCACGTCTGAGATTGAAGTATGTAATGGCTTACTTCCTTATTCTTATATGTTTTGCATAACTATCATGTTCAAACTTGAAATTCTATCTTCCAGTGAATCATTTGTGCATCTTTCTTCTGCAGTTTCTGACTTCTGTATTATATCCTTGTAGGGCCTTCTTTGGGTCATTATACAGATCTTTGGCACGGGGAGCAAGGGCAGTGCTACAAGTGTATCCTGAAAATCTGGCTCAGCGTGAACTGATCCTGGGTTTTGCTATGCGATCTGGGTTTTCTGGGGGTGTAGTCGTCGATTTTCCACACAGGTATCAAAATGATACAAAAGTTCCCTATTTGATTAATAGCTTAGCTATTTTACTGAAAAAAATGGAAAATATTGTTCACTGAACACAAGGGAGAATACTTGCTAACTAAGTAAATTAGCTAAGAATGAAATAGCCAAAGTCAAAAGAGATTGATGAATAATCTCGGTTTCATGTCTAGTACTTCTTGTACCCACGTTTGTTTGAGAGACCAAATGCAGGAGATTGAATGGAGCATGTACATGATTCACCAATTAAAAGGTTTTAATGAAATCTATCTAAAGCATTCAAAGAAAAGAATGAATGTTAAAGAATTATAAGTTGCACAAACTTTTCTGCTTCATTTATTGATTTAGAAGGTAACATTTGATATATAGATCTTGGCGGAATGCGCCATGTTGCTTTCATTTGATCGAAGTTCCGAAGTATCTTCACTTTATCCAGAAAAAGAAAAGCTTGTTACCGTGATTTCGATGCCATCATCTTTCTACTGAGAAAACACTAAAAACATTAAAAAATAAGTGTAGTGCTATTCTTACGCCAAATTATGTGATACTAAGAATTCCTGAAAGAGATTGTTCATTGCACTTGTCCTTTTTTTCAATTCGCCACCAGGATAGCTCTTTAATGTTTGTTATTGATTACTGTAAGTACAAAAAGTGATGTTTCAAATTAACAATGTCCCATGTGTTCCATATGAATTTATTCAATCATACACATGAATAAATTAAAGCAATGTTTGATGTATATCGATTATTGAAAGTTTGTCCATTTAATTAAAGAAAAACAATTTCTTTGTTGTTGCCTATAAGTTATACTCCAAAATATAGGATCCTGTTTAATGTGGAGAATGTGGCTGGTATTTCTGTTGTCAATCCATGCAGGCATATTTACAGTCCTATTTATATCCTTCTAGATTTCTTGCAGGTTTGAGTTCTTTCTGTTCATCCCCACCCCCTACCCCCAAAAAGAATGAAAAAGAAAAATGAAAGAGCTTTGTTGTATTTCCTCACACACTAAATAGAAGAGGCATTCTTTCTTGTAACAGTACGAAGAAGAGAAAAGAATATCTTGTGCTCACTTGTGGTCCACCATCTCTAAGTAGTGCCACTCCCAAGGGAAAAGCTGAAGATGGAGAGAGTTGTTCTGATGAAGAAAGCAGTGGAGATGAACAGAATCAGTCTGTGAGTAACAGATAAAAATGTGTTCTAACGTATTGATATAAAAAAGGTAAATTTAAACTCATTCCATGTTCTCAATTTCAAATATTTCCCTACATTATTGCAGGTTTATGTAGCAGACAGAAACAGACCTAGGAAAAAACAAAAACTGAACAAGAAAGGCAAGGGAAGAGAATGGGTTATGCGAAAGAAGGAACAGATGCGGAGGAAGGGAAACACGGTTCCTCTAGACACGAAGTACACTGCCCGCAAACGAAAAGCTCGGTTTTGATCACCTATGTAATTTCCTGGCTTTAATTTCGACACTTTCTATTACGTTGCTCTATCAAATGGCTGAATGTAAAACCATTGAGGAGATTTTAAAGCACAATTGGCCTGGAGAGATACATAAGCAGTTTTCTTTTCCTATTTTGGCATTTTAACATTTTTGTTTTTGTCATCCAAAATTCCAAATACAATTCTAGTTCTAGTTTCAATTGTGGTGATTGTGTATTTATAACTTTAGTGCTGATTATTACATTATTGTGTGATTGGGAAATACTATAAATGGTAAAATTTTACATTTAATCCTACAAAGTGTGAGAATAAGTCTATTAATGTATTATACAATTTAGTTGATGTTTTTATATTAAATCGGGATTAATTCTATTTCAGCTATTAATTGCATCATTTTACTTACTTCCTCCAACTATAATATGCGTTCATGGCTTCATGCTGCTTAGTTCTCATCAATTTTCCTCTTTATTTTATTGTTTATTTTCTTTATTTAATCAAGATGAGATAATCTTCCATCGATAATGTTCTAGTTGTCAATCTTCGGTCTGGGTTAATTTTTATTTATCTTTGATGTTAAACATGTAATTTATTTTTCCCAAATTAATTTTATCTTAAACTTGATCTGTATTTGACATTTGATCCTTTCAGTTACATATAAGTAATTTTTTAAAACTCGAAATGGTAGTTTTAAACGACTTTCCAACTTAATACCAATGAATTTATTAAATAAAAAAACATAATTAATTTTTATATGCTAGTAAATTTATTCATAAAATAAAATGCTAGATTATTATTAAACGTGTGTAACGCAAAATATAAAAGATCTAGCGTGTTAAATGATGAGATCAATTATTGGTTTAAGAGTGTTGGGGCAGTAGATAAATAAATATTCTTATTCTTGTCACCTATGAAAAAGTCAGGGACTAGAAAAGGATGTTATACAGGTTTTCTTATTTAAGTATTTAGAAGCAATTTTTTAACCATGGTCTTCTTATTTAGGTTTTGAAGTTATTTAAACGATTAATAAAAACGTTGAACTCACAGGGAAACAAATGCTCTTGTTTTTCTTTAACATAACGAGACAAGTTACTACATTATAGTAGTATGAATTTCGAGAATTTGATAAAAGAAACGAAGGTGGTCGAATGAAGAAACACCTAAACTCGGGGGATTATGTCAAGTGTCAACTAAACACAATTATGTGAACTAAACTCAAAAGCGATAAATATGATTACCGGTATTTAGCTTTTTTGTTTGCTTCTTTTCAAGTTTTCCTTTCCGAAAAGAAGTAAAAATAGCAACGGTTATGTACTGTGTAGGATCCATAATTTCCTCCTCCATTTACCAGATAAATGCATAGCAATGTCCATTTGGACCAATTCTTCCAAAACCCTCAAAATCCATAAACCCTAGTCGATTTCAGAAAGTGAATAATCATTATGCACCCTTTTTCCCCTTTTTTTGCCTCACCGATTTCTTCCAGAAACACTGATGAAAAGGAGCAGCCCATCTAGAATTTATATGGCGAATATTAATACAATTTCAGCAAGTGTAAATAATTTCTACCTGTGTAGCGAGAATACCGACAAATACTTCTGTGAGAATTTTGCTGTTTTAAGTAGAAGGAAAAGCAACTTTAAGAAGAAGCAATGCGGGAATTTTAGATCACGCAATGGCGCCGGAGCTAGGGTTTCTTCGATTGGCCGCTCGTGGAGATTATGTGCTGCAACGGAGCTTCATGTTCTTCAGGAAAGCACAAGTAAAAGTAGCAATGTGCAGAATCAGGTTCCGTTTATTGAAATCCCCGTCACTTGCTACCAGGTTTTCCGTTTTGCCTTCTCCTGTAATCTATTATAGTTACTCAGCTCTATGTTATGCGATCAAAATTTGATTAGGATGATGATTCAAATTATCTTGTTGTTAGTGTTTGATCCGTGACATTTTTATGTTCTTGAACGTGGCTTTTCAGTTGTTGTTCATATTAATATGTGAAAATCTTCTCAAATTTATGTGCTGTGATTGAAAAATGGAATGGGTAGATTGGAATTTTGACGGCTGAAATCTGGGGGGTTTAATTTCGTGCATTGTCTTGTTTGTCAATTCTGACTGTCTAAAATTTTATTGCCTATTGCATGAGTGGAGGAGCTTTTTGAAGTAAATTTACAGGTGTCTTCTCCTTATAAGTAAATTTATATTTTGTTATCATTATTAATTGGATTTGAAGATATTTTATGGCTTGATTGTGACTTACTACGATTGACAACTGGATTATAACAGCTCAGTCAAAGGCGAAAATCAGTAAATTATGACATAAAATTTTTGTATGCGTTTATCACACTTTTTTGTGTCCCGGTATTTGCACGCATATAGATGAAACTATGAATTAACATGTCATTGGTGTTTCTAGAAATTGTTGAAAACTCGCTTTGTTGGCATGATTCACATCTAATTTGCGTGACTTTATACGAGCAACTGCTATTCTTAGTGGTCTTCAGTAAAAGCTCATTTATACCATCAAGGCGTTTATCTCATGTGTGAACGTGTTTTTTCATATCCTTGCTATCATTTAAGTATCATTAGTTAGTCCTTCAGTTAGTAGATAAATAAGGGAAGTTGTTGAAATTCTTGCATCGAATATATTATTGCTGTTGTATTATGATCGCATTTATCTATATGAGTTATCCGCATCCAGTAGGAAAAAGATATAATGACATTCAATTGATAATGGCAATCTGCCATATCAATATGATCTGATTAAATAATCCGTGTAGAGCTTCATTTTTTACTAAAAAAGTGTAACTCCAGACCATACAGTAAAATCTCTGTCTGGGGTTCTTTCAAAAAGGGAATGTACACTACTACTTACCTTGTACTGTTGAGATGTAACAACTTTGCAATATCAGTTGCTTTCTCTTTATTATACATATTTTACAAATCAATAGTTTTCCCTTAATATGTTTGTAACCAAGCATCTTGTTACGAGGTATAAATATCAAATGACTTTTCTCTCTACCATACCAGCTTATGTTTCTGGATCATAAGGTCACTTAAAGTTCTAATCACACTGTCACCCATTTATTATAAAGAGTAAGTGTGCTAGGATAATTTTTTTTAATACTTCTCCTTGACATGAGATATAATAAATATTAAATGTCTTTCCCCTCTCATCTTAAGCTTTTAGATGACGGTGGTCATTCAGCACAAGGATCGATATTTTGCATTAATATTCAAGTTATCATTTGATTTTACCTATAAAATAAGAACAATGCATGGTATTTGGGAATTTGGTTGTGGGTGACTATCTGATTGTACCCGACGATGTTTACTCTTGGCTTCAGTTCTATACTTCTATTAGGATCGATGCTGCCCTATAGGTTCTCACTCTTGTTTCATGTCCTATTTTGGAATATTGATATCTATTTTAGGATTTTCTTCCCTCTATATTTCTCAGATTATCTTTGAATACCTTCAGATTATATTTAAGTAAATTTAATCAAAATCCCATATATGAAAAGTACTTCTCTTATCTCATATATGATGGGTATAAATGAGGTTTTATGTTATGGGTCTAAGTTTTTGTGACTTGCACATATTATAACTAAATGTAGCTCTTCTGATTAACAACCTAATTTTCATATTTTAATGATCTATGCTTGCAGATTCTTAGTGTTCATGATCAAGCGGAGAAAGACGAAATTGTTAAGTCAGTGATGCATCTGAAAAATGCAGAGATTGAAGAGGGATATACTAAGGAGGCTGTTATATCTCGCCAGGTATGGTATATTTCTGTTGTCTTTGAGTTAATTGCCCAAGTTTTGCTTCGCTGTTGAAAGTGTTGTTGAAATTGTTCTGTTTAGTAATTACCTTATCCTATTTATTGTTTTATTAGGAGCTCTCCTCTATCACTATCTTACGTATATTTATTTTCCTGCTTCCTCAGAATCTTCTTGTGGACGTGAGAGATAAACTTCTATTTGAACCTGAATATGCTGGAAACTTCAAAGATAAGCAGCCCCCAAAATCTTCTCTTAAAATTCCATGGGCTTGGTTGCCTGGTGCTCTATGCCTTCTCCAGGAGGTACTTTTCGGTCATGCAGTTGCATGTTCTTTTGATGGCATTTACAGATTGTAGTATCTCCGAGGTGTCAACTTTCCTAATTCTTTGCTGGCCAACTTTCTCCTTTCTTAGCTTATGTTGTCGTGTAGATCTGAAAATTTTGATGCCAATTTTATGAGAATATATGGTGGTATAAGTTTATTAGAATGACTCCTGTGTGGATTTTGGGATTGATATGATTGAACTGTATTGATCTAGGCTGGAGAAGAGAAGCTTGTGCTGGAAATTGGACGAAGAGCCCTGCAACATTCAGAATCAAAGCCATTTGTTCATGATTTGCTTCTTTCTATGGCCCTTGCAGAGGTAAGAATAAAAGGAAGAGGTCAGAACTTCAACCACTTTTTCCTCGCAGTTTTGTTATGCTTCCTTTTCTTATTATAGGTGCTTTCTTGAAGTGTGCAATTGCAAAAGTTGGCTTTGAGAAGAACAATATTTCTCAAGGATTTGAAGCTCTAGCCCGTGCTCAATGTCTTCTGAGGAGCAAGATTTCTCTTGGGAAGATGATGCTGTTAGCTCAGGTTACCTTCATTTTAACTTAGTGCTATTTCCTTGAAGATGTGTTCTCCAATTAAATTTGGTTTGTCATAAATGGATAATGGGAATATGCTATCATAGAAGCTATTGCAATTGGGATTAAATCTGACTCGAAAAATGGTCTTTTCCATCTTCCTAAAAGAAAGAAAGAAAAACAGATTAAATGATATATACCTGGTTCTAACCAGATCACGCTTGTATCTGGTCCCCGGTGATTGGCTATTTTCAAAATGCTAACCTTGTGACCTCAATTTTAACCATGTGCATTACTTGTTCTAAAATATGGTTGTACGGCTTATTACTCATGTTAGTTGGATTCAAATGTTGCTTTTAGATCGAAGAATCTCTGGAAGAGCTTGCTCCAGCCTGCACATTGGATATTTTAGGCATGCCGCATACGCCTGAAAATGCCGAACGTAGAATTGGAGCAATTGCAGCTATGCGTGAATTGATTAGACAGGGCCTGGATGTTGAAACTTCATGCCAAGTTCAGGACTGGCCATGCTTCTTGAATCAAGCACTTAAAAAACTCATGGCTTCAGAAATAGTGGAACTAATCTCTTGGGATAGTTTAGCCCTTACAAGGAAGAATAGAAAGTCGCTTGAGTCTCAGAATCAAAGAATTGTCATTGATTTCAATAGCTTCCATGTGGTTATTTTAGCTCATATAGCCCTTGGTTTTTCAAGCAAGCAAACTGAACTGGTAATTTTCAAGAACCCTGCATTAGCTGTTTGAGTTTGGTTCTAGTTGTGAAAATGTTAAATACTCTATACTTATATAAATTCATCAGTTCCCTGTAGAACATAGCTCTAATACGGTGGCCCTTGGTGCTTCTCATTAACTTATGCAATAAATAGTCAAATCTTTTGTATGTTTACAGTCATGAAATCACATATACATTGTGTACTTGGAAGCATAGACGCTACACTGGGCTTTTTGTCTTGGATGTTACTAAATGGCATTTATTGGAAACTGGTGGAAACGTGCTTGCGGAATATCTTTTTCATTAACCTTTTAACTGGACAGGTTGAGGACATATTATGGATGCCGCATTAGACAATATGTAAGATGCACTGAGAGAATTTGGGATCCAAATGAAATTTAAACATCTAAGGCGGGGTTAAATTAGTAAGTTGATTTTTAGGTTCAGAGGGATGAAATGGACAAAAAAAGAGCAAGATGATGAAAAGGAAAGTGAAGAGAGGGTTCCCCTCAATGTCCCTGAATGAACATTAATGTAATTGGCCATCTTTAGTGGGCTATTTGGTTTTTATGATGAGTAATCAATTATATAACTACCATTCCGCTCTTATTTAATTAATTTAAATAACTTTGAGTCATTGAACTTTGGCTTGATTTCCTTCTATGAATAACAATATAAATTTGGAAAATACAACATTTATGTAACATTCGGTTACTTACTGTGTCAACTTTTAAGTGTTTGAAATACCGAGTCCTGATATCAGCTTCATGTCTCAGATTCCATGCTTTATATGATATACATGCACGTAGACAAGAAAGAGTATAATTGTCTTCATTTCAAGTGATTTTTAACTGTTTCTCATTCTTGGTATAGATTAACAAGGCAAGATCAATTTGTGAGTGTTTAACAGCATCAGAAGGCATTGACTTAAAATTTGAGGAAGCTTTTTGTTCTTTTCTACTTGGGCAGGTATACCTTTCTCTTCATTGGCATTTGCTCTTTTCAATTTTATTTTGTTTAATCAATATTGAGGAAATTGCAAGTTTCATTGTTCAGGGTGATGAAGCAACAGCTGTTGAAAAACTAATGCAGCTTGAGCTGAATTCAAAAAATAGTGCTCAGAAGTCATTGCAAACTAAAGAAACTAGAGAAGTTTCAAGTACAAATAAGCCACTGGTAAATGTCCTATTTTTATTTATACTTCATATACAAAAGTAAAATAATTGTAGTGCTATTGTACTTGATTGAGGGGGATATAATTAGATTATCATAAATGTATGCTAATAAAGGCAACATTTAAATTACTTTTCTTGCCCAATAAATCAGTCTCGGTTTCTGTATTAGCTATCATAATTTTTTACAGGAAATCCTTCCACTTTACATATAGAATCCCACTCCCTAGAAGTCTTTTGCTAAGACATGAAGATTCCATTCTTACCTTGTAATAATAACTCATAGCCCATCAACATCAAAGTATAGTACTATAGTTTATAATAAACAGATGTTGCTATGAATCTTCATTGTTTTCCTAGTCCTTCAATTGAGATAACTAACTTTATATCCCTCGACCAATTTGGAAAGACAAACTCGGGGGTGTGGGCAACCTGATAAGCTTCCTGGAGATGGTAACATTGGAAACCTGAAAGAGTTAAACAAGGGTATGGTGTTCAGGTGTTGCGTCTTCCAATTCATATCGATTATAAGGCAAGTTGTATGCCTATCTTAAAGTTAGGTAAAAGAACCCTTCAGTATATTCATTTTCTTGAGTTGATTGACTTGATTTGAATTTTGGGCATCAAAGTCAGCTATTATAGTTGCAACCAATTATATAGCTCCACTATTTTGCATATAATAGACTTATAGAAGTTATATTCCAAGATTGCAGTGTTCTTTTAGGTTTGATACTTCTGAACACAATGTCTTGCATTTCTAGGAAACATGGTTGAAAGAAGCTGTTCTTGGCTTATTTCCAGATACCCGAGATTGTTCCCCATCTCTGGTAAGATATACCATACAATCTGAGGAAGAGATTTTATCTGATTCTCCCCCGCCCCCCCCCCCCCCCCCCCCCCGGTACTAAATCCCAACCAATAATTACAGGCCGACTTCTTTATTAGTGAAAAACGAGCTTCTGGAAAAAGACAGAATAAAAGAGCTCCTCCAGCCGTACCCAACATTAGGTACAGACCACTTGCTGCTGCTCTTCCTTTAAATACCAGAGATGAAGACCCAGTTTCATGCACAGAATATTCGCGACATATTGGGCCAGCTGTCAAGCAGCTTACTCCTAATCTGCAAAATTTGTTGATAGAGGACAAGTCCATTACTGGGAACGATGTTGGCTCACCATCTATTAAATTGAAAAGAACTTTAGGTGCAAATCAGGGGGAAGTCTGGAGAACTTGGTTGGGCTTCGGAGACGTGCTTAGAAAGATAATATATGCTACTGCATTGGGATGCATCTTGGTTGCTCTATATAGAATAATCAACTTACAAGTCTGGAGACCAGGACATGGCTCTAGATGGAGGACTGGTAAACGAAGAATTGACGCTAACTCCCTTAACTGGAGTGCAGATTCTACTATGGGCTCAAGTTACAGGCCTGCAACAATTAAGCAAAATGCTATTACAAGAAAATTCAAGAAGGTCCTTTCACTTATTAAACTGCAGTCTGGGGAACACCCTGAATCTGTAGATCTGCAAACAGCTTCACTCTCTTCTGGCCTTTCATCCTCAATCGCATCAACATATAGGCAGCCGATGTCTTCGGAAGATGCTGAAACTCTTGTCAAACAATGGCAAGCAATTAAAGCAGAAGCACTTGGTCCTAACCATGATATTCATGGGCTATTTGAAGTCCTGGAAGGATCAATGCTTGGTCAGGTGAGATGCATTCGTGGTTGTAATTTCTACTAAAAATATTTGGTCTCATTACCCTGGCATATAGTATTTTTTATTTTAACAATTCCAGTACCATACATCTCTAATTTACATACTTCAGTTATTACAGATTGCTCTTCATCCCACAATAAACATTTCCATTAGTATTTCACGCATAATTTTTCTTTCAATGTAACTATAAGTAAAACTATAAAACTAAAGTGGCCTAAACAGGGGTTCCAGGAAATATACTTGCATTTAAAGTTTAAAATAGCAAACTTGGTGGTACACTACTTCAAGTTCCTTAAAACTAGTAGGTGCTGGGTAAAAAAGTAGTCTCAAGAATTTAATACTGGTTCCATCAAATTCTGATTAAAGATGCTATTTTATTCCAGCTAAAGGCTTTCAGTTAACTCATGGTCTTTGAATAATGTTGTAGTGGCAAGCATTGGCTGATGCAGCAAAAGCGAGGTCGTGTTTTTGGAGATTCGTTTTGTTGCAATTGACAGTTGTACGCGCAGAGATTTTGAAAGATGGAATTGGCAGGGAAATGGCAGAGATAGAAGTTCTGTTGGAGGAGGCAGCTGAACTTGTGGATGGATCTCAGCCTAAAAATCCAACTTACTACAGGTAATCTCAAGGTTTAATCATAAAAAGTACTTGAAGATACACTTGGACATTACTTATTGTATTGTGCTCTGCCTACCTCTGAAGAATTTTATGTGTGCTTTTTCATACTTTCTCTTGTGGGATATCGTATTTTCTGAAAGGTACTTTTTTTGTTGCAGCCCTTATAAAATTCTTTATCTTCTGAAGAGGCAAGATGATGGATCATGGAGATTCTATGAAGCTGATATTTTAACACCCTCATGACCTTAAGTTAAAAACTAACTGCCGACGTAGCTACTTCTGACTGATATTGACGTTCTTTTTCCTGTATATGATATTGTGAATTTAACTCTAATTTCAATGAAGAAGGCAGTGAGGCTTTATCATTCTTCTCCATTTATTATTGCTTTTCTTGAGTTAGCAAGATGTGCATTTAGCAGAACTAGTTAGGATGTTAGTATGTTACCGTTGATTGTAGGAGCTTTCCAGTTTAATTGATAGTGTGTTTATTCAAGCCTCTTTTTTCATGAGATATATTTTGCTAATGTCAACGAATTTGCAGACACTGACGTCCATTACAAGTATTATATTCCTAGATGAACTTGTTTGCCTCAGGTTTATAAACTTATAATCCAGGTGTAGAGCCTTGTAATTTTCTTGACACGCAAACAATTATTTGTGTTCCTATAACACATGCCCCGTCCATGGTTCAATCCATTATAGCTTGCTTGATTGTCAGAAAAGTGTGAGAATGTACTTTTTATTGAACCATTATAGCTTGCTTGATTGTCAGAAAAGTGTGAGAATGTACTTTTTATGTCCCCTTCCCACATGTTACGTGAGTCAACTTTGAGTTGATAACAAACAAACACAAAAACTGAATTTGGATATGTGGTCATTAAGTCCTTTTTATTTCAACTTGAGCCTAATTAGGCCGACTGACGGTCTTGCAGATATGACATAACTGTCTATTTTCATCTTTACTTGATCTAATACTCAAATTATACTTACCTATATAATAAAAAAATAACAGAAAAGTAATTACAGCTAGATCTTATGAGCTTAGTTTTAAAAAAATAAAAAAAAAGTACTCAGGGCGTATTTCATCTAAATTACCTCTCCAAATGTTGATATTTTAAAACTGACCTTCCTCATTTTTCAGATTTTTTATTATCTACTACTACACTCCTTCATTTTCCTCTCAATTCTTTTTTTTTTTTTTTTTTTTTTAGGAGAAATAAATTTCTTTTATCAACCAACTCAGAAATTATAATTTTTTGGATTTGAATACATCAGAAGAAACATAAGGATCCTTAAAAGAAAGATGCTCCACTTCCTGAGTGGGAATTGCCTTGTTCCCTTCTCCACTAATATGACGAGCAACAAAGGAATCCGAAAATCAGCCAAACTGTGATTATCCGCAGTTATATTGCCGTATTCCGATATCAGGATCCCTAGATATTATAAGTTTTTTTTTTTTTTGAAGAGTTAGGTGTAGGCATAAGATGTGGAAGGTTTTATGTCAAATCATATTTGTTATGTGAGATAAATTATGTAAGATATATATTACTTTATGTCAAATTAATGTAGAGTTTGTAATGTTTTGTTTAGAAAAAAAGAAAATTGTTGTTTATTTATCGTTTGAAAGAATATTTTGAGAAAATTTATTTCAGAAAGTATAGAACATGTTTTTTTGATATTTTCCAAACACGAAATAATTTTTGGAAAACGCCAAACAAACATGCTCTTTGATTTTGACAACTACTCTTTTGTATATATGGGTCTATATGATGTTATAATGTACACAATTAAACTTTTTTTTTTTTTTTGAGAAATTACACAATTAAATTAGGTGTTATTTTAAAATCTGTGAATCCATAATTATTGTAAAAAAAACATTATTTTCAATACAATTTGTATAATATTACATTTTCTTTCATAGTAAAATTATGGATAAAAATTAGCGTTTATAATGTATGTTTCGATCAACTAAATATTAAAAATCTTTTAAAATTTCACCAACACTAAAAAAACTATGAACTTCTTTTTTGAACAAGATAGAGAAAAAATAAAATAAGTTAGGGACAAACATTTCGAAATTACACTGTATTTGCTTTCCTATTATTTCAAAAATATAAACTTTCGATGTCTGTCTGAAATTGAGGATTTTGATTCATTAGTAAAATTCCCCCTTAATTCACTCATCGATTGGCAAATGCAAACTCAAGAACAAATTCTTCACTAATTTCTTAATCTTACAAGCTCAAAATAGATTATATAAAATATTTAAAGACGTTATCTCGTTGCTAGGAAATTTACTCTCTTTTAGTATTATTATTTATTTATTTTTGAGAAAATAATTTTTATGAAGGCTAATGTGGACTCCACCCCCAACATTTACAAATTGCAAATCATACACTGAAGCTAGTAGGGTTTAAGTGTTTAACTGACAAAATCTTCTTCTTCTTCTTCAATATGAAAATCCACATTTAATTAAATCCAAACAATTATCAACCACTTACAAAATTAAAATCCCCGTTTGATCCGATCGGATCTGGTCGAGCAAAAAATCTTATGATGGCGACGAAAATGGAGAAGCCCGCAGCGGATCTGCTGACGTCACCTGGAGTCAGCTCTCTGTTCAAATCCCTAAAGCTGAAGACGAAGCAGCAGGAACTCTTGATCCGCGTTGCAATCCTCTGCTTGGTGTATGTCCTTGCGTTCATCACGCGTCTTTTTAGTGTGCTGCGTTACGAGAGTATGATCCACGAGTTCGACCCATATTTCAATTACCGGGTCACACAGTATTTGACCCGGAATGGTTTTTATGAGTTCTGGAACTGGTTCGACTCTGAGAGCTGGTATCCGCTGGGAAGGATCGTTGGTGGTACACTATACCCTGGCCTTATGGTTACAGCTGCGTTTATTTACTGGACTCTCCGTTTTCTGAGGTAAAGTCCTTTTCTTTTTATGAAAATGTTTAATTTGCATGCACAGTGTGTTGTATAGGAGAATGTTGTATTTGATTGGTGCTAATATGCATGAATTATGTTTCGCCAGCAAACAGAATATTATTTTTATCTTGTGACTATTGAATTTCTTTCAACGAGAGTTAATTTTTTGTTATACACTCTTCGACTGCAATAAGAATATGATTTGATGTAAAGGTTTTATACGGAATTTTTTGTGGGCGTGAATATATTGTTTATGTCGAATAGATGATCATGATTTTCTGACATGTATTTTTTGATATATGCTTTTTAGCCAAAATATTAGATTACTCGGGTGTGGTTGACTTGTTTAGCACTTGGACGTATATTCTATTGATGTAATTATATATACGTATCTTAATCATGTTGGTTTTATGGCCGTTGAAATTTAGAATTTAGCTTTGTTCATTTTAAGCTATGATTCTGTAGCATCTATTCCTGCTCAGAATTCAACATATTATGATTTGTTTACTATCTCATTGCTCACTAAAAATACTATTCTAAATTTGCGGATGTTGAGATCTCAGTAACTTTTGTCATCATTTCCAGCTTTGCCGTCCACATTCGTGAAGTTTGTGTGCTCACTGCACCATTTTTTGCATCCAACACTACCATTGTTGCTTACTTTTTTGGGAAAGAGTTATGGGATTCTGGTGCTGGACTTGTAGCAGCTGTATTGATTGCTATTTGCCCTGGTTATATATCGAGGTCGGTGGCAGGTTCATATGATAATGAGGGCGTTGCTATATTTGCACTGCTGCTTACTTTCTATTTATTTGTTAAAGCTGTGAATACAGGCTCACTTGCTTGGGCCCTGGCCTCTGCATTTGGGTATTTTTATATGGTTTCAGCATGGGGTGGTTATGTCTTCATTATTAATTTGATCCCACTGTACGTCATAGTTCTATTGGTAACTGGAAGATACTCGATGAGGTTATATGTAGCTTATAATTGCATGTATGTTCTGGGAATGTTACTAGCAATGCAGATTCGTTTTGTGGGCTTTCAGCATGTTCAGTCTGGAGAACACATGGCTGCTATGGGAGTATTTTTCTTGATGCAGGTATAAGTTTCACTTTGCCAGTCTTTAGTTATTGCCTGACTTCTCTAAAAAGTTTCTTAACACAATGTGTCTGGAGAATTTGATCAGATCCTTTTATTTTAGCACAAAAGTGCAGAATTACTTGTTCTTCGTTACTTAAGTGTATGATTACAAAATTCAGTTTGATTCTTTTGTTTTGTTGAGCATCAATTTCAAAAGCATTCTTTTGAGGAAAGCAATGAGAATGCAATCTGTTATTTGCCTTGTAGAAGAAACTATCATTAACACACAATTTTGATATTTGCGATAGTTTTTGGAGGATCCGATATATGCAATTGAGTACTGGAAGATCATATATTGATCCCATGGATTTTTCTGGATATGGTGTCCTAGACAAGAAACAATATCTAAGAGGATAATTGTATCTTCAATATTATCTAAACAGGGACTTCTATTTGCTTCGTTCAGTTAAAACTTTTTTCTTAAATAAATGTACCAAAAACTTGAGATTGTTATCATTCTGGGCAGTTGCCTCCCATTGTTGCATACATGGAAGCAGGTATAGGCAGGAGAGAATGGTTGCTTCCTGTTCAAATTAATCTATTATCAGGCTTTCTTATTATGTCTTTGTTTGCTTCTCTTCTGTGCTTGCTTAAAAACTTTTCGGAGGTTCCACATTCAGTAATCAATATGCCATCAATTTCAACTTCTTGTGCAGGTTTTTTACTTCTTGGACTGGGTCAAATTCCTGCTAAATGATCCAAAGAAGTTCCACACGTTCCTGAGGATTACAGTGACCAGTGCGGTAGCCCTCGGAGCGATAGCTCTGGGAGTTGGTACTGCTTCTGGTTTCATTTCTCCATGGACTGGTCGATTTTATTCTCTTTTGGATCCAACTTATGCAAAGGATCACATTCCCATCATTGCATCTGTCTCTGAACATCAACCAACAGCATGGTCATCGTTCATGTTTGATTTTCATATTCTATTATTTCTTTTCCCAGCTGGTCTGTATTTCTGCTTCAAACGTTTGTCTGATGCCACAATATTCATAGTGATGTATGGCCTCACTAGCATGTACTTTGCTGGTGTGATGGTGCGGTTAATTCTTGTTGCTACACCTGCAGTATGCCTTATTAGTGCTATTGCAGTCTCGGCAACTATAAAGAATTTAACTCAGCTGGTGAGGGCAAAGAGCAAACATGCTCCTGTTGGTTCTGGTAAAGGAACAACTAGCACCAAAGCCCCTTCTAAGGTGAGTATATGGTGCTCATTTAACTGGTTCACATAATTTTCATACAAGATATTGCATATTCATCATGCATTTCGTCACACAAATATAATGTATTTGTGATAGGTTTAATGATACACGGGGCTGATTGACAAAGTATATGATGTATATATCTTACCACCACTTGATATATTCTTCTTAATTAATGGGTACAACTCTAATGTTACAGGAACCAGGCTGTAATTTTTTTTTTGTTTTGTATTTTACATGAAATGGTGTGTGCTTCATCTTTCAATATAGATTCCAGAAAGGTCATCTCAAAGTAAATTATCATGCTTTTCATGTTAGAGTATTATCCATTATATTTAGCTACAATATTGTAATGTGCAATTTTGAATGACTCGGATGGAGATGTACCCTGTTGACCAAGGGTAAAAAATATATAAACGTCTCCATTTAATTTTTTTTTTTTAAAAAAAATATGAGTTTGATAATTTGTATTTATGGTCTTCAAATAATCTTCTTTATCAACTTAAAATATAAAGAAATAACTTATTCAGTCCTTATTGATTCAATAAAAGTTGTTAATACTATTTCTGTCCTTTTATTTTTGCTCTTTTTAGTTTTAGCACGGATTTTTAGATAAAAAATTTAAAGTAAAACTTTAGGTATCTTTACATGTATGTCCTTGAAAGTGAGAATTAATGGTGTAATTTATATTTTTGAAAAGAATTACTTCATTTTAGGAAAGGGAGTCTTGTTTTAGGACATCCAGAAAAAGGAAATAAGAGAATTTAAGGATGAAGGGAGCATATTTCATTGGAGAAACTGTCGGGATAAGAATTTAAGGACGAAAGGAGTATATGTAATTGGAGAAACAGTTGGGATGGTTTTGGACATTTTTTGAAGCCAGCTAGATGTCCCAACATTGGATTGACTGATAATGGCATGTAGTTATAAGAGATGGACATTGTGGTTTATCAACTGGCCAACTTGCTTGTTTGGAGTAGAAAGAAGACTCATGTAGTTAACCTTAGAAAGCTTATGATAAGGGCTTGTAACTCTGTTGAGTTAAATTAGTTTTAATAAGCACTTGTCAGACCTCAGCTGAAGAGAACTTACAGATTTTCCATGTCATCCCCTTGTATCTTTTTTGAGGACCTTAGGGTTATTATGGAAAAAATTTGGCTGGTTTTATTCCTGTTTGGTCTCAAAAATTGGTTTCAGAGTTCTCGGCGAAACCTTTGAAACTTGATTTGGAGAATGTTTTCAATGGACTATTTAGATGGTAAAATATTTTTAAAATATTTTTTGTTTGAGGATAATTAATAAAACAATAGTTAGTGGGTTTGAAAGTGGGAGGTGATTGGTATTGGGGTTTGGTTGTTGGGGTTTGAGTGAGAAAAATAGATGGGATCAATAACTTTATAGGTGTTAAAAGTAGGTGACATATGTCATCAAATAAATAACTTTATAAGCCTCAAGTAGGTTTGAATAGGTCTCGACTTACCTTGAAACCTGGAGTTTGGACCTAGATTAAGCGGAGTTTGGTTGAGCCCAGACCGGGCAGACTATTTCCAAAAACAGCCTTATATACACAAGTTATTTTCCTCGACTCCATATTATTAATCTGATAAGACTCCTAGTGGCTGCACTTTTATGAGAGAACAATTTTATTTTATATTTTTCTTTACCTTTTGTTTTACAGTCCTTTTGTTGGTAAGATTAATACCAAACAAGTAAATGAGGATAGGAGTATATCAGAAAGGAATGAAAAATACTAGCATAAATATGGACATTAAGGTGAATTATAATATAATGTTAGCAAATCGATATCTTCGATCATGAAGTCTATTATATAATACAAATCAATTTTATGATTAAGCCAAAAAATGAACACATTTATAGTGACATGAAAAGGGCTTTGCGATTCTCATGATATATATTTATATAAAGAAAAATAGTTATACAAGTCTAGTGCTCCTAGGTTTTGTTTATGTATTTGAATGACTTGCAGCTTGGTTTGAGTATCATTCTTATAGTATCACGTTATTTGCCTCTTCTTATAGTTCCTTGGGCAAGGTGGTGATGGTTTACTAGAATCGATCTATGGCATATTATGATTTTTACTCAAGGAGTAACTTAGTTCCTGGACTATTCCAATATTGTGACTGGACACAAGCAACTGTTTTGACTACCATCTAACATCTATATTTTGTACTACTATTCTTCTACCACATCTCTTGTTTATTTGTTTGAAACATGGTGACTAGAATAAGTCAACATGTCAAATGTGATGAACAGTTTACGAGCAATGCTCTTGTGATTGATGTATAATTTATTTAGCTAAGTGAAGAGCTAATGAAGCCATACTGTGCAACACTCATACAGTCATACTCTTGTTTTGGCTTATCAAAGTTCATGGGAAGTATTCATGTTACTGGTTGTCAAATTGACTTGTCTTTCTTTTGCAAAACAGGGCTCGTTGGATCAATCTCCTCCTTTTCAAAAGAATGGGGCTATAGCATTGCTTCTCGGAGCATTTTTCTTGCTCAGCAGATATGTCATTCATTGTACTTGGGTTACATCAGAGGCATACTCATCTCCATCAATTGTCTTAGCTGCTAGAGGTGCCCATGGGAACAGAGTCATATTTGACGACTATCGTGAGGCATATTTTTGGCTGCGTCAGAACACTCCTCCGGATGCCAAGGTGATGTCTTGGTGGGATTATGGTTACCAAATCACTGCCATGGGAAATAGAACTGTGATTGTGGACAATAACACTTGGAATAACACACATATAGCTACTGTTGGACGTGCCATGTCATCTTATGAGGATGAAGCATATGAGATAATGAGATCACTAGATGTCGATTATGTACTAGTGGTTTTTGGAGGTGTTACTGGTTATTCTTCTGATGATATTAACAAGTAAGAACTTGGTAAAGTAAAAAATTATTTATTGTTTTAAGTATGCATAACTGAGACATCTATTCACTCAAATTTAATATATCTCAACACTAGTATGCACAAATTTCTTAATCTGGTAAAAAACAGTTGAAAGTTGCAGCTGCTTTTGTAAAGTTATGGTCATTTTTTAGAAAGAAATTGGCTTTGTTGATACAAAATATTCATGAACTCATATTTTGAAAAATTGGTATTAGTCATCGGCTGTGCTAAACAGTGATGTGACACATGCATAATATACCAGGATGGTGATAAACTGAAAATGAAAACTAGCGGTGACATGCTGATAAGATCGTTTTACGTGCTGATCAGGCAGTATATTTGAAGTATAGGATAAAGCAATCTATACCTCATTACGTAGTATGAGTGGGCTCATTTCCCGTTTACAGCTTTGGATCTGATTTTTCTTCCAATATGCATGTTGCACGTCAATAATTTGTTGTTCTCATTTATGATTTCCAGTGCTTATTTTTGTCTTTTGGTAGTTCCTGTCTTCAGAAACATTGATATAATATTTTGTGTCAGATTTTTGTGGATGGTAAGAATCGGAGGTGGTGTTTTCCCTGTAATTAAGGAACCTGATTACCTTGTTAACGGGGAGTATCGTGTTGACAAAGGTGCAGCTCCAAAGATGTTGAACTGTCTAATGTAAGTTGATTTCCATGATTAAGCAAGGACGGTAAATTATTAAATTTTCAGCTAGTGTTTTTTCTTTATGGTGTAGCATCTTGTAGGTGTAAATGTTGTTGACAAGTTTTTCATGTTTTTTTTTTTTTCACAATATCAACATGTAAAATTAATTCAAAGATAAAAACTGACTGTTAATTTTTCAAATTGAGCCCTATGAGGTTCGTTCATTCTGTGCATGCATGAAAGCATTATACGTCAAAGCGTTGCTTAATACTTTCTTAAATATAATTGGCATGCATCAAAAACGTTTTTATGCATATAGAACAAAACCTTATTTATTAAAATTCATCAAAGGTTATGCATGTTTGGCCTGCATATGTAAGAATTCTGTTATTTTTGTTGTTGTGCATTTATGTTATGAGTTATTGATTGACTTATTTCTATTAAAGCTTACTTTTGGTGCTAAGAATGAGAAATATAAATCAAATATCATATATTTTTGATGATGTGATTTTATTATATTGTCTAGAAGATGCTTGCATGCAATTGAGGTTTTGATAAATAAATGACTAAATTTATCTCAACAGACTTTTGATTTGTTGCTTTGGTTTAAGATGCGGTCAATGTTTTAAAATATTATGAAATTGCTTGTATGATGAGAACAGATTTCTCTGCCTCTCCTGTTTTCGATTTGATAGTTGTCCTCATATGTTATCACTCTACTTCTTGATAAGGTACAAGCTATCCTACTATCGATTTGGTGAGCTGACAACAGAATACGGAAAGCCTCCTGGGTGAGTTGACTTTATATTATCCTCCCCGTTCCCAACCCCTCTTTCTCGTTTAAGTTGGCAACATTGGGATTGTATATACTTGTTGCTTTCTCGTAATCATGATTTCCTCAAGTTGTTATTGGTTGTACATCAGTTTCTTCAACTGGCATGAAGATATTCTTTGATCTCTATAGATTAATTATTCATTCTATGTTTTTGGTGTGATAGATACGACCGAGCACGAGGGGTTGAAATTGGAAATAAAGACATAAAGCTAGAACATTTGGAAGAGGCATTCACTACATCAAACTGGATAGTAAGAATTTACAAGGTGAAACCCCCCAATAATAGGTGGTGATTCTCTTTCTCCTCGCGCTCTCACTCTCTCTCTCTGTCTCTATTTATTTCTTGCGGATGTTACAATCGTGCAGAGTTATGGATAGGTTATAGTAGACTCTTCTAGATTTCCATTTTGTAATTTTGAAGGTTCCAGATTTTCTGGGTTTTTCTTTGTTTCAAGATTTTGTACTGACCTTTGACCGCATTAAGGTAATCAAAAGCTATCTGAGTAGGCAGTTGGGAACAATCCTTGAATGTCAGGTTTAAGTTCACAAGTGTTCTAATTAATTGACAAACCTTTTTGACTGATGCATCACTTTGTTTTGACAAGCATAAAGATATTCACATGAGTTTCTGCTGTTCCCCAGTTTTTATTCCCCGAACGAGATACTGGGTGGTGTATATAGCTGCATATTTGGTGCTGTGTTGTGTTTCTGAAATCATTAAATTAATACTGAAGTACTGAAACTTCAGGAACAATTTTCCTAATCAAGAATATGGCGGTGCTGTGGTGTTGAGATTGTCTTCATAAATGAGAAAGCTCAAGTGAGTGTGATCTGTTTAATTGTGAAAGTTTAAACCAAAAGAAACCAACAAATAATGGATGCACTTGAAATATGATATATTGGTAAAAGAAAATGGCAAACACCTTTATATTAAAAACATATACCACTTTTTGTCTAATCTATATATCTATATCTATATTTTTTACAAATAAAAGTACGAGTTTAGAAAATAGAGTTTCTTGAATTTTTTGTGAAGACTAATATACCCCTATTTGTATTATATTGTGATTTAAATTTATGGCAAAAATATAAAATAAAAGAATCCTAAAAGAAAATAATTACATAAGTATAGTTAGACAAGAAGTCCCTTATATAATAAACTTAAAATTATCTTTTACAGTTTTGCAACTCATTAAAATATTAATGATAAAAAAAAAAAACTATAACTCTGTATTTCTTCAAAAATTTCTTTGTTTGAAGAGTTCTTAGAAGTTATCACTTATTTGAAGAACTTAAAAAATATTAAGAAACCTCTATGTCGAATTCGTTTTAAGTGATTAAAAAATATACTATTTAGTTAACTAAAAAATATAGAATTACTTCAAAACATAAAAATATGTAAAATTTTGATTAGTAATATATGATAAAAATGGTAAAATCAATGTGAAAATTGGTTAGATAGAAAGAAAAGCGGGTTAAAAAAAATTTGTGCCAATTGATAAAATAACAAGGTTAACAAGCAAAAAAAAAAAAGGTCAAAACAGCAAAAAAAATGAATGAAGTCGGCTAAAGACTTGATAACAAAAAATCGGATCAAATCGATAAAAGAACAAGAACAAATATATGAGTTAATTGGAAGAAAAAAAAGTGGAATATGTGAGAAAATAAGTTAAATAAGCAAAATAATAAGTAAAATCAGACTAAATTGGGTTCAACAAGAGAAAATTAATTAATTGATTAACAAATGTGAAAATCGACTGAAATTGGGTTACACTAGAGAGAACTAAAAATGTATAATTGGCTTAAGCAAAAAAACTTCAAAACATCGAAATTGTTAAAACCGGCAAAAAATGTAAAATTTTGATTAATAGTATATGATAAAAATGGTAAAATCAATGAGAAAATTGGTTAGATAGAAAGAAAAACGGGTTAAAACAAAAAAAAAAATCGTGCCATTGATAAAACAACAAGGTTAACAAGCAAAAAAATAGGTAAAACCGGTAAAAATAAATAAATGAAATCGGCTAAACACGGGATAACAAAAAATCAGATCAAATCAATAAAAGAACAAAAAAAATAAATGAGCTAATTGGCAAAAAAAAAAGGTGAAATATTTGAGAAAATAGGTTAAATAAGTAAAATCAGACTAAATTGGGTTCAACCGAAGAAACTTAGTGAATTGATTAACAAATGTGAAAAACGACTGAAATTGGTTACACTTGAGGTAATTGAGGATTGATTAAGAAATGAGGTAAACCACAAAAAAAATAGATAAATCGGTGAAAGAACGGGCTAAAATAATAAAAAAGAAATGATAAACTCAGTGTAAAAAAGTTACAAGCGATATTTCTTTAAAAAATTCTTAAAAATTTATCACTTATTAAAGAATCTAAAAACAAGAGGTCACATTCAGGCTATATGAATTAAAAAAAAAAAAGGTACTATTTAGTCAACTGAAAAACTTATAATTGGCTTAAGGTAAAATAAGTCAAAACATATAATGGTTAAAATTGGTGAAAACGGATAAAGTTCTACTAAAAATATATATATGATAAAAAGAAAAATTGGTAAATCAGAGAAAAATAGGTTAGATAGAAGAAAAACGACTTAAATAAAAAAAATGGTGCCATTGATAAAACAACGGGGTAAGTAGGATAGGTAAAATCGACTAAGATTGGGTTAAATAATGAGTGAATTGATTAACAAATTTGATAAAACACAAAAATGAGTGAGTTTGGTTGAAGTACGGGTTTAAATAACAAAAAACAATGATAAACTCAGTGTAAATACAGTCGCAATCGGTGTTTCTTTGGACAATTCTTAAAAAATTATCCATTATTAGAAAACCTAAAAAGAAATCACATTTCTTCGATACGAATAAACTAAAATAATCATACTTAGTTAATTGAAAAACTTATGAGATCGAATAAAAATGAGTTAAAGCAACAAAAAATGGTATGATCGATAAAAGAATGAGGTAAATTGACAAAACACGGGTAAACTGGTAAAAAATGAATGACATTGACTAAACACAAAATAACAAAAAATGGATCAAATCGATAAAGAACAAGAACAAAAAACGAGTTAAATTGAAAAAAAAAATGTGAAATAGTCGAGAAAATTGTGTACATCAGCAAAAGAATAGGTAAAATTGGGTTAAAGCGGATAAAATGAGTGAATCGATTAAAGAATGGGATAAAACACAAAAAAAAGGTGAAATCAATGAAAGAACGGATTGAAATAGCACAAAAACAAATGGTAAACTCAAGTAAAAATAGAGGAAATCGATGAAAGAACATGTTAAAATAATAATAAAAAAAAAGGATATACTTAGCGTAAAAACAGGTTTACACTACAAAATCGGGAGAGTTGGTAAAAATGGGTTAGATTCATTAAAAATTGATTAGACATGTAATTGAAAATGGATGAATTTAGGGTGAGTTTGGCCTAGCGATACGAGAAGCAATTATAGAAGAATTAATTTTAGGACAATTGATTTTGGTAATAATTGATTATAATAAAAATTAATTATAGAATAATTGCTTTTGTATAATAGCTTTTGCAAAAGTAACACTTTAGTAGCTTCTAAAATATGTTGATTTTTTGCTTCTCGAGATCCCAAAAGTGATTATCATCTTGGGGGCCAAACACTATGAAAATCACAATTGAGCAGAAGTTATTTTTATAATCGGGGCCAAACACTTCAAAAATCACAATAGAGATCTATAAGTGATTTTAAGTGCTCCAACCGCTAGGCCAAACTCACCCTTAGTATGTATAACAGACAAAACTGGTTAAATCGATAAAAAAAAATGAGTTAAACCTATGAAAAATGGTTGAGATGGAGGAAGAAAATAATAGATATTGTTCATTCGCTCAAATGGTTGTTTTAGAATAATAGTTCAATAGACATATAGTTTCAGATTAAAAATACTTAATATTATAGTTCATTTTTTATTTTCAAGTTTTGATTATAAGTATTTATGATAATTTTTGGTAACAACATAGTACTAATTAAAGTGAATTAGTCAAAAAAATTATATGATATGCCATTATGATAGTATATTGAAAAATAATTGTATGATTTAACTAACATAGAAAATTAGTTAATCACGTGCAACGCACGTACACTTTCCTAGTACATATAAAAGTACGAGTTGGCTTCAGGAAATTTCTTCCCTTTTTTTTGAAAACTAATATACCTCTATTTAAATTATATTGTGATATTTAATTTTATGGCAAAAAGATAAAAGAAAAAAAAACTAGAAGTATAATTAGACAAGAGTTCTATCCTACATCAACCTTATTATTATATTTTAAAGTTTTACAACTCATTAAAACATTAATGATAACAAAAAATTAAATTATTCTATATTTCTTCAGAAAATTATTTGAAAAGTTCTTAATTAAAAGTTATTGCTTATTAAGGAACCTCAAAAATATTAAAGAGACTGAAAAAAAATTATGTCACATTCATGCTACATGAATAAAAAAAGGTACTATTTAGTTAACTAGAAAATGTATAATTGGCGTAAGCCCAAAAAAGTCAGAAGATAGAAATTATTAAAATCAATTATTCGATAAAAAATATATGATAAAAATAGTAAAATCAATAGGAAAATGGATCATATAGAAAGAAAAGTGAGTTAAAGTAAAAAAAAAATTGGTGAATTAATAAAAAAAAAAAAAAAACAAGGTTAACCGGCAAAAAAGTGGATAAAACCGGTAAAAAAATTGAATGACACTGGCTAAACACGGGATAACAAAAAAAAATGGATCAAATCGATAAAAGAACAAACAAAAAAATATGGTGAATTGATAAAACAACAAGATTAACCGGCAAAAAAATGGGTAAAACCGGTAAAAAAAATTGAATGACATCGGTTAAACACGGGATAACAAATAAATGGATCAAATCGATAAAAGAACAAAAAAAAATGAGTTAATTGGCCAAAAAAAAGGTGAAATATGTGAGAAAATATGTTAAATAAGCAAATGAATAAGTAAAATCAGACTAATTAAAATTGGGTTAAACCGGAGAATTTGAGTGAACTGATTAACAAATGTGAAGATCAACTAATGGGTTAACTTGAGAATGGATGGATCGATTAATAAACTGGACAAAACCATAAAAAAGTTGTGAATGAACGGGTTAAAATAACAAAAAAGAAATGATAAACTCAATGTAAAAACATGTAAAATCGGTATTTCTTTCCTAAGTTTTTATGAAATTATAACTTATTAAAGAACCTAAAATTAAAAGGGCACCTTTGGGCTATAGGAATAAAAATATATTATTTAGTTAACTAAAAAATGTATAATTGGCTTAAGTCCAAAAAAGTCAAAAGATAGAAATAATTAAAATCAATTATTCGATAAAAAATATATGATAAAAATAATAAAATCAATAGGAAAATGGATCATATAGAAAGAAAAGTGAGTTAAAGCAAAAAAAAATGGTGAATTGATAATTAAAAAAAAACAAGGTTAACTGGCAAAAATGTGGATAGAACCGGTAAAAGAAATTGAATGACATTGGCTAAACAAGGGATAACAAAAAAAATGAATCAAATCGATAAAAGAACAAACAAAAGAATATGGTGAATTGATAAAACAACAAGATTAACGGCAAAAAAAATGGGTAAAATCGGTAAAAAAAATTGAATGACATCCGCTAAACACGGGATAACAAATAAATGGATCAAATCGATAAAGAACAAAAAAAAATGAGTTAATTGGCAAAAGAAAAATGTTAAATATGTGAGAAAATATGTTAAATAAGCAAATGAATAAGTAAAATCAGACTAAAATTGGGTTAAACCGGAGAGAATGAGTGAACTGATTAACAAATATGAAGATCAACTAATGGGTTAACTTGAGAATGGATAGATCGATTAATAAACTGGACAAATCATAAAAAAATTGTGAACGAACGGGTTAAAATAACAAAAAAGAAATGATAAACTCAATGTAAAAGCATGTAAAATCGGTATTTCTTTCTTAAGTATTTATGAAATTATAATTTATTAAAGAACCTAAAAATAAAAGGCACGTCTGGGCTATAGGAATAAAAAAAATATTATTTAGTTAACTGGAAAACTCATAATCAAAACATAGAATGATTAAAATTGATGAAAAATGGTAAAAATGAATGATTTGACCTAACATGGGATAACAAAAAATAAATGTCAAACGCATAGTCATAATTAAAGCGATTTAATCAAAGAATTTATTTGGTATGTCATTTAGACCATAATATGATTAAAAATGATGATATTATTCAATTAACATAAAAATTAGTTAATCACGTGCAAAACACGTGCACTTTTCTAATTTGATTAAAAAAATTAGTTAATTAAGTACAAAGCACATGCACTTTTCTAATTTGATTAAAATAAATTAGTTAATCACGTGCAAAACACGTGCACTTTTCTAGTTATTTAAAATAGAAAATCTTTTTATATATGTTGGAAGTTGCATGCTAGAATATTTTTGAACAATGGTAATTTTGCCAAACCTGATTCTTTTACACATTGAAAGACACACGAGGAAAGTGGATTATCATCTCATTGGCAGTTGCAGTAGGTCTACTATCAATGTTTGGTTCTTCATTGTTCCTTGTGCGAAAATTCAGAGAAGGTACCTCAATTTATTGCGAGTGGTATTTCAGTGATTCTTCGTATGCTGATGCTTTCTTTGTGGAATAATATGATAAGAGAGAAGGAAGAAAAAGAAGAAAAAATTGCAGGAACTGATGGTGCTGGATGGATATACAGGAACCACTGAAATTGAAAATGATGGGGGGCAGGGGCAATGATATTAAAATGCTTACTCATGCATCTATTCTGGCCTCAACCGATAACTTTTCTTCGATCAACAAACTTGGGGAGGGTGGTTTAGGACGTGTTTATACCATAATCATCTTTTCTAACTATACATGACATCGATCAGGGGAGACTACCTGAAGGACGTGACATTGCAGTGAAGTTACTCTCAAGAAGATCAGGACAAGGATTGCTCGAGTTGAAAACTGAGTTAGTACTCATATCTAAACTCCAGCACAGAACTTTGGTAAAGCTATTAGGTTTCTGCATTCACGGCAATGAGAAGATGATAATATATGACTATATGCCCAACAAAAGTTTAGACTTCTTTCTTTTTTGGCTTGGCAAGAATCTTCAAGGAAAATGTGACAGAAGCAAATACAAATAATCGCGCCGGTACACTGTAAGTAACCGATAATTTGTTCTATCTGAACTTTAGTGATATAAAACTTTCTTGAATTAACTAAATTATGACTTAACAGTGGCTACATGGCTCCTGAGTATGCATTCCAACGTATTTTCTCTGTCAAATCCGATATCTTCAGTTTCGGTGTTCTTATACTCGAAATTGTGAGTGGTCGTAGAAATAATAGCTTCCAGCATCTTGATGGTCCCCGGACTCTGGTAGAATTTGTAAGTCACATGTGTAATAATATTTTCTTTGGTAGAATTGTTTCTCTCGTTAATTATGAAAATAATTATTGCATCCCATTTCAGGCATGGGATATGTGGAAGCAATCTGCTCTACTAAACCTCATGGATCCAAAATTAATAGATTCGCGCACGGAAGACCAACTAAGAAGGTGCATTCAGGTGGGACTTTTATGTGTGCAAAATCATGCTAATGAACGACCCCTTATCGAAGATGTTATCTCCATGCTAAAGATTGAAACATCTTCTTTGCCGGTTCCTAAGAAACCAGCATTTATCCTAAGAAATAATGTGGTTGAGAAGCTGCAAAAGTCTGGGCCTCAAAAGTTGTCTTTGAATGAAGTATCTTATTCTGAAATGGGTGGAAGATAGAAATCGTGGCGTTTATCAAGCAAGAATGTACCACGGTATTTTTGTTAGATAATATCTATTACTATTTTACTTACTGAAACTAAATTCAATTATTTGAGATTCGGCTGATAAAAAATTGTTTGAGTCTAATATGTTATCATATATAAGTGAAAAAAGAAAATTAAGATATACGAGTATAGAGCAACTTCATACTTTAATTAAAGTTCTTTTAGCAATCAAATCAAAGTTGTAATATAAACTTGAGCTCAATAAAGGAATAAATTTGAACTTTGTTTTGTTCAAATCACCCAACTTATATCTACTATTCCATTTTTGTTTCAAATATATGAATCTATTGACAAGAGTTATAATTTAAAATTTCAAAATCAATATAAGAATCAAACAAGATTCGAGTAATATGTTGTTTAATTGAACTCACTAATACTTGCGTTCTTTAGAATATTTATGCTTAAGCTCTTTTTCATATGTTAAGAAATGTTAATTGAGCAAAATACGTGCACTTTTCTAATTTGATTTAAAGAAATTAGTGAATTACGTGCAAAACACGTGCACTTTTCTAATTTGATTAAAAAAAATTAGTTAATTACGTGCAAAGCACGTGCACTTTTCTAATTTGATTAAAATAAATCAGTTAATCACGTGCAAAGCACGTGCACTTTTCTAGTAGTGAAAAAAATACATGTCGAGCTATAAGAGAATATCCTTTCTTTAAAAAGAGGTTGCATGAAATTGATCTTTCTTCGCAATCTTTTTCTAGCAATCGTAAAATAAGGTTTCTTTAGTAATTAAGAATTTTACAGGGTGGTTTTTCCCCTTCACTCTTTATTTTCGATTGAAATAGGGTGCGGGATCAGGACTGTGAGTAACTTTGTTTATTAAATTTTCGATTGAAAGTAGCGTGTTACAAGTGAACCCCTCATGATATGAGGTACTCATGTTCCCTATATCAATTTTAAAATATTTAATTTTATAATGATGGAATAAATGTTGAAATCAATGTAGTTTAACTCTGTTTTATGTGAATTTTGGTAATTTGACAATATAAATGAATTTGGTAAAAATAATTGAAATTAACTTCAAACACTGATACACAATTAGTCTAGTGTAAGCTTGAACACCTGAGTTCTAAAAAAAAAATTTAGTACTATTACACTTTTCATTAATCATTAATGACTAAAGAGTAAGTTGCCTGTCAAAGGTCGGGTCCGGACTTGGACCCGACCCGCTTATTAATTATCGGGTCTGGACCTGAACCGACCCGTTCAGTTTTGGGTCCAGACCCGGACCCGACCCGAATTTTTTTCCCAAACTAATCGGGTCCAGTTCGGGTCCAGATCTGGACCCGATCTGGACCTGAAATTTTTTTTTTTTCTTCTTTCCCCTTGCACGATAAATCCCCTTACTGCCCTACACATTTATATCCAGATATAATAACCTGTTGGAGATAAATGAAGAGTCAATTGAGATTCAAGTTATAAAGAAGAATGGTTAAATACGTTTACATTGGATAATTAATCACTAATGATGAGGTATAATTATCATTTTAATTTAAAAAGAATTTTGTTTTGCTAATAAAAAATAAGCACTAATATAACAAAGGGCATTTTTATAATTAATCTAAGCATAAGGTGCATTTTTGCTGATAGGTTGTTTCTTTGTTTACTTGGACTTCAGACTTCAACTTTAAAAGCATTGGACAATTTTTTCTACGAAGTGAAATTAGTGGAGGAAAATGTCGCTATTCCCATATGTCAAAAGAATTACTAAATCTAAGACTTTTTATATTTCTAGAGTTAAATTTTACAAAAATTGTTTTAAGGAAAATTAATTTCTCAAAAATTGTTTTAGAAAATTTACCCACTGTACAATTTGATGTCATAAAAGGCTGAGAGTCTAATTTGAGTTTTATTGCTATCAAAATTGTTTTAGAGTCTAATTTGATATCAAAATAGTTTCCCATATATGTAATTATATATGGCATCAAAATTTGAGTTTTTATTCAAGCTATCGAATTTGAGGAGAACATAATATATAGTATCATTTTATTGCTTTAATTTGGATTTAGACTGTTAAATGAAAAAAATCGTAGGTTCATGAATAATAGACATCATCACAAGTAAAGAAAGAAAGAAAGAAATTTTCACAAAATTGTTGCTCATTTAATATTTGTCACTTAAACTCGTAAAGTATGTTTTACTTATTTGTAAATTGAATTTGAACTTGGTAATAGTGGAGTTTAAATAAACTTGGTCATTTGAGGTTTTTTTTTTTTAAAAAAAAAAAAAAAAATTCTGGTCGGGCCGGATCGGTTTCGGGTCCGGGTCGGATCTTGTTCGGATCCGGGTCTTGTTTTGGTTCGGGTCGGGTCCAGGTCCAACATTATATTTATTAATGGGTCTATAGTAGGTCTGGGTCCAGGTCCAAATCTAGATCTGAAAATTTGAAATAAAGTGGGTCTTTAATGGATTTGGGTAGGGTCTGGGTCCAGACCCTACCTTTGACAGGCCTAAGAGTAACTGTTGTGTTGAATTAGGCATGGCAAGATGGGTCTGGACCCGCGGGCCGGCCCGTGACCCGTCCAGACCCAACCCATTAATTTTTATGTTTATTGAGTTGAGTTGATCTTGGGTCAGCTTTATTATAAATGGGTCTTCTAGTGGGTCTGTTAATGAATCTTGTAAAAACAACAAAAAATAAAGTATTGGGCCCAATTTTAAAGCAACTTTGCTACTATCTTTAATTTCAAAAAGAAAATCATATTATATCTTGTTTGCTATCATAAAATTGAAGGCCTAGACCCAACTTTTATTATTTTGTAATTACTAAGTACTAAATTATTTCGAAGAAAAAAATTAAATTATTAAAATATCTTGAAATCGTTGACCTTTTCTATACCAATTTCATGGCCATTTTTTACTAATAAAATATTAATATCGACTTTCGAAAAGGTGTTTTTATTTATTTTTACGCAATATATTTATATTCCTTTATATTTCTTAGATATAAGAGAATAATAAAATTATTTTTTCAAATCATATAATTAATGTTTCATAATTTGCATGTTAACTTTATTCTTTCAAATCTTGGCATCAAGTACTCCTATTTTTCAATCCATGTTACAATAAATTTTTTGTGGGTTTTGAAGGAAAAAAAAAGGTAAGGATTAAAGGGCCGACCTAGACCCGTTAAAGTCCCGACCCGTTTAAGACCCGACCCATTTACGACCCGTTACCACAAACCCAATAATGACCCGGCCCGAACCCGGCCCGACCCGCCATTTGCCATGCCTATGTTGAATACAGCTCCAAACCTATGAAGCACCGACTCTTCAAAGAATATGAAGAATGCCGAGTCGACTCGGCTGGGACTCGGACTCGCCGTCGACTCGGCTGCGACTCGCATCGGACTCGCCACGTGGCGAGTCCGAGAAAAAAAAATAAAAAAAATTCTGACTCGCGAGTCGACTCGGTCAAGCTGAAGAGTCGACTCGGTCAACTGCTGCTCTTACTAAGAAATTTTCAATCCTCTGCTACGGCGGCTGATTGAGCAGCGGCCACAGCAGCCTCAGCAGCTCGGGCGGTGGCGGTAGCCACAGCAATAGCGTGCATTTTTCCTTCGTCATTGTAAGTCGTAGCTCCCGGAACGACGTCGAGGTTTTCGGTTTTCCTCTTTTGACTTTGCAAAGCTCCATTTCTTCTTGGGGGAAGATTTGTCGATTGGAGTTGGGTCGGGTTTTTTGAGTCCGAGGAGGCCTCTGAACCACTTTGAAGCTTTGCCCATATATATATTTGTGATGTGATTTTGGGTTATTTAGTGATGAAAAATAATTTTGAGAGAGAGAGTGTGTGCTGTGTGTGTGAAGTGGGGGTGAGTGAGAGAGAGAGAAGCGTTTGTAACTACTGAGAAGGAAAGGAATAATGAAGCATAGTAAATAATAATTACCGAAAAATAGGGTGCAGTAAGTAACATTAATTTCTATGGAGTAATACTATTTTTCTCATGGAATATATCTATTTATTTATTTTAAAAATAAAACCCATACTTCTTTCTTTGGATCATTGACCATGTATTTGGAGTGAATTTAGATATATTTTTTGATCTTTTCTTTTGGTTTTATGTTATGAATATTAGAATGAATGTTTATTCAATGACTTTGATGCTAAGGTATTCTTTTTTATATATAACTATATAAATTTATTTATTAAATATACGTATCCATGCCGAGTCGTATCTTAAATTTTTTTCGAAAACGAGTCGCCGAATCCGAATCGTGTCGAGTCCGAGTCGCCGAGTCCGTATCCGTGCAACGTAGCTCCAAACCAAATCCTAAATGTACACAAATATCCTCTGTTCAACTTGGATACATATCGAGTAACTTTCACATTGTCGTTCTTTGCGACAAATATGAGAAACATGAAATAATTCAAACCAGAAATCATGGTTGAAATTTGAAACTTGAAAAAATCACGTCACAATGATCAGAGGTGATTAGCGTTTTTTCAACAATATCCTTGTTATATATTTGCCGAGTTCTATAAATTTTGAAATGAATTATTTCTAATGCTACCAAATTCTTTGCTACCAAGTCGTTAAAATGCTAAGATAGGGAAATACTGCATTTGGTACTGTGCAAAATCCAGTGCTGGAAAAAATAAAGGGATTTTTGCACATCACCCCCCAGTTTTTTTCAATTTTTGCACTTTCCCCCCCGAAACACATTAAATGTGACCATGCCCCCTGCTTTTATGTATTTTGTGCACTTACCCCCCGAAATGTCTTAAATGTGACAGTGCCCCCTGCTTTTATGTATGTTTGTGCACTTACCCCCTGGAACATTTTAATGTGACTGTGCCCCCTGCTTTTATGTATGTTTGTGCACATACCCCCCCACCCCCACCCCCATACCAAATTCCGGTCATATTTTTCACCGGAACTAAAGCACCTGCAAAGCACACAAAATTTAAGAGGGCATAAGGGTAATATTACCAACGGTGCGGCAACATTCCATATCTAGTTCCAATTCCTAGGTGACTTGATTTTTCGGTGTGTGTAATGAAGGTGTCTCCATAAAAAAAGGAATAAGAAAGAAACAAGAAATGTTGATATTGATTTCTCTAAATTATGAGTTTTGCGTGAGAGAGAGAGAGACGATATGAATTTGTAAAATTGTCCATGATTCACTCAATTTCAGTAAATGGAGGAGAAATTGAGCCTAACTGAGATAAACCCTAATTTTTTTGCTCAATTTCAATTCACTTTTTTAACTGATGTTTAGGTTTTGTGGGAAATAAGGATAATTTTATCCTTTTGCCCTCTTAAATTTGGGTGCTTTGCAACTGCTTTAGTTCCGGTGAAAAATCTGGCCGGATTTTGGTAAGGTGGGGGGGTAAGTGCACAAACATACATATAAGCAGGGGGCACAGTCACATTAAAATGTTCCGGGGGAGTAAGTGCACAAACATACATAAAAGCAGGGGGCACGGTCACATTTAAGACGTTTCGGGGGGGTAAGTGCACAAAATACATAAAAGCAGGGGGCATGGTCACATTTAATGTGTTTCGGGGGGGAAAGTGCGAAAATTGAAAAAAATTGGGGGGTAAGGCCATCTCCAGCCGAAGCAGACAATAGCCCCCTCCTGCCTGCCTGCCTGCTTGCCTGCCTTGCCAAGTTAGTCATCTCCAGCCGAACCAACAATTCAAAATATTTATTTCAATCTCAAACTTTCCCCACTCTCACCAACAACAACCACCAGAACAACAACAACAACAACAAGAATAATAATAATAATAATAATAATAATAATAATAATAATAATAATAATAATAATAAGTCATTCATAAAAATAAAAACGAGTAAACATAATTCACGAAAAACAACAACAATTATTATCACTTAGATTAAAAAGAAAAACAACTATTACACACTAAAACAAACATAATTTTCAAGGGATATAGATAATTCTATGATAAATATATAATACATTCCCACGTATGTCTTCAGATTGTGAACATTTAATGAATAAAAGGCTTACATAATTAAATCCTTGCAATCAAACAGTCGAATCTGATATAGATTAGAAATTTCATATGGAAAAAAATATTAAATGCCAATATATCTTTAGCAATTATTTTATTGTGCTAGGAATTTATGCGCAACCATGAGCTAGCGGTAATACCAATTTGGGACTATATTAATCTAATAATAAAAAAAAATAAAAATAAAAAGAATTCCCCATGAGCTAGCTAGGCTACAATATCTCTCTACTCAATCCCTCATGCGCGTGAGCCGCTGGCAGGCAGGGAGGCAACCATTGCCTCCCTGCTTGCCAGCAGGCAAGCATCTCCCCCCGGATGCTTACCTGCCAGCTCCGGGGGGAGCTCTTCTCCAGCCGAAGGGGGGGCTGTTGCTTGCCTCCCCCCTTCGGCTGGAGATGGCCTAACATGCAAAAATCCCAAAAATAAATGCTTATAACTGCTATAAACTCCTGTGACTATCTTAAGTTACGTCAGCATATTTCTAAAGAGAGCTACTCAGTGAGTTATCCTTAGAAGTATCTAATGGGTACTGAACAATATGGTGAGTAGTCTTAATAAATCTAAAATCTAAATTGTCAAAAGGGCCGTCTAAATGCGGCAGGGCTGAATGAGCAGAGGAAGATGATTTACACAGATTCTATTCATCGTTGTAAGTCCTTCAGCCACCATTGGTTAAGTAGGCTTAAACGCACGTAAAGGGAATATATCATGGTAAAAAATGGAAACACGGTTATAATATCAATATAAAATATCTGCGCAATTCACGTTTCTCTGGATTGGAAGGATTTTGGTAATCTTGTAGAAGCATATCCTTAAATGAGAATAAATAATTGGCAGTTTTTCAGTAATTAAATTGCTAGTTTAACTTTATTGTTGCAGCTGGACTGGGAATGGCTGCAAGAAAGATGACCGGTGACAATTGCCAGTATGTCTACACAGGAAGCTTTCGACTTCAAACAACTTATCAATCAGAAGGGTTGGTGTTGGTCGAATCTTTTGCAATTTTCACTTCACTATAATTGTAATGCAACCACAAATTTCTGTGGGGTTTAACTATGAATGTCATCATGTAATCTCTAATGCAAGTTTTTGGAAACTATGTGATCATGGTACATTCCTCAACCACGTGAATGCAAGTCTAACTGGATCAGTACATGAATTTTGAGTACCATACTAACAGATATGTATTATACCAGACACTAACACTGGGTGTTCTTAATACCCAGAAAAAAAAAAGGTGTGTAGGCTGTAAAATCAATAATCCCCTTTACAAACTATAAAGATCATTTCCATACACTACACTTTATTTCAATAAACATAAATAAACAACCAAGCCATTTGAAAATCAAGAATTTTCCCGATTTTACATGTATTTATATTCAAGAATCGCATGGAAGAGTAAATATATATGTGCTTAAAAAGTGATGTACAGCACCAACATACTTTTAGTCGAGATCCTCCTCTCCAGCCATCCATCCTCCTGAGCCAGTATTGGGTGCTCCATTGTTACTGTGGCTTGAGTTGTGATTCCATCCATCATTACTTCGAGCTCCACTTCCCCCAGTGTTGCTAGTCTCTGCCAATGAGCCAGACCCTCGAAAAAGCACTGGCCCAACCCTCATTTCCACCGGTGCCAGCGGATAATAATTATTATTGTTGTTGTCCCTATTCTCATGACTCCCATCACCAGTTCTCAAAACCAAATTACTATGATCACCATTTCCATTACTATTAACATTCATCTGCCCTGTCTTTCGGTTTTCATAGTCTGAATCATCAGTAGGCAACTCATACCTACAAACCGGACAAGAATTATGTAACTCAAGCCAAGGCATAATACACCCTTTATGATAAATATGGTTGCAGGGCATCTGCTTCCCCTCCTCATTTAACTCAAAGCTATCTTTACAAACCGCGCATTGCGAAGAGTCTGAAGCCAACATTTCCTCTGTAATCTTTATATCAGGTAACCCCTCAACGGCGGACTTGGATGCGGGTGGGGTCCCGTATCTGTTCGGATCATTCTCTACTAGCTGTTGAATCAATTGCTCGAGACTAGGCCCAACGAAATAATCCGGCAAATTCATCCCTCGATCACCAAGATACTGTACGTTTTGGCCACTCGCCCGAAGATTATTGATGAACCTGTGGAACGTGGCATATAGATCACCGTTTCCACCGTCGGGTCTGGAGGATAAGGAGAAAGAGACGGCGGCGCCAGGGGAGTTGGAAGATGAGGTGAGGATAATGGGGAAACCGGGGTAAGTGGAATTGTTGGTGGTAGAGAAGGGGTTAGGGTTAGGGTTTGAGTGGTGTGTTTCGGATTCTTCGAGAAATTCGCCGTGGCAATTGGGGCATACGAGCTCCGCCGTAGGGGAAGGTGGAGGCACGATGCCGACGTGTTGCTCGCATTGGTAGCAGAAGTATTGCTTATGAGGGCCGCCGTTGTCGGGATTTCCCGCCGCCGAAGACATGTTTTCTGTACGAATTACTGATACGATTTCATGTAGAATGTGATGATTTAGATTTAACTGGAGAAGGGGATGAGAGGGGATCGTCTTATAAAAGAGTTAGCATTTTGATTTCATGAGCTTAAGATCGTTTTTAATTTTTTTCTCAACAAAAAAGCGTTTTGGTGACGTATGATTTATGAATTAAGGCCATCATTATTTTGATTTTTTTATTTATTGGATTTGGGGATATAAAGATCAATTTATCTTCTAAAAGAGATGCATTTTGATTTTTAATGACATCTCACCAAGACATGCTTTTATTTTAAATGACGTATGATTCACAAATTACAACAATATGGTCATCATTATTTTGATATTGACACTTGATTTTGGCTTTACTACGGAATTGAATTCATGAATTAGATTTTGACCGATTCAGATGTTCTGATTGCTAATGCTTTGAATGAAAGAATAACTTAGTGGTAGACTTCATTCCACTAAAGTCCATCAAAAACTTAATTTAAAAACAGTTAAACTTGGGTGAAAATAAAGCCTTTATTTGTTTAAATAGCTAAATTATTTCTTAGAGATCCCCATTTTTCCTTTTTTAACAACAGATATCCCCATTAATTCTCTTTAGAATCGAAAACAGGACAAGTGAAACCCCGTATATATTAACCATTGAATATCATTAATGAGATTTAATTCCAACCTTCAACATGTTTACATACAACACAACACAAATGCCTTCCTTGGATTTGCTTGTTTTACAAAACCGTCGATGAGGGTGCTATATATGACAACTTGGATGTTTTAAACGTGCTTGTCATATATATTCAGACCCAGAAGTCCCAACTTTTTGGAACAAGTCCAATGCAACCTCCTCCGTTAATTATAATTCATTCGCACAAAGACCTTTTAAAACCGAGCTATATGTATCAAAGGATGGTTTGACATAACTTTTTTCCATCTCTTCAGACAAACAAAGACCTTTCTCAGGATCTCCACATTTGCAGAAACCCTCAATTAGAATACTATAACTATATACATCTCGTACGTGATAAATATATGGTTCACCTCTATTAACAAATCCATGAATTGAAGAACACTATATATTATAGCAATAACAGTTAAGTGGCTGATCATTACGTCTCAAATCTTGAATAAAGTTCCAAGCAAGCTCAAGAACTCCAACTCAACATATATACATAGTCCATTAATATATATACATACTATATGTTACAATAGATGCCCTGACTCCAACTCTCTCCATTTTCTCCAAAACACTAGTCAATTACTTGTTCTATATCTGCCTTATATATATATATAAAAGTTCATGGGCGGGCGAATACCCGGTTGAAGAGCAAACACATCAACCGCATGCTCAAGAATTCTATCTGAAGCAAAAACCTTGATATATAACTGCATTTGCCATGAAAGTAGATCCTAGCTTCCTTATCACATATATCACAGCAAATAAATCGAGTCTAGAGTTTCGACTTTCAACATTTTCATCAATATATTTTTCTAAAAAATTTATTAATGTTATAATTTTCATTTACATTAGTTTATTTGTTGATATATTCTTCCTAATGCATTGAGTAATATATGAAATATCAAATGTACGTCAAAACGGTAGTTCAAATCGAATATAAATCTTAATACATTGAGCCGAATTTCGAATCAAAATTCATTTTAAATAATTAGAAGTTAGTCAACCACGGGTTCGTCTTTAAATGGGGCCTATTTGGGCCAGTTTCAAAGTCCAAATTTAAACACTAAACCCGTTTCCGCAAGTCCAGACCAAGCAGCTACTGATAGTCTTCTTACCCTTTCCTACATCTTCAAGCTGCTCTTGCAGTTTACAAACAGCAGGCACGACACCGTTTCATTTCTATGATTCTATCATTTGCTTTTACCAATAAATTTAAATTCAGTTACTGTCTTATTCAATTAGAAATAGAGAAACATCTTTAATCATTTCTATCTCTGTTGAAATTCTGATTATTACAGATTGAATCTGCCGTAAAGATGTCGTTTATGAAAGGGGATTTGCTGTCAAAAACTCGGAAACTCGTTAAAGGGTTAGCTAAAGCCGAACCTGTGTGGCTTAAAGCCATGGAAAAGTGTGTTATCTATTTTTTTTTTGTAGAAAATTCTTGAAGCTTTGTTGATTATATATATTTATATACTGTTAATTTGTGATTTAGGGCGCCACCTGCAACGTTTCCGCGCTCTCAGAATAAGCTGAAGCCCATTATTTTTCCAGAGGATACTTATGTAAATAAGTTTTTCCAAAAGCACCCGGATTCTAAGTTTGAAGATGCAATCAGGTATTTTGGGTTGTGCCTATTGTTTTTTTTTTCTCTGCAATGTTCAGTGTCAAGTTTAAATTATGTGGAGTGTTTTTCTATCCATTTCATTACGTTTGCTGCTGTCTAGTGTGATTATGTTGCTTAATTTGGCAAATTTTTTTTATTTTTTATTTTGCTTATTTTTTGACTGTTAGGGCTTTGGGATTCTGCATTCTCGTGATAATTTAGTTATTTGAGAAGCTTTGTTGTGACTAGATAAATTTAACTAAAATTAGTTTTGAATATTTTCCGCTTATAGCTGTGAAGTAGCTAGGTTTATGCAAACTTGGTGATAATCTCCATTATTTCATTGTTCACCAGTGTTTTATCAGGGATGTCAGATGTTTTCTTCAAAAAAATCAACAGTTAAACACTCACTATCTTTGACTCCATATAGCAAGTATATTTCATATTGCCGATAAATCTGTATTATGTTATGTAATACACCCCTAGATCTGTGCTCTTCTCATTGCAAAGTTGATCAGGAACTTCAGTATGAGTTTTGAAGACGCTAGAGGCTAAAATCCTATATTGAATTGTTTATCGACAACAATGAATCTGGACCTGAAATAGTGGATTTCCTAAATTTGTGTTCATTATTCAAGATACCCCCTCTATAAAGTATAATGTGAAAGGAAATTAGTTGTCAAAAGAGTAAACTCTTAATAGGTGACACTTGCAATCAGCGAATGAGATTGAATATTTTTCTCAAGAGTTAAGAAGCATTAACAAATGTTTTGACTCACGCTCTTAAATAGCATATGTGGATTAACATTTGTTATGTTTCAACAGGATTTCTGGTTTTGATCCACCTGCAGCTCGTGTATTTGCCTGGAGAGTGCTCGAGTTAAAGGAGCAAGGGGTTAATCAGGATGAAGCTATGGCTGTCGCTGATGTAAGTCTTCCGTCTTTGATCTTTCTATATCATAATCTTGGGATATGCCTATTCCTATTCTAGAAAATTCTGACTTAGTGTTGCAAATTTATGACTGAAACTTAATAATCTCTCTCTGAGATATTTCCCTTTAACTTAACTTTATGTTAGATGGAATATCGGGCTGAAAGAAAGCAGAAAAAGAAGGCATATGCTCAGCTGAAGCAAATTGCAAAGCTCCAAGGAAAAAGGCCACCTCCAAATCCATTTTCAAGGGCTATTAAGGAGATACAGGCCGAAGAAAGGAAGTTTGTTCGTGACCGATTCTATAATCCCAGGACCATACAGATTGTGAAGAAACTGAAAGAAGAGAAAGCTGCAGAGTTTGCCGACAGAAGAGGAGGCTACATTGGCCCATGAAGTAGGTTTATCAATCCAAAGTTAGCAGAACATAACTATTTGTTTTTTAAGTCAAAATTTTATTTAAGTTATTCTTAAGAGCTCTGGTCATCTCATTTTGGTTGGATTTGGAAATCTGAAAACTGAAACATTCTTCAGGACAAAATAATTGCAACAGTCTCATGCTCATGATGTTTTTTAATCTCTCTCTGTGTGTATTTTTATGGTAAATTTAAAATTAAGGTTTTATTTTTTTGTTGATGAGTATCAGAAATGTGTAAATGGAATCGAAGAAATGAGCTACGTTATGTTTTGTGGTTGGATTTTGTAACTTGGATGAGCATTTTAACTAAATATGATCCTGGTGCTTCATCATTACTGGGCAGAGTGGATTGATTGTTCACCAGGGCAAGGACAACTAAGTAAATATATGTTCAACTGAATTAGGATCTAGAAATTCAATATTTTTGGCTAATGCAAGGAAAAATTAACTAGCCAATGTAATGTAATTGTTTACATACAAATCATTGGTCTATGCTACTTGATTGGTTCTTATGGGGTTGAAATTCAAACCAATTAATTTGATCAATTACAATTACAACTCGATTAAGTTTACTACTTTACATATCAAACTAATCAGGTTTGAAGAATATAGTTTTTGACTTGGATCGGGATGTACTGAAAGCTGTTCGCGTTTGATTCTTCCAAAAATCAAACTCAATATAAACACAATACCAGAAAATCAAAACACAACCCTACTAGTGTTTAAATCCCCATTGTTGGGAATGAGTTACCACAAAATTCAAATGCAAAGAAATGAACCAAACAAGAACTAAGAAGTTGATTTTCATATACCAAAAGGATTGAAACATCTTAAAGCAAAAAAGTCTTTAGAGAGTAGACTACACTTATATCCATAATAATCAACAAACAAACATCTCCCTAATATTTCCTGAACACTTGCGAATCTATTACCATTAGAACTAACTTTCTCCTATACTTAACCAAGAGGAACCAAGCTCATGGCATATGGAACAACAATAGGAGAAAACATTGATTTCGGCCCTAAAGTCGAAACATCACACAGTTTCTTCATCCTCCCACTCTCAAATTCGTATAAATAAACATTCCCAGACACCCTTAAAAATAACATCCAATCTTTGAAAGCCAAAGGATCCAACCAAGCGAGTGCATCTCTACAATACCGCCTTGCAACTTTCTCCTTTATATCATACAAAAAATCCGAGTTCGCCTTCTCCAATTCTTCCAAGGATATGAAAAACTTCAAACACCACATGTTCGAGAAGTGGTCTTCAAGAGCCCATAGCTGAAGTCCATCTTCACATATAATCGCATAGTTTAGCTTGTTTTCACATTCTCCTATACACATCTCGGGAACGCTATTCATTATTTCGGTTGAGGGTAGAGGTGTCTCGACTAACCACGATAACTCGTTTTGAGGATCAAACATGAGGATTTGATAACCATCAGTGAGCCAATATAGAATTCCTCCCGCAGAAATGCCTTTGTTTTTAATCAAGCTGTGATTGCATTGACATCGCTCGTTTGATCTCCTCCACAACCCTGTTTTTGACGAATAAATGTCGAAAACAAAGCAAAAATCATCGTCTCCTACCTCGATATCACTCACTGACACAAGTTTGAAATCAGTGGATTTGTCGAGATTCTGAAAAGGGTCGAAAACCAAACCTACACTGCAGTTTCTTGAAAGATTAGGCCATTGTAGAGTTATATACTGTTTGTTTAAGGGGTTGCATATGTATAGTTTAGGCTCGGAGGAAGGTAAGCAACTTCGACAGCATAAAAGGCCATTGTCTGAGGATAGAATGACGATAGGCTCAGGGAGAAAATTAAGAACAGTGCGAAAGACATTAAGAGTTTTGATTTCGACTGGAATGTAGCTTATGGATTCCATGTCATCCACATCTGCCCACTGGAATATCTCTTGGAAGAAAAATCCGGATAAGGGCTCTTTTGTTTTTAACTGGAGACGGATGAAAGAGCGAGTAGAGATAAGATTGTGCCACTCCTTTGAAACATACTTTAGGTAGTGCAATGTTTTGGCTGACAATCGAGTGAGTATGTTTGTAGGGATATCATCGTTCGCAAACCAACGTGCCCTCATTTTTCACTAACTGCAACAATGAATTCGCGATTAAAACATGAACTGAGCTAGCAATTTGGAAAGGACAAAGAAGATTAGTAAATTAGCAGTCATCAAAGAAGTTGTTTAGAGGGATATCAAAACAAAGAAAATGTGAAAATTTTCAAGAATCTTTGCGGAAGGAACATTCCCAAGCGCTAGTGTAGAGTTAACAGAAAACGAATTTACCAGGATTAAATGAGGAATATGTGCCATAGATTCACTTATTGAGAAAACTATGAAAACAGAGCATTCAACTTCTAAGGATAATGAGTTCAGTATGAAGACCGCGTCACGATGAAACTAATTAATCTAGCAAACATATGACTGGAATCAACTGTGTTAAGACTCATAAAAAGATATTATTTCCCTAATATTTCACAAAATAAATTTTCAATTCTCGACTCATAAAGACATAATTCACAATGATAAAGGCAAGGTACACTGGTATGATTTACAATGTTTACAAGACAAAACTATGTCATAAAATTCTTATCTATAACCATGAGCATCTTCACATTGGGTACAATAAGATATGTGATGAGCATAAATGTTCTTTCCAAAACAACTAAACCATTTTTTCCTTCATTAAATTTCTCATTTACTTTATCCGTGGAGATGGGGGCCCAGGTATCAACAAAAAGTATTTATTCATACATTCACCTTAATAACAGAGGTTTATGATGCTCACTCCATAAAAGAAAAAAGAAAAAGGAAAAAAAGGGAACCCACAAAAAGATATTGTCCATTTTCTTATTTCAGGCACATAATAAACTCAGTTTTTGCCTCAGAAAAATCTGAATGAAGAACAACAAACACAGAGGCAAATTTCACTGTGCTGAAGAATCATAAAGACAAAGTATTGAAGCATGAAAACCAAACATCACCTGAAAAAATGGATCTAAGAACAAACCTCAGAGATGAAGATTGACAATGGTGGAGTCTAATCTTGGTTTTGTGCATGGGAATGGAACAGAAAAATTATTAAATCAGTAAATGGGAAACCCAGAAGAAAGCAAAATTATTTGTAGTTTTGTACATACATAACATATCGTCTCTTTCTTTCTCTCACTAAAAAGGCATGAGAGGATTGTAGTATTTCTGCTTCTTGGTATTAATTAGGAGGATTAACACTCAACTACAGAATAAAGATGACAGTGACCTGGTTTTGTCTGTAGCATAAATTAAATTTGCCACCAAAGTTGTCAGTTCATTCAATGGCAACCTAACACGTGCCCTGCACTCTTTTTCCCTTTTCTTTTTACCTAAGAATTCCTGAAAAATATATTCAAAATCGATTGGATCCAATCGGGTTAGTGAGATTTTGGCTCGGTTTCATAATTTCTCGAATTTGGCCAATCCCATTTCAAGTAGAGCATGGGGTATTGGGTTATGTGAAATCTATTTTTTTATTATATATTCTTTATTTTTTCTTAAGGCAAAAGAGATTTTATTGAAACAAATGTACAATCTTACAATGACAGAATTTAAATTATATAATTAAATCACATAAGTCTCAATCTATAACAAATATTTATTGGACATTTATTATTTCTTTATATAAAAAATATTGATTTGATAGTTATTATATATATTTTCTTTCCTCAAACATCAATTATCTAAACATTATTCAAATTATATCTCAACTTTTTTATAAACCATAAAATTTAATATCCAAATCGAATCAGAAAGGTGTTTCATAGATATCACTGAGTATGACCATTCAAATTATTTTTTTGAAATTAAGACCAAGAAAAATCCAAGTCAAAATTTATCCAAATGGAATAATTTTCCATCAATTTTTTACTTTCAATTATTTGGGATGCATAAAAGAGCATCTTCCAACAATCAAACTTCAAATATATATCTATTGCCAAAATATGTTGGAATTTCTCATGAAACAATTTTAATTATAATTTGAGACACGGGTAAAATTGAGTTGAATTTTAAAATTTGAAGAACCAAATAAAAATTTGGCTATTTATTAATTGTGAATTGTTAGACATAACTTTTTTTTTCTTAATGATTTATAATAAACCATGTATAGTTGGGTCTATGATCAAATATTTAATCCATGTTTATGTTCAATTGTTTGTCATATGTGTAAATGAATTTATACGTAAATGGTCAATTTATATCGCTGCGTTGATATATAAATAATTATTATTTATATTATTTGTTGTTTACTAATTTTTTGTGCAAATGAAAGCGGAAAAATATGAGGTATCTCACAAACAACAGCGATGAACTCGATGATCATTTATTAAATATTCGATAAAAACCTATTCCCTCCGTCACATTAATCTTTATCCTTTGATATCGTTGACCAATCAACTTGATTAAATTTAAAAAATTATAATAAATAATTTAATTAATATTTTTAACTAATAATTTGATAATATCGTATGATACTATGAATATTAATATTTAAAAAGTTTAATACGACAAAAATGTTAATAATTTAAGACGATAAGTCACATAAAAGAGTGAAAAATTTAACCTGGTATTGTGGCTAATGGAGTAAAAATAATGGGACAGAGTATTTTATAATAAAATGATATACTTACTTTTTATTTTTATGCATACGAAGTTGAATATTTGAAGAAAAATAAAATTGAAGATCTGCTGGAAATGAATAGTCACAAGTAGATAGCTAAAAATACTGCAGGTTAGCTAAAATTAGTTAAATTTTACTTTCTCCTTTTCCTCAATTCCAAGAAAAAAGGTCTACTACACTGCATCACATCTTGGACATGAAAACATCAAATGCAGAAATTCTCTCCATTCCTTTTTTTCTACCAAATTCATTGAGATTATATACAGCAACTGCACAACACAAGTTGATGACGTCAAGATCATATAATTAATTCTATACTAGTTAACAATGAGTATCAGTTAATCTTTTTCATCTTCACCAACTTTCTTCAAGTTATCTATATTCTTATCTACATTCGAGCTCAGATTTACTTTCCCAGAGCCAAGAATGCTTGTATTAGAATTAGATCTGCAAGCACGTTTTCTGGGTTTTCTCAGTAAAGTGTCATCAGAATCCAGACCGAGATGCTCTGACGCATCCTTATCGTGATTCTGTGTATGGCTTGTGTCTAATATTTTCGAACAAGCATGAAGTTGGTTTTGGCCAAATGGTCCAAAATCATACTTGGCCACAACATTTGAATGTGGGGAAACTGGAGGGTGCGAATTCAGATTCAAAGATAGAACATGGGGCTTCATATTAATCTCATTGTCAGCCAACTCTAACCCGATTGAGTGGCCAGCAGACGTGCTACAAGTACTGCCTTTACAATCATCCTGGGGATTTACCACCCGCATATCATCAATATCTTCATCCATTTCATCTAGATGCACTTCCTGAGACCAGATAATAAAATTTGTAGGAAATTTATGACATATAAAGAAGAATATTGGATTTATGATCATATATCGATATTCCAAGTATTTCAAACAAGAGGCAGAGTTTTTCATAGTAAAAATGTCCTTTGGGATTGAAAAGTAACGGAAGATAGAAAAACATTAGATGCAAAACTACATAGAGAGTATATATTAGAGGGAAGAGATCATTTCTCATCATAACAAAAAGTAGTAAAAGCAGATCGACAAAGTACAAAAACTTTACCTCATTTGGTATGTTGAGCAACTCGTCTGAGTCAGATGTACCGTAACCGTCTCCTTCTGAATCGGCCATTTCCTCATGATCAAACTCTACATTTTCCCCAAATTCTTCTTCAGAGTCACTCAGCTCTTCTTGTTCCATTATAATTCCAGGAAGAGACTCTTCAGGTATGATATCAGCTACTTTCCTTCCTCCTTTCTTTCTCGATGTTACCAGTGAAAGGTCACTTGAGTCAAGGTTTTGACCAATTTCATCAGGAACCAAATCTTTTTCACCCTCAGATTCTACAACTCCGGATATCGGACTGTTTAGTGTCATATTTCTGCTCTCAACAGCTTCTTGGTTCTTCGATTTGAAACTCAGGTAAATGTCTAAGTCTAGTTCATTAACTTTTTCACTAGTGCCAGTGACTTTGGTACCTGAAGTACTTGAATTACCACACTGAGATACATTTTCTTTATTTGATTCTGAATTAGAAGGAATCACTGTAGCCACATCATCATGTAACAGTGGATGAAACTCCACATCAGATAATGATGATCTTTTTTCAGGAGGCTTAGATGTTTTGCTCAGAAAATTCACAGCATCTCTTATATGGCGGGGATTATGAAAAAGACCAAGATTTAGCTGTGGTTGCTTTTCAGAAAAGAAGGTGAAATTGGAAGTACTGCAGTTCATCGGATAGTAAGGCAATTGAGGTGCCTGGAATAATAGAGGATGCATCTGAAGATCTGAGTTATTCCTCTCTTCTGCAGCACATTTATTGGTTAATACCTCAGTGTGTTTTTGATGCTGATCACCAGCAGTAATTTTGACAGAGTTACTCGTAATCTGTCCAGATTTCACTGGATGATCAACGTCTGAATTTGTGGTGCTTCCACCTTGAGGAGCTCCAGTTTTTGCCACCATTCCACCAAATTTAGAAGCATTGCCAGAAATATTTGTGGATGCTTCAGCCTGGGAGCTTTTGAAAGCTGACTGAGACATAACCCGAACAGATGGTGGAAGGTTTACGGGAGGCAAATTAGGAGCTAGTTTTACCAAGCGTGCATAATTTGATTTACGAGCTCGATAGGGCCGTAGAATCACTTGAGAAGTGGATGACCTTGAATTCAAGTCAGAAGTAAACCGGTTCAGCCCAATGACAAGAACATAATACTGCACATATAAAACAAATAAAAATTGTTGCAGCAGGGGCTTACTTCAAAGAAGCTGGATTCCTAGGACACAGCAGGGGCTGGAAGTTTGCAGAGCCAGAATCATTTTTCTGTTGACTGGCTTGAGAACCTATTTGAGAGGATAGGTGAGTGGAACAATTTAAAGAAACATTACTATCTGGTCTCCAGTCTGCCAAAAATGCCTCGTGCACATATGCTTCATCTTCCTTGTCCGCGCGATCATCTTTGTTGTTTGTTTCATCTGCAGCATTATCAGTGCTACAACCCTGAAAAATTAAATAAATTTAGCAAGTACCAACCTCCATCCAAAAATAAAAAAGAACCTCATTTTAGATGTTTAGTTTCATGGGAGAGATGATATATAGGAAGGCATTTCATTAGAAAGCACATATTTGTCACTGAATAAATGGTATAGCTATTTTTGTAACCACAAATCCAGTTACCTATCACCAAAACCCTTACGATTAAACAATGCCAGGATGTTTAATCTATCCATAACCAAAGCAATTGTCATTAATTAACTAATATTGAGTAGTCTTGTTCTGTATTTTCTGATTTGTCTTCTCTCATCCTCATTCCATATGTTACCCACAACTCGGAACCAATGGTGGCTGCTGTTATTACATTGATCACTATTAACACGATACCGAATTTCAGTACTATCTAATCAGGATCAGATTTTGCATCAATGTCTGACCTGTAGGAAGTATAGAAAACATCTTCCTGAAGAAAGACCAGGTAAGAAGCAAAATTGGTATTTGATTTTGATCTCATTCAGCAAATGTTCAGGCAACGACGACGACATAGCAAAATTCAATAATAAATTGGTTTATCTGAAGCTTAAGAATATTTCTATAGAATCAAAAGCTGAAATCTCATGGTCCCTAGTTTATTGAGCAACCCCTGAAAGATAGCTATTCCAGTTGTAATATTAATTTATGAAGACATCGAGTTGAAGAAGCAAGCATACCTCTTTTTCGGATGAAGAATGCCAAGTTGGAGCAGGTCTGCTTGCTTTTCTTCTTGAGTCACATAGACGCCGCTTTGCTTTCTTGTTTGCATCAGATTTGTATGCCTTTTGTGTGCCACAAGCAATGCGCCACTGCCTTGGAAGCAAGGATGGATCTCTATGAGGAATAAGAAATCTCCATATTGATATCCAGTCGAGTTTAAACTTTTTCAACCCCTGAGTCATTTAGACCAAACATATGATTAATATAATAGTTAAGAATGGTCTAATAGATAATATCAGTCACTAAAGACCATTCATACCACATCAATACGTGCAATCTCTTCTGTAGTCAAGGGGGAGTTTTTCATCCTCCTTACAGCCTACAAGAAAAATGGGAGCAACTTTGCTTTTTTGTAATGCACGATTCAAAGGTAGCTTTTCTCATAATAAGAAATATCACGAACCTTGATTGGATTTTCCGGTGCTTTAGATGACGCTCGATTCTTTTGCCTTACAAATATCTGTTTTACACAGCACATGTCATCATATGGAATTATCATTACTTTTACTATCATAAAACTAGAGGAGAAAACATTAGTGTCCTTTATCGTTCACAAGAAAACGTTAATTCATATACATGACAAATGATATTATAATATTCTAGTGACTTATTCCACCAACCCGATCACTAATAATCAGCAAACAAAAGCTGCTGCGACACGACATCCTCATGTTTGAAGTTTACAATGTAAAATAAAAATATGTAACCTGATGTCTAGATTTGCAAGGTAGGAATCGTAGCTGTATAGCCTTCCAGTCAGTATTATATTCCATCAACCCCAATGCTAATAATCTGCAAACAAGTCCCATGTTGAGAAACTATCAAATGTAAAAGAAAAATGGGAACTGTCGCCAAATAACGCTAATGACTATCATCTAACTATTTCATTGACCTAATATAAGCAGCATATCAGTCTTTCGATTTATCAGTTTATATACAACTTCAACTAGAGAAAAGGATCAGAGTTACCATGAAAGTATTTCTTCATTCCAAATGTTGGGATGCTGCCTATTATTAACTAAAACTATCACATTTTAGCACAAATATATTACTTCTGCTAACATTTGGGGCAATAAAGTGGATCTTTAGTGGTACATTATAATGAGAATATGAATGAAGAAAATGCAATGATTTCACGATCCTTCATCATAAAATAAGATCATCACAGAGAAGCCCATGAAAGATGAAACAATGCATGATACATATATATATAAAGAATTATTCAACTTACTCATCCTCTGTGTCAGTAAAAAGCACCCGTCTCGCTAGAGCAGGAGGAGGTGGCTTGCGAGGATAAAGGGCTGGATTAAACAACGGCCAAAACCTCTGAGCTAATTTAGCAATCTCCTTTGGAACAAGAGCAACTGATTGCTTTTTGGCTTTCTCAATCAGAGTTGCAGCCATTGTCTTCTTAGACTTGCTGGATGAAGAAGAAGGCATCCCACTAGAATCTTGGGGACAGGTTTCTCTTTCCCCCTGACCATCAGGTTCAGCAGAACATGGAGAATTATGAAGAGGAAACAAGGGTTCCTTCTCAAAGTGAGTCTCAAAACCAAGTTCAACTTGATACCGTCTATATGCTTGGACAGCTGCCAAACATTTAACAGCATTAGGTAAGTTTATTAAAGAGCACGAATAAAATGATATTTGAAAAAATCACAACACATCATTGGTTCAACATGAGATACCAGAAGAAACATCATCTATATAGTTCCCAACTAATCTGAGTGGTGCTACATCTGTAACGGAAAGCACTGAACCACCAATGTAAGGCATCCAGGAGGCGCACTGCGAAGTTTGAAAAGAGTCTATATGCTCATCAGGTCGAATCCCGTTGAAAGAAGAAATGACATCAGGAGGCAGCTCTCCATTACTTCCAGAAGGAAGGTCCCGCTGCACATTTCTATTGCTACCATGTAGTGACTCGTCTGGTACTGATGGATGAATATATGGAGGCAAGAAGCAAAATCTGGGATATGGAAGCGTTCTCCATCCCAACACTTGATCTCGCTGTTGAAGCATCTCTAAAATCAGTTTCTTCACATCAGCAGAAACATCACTCTTAGAATGATCAAGTACACAGACTGAGAAAACCTGAATAAGTAGCTGTATGTGCTCATGAATCAGACAGTGCAACTGCCCTATTTGATGTGGAGTAAATCCACTGGTGAGGCCATTATTTACAGGAGGCATATAGGATGGAGCAATGCTGGGAGTTAGTTGTTTCTCATCAAAAGATGAAAAAGATCCCATTGACACAAATGGTAAGAGAGGTCGCAAAGGTCTATTCAACTGTCCAGAAGTCTTTTTGCTGCGTTCAAGGGAAGGTTTTTGGCGTCTATTCCGCCTTGTCCTGCCTCGTTCTTCAATCTCATCAGGATCACTTTCCAATGCCTCTTCAAGTTCAAGCTCAAAGTCGGCATCATTTTCTTCGTCTTCATCATCAGCATTTACATTGCCTGGTAAATTCGAGGAATCATCACCTTGTAAAACAGCTGCAAGAAATTTTCTGTACTCTTTCTCATCATCAACATTCTGAAGATCATCTTCATCATCAGTTTCTTGAAGAAAAGTTTCAAGTTCATCAAGTGTGAAACTGGCGAGAGAATAGCGAGCCCTAGTTCGCATAGAGATGGCCCCTTCAGTGTCCATATCCACCACAGCCTTCCTGGAATCTGCAACATTGCCAACATCTGTCAGGCCGGTCGACCCATTCTCCTTATCACCCAATGATACATTTTCTGATGGAGAAGTAGATGCTAATTGTCTTGCTGTAATTGAAGCATGAGTTGTTTCAAAATAATTCCCACATCCTCTGGAAGAAACACTGGTTTGTATCATAATCTCTTCATCGTGCTTAACATCTCCAATAGTATGACCATCTGTCGTTAAGTTGATATCCTTTGCATTTTTGACAAACGCCACAGAAGGTTGTCCCCCACTATCAGCAACATCCGTATCCAAGTCTTCAACCTCGGAACTCAAGCTTGAAGTAGCTTCTACAGAATGATTTTCTATTAGGGAAGGATTAAAATCTACATCCTCATCCTCGTCCTCTTCCTCATCCACATTCCTGTTGCCATCACCAACTTCTTGTTTGTTTCCCTTCTCAGCCTTTTCATGTTGCAAAGGGCAATGGTCAACCGCTTCGGATGAGTTAGCATATATAGAAGCAGCACTTTGATGATTTGAATCTTGAACTTCAGTATTTACCGAAGTTGAACACCCAGGCATTTTTTATGAAAGAATATGTCGCGAGACTATTGAATGCGAAGCGATTTGAGGATCAAATCTAACAAGCATTCCCCCATAATAAATATCGCATAATGATCCTGCATAATCAATAATAAAACAATTATAAAATGATTTCGAATTGATACACACATGTTTCAGGAATATAAACTTCCGAAGAAACATAATTTTTTTTCTGTTCTTATATAAGGGAAGAAAGACTTCTCCAGTCCAATGCTCACTATGTAGTAATATATTTATGCACTGGAAAGTCTAACTGAATTAGTATTTCTGATCTAATTGAGTTACAATTTCCCAACTACTTTTGTCTCGATTTTTTCTCTTTATACTTAAAGTTCATTTTGCTTTTCAAATTGAATGTAGTCAACATCGATATAGACAGGGCCAGCCTTCTTTCAAAAAAAGCAAATACTAAAAGTATTGTGAATATATTTATATAACTAAAGTAGGTTAATAAAATTAACTTTACTTGCTTGTCAAAATCGATATATAGATAAAATACAAAAGTAGAATTTTTATGTTCTCGCAACTATGTTACAAAAGGGGCTCCTCAATCTTAGGGGTGTACGTTCAGTAAAACCGAACTGAGCCACACCAATTTCAGTATCCAGACTAGTTCGGTAATTTCAAAATTTGTACCGCATGCCAAACCGAACAGTTCAGTTTTCGGTTTGGTACCAAAAAAATCGAAAAATGTAGCTTTGGTCCTGTAAAATTAATATTAAAAATTGTAGCTTGACCCAAACTCATTGAATCAAGATACATAACAACCCTAATTTTTAAGCTGATCCCAAATACCAGAATATGAAAAAGAAAAGAAACTAAAACCTCAATGCCCAGTTAATTCTCAATATAATTCTGACCCTCCAAATCCTAAATTTAATGAATTGTTGCAAAATTATAGTATCATAAAAAGTTTTACCAAAATACTAAGATACAATAAGATAGAAACACTTGCACTATCAATTAGCATAGATTTTTTTATAATTTGACACTAATAATATGAAATAATCATTTTTAAAGCATCAATTAGCTAACCGGAGCTTACATAACAGAGACAAAGAGAATTTCAATAGAATGTAGTACTGTTATTCGAAATAAACAGTAAGGAAAAAGAAATAAAAAAAGAAAAGATATGAGGAATCCTTGCCGGAAAGAGATCAATGGCCGACGGAAGGAGGACCGGGAAAGGTGGACGGACGACACGGGCTTTGTGCAATCTTCAGCGCAAGCGGGAGAAATTAGAAAACGTGGGCAAAGATTTTACCTTTTTTTTTTAAGAACAAAACGTGGGCAAAGATTTTAGGAGATGAGAACTCTTTTTTTTTCTTCCTTTTCTTTTTTTTACAAAGGATACATAAAATATGAAGTGAGTGACAATTTTTTAATGGCATAAACGGTATAAATAAAATCAGAGAGCCGTGACACGACTTCAGTGAAAAAAAATATACATCGTATATTATTTCGGTATAACCAGTTGGGTTTGTAAACTAGCTTGTAATAAAAAGAAATAAGCTTTGATAATTAGGCTTCTACTTAATACCCCCTTACGGAAAATTCTTGTCCAAGCCTGGCTTGGCCAAACCCATCCAACCATCAAGCAAGTGTATTGCACTTGCTTTGTGATTGATCACTCTCCTGGGAGTTATAACCAATCCCAAAGCAAGTGTATTACACTTGTCATATAGTTGCTTTGGGTTCGACCAAACCCGGTCTGGGTAAGAATTTCTCCCAAACTTACATCCGAATTAGCTATTCAATATGAAATGAACCTTCGATTTAGGTACAATTTATATAAAAGCTACATAAATGTCACGTTTTATATCCTTATCATGTGTCAGCCATATTTAAACTAGCACGTGGCGCATTAAGATTAATAATTGTACATACTTTTTTTGATTGTGTCTCAACAATATTTGACCAATTAAATTTGACTCAATAAATTAACGTACGTCATCCATACCAAAATGTTAAGATGATATTTTCCCATGAAAATTAATAAATTTTTAATTTACCTTCTTTAAATTTATTTTAAAAATTATAAAATTAAATTCCGTAATTAAACATAACTTAATTTATGAATTTTCCAAGTTACCTTTATTGTAGTATTACGACGTATATATATTTTCAATAGAGCAACAACAATTTTCTGTCATACTTTTCACTTCTGATCTTTCCACATCTGCAACTCCTTCAAACATTTTGAAATATGATAGGTAAAGAAGAAAGAAAACCGGGTAAAAACATAGTACATAAAAAGAATAATGAGTTTTACCAATACGTACCATTTCTTGTTTCTTTTTTGAAAGTGTTCCTTATTCTTTTACATAACACGTATTTCATTTTTTTTTTCCCAATCAATTCATTCCACAATACTAGAGATTAAAGAACAATTGAATTTGAGCGGGTAAAAACATAGTACATAAAAAGATCGCAATAAATATACAGAGAAGTGTTGGATCTAGTTAGGATCGTCTTAATCCTAAGTTCGCTTACTTTATTAAGCATATTTTAAATATTTGAACTCAAATAAAAGTTTCAAACTGGATCAAGGTTGGTTACATGTCAGGTCCGATTGACCGACCCACCCGGGTTTGGCCTATTTTGGTAATCTGTGCAAACTCATACAAATCAAAGCACTATTCAAACTTACAAAGAGCTAAATGGCTAGAGCCGCTAAGTTCAGAAGAAAAGAAACTCAGTTAGAAAAGTTATTACAAGAGACGTGTGTTTGCTCTATACACCTGCAATAGATATTTCTCCAGAAAAAATGAATGCTAACACACCTCTGTTGTCATTCTCAAATAAATGGACCGAGTTGAGTTTGCCCAATATAGATATATTTCTCCGTAGAAAGATACTGCAGTTGGTTGGGAAGCCATTACTCGGACATTCCCAGTATCAGGACTTGGATCTTGAGTTGGTTTTTAACTCTTGATAACACGAGAAACCCTATCAAAGAATATACTGCACATGCTTGTACTGAACATAAGTGTCTCCTTCATCCACTCTGGTGCAACTCTTTCAAATGTCCCCAACGACAACACACGGTAAAGTAATTCTGTTTCTCCCCGTGAATTAGTAATCCATGTCAGAGTGAAAGAATAACCTGCATATGAACAATATCCTTCACATTTTGTTGAAAGAAACAACTTCTAGTCGAGTAAAATTACTAAACAATAGATGAAAGTAGCAATATCCCAGATTCCCATCACAGTAGTATCTAGAATTTTCAATCTTAAGTTGAACACAACGGATTTTGTGTTGTTTTTAGTTACTGGCTCCATTACGCAGGCAACTCCTTCACATAGTCAAAGTGGCAAGATCCTTCTCAACTAGGTGAAAAGAATCAATTTTCAGTAAAGTAAAATTACCAACAATGTAGTATATTAAAGTAGCAAGATCCCCATCATATAAGTATCCAACATTAACAACTATGGAATGTCAAGGAAAAATGTTATGTTGTTTTAATTACTGGTCCACACGATAGAAACCCGTACAAGAAAAAATAAAAAATCTAACAGGATGTATGAGCATAAGATACGCAACTGAATCCTTTCCAAAATCATGATTTTTAGGCCAAAAGTTCTTTCGCTTTTGGAATATAAAACCATGCTAATATACTGAAAATCCTTGTGTCTGTGGTTTGAATTCACCTCTAAGTGGACCAAAGTTTCAACGGAAATGTACCAAGAAAAAGTTCATGTTCATCAATAGATCAAAAAAATAACAGAATAACTTATCGCGATAACTGTGATGACTCAACAGGTCTTTAGGAGTATTAGCTCCAAGCAGGGGTGTGGCTCTAAAAACGCCTTTTTATACGAACAGGATTCTATCTTTCTACTATACTGGTCAGTTAATTCTAATACCCTTATACTACACCAGCCAGTTATCATACATCTAATATGGATTAATGTTGTCGCAAGATACTGCATGATTATAATAAATAATTTATACTATAACAAACAGGGCAGTTGTTAAATTGCATTACTGCTTTAATCGAATAGCTCCCCGCCTTCTCCAAGAGAGAAAGAAGAGATAGAGAAAGAGAAGCCTAAAGCTCTACAACCATTATATCCTAGAGAATATGCTAACACTGACAATGTTTACTAGAATACATCAGTGACAACTAAGCTCACAAATCCAGGATTTGAAATCAAAGACACCTGAGATGAAGGGGACAGGATATTTAGGAAAATAACTACGATAAATGAGTAAAGAAGAGAACTTTTAACAACTATGAACTGAACAAAATCTCAAGAATTTGGTAATATCACTGAAGATTTACCACTTGATTGATGATGAGCCAATATTTCATTACTTTTACTTGGAGCAAGAGGGGAGATTTTCATGCCAACTAAAAACTCGATAAGATATTGAAACACGCAGTTGACAGAACTAGTGTTGTTTGAATCCCCACCTGCCATCAAAATGGTAAATCAAACTCATGGCATGACACCCAATAGAGAAACAAACAATATTTTACCTATTGAGACATACCTGAACTATAAATCTTCCTCTGACAGCACAATGGCTGAACCATAACATCAGAATAGTCAGGAGAGAAGTCAAAAGCACACTTCGACATAAATGCATGTAAATAAGATACCTGCTGGATGCTGGAAGGAACACCAGTGTCTTCATTCCCATATACATGTTTATCTGCTGCACGATCAAATCTCAGATCAACATATGGAGTAACTGCACCTTCTTTGGTATGCATGGATTTTCGTTTTTTCGTCAACTTCCCAAGAGTTTTGCCAGGCGTTCCTTCACATGGAGTATTTTCATGCGAATTCTCCTGATCATTTCCGGTTTCCTCATGCATAATACATAGTGAACATTCGCCATGCTCAATCTTTTGGAGCCTTGAAATTTTTTCTGAGAGTTCCTTATCTGCAACATTGTGACACACATTTCACGAGGCTTATGAGTTATGGACCTCTTAAATTTAGTAAATAGTGAAAGCACATTATATTACAAGCAATACTCCTAAGTGAAAACAACATAAACAATATATTTGGTAAGCAGAAAGGAGCCAAATGGACAACCTTAAGGAATAAATGATGAAGCAAAAAAAATACAAATTGACGTTGCACAAGACACGAGATAGAGTGTTATACCCAGTGACAAAAAAAAATTAAAAGAGAAAAAAAAGAAAAAGGAAATATTAGCAATAATCAGAAATCTTAATTAGTTATGTATAGCATGCCAATTCAGAAATGAGTCAGTTCACTAAATTCGAAATATTCTTTCTCAAGATGGATCCAATAGAAGTTTACACAATTTGAGCTTGGATTGCCATGTGAAAGTAACAGTGCTTTGAAATACACAGAATCCTAGTAAGAAATATAACTTTGTAAAATGTTAACCACTCTATGATGCACGAGTGTCTGGGATTTCCGGTTTGACATGCCTCCTAACTTGGCCCAAGTTGGTGAATAAAAAGGGCAAGGTCATAATGGTTACTATCAGAAATTAGAAGAAGCTGTCAGCCTCTACATTCTATAGTTGACAAGGAGCCATTTTCTTACTCTTCTGGTTCTCTTCTTCCCATAGCTTTTGGTACTGAATTTCTTGTTCACTGGAAGATCTGCAGCAAAAAACTGCGTCTGATTACATTTCAAATCATCTGGAGAACCTAATAGACTACAAGAATCTCACATATTCATGCCTGATAGAAGCTAGTTCACTTTGCAATTCATCAACTTGCCCACGTAGCTGGTCATTCATACTAGACAAGTACTTTATCATTTCATCTGAAGCTGCACTAACAGATAAACAAGCATTTAAGACAATATCTGATGCAAGCTTATGAGTACATATACATTTGAATACAAGAAAACAGTAAATATACTACTTATGAAACAATCATCTTATGGTTAAAAAAATTCACTAGTGAAACACACCATTCTATACTTAATAATGTATATCAGATAACCGAATAAACACGCATTCATGTGGAAATTGGATAAAGAAAACAGTAAATATACTACTTATGAAACAATCATCTTATGGTTAAAAAGGTTAACTAGTGTAACACATCATGCTATACTTAATAATGTAAATCAGATAACTGAATAAACACACATTCATGTGGAAAATCTTCAAAGCCAGATAATGAGCATATGCAACTTATGAATGTACTGGAACAGTACAGAAAAGGCATGAAAAAGTTTCACATTATATACAAAAACAAAACCATTAGTGGATCGCATCAATAGCATGGAGAGAACCAGTAAAACCAAACCAACCAAAGCCACAAAAATGTTAACAAGAAATAGGTAAAAGCTTATCTCAAAGTAGAAGACCATTGATCGTCAAAGTTGCACATACAATTGTCATTCCTAAAATCCCCACGATTATAATCTTTTACAGGTACATCATTGCCGTCTCATGTGATTCAATCCTAAAATCTGACACTAAGCCACTATACACGACACTATAAGTGACTTAATCATTCTTGGCAAAGGCCAAAGCAATAAGCTTTATGAACTAACTGGCATCTCTTAAAGCAAAACAACCACATTATCAAGCTAATGTAATCTCAAAAGAAGAGCAATGGATAATAATAAAATTATGCAGAGTAGATCACATTCATTTTTTCGAAGTTATTTCAAGAACTAAATCATCTATAGACAATGTAAGATATATACATACAAGTGCATTCTACAGAAACCTACAAATAAAAAAATTCACAAGAGATAAGGCACAATAGCTAAATCAATATTTCATTCTTTTTCCCCAATTCATGAAATTTTACTGGTCAAATTTTCAAAATCAAACAGGAAACAAGGCATGAAATTTTAAAGAGAGGGGAAATGTTTAGACTGATATCATACCACTTGCATACTTCACAAATTTCTCTTCTTGATCGGAATTCAGCTTGTCCACTTCAGATTCTTTTTCCTTCTACACAAAAAAAAAGGAAAAAAGAAAAGAAAAAGTAAGTAAAATAGATAAAACTCAATTTCAGAACATTCAGCCAGTTAAAGAGAGACCTTGAGTTTGCTGTATTTGGTGTACAGCTTGGCGTAGAGCTCCTTCATCTATAAAAACAAAAAAATTAGTATCAGCAGATATTTAAAAGGGTTCTGCATCATGAACAAAAAGGCATGAAGATTAAATGGCGGCAGGGGCGGCCTGACATATTACGGGGCCCTAGGCGATATTTAAAATTGGGGCCCTCTTTTACAAATTAGCTGATAATTTCTAGATTCAATCGTAATATCTATTTATGACATTTCATTCTTAAATGTTCTCTTACAAAAGCAAATACTACAAGTATCGTGATATATAATATATATATATATATATATATATATATATATATATATATATATTGAAATTCAAGTATCGTGAATATAGTTATATAATGTTAACAAATATAATTTTTTACTTGTCAGAATCAGTAAATAAATAAAATATGAAAGTAGAATATTTTGCTCAAGCTACTATCTTAGGTAGGCTATGCAAACCATAAAACCGAACCGAAGAGTACCAAATTTCTTTATACCTGCTGGTTCAGTATTCTGAAATCTAGTAGTTCGATAAATTACAGAATTGGTGCGTTTCGATTTGATTTGGTACAAAAAAAACTGAAAAATTATTGAATTAAAAATAATTTGTCTTGAATACATATGTAAATAATATTATGCCTCCTACCACTCTAACAATCCAATGAAGTTGAATAGAAATTATAAAGTTTACATCAGAGACCCCATAGCCTCAGTCCCCTCTCCAGAAATTACTTTAGCATCATTCAAGTTTTGGGTTTTAAGTGCAATTAGAACCCAATTTATTAAGAGAAAATCAGAAAAAGAACTAAATTAGGCATTTAGAATTTGGACTGTACCTCGGTAAATTACAACTTGGCCGAGAGAGAGATGGTGGAGGCGCGATGGGGGTGGGTGGTGCGGCGTCGCGGTGGGATTTTGAATTGAAGAAGAAGAAGAAGATTTGGGTTTTGCTCTAGGGCACTCCGTAGAAGTGAGAAGAGTGAAGTGAAGTGAAGTGAAGTGAAGTGAAGCTTGGTTGAAAATTTGAATGCTGATTTTACTCGTTAGATTTGGGATTAAAAGTAAGGGTGAAATACAACTTCCCCTTAAACTATAGCTGGAATCAGTTAACCCTTCTCTTATAATTTTGTACTTTTTATTCAAAAAATATCCTCACCAATTTCATAAATAACCAATTTCTTTTCTTTATTAAAATAAAATTGTCTCTTTATTAATTATGAATTCATTTATTCATGAAACCACAAAAGCATCATAAGGATAAGTGTTATAATTGATATTTTGGAGGGTAAATTGATACCGCCCTCATAGTTTAAAGGGAGGAAACTGTATTTCACCCTAAAAAAAAAGCAAAATGGGTATACACTTTCGCTTTGGTAAACCTATCTGTAATAATGGTTCGGTAATGGAACTCGTATCGTATACTGAATCGAATTTTTGGTTCGGTATATGATACTTATTGAAACTTCGATTCTGGTATGGTTTACCAGATCGTACACAACTCTAATCTTGGGGCTATACGTTTAATAAAACTGAACCGAATCATTTTTTGTTATTTAATTTGGCGCGGTAGTTTCAAAGTATATCAAATCGAACTATTTGGTTCGATTATAAACGGTTCAGCCCGCTGCCAAAAAACTGAGACATGTATGTAGTTTGAGTCTCTTTGTAATAATTAATAATAAATTATAGTTTGACTCAAACTCGTTGAATCTAATTTAATGCTAAACTTAATTTATTAATGCAAAATAACAGTATCATAATATATATTTTCCAAAATACTAAAATAAAATAAAACAAAAAGACTTGTATTATCATCAATTTGCTTATATTCCCTCCTTTTTTTTATTTGTTTGGGAAGATTATACACGGATTAAGAAATATAATAAATAACCATTTTTTTAAGTAAAAGTCCCAAACACTCTATTAATCAAATAATCATAGTATTAGTAAAAAGGGTTAAAATGGAAGAAAAATTTAATTCTACATTGAAATCCTAAAACGGCATATAGTGTAATGCCCCAAAAATTTTGAATCCTTTTGATTGGATTTTTAATCCAAATTTATGTGCTACTTTTCATTTTCAAAATTAAGCATTAATTTGAACTAAAATATACAATTTAATTAAATCGTGTGATCATTTGAACTTTGACATAATTCAAAATATAAAAGTTACTTCAAAATAAGATTAAAACCATTTTGAAAATTTTTCGGGCTTGGATGCACACAAATTTTGTTTTTAGGGACAAATATGTAAGTTTTCAAAACTTCAGGGGGCAAAGTGAAAATTTGCCCCAAGTTGCAGATTTTCTGCACGAGAGTAATTATTTTCTCTCCTTGCACACTATTTAGGCTGCAAGGCATGGTCTTGGGTGGAGAAATTGTTCTACCCAATGTAAACATGCATTGTTGGATTTAAAAAAATATTAAGCATTATGTCTCCCTCTCTTCCCAATAATGTGTATATATTTGTTATAAGATCAGATTTTTATCCTCTCAATTACCTCATTTCATACACATTATAAGAGACAACACATTAGAAAGAGAATTTTCGGATTTTCACTACACAGCCTTGGTTTTTCGACCATCCCGTCTTCGTCTACCGTTAGATCATGCTCAAATTTTGTGTGAACGTCCTACACACATGGGGCTACATATTGACCGTTAGGATCGTCGTTTGGATCTTCCTAAGTGAATTGACATACTTTAGAAATTAGTGAAAAGTAAGAAATTGAGGGCTTTTGTTATGAACCACCACCGGAGCCGCCACCACCACCTTCGGAGGTCTGAAACTGAAAAGAGTTTCATACCCTTCGTTGCTTTGGGTAAAGATCCGTCTATGCTTGTGTTCTTTAAGCTTTGTGATTTTACTTTCTTTTCTCTAAAGTATATATTGAAAAAGTTTAGTTTATGCATGTAGTTTTTGTGAAAAACTGTTAAGTTTAATATTATATAAGATATTTAATGTGAGTTTACTTTGTTTTTGTTTAAATATTGCTTATAATTTTCGATCTTGATTTAATCTTGTAAAAAAGTTATTGTTTATAATTTTCGAAACTTTGGGGCGTATTTTTGAAAGATTTTAAAAGATGAAGGTTTAAGGGCTGCGATTTTGTTGGGAGTAAAAATGGACTGAAATCTAAGTATTTGTTTGATATTTAGTATGACTTTACTTAAAATTTATTTGTTTTAAAGTTGCTCCGAGTTTATTTGCAAAAAGGGGAGTTTTTAAAACTTTTGGGATTAGTTTTGCAATTATGAAAATAAAGGGGCAAAGATGTTGTTTAGTCGTTATTTTACATAGTTACTTTTATAAACTTTTGATTAATTGATTTGAAGTAGTGCTTTGATCACTCATGTTTTAAGATTGAAAATTTGTAAATTTTTCCGAAGAAAATTTATAATTAAAGAACTTTTTGTTTCTCATTGTTAGTTTGTGAAAATTTATTAAAACTTTTTGTTTATCTCATTTTTATATTAACATTATGCTTGATTATTTTAAAATATTTCTTAAATGCTTGGATTTGAATTATTTTTCAAGAAAGTTGATTTTCTTATGTTTTCAAAATTATGAGGGTATTTTTGAAAAGTTTTATACTTGTGGGATTTTTAAAGCTTTGATTTTTGAAGTAACAAGATACTTAATACTTTGTTTTTATTTTATTTTTTTATATGGGTTTAGTTAAAAATCTTTCGATTCAAAGTTTGTTGCAAATTTTCGAAAAAATGGATGTTTATAAAAGTTTAGGGGTTGTTTTGTAAATCTGGAAAATAAAGGGAAAATTTTGTTGTTTTGGCTTTGTTTTAATGTAATTAGTATTTTGAATTTTGAAAATAATATCTCTTAATTGAAGTTGATGTCGTAAGTTCTAAGCACTTTTGTGTGATGTGTTAGTTTATGAAATTCTTGTGTGAGATTTTCATTAATTATGTTTAAGTAAGGTTGTTAGATAAATTATAAGTCGTATACGTACTTGCTCAGGTTTAGGCAGGTCCGCTTCATTTATGAAATTTAAAGCGACAAAGGTGAGCGCTGTGTTTTGAATTTGTATGTCGGTTCGATGTGCTAGTAGACCGAGTCAAACATTTACTTATGCTCTTAATAATCAAAGCATGTGTTGTATTCTAATTTTTCTTGCATGTTGTCACGAATAGATTGGACTTGTTATGTCGACATTACTCGCATGAAATCCTAAGTATATCAACATGATAATCCAATACATGCTACATCCGAATCTACTTGTTGCAAATATATTTTTCTAAATCATCAAGACACCCAAAATTGCATCTTATAAGTTGTTAAATGTTGATAATATATTAAATATGTTTGATATGTTGTGTTTTCGTTTGTTTCCGATTATGTGTTTCTGTTTATTTTCGATTTTGTGTGGGCCCTTTTTGATTGTTGTATGGACCCGATGTCAACCTGGACGGCAAGGACCGGCGGGATGTCACGGTTACCCATAGGTCTGACCTTACTATCCAAGTGGGGAGGAAAACTTGGGGAGTAAGGACGAACTTAGGCAAAGACATGTCGATGCATATTAGATAGTAAAGTCGCTCCTTACTTGGTGTGTTTGGATGGACATCAGACTGAGGATGGAGGGTAAGTGGAGGACTGCATCAACAATTATGAGTTATATGAATTCCGTGTTTCTTCCATATTGAATACATGCTTAATTTGTTTGATAACATGCTCGCATTATATAATATGTTGCATCCACGCATCACCATGCAAATTCGCATATAGCCTCATTAAGTTGGACAATCAACTTATGCGTTCCGTATTTCATTCTTTTCAGTTTCAGGTGTTCTGAAAAATAATAGTCAGGTTATGGGTAGGGTATCACGGTTGCGGTCCCACCATAGTATTTGGGAGAGTAATTAAATTTTTTTGTCGATTTAGATTCTTTCTTGATTTTGTTTAAAACCTTGCTTATAATATTTGAATCGTTAAAATTGATTTATATTTTTGTCAAATATTCAAGGTTTCCATAAATTACTTATTTGTCTCTCGCAGCTGATTTTGTTCAAATATTTTGATATGTTATGATTAAATGCTTCCGCTTTAAAACTCTACTATGAAAATTAATTATATTTGTTAGGCAAAAAAACTTAATAATTTAAATTGTTCTTATTTTGTTTTAAACCGCTTACGCTTTAAACTTTCCCAATTGAAAATAGGTTTATATTTTGTCAGTAAACAAAATAATATAAACTATTTTATACATTAATTGTCGGATGATTATGAGTTAAACATTTTTAAATTAAACTTTTAAGTTTTCGTTTTGGTTTTGGTTTTATACCCGTTTCAAAAAAAAAAAAAAAGGTATTTTAACATTTTTCTTAAATAAAAATTTAATCGAGTATTATCCGACGGACCCGCGGAGTCGGGCCGTCACATATAAAAAAAATAGAGGGAGTAATCTTTATCATTTGACACCAATAATATGAAATAAGAGAGATTTGCAATTCTCGTACGAAATTATATATCGATTCTCACTTATGGTACCATAAAAATTGAGGTAGATACATTTAATACCACAATTTAAGAAATTGAATCACTTTTGGTACCATCGTTAAAAATCACCGTTAAGTGATGATATGTCACAGTTAAGTTTTATTGTAAAATTGATGTCATTACTTATGTTGACTGACATTCAACCCCATAACATTTTAGGTTGATAAATTAACCCCACGTCTTCAAATTTATTTACGATTTAATCCACGTTATTGCCCAATTTCAAAATTGTCTCGAATAGGACACGTGTAGATCAATTTGAAGATTTTACTTATTATATTTACATATATATTTAAATAACCTGGTTTTATAAACAATCTCAATAGATCAAATAATAATTTAATATAAATTCGACAAAAATTATGTTTTCTAAACAATCTCAATAAATCAAATAATACTTTAATATAAAGACGACAAAAAATATATTTTCTTTAAATCTAAATTTGTAATAGTATTAAATTATTAATATATTTAATATTTAATAAATAATAAAGTTATATATTACTAATAAATATTTATAAATATATTTTTTAAAAACTCATCCCTCCCATCCCATCTTCCCTAATTAACCACCTCAACTCTCCCCCACCTCCCCCTATTTATAAATTATAAATTATAAATATCTGGTGGGAGTGGATTGGGAGGGATGTTTTTTTTTTTTAAATTATAAATATTTATTATATATTTTATTATTTTACCTAAAAAATACTTCATCCCGTCATTCATCATTATCGCAATTTTATCTTCTAATCTTAATTAACATTTTTTTCTTTCACATAGATAAAATACATTAATATAGAACTTATGGATATACTTAGAACAAAATTGTAATTGTAAACGTGATTTTTGACGTCACAGCTAGTAATACAAGTGTGTTGAACGTGCTTCTATCGGTGTTAATATTTTTTGAGCCAAAATTCAATGATCATATTAAACCTCAAACTTTTATAATTACTTGAGCTAAAAACTAAGTCAAAATCAATCCATATAAGCATTAAAACTTCATAAATATTGAGCTCGAAGTTAGTTGTGTGATGAGAAATTAAAAATATGTTCGAGGCATTATAATGTAACACGTTGTTTTTTATTTCTTAATTAATTTGTAGATATTTACATAGTACATAGTACATTGTAGTTGCTAAAAATCATACTTATACGAAGAACTATTAAGATATTTTACAAAATTTTGTTTAGCATAATACTTAAAAAAGGAATACAAATCTACTAATAATATATTTCACAGCGGTGTTTGACTTCAATTCAATTCTTTTGATCAAAATACTATTTTTTCCTTATTTTGATTTATTTTATTTTACTTAATAATTATCTATAACCACCTTCAAACCCACTACATAGTCCCTAACCCATGTTTTTCTCCTTATTTAATTTTACTTAATAATATAACTATCTCCAAATTTATAACCACCTCAGAAAACACGTACAATCCCAAACCCAGTTACAATTCAATTTTCCCCATCTTCTTCTCAAAATATTTTACTCCTTTTTCTTCCATATGCTCAATGTTTGTTAAGGCAGTATGAAGCTCTTCAATAATTGCCAATGAAATTTGCTACTAAAATTTGTATAAAGAGGTAAATTACGCTCAATGTTTGTTAAGGCAGTATCAAGCTTCAATAATCTATATTTTAGTTGTCAAAACTTGTGATCTTTATGTTCACAGTTAATATATACAAGTTAGATACATTTTCAAAGTTCTCTGCTTTCTGTTTTGGCAGGAGTATGTGCTACAAGACCCAGAAACCAACAAAAAACCAAATGAATGAGAAAAGAACGGTGGTCTCTTATAAGTTTTTTGCTACCATGATGACTCAATGAATGCTGATTGTCTCGAATTTATATCGTTTATCCCATTAATTTGTTCGCCACCGTCATTTATTTTTGTGTCGCTAGAACTTCAATTATAAATTCAGTGCAGATACGAGTTTGTTTGGAGCACAAAATTAATACTTAAAGGTTAGTTTTCAATTCTTAAACTCTCTTTTTCAGTTTCTTATCCTAGCATTTTTGGTCCATGTACTGTTTTATGCTTATGCCGTTTACTCTTAATACATGAGTTTGTCCCCCTTTTAATATACTGCTTATTTTTGGTATATATATGTTTACCTGATTAGGTTGACAATCAAAACTTAATGGAGCGCAAAGTGGTTTGTCTTACATGTGGTCAAGGCTAATTTCAGGTAGTGAATTTTTTCTTTTCTTAAACTAATTTTTTAAATCCAATTAGAAGAAGGTTTGTACAAAATTTCAGGTATTAATTCAGTAGATACATCTTTTTTTAACTATTTATTCTTACATTAACACAAATGTATTTCTTTTAGATTTCGCGTTCGTCTTACAGTAGCAGATGGCAGTGGAACTATGAACTTGAAGTTATACGATGACCAAGCAAAATATATATTTCGCAATGAAGCTGTATATCTTAAAAAACTACAAGACCAGATATAAATATAATTTTGATATTAGTTTTAGATTTAACACTAATCATAATGCTACTCTGACTTAAATGCATGTACTACTCAGCAAAATGACATCAAAATATTAAGGGAGAGAGTCTTTTCATTACTGCATCGTGCATTTAGTTTTATCATCCCAGTGCCACCGAAGTTTGTAAGGCCACATATCTGTGCGGTGAAATTTGTTTTGACTGTTGACTGGTCTGAAGAATGCTCGCATCTTCCAAAGAGACGACCTATTTTAGGCTAAAAAAAGTAAGTCATAATTCATTTTCATACATAATATCCAAAAAAATGCTTATATTGAGAATAAGTAAATTATTAAATGCATAAATCGGTTATATTAAACTATTATTAACATAGCTTTTGCTCATTATGCAGGTATTAGTTTAACATCGATGGTGTGTAAATATTCCTATGTAAATTAGATGTCTACACTCTAGAGTGATATATTTTTAAAGAATATAACTCTATCATCTATCCTTTTTAGTTAATATTTAACAATTTATTTTCTTTGTATATAAATATTGTTATTTCATTTTATATATTTTAACCATGTCGTACAATAAATATTTTTAATATATTAAATAAGGTACTTAACATATATATTTTTTAAATTCCCGTGCATAGCACGGGACGTATACTAGTTGTCTTTATTATTTAAACCTAAACTGGATTTCTCCCTCCTAGTCCCATATTTATATTTCTTTTCAAAATCTTTTCTCCTTGAAATATGTTAAGCCATTCAGCCCTTGTTAGGTTGCAAGTCATTTCCAAATTTCCAACAAACACAAAGAGAGAGAGAGAGAGAAAGAGAAAGACAATAGAGAACAGAGGACCCTTTCATTTCTCCTTCTCTCTCCCTCACCGTTTTCGTGTGTGCGTGAGATTAAAAATATAATTCGTTAAACAAAGAGAGTAGCCATGAATGAAAAGGCGTCTGTTTCTAAGGAGCTTAACGCCAAACATGCAAAGGTGACGTCTATCGATTGGGTTTTTCATTCATTATTTGCTTCAATTTACGCTATTGTGGTCGAATTGTTCTGCCTTTTTTAGAGTTTATGAACCTTCAACATTCAAAACATGAATTGATTGCTTGATTCACATGCTCAATTTCATCAAAATATAAATTATTTAATGTTTCAAGAGGAAGGAATGAGGCAGAAAGTACTCAATCAAGGGTTTTGTTCTGTAGGGTTATTTGTTGAATATATAAAGTGGCAAAATTGAGGTTAAGGGGTCACTGTAATTCTGATGGAGCACATTTTATTGCTAATAATGTACTTGTGTGTTGTCGGATTTTGGTGAATTCAAATTTGATGAACATATCACATTCACGTGTCAATTACTTCGCTAAAGCTCAGACTTCATTTTGTTATATAATTTATAATCTGGTTATAATTGACTCCAACCTTTTATAGATGCTTTATATTTGTCTTCATCACTATCAGTCATTGTTAAGTATCAGTAAAATATGACATTAATGTTGGTGATATGTGTCAACATTGTTCATGTTGATGATTGTTTTCGATCCTTTTTTAGGACACTGACATCTAGTTCTCTATTGTCTTGAAATTTTGTTTCAGATATTGGAGGCTCTTCTTAAGCTTCCCGAGAATAGGGAATGTGCAGATTGTCGGAGCAAGTATGTTTCACCATCCAACTTTTGACATAAACATGCTATAATCTAATTAACTAATACCCTGCCTTTTCATTTTTGTCGAATTTACTATGTAGCGTTAATATTAGTGAGCCGATTTTGAAGTCTGATTTATTTGATTATAATGCAATATGAGTAATTGGAAGAATTATTGCTTTCAGGGCTCCACGATGGGCAAGTATCAACCTTGGAATATTTATATGTATGCAGTGTTCTGGAATACATCGGAGTCTTGGAGTACATATCTCAAAGGTTTGTATGCTCACGCCTGTCTTCTCCTTCTAGATTATCGATATTTTTCTTGGAAAATGGATGTTATGATGCAAAGCAACAAGTAACATGATCTCGAATTGGTTAAAATTTGGTTTCAAGGTTCTCCAAAATACTTAAAACTTTTATACATAGTAGTAGTAAAATCTATTTCCTTATCGTGTAATTTGATTGTATAAAATTAGGCTATGTGTATTTGTTTAATGACTTTTGAATATATAAAACATTTTCTTGACTTCTATGTTTTCACTATAGGTAAGGTCTACAACTTTGGACACATGGCTCCCGGAGCAAGTCGTTTTTATGCAAAGTAAGCCCCTCTACTTGCTTGTGCATATATTTCTCTATGGCTTATATTCATTTAACTTTACAATATATAAATCTTATTGTCGATATATCTTGCCTTGTGCAGTGGTGGGCAATGAGAAGTCGAACGTATACTGGGAAGCAGAACTACCACCACATTTTGACAGACTTCCAATTGAAAGATTTGTTCATGCCAAGTAACTTCATCTTCAACTTTTATGAAGATAATTGATAAAAAAAATAAAAAGAAAAAAAAAAGAGATTATTTTCTACTTGTTGTTCCATTTAACAATTAACACTTATTTCCAGGTATGTGGACAAAAAATGGGCTTCTAAGACATCCAAGCCGCCAACTGAAACAGTCAGTCGACAGAGTTATGACAAATCTTTTGGTGCCTCCGGAATAGGAATTCCAAAGAAAGCAAGAAAGTACTCTCTGGATGAAGACATTTTCTCAGATAATACGCCACAAGTTGCTCCAATAATACGGACTCGTGGGGTAGTCTTTTAATCTTTGAGCTTATAGATTCTGTTTTTCTTTTGTATGAATAAAGCTTCTTGCATTTGCTATCACATTTGTAAACTAAGTACGTAGTGCCAAAAAGACTGATGTCAAATACTTTTGACTTGAACAGAGTTCTTTCGATTTGATGACCGATAATATCATTTCATTTCCGCCAAAGGGTCCCCCAAAAGAATCATCTAGTAAAAGTGTTGATTCTGGGACAGATCTCTTCAGCCTTCTCTATGTTTGTGAAGCAAAACAAGATCGTACGGTTGTACCTCCATCACGCTGGGCTACTTTTGAATGTAAGTGACATGAATAATACAAAGTCATATGTTCATCCCAAAATCAAGATTACATATGTTTATTATGAGTATAACTTTTTTTAGGAGCTGATGAAACAAAGCACAGACGAATTTTTATCACTGAGGACTCATTCATACAACAGAGTATAATGTTCATTTACGGGGAAAATTAACTGAAGGGTACTGGACCTAGCAGAAAAGGTACATTGTAAATTACGGACTCATGGATCTTAAAGATGACGAAGAGCGAATCATTATTTAACCACTCTCCAGCAATTTGTGAAGATCACAGTTAGATAAACAATTCATTATATTTTTTTTCTCGTCAACTTTTCGAATTAGCTTGTACTTAGAGCCCAGTTGGGTGAGGTTTTATTATGTTTTTTACTATTTCCTTTTTAATGTGTTGTAGAATATCCTGTAATTTATTTATTAATTTTTTTTATTTGCTTTGATTCACGAGAATAAGACTTGAAAGAATCTATTCTTTTGTGCTACCAGAAAACTGCGGTTTTCTTGTATATTAGCCATTGTATGTTGACCCGAACGAAAAAAGGCACTTGTTGGGGGTAATAGTAAAAACTCATTGTCTTAAGAAAACTTGCATGAATTTTCACATGTGCCACAAACGCCGTTAGTTTGTATTGTGAATTTTCAACTTTATCTTGGGTAAAATAAATATAACCCCTTTGTCATCATATTCTCATATGTTATTTTTCTTGGCATATAACCCCCTCATACTTCAATTTTTTCATGCACGGAAGCCTCATTTGTCTTCTTTCTATAGGAATAAAAAGTTTTGAAAGTCCAATCGCAAACGTGTCGTACCAGAATTTTCGGACAGAGGTGGATGAAGGGGATTTTGTGCAAGAAAAAATAAAATAGAAGAAGATTTTATATAGAATAGAACATATCAAAAGGGAAGTTTCATTGCTCAACATAATAGTGAGGTGTGTATACCTTTTACCATATTAATTGCTTATTGACTGAGAAGATTGAAGATGTAGTCTTATTCATTAATAAAACTTAGCCTTGTTTTTAACTGCATAACTATGATTAGGATTTAGGAGTGTTTGTGGTTTTAATAGTCTAGTTCATACTCAATCCAATAAGATTGTATTTTGCGGTCCATTCAGGTTGGAACGAATTGAGGCAAGTTTTGTGGTCTCAACATTCTAAACTTTAATATATTTATGTTATTTGATAAGTTGAATGTAAATGCAATAATTAATTACAACTTCTTATTTTTATGAATATTATTCGTAAACTTTTATAGACAATATAATGGTGATAATACAAAATATCAAATAACATAATATGTTCTTACGTGAGTACTTATATTTAATGAAAACTTAAAACAATCTAATTCTAGAACACTGTTATGTTAACAACTTTTCATTACATAATAAGTTAGAAAATATTTTTTCACACAAATAGACAACTGAAGAAGTCTTTTCCAAACAATAAACAAAAGAGAAACATATTTTGATAATTTGATGATTGAACTTGTTGTTGCCTTGTTGGTGGTTAACGAGCCCTATTAAATTTTGCTCGGTAAAGTCCTTTCAATTTTGTTCTTATTGCTTTACTTTCTGTTTATTAGAGAATTATTCAAAGACAGAAGATCAATTTGATGAAGATGATGCAAATCAGCGTTTGCAAATTAGGGCAGAAAATTAGGACAAATTGTTATGTAATTGTTTTTGTTATTTTTCTCTCTTTTGTTAGTCTATGTGTACGCGTGTGTGTGTACACGTGGAATATATATATATCTAATCCTATCCTATCCTACTTACTATTATTTCAAGGGTGCCTTTTGGTCAAAATATTTAATTTTGACTCAAATTCCTTTTTCTCCTGTTTTTGAATTATTTTTATTTACTAAATACTCTCTTTTTGTCACTTCATCCCACGTTTGTAAAACTTCTGTAACTGTAACTGTTCTTTTTTTTTTTAATAAAATTGTAATTGTTCTTCTTCCTCCCTCTTCCCTCATGAAATTTGAAAATGAAATTTTGAATGAAAAACTGATAATTTCGTCTATAATGATACGGTTACGATTCAAATTCCTAAACTTCTTAAGCCCACTTTCTCCAACTTCCTTTATTCTCGCTCTTCTTCTTCATCCTAACTCCATTCTCTTTCATTTTTTTATTTTTTTACTTTTCTTTGAATTAATATCTCTATTAAAGAAAAGGGACAAATTGTAGGTCACTTTGTGCAGAAAATCGGTGAAATGTTGCAATTAAGAAATTTTACTTCCCAAGCATCGAGTTGCAAGTCATGTGTTTGAAGAAATGACTGAAAGATATGTCTGAGTTCGAATATACTCACTTTGCGTATTGCATAGAATTTTGTTTTCAGTGTCACAAAAATTTGTTTTCGTTTTTTCCATTCTATTCTCTCTCTCCCCTCTCTAATATTAACTCCTTTACTATTGCAAAGTCTGTAAATTGTAGCATATTATGAAGCATATGAGTGATATTATAATTTATTGTATTGCAGATAAATTTACAATTTCAGATTTTTTGAACATTTTATTGATTTGGCGACATGACTAACAGTAATTCTGGAGGTAAGTAACCATAAAGCTTATATTGTTATACATTTGCAAGTGTAATATCATCTTCTTCTCAGTTGAACTTTAGATACTTTTTAATTCATTGTTCTTTTAAAAAAAAATTGTCATGTTCTGTTTCAACAGATAAAAAAAAAGTGGATAAATGAATGATTACTGATTACATATGGAGAACTCAGTACAAAAAAGAAACAAAGACAGAAATAGAATATGAATTATGTTAAGGGGTTTCACCAAATGGGATTCCCATATTCCTTATTAAAGAAGTCTTTTTTATTTTTTTTTTATTTTGGGAAGGAGGGGGGGTTGTTATTTTTTGGCATTATCTTGGTCTAAAATAATTTCTTGCAACGTATCACGAATATCAAATATGGCTGTCTTGGTGAATTGCAGATGCTATGTGGTGTATGACTACAAAATTCTGATGGTATGACCGCCAAATTGAATAAAACAAATTTCCAATATTATAATGAAAACTAATTGTTATTTCACTACGATTTTGTTTTCTTTGTTTCGACTTTTGATTTGCTGGTGTTGATAAGGCATGTCGAAGTTTTGGAGGGAATGAAAGATTAAGAGTTTTGGCAGGAGTAGTATTCAATCTTAAATGCTTACTATGTTGCTAATGTTCTACATAAATAACTGTGGTTATTCTCCAATTTTCCATTTTGCTGCATGGTGAGGTGTGATTTCTTATACGTGTTTCTCTTTTTTCAGCATTTTATGAGTGGAGATACAACACAGTTTCTTCCTTTTCTATCTCATGTGGGTATGTTTGCCAAGGATCTTCTAATTGGTTCCATGATAATTAATAATCAAAGTTGTTTGTTATTGCTTGAATTTCAAGACTAGCTCCTATCCATTTAGTTTATTTGTGAAACCAAGTATTTATTAATTAATAACATAAAAATCAGGTTTCTATTTATTTATTTTCTAAGAGTTCACACATTGATCAATGTTACTCTTCATGATTAAGAGTTTTGATATAGAGGATGATACATATATGCCACTACACATCTTGCATTTGCAAGGATAACGCCCTTCCATGTCCTATTAGATTTCATCTTTCCAGTGGTATTTTACCTTTGAAAAGTTTTGTACTGGTTTTCATGTAGACTCAAAGATAGATTTTGACGGGCATATAAGACATGATATAATTTTTCTAATGGTATTTTACTTTGGTGAATGGTCAGTCACACTAATTTAGGTTCTTGATGCATAATTTGTCAGTGTATTCATTCATTAAGATTCTGAAGACTGAATTTTGAGGGATATATATATGAGGGATGATATTGTTTATCTAGTGGGTATCATTTGACTTTGTCATGTACTTCATTAATTTAGACGCTAGAGAGAGATCTTTAATGAACACATGGGAAATATAGCATGATAATAAATGACTCATTTTTTTGTCAACTGGAAAGTTTGCATGGGCTTTTGGAATGAAGATCCAAAATATTTGGTAGGAAAGCTTTATGGGATGTAAAGTTTGGGTACAATCTATTTGTATATTTTAATAGTATGATTTTGGAAATCTCTTTCTCATCCATGTAATTTCTTGACTATGATTTTTCTGAGGTTTAAAAAAACAAAGCTAGCAGAAATTGTATAAATTTGAAGGATAAACTATGAAGATGGTGATTATCAAATCGAGGAAAATGTCTTTGCAGGTAACGCAAGAAAAAAGATGGTGATGACTCGGGAACTTGCCATATACATTCGATAACACTTGGATGCAGTGGTGATCATATGCCTTGATTTTTTCCTCTTTCTTTAATAGACTTTGTACCATATTCAAAAGTTCATTGCTTATTTTTCAAAGAGTTGTGTATAACGTGGAAGGGTACATAATAGCTTGAAATGCAGTAATTCTACTGTTAGATTTCTCTCTTGCCTTTTGAGTTTTGATCTATGAATGTTTTTGTACTTTGGAAAACTCTGATTTAAATTATCAGCTTTCCTTTGAGCTAAATTCGACGTAGATGTCCTCATGGATATTATTTGTCATAACATGAGGTATTATATATGAAGGTTGCACTTTTAGATATCATCTCTACTTTTTAATTATTACCCTTTTTAATATGCATTAGTTCCTAAAAATCATCTACATTCTTTAGTCGTCCGTCATTTTTATTAAATTTGTAGCTATGTGATTCAGATTTTTTTTATTAACTATATAAAGATGGTGAGCTTAAAAAAAGAATTATTCTGCATCTCCATATAATTTTCCTCTGTATACTTTTAATCATTCTTTTGTATTGTAGGTACAAGCACAAGACGATCTTGAATGCCAACCTTATTTTTCTTGGTGTAGTAGGTCCACTTGAACAATTACGAATGCACTAAACAAGAAGTGTAAGCTTTTACGATTTCAATTTTTCCTATTTCATCATACACATTTAAAATTTTCATTTATAATTCATATGTACAAGAATTGTTTAGTCCTTTTTTATCCAAATGCACCTGCCACAAATGTGTTAAACAACAAGGTAAGCTTTTTAATTTCTTATGTTCTCTGAGGTCAACTTCTACAATGAGTTTCATGATGTTAAATTTTTGTTTCAGGTGCGTGCATATATAATACTATCAATCATAATGCAATTCTTATTTTTTTCCCACTTATTAATGCGATGGTATGATATTTTCTTAGAATTAATTAAACAAAAGGTGCATAGTTATTGTTGTGCATGTTTGTGTAAGTGTTTTTCAGTTTTGAATTAGTTAATCTTTAAATCCATAATAATTTTTTTATTTGAAATTTTTGTTTTTTGCAGGGCGATACTTTGAACAATTCAAAATTTGGACTTATGCAGGGAATGGGTGATTATAATGCGCATCGGCTTAGAATTTGATACTACTGTAAAGTAATTTTCTTAATTTTTGTTTTTTGAGAAAAAAACTTCTTAAATTCAAAGTGTTTGGAATTTACTAGCAATAAAATTTAGACTTTGAATAATATTTATTAGATTGTATATATTCTATGTTATTTTATCTATTTAATATTATTACTTTTTCATGTATTTCATTTTGAATCATGACAAATTTGTCAAAATACTTTGCATTGTTAGGTTTTGTTAATACTATATTTTCATATTTTGTCTCTTTTTGTTTCATATTTTATTTAATGTGATTTGATATACATTGATTTCTTTTATTTGATTAATTCATTTTTTTATATTATGCATTTCTTATAGATTTTGTTTACAACTTCTCCCTGATTTGATTTCATCTAGCTGGTTAGTTTTTTATTAAATTGTTTCATTTTGAATTGTGACAAATTTACTTTAAAATTGTGTCTTTGTTATATGTGAATGCAATTTTAATCTCGTGCTATATTCTGATTCCAATGGGTATATTTGTACTAATCTTAATTTTCTAAAATTATGGCCAATTGTAAATTTACTTTTAATTTTATATAAATATATTCTATAATTAGATAAGATGGCCGAAAGAAAAATATATGTACTTGATTATGTTGTCATTTTGTTTATAGTTACAATGTCATTAGGTAATTTTTTGGCAAGAGGATATTCACAAGCTTGAGATATATGGTTTATATGTTTGACCTATATATTAATTAGTTTGGTTAACTTAATTATATCCATTGTAAATTACAATAACTCTTTTTTTCTCATATATCAAACTTTTTTTTTGGTCTTTTATTGTTAAGCAGAAATTAAGATAACTATACATACATTTATCTCGTGATATTGAGTATTGAATGCATACATTCTTATATGAACTAATTAGTTGAAGTTGATATAACGAAAATTGAGATTTGACATGACATGAAACAACCTATTAAAAAATTCAACTTAAACAATTAGAAAAATATACTCAACAGAAAAATAATGTGAATTGTAGAATTCTCATATTATAATAATTTTCAAATATTTAATAATAATAATTTTCAAACATTTAAAGTACTCAAGTTGTAATAATGCAAACAAACTTAATTTTATATTAATTTTTATCCGTGCATAGCACGGGTTGTAAGCTAGTATATATATATATAGTTTTATATTTATATTTCCTTTTTAGCCGTTAGTATTAGGAGTTGTATAAATAAGGGAAATTCTTATCCAGATCGGGTTTGGCCGAACCCAAAATAACTACATGGTAAGTGTAATACACTTGCTTTGGGATTGGATGTAACTCCCAGGAGAGTGACCAATCACAAAGCAAGTACAATACACTTGCTTGGTGGTTTGGTGGGTTTGGCCAAGCCAGACTTGGACAAGAATTTTTCTATAAATAGGGGCTGTTTTGCCAAGTTCTGTACAGAATTTTAGATTCGATTTCATTGTAAATTTCCTTCTTCAATTTTTATATACAACAGTTAATTTTCTCTGATTCTCTTTACATAAGTTTGTATACAAATCTTCCATATATGAATACATTCAATACTCCAAGACTGTTCTTTTGCAGAATGTTTATTACCCTTTTCTACTATAGCTTTAGGGTTTTTTTTTTCACTTGGAGAGTTTGAGTTGGAGAGTACGTAATTTTTTCTTTTCTTTTTTATTTTTTTTATTTGGGCCGGACTGTTGAATGAGGGCAAAATAGCATTTTTAGTCCCTTAAGTTTTACTAGTCCGCAAAAGTAGGACACTTAAATCTCCGGCAAGCATTTTTAGTCCCTTAAGTTTCGTAAGTCTGCGAAATTAGGACATTTAAATCTCCGGCAAGCATTTTTAGTCCCATAAGTTTCACAAATCCGCAAAAGTAGGACATTTAAATATTCGGCAAGCATTTTTAGTCCCTTAAGTTTCACTTGTCCGCGAAATCAGGACACTTACTTTTTCAGCAAGCATTTTACGTCCCTTAACTTTCACAAGTCGGCAAAATCAGGACACTAAATTTTCCAGCATGCAAGATACGTCCTATAACTTTTCTATACCCGCAAATTTAGTCCACTTGACTGCAATCATAGTCCACAATTTGCCAAAAATTGCATAATTGCCCATTGGACAATTAATTTGAGAATTTTGCCACATTGAAAAATTAATTTAGGGATTTTGTCAAACTGGACAATTAATTTGAGAATTTTGCCACACTGAACAATTAATTTAGGGATTTTGCCAAACTGGACAATTAATTCGGGGATTCATGTGCTTTATTTGTAAAATTTAGAGCATCAACTTAGGTAAATTCTTATTTATAGAATAGTGTTCTTTGTTTTCAATAGTTGTACTATTTAATGTTATGAATGAATTAGAAAGCGGCGAATAGCCATTAAATTGAATTTTTTTTCCAATATAGACTTTTAGATAAAAGTATTTCCCAAAATGACTCAAACTGAAAAGTATTTTCCAAAATGACTCAAACTGAAAAGTATTTCCCTAAATGTACCTTTTATGAAAAATCGCAGTTGCCAACTGCGGTTCTGCATTTTTACGAAATTATGAAAAATAAAATAAAAATTTTTTTACCAAAAATCGCAGTTAGGTAAATTTTTTTATTTTTTTTGGTTTTTTTATTGTAACGAAATTGCCTTGATAAACTAAAATTCGCACAAATAGGTGAAAGTTAAGTGACGTAAAATGCTTGCTGAAAAAGAAGATATGTGCGACTTTTTACTATGTAAATGGGTGGTATGCAAATTTAAATAATTAACTTATTATGTTATCTTTTACTATGTAGATGGGTGGTATTATCTTTTTGCATAGATCGTTACAAACATAGTGCCAGAAAACATCTCAAATAAACATTATTAACAAAGAAAAAAATGGGTCACACTCTAGCAATATAATTATACTCCAATAGCAATACTTGAACAATACATGAATGTCTTGGGCACAAATATATTTTACCTGATTATATATAAACATGCTTGATAAGAATGCAGGAGACACTTGATTTATTATTTATAAATATAAGAGATAACACAATGTCATACTTGTACTGAAATAGAAGACAAACATTTCATTTAAAATACTATTTCTAATATAAATATCAAATAATTACAAAACTCAAGCCATTTTATCAAAAAAAAACCAAAAAAAATAAAAAATTTACCAAAAATCGCAGTTGCTAACTGCGATTTTTGGTAATTTTTTTTTTTATAATTTTTCATGATTTCGTAAAAATGAAGAATCGCAGTTGGCAACTGCGATTTTTCACAAAAGGTACATTTAGGGAAATACTTTTCAGTTTGAGTCATTTTGGGAAATACTTTTATCTAAAAGGCTATATTGGAAAAAAATTCAATTTAATGGCTATACGCCGCTTTGCAATTCATTCATAACATTAAATAGTACAACTATTGAAAATAAAGAACACTATTCTATAAATAAGAACCTACCTAAGTTGATGCTCTAAATTTTACAAATAAAGCACATGAACCCCCGAATTAATTGTCCAGTTTGGCAAAATCCCAAAATTAATTGTTCAGTGTGGCAAAATTCTCAAATTAATTATCCAGTTTGGCAAAATCCCTAAATTAATTGTTCAATGTGGCAAAATTCTCAAATTAATTGTCCAATGGGCAATTATGCAATTTTTGGCAAATTGTGGACTATAATTGCAGTCAAGAGGACTAAATTTGCGGGTATAGAAAAGTTATAGGACGTATCTTGCATGCTGGAAAATTAAGTGTCCTGATTTTGCCGACTTGTGAAAGTTAAGGGACGTAAAATGCTTGCTGAAAAATTAAGTGTCCTGATTTCGCAGACAAGTGAAACTTAAGGGACTAAAAATGCTTGCCGAATATTTAAATGTCCTACTTTTGCGGACTTACGAAACTTATGGGACTAAAAATGCTTGCCGGAGATTTAAGTGTCCTAATTTCGCAGACTTACGAAACTTATGGGACTAAAAATGCTTGCCGGAGATTTAAGTGTCCTACTTTCGCGGACTAGTAAAACTTAAGGGACTAAAAATGCTATTTTGCCGTTGAATGAGACTAAGTTGTTAAAGTATTTATTTTATTTTCTTAATTCTAGGACTAAATAAAATACAAATATAAATATAAATCATAAAAGTTATACATAGTGCGGTCGAATGCAGTAATTATGCGGTCTAAGAAAATATAAAATTAAATCTGATTACATCTTACGTGCAAGATCAACTCATCAAATTAACCTTCACCAATATGTTCGATTTGGATTGGATCAATCGATTGAAGTGATTTAACGATTTCACTGAATACCTCCTAATACGATACTTTAGTTAGAGATGAGTTAAAGTCACTTTTTAAAAAAAAAAAAAATAGAGGTATATATTTATGGCAATTTACTTAATTTTCTAATCTGTTATTTGACTTCTAATTGGCTCAAGGTTTTCTTTTCCCATAAGCTAGCAGGGTCATGATAAGTAGGCTCGGTACCCATCTGCTGATTATGATTATAAGCAAAAAACTTGAATTGACTTGCACTTTTCTCTAATTGAAATTCTCATTGCAAGCAATTAATCTTCCAAAATACAAATCCAAATTAAGTATCGAAACTTTAAATTAATAATTAAATGAAATTATAAATAATAACAGGAGTCCATTTTTGAGCAAAAAGTAAGAGAAGCATATATAATGAATTCAAGAAAGTGAATAACTGACTTCAGTCGACATAGCAAATGGTTGGATGTCATTCATGATATCAGATTGCTGTTGTATAGTTATAATTATTATCAGTTGAATTTCAACACTCAGCCTGTTTTTTATACAAAAAGATAATTGGATTTGATTGATCATTTAAATAAAAAGAACCATAAGAGTTCAGGGGCGATGTAGATAGGGGTTAGTGAGGTGTAGACTAGACCCCACTCGTTTTTTTATTTTTTTTTATTTTTATACAGTATGATTTAATCCATTTCAGTTTAACTCAAAAATCGTCGAAGTCAATTGTTATTGTAAATACGTTGATGTTTTGGATTCTTTTGGAGTCATAAAAGGGTATCATATGTTATTAAAGTAACTTATGGGGTATCATATTTTTGTCAAACTTCAGATCCTATTTTTGTATCTTGTCATATTTTCTTGTGAATGAGATATGATTTTTTAGTTTGGTTGTTTTTTTTTATTTTTTATTTACTTTAACCTCCGGCATAAAATTCCTAGATCCGCCCCCAAAAGACTATCTCCTAATTCAATTTCCACAGTAATATAGAGGAAAAGAATTCAATTTATTACACTAAATCATGAGCCGCCGAGTCATGAAATAATAATGGGTAGGTTATTCCCATTATATTAAGCTTTACGAGAAGTAAAATACTTCACTAACTAACTATAATATATCTAACAAGCATTTTACCTTCTATAGTTAAAAAAGAAAAAGAAAAAGAAAAAGAAGGATTTGTTATATTTTTCAAAGAGCAAAAGATAAAAATACCCCATATGCTTTTTCTAACTCCCAAAACCCCCTTGTGTTATTTTAACTATCAAAAAATATCATGTGTTTGATTTTAAATGCCACACTCCACCCAAGTAGTATCTACTTATAATTTTATTTTTGACTTTTGGTGGAATGACAAGATTACCCCTATATTTTATTTTTTTAAATTTATTTATTCTTTTTGAAAAAATAAGTATATACTACTTGGGTCGAGTGTGGTATATAAATTCAAACACCGGGGGGTTTTGGGGATTTAAAATGACAAATAGGTTTTTTTTTGGGGAGTTAAACAAAGCATGGGGGTGTTTTTATCTTTCGATGTCAGGGGGCAAATTGTCATATCAAAAGCAAAATATGAACCAATACTTGCAATTTTGGCGTTTGAAACACACTCTCTTTTTTGGAGGTGAACTTGGCACTTATTTAAAATCATAGGGAGTTTTTTGGGAGTTAAAATAACACAGAAATATTTTTGAGAGTTAGACAAAGCATACAAGATGTTTTTGTCTTTTGCTCTTTTTCAAATTGTCCTTGCTTAAATATTAAAAAAATTAAACCGACAATCTTCCCGACTCCTAACAGTAGAGTAGGAACTTTTATTTATTTATTATTTTGATCTTTCTTAATTAAATATTTAAATATTTTCTGATGAGGAAAATTGCATTGAAGTAGAAATTAAGTATTAATTAGATGCATTTTTTGTGCATGAACAACATTTATTTACATGACGTGACTTTATCTATTTTTTTGTTTTCATAACAAATAATCTGCATATAAATATATGAAAAAGTTAAATTGTCCAAAATCTTTCTTATGAGGTAGTTGGCGAAAAAACCGTGTGTCTAAATTTCTAAATTGCTTAAGACTAAGGACATCTTCAACTGAAGCAGTCAACTGCCCCGTTTTGTATGTCTGTTTTCTTGTCTGTCTTGCCTAATATGTCATCTCCAATCGAACCAAAAATCCATTACATTTAGGCATCTTCAGTCGATGGGGAAGGCAACCAACATATTTCCTCTCACTTAATAATAAGTCTTATTTTTTATATGATGCGACATTGACTTAGAATCATATATAATGCGTCATGTCAATATTCGAAATAAAGAAGTCCATAGTCAATTGAAAAAAGATTTAGTCGACCACTAGTGGACAACACACGGACCATTTTCGAATTAGGTGTTTCTTTATAATCGTATTTGTTAAGTTGTTTAATTGATCTTTAAATTGTATTATAATAATTTTAATTAAGTCATATTTTTTTTTTAAACTAAGTCATAGTTTATCAAAATACATCCAATTCTTGTACACTAACACACATATATATATTTTAAAAAAAATGTGACCAATTATATAAAATTAACCATATTTATTACACAAATTAATTTTTTTGAGCACACACATATATATGTTTTATTTTAAAAGAAAAGTGACCATTTAATTTTTTTACAGACATATATGTATAATGTAATATTTTTTATATTAAAACTAAAAAAAGGCAGTCACTCATTGCCCTTCCCCTCCTCTTGCCCTCCGAACACCTGCCTCCCTCTTCGACTAGAAATGGCCTAAAGAGCAATGTTATTAAAACCGGATCGGCCGGTTCGACCACGAACCGGAAGCTGATCCGGTCCGGTCCGGTTAATTTGTTGATTTTAGCGGTTCGACTAGCGGTTCATCCGGTTCGACCAGTAAAATCACTAAACCAGTAAGTTCACCGATTCGCTCTCCGGTCCGGTTTTAAAAACATTGCTAAAGAGTACTATAATTTCATTTTCTTATTTTCTCTATAATTTAAGGGATTGTCACATAATCTTATGCGGAATTAACTATACTACAGTCTCTATCACAGAAACAATGTCATGTGCATATGGGTTTCTTCTTCGAATAAAAGTAGATTTTAATTATATACTCTCGGACATCTAGTTTACACGTTGCAGGTCCACCAAAATGTCCTTACTTCAAATCAATTATTTCTTTTGGAAATTCCTTGGAATTTAAATTGTTCTTTCTCGACCCTTTCATCTTTGTTTCAAAGACACACATTTCGAAGTGCCCCATTCAAACAATTTGTTCAATATATATCTTTATTAATTAAAAAATAACAGTGTACTTTTCCTTTGTCTGGTCTCAGTATGATTGCTAATACTTAAATTAAATATCACTAATTAAATAATTGGCTTTTAGGACCTCCCAACAAAGTAGGTGGTTGGGAAGCTACCATGTATTTCCAAAAGTCAAGCCTTATGAGGTTTAGTTGATTAACTATATATATTGGAATTAAAGGTGAATTAGAAAAATGGAAGCTGACAAGAGGATTTCGTTCATGAACATCACAGTCCATGTGTCACAGCCTTTTGTACAGTCGGTATTCTCTTTCTTAAATCAACTATTTCGACAAAGTTGGACTATAAACTTTAAATTGTAAAAAAGGCCCAAAATAACCATAAATAAGAAAATAAACCCTATTTATAAAATAATTAAAACAAAATCATCAATTTCAAACATATCATGTCTACATATACTGCCAATAAAACACTGAAAATATTATTTTAATATAAAAGAAAAAAAACTAAATTGATGATATGACCCATAAATAATTATCAAGAAAATATAGCCCCTATTTGTAAAGGATAAACCCTAAACACTAAAATCATAAACCCTAAACCCTAAAACTTAAACCCTAAATTAAACATTATGTAATAAATCCTAAATTCTAGACATTGCAAATGTTTTTAAATTATGACTTTATATTTTTATTGTAATTTTCCAAATATTTTTTATTCAATATTAATAAATGATAAATTATCATTTGAAAAGTAATAAATTATTTTTTATAAGAGTAATATCATAAAACTTAGGTGCTTTTTTGTAATTTTTTAAAGTTGAGTGGGTTATTAATAGAATAAAAAGATCATTTGAAGAAAAAAACCTGTTACACAGGTAGTAAGTAATACAATTAATTTTAAAAGCATAAAACAAGGTTTGTACAAAGGCTGTGAAGTTTTGGCTGTTAAATAATCATTTTCCTTTCGTTCATCATCTTTTTATTTGTACAAGCTATTTTATTTTTCCTTTTATTATTGTGTATGTCGGGAAAATTAATTATTATATATATAGTTTGTACAATGAATTTTATTTTGAATGCTTCAATCATTTTTATCGTACAATTTACCACTTCAGCTAGCGAATTATTGATTGCATCACATTATCCTTTCTAACTATCACATGTACACAAATAACTCATATACTAGTGGGTAAGGCCATCTCCACAGACTCGGGGAAGGGGGAGTCGGTGGAGATCGAGGTGGGTGGGAAGTGGCGGTCTTCACCGATTGTGGGTGGGGTGGTGAGTGGCTGGACCTCGCCAACCACCGCGGTCGATGGCATTTAATTTAATTTTATTACTTTTATAATTGTAACATTTATTTAATAAACTTTACATTAATTTATTACATTAATTTCTGATATTTAATAACATCGTAAGAATTTGTCTATTATTTTAAATTTTGTAAATTTGTGTTAATCTAGAATGACGTAATTAAATAGGATTTATGAAATTTAAATAAATTAACATTAAATACGATTTATTGAATTTACAAATATTGAAATTAAATACGAATATTGGAATTTAAATACATTGATGTAGTATTATTAATGGTGGTAATGGCGATGGCGGGGAGGGTGCGTTCCTTATATGAATTATTAATTATTGTAGTATTGTGTACCCAAATAAATCTCTTATTATTAATGTCAGTTTTATATTTCTTATTTTTAATTCCAATGCATAATTTCTTATTATTAATGCCAATGCTGAATTTATTATTATTATTATGAAATATGAGAAATAGAATTAATTGAAATGGGAAAACTGAGTCATTGGAGATGACTATGAAAAGTGAACTGAAGAAAAAAATGGGAGTTTGTGGTGAAGGGGTGGATGGGGATAATTGGAGATGACTTTGTTATGAAGATTTCAAATTGTGGTGTTTGATAAAGGAACTGTATTATGTTGTACATATAAGAATTTAGATAAGAATATATTTTTTTTAGAAACTAAGAATATTGATCTATATAATTTTGTAGGTAATTAAGCATGTCAAAATTTATTAACAATTTATATCGCAGTAATTGGCCATTTAAACGTTTAGTTTGATTTGATCACCGATACATTAATTTCGTTATAGTTCATAAGGTAGAAGATCACCTTCTTGGATTCGAAATAAGAAGATTAGTGATGTGTTGAGTCTTGGGTCTAATGAAACGGACTAGTCCCACTCAATGTGGTGGACATGTCCGAATTCTATGAAAAATATGTTTACGTAGTGTTTTGGTATGTGTCTCGAAATTGATTAAAATATGACTAAAATTTGAATATTCTGGAGAAAAAAAAATATTAATCTTCTATACAGATAGATGAAAACTAATGATAGATTAACTATTTACATGAGTGAGTTAAATAAAATTTAGAAGAAACAACTATTTATGATCCCCTTTTTCGCATACTTTCTAATGGAGCAGCACACCCATTAAATTTAAAATAAAGAATTTCTTGAATATTCGTGTGCGCGTGGCCGCGCCTGTGTGTTGACTAAATTTCATACGGGTAGATTTAAAAACAGTTCCCTTGATTAATAAATAATTTACGTACAAATATCATCTTGGTTTTACAATTCCTATGACAGTATGGCTACTGATATAATCCCTCCATTTTAATTTATTTATCGCTTAGCAAAAACAAATTCACTTTTATTTGTTGTTTAAGGAATTCAACGTAATTTCTCGAAAAAAAAAAGGAATTCAACGTAAAATTAATTTTTTTCTATTTATTTTACCCTTCTTATTAATACTTGTAATTACTGTTAATTTATATTGTGATTATTTGGTTAAAAAAGTATTTATAAATTTCTGCTTAAAAAAATGACTAATTATTATATTTCTTAATATGTGTGCAATCCATAAAAAATGGCTAGTGATATTGCCAGAACAATAAATGTTGCTGCCAGAGCAATTTTAATAAACTTCCTAATATGTCTTTCATGTTCAAAACATATTTATTGCATAGTCATTAATTGAGAAAATATGTTGCTCTCTTTCTTCATAAATACACCTCTTTCTTTATTTACTTTTTTGAATACCTACTTTGCTACCTTATGTATTTTTAACTAAGAAACTTATTCTTCTATTTTTTTTTAAACTTAATTAATTTTTTTTTTTACTTTTACTAATCCAAATTATGTGAAAATAGACTCTAGCTGTAATCAAGAAAATCTGTTAATCTTTTTTGTTTTTGGGGTATTTAAAACCTTTGTAGTCGAAAATGAGCAATTTTGATAGAATTAGTTATATCGTATTTGTAGTGACTGAATCCATTAATTAGATCTCGCAATATTAAATCAAACTTTAATTATAAAAAAATAAAAAATAAAAGCAGAATTTAGAAAAAAAAATTCTCTAATATATATTTTTTTGTTATTATTTTTTCATATTATTTCATTTATATGCAATTAAAACATAATTGACATAAATTTCACATACGATCTTAGAATCTTTGTCATATTGAAATCATGGATTAAAATTTCATCGTATCCATTGAAAACATTAAAATGTTTTCGTTTTTGAATCAATGGAAATGAAAAATAGAGTGTAATTTCAAAACTTTTGTTTGTCTTTTGATTATCTTATTTTTCTTAATTTCGTATTTTCTTAAAGTTTACGAAAAAAAAATCATTTTTTTAAATATTTGGCTGACCGAAACATAACTTGAAATGAAATTTGATCCATGATCCGAATGATTATCTCATACCACAAATGCAAAATAATTTGTTACACATGAAAAATTAATGGATATAAAGACAAATTGGCATATTAGTTTTTTGATAAATGGCAAGTTGGCATATATATAATTGAAAAATGACATAAGTGTTCATAACTTTTTTTTTCTCATTCGGTTAGTTCACGGAAAAGATTATAAATAAAAAGGTAGAAGAAAATGAATTTCATAATTGTATGATGATAATGGTAAGTATTGAAATGAAATAAATATACATATATATATTAATGAAGAAAGAGAACCTTTTCAATAATAATTGGCTATGTAATTAATATGTTTGACCATTAAGGATAAGAATAAGATTGGAACTTTTAAAAACTTGCTCTGACAGCAACATTTGTTGCTCTGGCAATATCGCTAACCATAAAAAATGGACACCTTTGCATAAAATGTCCCTAAAACTCCCCTAACATGACGGATGGTGGCTACCTCAGCCACGAAAATTCCCAAAACTACTAATTAAAAGAAATGGAGTAATGGCTTGACTCATGTTTTTACATTTTTCTAAGATAAATAAAGTTAGATCTTGTTAATTTTACTGGCCTAGGCATAGGTTTCATAAATAAACCTAGATGTTGAGTAGTAATAATATAGTATTTTATTCATGGGGATTTGGGGAATTCCTCTTCAATTAATTGCAATCATATGTAGTACTGTATAGTAAAGTAAGAATGCAGCTGTATGCATGTCTCCTAAATTGGTAGCTTTGACGCAGTTTTAGCCATAGGTCACTAAATACTAAATAGAGGGACCCCATTTGTATGGAAAAGCCTACGAGTTTAATTTAAAGAATGTCCTGTCCTATCCTCTAGACTTGGATCATTTTAAATTCCTCAATGGGGAGTATAAATAAATCTAAAGCATTAGCCGCGGCCCGGCCACCATACATCACCGGCTACCACTTTCACGGTAGGGCCAATTTTAATTACGTGACTAAAGCTTATCAGTTAAATAATACAATTTTCTCTCTTCAAAAATAAAATTAACTTAATTTGATGCCTTTCCTAATTAAACTTGCAGGAAAGGAAACATGTAATTTTTATTTATTTTTGTGAATCAGGTATATTATAAGACATTTAAATTAAAAATTCAATTTCGATGATCACGAAAAGTCACTATTTATACCGATTCAACCTATAGGAAATTAATTTTGTGTTTCCATATTCTGATGTAATTTGGTGGGGAGGTGTTACTATGTTGGTATTCTGCATTTTGCATTATCTAATTTTAGTATATAATACATTTATTAGGGAACTAATTATGAGCCTTTAAACTAGCAATCTGGTTCGTAGGCTTGAACCAGCCTTATGAGTTATGCCATTGCCAAAGGAGTAATTTTTAGTAATTATCACATCACTCAAATTCATTAACAAACTCACGCCTGCAATGATTGGGTTAATTTTTTTTCCACAAATATAATGTTATCTAAATGCCCATATCTTATCTAATCCTAAGCTTACCCTTTCCTTTACCCTTACTATCAAGTTGCAATAAAAATATTATGGATTTAATCCATTTTGATATACTTTATTTGTTTCATGTATTCCAATTTTTTTGTCATTTCGAAATATATTAAATACATATTGGAAATAAAATTTATATACAGGGTTCCGAAATATATGTGCTTGGGTGTATTTTCACTATCAATTTTTTGAAATTTCTAAGGTAAATATTCAATATCTATCTGGTTTTTAAAGTTATGAAAACATGTTTAGATTTATTTCGAATATTCAATTTAATTGTGTGGAGTATATATCGCTTATTCATATGAATTAGTTGGGTCTTGAAATTATAGAGTTCCATGTTGTATCTAAATCGAATACATAAACATAATGATCATAAGATCTAATTCGATTTAATACCGAAAACCTTATTGCCTAACCATGTCGATTGTCAAGAGATTAAAAGTAGATCTGAAACTTTAATGCAGCGGAAACTTACCTTGATTCATGCCAGCAATCTTGATGTTATTGATGATATAGTGATGATGGGTTTTATGATCTTCCACTTGATACACACCTTAGAACCTTAATACTCACGCAGAAAGGGATTGCAGAGAATATGAGTTATGTAACTCTGTATTTTGTTATTGTGTTGTGTACAAATGGGGATCATAACCCCTTATATATAATAACCTAGTAGGGTTAGTATATGTTTCATTATTTTCAATTCGGCCCTTCATCAAATTGAAAATATCAAATTGGTATCTACACTTTTATTCCATGATAAACTTAATACCTATAGTCCAAAAGTTATCATAATTAGACCACATAATTATGGACTTTACTTTATAATAGCAATACACACTAAATTAACATATTAGGCCCACATAACCATTGGAATTTTCCAACAATCTCCCACTTGGGCCACATATGTTATCAAATAAATGTGTATATCCTTATGAGCTCAAAATTTGCTATTATTTCCTTAGGTATTCCAAACAATCTCGTCCATTGATTTAGTCGGCAAAGGACTAAAGGAGCTTTCGTCACAAATAGCGTAACTAAACCCATCAGTAATCACATATACTAACAAAACCAAATGACATAGATCTATCATGGAGCGTAGCATGAAAATTACATGTAATGTGATCTTAAACATGCCTATTTTCAACTGATCCTCCTTAATATTTATTGAGATCAAACTTAACATAATCGTACAGAGTGCAAAAACTGAAAACTTTATTTCTGTAGAAATATCCAAATATAATAATGGATCCAAAATTACCATGTATAAAGCAACTAAACTACAAACTCCCACTAAAACATGAAATTCTTACAGAATATTACACCCATGTGAGCAGTATGCTCATGAAAAATTTTGGGTGGTAATCCCTTAGTAAGCGGATCCGCAATCATGGAGTTTGTCCCAATATGCTCTATAGAAATATGTCCACTCTGTACCCTTTCCTTCACAACTAGGAACTTAATATCAATGTGTTTTGACTTAGTTGAACTCCCATTGTTGTTAGAATATTGAACTGCTGAATTATTGTCACAATATAACTTTAGTGGTCTTTCAACTCCACTCATAATGCGCAGCCCAGTGACAAAATTCCGCAGCCATAATCCTTGATTAGATGCCTCATAACAAGCTACAAATTCTGCTGCCATGGTGGAAGGAGTCACTAGTGTCTGTTTGACACTTTTCCAGGAGATAGCTCCACCGGCAAGTAGATAAATGTAGCCTGATGTGGATCTTTTAGTGTCTTGGCATCCAGCGAAATCAGAATTAGAATACCCAATGATCTCCAATAGATCTGATCTTCTGTATGTGAGCATGTAATCTCTCGTTCTATGCAAGTACCTTAAAACCCTCTTGGCTGCTTTCCAATGATCCATCCCAGGGTTGCTTAAGTATCTACCAAGCATCCCAACAATAAATGCTATGTCGGGACGTGCACAATCTTGAGCATACATCAGACTTCCAACTACTGAAGCGTAGGGGATCTTTTGCATTTCTTTAACTTCAAGCTCATTTTTAGGGCACTGATCGAGACTAAATTTGTCTCCTTTAGAAACAGGGGTGTCTCCTGGTTTACAATTCAACATGCCATACCTTAAAAGCACTTTTTCAATATAGTTCTTTTGTGATAATCCAAGAATACATCGAGTGCGGACTCGATGTATCTGAATTCCTAATACAAAAGAAGCTTCCCCAAGATCTTTCATATCAAATTTCTTTGATAGAAATTTCTTGGTTTCGTGCAACATATTTATATCATTTGTGGCAAGTAGTATGTCATCAACATATAAAACCAAAAATACAAATTTACTCCCACTGAACTTTTGGTAAACACAATCTTCAACAGTGTTTGTTTCGAAACCAAATGAGACAATTACTTGATGAAATTTGCAGTACCATTGACGGGAAGCCTGCTTAAGTCCATAGATGGATTTTCTTAATTTGCAAACCATCTTCTTTGGGTCTCCAGACACAAAGTTTTCCGGTTGCACCATATAGATCGTTTCATCAATGTCATCATTTAGAAACGCCGTCTTAACATCCATCTGATGTAACTCAAGATTCAAATGCGCAACAAGAGCCATAATCGTCCTAAAAGAGTCTTTCGAAGATACCAGAGAGAAAGTTTCTTTATAGTCGATGCCTTCCTTTTGAGTAAAGCCTTTAGCTACAAGACGGGCTTTATATCTTTCTACATTACCTTGTGAATCCTTCTTGGTTTTAAATATCCATTTGAAACCAATTGGTTTCTTTCCTTCAGGTAATGGGACAAGATCCCAAACTTGATTGTCTTGCATAGACTTGTACTCATCATTCATGGCTTCAATCCATTTGAGAGAATTAATATCTTGCATGGCTTGACGGAAGTTGATTGGATCATTTTCCGTCGATCCATTATGTTCCTCATTTTCTTGGAGAAACACTATATAATCATCTGGTATAGGATTTCTCCTCTCTCTCGTGGATCTCCTTAAGGGTGGTTCTTCTTGAGGTTGTTGAGGTTGAACTTCAGGATCAATCATCTCAACTTCAGTTGGGGTTCGATCAACATTGTCTTGTTGAGGATTCAAATCTGTTTTTCGACTAAATGCAGGAATGAAAATCTGAACAGTATCAGAAGTAGTAGGAGGAGATATAATTGATTCCTCCTCCGTGATTGATTCTTCTTCAAAGACAATGTCTCTAACCTTATTTCTCCCCCCAAACTCAACATCCTCAAAAAATATTGCGTTTCCCGTTTCAAAAATTGACCTTAATGTGGGATTGTAAAACTTAAAGCCCCTAGATCGTTCAGAGTATCCAATAAAGTAGCTGCTCACTGTTTTGGAGTCCAATTTTCCTTCTTTGGGCCTATAAGGCCTAGCTTCAGCAGGACATCCCCAAATGTGAAAATGCTTTAGACTAGGTTTGTGGCCTGTCCAAAGCTCATAAGGTGTTTTGACGGCTGCTTTAGTTGGTACTCTATTCAGAATGTAAGCTGCTGTCTTTAGTGCTTCTCCCCAGAGTGATTCTGGCAAGGTAGAATGACTGATCATACTCCTTACCATGTCTTTAAGTGTTCTGTTTCGTCTTTCAGCTACACCATTCATGCTAGGTGACCCCGGCATGGTGTATTGTGGGACGATTCCACATTCCTCTAGGAATCTAGCGAATGGTCCTGCACGTTGTTCACCTGAACCATCGTATCTGCCGCAGTACTCACCACCACGATCAGACTTGACGGACTTAATTCTTTTGTTGAGTTGGTTCTCAACCTCAGCTTTAAAAGCTTTGAACATGTCCAGAGACTCTGATTTTTCATGAATGAGATACAGGTACCCAAAACGTGAGTAATCGTCTATGAATGATATGAAATATTGTTGGCCATTCCAAGAAGCCGAAGGGAATGGTCCACAAATATCTGTATGAATCAACTCTAAGACGTCTGAAGATCTATTGGCACCTAATCTTCTTTGTTTGGTCTGTTTTCCTTTAATACACTCGACACAAATATCGAAGTCCGAAAAATCGAGTGAATCTAGAATATTTTCTGACACAAGTCTCTCAATTCTATACTTACTTGATACTATTACTTCTTATAATGAAACCCTGCATGTGGAATCACGTGGTACTAAACACAAAATAAATAAAGAAAATTCTTCAAAATTATGGCACAAACCAGCCTTATGCCATTGCCAAAGGGGTAATTTTTAATTATCACAGCACTCAAATTCATTAACAAACTCATGCCTGCAATGATTGGGTTAATTTTTTTTCCACAAAATCTAAATGCCCATATCTTATCTAATCCTAAGCTTACCCTTTCCTTTACCCTTACTATCAAGTTGCAATAAAAATATTATGGATTTAATCCATTTTGATATACTTTATTTGTTTCATGTATTCCAATTTTTTTGTCATTTCGAAATATATTAAATACATATTGGAAATAAAATTTATATACAGGGTTCCGAAATATATGTGCTTGGGTGTATTTTCACTATCAATTTTTTGAAATTTCTAAGGTAAATATTCAATATCTATCTGGTTTTTAAAGTTATGAAAACATGTTTAGATTTATTTCGAATATTCAATTTAATTAATTGTGTGGAGTATATATCGCTTATTCATATGAATTAGTTGGGTCTTGAAATTATAGAGTTCCATAACTTGAAATCAGAAGAAAATTAAATAGAGTACTGCAAAAAAGAAACAGTAGGGGATTCTAGAGCACTTCGAGTGAGAAGGCCGACGAGGTCTTGTATTACTCTTGTCTCGTTAGTAAAGTTGATCGATGTCTCGCATGTTTTGATTTCACAAATCTTATGGCTTATGTGATTTTTTTAGTTATTCAAATTTCTTAGTATGACTTGATTTAAAAAAATTAAATTGTTAGTGTAAGTAAACGATATTTTTTTTTAGAGCAACAATTAAATTTTAGTGATGGAAAAACTTTAGAATAGAATGTTACAAAGACCTCAAGCTAGAAATTATTTTACATTTAAATCATTTAAAGCTAGTTCGGCTGAACCTTCCGCATTGGCGTCAAACATGACAAACCTGTATCGATTCGAAAGATGCTGCTAACCTCTTCAAATCTTCTATAAGAACACCAAAAGAACCAAGGAATGTCTTCGAATCATTTACACGGTCTATTACTGCCTTGCAATCACCTTCAAGTACAATGTATCTCCAATATCTTTCGTACAATGTATCTCCAATATCTTTCGATAGTCAACTCCAAAGCTTGTACAACTGCTGATGCTTCCACAAAGAGTTTGCGATCAATCAACAGATTTCTCCAATCACTCACCATCATGGTTTCGAGCAATAATTCTCAAGACAGTTGTATTGTCCGCGAGAGCACCACCTAAATAATAAAACGATATTTTAATGTTATTAAATATTAATGTAAATAATCTATTAATTAGAAAAAGCACGTGACGGATAAGCCATATTGTAACATGGCATTATTGCCCCTTCCCCTGCTCACTTTAAAAAAAGAAAAATGAAGCTTCAGGTGCAGCTCCATTTCCAATAATCCAATTCAATGTAATAAGTGCATGCAGACCATTGATTTGTCCGTCAACACATTAATTCTCCTAATTTGGTCACTTATTTTGGTGCTAAATATAAAAACCCATCACGGGTAGGTAGAAAATCAATACTAATAACGTCACTCATAAATCGCAAATCGCAAAATTGTCCATCACAATATCACAATAAATGATACATTAACCAAGTCACAAGATGACAATAATGCACAATTAAAAAAAAAAGAAAAAAAAAAGAAAAAAAAAAAAGGAAATCTCCTAAGTCAATATGGATTTTGGTCAGGACTCGGGTTGATTAGGCCATCTCCAATGGTTGAGGGCTAGCCCCGGGCTTTGGAGCCCGGGCTAGCCCAGGGCCAGCCCAGGGCCCTGCTGGTCGTCTCCAATGATTGGGGCTCCGTGGGGGAATTAATTCCATTTTTTTTCCTTTGCCCACTCTCACCTATCTAAATTTAATTTTGTTTTTAATATTTATATTAATAATACTAATAATTATTTTATTAATATAATTAAATTACCATTACAGCCCCAATACACCCATTAAAATTACCATAATATTCCTTCTCCCCTTTCTAAATCCTAAAGTTCCTCATAAACATAGTGTTGGAAAAAGTAAGTTAATGGACCATTTTGAAATTTAGTATTGTTTGGTGGATGAATGTATTCATAATTAATAAAAAAAATTGATGAAGAAATGAAGAAATTAAAACATAATATTGTTTGGTGTCAACCTTGAATATTGCGAGAAAGAATTCGAAGGAGAATTACTTAATATTTTTAATAATAATTAGTACCGAAATACATGAGATAATTATCACCAAATAAAATCATAGAAAAATATAAATAAAAAATTGAGATAGAAATACTAAAATTGAAACATAAAATAAAGAAAACTAATTGAAACTTAAATAAAGAAAAAAATTGAGACCATAAAATCGAAGGAACCGAAGAAATAAAGAAATTGAAATATAATATTGTTTGGTGGATGGATGAATTCATAATTAACATATATATCTTTTGATAAATTTATAAAGAAATAATGTATTTGTTTTAAAATGAACGGAATATTTTTTGATTAAAATGTTCAATATTATAACATAGGGGATAAATGTTACAATTGATACTTTAGGATAACTGATACCACCCATATACTTTAAGGGTGAAAACTGTAATTCACCCTATTTTTAATAGTGTGTTAAATCTCTTTAATAAGAAAAAATAGCGTCCTACGGGATCTTGACCCTCATCATGTCTTAAAAATAATTAAAGTTGGGTCGAGCCAAGTTTGAATTAAAAATTCTCTTCTCTTCCTCCTCCTTCAGTTGGTGCATCTTTTCAATTTGAATATATAAGAAAGAGAACGGGTCCCTATATTATTGGTTGTTGTGGCTTAGTTCTTAGTGTTTTAAGTTGCAAATATATAGTACCCCATTATCATTTCTCCAGTTGCTAGCTAGGCTGTAAAGACTCTACCCAACCAACAAAAAAAAAACCACTCATATTCTCCACCATTCTTTTCTTTACAAAAACTTCATCCAAACTCTAAAACTCCAAAGGGTATTTCTTTCATTACTTCGTCGCGTATTTTTGTCGTGTTTATATACTTCATTTCCTTTAATATCGCAGAGTTTTGCCCAAGTTTCATGGCAATTCTATTTGTAGAAAGTTTGTCAAACAACAAAAACAGCAGAGTGCTTCAGATTGCAGTAAAGGCCTTAGAGATTATACTTTTAACAGCAGGGCTAATTTCAACTATACTTATGGTAAAAGGTGCAGTATTGCCTTACTCATGTGAGTTTGTTTTCTCAAGCCTAATTGGAATTTGGAATTCAATTAAGTGCTTCTTATCTTCTCCTCTATACATTTGCATTATAATCAACTTCATGGTAGTTTTAATAGCATTCTCCTCCAATTTCCACCGCCACGAAACCGTTGATCTCGATTATCATGATATTGTCTCAATACCACCACCACCAGCACCGCCACCATCACCACCTCGGGATGTCACCGAAGTCACACCACCAACACCACTGCCATCACCAAGTCGGGATGTGACCGAGGTGGTAGAAGTGGAGGAGGCCTCACCAGCATTACACACTTTACAGGATACGATATTACATAACTGCATTGAAAAATCTTATGAAATCAAGGAAACAACATATTGTAATTCACTTGGAATATTTATGGAAATTGATTATTCAGACAAAGAAAACGAGGAACGAGATACGATAGAGGATACATGGAAGGCAATAACCGGAGGGGGAAAACAAAGGCCTAAAGAGAAACATTTGAAAAAGAGTGAGACGTGGAACGTGCACGTGCCACCTCGTGTGCAAAGGCTCGATTCAGAGGAATTAGTGCCATCGACTCCTAAATGGAAGGAGCTAAGGAAATTAGAGACGTTTAATGATGCAGTGTCGGTCACACGTCGAGGGGGGCTAAGGAGAGATCCTTCGGTGGGTATCGATGAATTTAACAAGCAAGTTGATGATTTTATCAAGAAATTTAATAATAACATGAGGCTACAGAGACAAGAATCTGATCAGAGGTTCTTGGAAATGGTTAATCAAGGACTTTAGTTTTCATTATGTGAAAAATGTACAAATTGGAGAAGAATTCCGGATTCTTGCTAGAATTTTGATTTTTTTTTTTTTTGGAGTTGTTAATGTTTATTAGTACTTATTACTTTGGTGTTTGATTCTTGATTGTCTTTATTTTGAAATAAGATGGTCTCTCTTTAACATGGAATCTTTCTGGTATCATATGCAACAATGCATGTAAATGTTTAATCTTGAAAATAGTGATGAAATGTTCAGGTTGGTGTACTTTTATTGTATACCCGAAAGAAAGAAAGAATATTGTAAACAGACCCACCTGGGATAAGAATTCATTTGGAGAGTGACATTTCAACAAAAGGGAAACAATTCTTCCATAAAGTAAGGATGAAACTTAGTTTAAATTTCAGTGAAACTTCTGATTCATTGAATTGTGAAAAAACAGAGTTGTTAGATTGAATTCTGCTAAATGTAAAGACCCAATTGGGCCAATTCTCTTTGTACTTCAGTTTATCTCCCTGTCCTTTTATAAAAACACTTGCCTCCCTCCTATTCTTTTCTTTTACATCCAAAAAATATGTAATGGCAACCCTACTTATTGTAGTTCTAACTTTCCCTCCCTGTTATATTTATAAGTGGCACTTTAACCCTGTGTTATTTCATATGGATCAGTATCTTACCCTTTTGTATTATGTTATGTGGATCAATTAACCTCATTTTGTGTGCAATCATTTAACCCCCAATATTATAAACTCCTTTAAATTGTATGTGCTTGAGCTTAAATTATATATCACTAACAACGTGAAGTCGGACATAATATCGATTATTTTGCATGCAAGTTCTATCAGATAAATTTGTTACAAGAACACGAGAAATAGCCACTCATAAAACTTTGAGAGAACAAATCTCTTCTTTTCATCAAAAAGTCATAATAATCAATATCTCATGATAATGAAGATTACAACTCCTTATATAGTTTATATAGTCACAATTTGTGTGTGAATCAATATACAATGTGTTATTTTATGTGCATCAATTTACATTATTTGTTATGTTACCTGGATTAGCATACCCCCTTGTGTTATTATATGTATGATAATTTATCCTTGTGTTAATTTATATGTATGATTATATTTTTATGCAGCTATTTAAACCCACATTTCATTTCGGGGGTGAGAGCTATATACAAGTTCCAACTGACTAGGGTAAAATGATAATTTAAAATGTTCACAATAGAGTAATGTGCCAATTTTTATATGACATACGGCAAATCATGCTTATTACAAACATATAGGGAAATTCTATAATCTACATGCATGATGTTTCCCAAAAATTCTTATTGAAATATGACTTGATCAAACTCTTCTTATTATATAATGAAAGTATTACACATATCTTGAAATTAATCACTCTTCCAACTTCCAAGAGTAAGGGTGTAAATGAATCGAGTTGTGTTGGATGATGTCTTTTCCAATCTTGATTTGAAATTGTGTTTGATCTTGGTTTGATTATTTAACGAACCGAACTCGAATGAACTATTAACGAACATGATCGAGACGAATATCGAATGACTTGATCTTTTTACATGTAATTGCCAATTTTTAACTTATCGAACCGAATTCAAGCTGACCTTTAAAAGTTATCATACGCAAAATACGTTGCCATTTTCTCTTTTCCTCTATAATCAACTAATTAATTTGTAGACACGGTTGATAGACTTGAGTTGGATTTGGCTAATGAAATGAGATTATCAAATCAATGATATGAAGTATTAACTAACCAATTCTGTAGCACTGATTGTTTCAAACTAAATGAAAAAATTATTTGGGTTGGTTAGTGGTTCCTATGCACAAATTGTTATATTGTCGGCCCAATGCTAATTCAATATTTATTCCCAATGGAGACGTGGCCCAACCCTTAAGCACCCCTTGATATAATGAAAGAATAAGAGAATATGAACTAATAAAATAATTATTCAACTCATTTTATAGATGGAATTAAAATTATTAATCTTTACTTACATTACTCACAAAGCAAAACGAGGAAATGTTATTAGCGACTTCAAAAGCCATTCATGTCTGTTATTAAAATCAACTGAATAATTTTAGGAAACCAAAACTATCAATTTATTTTTATAGATTAATTTTTTAAGTTAAATTCAAATAGTTTAATTGACCGTGACATACTTAAAAATCGAAATTTTAATCCAGACTTGACCTTTTATGAGCACTATACAGTTGGTTTGGGTCGGTCGGTAAGATAAGAGGATTGTATGAGACGAAAAAGAGTATCTGATTCTGATGCATAAAAGACAAAATTAAAAGGGGAGGAAAGGAGAGAAATGGGATGGTCCACGGATCTGATCTGGACTTGATTCGGATCACATATCCGCCCGACCCATAAGCGGAATCTACAACCTAAAAATAAACCTTCAACGGTCCCGATTTGAAAAAGAATAACTTAACAGTAAACCAATCCAACGGCTCCACAAGCACCCACTGTCACTCACGTCCGATTTGAATCTCCAGTCCACCATCTGCAAAAGGACGCAAAAATCGAATAATCTAATTCGAATACACTCTGTAACTAGTAATCATACATCGTATAACAATCTTCAGGAGTGTGTGTGTGTGTGTGTGAAAATGGCGGAAAAGGGAAAGGAAAAGGAAAATGGAAAACCGTTAGAGGAAGTAGTAAAAGAGAAGGTGAAAAAGGAAGCATTGAGCTGGGGTGAATGGATGCGAGGATGGTTCTATCTGGCGTACGAGATGCTGTTCCAGAGGATTGTAGCCTGCAATTTGGAGAATCCGATGCCCCTTCCCCCAATTAACGACCTCACCTACATCGTCACCGGTTCCACCTCCGGCATTGGTAAAGAAATTGCTAGGTATTTTCTTTATTTTGGATGTAGCGATTTATTTTATTTAAGATATTATGAGGAGGATTGTTTTAACTTGTATGTTGAATGTTATTGGTTAGAAATTTTGAGAGGAAGATGATCATGAAGTTGATAATGTTGCTTATGTAATTAATAGTTCGTGTTGTTACTTTTTTCTTTTGTAAATTATTAGGTGAATCTAATTTTACCTTCATTGAGCAACGGAGAGCTCTGTAGTGTGAAATATGAAGATGTTTGTGATTTGGAAGGTGTTGATGAAGGAGAGCCGTTTAGAATTTCTAAGACAAAATTGCTGGTGAATTTTATAAGTTAAATTTGCTTTGATAAGTGTATGTTGTTTGTCACTGTTTCACATTTTGGGCAGATTTGACAAATTAAATATATGTCGCCTTGCAAGTTATTTTGTTTGGGTTTTACAGATCGTGTTTGCCTAATGTGTATTTAATTTTTATAATGTGCAATAATAAAATCCGGATGTAATATTCAGACATAGAATAATCACAGGAATTGTTAATTTTTTTTGAAAATTATAGTACATGATTTTAAACTTGTTTTGATCCAGGGGCCTGACTTCGTTGCTGGATCCAATGTACAATCCATGCCTACCTACAGCTTTAGTTAATTGTTTTCAATATCAATAGTCTTATTTCTTGAACTTATACTAACTCTGAATTTTGAAAAAAATAGTGTATGTGATCTTACATACTACTATATATTTTCATGCCACAGATTTCTGTAAAATGAAACACAACGTAATTTCTTTTAATTAACAGGCAGTTGGCAGAAGCAGGGGGACATGTTGTGATGGCAGTCAGAAATACAAAGGCAGCTAATGACTTGATAACGAAATGGCAGGAAGAGTGGTCTGGAAAGGGTCTTCCTCTTAACATTGAGGTACTATATAAACACATTGAGTGCATGGTGGAAGATATAGTTATTGTAAATCCACAATTTTCCTTAAGCGGTTGAGATATGCTTGAATATCCAACTAATAATTTCTATTTTTGGGGATAACCAAATACTAATATATTTATGTCACCTGTCTACTCATCTAATTCTTAGCTTTAATGTGTGTAAATCTGGTAAATTTCATTTATTGCACGACTTTTTATTTTTATTTAAAGTAATAAGTTAAAGAAATTTACCTCTAAGCTTTCTCAAGGTTATGAAGCTTGATCTTCTCTCGCTGGATTCTGTTGTGAGATTTGCTGATGCTTGGAACGCACGTTCAGGGCCTCTTCATGCTCTCATCAACAATGCTGGGATATTTTCGATAGGAGGTTTGTATGTGAAGATTCTACTCAACCTTTTCTACTTGTCTAAAACAATCACAATACCATAGACCACTTTCCTTTGCGGATATATTGAGTGGCTGACTATACTACTCACTGTTGTCTCTATTTTATTCTCTCTTGGCATGCAGATTTCAATCATGTACCTATATCATAACGTAATAAATTGGTTAAATAGTCACGTTCCTTGCAAACTTGGATAAATGGTTCATAGAAAGTATCTGAATATCATAGGTTATCTTCATAGAGAAAGCATATTCTCATTCAGAGTTGACCATCAACATTTGTTAGAAGTAATAATTTCTCAATGACTCTCCTCTCTAATAACTTAAGCTTTTAGAGTTGGTCATTCAATATGGTGCAGAGCCTGGGTATTCAATCAAATCAAATGAGTAATGATTTGGAAAATGCATTATCTTTTTATTCCTTTTGAACTCCTTGAACTTCACACTGATCGTTTCCGCTTCAAGGCCTTGTTTTGTACATCTTTGTTTCCATTAAACGCTGTCTCGCATCTTGTTCTTTTCCTCACCATTGACAATGTTTATATTTTCACTTTGCTTAGTTTTTATTCCTAACAAACTTAGCCCTGCCATTTGTGGCATGCGTGACGGAGACAAATTCATTCTTCATGATGTTAGCTAAATTGTGCTAGATTTTTTTTTTAGTGTGTGTGTGTGCAGTTCTTCTTTCTCCAATTAAGCAACAATTAATGCATCCTGGTTGGACTTACGTCATTTCATTCTGTTCAGAACCACAAAAAATTTCAAAGGATGGTTATGAAGAACACCTGCAAGTCAACCATCTAGCTCCTGCACTTCTTTCAGTATTGCTTCTGCCTTCCCTCATTAGAGGCTCTCCAAGTCGCATTGTTAATGTGAACTCTATTGTAAGTTTCACTAGCATTATATGCATTATTAATGTATTGCAGTTTTAGCTGACTAAAGTTGTTGAGTTTCTTATGGTATCATAAGAGGAATTATGTGAAGGAGCTGAACAGATTGCTAAATTCTGGTTTAAAGAAATAATAATGCAGTATCATCATACTTTGAGAGTCTGATTACAAACATAAAAAAATAATTGCTGGTTTACTGTGGATTATAGTTGGGGTTCCATATATTGGTAGGCTGATAAAGAAATCTTTACCAGATCCTGTAGTTTTACGTTGATAAAAAAAGTTTTATCGTGCATCTTACCATTCAAAATGTTCCTTATGAAATATAATCTACAAGTTAAATCAGCATAACTTACTATTAACATGATTCTTACGACCTGAACCTTAAGTGCGACTTATCTGAATTAAGAGTTTTGAAACTTTATTTGAGATTGAGGTAGATTTTTTCTTTTTTAATTATTATAATTGAGATTGAGGTAGATTAGTGGGTGGAATATGATAATATTGTTTTCAAACCTCCTTTGACCTTTTTCTTTTCTTCTAGTCTTGAAAGATATATAATGTATGCTACTGGAGTGTACTCGTTGAATACACTGAAATGTTCCAAATTAACTGATGAAAACTTGTTAGTTAGCAGATAAAATTAGTCATGTTGTAGGAAGAACTATATACATGTTAGAATACAAGATTTTCTTGTTACTAATCCTTCTGGAAGAATCTTTTATCTAAGTAACAGGAAAGACCAACATACAAATATTCTCTTGTCCAACAGATTGAGATCATTTTTATGTCTGTAAATAAATCCCCGGTTCTCAGTTTACTGACTGGATAGCTTGCCTTTACATAAAATCCCAAAGCCAGTAGCTTTCTTCATCTTGATGTGTTATGTTACCATCTTTATGGTTGTTCCTTTAATGGTTACCATATTTTGCTGGAAAAATAAACAAATTAAAAATTGCTGATGTAATGTGCAATTGTTATTTCATATATGTTTTCCTTTTATCCACTTTCATCTGAGTCCATATTATATTTTTGTAGATGCATTATATAGGATTTGTTGATCCAGAAGATATGAATGTTACTTCTGGGAAAAGAAAGTATACAAGTTTGGTTGGATACTCAAGCAGTAAACTAGCCGAGGTGCGCCAACTCTCTTGCCCTTAGTTTTAGCAGTTATCCGTTGGGCTTTCAACAAAATTACCTTAATTTTTTTGGCAAATTTATGTTATTTAGTGCTTATGTGTGGCTTTGCATCTCAAAGACCCAAGAATTATAATTTTTTAATCTATGCGCTCCGTAGCTGAATTGCTGAAAGAACTCTTTCTTGAAACTGTGGTCTACAGTTTCTCCAAATTGGCTACTGCATTGAATTTTGGTCTATTCATGCTGGGGGGAAGAAAAACATGAAGGCTGCTACAAACACCATGTCTTTAGTTTCCTTTTTTTAAGTTTATTTTTTATTAGCAATTCTCTTGAGCATTTTTGAGAGTGCTGGAATTCATGAATGTCAGAAAGGATGTGAGTGTTCATCATTTGTATTCTTTTACTAGCTTAGAAGCAATCAAGTTACAAGCTTGTTTGACATAAAACCATTAAATTTAACAATTTGATCAGGATCTATGTCGCTCATATTTATCCAATAGTACATAACAAAAAAGTGGATATTTCCTTCGAAAAGATAGTAACAGCAGATTGAAGTAGGATTTTAACTACCCAAGACATGTCGATTTCTGTAGCTAATGAAGTAATTGAAACATCGCCCAAACTTTAGTTCTCTTGTCATGATGTAGAATGATTGACAATTTTAAAGTAATTTCTGGCCTTTTAAAATAGAATTCAAATGTTGAACTGACTACTCGCAGTTTCCCTGCCAGAGTCCTACAACTTGCTTGTGCAATAAGTTTATCGGCTATCAACTTTATTACCAAAAGAGAATGGAACCTTCAACTAATCATTCACCAACTCAGGGTCAAATTTACTATGGGCTTGCTATAAATCCTCCTTACACTAACACTATATATTCATGCTAGCAATGAGAAGTGTTTCTTTTTTAGAAAAAAAAAAGAAAAAGCTTTAGTAGCTACATGAACTTGGTTTACTTTCCTAACCATAAGAAGTCTTTTTATGCTATCTTAGTTTGAGTGGTTTGTAGTAGTCACAGAGTTGTATTTAGCTAATACTATGGCCACGATCCAGATATACCAACACATAGGTCTTTATGGGTGAAGAAGAGTGTCTTCCAGCCTTCTATAGATTTTCTAACCTGAAATGTGGCATTCTTCTTAATATTTATGTTGCATTGAATGTTTCCAGATCAAGGGACAACTGATGATGGCATATATTTGGTTTGGTGTTATTTATATCCACTAAAACATGATCAGTGCCAAGTTTTTAACATCATCTAGAAATGTGAATGCAGGTCATGTTCAGCAGTGTCCTTAATAAGCGACTGCCAGCTGAAGCTGGTATAAATGTAGTATGTGTTTCCCCTGGAATAGTGCAGACCAATGTTGTAAGTTTCTGAGAAATTACAGCATTCTGACTTATTAGTTAATGTCATTTAAGTCTATCTATTCATTTCATGGGCATGCTAATTCTGGATGATTTTCTTCTTTGATGCTGGATTTGCAAATTATTACAATGCTTTACATTTCCCCGAAGATTTATTTTTTTGTTGGGCAATACTTTCGTTTTGTGCTTGATTTTAGCTGTTGTAAGTCTATCATAGGTGAAAAGCCTCAATAGTATGAAGTTAAGACCTTTGTTGTTCAAAACAGGTTTCATAAAGAATAATTTAAGTAGTAAAAATACAAAATTTTATGTACTGAAAAATTTCAATAATTGTTTGAGAGTTGTCTGCTTCAACATTCCCTGGTAGCCAATGCTGAACCTGTTGTCTTAGCCCTCTTTTATTTTTGTTTCACCAAGAAGCTGCTCCCCGGTCAAAAGAAACTTATATTGTTATATATCCATGATATGGAATTGGTTTCCACATAATAATATTTGATCCTGTCTTGGTTTATTAATGCAGGCTAGGGATCTTCCAAAGATTGTTCAAGCTGGTTATCATTTAATTCCTTATTTTATTTTCAGCCCTGCAGAAGGTAAATCTTCTCAGACTTTTTGTGTTTCCTGTCAAAATTTCTCAATTTTATTTGTAGTTAATGCTGCATGAAATTATCACTATGCAACGATAAATATATATATATATATATATATACTCCATTGAAAAGCAATTCAAAATATTGGGAATGTTATGGAAAGTCTACAACAGCTTATTCTGGTTAGTACGGTTGTAGTTGCTTGAAACGTTGTCTGGCTATTGCAGGATCTAGAAGTGCACTGTTTGCTGCCACAGACCCGCAGCTTGGGGAGCTTTGTGAGGCATTAAAAGCCGAGGATTGGCCAGTCTGTGCTTTCATTAGTCATGATTGCCGACCAGCAAATCCTTCAGAAGAAGCACACAGTATCGAAACTGCTTATAGAGTGTGGGAGAAGACACTAGAAATGATTGGCCTTCCCTCAGATGCAGTAGAGAAGCTTATTGAAGGGCAAGAAGTTGAGTGCAGATACGGAGGCTCCTCCCAGTCCCAGTAGTGTCATTTATTGAAGATTATGAGTATTTTTATCGAGTGGAAAAAATCGATGCTGAATCAAATCAAAGGAAATGTAACTTACCACTTGTTCGACTGTTTCATGTGATATTTCAGTTGCAGAAGTTTATGGTCCCAAACACATGCTCAAATTTTTCTTCATTTTTTGTCCGAAAAGAAAGTATAAGAAGGATGGAGAACTACATCTACATCTACACATGATTGACTTTTCATGGGCTTTATGAATTCAATAGTATGTTTTAATTGGGTTTCAGTTCTTTTGTTGAATCAAACAACACATTCCTATGGCTTTCTGGATTTTATACACTTGTAAGTTGTAACTACTATGTTATGCTAGATGGTTTTGACTCAATTATAGATTTCAAATTTTTCTGGAAAAAAAAATAATTATGTTTACTTTTATGATAAATAAATAGGGAATCTTATCATTCAAGGCTGAAGTTTAGGAACTACTCAACAGTTGCATTTATTTCTACTAATGTTATTAGGCCCAACTAAAACTAAATTGGGTGTCGGTATAAATTATATTTAACAATGCTATTCAATAATTTGTTTAAAGAAAATTGTCATACTGCATTCGAAAGTCAATTACACTGGGAGGTCCACAGAATTTAAGAAGCTGTTTTTTGTGAAGATAATAATCAGATAGATTATCATGAGGACTTTCTTTTGTTCTCATATTAGTACCATTAAAATAGGTAACTAAATTATTATTATTTAGTTAATAAATAAAAAAAATAGTAATTGATTATTACTCTAAAAGTCATGAATGAAATAATGATACATACTACTCCATCAATATAATATGTGGGATAACAAAAAGCAACTACTACAACTAGTAACTAGTAATTTATGGAAAATTAGTACCTTTCGAGGTGGATTTAATTCATCCGAATTTTGAATGAGTGTCACGTGAGCATGAACATCAATATAATACTATGTGGGATAACAAAAAGCAACTACTACAACTAGTAACTAGTAATTTACGAAAAATTAGTATCTATCCATGTGGATTTAATTCATCCGGGTGTTGGATGAGTGTCACATAAGCATGAAAGAATAACACGTCCATATAGCATTCATCCAACCCCAATAAATTAAATTCACTAATATAGTATCTAAACAAACATAGTCACCTAATCTCCATTTCCCAAGAAGCTTGAGGCTGAAGCATTAAAAGCTGTACGACCATTAAAACACTTGTCACTTATTGATTGGCCAACGCTCAAATCATTCTTAGCGGGTTTTTTGGCAGACCTCCTTTCCAACCCCACCCCCCCGTCAATTCTACTCTGCCCCTGCCTGCTTCATCCCTATGCATAAAGCCTCATACTACTACTACTATATATATATATATGTGTGTGTATTTGTTTGTGTGTCCTTTTGGGAATCCATAGACTTCTCTGCATTATCACCCACAAACTTTAGATTTTAGAGGTATGTATTTTATTTTTTGAGTTTTTCCTGGTATCTTGAGTTTTAATTCCTTTAGCTTCTGTTTGACGAAAATAAGACAATATAAGGTATTTTCAAAATTTTCCAGTGTTATAATCAGAAACTTATGAAAGAGATGAAGAAGAAAAGTAAAATATTAAGGAAGGCTAGTTGGTTTTTAGAGTGAAGAAATTTCCAAAATGTTCCGTTGTTACAGTGTTCTAATTACTACTACTCCTAATTACAGTAGTAATCATCAGTAATTAGGAGTATACTGTATGTATGTTTGTTTGTGTGTATATTTGTATTTATTGCAATGTTGGATATCTGCTATATCAGCTCCTCTCTGGTCCTTTATAATCGTACCAATTAATAATTAAGGCATTGTCTGCCATTTATTTTTACTACTCTACTGCACAATTAGATGTTCGTACTGCATTTTAAAGATAACTATTCCAATTAAATTCATCTTTGTATCATTATAAATGGGACTACATATATATCTTTTCTTGCTCTGCATTTACTATTATATATAATTAATTAATTAATTTATTCATTCATTTTATCTGCCAATCAGGTAAGAACTTAAGATGGTTGCCAAGGCAGATAAAAGTGGTGGTAGAGAGGCCGCTGTGGTTGCGGCGGCGGCGTCGTCGTCAAATCATCAATCTCGTCGGAACAAAAGCTTCACCAAACCTTCATGGCTTCTATGCAACATAGCTGGTACATTTTCTGTGTGTTTTTGTTTATGTGGATTGATTGTAATTCTTTTTGTTATTTGCTTTTCCCTTTTTCCTTTACTTAAAAAAAAAAAAGTTAAATTGTCTATTTTCATTATTTTAACCTCTTTTTGTTGCGTTCAAATTTCAAACAAAGTGAAATAAAGCATTATCTATATTACTACATAATTCAGAAAATTCCAAGTTAAAAGTAAACTACCCCCTGCTTTTAAGCATAAAGGACCAGGTTTAGAATTTTGATTGTCCCTCAGGAAGTAGTTTTATCTTTTTGGAATGTAATAAAAAGATTCACTCGAATCACTCCCCTTCCCTTCCCTCCTTTTTGGCTTTGAGTGAAAAAAAAAATAGGTCAGGTCGCTTTCAAGTTTCAACCCAATATTTTAAAACAAATGAGTACACAGAAAAAATTCTACAATTAGAAAAAGCTGCAACTTTACTATTTGTACCATATTTGCTATATTAATTGACCAATTCCCCCCTACAGTTCCCTATTTCGTGTTCAAAATTAAAATCCAACATCATACATCATATATAGCTTTAACTAGTTGCCGTGTTGCCTAGATAATTTGATTTGATTTGATTCTGATTCTTCTGCTACCATCCATTTGCTATTGTCAGATCATTACTCTTTTCATACCAGAAATCAAAATTTGGTTTTCTTTACATTTATTTTATTTACCATACTTTTAAGTTGACATGTAACAATTTATCAATAAAAATAATTTAAGAAGTTGAAATGTAACATGTCACAATGATTAATTGCACCAATCATAACATTGGAAAACCATTATTGTTAAATTTGGTAACTCTATAATGTTAATGGAAGTAGACTAATCAACATATTAATATGATAGATATGGTTCACTCTATGGATTAAGGAAACATTTCTGTAGATTAAAGTTAATCATTATTGGTCAACTCCTATTTATTTCATGTGTGATTAGTGACCTCCTATATTATTTGTTGTGTGTTTAATTTACATTTCTACCATTTGTACGATATACTTGCCTTTTGAGTTGAATTTGATGTCTATCTTTTTATCAATAAATATTTGTTAAGATAACTACAAATTTGATTGATTCTCTAAAGAATTAGTTATCTCCTAGGGGACCATCTTCTGCAAAATGTCTCAGGACATATCCATTTGATATGGTCCATTTGATAGTGAACGTTAATGTTTGAAAATTTTCAAAATTTGAAATGATGTAGTTTCACATAAGGCCAATTTCACACTTTTAATAAATTCAAATTGATCTTTCATTACAGATTTGGACGAGAGCTTGAAGATGCTGACTCGTAAAACTCCGAAAGAAAACATTCCAGACAGCTTCGCAGCAAGAGCCAATTCGTACTACCACGAACGCCCTCAACTACTCACATTAGTCCAAGACTTGTACAATAACTACCTCTCTTTAGCCGACCGTTATTGCCGTGCCCTTGCCAAGAACCACCGCCAAAGCCGATGCTCTCCCCCAATCCCGCAGTCGACACTCGCCAAAGAAGACACCGGAGAAGTCGTCAATTCTGATGCAGAAAGTTCGTCCCTCTCATTCCAATCTCCAGTAAAATCCAAAGAAGTCGACACTGAGATGATTGTGGCAGAGTTGGTTATGAAGACAGTTGAGTGTGACATAATTCTCAACGAGCTTAATGTAGTAGAGAATCGATTTAAAGACTCATCGAGGAAGATAGATCTGCAGAAGAACTTATTGGACGTTCTTGATTCGGAAAGGCTGATTCTTTTGAATGAGAATTCGACATTGGGGTACAGAGTGAACGCACTCATGGAGGAGAACAAAGGGTTGGTTTCGGAGTCTTTGTTTTTGAAAAGGAAGGCTTCTGAGCTCGCGAGATGTGTGTTGAAAACGAGGGAGGATCATCGGGTTTATATGCTGAGTCGTAAGATTGAGGATCTTCAGGGGCAGATATATGGGCTGGAGAAGAAGAACAAAGAGTACTATGAACAGCTTGTGAAGAAAAAAGAAGGGAGAAGTTACAAGAAGTTTAGTCTGAATTTGAAGAAGGTTTGTGATCAGAATACAAATGGTGAGAAGGTTTCCAAGTTTTGGGATAAAGTTAAGAAGTTTGATTTGGTTCTCTGTGGTTCTAAATTTGATTCTGCTGGTTTCTGAGGAATGACTGGAGGAGTATATGAATATTATGATGATTAATATTTTAATAGTAAGCTTTTAAGTTTTAGTAGTGAAACCCTTTTTTAATAGCTTATAATGTCAAAATCTTATTGGCTGCAGACAGTTTAATTCATGTTTAATAGCTTATACTAATATTTTGTTGGAAAAGTGTTATGCTATAACCTACATAATGCTGAAACCTTTTTTTTTGGGTGGGTTTGGACCGAGTTGGGTAAGGTTCGGACCATGTTTGGTCTGGACATACACTTTACTTGCAACCTTGATTTTTGGGTCATGAATTTTATCTAGTTGGGTTTTTTTTTCATATATGGTGTAATAGAAAGTTTAATTTGTAAAATTAAGTTTTTCATTTTTTTTATTTGTAGAATTAGCTTTACTTAAGTAAGGATATTAATTAACTTTAACTTTAAATTAAATGAAAGATTAAATAAAATTTCAAATTTTTGTCACTTGTCGCTTAGACATCCAAGTGACAAGCGATAATGCCGTCGGGTTGCTTGGGCGTCCAAGTGACCCGACAACATTGTTGTCGTCGAGTCACTTGGGCGCCCAAGTGACAAGTGGCATTTCAAATGAATTTTTTAAAGAGTTTTTTGTGGTGGGAGAAATTTTAAAATTTGAATTAGGAGTGAAAATGAATTTTTATGGATGTGTTGTATTATTATTATTAGATTAATTAGATTTTATTGTGTTTAATTAGATTTAATTATTATTAAAACCAAGAAAAAAGAAAAAAGAAAAAAAAAGCTAGTTTTGAGAAAAAACATTTGGAGTAAAGTAATTCAGCAAAATATTCCGTTTGCATTATTTAATGTTTGTATTTTGTGATAGGGTTACCCTACCCATGACTTTATTTGACGGTGGAAATGAATGCTTGCTTTTCTAAAAAAGTAAGCCAATTACGTAATTTCAATTTTGCTAGGACAAAATTTATACGCCGGAGTCATTGAAATGCTAAACTGGTTGAGTGAATCTCCAAATGAAAGATGTCTTGCAAAAAGAGTAGATTAAACACGAATAGAACTTGTAAATATCTCTGTAGTTTATTTTTAGTTTATAAAAAATTATGAAAATACTTGTTATATATATAATTTTGGCTTATTATCTACTTCCTCCGCTCTATTTATTTTTGGTGCAAAATTTGAAGTAAGTCTTAAAAAGTAGAACATTTGGATAATTTTATAATTATGCTCTCAAAAGTAATTGTTGAGAATTAGTATTGTTAAATTATTACTTTGAGTTAGTAGTTTTGAGAATAATAATTTTATTTTAGGAAAAAGCTTATTTTAAAATATCCCAAAAAAATACAAAACTGAAGGATGGAGGAAATATAGTAAATCGAATTTGTACTAATTTTATTCAATTGAATTCAAACAAAAGCTGAAATAACATTTAGATCAACATAAAGAATAATAAGATTTTTGATTACACGAATAGAATAAAAGCTCATTTCAACGAGGACGAAAGGCCTCCATACCAACCCAAGAGATCAAGAACTACAAATCAATCTTATATATATACGCAAACCAAATCAATCAAACTCATTATTCACTAATCAACATTCAATAACATAATCCCATAATTTAATATATCAATAATAAGAAAAGCATTTGCCCTCTCTAATTTTTAAAACCACACTTTGCTTTACATTCTCGTTCCCAACACTGTTCCCCGGAATAAAAGGGAAACCGGAAAGTGCAATTAACTTGGCATTTGGTGCTACAGCTAAATTTTAAAAACCCATCAACCAATTGGAATTCTGAGACCATATTTCCCAATGTAATTATCATTATCAGCAATACTTGATTATTTAAAATCCCAATACTCTCACGAACTTTCATATTGATATATATAGCCTGTTTTGTAACAATATTTCTCTTTTCTTTTTCTTCTTCTAATTATATTTTTGTGTATTTATGTAAGTTAATTGGTATGACTAATAAATATGCATTAAATTAACTCTGGTTTAATGACTTGATAACATATAACTGAAATAAGTGGTTTACATGAATAATGGATGTTCTTAGTCACTGATATAAAAAGTTTATTGACTATGGTCAATCTTTTCTTTCTTCTCTTTTTGTTAGGTTGTGATTGGAATTAGGTTATTTTTTCTTTAAATGAAATTAACGTTTGAAATTTAGAGATCTGGTTTGGTGAAAATTCTTGTCTAAGCCTGGTTTGGCCAAACTCATCCAACCACTAAGCAAGTGTATTGCACTTTCTTTGTGATTGACTACTTTCCTGGGAGTTGCATCAAATCTCAAATCAAGTGTATTATATTTGCCATGTAGTTACTTTGGATTTGACCAAACATAATCTGGGTAAGAATTTTTCCCGGTTTAGATGTATTTTGGCTCGCGTATTTCCTGAATATTTCTGAATTTCAGGATTGTTAATAATAGTTAACTAATCAATACATATGTGTCATTTGAAAAGAGCAACCAACAACACACTGTAAGCAAAATAATATGTAAATACTTAATTTTTTGTTTGATGAAATGTAAATGAGTTTTGATTGAATTGAACACTATGTGATATTTTATATCAAATCGAATTTGTATACTTTGATCCTTATAAATAAAATATTTTTCTATCCATCAAAATAAATTTAAATTCAACAAAGAAAAAAACGATTGAGTTGTTGGGTACACGAACAAAAGCTGATTACAACGAGCACAAAAAGCCTTAAGGCCAGATCAAACTAAAAATTGAGAAATGCAAATCAATCTTACAAACATCATAAATCAAACAGAATTATTTTTTGCATTCCATGGGCACCTCAGAAAATCGTTCTACATCTTGACAATAATCATAAACCAAGAAATTGTCACGAACCCATTTCAATTGCGTTCTCCTCTGCTTATTAACTTGTTTCACCACAGGTTTATCCCACCAGAATTGCCCTGATTTTCCACACTTCACCACTGGATCATCCTTTTCATCAGGCAAAAGTTCACAAGCATCAATTTCGAACGACTGAAATTTCACCACAAAAGGTGCATTACTCCAATTAGTCTTTACTTGTCCTCCTTGTGTTGCCCAATCATCAGCGTTCCATAGCGATCCATGGATTCCCATTACTTGTTTTTTCGGGTAGGGAACGCCTTTTTTCTCCTTGTTTTCAAATTCTCTTATCGGAATATCATCAACCAAGAACCTGATTTTGATCATTAATACATAGGAATATGTTGCTTACTGATGATAAATTGCTCAAAAAAAAAAAAAAAAAAAAAAGGCATAAATTAATGAAGAAAAAGAATTTTAGTTTTATAGAGTAATTACAGGATGGAACGATGATTCCAAAAGAAGGAATATGTATGGAAATCCATTGTGGGATCAAACCACAGGTAATGTCTCTGTTCACGATTTCCGGTTCCGTTAATGTACAAGTTTGTTTGCACGATGTAAGGCTCTCCCGAAGAATTGCCAAGAAACTCAAAATCAAGTTCATCGTGGTTAGAACCCTCCGAAGACATCTGCATATAATCATAATTTAATTAACAACCATTTTTTTCTTGCAAATTTAATACTAACAATGTTTTATTACTTATTACATAATAGGCAGTGACTGTTCCAGCTGAATCCCCTTGAACTAGTTTGATTTGCGCGCTGGCTTTTCCGAATAAATATTTTTTCTTCGACTCAAATCCACATCCTGAAATTAATATTATATATACACATTTATAATGTTCACTTTTAAATTGAATATGAATATGAAAAGAGCCGGAGGATAAATTATCACTAACTAACTAGAATTTATAGCTTTTGTTAGTTGAGAGAAATTAAGTCAAGAAAACGAGTAGTAATTGAAGAATCGAGTACCGGTTGAAAAATCGAGGGACAATGCAGTTTGATCTCCTTGAGTTGCAATGTGATCGGGTGCCCAGTTTGGTTGAAAGAGTTGAGAAAAATATGCAGAGTTCACTGAATGCATAACAAGTGCACAGTTTATTACTAACGTTTTCAATATATTGAAATGGGAAAGCCAGTTCCTCTTCTTCATCATCATCATCATCATCATTTTATGTCTAAAACCTGAACCTGAATTGAAATGGGTATTAACTTATGATTAATGAACCTATTTATAGCACTCATCATATTCTGTATGTTGATGTGGGATGGGTTTATCACTAAATGAATTAATTAAGACAGATGAATTTTTATGAGTAATGGGAGGCATGAGGAGGTTTAATTAACAAACTTACTTTGTAAAGGAAATAATAGAGAAGAAGTGCAAGAGTGGTTGTACTTTTAGTGGAAACCATCGCACGCTGCATGAACTATTTAATTAATCAATGTGAAAGTGTGCATAAATTATTGATTATTTTTCACATGACTAAACATCTTCTAACCATAAATAGTAGTATATAAAAGAAATTAGTAGTGGGAGTTTAGGGACTCAGAAAGCACAATATATTTCAGAATTCCAATTTCGTAACTTGATTATTATTATTATTATTAACTTTAATTGTTTTAAGTACGTAATGTAATGATAGCTCTACTAATGAAATTATGTATGTTGTGTGGATATTGAAGTGCAGTGTTTGCTGCCACAGACCCGCAACTTGGGGAGCTTTGTGAGGTATTAGCTTAAAATTTGAAAAAAAAGAAAGAAAAATTCTAAATAATGGCTTAAGAATTGAAATAAAAATCAATTGCACCAAGCAGGATTCGAACACAGGCCTCCAACATGAACATTAAAATTCCCTAACCATCAGGCCAACACAGGTAATACACAATATAATACTACTAATAATATTTATTCTAAATATTTTGGGGGGGGGGATAGCTCCGCCCCTGTCTCCAATGGAGATGCCGGGTTGCGGACGAGGAGCCGTCTCCAACGGTGCAGGGGCGCGGGCCTTGGGTTCGCCTGGCTGGTCTTTAGTTCCTCTTTCTTTTTTTTTTTTTTTGCGACCCGTGCGGCTACAGCGGTGGAGGCGAGAGAGATGATGTGGGAGTAGAAAATATTGACAGAATTGGATTTTATTAAAACCCTTGTGATTTATTAAGGGTTTCTACTATAAACTTACTTTTAGAGTAAATTGCATTTCACCTTCCTAAACTTTTACGAACTATCGATTTACTCTCCAAAAATTAAAAAAAGATACTTAAGCCCTCAAAATGATTTTTGATGGACCACTTTCGTAGTTTCTTTTTTCCACACTCAATTTTTGTTCAAATATTTTAATTCGAAAGGTCAAAACATTTGAAAATGTAATTCCGATAAATTGAGATTCTGAATATTGTACCATGGCAAAGTAAATTTAGAATTGCACTTCATATATGTTTGTCTCGCTTTTCCGACAACACTTTTGTTATCCAAAAAATCAAATAGTTATTTTTAATTTGCTATTGAAAAATTTATAAATTTATTTCTTAATGTTCATAAATAATTGCATCTTAAAAAAATTATCTTATTTGTACAGATAAAGTAAACAAATTCTATTTTAATTTGACATAAAATAATTAATCTCTTACACAATTTATCTCACAAAATAAATATGATTTGACATAAAATAATATATATTTTACATTTTTTTCATAATCTTGAATTTAAAAAAAAATCTTAAACTGTCTAAAAATAAATTTACTATTCATTCATTTCTAATATTTCAAATAAACAATATTTTTTAAATACACAAAAATTGATAATATTTCAAAAATCATTCAAATTTCTGAAACTACTCCCCCAAAGACAAAAATGACTGGCCTTTTTTTGCCCCTAATTTTGGTGGTTGAAACGGAAAGAATGTTTTTGAACTACTTAATCAGTGCAATTAAAAACAAAATTAAAACTAGATAAGTGAGAGTGGGCAAAAGAAGAAAATGAAATTAATTTCATTCTGGAGCCCTGTCATTGGAGACGATTAGGCAGGGCTCGAGGTCCCGGGGCTCCAGAGCCCCGAGCCCCCCCCCCCCCCCCCAATTGGAGATGGTCTTAAAAGCCGAGGATAGGCCAGTCTGTACTTTCATTAGTCATGATTGCCGACCAGCAAATCCTTCGGTAGAAGCACATAGTGTCGAAATTGCTTATAAAGTGTGGGTAAAGACAATAGAGATGAATAAAAACAAGTCTTGCTTTTGTTATTTAGGCGAAGAATGTGGGAAGATAATGAAGTCTCTCATGGGAGAAACCCATCATGAAAGAAGATGATCCACAATAACTTGAGGCTCTATTATCATATTAATATTCATCTCATGGATTAATAAGAGTGGAAAATTATGAATTAATCCCAAAATTTGACACACATTAAATTTATTAGTATAACAGTTTTCCATCTTCTATTAATAATAATTAAAAAGTACATTTACAAAATTTATCCCTACAGTCCTTGATATTCATAGTACCACCAAAAGGGGCAGCACCGCAAAGTAGGCATTGGTAATTGCACCAAAAAGATCTGAGAAACCCATCAACTAATTGCCATTCTGACACCATAATTCCCAACATAATTACCATCATCAGCATTACACGGTAGTTCGAAAAAATCCCAATGCTCTCACCGACTTTCATATTGATGATTTATATATATATATACTCTGTTTTGTACTAAAAGATATCTCTTTTTTCTTTCTTTTTGTATATATATGCTACTACTAATATAACTGGCGTTTTTAATGCATTAAATTGATTTTGATTTAATTTAATGCCCTGATAAGATATAACTGAAATAAATGGATGTTATTAGTTTACTTACTTACATGTCGGTTTTTATTATTACTTCAGTACCGTACGTATCAGTATAAGCAGGGCTGTGTGTGATTTGAAATAAACCATTATGTGATTTGAGCTGCCAATTATAATAAATAACAATAATACTAAGATGGAGACATATATATATATATATATATATATATATATATAACAGCCAGTAAGTGAGATTCAATTCACCATGAATTTAATAGAACTAATCTACTAGCTAGTCTAATTTAATCGGCAACATAATTCATTAGGACTAACTTAGAGAAGATGTGATCATATTTGGTCCACCTTACCAACATTAATACATGCTTCATCTGGTAATCTGAAGCTTAAACAAAACATTGCCTGCAAAAAACAAACCAAGTCTGTTCAAACTTTGAAAATCTAATAAATTTCAGTATTGTATGAACTTGTACCTTGTTTGGTGCAACATCTCTAACTTTGTGAAATATTGGCTCTTGTATACGAGCACCCAATGCTGCCTCTGCCTCCTGAACAGAATATTGATCATTTTCGAAAACTAGGAAAATAGTATAATATTGTATACCCAAGAAAAAGCAAATAAAGAAATAGCTTCTTTTTCTTTACATACTGAAATAATGAGTTCTTTGGTTTCAGTTGACCGCATGAAGCAATAACAGTGAATCAATGGGAGAGATCCTTTCCACGTACTCCTGTCTATAAGACCTCTAAAGGCATCTGGAAAGACGATATTTGTATAAGAAAGAAAACCGAGCAACAATGCATTTTAATCGACCATGATTAAAGTGGGAAATTTACCAAGAAATTGTAAAGCAGAGGCTGGTAAATTCATTATGACATGATCAAAATGCTCCCACGGCTTTGAGGTGAATGATTGATAGCTTTTAATGCGCTTATTCGAGCTAATTTTCTTCCTGCCGGGCATACAATGACCAGCATCTTCAGCAGTTCCATTTTCTGCAGCAGAAATTGCAGAGCCACTAATTTAGAAATCTCATTATGTGTCGAGATGAAAATACTAAAAAAAGTTATTAATCAACCCTTAAAGGTTAAATTTTATACAAGAAACAGAACCATTGAGCACTGACACAGAATCTAGTCTTTAGATCTACCACACCTTCAAATGAACTTTCAGAACGTCTTTTTGCTGCGGCCAAATTTCCTCCATCTTCTTTAGGACTCAGCTGTCCATTACTTTCAAAATCAGTTATACTCTGATTTGGAATTTCTTTCAATCCACCTACAAGAGAAATGAAATTTAAAATACAAATAAAAAAAGAAAAACTCAATACATTATTTGCAAAACAACAGGCTACATCGCATTACCAGTTCCACAACTTTCTTCTAACTTTGTTTGTCTATTTGCATGCATTTCCTCTTTTTCAGAAGTCTTTTCGACTGCACTATTGGGTTCCATACAATTTTCGGTCGAAGGCACTTCCACTAGTGAAGATATAAACTTTCGAGCATCCAAATTGTACGCACGAATTAAATCATCAACCTTGTTGATTTTCGCATTAATGTTCAGATAACAAATGCTCTCTGGATTTAAATCATTTGCATAAACTTGGCATCCTTTTTGTGCTGCTGGAATAGCAAATGGACCAATACCAGCAAACATATCACAAACAGTATCCCCAGCTTGGAATGTCGAAATAAGCCTCAAGTGCTCATGTTCCAATCTTGAGTTCCAATAGACCAAGCCATAGTCAAGCTTGAAAATTGCTTTGTACTGCTTCACCTCTGTAACCATATTACGTTCTCCTGCTAGTACTTCAAATTTTGGCACACGGAACTCATTCGTTATGGCTCCAACTTTGTTAACAATGGTCTTGATTCGTGGATAGTTTTTCTGGAAAAGAAAACAAATAGCCAATCAAAGACCATGGCAGATATTTACATAAAAAGAGAGGAAAAGAGGTGCAGTGCAACTATCATTTGCTACAATTTAAGGATGACATGGGAGTTTAGATTATTAAAATTTCACAAATTCAACATTCAAACACGTATCTGCATATTTACGATGAAATCTAGTTCAAAGAGGCTACGCTGTCAGGTCAGTACAGAGGCACTAGTTTACCCAACATGAATTTTGTTCTCTCAAGTATAACAATGTTAATTAGTGAAGCTCCTTAAAATTTTGTTAACGAGTCTGACCATTTACATAACTTGAATTCGAATTTCACTGAAGCAAGAATTATTTCTCGATTTATTCAGATTCAGTTTTGACTCTATAACAGCAAGTGTTTAATGACGAATTTACAAAATATGCTATCAAACTGCGAATAATAAATATGGGAGTTGTACAAGGGAACCATAATAACATACGTCATAGATAACTTTTGCTATAACATCCTTATATGGAAGAAGGTCATCTGATATATTCAGATGCGCGATGTGACCTGCAAAAGAAAAAAGTAGAAGCAAGTATAAAAATCATTATCAGAATCTGACTGCGAGAATCTAGAGTTGCAAGATGGAAACTCCAATCAGAAGAAGACATTAAACTAAACATATGAACTAAGAAATAAAAAAAATTCAAAAGTGAATGATAAAAAAGGTAGAAGAAGTTAACAAAGATAAAATACTTAACTATTGTCTCAAATGATGAAGGCACTTCAACACCAGGTGGCAGAATCTGCTTCAATATATGGTCTGTAACACATGTATTGAGATGGGAGGTAAATTTAGGTAAAACATAAAATTCAATCATTTCAATTTTATCATTAGGTGCAAGATCATCAAAACGTGTAATTAACATATCAACATAAACCATGTAGGACGTCTCAGTTTGGTGAGAGGTGTAAGAATCACGGAAACAACTTCTTCTTTAAAAAGTTTCATGCACAGAAATGTCACTCCAGAATCAAGTAATCTAAACAAGCCTAACCAATATAAGATTTGAGGCAAAATGCAGATTACCTGCAGTCCAATACGAATATCCAAGGGTAAAAGAATACGGAACTACTTCAAACTCGAAGATCTTTTTCAATTCATCAACTTTATTACCAGGGATTCCAGATAAATCTGTCAATAATGGCCAAATTAAAATTATACAGGGATTATGTCAAATGCACTTCAATTAATTCAATAGTAATAACTAGGAAAATAAAAATAACACTTTTTACCTGGATTTTGAATTTTCTCAGATAATATCAAGTAACGATTTTTATTAGACGTTGGATCTTCAGTTATAGGTTTGATGCGTGGCCTGTCAAGCATATATCTTCCCCCACCAAAAAAGAAAATAAATAAAAAAAAAAAAAAAAGATAAGACTGCTGCAAATGTTTTTGTGAAGAAACTTGAGATTGAATAACACAGTAGCAATTAACGCATACCCATTGAGGATTCGGGTGGCGAACTTGCAATGCTCCCTCGGGATTCGAAGTGCCCATAAATTCAACTTCACATCAAATTTTCTCTCGTCCAACATTCCTTCAATTTATGAGGATACAGATTTTAAAATAGGTTTCCAAAAATTGCAACCTCTGCGCCAACAAATTAGTGCGAAGTTGCGACGGTCCGGCGGAAGTTAGGGTTTTTCTCCACCAGTTCATGTGAGTCAAATAAGAATTATTATAAAAAAATAAAAAAAGAAAAAGAGTATTTCATATTTGACCTTCCAAAAAATGGAAAAGTAAACAAAAATAAATTTGTTATCGTTTTATGGCTAATTTAATCTGTTTTAGATAATTAGATTCTAGTCATCTCAAAAAAAATATTTAAATTAAATTAGATTCTAGTATTTGAAGTGTTATTATTATTTTTAATGTAAATTAACTTAATTATATACTATAATGATTAAAAAAAATTCAAATTCACTAGTTAGTAGGGGTGGACATGAGTCGGGTATTTAGGATTTTGGATATTTCGGGTCGAGTATTCGATGTGATGGATAGTGAATTTTCACACCCGAAATTTGACCCGATCTGATGGGTATCTGAATTTTTCGGGTATTTCGGGTACCCGAAATTTCAACTTTTTTTTTATTACAAAATAATTGAATTCAAATATTGAGTCGTACACAATAACTTCAAAATAAACACAAAACAAACTTCTCAAGTCTTCAACAATATCACAATCAATGACTCCTAGGGGTGTTCAACGAAACCGCTAGACCGCTCCAACCGATCAACCCAACCCAAAACGACCGCAATTTTACGGGTTGAAGGTTTGATGTGTTGTTCTTGGACATCATGAAAAAAAGACCGCAATTTTCGATCGGGTTTGGTTTTATATTTTTTTAGACCGCATAACCGCATTCGACCGCACTTTATATAAATGATGATGTATATATGTTTTATTTTATTTTATTATTTAATTTAGTCCTAAATTTAAAAAAATGAGAAATATAATATAAGTATATACTTTAACAAATTAGTCGTGTTCCACAATCAAAACCCCAATTATATTAGATAAACCCTACAATCTTACGTAAATCTTCAATTTTAAGTGCCAAAAAGATAATAAAAAAATAGATCCAAAACTAGAACAAATTAGTTAAAAAATATTCTGCGAAAAACAAAAAGTAAAGCAAAAAAAATATCAATCAAACTTTTCATTGGCCATTAATTAACCACCAACACCAAGTTCGAATATAAAGATATTTTTCTCTTTTGTTTATTCTTTGGGAACAATTTAATTTTTATGTAATGAAAACTTGTTAATTTAGTGTTCGGGTTTGTTAGTTTTCATTAAATTATGTATTCATTGAAAATTATATTTTAATTGATATTTTACATTATCTCCATTATATTTTCTATGAAAGTTTACTAAATTTATTAATAAAAACAAAAAATTATAATTAATTAGTGCATTTTATATATAACTCATCAAATAATAAAAATACAAGAAAGTTGATAATTTAGACAGCAAAACCCGCCCCAAACCGCCCCAACCCAAATGAACCGCATAGTGCAATCTCAAGACTTGTTGGGTTGAGTTTGGACTAGAGATTTCAAAACCCGCAAATATTGAGTTGGGTTTGGGCCAGTACAAAACCACACTAGACCGCACCGCGAACACTAGGCCTGTCAATTGAGCCGGGCCTACCCGAAGCCCGATGACTCGACCCGATTAAATATGACCCGAACCCGAATAATTGTGAGCCGGGCTGAGTTTGAGCCATTATACTAAAACCGATTAATTTATGAGCCGAGTTTGGGCCTTACAAGGCTCAACCCGAATAAGGCCCGAATATATTATTATCTTAGATATTATTACTATAAATTAGTGGTACCATTATTATAAGTATACTAATTATTACAAATAATCCACCACTTATAAATTGTGACTTTGTAAACTGATTGCCAACTCATATATGAATTTTAACTAAAGTTTTCCGCAAGTCAAAGGGAGCATAATCAACAAAAAGAAAAAGCGGAAAAATAAAAATAAATGGTGAAAAAATGGGAGTCTTGGCACTATACAAATTTATTTAATGTTTTATGTTATTGATTACGAGTATAAAATTTGTATATTCTTGTGCATTAGATAAAATTTTCTATATATTGCATTTAAAGAATGCGTAGTTTTTTATTTTTTAAGTAAAACTTGTTAGAGTGAGCAAACCCGATATGAGCCCGATATAAACCCGAAGCCCGAAAAATTACATGAGCCGAGTTTGAGCCCATAGATGTGAAGCCCGATGGCATTTGAGTTTGAGCCTATAGACATGAAGCCCGACGGTATTTGAATTTGAGCAATTAAAGGCTCGGCTCATAAGGCCCGATTGACAGGCCTAGCGAACACCCCTAATGACTCCTAAACAGAACACAACATACAAGTATTAAGTCTTCAACATTCAACAATATTACAATCAAACTAAATGAAACACTAATTTACAAACAATTTATGATTACACAAAAAAAAAAAATAGTGCAAATTGTAGTCCAAACTAAATTAGTCATACCCAATCAATATATATATACTTTCTCGAAATACAATCACATTTAAACTAGAATTCCCGAAACACTTCTCATTCTATCCGTATTGCAACAACATAAAAATTAAGCCATATTGTAACAAAAAAAGAAAGAAAGAAAAAGGCCACATAGATTCCCATATCAATTTATCAATTAAAGGTGCCACAAAACAGACAGTAACAATTGTTGATAGGATTAAAGTATCCATGTTATAATACTTGGAATATATATAAGATACATATGTTTTTTTTTCATTTACTTTTATGCTAAACCTTGTCATACAAGGACATAATTTAGTTATTAGATTTCCTTCATATACCAAGAAACACGTCTCCTAGTCCAATTCAATCAGGGAATTGAATTCCTCTTCTTTGCCATTATATATTAAAAATGTATCTATGCACATTGTTATCTTAGCCTAATTAATCCGAAACTCTCAACAAATCCAAAATCCCATCAAATTAAATTCATGATTTCAGCTACTGAAAGACATGATGATGTATCAGGAGAAACCATCACAAAATATGGAACAATGACTTGTAACAATCAGGAAATTAGAGTCAATTTTGAAGACGAAAAGCCTAAATCATGCGCAATATGCCTAAATGATTTGTACCAAGAATTACAAGTAAATGCAACACTCGAATGTGGACATGAGTATCATGTTGCTTGTATCAATTTGTGGCTCCAAAGAATGAACAATTGCCCCATATGCAGAGTTAAAGTTCTGTCAGTAAAGGATCATCATCATCGCAATCTGGAGATCCATGAAACAAGCTTTATTGTGCCGATTGTTGATGAATCTGATGGGCAATATCGATCAATGATTCACGGAACAGTCATCAACAACTCGAGATCAATTCATGAACATGACAGGATAATACTAGGCTTAAACTTGTATAGTCTTATTTTTTGTTTAGCTTGGATCTTCACTATTTTATGGATACTAGGAAAGTGCACGTCTAGTTAATTTTATAGGTGTCTTTTGTAAATTAGAGTAAAATTAATTTGATTATATCATAAAATAGAGCAAATTAGTCCGTTTTCACCTAGTTTGAGTTTAATTAATTTTTCACCGGTTTAACCAGTTTAATTTTTTTCACTGTTTTACCCTCTTTCTTTTATCGGCTATAACTTATTTTTATCGTTTTTAAGATTTTGTCCCATTATAAAACGATTTTTCTTCCGATTTCACTTTATATTGTCAGTTAAATTCTTTTTTTTTTAATTGATTTTTCACACGTTTTTATCATACTAACCTGTTATCACCTATTTTGAACATTTTTTTTACTGATTTCACATGTTCTTTTCACCAACCTGAATTTTCATCAATCTGAAACATTTTCACCAACTTTATTCATTTTTCACCGATTTCACCTACTTTTCATTGATGTTGTCGTTTCACCGGTTTCATCATTTTTTTTACGAATTTGATCCGAATTTTCATCTATTTCACATGTGCTTATCGATTTCGGGGACACTTTTTTACCTGTTTCACCCAAATTTTTACCAACTTCGCTAGTGTTCACCAATTGCACCCGAATTTTCATCGATTTCACATATTTTCAAAATTTTCTTATTTTTTTTATCGATTTCACCATTTTTCACCAATTTCACCCGTTTTTCACAAAAAAAATCAATGAAAATTTAAGGTTATGCATGTCTTGATATTTTTTTAATATTCTTTATATTTTTCTATTTTAGCCAAAATAAAATTACGTAATTAGTTAAGCCATGAGTATTTTTTATTCTATCATTGAAAGAAGCGATTAATTTTTTTTTTGTAACATCAAGATATTTAAGAGAATTTCATTTTAAATTTTTATATTTAGAATCTTTATGACTTCTGTTGTACCAAAATTTTAAATTAATATTTTCTTGCTCAAATAAATATTGATGCTATATATAATATAATAATGTTTATCTATTATTTAGGGGCTATTTAAAATAATAGTGTATTTTTATGGTTTGTTTTTACCTATTGTAAGAGAAGATTAAAATAACAAAAAATGATGTAAGAGAATTTATAAATTTTAGGAGTTTATGTAGAAGATAAATATAATAAGACTTTATGTCTAACTATACCTTTTCAATTACTTTTATATATTTACCATTTAATTAAATAAATTCAAATAAGGGTATTTTAATCTGCAAAAAAAATTAAAGAAATATTCATGCTTTTTATAATAGTATAGATATAGATGTATATTTTAAATATTCGAATTAGTGTAGGACTAAATTTTTGTAGATTAAGTAAGAACCCTAATTCATTATAGTCATCCATCAAAGTGAGTAATCATAGAAGTTAGGGTAGTTGCTGTGTTGAAAGCAGTTTAACAATTTCAGTTTATCAATTATTTAAGGTGTGACTGATTCTTTCTATATTTCCTATGTTTTCTCACTTACCTCTATATTGTTCAATTTTTTTAAGGATATTAATACTTTAAATTTGATTTGATTTCTTTCGGGACGAATACATTATTTGAGAAGGCCAGAACAACAATTATTGCTGCTGAAGTATTTTTCTTAAATTGTCAATTTGACCCTTCAGGACCCATTAATAATTTACTACCCACTTCCATTTCCAAGCTCTGAGCCTTTGTTACATCGTTCTTCCAGGAAACTGAATAATAGTGGATCAAGATGCGTTTAAGACATTATATTAGACCTCATCAATTTATGAGACAAGTTTGAGCATAATAAAGCTCAACCCAAATAAAATCTGAATATATAATTATTTTAAATAATATTATTAATTATTGATATTAAAATTTTAGTGTATTAATTACAGTTTTGAAATAAGATTCTTTTTTTTTTTTTTTAACAAATAATCCATTGCCCCATATATCAGATATAACTTTGTAAATTCAATGCCCTAAAATAACTAATATATCTGCAGACCAGACCAAAGGGGGGAAAATCAACAAAAAGAAAAAAAAATGAAAAGTTAGAATAAATGGTCAAATAGATTGGGAGTCTGGGATATTACTTAACTATATTAATGTTTTATTATATGATTTACATGTATGAATATTGTATATATTAGTATTAAATAAGATTACTCTATTTTATCAAGAGTGAATCATATTTTTCATTCTTTCTTATAGATCAATTTTTACATATTTGTTTCTTTTAAATTTCTCGTAATAAATTTGTCCCTCTTAGCTTATCAACGTAGTATAATATATTCGTCCCTCTTAAACACAGCTATTTTGACTATTGCCCAAATAATGTGAAAAAGATCATCATTTATTAAATGGAAAGTAAACATTAAAGGTTGGGTATGACTTTAAAATATTTTAGGATATTATTTCAAATTGTTATGAGAATAGTATATATTTTTTAAATTCAAATATATTTATTATCTAATTATATGACGTCATCCGATTCAACAAATGATCAAACAAATTTGACCATTAAACCATTAATAAATAAGATTGGTATCGGTATGACCTCCGATCCGCTTATGAAAACATTGCCCGTAAGTCAAAACAACAAATCATAAAATAGACACTAATTTGTAATGGACTTTATTTATATATGTGATCATATGATCATTACAAAACAACAAATCATAAAATAGACACTAATTTGTAATGGACTTTATTTATATATGTGATCATATGATCATTACGACCCTTTTATAACAAGTACCAAATTATGCTTGATTTAGATCAGAAAAATTATTTCCAGCCAAATTGAGAAAGAGATAATTTCACTTTTGATATCACAATTATACTTACTTTAGGATTTGATATTACAACTATTTATGTCGACACATTTGATACCATATATATCTCAAATCAACTTTATACATTTAATACTTCCGTCAAATTAATGACGGAATTGTCATGAGATTGTCACGCGGCCGTTAGTTCTCGTGAAATCTGAATTTGGGGGAGACTCATTCCAGGTGGCATCGTTTTTGGGGGGAAAATTGCTATGTTAGCTGCCCCAATTTCATTACATAAAAGACGGTCACATATGCAGAGCCCTAATTGTCTTCCTCTTCATTCACAATCACAAAAGCAAAAATGTCATCCTCTTCAACTGCAAACTCCAGGCGTTATTTCAGCACTGGAAGGGTGTTGAAAGGTAGATCACAAAGTGGATATGTATTTACTTGTGGTGGCGCTGCAATATCATGGCGATCTGTTAAATAAACTCTAGCAGCCACTTCTTCCAATCATGCTGAAATTTTGGCATTGCATGAAGTAAGTCGAGAATGTTTATGCTGAGATCAATGGTTCAGTATATTCAAGAATATTGTGGGTTGCCTTCAACAAAGAATATACCAATATCATTATATGAAGACAATGCCGCCTGCATTGCTCAAATAAAAAATGGATACATTAAAGGAGACAGAACGAAGCACATATCACCAAAGTTTTTCTTCACCCACGAGCTTCAGAAAAAGGGTGATATAGACGTTCTTCAGATTCAGTCATGTAACAACTTTGTTGATTTATTCACTAAAGCATTGCCAACTACAACATTCAGGAACATTGGAATGCGGCGACTTGTGGATTTATGTCGGCATCAGGGGGAGCGTGTAATTAATGATACTTACACTGTACTCTTTTTCCTTCGTCCAAGTTTTTGTCCCAATGGGTTTTTCTTGGCAAGGTTTTAACGAGGCAGTGTTACACGCTTATAAGCCCCTTTTTGGATGTGTACTCTTTTTCCTTCGTTCAAGTTTTTGTCCCAATAGGTTTTTCTTGACAAGGTTTTAATGAGGCATACTCCAGAAGCAATGGGCATCCAAGGGAGAGTGTTGTGAAATATGCATATTTTGTGGATGTCATTGGTAATTTACCATTCAAGAGATAATATGGTTATGCATAATTCTTCCATTTGGTGAAACAAAGAATCAACACATTACCTTATATGTGGCAAGACATGAAGAAGTGTGGCAAAGCATGTCTATGTGGAAATCTCTATATGTATGCAAGTGTTTGAACATGTAGTATTGCCATGTATCACAATTGCATGAAAGACACATATATGACATGTGGCTATTGTATAGAAATCTTGAACTTGTATATGTAGGTGAGTCATTTCATCATTTGAACAAGATGAACTACAACCTCAAATGAGATAAAATATAACGGCCCGAACCCGGCACCTGTCTGTTACGAAATAAATATTAATACGATAACCTTAATAAATTTTCAATAACTGCAGTTTAGAGCTTAACTGTCTATTACAATACAATAATCCTTCCCTTTTATCTCATTACACTTAACTAATCACGACGAAACCAACATTCACCTGAAAGATTCTAGAAACTCTATAGTACACGCCCAACTGAAATCCCTTAGTCTCATGTGGTCCATCTTGCCCTTTGGTGAGATTCTGAAAGAGTAATAGTTTGAAAGCATAAGTTGTAAAAGCAACTTAGTGAGACCAGTGCAGGGGTGCATTTGAATTTTATGCATGAAACGATTTAGAAATCCATGTACTGCATATTAACTTACAAAACAATTGATATTTCAACTAGTATAACAAATACGTTAATATCACAGATGATATCAAAATAAATTACCCGTCAATACGGGCTAAACAACTACTCCACCTCAAAAGGATACGGATCGATCACGGAATGGATCAATAGTTAGTACTCCGGTTAGATAAGAGATAAGGTGCTACATTTCCCTAAAAAATTGGCAGACATATCTTAACCGAATGATTTGAGTCACTCCCCAAGGGGCTCTAATCCTTGGTTTTGTGAGTTCGGTCAATGGCAGAGCTCTGGTAGTCATGTAGCCCCCAGCTACCCAGAATTATCCAGAGTATACCATCAAGCGAGAGCAGATGAGCGCGCAAATAATCATGCACATGCAATTGGTACAAAGGTACACCTTGGTACCATCCATCAATATGAGGTGAGATAAAGTACTACACCCCATTATTCCACAATTATCATATAATGCGAGAAATGCATACAAGTATAGAGTTATCAGTTCTACTATGAAGAAGTAGTACATGCTACAAGCATCGCAGACAGATATAGGGCTATCAGTTCCATTATGAATATGCAGTACATACTGCGAGCATTGCAGACAGTTATAAACATATATATAACTATAGTCATTTCAAATGAGAAATGCATATTTATGATATGATTTTCTTTAGAATCTCTTAATTTCGGTTTAAAAAAAAAACGTTTTATTAAGGCGCTCACCATTCTCAGGCTATGTACGCATCTCAACAGTAGAAAATGATCCTCTGACACATAATCGAATTCACCTTTTGACATGGCTTAATAGAGGAATAACCTCAAACCGAATCATTTCACGTCTTGACTCAATCGTCAAATAACCACATACTCTTAACATTCCAGTTGCCATCCATCTATTTTAGTCTGATATTTTATTTATTTGAGCTTTTGAGTTGACCGAATACAACCAAATCATAAATAAAGATTAGTGCTAGCTAAATAACTTCTACTCCTGATTTGACCAACCCGTTTGATTAGTATAAGAAATTAATCAAAAAACTTATACTGGCCATAATTATACTTGAATTTCTTAACAGTTTAACTTGTACTCATATTGAATAAATTTTATTCTTTTACAATTAACAACTATAAATTATAATCATTCTTTGGTCATAAATAAAACCGTGGAAAGGCTGTACAATTAATTAAATTAAATGTGGTTCATGTGAATAGTAAAACATAACATAACACCTACATGAAATAAATAAACAAGATTAGTTAACATGAAGTCAACAAGTTGTACGTATTACTTTAGAGTAATCTATTGTACTTTGGAAATTTGTAGGTTACTGTTTAATTTAATAATTTCTTAACTAATTGATAATTAACACTTTTACTTTCATGAGTACCAAGTTAGTTATAATATGTTCTACTCAAAGAACAAATTAGCTAGTACTTAATAGATTCATTACTTAACAGTTTTGAGTAAGGTCAATACCCAAGTATTAAAAGTCCGATAATCATTGAAATTATATTTAATTAAGAGAACATAAACTAAAATAAATAGTCCAAACATAATCCTACCTTGATATGTCACCCTCAAGTCATTCCAGCCAACTACCATATAATAATTATCCAGCCACCACTTCCTCTTGCTTCTAACTCTCTCTCGCTATAAGTGTGTGTAAAAATCACACACTAAGTGTACGGGTATGTGAAGATAAGCATAATTTGGTATTGTGGGTATGAGTTGATTTGTATGGTTATTAATATGATTGTAGGGATTGATATATTGAACCAAACTTAAAATAAATTAGGTCACTGTAATAATTATCACATATAGTAATATATTAATAAAATTATTATTTGAGTACATATATTTAATTACCTAGATTCTCAATGAATAAATTGCAAGATTTAGAAATGATTACAACAATATAAGAGACCAAAGAAAATTTACAATATACATAGAATTCATCATGACTCTTCTTTTCTCTTCAAGAAAATTTATCATATTTATTGTATTAATGTTGAATGTTTTCATCCCTTTGGTCACACCCCTCACCATCACATTGTTTGATTGGAACATTTACATACAAAATATTTCTATAAAACAAGTACTAGTTGCAAATTGCAAAGCAAACGGAGATTTTGTTCGGTCAGTTACTCTAAACCCGAGTAGGAGCTTTTTAGTTACATGTCCAGATTTGGTTAAACAAGAGACTACTGTTTCATGTGATATAACTTTAGGAGATTGGCATGGAAATTATGTTTTATTTAATCGGGACAGGGACTTCCAGAAATGTGCTGACAGGGAGTGCTTTTGGCTGATAAACGAGAACGGATTCTACTTGGATATTGGGAGAGGTATTTATGTTTATCAATTTGGTTGGAATTAATATTTGTTAACTAATTAATAAAGCATAACTTGGTACTTGGAATAAAAGGGTTGTAATGTTCATATGATCAAATATATATATAAATCAAGTGCAATACAAATTAGTGTCCATTTTATAATTTGTTGTTTTGACTCACTGATAATTTTTTCAGAATCGAACCCAAGGTCAAATCGATAACCTTACTAATTAGTGGTTCAATGGTTTTGAATCGATTTTTTCACTAGTTAAATCAACTAACATCATAATTCTATAACAAATATATCTAAATTTTAAAAATAAATATTTGATTAAGACTTTCTCTTCCTACCAAGTTTATAAATTTTTATTTCATGGGTTTAACTTTAATTTAGGTTCAAACCAATTGGGTACCTATTGAAATCCAACAAATTATTCAAAATTTTGACACAAAACTAACTCTAAAAAAGACTTTAAGATAATCAAGGAGAATGAAGATAAGTCGTCTCAAATGACAGTGCTCCGAACCTCAAATACTTTCAATTTCATTTTTTCCCACTCTCACCATTATAATAATAATTTTATTTTTAATATTAATATTAATATTAATAGAAATAATAATAATAATAATAATAATAATAATAATAAATTAATAATAATAATATATAAATACGATTGACAATATTGTGTAGGCTTCAAAACGACTTAATCGCCCATGTATATGTAAAATACGGTTAACAATAAATGTAAATTGTATGAATTTATGTATATTGATAATTTAAGTATGAATTTAAATATTTCTTAGTTTAAAATTATTTGTAAACGTTTAATAATATTTCAACTAATTCGATATTTATAGAAATATATAGCCACCAATATTGTAATTAAATGATTAATTTTCAATTATAATAACAAATTAGAATAAAAATTTTAATTTATTTTTAATTTTAAATATTAATTACAATTCTAACTACAATTCTAGTTAATAATTAATGATTTATCCATATAATAAATTCTAATTTTAATTATATTAAATAATTCAATTAAAAATGGGTGAATATAAATTTTTATCAACTAATATCAAATATACTAACAAATTTTATTAAATAATTAAATTATACAAATTTAATTTAATTATTATATATTTCCTTAAATAATTTAGAATTCTTTAAAAGAAATAAATAACAGAAAAGAATTAAAGAAATTAATGAAAAAATAAAAAACCAATCAGGTGGCGCCCCCTGACCTAATTCTTCCTTCCCAAAGCCCAAGCTGCCCCGAGCCGCAAGGAGGGTCGTCTCTCCCCGTCCCGCCTCCCCCTACCACTAATTTTCGTTTTCTTGGCCACCCCTACCCCTTTGGAAGCCATTGGAGATGCTCTAAAACGAGTGAAATCTCAATCACCATTCACAAAAAGAAAAGAAATGGGTGACAATGAGAACTCAAAATCAGAATTGGAGCTTCCATTACTGACGCGACTCAAATTTTCTGCAATGTCATTAGCCAGGCGTGTTTATATCCGTCGTGACGGCACCATCAACCCCCTATCCTCAGCCTTGTTGACATCAAATCATTAGCTCCCGCCACCAAACTCCTCAACACCACCACCGTCGTCTCCACCTTCGACCACTCACGCAACCTCTGGATCCACTTCATTCCAACCACCATGACCAAAAAAAATTGCCCTTAATTTTCTATTTCCATGCGGTGGATTTACAACTCTTGGACCTGACTCCAAACCTTCGATGATCTCCACAGCCACATAGCAGCAAAAATACCCGCCGCTTTTGCCAGAGTCTTGCACTGTACATAAAGCTAGGGCATTCGCATTTTCTAGCTACCACCCATTTGTTTTAGGCCATCTCCAGCCGAAGGGGGGAGGCAGGCATGAGGGGGGTCGTCGGCTGGAGATGAAAATTTTTTCGGAGGCAAGTAGGCATGAGTGCAACCAGGGGGCATCTAGGTAGGCAGGCAACCAATGGTTGCCTGCCTGCCTGCCTTCGGGCAAGCAAAGGCCCAAGCCAATGGGTGGCCGCCATTTGGCGCCACCCTATTTTTTTTAATTTTGAATTTAAAAAATCAATTTAAAATGTGTATAAAAAATTTAATTGGTCACTTTTAGAAAAATTAAATAAAACATGTATATGTGTATGTAAAAATTCTCAAAAAATTTGTGTAAATATTTTTAAAAAATAGTCAATTTTATGTAATTGCTTACTTTTTTTAAAATAAATTAAAATATTTATGTGTGTTGTAGAAAAAATTGGGTGTATTTTGATAATCTACGACTTAGTTTTAAATAAATAAATTATTGTTACATAACTATGACTTAATAAAACTTATTATTATTGCAACTTAATTTAAAAATATAATTATGTTTTCCATTAATAATAATTGTACTTGTTTTTCATTAATTGTGTTTATTATTATTTTTATAATTATTATTATTGCCGATACTAATAATATTACTATTATTGTTATAGTTATTGTTATTGTTAAGTGAGAGCGGGGAGAACTTGAAAATGAATTAAATATTTTGAATTGTTGGTTCGGTTGGAGATGACAAACTAGGTAAGGCAGGCATGCAGGTAAGCAGACAGACATGCAGGCAAGCATGAGAGGGCTATTGCCTGCTTCGGCTGGAGATGACCTTAGGATATGCGTCTTTCCTAACACCAATTTATTTTGGAATGATTAGTAGCGCTTGAGATTTTACAGGTTTTTTAAGCAATGGACCTAAATCGATCTATAAATATTGATTTGACGGCATAAATATATGACTGTCAATTGAGCTAGTCCTACCCAAAGTTCGTTGTCTTGGCCCGATTAAATTCCACCCGGACTCGAATAATTGTGGATCAAGCTAAGTTTGAGACATCATATTAAACCTGATCAATTTATATGACAACTTTGAGCATAATAAGGCACACCAAATAAAATCTGAATATATATTTTATATAATATTAGTAATTAATAATGGTAAAACAAGATTTTTTTTTTTTTTGTACAAATAACCCACTGCCCTCATATATAAATTATAACTTTGTAAATTCACTTCCCTCAAATGCATTATAACTAATGTATCTGCATGCCAAAGGGGAATTTTTTTAACAAAAAGGCAAAAATAAAAAGTTAAAATAAATGGTCAAATAAATGGGTGGTATTGGGAATTAACAAACTATATTAATGTTTTATGATATGATTTACAGGTATGAGATATATATTCTTGTGTATATTAAGTAAGATTATTTTATTTATATGCGTTTAATCATCAATGCGTAGTATTTATTTGCTAGTACGTGCAAACTCGATATGCATTCGATATAAACACAAAGACCGAAAAATTATATGAGAGCTGATTTTGATCCTACAATCACGAAATTCAATAATATTTAAGTTTAACTTAATAGCCGTGAATGTCGTTGAAATGAGAAATTCTTACCCAGATCGGATTTGGCCGAACTCAAAGCAACTACATGGCAAGTGTAATACACTTACTTTGGGATTGGTTATAACTCCCAGGAAAGTGATCAATCACAAAGCAAGTGCAATACACTTGCTTGGTGGTTGGATGAGTTTGGCCAAGCCAGGCTTGGACAAGAATTTTTCCGTTGAAATTTGAGTATTTAAAAGGCTGGGCTCCTGACAAACGCTACATAAATATAACAAGACAAGATAGAAACTGAGAAGGTAAAACCCAAACAAGAACATATGGTTAGGCGCCGTTGAAAGTAACCATCACGACAGGCCTCATGTTTCCATGCATCGTCCTAATTAATGGGAATAAAGACCACAACTGCCCAAATTCAAGACATGTGATTAAATTTAGCAGTTGAAATAATTTAAGCTCGTTGGATAATTTGTATGTGGCCTAATTTGATTTAGCTAGAGTTTTCCTCAACTACAAAGGAAGATAAACAATTTATATTAAGTGTATAATTTTATATTTTATGTTTATTGAATTGAACTTGAATCGAGCTTAAAAAAATTAGGGTAATTTACACTCATATCCCCTGAGATTTAGTCATATTATAAGGAATTCCCTATAATTTTAAAAATTAAAAGAACATCCTTTACATAATATTTTTTATAAATATTTTTATAAGTTGCAAGGGATGTCCTTGTAAGATTTGTTAAACCATAAGAGATATTTTTATAATTTCTTAAACTAAACGATATAACCAAAAAATTATCAAACGAAAAAATTGTTCAGATTGATCTAATTTGTGTAATGGTCCATTATCGAATTTTCACTCTATATAATATGAGCTTCTTCACGGCCATTTCTCCCATCTCAATCACCTATCATAAAAAAGAAAAGAAATGGGTGACAATGAGATCCCAAAATCAGAACTTGAGCTTCCATTGCTGACGCGACGCAAATTTTCTGCAATGTCATTAGCCAGGCGTGTTTACATCCGCCGTGACGCACCATCAACCGCCCTCTCCTCAGCCTCGTTGACATCAAATCATCAGCTCCCGCCACCAAATTCATCAACACCACCACCGTCGTCTCCACCTCCGACGTCACCGTCGACCACTCCCGCAACCTCTGGGTTCCGCCTCTTCATACAAAAAAAGCCCTTAATTTTCTATTTCCATGGCGGTGGATCTACAACTTTTGGACCCGACTCCAAACCATTCGATGATCTCTGCAGCCACATAGCAGCAGAAATACCCGCCGTAATCGCCTCCGTTAATTACCGCCTTGCCCCTGAGCACGGTTACCCTTGTCAATATGATGATGCTTTAGATGCCCTAAAATTTATTGATGCACAAAACTACGCCGTTTTGCCTGCCAATACTGACCTTAACACTTGCTTCATTGCTGGAGATAGTGCGGGAGGGAACATAGCACATCACACTACATTTAGGGCTTGTAAAAACTCTCTTGAATTTAATAAAATAAGAATTAAATCTGCAGCCGTTTTTCGGAGGAGAAGAGCGAACAGAATCGGAATTGAGGTTGATTAACGCTCCTGTGATTAATGTGGAGCGTACAGACTGGATGTGGAGGTGTTTTCTGCCGGATGGTGCTGATAGAAATCACCATTCGGCTCATGTTTTTGGAGGCGGAGTTGGAGTTGATGAAGAAATGATCAAGAATGTGGAGTTTCCGAGGAGTTTGGTTATAATAGGAGGGTATGATCCACTGCAAGATTGGCAGAGAAAGTATGTTGAATGGTTGAAGATTTGTGGGAAAGAAGTGGAGGTTATTGAATATCCTAATGCATTTCATTCTGTCTATGCATTCCCAGAAGTTCCCGAGTATGATTTGTTGATTAAAGATGTCACAAATTTTGTTCAGAAACAAAGCACATTGTAATTTAATAAGCAGACCATGAATGACAATATCATATAAATATATATGTTTGAAGGAATTTTGAAAATATACATGAACAGTCATACCCAGTTGAATTCACAATCAAATATTTGTTCCTCTTCTTGTTGCTCTAGATAAGTTTCATACAAAGGAGAATTTATAGATATATATGCTGAACAATCCAGTAACAATGAAAGAAAGAAAGAGATGGACTTGATTTTCACCAAAAAAATCCATGAAAAGACAAGGTTATACTTATACATGTCTTGATATATTTTTATAATCTTTATATTTTGCTCCTCTAGACGAAGAAAAATTAAGTACTTAAATAAATGATAAATATTTTTTATTCATTTATAGATAATATGCTATTCGAGCTGTTTAACCTTTTCTTTTGTTTTGGTTTCATGTTTTTTGTTTGTTTTCTTGTGTGTGATTATAGCATAATGATATTTAAGAGAAATTAATTTTAATTAATTTTAACTTTAAAGAAGTGTTTATGACTTATATTGTACTTTTTTTTCAATGATATACACATACAATTTTCTTTACTTAAAAACTTATTATTGCTAAATTATATAATAATTATACATTTATATTTTTGCAGCTACTTAAAACAATTGTGTGTGTGTGTGTTTTTATTGTTCTTTTTTCATGTGTTATAGGTGAAGACTTTTGAAATTATAAAAGTTAATATATGTAAGAGATAATTTTTAAATTTTAGGAGTTAATGTAGATATAAATATAATAAGACTCGATATTTAATTATATGTTGTTTGGTTAACAAGAAAGAAAGTTACAAATTTTTCTTTACTTTCATGTAGCATAGAAAATATATCCTATTAGTTTGATGGTAAAAATCCAAGGTAAATTATATTTACCAATTTGATGGGAAAAAACATCTTAGGCTTAAAAAAAAATACTTAAATTATTTAACTTTTATATTTGGATATTGACACTTACACCCCCGAAATAGATTTAGTAGGCACTTTGCACCCCTCAATCACAAAAAAATGAATTTTGCATCCTTGAATTACATCAAACCTAGAACTTTGCACCCTCATTCACTTTCCGGCCAAGTCTACCACCGATTCATCTTATAGAATTTCAACGGGGGATTGACAATCTACTTTTTTAAACATTATTTTCTTGACGTACTTAGTTCGAAAATTGAACGGGGTGCAAAGTGCTAGATTTTAGCTTAATTTGATCTTAAAAATTTATCAAAAATCAAAATACATTTTAAATTATCTGTATACATAAAGAAAGTCATGGGGTAACACTTTTTTTATATTTTTATTATACCCTTAATATTTTAATTTCCGTAACTATTTACTTTTATTTGTTCCCGTAAATAAACCTTATCTTTTTGTGTTCACAAATTTTATATAAACACTGGAATACGTGCTGATCAATTAAACGAACCGAATCAGATCGCTCGATCTGAATCACCAAACATCAAAAAATGGACCCAAATTCACAACTTCAGCTTTCATTAATGACGAGACTCAAACTTTTTGCATTTGAATTCGGTAGGAGTGTTTGCATTCGCCATGACGGCACCATCAACCGCCGTATCCTCGGCCTTCTAGACCTCAAATCATCGGCCCCAACCACCAAACTCATCAACACCACCGCAACCGTCGTCTCCACCTCCGACATCACCGTCGACCACTCCCGCGACCTCTGGTTCCGCCTCTTCATCCCAACCACTTCAGATTCAGATACAAAAATATTGCCCTTAGTTTTCTATATCCATGGTGGTGGATTTACAACTTTGGGACCCGACTCCAAATCCTTCGATGATCTCTGTAGCCACATAGCAGCAGAAATACCCGCCGTCGTCACTTCAGTTAATTACCGACTTGCCCCTGAGTACCGGTACCCTAGTCAATATGATGATGCTTTTGATGCCCTAAAATTTATTGATGCGCAAAACTACGCCGTTTTACCTGCCAATACCGACCTAAATAAATGCTTCATTGCTGGAGATAGTTCGGGAGGCAACATTGCACATCACACGACATTTAGGGCTTGTAAAAACTCTCATGAATTTGTTAAAATAAAAGTCAAAGGGTTTATGGCTCTGCAACCTTTTTTCGGAGGAGAAGAGCGAACAGAGTCGGAGTTGAGGTTGATTAACGCTCCTGTGATTAATGTGGAACGTGCAGATTGGATGTGGGGGTGTTTTTTGCCTGAGGGTATGGATAGAAATCACTATTCGGCTCATGTTTTCGGAGGGGGATTCAAAGAAATGAAGAGTGTTGAGTTTCCACGGAGTTTGGTTATAATAGGAGGGTATGATCCACTGCAAGACTGGCAGAGAAAATATGTTGAATGGTTGGAGAATTGTGGGAAAGAAGTGGAGTTGATTGAATATCCCAATGCATTTCATAGTGTGTATAGTTTCCCAGAAGTTCCTGAATATGATTTGTTGATTAAAGATGTCACAAAGTTTGTTCAGCAACAAAGCAAATATTAATGTAATTAGCAATGACAATGGCATGTTTGAAGGAATTTTGTCAAATGTACAATTTATGCTAAAACAGTCATACCCAGTTGAATTCCCAAGTCTGTACACACAGAATCAAATCTTTGTTCCTCTTCTTGTTGCTCTAGAGTTTCATATAGAGGAGTGTTTCTAGTTTCAGGGAGCCATAAGCTGAACAATCCAGTAGTAATGGAGATCACCCCAAATACAAAGAACGAAAAGGAAGGACTCGATCTCTCGGACACAGTAAGCAGAGGAGAAATTGAAGCTCCTAACATCAATCCCTGCCTCAACATGGAAACAGCATAGTTCCTCAAATTTGTTGGAAAGAGCTCTACACAGTAAATATACAACACATCAAATGCAGTTGAAGCAGCCATGAAGCCAAGTGCTTCAATCATCAGTTGAGGCAAACTGCTCCTGCTTCTTGATTCTTGGTTTTCATTTTTGTGTGAAAAAATGATGCACGAAATGTAAGAAATTCCTGCAAGAAAAGCCGAACAAGAGAAGAGCAGGCGGCGGTTTGTGAAGCTTAAAAGAACACCGCCCATGAAAACAGCTGGGATCTCCATCATTGCATTCATAGCAACTGTGAAGTAGACGTCGAAGTTTAGGTTCTCAACATTGAGTTGAATACCGTAATACACGAACCCGATCCCGAAACCCGTGATCATAACCAATGCCACCCTTTTTGCAGCCCATTTTGTGTTCCATAGTTTATTTAAACTCAAGACGTTTTCACCTCCATTGGTTGCTATAAGAGTTAGATTCAGAGGCAATTCCCTTCCGTTGATTCTTGCATATCTTTTTAACACACCAATTGCTTCTTCACTTCTACCCCTGACAAGAAGCCATCTTGGAGACTCGGATATGAAGGGTATTAGTATAAAGATTGCATAAACTAGAGGCAGGAATGAGATAATCTTGTACAAATTTCTCCAAGAATCTTTGGTTGGATAAGCTATTAGGGGAATTGAAAGGTACCCTGCTGCAAAGAAGAAAAAGCCGAATTGACCTACTTGAACGCGTGACTTCAGGCCAACAGCTTCTGTACATAGCATGAGGCTGCATACTCCGATGCCTGACCGAGAAAATCCATTTGAGAAGCGAAGAAGAGAGTAAATATATATGTTAGGGGAGAGGGAAGTAAGGTAAATTGTTGCAGAGGTTAGAAGACATGAAAGCAGCAATGATCTTTTCCTTCCCAAGAAGGCATCCGCCAAGTGACCAAAGAAACTATAGCCTGTTTGCAGATTTAGCAATCTATTTGTTAGTTCATTTAGAAATATCATAGTGTACTTTTTTCTTTATAAAAATTAAAGTGAATAGCATTTTGTACATATTAAATCTGGTCTGATTTATGAATCAAATAGTTTATCATATACTTTTTGAATGCATAATAGTTAAGAGTGCTGGAGTGAATGAGAGATTCAGGTAAACATCAAAGGACAATACTTAACAGGGTATCAAAAAATCACTTCCATTGATGGGCACAGTATATATTTTTATCTAATGAAATAAGAGTTGATGGAGAAAGGAATGGACCTATTAGGGAACCAAGAAAGTAGAGTGACGCTGGCAGAGCAGCTAGAAATCTCCGGTCACATATCAATCCCCATTCAGTAACTATGCTACTTGTACTGCCACCACTCCACTTCCAAGTCCCTGCCTTCATCCCACAAACAGTAGCAGAGCATTCCGGCCCAATGCACCACCAAGAATCCGGTTGTGAGTCAGTAAAAACGGTGACCATAGTGCTTTGAGAATCAAATATCCAAGCCAGTGACACCAACAGCACTTGCAGTAGCTGTGAGAATCCAAATGATCCCACATATTCTTCAACCACTTCATCCACTGTAAGCTGCAGCTTGTTTTCTTGTTTTTCTTCATCCATTTCTACTTTTATTCACAAACTTATGTGTACCTTTTCATATTAACTAGATTATGTTTATAAAGGTTGATCTTATATAGGATATGAAAGAAGAAAACAAGAAGAAGAAGAGGTAATTGCTTATCACTCTAGTGTGGGGATTTGGATTACACTTGGCTGTTGAAGTGTGCAGCTGTCTTGGCTTGGTGAATGTGTTGATTGACGTGTTAAGCCACTGAGAAAAGTAGGCTTTTTGATACCTTAAAAGTGGTCTTTTTTTAGGAGAGATTCAAGATACAAAGTAAAATGATTGGTGTTTTCAATGTGGGAGTGGAAAGGAATCCCACTAGATATGAATTTGATATTATAAAGTAATTATATGCTGAAAGTGCATTGGCCAGGAAGTATTTTGTGAAACAATATACTTCAAGTTTAAACAGTTTGCTGATTGTTTGCCAAAAAAAAATTAACAATTTGAGAATGTGTTTGATTTTTACTTGTATTTAATTAATATTCATAATAATTTTTTTTTGGGGAATGAATTATGTCACTATCTTATTTTTTTCATCTTTTCGGTGTTCAGAAAAGAAGAACTTCTCTTAGCAAGAACATAGCCAATTGCTTCAATGCGACCATAGAAAATTGTGGATAAAAACAGTTGGATTATTAAATTGCAGTTTAAGTTTTATCATGATTTGGCAAGAATCAAAAGAAAATTATTCATGCTAGTCTGTATCATGCATGCGTGCTAGAAAACATCTGATTGAATTCTTTGCATGATGAAGACTACCACCTACATGCATTAGAAATACGTGTGAACCACTTACAACCAAGGGTCCAAAAGGACATAAACGATCAAACTAGGCACAAGCTACCTAAAGACCAAAAGCCCAAAACATGTGTACTAAACAAAAAAACAAATATCAAGATGGAAGGAAAACTGTGGCTGATTGCTTCCTATTGCTTTCCACTTTCATACAGCATCTACATAATTGACGTCCCTGAAATGAAAACACGATATTAGAATCGCTCCAATCATACTGGAAAAAAAAAAAAAGGATTGTTCTTTTTTCCCTTTTTTTAGGTACCTGTTGCTCAAGGAAATATTCTTTTCTTCTATAAATCCAGTTTGAAGAAATGTGTCTCTGATCGAAGACAATTCTCGACAAACTTGACGCATATTCATCCTGTCTCTTGGTGATTCAATCGAACATGCTACTCCAATTTGGAGAATATAAATCAAGCACCCATGCTGTTCACTGGTTAAACTGCTCCAAGCTTCATCCCATGTTTTAGCTTCCCCTGTTACTTCTTCACACAAAGCTGAGCTGTCCAGAACCTCAGTCACCTTGTCTGGTACTGCCTTTTTTACGTAATGGTGAAGATTTAAATTTTCAAATAACTTGTCTGTTGGCCTTTTTCCAGTGAATATCTCCAACAAGAGTATCCCAAAACTGTAGACATCTCCAAGAATGGATGCCTTCACCCCCATGCCATACTCTGCAAGGTTAGTATATCTAAGTTCAAACACATTCTCGATTTCAATATAACTACTAAATGTTAAATTTGAATCAAGATTTAGAAATCACCTGGAGCTGCATAGCCAATAGTTCCCTTGATACCAAGTGAGCTGAAGTTATTTGCATTATCTTTCATGCTAGATTTAGGAAAGAGTCTAGCCAAACCGAAATCGCCAACATGAGCCGTCAGATCACTATCAAGAAGTACATTTTGTGGTTTCAGATCACAGTGAATAACCGGTGTTTGGCACTGGTGGTGAAGGTAATATAATGCAGAAGCTATATCTATTGCAATGTCAATCCTTTGTATTATGTTTAATCGATTATGATGTGGCGTTTCTTCCTCGGGATGCAACCATTGATCTAAGCTCCCATTTGACATGAGTTGATATACTAGAGCTTTAAATTCATTGCCATGAAAATCAGTACTTGAACAAACAGTTATCACCTTAACAAGGTTGTGGTGTCTGATGTTTTTCAAAGCTAGGCATTCAGAGATAAAGCTTTTCGACCCTCCTTTTTGTTTGAGGTTGATAACTTTAACTGCTGCTAATCCATATGGGCCAAGATTACCCTTGTAAACAGTCCCAAAACTGCCTGAACCTATCATGTTCTCAGATGAGAATCCATCAGTAGCATTTCGTAGTTCCTCGTACGAGACCTTGGGGTAGAATTGCAATGATGTGGATTCCGTTTCTGGTGTGCTCTTTAATCTCTTTCGGGTACAGAATATCATAAGAAGAAACAATAACAGAGCAGCAGATGAAGTTGTGACAATGATCAAGATTAGTTTCTTCACATGTTTTTTCCTATGTTTTTTGTTACCCTTTTCAGATTCTTGCTGAGGGCATGCTGGTAATTGTAACTCTGGGATTCCACCACAAAGCTTGTGGTTTTCATGTATGTCAGTCGCGCTCAAATTTGAAAATACTCCTGTTAAAGGCACCTTGCCCTCGAGATCGTTGAATGATAAATTTAGGTAGAGGAAAGAGGGTAGGTCTACAAAGTAATCTGGAATATTTCCAGAAAGGTTGTTGCTTGAAAGATCCAAATAATTAAGGTTATGAAGACGAGCCAAATAAGGAATGCTGCCTTGGAACAAATTTCCGTGCAAGAAAATTATGTTGAGAACCAAGCAGTTGCCTATATTGTTTGAAATCTCACCAGAAAATTTGTTGTAAGAAAGATCGATTTCAACAAGATTGCTCAAGTTTCCAACGTTTTCTGGCAGGGGACCGGTCAAGGAGTTTAAAGACACATTAAATGACAGAAGAGATGAGATACCAAATATTTCTTGGGGTATGATGCCTGTGAGATTGTTTTGAGCTATCCAAATGAATACCAGTTGCTTACAATTAACCAAAGATGTTGGTATGCCTCCTTCTAATTTGTTATCGAACAAAAATAGCCAAGTTAAACTGGTCATGTTTCCGATGCTAGACGGGATTTTTCCCGTAAGCTGATTTGAGCCTAAGACAAGTCTTCCTAAGTTTGGAAGCATTCCAAATGAATCTGGAATTGTACCATTCAGATTATTTGAATGCATGAAGAGTGTATGCAAGCTTTGAAGATTCATAATCTGTTCTGGTATGTTACCCTGGATTAAATTATCTTGTAAATAGAGTATTCTCAACTGTGTGGACAAATTTGCAATTGAGATAGGCAATACTCCTCCAAATCTGTTTTCTCTAATGTTCAAGACATTTAAGTTGGTGCAGTTTGTTAAGGAGGTAATAAAATCCAAATCACCTTCTTCACCATTTCCAAGATAATTAGATCCAAGACTCAAATGCAGCAAATCAAGTTTTCCTAAATCTAGAGGTACTTTTCCGGTAAAATTATTGCGAATGAGATCAATTTCGAAGAGTTTGGAAGCATTAGAGAATGAACTTGGAATAGTTCCGGTGAAGAAATTGGAAGGTAACCATATTCTTTGAAGATTGGGAAGAAGAAATCCTATGTCATTTCTCAGGTTACCAGTGAAGTTGTTGAAGGAAAGTGCTATAAACTCGAGCGATGTCAAATTATAAAGTGGAGGAGGAAATTCACCAGATAGAGAATTTACAGACACTCTAAAAACTTTGAGATTCTTCAACTGAGATATTGTATTTGGAACTTCACCATTTAAAGAGTTGTATGACATATCTAGCTCTCGTAAAAACGTTAAATTTCCAATAGAAGGTTCGATATTACCTGTGAGATTGTTGCTTCCAAGATTCAAAGTGAGAAGCTTTGATAGTGATCCAATTTCGTGTGGAACGTTCCCTATCAGATAGTTATGATTGAGGCCCAGGTTCGTTAGATTAATACAATTGGACAGATTGTACGGAATTGGCCCTCTTAAAAGATTATTGCTCACATTCAGAATTTGAAGCCTTCCAAGATTACCAAGTTCCTCTGGAATCTCTCCATTGAAGGAGTTACCCGAAAGATCAAGGTGATCGATGAAAGAAAGGTTTCCGATGTGGGATGAAATCCTTCCAGCCAATCTTTGCCGTGTGAGGTTTAAACCGGTGACTCTTGGGATTTGGGATTGACAAGTAACACCAGTCCAGTTGCAATAATGGGAAGAATCACTCCACGAGGTTAGAATTCCTAGAGGGTCTTCGTTTATCTGGGACTTGAAAGCAAGCAATGAAAGTCTATCGGTCTCGTTTCCAGCTGCGTACTCTGGAAACGACAGGGTGAGGAACATGAATATAGAAGCTGATATTATAAGTGAAAATATTAGGTTGAAGCTCATCATAGGAATCTCCATATGGAAATGGACAAAGGTAATATTCAGAAGATGAAAGTTTCTATACTATGAAAATGGTTTGCTGCTCGAGAATTTATAGGCCTTCTGTTACAAAGACATACACAAGTTACAAAAAAAGAGGGAAACTTCTGGCAAAGTACTATGTGATCATTATTAACATATTTTATCTTCACTTTTGTGTTGAATATGATTACTCAAAAAATACTTCATTCTTTATAAATCAGTCAAAACTTCAGGTAATTGACTTATGTTTAGGGGCTTCATAAATTCAAACTTACATCCATAAAGAAATATTTTGTTAATTTGTGCAGAGGTATTGACATTTTCTTGAGGTTGATTGCACAATTAATTCTAATAAATAATTAACTTTCCTATGTTATCCAGAGTGACGAAGGAGAATTGTGTACAAATTTATATTAATAGTTTAACATTAATTAATGACAGCAATGATTTTCTGAAGCTTGAAGCATTGACTATGAATGTTAAAATAATTAATCTAAGTTTGTGCTATTATATTTTGCTATTTATCCGAGTAATGAAATTGACTTCAATGCCAATTAAACACTAGTTTTTCTTGTTGATGAAGCTTCTCTGCAGAAGGGTTCAATTAAAACCGGGTATTATCGCAGTTGTTTAGTATGAATTTGTGATTATAAGTCAAGATAAACATGATATAAAATGGATGTAAGGAATAAGATTGAAGTGTTTTTTTTTATGTTTTAACAATATTGAGTCGACCAATTATTGGTAGATTCAAACTCATCAGATGTGCAGAAATTTCCATCTCAAATGCATTTTGTGCTACTACTTTGAGATGATTGTTTCTTGAATCAACATTATGACAGAAAATGTAGAAAATCTTATACATGTAATAAGTTGAAGTTGGTCATTTGCCTAATCTTTGTTGTTGGTTTTTTCACATTCCTTAATATATATATATCTACTAAATAAATATTTTTGCTATCGGTTTACTTTTGGATTTGATTGTGTATGCGCTAGTGTAAGTGCATCACATTTTGATTATCTCGAATAATAAAATAATATGATAATTTAATTAAATTATATGATGTTATATTGTTATGTTCACACATTAGATAATTTTTAAAAAAAAAAATGTTACTATTTATTATTTTACAACTGAGCCTTGTCAGGTTAAGATGCAAATCCATTAGGGGAACAAAATTCATAAACATGGAACCTCTATGGCTCTATCACCAAAAAAAAAAAAAAAAAAAAGAAAGTCCCACACGAGATACAATGGTGGAAAAAGAAAAAGAGTTTTTTGTCCATTTATGAGACTGATCTAAAACATAATTCCAGACCAAATGCAGAAAAATTGTAAAACAAACTAACATTTTGTTTCGGCTGGGAAAATAAGGAAAAAATTCCTTTTCGTATTTTCCATGAAAAAATATAATCCCTTGTTTCAAAAGATTTACTCTATTAGCTAAAATGTAAAGTCCAGCTTTTTAATCTTTTACGTGTTATATACTATCATCACATTATTGTTAAAATAAATTATATAGATTATTTTTTAGAATTTAATCCTTGAATTTGAATGGATTTTTTTTTTTTTTTTTGCTCGCATTGAAATATATGGAAATTTTAATAAATGCTTACCATGACAAGTGACAACCTTTCATATGAATCTCTTCTAAGTTAGATTTACAAATATGCATGCATATTAATCTTAAATATTTGGTAAGAGAAATTAATTAAATATAATGATGCACTGGGCGAGGCGTTGCTAAATATATTAATCTTAACATTTGGTAGGGATCACAACAAGATAAATTATTTAATTTAATGATGCATTTGGCGAGGCTCCGAAATTTAATCCGCATTTCAGTTACAGTAGCCCCGCAGTTCAACTTGCTGGCCACACTGAAAACCAGTTCATCTCCACAACTCCATTCTGTTAACCGAAAGATCACAGAACTAATCCGAAGTGGCAGACTCGAGGATGCAAGAAACCTGTTCGATGAATTGTCTCAACGAAACACTGTCACTTGGAACTCAATGCTTAGTGGGTACGTTGGGCGTCGAGAGATTGCAAAAGCCCGTAATTTATTCGACGAAATGCCTGAAAAGGACGTTGTATCGTGGAATTTGATGATTTCTGGTTACGTATCATGTCGTGGGAGGAGGTATGTAGAGGAAGGTAGGTACCTGTTCGATAGAATGCCTGAAAGGGACTTTGTTTCTTGGAACACTATGATTAGTGGGTATGCCAAGAATGGTAGGATGGATGATGCTTCGAGGTTATTCGACTCTATGCCGGAGAAGAATGTGGTTTCTTGGAATGCAATGATCACTGGGTTCTTGAATAATGGAGATATGAAGAGAGCTACTGAACTTTTTAAGGCAATGCCGAGAAGAGATGCAGCGTCGCTTAGTGCTCTTGTGTCTGGCTTGATTCAAAATGGTGAATTGGATGAGGCTGAAAAGGTTTTATTTGAATATGGGAAAATGGGTAATGGGAAAGAGGACATAGTCCATGCTTTTAATACTTTGATTGCCGGGTATGGTCAGAAGGGAAGGGTAGAGGATTCTCGGCGTCTTTTTGATCAGGTACCCATGTCTAGTGATAGGGGAAGTGGGGGAAATATAGGGTTCCAAAGGAATGTGATCTCGTGGAATTCGATGATTATGTGCTATGTGAAAGCCGGGGATATGGCATCTGCAAGGGAGCTGTTTGATCAGATGAAGAACCGAGATACTTTTACATGGAACACAATGATTAGTGGCTATGTTCATGCGAAGGATCTAGTAGAAGCTACAAAACTTTTCTGTAAGATGGCAACTCCGGATGTCTTGTCGTGGAATTCAATAATTTCAGGTTACACACAGGAAGGAAAAATGGAGATGGCGCTTGATTTCTTTCAAAGAATGCCTCAAAAGAATCTGGTTTCTTGGAATACCATGATAGCTGGATATGAGAAAAATGCAGGTTACAATGAAGCAATCAAAGTTTTTCTTCAGATGCAAGCGGAAGGAGAGAAACCTGATAGGCACACTCTGTCTTCACTTCTCAGCATATGTGCTGAATCTGCGGCTCAGCATCTGGGCATGCAAATACATCAATTGGTCACAAAGAAAGTTATACCAGATGTACCTTTAAATAACTCTCTTATTACCATGTATGCAAGATGTGGGGTTATATCTGATGCGAAGACTGTTTTTGATGACATGAAATTTCAAAAGGACGTGATCTCTTGGAACGCAATGATAGGAGGATATGCATCTCATGGTTTTGCAAAGGAGGCCCTAGACCTTTTTGAGTTGATGAAGAGGTATAAAGTGACACCAACTTATATAACATTTATATCGGTTTTGAGCGCTTGTGCTCACGGTGGCTTAGTCGAAGAAGGTAGGTCGTATTTTATATCCATGGTCAATGATTTTGGCATTGAACCAAGAATCGAACATTTTGCTATTCTTGTGGATGTGACTGGTAGATGTGGACAGATTGAGGAGGCCATGGGTATTATTAGTCGCATGCCTATTGAGCCAGACAAGGCTGTTTGGGGGGCGTTATTGGGCGCTTGTAGGGTGCATAATAATGTGGAGTTGGCTAGAGTTGCAGCTGAAGCGTTAATGAAGCTGGAACCGGAAAGCTCTGGCCCCTATGTGTTGCTGTATAATATGTTTGCTGATGCTGGAATGTGGAGTGATGCTGATGAAATAAGGATTATGATGGAGATGAACAATATTAAAAAGGGAAGAGGCTATAGCAGGGTAAATTCTAGTTACTCGTAATGGTTGTCCTCCATTCAAGAATTACATTTGGAACTGTAGCAGAAGAAGATGATGCTCTGGCTATATGAGAATATGGCTACTTAGGCATGGAGCTAATCTTTTTGGGCGAATCAAATCTAACTACAAAATTTCATAACATCGCAGGTGCCCTGTTCTCATGGTCCCCAAGTAGTTTTTATATGTTACCAACTGCGATTTCTTATAGAATGGATATAGTAACATGATACCAACTACCAACAACAGGTAAGAGTTCATTCCTCATCAATTTGCTTAGGCATTAATACTAATGCTAACACGAGGAAACTGCATCTTTCTATTTTGATGTACTAATAATAAAGCATAGAACAAGGAAGAAGATCTCCCTTTATCCCAAGATCACTCATCTTTTCATCCAAGACAAAGAAGTCGGGGTTGTCATTCACGAAACTTTTTAGTCTGACTTTTTGCCAAGAGAAATATGGATTCTTATAGTTAGGTCTTGATGCTGCTAGTAATACTGCTAAATTGTACAAACTCAAGCCGGAAAAAATAGCGACAACCAATTCTACAATTGGATTCAATGTGTACATGGTGGCATTACTTTCAGTACAAATTCTTATAAATAAAGAACCCATTTGGAATTAAAATCTGATGAATATATTTATCCAAAAAAAGAATAACATAAAAGTTCCGTATGATGATACATTCTGAGGTGTGCATGAAAAGAGGTAAACATAAACTCAGTAACAAACCATAAAATAAAAACAGTTCTGAGCTTGGCCTTTTTTTTTTTTTTTCTTTCCCTTCATTAAGCAATCTTCCATTTGATGTTACAATACACTCACAAGTATACAAGGTTGTGGAGAACATAATTTGCCGTGCAAATTTTTCCTTGTATTGTCCTCTTCAGATGCTTCCATTCCACGGGTAAATTGAATATCTCTACCATAACTCCTTAAATATGTCCCCACAGGGAGGTAAAGCACAAGCAACTATGATACTAGCTAGCCTGGAAATCCAAGAAAAGTCGCAATTTTTGTACAAGGAGTTCGCGGGGTCCATAGACAGGCTTACCGCTGATGATCCAATCCTTCTCAAGCAGTCCTGAGTTGCTACTATTAAGCATCTCATTGTGGAAGGCAGAGACAATGCAGTAAACTGATGTTCTCAGGATATCAGCCAATGAATATGCTTTGGCATAAAGAGGGCTCCCTCTAATTTTTATCATGGCACCAGAAGAAGACTCACTTCTCCCAGTGTTTACGGTGGCCCATCTGATTCCAGCAGGACCCATCAAAGAATTGGCAGATTGTATATTTGTCTTCTTCCCCAGTAGAGTTTCAACAGCTAACAAACTAGATAACAATGTCGAGATCGCAGAAGCATTGCTCCCAGAGAGTTGAGCAACGCCAAATCTGTCCTCCTTACGTGACCGTGCAGTCAACGAAGCAACAATTCTGGCACACCAGGCACATAGCTGCAAGTATTTGATAACATAAATTTACCAATTAGTTATAAGATGGTATCCTGAAAAGGTTCAAAGCCCTTTAATCCTCGTATATATCTAACTTTATGAAGGCCTGGGACCATCTCCAAAGAAATGTAACATGAAATTGTTGTTTTCTTTTTCTGAAAGGTAAAGTCTCTCATTTCATAAGAGCACCAATGGGGTGCCTCCCATCTACGCAATGTAACATGACACTGTTCTTAAAAAACAAAAAATCAAGCGAATCTCAAGTATCAAATATGACAATATATGTAGCTAAAAGTAGAAAGCACGTCTCAATTTTGTTGCACTTTCGGAAGTTTATCTTAACATTATTAAGAAGAAAATTGCAAGAGTAAAATTATCGCTGCAGAAACAAAATGGGCATAATTAAAGAACTCTGAAGTTGTACCTGGGAGTCATAAAATGATTCGTAGAGTTTTGAAACTGCAAGCCGCTCTTTCGGTGAACTTAGCTGATAAGACAATTGCAAAGAGTTTTCAGGTGAAGAGCTCTGCAGATCTTCAGCTAATTTTTGAGTGAATTGTTCCAAAGGCCCCAGGCATGCAGCTATAACTCTTTTATAAGTCTCACCGGTCTCCTCAAAAAATGCTGCTCGGCGCCATGTATCTACATTGCTCTCACAGACCATACAGAGATCAAGAAAAGCAAGGTATTGCAAAAGCGACTTTGGCATGCTTTCTTCTAGTGTGTCCAGAAGCAGCTCACTTGGATTTGTTTCTGCAGCTGCTGATCCTTTTGGGGGCGCAAATACAAACCTCTTTGTATGTAGCACCTACAGAGTCACAGTGAACTTCTTAATTTATAAACTAACAAGAATCATACATTTAAGTTGCATCCGACATGGCCACATGGGCACCAAAAAAGATATATGAGAGATACAAAAGTGTTAAAGGAGTTTAGCACCAACACAAGCTAGCTGAAGAACAAACCTGGTGTAGATGATGATTCAACTCCCAACAAAGGATCACAACAAAACTTCCGATATAGAAACTCATCTGCTCTGAAATGAAGTTTCCCACTGAACCTTGACTTTTGTACTCAATAGGCAAGAAAAAAGCCAGCACTCCTGATGATAAATAACCAATAACGGAAAACCTCAAAGCCTGTCCAACAGCTACGGGAAGCCCCATCTTGAAGCTGAAGAAAGGAGGCCTCTGTTTATCACAAGTAATTGGAGTCAGTTCATCCCATCAAACCAAACATTGTCGTCAATTTTATAAATGAATATCACACATAAAAACAACAAGATCATCCTTAGGCCAGAATAATCTTGATAAGTCCAAACTGGTGATGCAATTTTCCAAATGATACATGAATTCTATGATCGACATTAACTTGAGAGTCCAATTCACGTGGCACAAGTATCATTTTCCTTCAGATTAAGGAGCCTCCCAAGTTTCTTCGCTTATCAATTACATTACTATTGATAGTTTTAAGCTTTCCTTTTTTACTATTTCAATAAGTTTTCGAACAACTCATTACTTAAAACTTGCTAAGCACATCTATATACAATTGGAACTGAAAATGCAACATACCATCCATAAATATCATCAAACAGACAAAAAAATTAACCCTATTTCTCAATCCACAATCTTCATATCTATCAAAGTGAAAAAATATAGATTCACCCTAGTCAATTAATATAAATAAAAAGCTAAATAACAATTCCAACCACCTGAATGATAGGAAACTGCAAAACCCACCGCTGCTTATACACGTAATGCAACCCATATAACAAACCAATCACAAAACCCCTAAATCCCAATTTCCCCAAAACACCAATACTGTTAACATAATAAGCATCGCAACCCCAGCAAACACATGTTACCGATACTGCCCCTACCACGGAGCAAGCAGTAACGAACAATATGAAGCTCAACGACACTCTAACCTTCCTCCTCAACAGATTTTGGTCACTAACGCCTCCGGAGATAAAAATGAGGCGGAGGAAGGAAAGGGAGATTTCGAAGGGGGAAGCGAAGGGTAAGGGGTGAGGAGAGCAGAGGAAGAAAATGGAAATGGAGAAGAGGAGGAGGGAGAAGTGGAATGAAAGGAAAGTGATGAGAGAAAAGAAATTGGGAATGAAAGGTTTCTGGGTGAAGGGGGAAAGGAATAGGGTTTTGAATAGGAGAAGGATGAAAGTTGATTGGATAGATTGCCAGATTAAGAAGCTTAAGAAGCGGTGTTTGATGATCGGAGTATGCGCTCCCACGGCGACGAAGACGCCTCCACCGTCTTTGTCTTTGAAGAGAGTGCGTTCGATGGCGGCGGAGAATGACATTACTGTGGGTAGTGTGCGAGTGATTGCGAGAGAGAGAGTGGGCGGGAAGATGGGTGGTGAGAAAATTGGGGTTTTGGGGTTTCTTGTTTGGGTTCTGCGAATTTAATTGGTAAGGAAATTGAATATGAATTCAAATTGAAGTAGATGTGGAGAATATAGTACTATATACAATTGTTTTATACAAGTTTTTTTTGTTACTATTTTTCTAGTAAGTGTATAGTTTTTTCCTTATTTGATTCTTTTTTACCATAAACTAGTATACGCTCCGTGCTATGCACGGATTTATATTAAATTTAGCCTTTTGATCTCACATTCTATAAAATCGCATTTCGTTTTTCCAAATTTTGAACATGTATTTACTTCTGTATTATCATCTCTTTTACAAACCAATCAATTTGTACCAACAGCATAAATATTTTTTACCAGCAGAACCGAAAGTATAGTTCTAGTGTAAAATATTTTTAAAAAGCGTATAAAAAAACAATTTTAACCAAAAGTGCTTTAACTCAATTATTAGAAAAAAACATGACGGGAATTTGATTGTTTTCTATCTACATAAGTAAAATGATAAATATAAAATCCAAGCAATATCATAAACTTCTAAACCTTGTGCATCTTGCTAGGTCACATATTGAAAAACAAATATCAATATCATCATTTTTCTACGTTTGCAGAACAAACTAATACAAACGCAAATTTCATACTTAAAACTCCCAAAACTCCCTCATTCGGATACTCATCTACTCACTCTTCATCACCCCTAAAGCATGAAACGAAAATGGAACACAAGTTATAACATCAACATGGTATTCCCTCTACAAACTTCGTCTCCTACGCCATGTAATTAGAGCTGCCATTCGAAAATAATGTAGGTGAGTATCGCAACATTTTATCTCACTGACTCAAAATTTATTACCATCAATTGTTCACAATAAAATAGCCCATTTTAATCTTCACGCATCCCTCTCCGCCCATAATAGTGATGACATCCGTCATCCCTTCCTCGAACCACAAAATTAAATACATCAAAAATAAATTTCACATATATCATGTTTGAGATTAAAGGCTGTTGACACCCAACATAATTAAGGCAAAAACTTTTTTTTTTTTCATGCAACCTGACAGTACCATACATAAAGGTCACGTTGTTGCTAAGAATTTCATGACTTCCATGGATTAACTACCTTTTAATCAATCTATCTTTATTTTTATTTTCTTTCTGGATGAATCCAACAAATCTCAATTCAAGAACTACCAGAGAAAAATATGTCAAGAGATCGACAAATAAATCATATAAATTTACTCCTGGTAACACCACCAATGTGTACTAAGAAATTTTAGAGGTTTACCAATTGTTTATGGAAAAACACCTACCATTTTTTCAGTACATACTTAACCTATAGATCCATGTGTAAACTACACTTGTGATTTAGGTCAAATAATTATTAACATGCCACCACTAAATGTGTAGTTTTAATCCTACATCACATGAGTTCTACCATATTAATATAATATCTTTATCTATACTTAATAGAACAAAACCATTCATTTGATTTTGGATCAAAATGCGAAAGTAAGATGAGGATAAGTATATATGGATATTTATGCGTGAAATACAAATTAGAAAAAAAATATTTAAAGGGGTTAAGTTAGTGATACACAACTAATGGTACCGATTTTCAAAGGGAAATATCATATGGATTTTTCTGTCAATAATCAAGGAGTTAAGTTAGTGATACTCCTCAAAGAGGTCATGAAATATGCACATCTCACATTAGCTTTCATATATATCTTAACCTTCTTGCTTCACAAATGAGCAAGTTGGCCACATAGTTAGCCATAATAAGTGAAAGAATTACCAGAACTCTTCACTTTTGCTTTGATGGATGTACAACAACTTGCATAATAATAACTCCATTTCGAAGATCCCCACATGACATTTCATTATTGGGCTTCATTTGGTATTAACAAAGTAGTGGATATAATATTTTATTATATGAAACATTCACTTTATAATTAAAAAAAAAATGTTACTTCTCTTGGAACAACAACGTATGAGAAGGCCTTCAGCTTCAAGTCATCCTTAAAATGCATTATGTCCTCCTGTCATATAATAAGAGCCTATTTTAAACTCATTTCAAGAATGTCAATATAAAAAACAAATTGAATTAACATAGGGCGAAATATCTATGTGACTATGTAGTAAGATCAATAGAGATGCCACAACTCTGCTGACTTCTTCACAATGAAGAGAGTTGATCTCAAAATGAAAGGAATAAAATTGAATTTTTTAATTTACTCATCTGGGTGAGAATTATGAGAGTTATATCTCGTACTCAAACAGAGGAAAAAAATCAAAAAATTTTGCTTACTTCCGCACCCTTTATCCACCTCTTCGGTCGACAAAACCTAAAATAGGAAGATAGAGAATTGGGCTCAAGTAGAAGTCTAAACACATCCAAAATATTTTGAAATATTGCATTGGCACTTGCATAAGTCACACCATTACTCTCCATTCTCTGTTCACATTGTCGCACCAAAACCACCATTTGATTCCAGAACATCGCGCCCATGACAAAGGCGTAACAACATCCCTACTATTCTTAATTTTCAAGATTTTGTAAAATTTTATTACCTGCCTGAATTACTTGGTTTCATTACCAAAAATGAGATAGATTCTTTCATTAAAACTTGTACACATAAAAGGCAATCCTTAAAATATATATATATATATATATATATATATATATATATATATATATATATATATATTTTCGTAACAGTACTCAAAATATATATGAAAGCTTGCTTTTAGACATCATTATCCCTTGATGAACTCAAACCCTGTTTTTTATACCTTGATTATTATAGGGAAGAACCCAGGCCAATCTTTATCATCCATGTGGACAATAACTAAACCGGGGGAATTTACAACTACAAAAAGATCAATAAACTCGTAATGTTCGATATGCAAATAGAGTAAAAGGATTTGAAATAGGTAAAGAAAAAAGCAAACTAACAGATATGATTATATTCCACTTGTTAAGAAAATATCCAACGTGATTATATTCTAACATACAGGTTCATAACATTTTTCTTTCAAGGTATTTTGTCTAACAAAGATTTTCAAATCAAGTAGAAGATGTTAATGTTAAATAATGGCATAAAAAATCAGAATTCCAACTCACACTATTTCTCTTGAGCATTTCCTCGAACATCTAAAGCACATTCTGAAGTTGATGGAGAACAATTATGACTTTGAGTTTTTTTAAAACATATTTGGATTCATTCCACTTAGATGATTATTGTGCCTGAGCCAAACCATAAAAACATATAAATATTCAAATAAATTAATAGAAAATTAGACATAGTTAATTTTCTAAAAAGATGAATTACCCAGATGCATCCTCTTACGTACAAACAGGTACACCATTGTTACCATACAAACAATTAATGATGGTTGAGAGAAAGTGAGTAAAAAAGGATGGGGAAAGAGGGGGAAAGCAGAGACCATGAAATAGAAAAATAGAAAAGGGAAGTTACTGAGTAGTTGAAATATGGTTCTGGAGAGTTAAATAGCGTGTGGTAATTTGGTGGGATTTTGAGTAAGTTTTATTTCAAATTTTCAACTGTTGGAATTTTTATTAACTAAATTAATTCAAAATTCTATAAAATTAGTATTTGGTCAAGAAAAGTTAATTGAAGTCAAAGACTGATCTCAAATATATTTATAAGTAGATTTGTAGTAATTTATAATGTAAATATTGACAGTAGAAATTTATGGTCTGACTATATACAATCAGATCTGCATGCAATTCTTAGGTTATTAAACCTCAAATTATTTATTAAGAAAAAAGTGTAGTACTTGTCATTCAAAAATTATTGCTAATTTTTTTTTTCATCAGCTTTATTTATCGTTGAATGAGATAAATTATTAAATGTGCAATTTTAATAACCATAAATATATAATACAGAAATTTTCATTGGCATGTCTGATATGTAATTGCAATTCAATTTAAGAGAAAATTCATGTGTAATTATTCTAATATGGGACAGATCCCTTTGTTTATTAGTCTTACTAAAAATAAGAGAAACATGAGTCATGTATTTTTATTTTATTTTTATTTTTATTTTTATATGTACACAAATTAGAGGAGAGCCTCTATCACAATAAACATCACTAGGAAGTATAACATGACCATTCCAATTGACAAATTTTTTTCATTTGGCAAAATTGTGTGCCGTTTTGTTGTCGAGACGAGGAATCTTTTTCGTTTTCCAATTCGGCCAAGTCATAGTAATGTTACAAGCAAAAAAAAGTCTGGATGACGTGACCATTCAAATTAAGAAGTGGAGCTATAGATCTTCAAAACAACATTTAGAGAATCACTTTTGAGCATTGGAGTGAGCTTCAACTTGGGAAGAAGCAAGGGCTGCCAATTGCAATTCATTAAGGGAAACATTGTTATGTTAAACTGCATTCCCTTTATTCCTGGGTAATGACACAAAAAATCAAAAACTCAAGAGAAGTGTTTTAGTAGAAGATTTGAAGGTCCAAGGTGATTGAAAGGGTGTTTGTAAATGCTTTTGAGAATCCAAAAACAGTTGCTTAAAACAAAAGTTATAAGTAAATATTTTTCTTCAAAGGCAGATGGTGACTGTAGATATGTAAAAAAAAACTTTAATTTGGTATCGGGAATTGGGAACCCGAACCGTACCGATCGGGTTTTTACCAAAAAAACAAAAATTTGTGGGTTTTCCGGGTTTTGGGAAACCCGATTTCCCGATTATTATAAATCGGTACGGATTTTGGGTAGGAGGTCCTACCCGATCGGGAACCCGATTATATATATATCATATATGCACCCGATTATATATATATATATATATATATATATATATATATATCATTATCAGTCAATTTATTTGTTTGTTCATGTCCATTTGTCCACCCACTTTTTATCTTTCCACCCACTTTTTATCTTATAAACGCTTACTCTCTCTCAATTCTCAAAATGTTAATGATCAATCATAAGCTTAAAATTGCAGAACGAGGTGGAGTTGTTGAGTAAAATTCAGCATCAAAATATAATTTCTCTTATAGGATATTGTATTCATGGTGAAGCTCGGTTCTTGGTTTATGAAATGATGGAGAATGGGTCTTTGGATTTCCATTTGCACGGTAAATTTCAGTTTTCAGCATTGTTTGGATGTAAATTATCAACTTTGTGCTTATCTTTATTCATATTTACTTCAGGACCTTCTCGTAAATCAAAATTGTCTTGGCATCAAAGAATGAAAATTTACTATTAACTGATTGATAAATTACATTTTTTAATTTTTTCACTCGATTATTGTATTCATGGCAAAGTCAGATTAAAATAGCACTTCTTTGTGTGGGATGAGATCATGAAATTGTTTGGGCCAATCTAAACTTTTTTTCCTTGAAAAACACATGATTTATGGGCCAATCTAAACTTTTTTTCCTTTATTTTTTGCCATGGAAAGTCCAATTAAAAAAAACTGAAAAATTAAAAAATAGCACTACCGGGTTTCCCGAACCCGTTCCCGATTTTTTTCGAGAACCCGAAATACCGGGTAGAGGATTAATCGGAACGGGTTTCGGGAAGGAAAATTTGAATCCCGAAACCCGAATACAGATCCCGAAATTCCCGAATTTCCGAAAACCCGTACCGATCCCACCCCTACAAAATATCATCTGCAATAAGCACCTCCTTAGCTGCTTCTTGTCAACTTATTTTTACCTGCTTTTCAATTGAAGAAGCAATAGCAGAAACACTTACTTGCAAACACTATCAAAATTAAAGTGTTTTAAAGGCATCTTCATTGAGGTGCGGGAGGGGGAATCCATGGGGAAAGGGGTGGAGAAATAATCTTTAGTGAGGGAGAGGGAGAAGGAGGTGGGTGGTGGGGGAGGTGGATCACCCACTGTCCAAGGTGGTGGGGCGGCGTATGGCCAAACCGCCCCACCCACCTCATAAATGTTCTTTTTTTTTTTAAATTTTCTTTATATATGTTTAGGGGCAAAAATGTATTTTACGAAAAGTCTTAATCTTAGTTTATTTTTATTAATTGTTTATTTGTACTTTTATTTCTAAACATTTAAGTTTGTAACTTGTAATATTGAAATTTTATGGCAATGTTAATTAATCGTTATTAAAATTAATTTTATTAAGTGAGAGTGAAAAAATATGATTAGTTGTTAAGTTTTTAGTTTATCTATTCTATTATCATTATTATATTTTATTATTATTATTATTATTATTATTATTATTATTATTATTATTATTATTTATTTATTTATTTATATACATATAAAAGTATGAGTTCATTATAAAAAAAATCTTGAATTTTTTAATATATCCCTATTTCACTTTCACAATGATACTTAATATAAATAACAAAATAGAAAAATTTTAAAGAAGCATATTTCAATATAAACACTAGCAATTAAAGAAGTATACTCTATCATTAAAATCAATTTTGAAGAAAGCATACTTTTACATAATTAACGAACGTCAATCAAACAACTATAAATTAGTAATAAACTAGTGACACTACATTTCATTAACATTAAAAAAAATGAAGAAGATAAAAACTCACATCATCTATCACTATGAGTAAATAAAATTATTAAGCCCACGTGTTAAACAAAAAGGCAAAAGAAAAACGAAAAATATATGTATTCTAAGCATCAATCACATTTTAAATAATTAATAAAAAGGTTTATGTTTGATCAAGCCTTGTTAGATTCCACGTTACAATTAAAGATGGATATAGTTATCAAAAACTAAATTTTGACCAATAAAGAAAAATAAAGAAGTCATGTTTAATGTGAATCCACCAAAATAAAAAAGTTAAATGATTTTTCCCATGTGTAGTGAAGTTGAGAAAGTTATAAGATAAAAAAAATTAATACTAAACAAGCATTTTCATCTTAGCAAAAGACAAAAATACCCATATATTTTTATGGTTCCAAATTAATCATGCTCAAATGGAAAAAAAAATAGCAATATTACAAGTTTACAACGATGGGTCCAAATTAATTTATAATAACAATGTATCAATTATAGTTACATTGAATCAGTTATACTTTTTGTAAGAGGGAAAAAAAATAAGTGTATGATAAGCAAGAAGACTTTAAAAAATATTTTCCTCGAAAAAAAGACTTTAAAAATATTTTATGATATTCATATAAAGTTAATTGAAATTTATAAATGATTACAAAAGTTTCAACTTTGATTACATGTTCAAGTAGTTAATCTGTTTATACTTATGATATAATTTTTTACATAAACTCTAAACTTGCTCATTAATATGATTAAAAATGTTGTATAATTTTTTATGTGATATTCCATGGGGGTTGGTTTGATGCTGCAATCAAGAGCACATGGTATGCTGCTCCTATTATTTTCTTTCCTCAGAATTTGTTTATAGGCACAATTGACTTGTTGTACTAATGGCCTAATTACTCCCATAGAGTATATTAAAGATTTCTCTGAATTCGTTAATTTTGAGTGTTATGAAGTAGGATATTTCTTCACTATTTCTTCGTTTCGACTTTTTTTTTAAATGATCTATTTCTCGTGATAAGGTATCTAATATTCTGGACCTATTTTTTGATATAGGCATATATCTGCAGTATAGTCTAACAGCTTCTAATATTTCCAAATATAAAAAAGTATCTTGTTCAGTATTATAAGTTTTGTATCTCCGTTTTTTCTTAGGTGGTTCACTGCTTTCTCCAATTTCTAATATATTTCCTAATTGTTTACTAAAATTTGTAGAAGGACTTATTATTTCTATATCAGAAAAATCGAAGTCTAAGAAGTTTTGATAGTTTTCAGTACAAACTAAATTGTATATTTCTAAGTCGTTTCCTTGCTCTGATACCAGAACAGTGTCTGCGGAAGCACAGTCTGAAACAAACTGCTTATAGTTATATAGGTATTCATCAATGGATAATTCAAATCCGGTCATTTTATTAGGCGGCATGTATTAGTTTGATTTGGTTTATCTGGTTGAGATAATAATCTCTTGTTCTTTCAAAAAGATATTTTTCGTATGTTCCTTCAATGAGAGTTTCACATAACTCTTTGTAATATATATATTGAGAACGTAGGTATTCAATGTATAATGCATTTTTATAAAAGGGTATCCTTTTAGGTGGCATTTAAAAATATTCTTTTTGTTCTTTGAAATGGTTATAATTTTTCTTGTACATATTGAGTTAGATTATTTATTTGTTTGGTTAAAGTTTTTATACCTTCTTCTGTATCTTTAGAATCATTTTTTATTGGTATAAAAGTTGTTGGTCTTTCTATTCTTCTGGATGTTCCAATTTGTTCAATTTTTATTATAGAGTGTTTTTGTGAAAAACTACTTTTCCTTTGAGGGTCAAGAGTTTGTTTTTTGGGTACAAATTTTATTTGGGCAAAGTCTCTAAATAAAGAATCCATATTTATTCTATCTTCAGTTTTATAATCTATACTGTGGTGACTATTACTAATAGCGTATCCTGCGGCGTATGTCATAGAGAAAGGATAATCTCCGTGTTCCATTAAATCTTCTCTAGTAAATTTATATAATAAGGATATAGATTGACTGAGATTTTTAGTAATTAGAGGTATCCCGTATTGTATAGAAACATTAAACATTAGTTTTGTTGCTTTTAGGTTTCCTTCAATAACTCCTAGGATTTTATCCTGAGTATCCGTTATTCTATCGTCTATAACCCAAAATTTTACTGGTGACTCGATTCCTTCTGCAAAAGTTGATTTTATTAAGACTTGTATGGTGGAAATGTGTATATATCCTAATTCACTTGGCGATTTATTAAGTGATCGTATCTTTTGAAGAATATGGTGTTCGTCTATCAGTGGTAGCGAAAGTTTTCCTTGAGCTTCGGTTATTTCTATAGGGGTTTCTTGAATAAACCTTCCAAAGTATATTAGGTTTTTCCTTTGAAACATATTTGAAAAGAAAGATGGTTTTTTGATTCCTTGTCCATCATTTATATCTAACTCCTTTTGTCTTATTTTACTAATTATTTTTGGACTAATGATTATATCTTGGGCAAAACTACCATATCCTTCAGAAACTTCTTTTGATTCTAACTGTTCTATTTCGTTTGAAATGTTTTCTATATTTCTGATCTCTGATGAGCTCATATCTGGGATTTCAGTTGGGTTTCAGATAATTTTATTCTTGGTATTCTTCGAACTGTATTTTGAAATTTTATTTCTAAATATTCTCGAGTGAGAACAAAGTTTTCCAGGGAATCTAAAAAATCCATTCCTAAGATTATCTCGTGTGCAGATTCATTATCTATATGGATTCGTGTACAGATAGTGAGGTTATTTTCTAGAGTTATTTCTATTTTCTCTGTTTTTTCTATAAATGTCTCTTTTCCATTTCGTACTATGTATGTTTCAGAATTCGTTTTTCTAATTTCTGTAGCTAAGTGTTCGTGAATATGAGACCATATAGCTCCTGTGTCTATTAAAACTGGTATTAGATTGTTTTTTATGATTCCAACTAAATGGTATTGAAGGGATCTAGTGTGAAAAGTTGTGTTAACATGTATATTTTGGAATTCATGTAAATCATTCATTTTAACTAAATAGTATGAAAAATTTATGAATATAGTAAAGTATACGAATATCTTACCTGTTACAGAAGGCTACTCTGCAGAATTGGTTAGATTCTAGAGTGGAGATGAAGTATGCTAACTCTCAATAGCACGATCGACATTCCGGAAGAGTAAGACTTTCGTTAAAGAAAGATAAAATTAAAACATTTTCTATTTCACTCTTAATTGAAAGATTACATCTGATCTCTTTATATAGGCAGAGATCTTGATTGAAAAACAGAGAAAAATACTATTATGATAAAAGTGCCAAAAAAGGAGTGGTTCTCCCTTTGCCGACGTTTTAAGTAGGTCCTACATCTTTATTTTACGCGTTTTCTTCAATTATTGGTGATGAGTCACTACTTTCCCCGTCACTTGTTGCGTAGGCATCTTTGTATTCTTTTTCGTCATTGCTGACATCTTTCTTTTTACAATATTTGCAACTATGGACCTCCAAGTTTTTCATTTCTTCATGTAAGATCCTTTTTGTTTTTTCTGCCAAGGTTGATAACTGCGATTCTTCTATTTTGAGTATTTTCTGATGATGTTCATAGATGTAATCCCAATGAGATTCTCGTAGCATTTTTTGGGACATTCCGTATATTAGATGATTTTTTCCTTTCAGGTTTATTCGAAATGTCTTCTTTTGATACAACTCGTGTATGAGATTATGTATTTGTATCAGCTGCCAAGCTACGGCTTCCTCTTGTTGATCTTTGTTTATATTTTCCACTGCTTCTATTGCTGGGTATTCTCCATTGCTTGTGACCAATTTTATCAACCCGAAGCTTGGAGTTATACTGTCTTCAAAAGTAGGATATGTCAAATGGCATTTTACTACGACTTCTCTTGGTCCATTTTTTCCAACATTGGAAAAGTATTCTGAGATGCTTCTTCGTATATTTCCTGGGAATTTTTGAAGCATTGTTGTAGTTTGGAGATACATGATATCCACCAACCCGTATATAAAGAATTGGTATGCTAATACCGGATCTATTCCTTCTACCAAGATTGCCTTTGGTCCATATCTATACACTGGGTAGAACCTTTTTTCTTTATCTTTTGCTGGATCATATTTTTCAAGTTTATTCAAGAGTTCCTTGAACTTTTCTTCCTTTAATGTGTTATGTTCCTCATATTCTTTATCCTTTTCTTCTTTTGTAGGAACATTGTCAAGGGGATTTTTTACAGAGGGTATTCTTCCCAAGACGACTTTTGATGACGAAGCCTTTTCTGTATGTATTAGGGCTTGCTTATAATGACTTAAGTCGTATTATGTTAGGGCAGCTTTTGCTTCTTCAAGGGTATGAAAAGATTGGTGTATGCTTCCTTTTGTGATAAATGGGGCTATCTTACTCCATTCATCGTATATTCCTTTCATAGGTCCATTGAACATGGTATACCATTTCTTTTTTCCTGCTTGTTGTTTGGCTTGTTCTTTTTCAGGAAGTATTTTTGGCATTGGGGTTTGGTATTGGATTGGTTTGTCATTTTTTGTAAGAGGTGGTGGTGATGGTAGATTTGCGGTGTTTGTGGGTATGGATCCACCACGTTTTGGCTGCTGAACTCTGATGGGAGTTGTATTTGAAGTATGGAACAAAGCAGTTTTAAGCTTGTCTCAAGTTCGTGAACCTTTGTAGCTGCTTCCTTAACCGTTTCTGCTAGTTGTTTTTCCTTTGCTGCTGTAAAATTCTGAATCTCCTTTTGAATGATTTGTTCTGTTCTTTTTTGTTCATCTTTGATCTCTTGTATTTGTTTACAGAAGAGGGAGATCATTGCTTCCATTCTCTGGTAAGAGTATCTGCAAGTACGTTGTCTTTTCCTGCGCGGTGTACAATATGAAAGTTGTATCTTGTTAATTCCAATTGCCAACGTATCAGTCTTCCTTGGTTTGAACTATCTGCAATTTTTGTTTTGCAAAAATATGTTAAGTATTTTGAATCTGTTCTGACTTCGAATTCTCGTGGTAGCAATTCGATCTTCCATTTTTTCAAAGCATTATATAATGCTAGTGTTTCTTTTTCATGAACCGTATAATTCAATTGACATTGTGTAAAAGTGCCTGAAACATATTTGCATAGGCGTATATATTTTTGTGCTTTTGCTGAAAGCGTATATTTATGCCCATTGGGCATCTGTGAGAGAGTGTTGTACTCTATAGCCGGTATTGCTAGCATAACGGCAGCCCACGTATCTTTTGATGCATCCGTTTCGAGAATGATGAAATCATTTTCTTGCGGATTGTATAGTTGTGGAAGGTGTTGACACCGTTCCTTAATGGTTTTTACCATTAATGTATCTGTTTCAGTCCAAGTCCATTGAATCTTGGTAGAGAGTTTTTTCTGAAGCGTTTTTCTTTGTACAGCAAGATTTTTAAGATAGCCTTGATCAGAAATATAATTTAGGCATCCTAAAAATCTTTGTATTTGTTTTCGATCTTCTAATTTATCTGGAAAATTATTTAATTTTTCTAAAACGTTTGGTTGAATAACCATGTTTCCTTCTGAGTCAAACGTATTTCCAAGGAAATCAATTTTATTTTTACAAAGCTGTGCTTTTCTTTTTGAAAGGATTAAACCCTTTTCTCTGCATCTAATCAAAACAAGTTTGAGTTTTTCCAAATGATCTTTCCTATCTTGATTACTAAAGATGATGACATCATCGATGTAAGCAAGACATATAGTCTCTAATCCTTCCAGGTTTTTATCCATAAATCTTTGATATATTCCTGGAGCTTGTTTTAAGCCAAAAGGCAAAACATTCCATTGAAAATGTTTTTGAGGTGGACATGTAAAAGCAGTTAATGGTTTGGTGTTCTCATGTAGTCTGATCTGCCAGTAGCCAGATTTAGCATCGAGAGTACTAAACCATTTTTGTCCTTTTAATTTTGTTTTTATGAAGTCAATCCTTGGGAGCTTGTAGGCGTCACCAATAGTTGCTTCATTCATTTTTTTGTAGTTTATGACCATTCTTCTTTGACCACGCTTTATTTCATTATGATTTTCAACATAAAAAGCAGGTGCTGCGTGTGGTGAATGACTTTCAGAAATAATTCCTTTTTCCAAAAGTTTTGAACATTCTTCTTTGAACTCATTTATATCCCTCTGAGAATAAGGAATATTGTTTTTGACATTTACTTCTTGAGAAGGATCCTTTAGTTTTATTTCTACAAGCATGGTGTTGGTATTTTTCATATCTAAAGGATTTTCACTAGAAGTAGATTCAAGTATTTCATCAATTTCTTTTTCTAAATTGGATGTGTATAGAGTAATTTGATAGACCAGTTCTGAAATTTTATCTATAAGTTTCTTTGTGTTCAGTTCTTTTTCTATAGGGATAGAAATTTGTTGCTTTCTTTGTTTATAGTTACTTCGAAAAGGTGCAGTAAGTGAGATTGTAGAAATATTTTGCACGAATGGTGCGTATAATTTAAGAAAATTATTTCCTATAATGAAAGGTAAACCTGTCTTATGTTTATAAATAGTTGGGATAATAAAAGCATAATGTTGTATGAAAATTGTTTGCATTCTCACTACTTCCCAAATGTAGTAATGAGATGCGTTTGCTATCATAACCCGTATAGGTGTTTTTAGTTTTTCCCATTTAAAACAGTTTAACTTTGGCGAGGCAAGGCATAAACTTGCACCTGTATCAATTAAAGCATATATATAGGTTTTATTAATCTGGATGTTTATGAAAGTAGAATTCTGACTAGGCATCACTATCAGGGTACTCTATATCCTCGTCTTTTCCTTCTGAGACTAGTTCGTACCAGTCTATGTCTGATTCATAGTCAGAGTCTTCTAATGGTTCTAGTTTATTAGTATATGCATACTGTAATAGTTTAACTTGATGTTCTTTCTTATTTTGTCTTTTTGGGCATTCATTTGCATAGTGTCCTTCTTCTTTACATAGCCAGCAAGTGCACTTCTTTTTTCCTTCAGGACAGTATTTATTTTCTTTTTTATGAAAAGGTTTCTTTCTAAAAAACCTATGTTTATTTTTCTTAAAATAGGATTTATTATTGTTTATCCAATGCTTATTTCGTTTTTTCCATATTTTCCGTCTATGTTTCTTTCTGTATTCCTGCCTACAGCCGTATTTTTGTGGTAAGTATTCTTCTGAACAACAAAGTTTAGTTAAAGGTTTCATAGCTATAGATCGTTTCTTTTGTATACATTACTCTGTTGTATATCTTCGTACTATAACTCTAGCGGCTCCTATTGTTCTATATGGTTCTGGGACTTCTTCTTTATATTTTTTCTGACATTCTACTCCTATGGGGTAAGGTAATTTAGCAAAGAATATATCTATAAACGGGGATTGTTCAAGTATAGGTATTTTAGTTAGATGTTCAATAAATTCACAGTAATAGTTTTCAAAATAGCACATATTACATATACTCATATTATGCAAATGTCGTTTTGATTCTTCTGTTTCATGTAATCCTATAAAGGTATTTTCTATTTGTATATCTCCTATAAAATATGCATATATTGCTTTCACAATTTTTTTAAACATGTGTAGTTGTGTATCAGCATTAAAATTATTTTGTACATCTTCGTTTGTATAATTTTGCAACATTCGTAAAACATTTCCAGTAGTTTTATGTAGTACGAATGTGAATATATCGAGAACAGAAGAGTTAGAGAACTCATCTGTTGTTTGTATTATTAGACCTATTTGGTTGGTCCAGTAAGTTAGCATTTCCTTTTCATTGTCTACACAATCTAGATTAAGAATGTTTTCTGGATTCATGTTTCCATGTATTGGTTGCCATTTTACTGGAACCTTTTTGCAAGGGTTTTTACTTCCTGGTCTACTTGGTATATAGTTTTGACTAAAAGGATAAAAATTTGATCATAAGGATGGTATATTTCCTGCATCAGCCCTATGTGGTGCAGAATATCTATTTTCTTGATTACTAGATTCTGGTTGATCTTCATTTTTTGGATTTCTAATGTCTTCCATTCCTACATATTCTTCATATGTTTCAGATGGTGTATATTCAAAGATGACATCTTCATTTTCTTGTATAGGATAAGCTTCTTCTATATTTATGTCTGAAGTAGTTTCTTTATTCATTAAGCTTAGCGAACTTAACATATGCCTAAGTTCTTCTAAAGTTTCTTCTATAGTTTTCGCCATATATATTCTAGTTTATTGGGCATTTTAAACCCTTTTCTTGAGGAGGATCTGAAATATTTTTCCTGTATAGTTAATCCTCGTGTTTGCTCTTTCTGATATATTATCATTTCAAGGTTTTCTATAGTTTTTTTCAGACTTTCTAAAGTATTTTCTTCCATTGGTACAATTTCTAAGTTTTTTACTTGTTCCTTTAGTTTATCTATTTCGTAATTATCAACATATTTCCTATCTTGATTATGAAGTATTTCTACGAGCATATCTGATATATTATTTAATTGTGGATGAAAAGTATGAAATAAATGTGGAAATCCATCTCCTTGGGCACAAGGATGTTTTGATTTAAGAACATCGTATGTTTCTAATGGTTTTTGAGAACCAAATAAACTATTCTCAGAATATGATGTATTTGTTTCTATTTCGGGTAAAGAGTTCAAATAATGGTTATATTTTTCATTTGTATCTTGAAAAACCGGAATTGTTTTGTTTATTTGTTCTAAAACCTTTTGAAGGTTTTGTATATTGTCTATTAATCTATCAATTTTTTCTTCTAGTTTCATAAATTAAAATGTGTCACAAAAATAAGGCTTGAGAGCACCATTCTAAATGCTCTTAGGCGTAGCATCAAAGAAACCTCTGGTGTATAACTAATGATTGAACATATATTATGAATGTGTCAAAAGCATTTCGGTATGATAATCACTTGATGTCAATAGAAAGTTACTTGTAGCAGTTACTATAGCTCTGAGAATAAATAAAAATAATAAAATAAAAAGAAGTCATATTAATACAGAAGAAATAAGTTTTCTTTGATGCTACGCCTAAGAGCATTTAGAATGGTGCTCTCAAGCCTTATTTTTGTGACACGTTTTAATTTATGAAACTAGAAGAAAAAATTGATAGATTAATAGACAATATACAAAACCTTCAAAAGGTTTTAGAACAAATAAACAAAACAATTCCGGTTTTTCAAGATACAAATGAAAAATATAACCATTATTTGAACTCTTTACCCGGAATACAAACAAATACATCATATTCTGAGAATAGTTTATTTGGTTCTCAAAAACCATTAGAAACATACGATGTTCTTAAATCAAAACATCCTTGTGCCCAAGGAGAAGGATTTCCACATTTATTTCATACTTTTCATCCACAATTAAATAATATATCAGATATGCTCGTAGAAATACTTCATAATCAAGATAGGAAATATGCTGATAATTACGAAATAGATAAACTAAAGGAACAAGTAAAAAACTTAGAAATTGTACCAAAGGAAGAAAATACTTTAGACAGTCTGAAAAAAACTATAGAAAACCTTGAAATGATAATATATCAGAAAGAGCAAACACGAGGATTAACTATACAGGAAAAATATTTCAGATCCTCCTCAAGAAAAGGGTTTAAAATGCCCAATAAACTAGAATATATATGGCGAAAACTATAGAAGAAACTTTAGAAGAACTTAGGCATATGTTAAGTTCGCTAAGCTTAATGAATAAAGAAACTACTTCAGACATAAATATAGAAGAAGCTTATCCTATACAAGAAAATGAAGATGTCATCTTTGAATATACACCATCTGAAACAGAGGAAGAATATGTAGGAATGGAAGACATTAGAAATCCAAAAAATGAAGATCAACCAGAATCTAGTAATCAAGAAAATAGATATTCTGCACCACATAGGGCTGATGCAGGAAATATACCATCCTTAGGATCAAATTTTTATCCTTTTAGTCAAAACTATATACCAAGTAGACCAGGAAGTAAAAACCCTTGCAAAAAGGTTCCAGTAAAATGGCAACCAATACATGGAAACATGAATCCAGAAAACATTCTTAATCTAGATTGTGTAGACAATGAAAAGGAAATGCTAACTTACTGGACCAACCAAATAGGTCTAATAATACAAACAACAGATGAGTTCTCTAACTCTTCTGTTCTCGATATATTCACATTCGTACTACATAAAACTACTGGAAATGTTTTACGAATGTTGCAAAATTATACAAACGAAGATGTACAAAATAATTTTAATGCTGATACACAACTACACATGTTTAAAAAAATTGCGAAAGCAATATATGCATATTTTATAGGAGATATACAAATAGAAAATACCTTTATAGGATTACATGAAACAGAAGAATCAAAACGACATTTGCATAATATGAGTATATGTAATATGTGCTATTTTGAAAACTATTACTGTGAATTTATTGAACATCTAACTAAAATACCTATACTTGAACAATCCCCGTTTATAGATATATTCTTTGCTAAATTACCTTACCCCATAGGAGTAGAATGTCAGAAAAAATATAAAGAAGAAGTCCCAGAACCATATAGAACAATAGGAGCCGCTAGAGTTATAGTACGAAGATATACAACAGAGTAATGTATACAAAAGAAACGATCTATAGCTATGAAACCTTTAACTAAACTTTGTTGTTCAGAAGAATACTTACCACAAAAATACGGCTGTAGGCAGGAATACAGAAAGAAACATAGACGGAAAATATGGAAAAAACGAAATAAGCATTGGATAAACAATAATAAATCCTATTTTAAGAAAAATAAACATAGGTTTTTTAGAAAGAAACCTTTTCATAAAAAAGAAAATAAATACTGTCCTGAAGGAAAAAAGAAGTGCACTTGCTGGCTATGTAAAGAAGAAGGACACTATGCAAATGAATGCCCAAAAAGACAAAATAAGAAAGAACATCAAGTTAAACTATTACAGTATGCATATACTAATAAACTAGAACCATTAGAAGACTCTGACTATGAATCAGACATAGACTGGTACGAACTAGTCTCAGAAGGAAAAGACGAGGATATAGAGTACCCTGATAGTGATGCCTAGTCAGAATTCTACTTTCATAAACATCCAGATTAATAAAACCTATATATATGCTTTAATTGATACAGGTGCAAGTTTATGCCTTGCCTCGCCAAAGTTAAACTGTTTTAAATGGGAAAAACTAAAAACACCTATACGGGTTATGATAGCAAACGCATCTCATTACTACATTTGGGAAGTAGTAAGAATGCAAACAATTTTCATACAACATTATGCTTTTATTATCCCAACTATTTATAAACATAAGACAGGTTTACCTTTCATTATAGGAAATAATTTTCTTAAATTATACGCACCATTCGTGCAAATTATTTCTACAATCTCACTTACTGCACCTTTTCGAAGTAACTATAAACAAAGAAAGCAACAAATTTCTATCCCTATAGAAAAAGAACTGAACACAAAGAAACTTATAGATAAAATTTCAGAACTGGTCTATCAAATTACTCTATACACATCCAATTTAGAAAAAGAAATTGATGAAATACTTGAATCTACTTCTAGTGAAAATCCTTTAGATATGAAAAATACCAACACCATGCTTGTAGAAATAAAACTAAAGGATCCTTCTCAAGAAGTAAATGTCAAAAACAATATTCCTTATTCTCAGAGGGATATAAATGAGTTCAAAGAAGAATGTTCAAAACTTTTGGAAAAAGGAATTATTTCTGAAAGTCATTCACCACACGCAGCACCTGCTTTTTATGTTGAAAATCATAATGAAATAAAGCGTGGTCAAAGAAGAATGGTCATAAACTACAAAAAAATGAATGAAGCAACTATTGGTGACGCCTACAAGCTCCCAAGGATTGACTTCATAAAAACAAAATTAAAAGGACAAAAATGGTTTAGTACTCTCGATGCTAAATCTGGCTACTGGCAGATCAGACTACATGAGAACACCAAACCATTAACTGCTTTTACATGTCCACCTCAAAAACATTTTCAATGGAATGTTTTGCCTTTTGGCTTAAAACAAGCTCCAGGAATATATCAAAGATTTATGGATAAAAACCTGGAAGGATTAGAGACTATATGTCTTGCTTACATCGATGATGTCATCATCTTTAGTAATCAAGATAGGAAAGATCATTTGGAAAAACTCAAACTTGTTTTGATTAGATGCAGAGAAAAGGGTTTAATCCTTTCAAAAAGAAAAGCACAGCTTTGTAAAAATAAAATTGATTTCCTTGGAAATACGTTTGACTCAGAAGGAAACATGGTTATTCAACCAAACGTTTTAGAAAAATTAAATAATTTTCCAGATAAATTAGAAGATCGAAAACAAATACAAAGATTTTTAGGATGCCTAAATTATATTTCTGATCAAGGCTATCTTAAAAATCTTGCTGTACAAAGAAAAACGCTTCAGAAAAAACTCTCTACCAAGATTCAATGGACTTGGACTGAAACAGATACATTAATGGTAAAAACCATTAAGGAACGGTGTCAACACCTTCCACAACTATACAATCCGCAAGAAAATGATTTCATCATTCTCGAAACGGATGCATCAAAAGATACGTGGGCTGCCGTTATGCTAGCAATACCGGCTATAGAGTACAACACTCTCTCACAGATGCCCAATGGGCATAAATATACGCTTTCAGCAAAAGCACAAAAATATATACGCCTATGCAAATATGTTTCAGGCACTTTTACACAATGTCAATTGAATTATACGGTTCATGAAAAAGAAACACTAGCATTATATAATGCTTTGAAAAAATGGAAGATCGAATTGCTACCACGAGAATTCGAAGTCAGAACAGATTCAAAATACTTAACATATTTTTGCAAAACAAAAATTGCAGATAGTTCAAACCAAGGAAGACTGATACGTTGGCAATTGGAATTAACAAGATACAACTTTCATATTGTACACCGCGCAGGAAAAGACAACGTACTTGCAGATACTCTTACCAGAGAATGGAAGCAATGATCTCCCTCTTCTGTAAACAAATACAAGAGATCAAAGATGAACAAAAAAGAACAGAACAAATCATTCAAAAGGAGATTCAGAATTTTACAGCAGCAAAGGAAAAACAACTAGCAGAAACGGTTAAGGAAGCAGCTACAAAGGTTCACGAACTTGAGACAAGCTTAAAACTGCTTTGTTCCATACTTCAAATACAACTCCCATCAGAGTTCAGCAGCCAAAACGTGGTGGATCCATACCCACAAACACCGCAAATCTACCATCACCACCACCTCTTACAAAAAATGACAAACCAATCCAATACCAAACCCCAATGCCAAAAATACTTCCTGAAAAAGAACAAGCCAAACAACAAGCAGGAAAAAAGAAATGGTATACCATGTTCAATGGACCTATGAAAGGAATATACGATGAATGGAGTAAGATAGCCCCATTTATCACAAAAGGAAGCATACACCAATCTTTTCATACCCTTGAAGAAGCAAAAGCTGCCCTAACATAATACGACTTAAGTCATTATAAGCAAGCCCTAATACATACAGAAAAGGCTTCGTCATCAAAAGTCGTCTTGGGAAGAATACCCTCTGTAAAAAATCCCCTTGACAATGTTCCTACAAAAGAAGAAAAGGATAAAGAATATGAGGAACATAACACATTAAAGGAAGAAAAGTTCAAGGAACTCTTGAATAAACTTGAAAAATATGATCCAGCAAAAGATAAAGAAAAAAGGTTCTACCCAGTGTATAGATATGGACCAAAGGCAATCTTGGTAGAAGGAATAGATCCGGTATTAGCATACCAATTCTTTATATACGGGTTGGTGGATATCATGTATCTCCAAACTACAACAATGCTTCAAAAATTCCCAGGAAATATACGAAGAAGCATCTCAGAATACTTTTCCAATGTTGGAAAAAATGGACCAAGAGAAGTCGTAGTAAAATGCCATTTGACATATCCTACTTTTGAAGACAGTATAACTCCAAGCTTCGGGTTGATAAAATTGGTCACAAGCAATGGAGAATACCCAGCAATAGAAGCAGTGGAAAATATAAACAAAGATCAACAAGAGGAAGCCGTAGCTTGGCAGCTGATACAAATACATAATCTCATACACGAGTTGTATCAAAAGAAGACATTTCGAATAAACCTGAAAGGAAAAAATCATCTAATATACGGAATGTCCCAAAAAATGCTACGAGAATCTCATTGGGATTACATCTATGAACATCATCAGAAAATACTCAAAATAGAAGAATCGCAGTTATCAACCTTGGCAGAAAAAACAAAAAGGATCTTACATGAAGAAATGAAAAACTTGGAGGTCCATAGTTGCAAATATTGTAAAAAGAAAGATGTCAGCAATGACGAAAAAGAATACAAAGATGCCTACGCAACAAGTGACGGGGAAAGTAGTGACTCATCACCAATAATTGAAGAAAACGCGTAAAATAAAGATGTAGGACCTACTTAAAACGTCGGCAAAGGGAGAACCACTCCTTTTTTGGCACTTTTATCATAATAGTATTTTTCTCTGTTTTTCAATCAAGATCTCTGCCTATATAAAGAGATCAGATGTAATCTTTCAATTAAGAGTGAAATAGAAAATGTTTTAATTTTATCTTTCTTTAACGAAAGTCTTACTCTTCCGGAATGTCGATCGTGCTATTGAGAGTTAGCATACTTCATCTCCACTCTAGAATCTAACCAATTCTGCAGAGTAGCCTTCTGTAACAGGTAAGATATTCGTATACTTTACTATATTCATAAATTTTTCATACTATTTAGTTAAAATGAATGATTTACATGAATTCCAAAATATACATGTTAACACAACTTTTCACACTAGATCCCTTCAATACCATTTAGTTGGAATCATAAAAAACAATCTAATACCAGTTTTAATAGACACAGGAGCTATATGGTCTCATATTCACGAACACTTAGCTACAGAAATTAGAAAAACGAATTCTGAAACATACATAGTACGAAATGGAAAAGAGACATTTATAGAAAAAACAGAGAAAATAGAAATAACTCTAGAAAATAACCTCACTATCTGTACACGAATCCATATAGATAATGAATCTGCACACGAGATAATCTTAGGAATGGATTTTTTAGATTCCCTGGAAAACTTTGTTCTCACTCGAGAATATTTAGAAATAAAATTTCAAAATACAGTTCGAAGAATACCAAGAATAAAATTATCTGAAACCCAACTGAAATCCCAGATATGAGCTCATCAGAGATCAGAAATATAGAAAACATTTCAAACGAAATAGAACAGTTAGAATCAAAAGAAGTTTCTGAAGGATATGGTAGTTTTGCCCAAGATATAATCATTAGTCCAAAAACAATTAGTAAAATAAGACAAAAGGAGTTAGATATAAATGATGGACAAGGAATCAAAAAACCATCTTTCTTTTCAAATATCTTTCAAAGGAAAAACCTAATATACTTTGGAAGGTTTATTCAAGAAAACCCTATAGAAATAACCGAAGCTCAAGGAAAACTTTTGCTACCACTGATAGACGAACACCATATTCTTCAAAAGATACGATCACTTAATAAATCGCCAAGTGAATTCGGATATATACACATTTCCACCATACAAGTCTTAATAAAATCAACTTTTGCAGAAGGAATCGAGTCACCAGTAAAATTTTGGGTTATAGACGATAGAATAAGGGATACTCAGGATAAAATCCTAGGAGTTATTGAAGGAAACCTAAAAGCAACAAAACTAATGTTTAATGTTTCTATACAATACGGGATACCTCTAATTACTAAAAATCTCAGTCAATCTATATCCTTATTATATAAATTTACTAGAGAAGATTTAATGGAACACGGAGATTATCCTTTCTCTATGACATACGCCGCAGGATACGCTATTAGTAATAGTCACCACAGTATAGATTATAAAACTGAAGATAGAATAAATATGGATTCTTTATTTAGAGACTTTGCCCAAATAAAATTTGTACCCAAAAAACAAACTCTTGACCCTCAAAGGAAAAGTAGTTTTTCACAAAAAACACTCTATAATAAAAATTGAACAAATTGGAACATCCAGAAGAATAGAAAGACCAACAACTTTTATACCAATAAAAAATGATTCTAAAGATACAGAAGAAGGTATAAAAACTTTAACCAAACAAATAAATAATCTAACTCAATATGTACAAGAAAAATTATAACCATTTCAAAGAACAAAAAGAATATTTTTAAATGCCACCTAAAAGGATACCCTTATATAAAAATGCATTATACATTGAATACCTACGTTCTCAATATATATATTACAAAGAGTTATGTGAAACTCTCATTGAAGGAACATACGAAAAATATCTTTTTGAAAGAACAAGAGATTATTATCTCAACCAGATAAACCAAATCAAACTAATACATGCCGCCTAATAAAATGACCGGATTTGAATTATCCATTGATGAATACCTATATAACTATAAGCAGTTTGTTTCAGACTGTGCTTCCGCAGACACTGTTCTGGTATCAGAGCAAGGAAACGACTTAGAAATATACAATTTACTTTGTACTGAAAACTATCAAAACTTCTTAGACTTCGATTTTTCCGATATAGAAATAATAAGTCCTTCTACAAATTTTAGTAAACAATTAGGAAATATATTAGAAATTGGAGAAAGCAGTGAACCACCTAAGAAAAAACGGAGATACAAAACTTATAATACTGAACAAGATACTTTTTTATATTTGGAAATATTAGAAGCTGTTAGATTATACTGCAGATATATGCCTATATCAAAAAATAGGTCCAGAATATTAGATACCTTATCACGAGAAATAGATCATTTAAAAAAAAAGTCGAAACGAAGAAATAGTGAAGAAATATCCTACTTCATAACACTCAAAATTAACGAATTCGGAGAAATCTTTAATATACTCTACGGGAGTAATTAGGCCATTAGTACAACAAGTCAATTGTGCCTATAAACAAATTCTGAGGAAAGAAAATAATAGGAGCAGCATACCATGTGCTCTTGATTGCAGCATCAAACAAACCAAGAAATAAAATCACCACGTGATGTATGTATGTCATATACAGGTGAAATATGATAATATCGTCTATCACACGACTCTGATATGTATATGACATATTGACATATCCCTAGTGCATCAAAAGTAAAAATTAAAAAAAATGAACTTTGTAGAGACATATTTCGAATCATTGTTCAATTTTTAGATAAAATGTTCAATAATTTCAATACTTCTAATATTAGTTTTATCAATTTTTTGTTTTTTTTATTTTATTTGATTCTTATTTTAATTCATTCTTTATTCTTCTATTGATCACGTTTAATTAAGTTTTTCAAATTGTTCGATTAAATTAGAAGTTAAACCTTAAAATAAAAAAAGTATGTGCACCTAAAAACTGGCAGCAGATTCTCTGTACTGCTTATTTGTACCACTTATGTGTACCACCAATATAAAAATGACACATGTCCATATTAATTGTAGAATTAATTTAAATTAAACTTAATCAGATTAATTATTAGAGTTAACTCAAATAATTATATAACATAAGTGATTCAAATAAGTGGTACAGAGGATCTGCTGCCAAAAAAAACTATATAAGACTAAATTTGATCACACCCATTTAATAATAGTCGGTTTGGAAGTCCCATTGGCCAGCTGCGATTTTAAATTCCTTTTTCCCTATGGTGGCGCGTCGACTTACCGTACTCCATAAATGGATTTCAACGTTAATTAGTCAGTAAGTAATAATTCTCAGAGCCGGAACCCTAACTGCGATCATGAATCATAAGAAGAAGAAGAAAAATACCGGCGAACAGGAAGAATTCGAATTCTGCGAGGTCTGTCGAATGAACCACAACCAAGGCCGACGCCACATATACTTTCCCAAACACAAAACTTCACTCTCCACACTCCTCACGCGCTTCCAATCCAAACTCTCCGACGTCAAATTATTCCTCAAAACACCCATTCCCCTCCGTCCAGAGCACGCCGACAAAAAATCCATCTGGTGCATCTTCTGCAATTGCGACATTATCGAGCTCGGTAACCCCTTCTCTTGGTCAGTTTTTTTTTTCCTTCTAAATTCTAGTTCCTTTAAACATTCATACATGTAATCTGAAGTTGATAACAGTTGTTGCAATTCCCATTAATATTCTTTTAGTGTTACTTCTTTTGGTTTCGAGGTTTTCAGTGGCAATGCAATCCAGCATTTGGCGAGTGGGGAGCACTGGAAGAGAGTGAAGGCTTTTATGTGGAAACATGGAGGCGGTATGGACCGAGTTGATATCTTTCGGATTGCAGAGGTGGATTTTGCTAAGGTAAGTTTGAGAATTTCAATTTTCATGTATATGTGTGTGTATGTATTCATAAGTCCTAAGTTCGAACTGGTAGTAAACAGTACATATTTAGTGCTCTGTTTGATTGTTGGAGTTTAGGATAGATAGTTGGCTGTTTCAATATTATGAAACATAGAGATACCAAGGAGTAATCTGTAATAGCATCTGAAAGCAGAAAGGTTGGAATATGAAATAAGGATAATATGAGCTTCAGTTGTCCACTAGAAGATGAGAAAGAGTTATAACTCTTGAAGGAATCCTCAGAACTTTGATTATTATTTTTCACTAGCAGTATACCAATGATCCGTAGTCTTTTGGTAAAAGCATTTGATAAATATAGTATTTTCTTCTTATAGGTTTGGTATTCAGAATTTCCTTATGAATTAAATGACAGACTCAACCTTTTTCTAAAACATTTTCACCCCGGCGCCATTAATTGTAAATTATTTTACCTGCTCAACCTTCTTATATCGAGTTGCAAATACAACATCACTTCATGACGTAAGTAGCTCTGCTAGATATGTAGTTTAAATTTAATATACTTTGGGTCACACGACATCTTTTATGATTCACATTTAACTCCACAAAAATTGGTACATAGTAACATAGCGTTCTTTATCTGACTCTTTCTGCTAATATATGTTGGATTTCGCTGAGCTAGTTTATTACTGTACTTTGTCAATGAATCTTGCTTCAAATGACATGGTATATAAACCCCTTTGTTCTTCCCACCTGCAGTGGGAGAAAAAATGCAAGTCATTGAAGACCGAAGCTGCTGAAGCGGAATCAGTTGGACCTGTTGTTGGACCATTGAATAATATCCACAATGAAATAAAGACTGACCATTTTAATAGTTTTCATAAAAATAATGTGAATTTTCTTGATTTTAACACCAAAAACAGTGTTCTGCCTTTACAAAGCTATACGAATGAGAGAGATCAGGTATCTTGTTCAGTATTATCTTCGGTCCCAGAGGCTAGTTCATCATGGCATAATATGTCTGGGGACACACAAGTTGGAGAAGCTCAGTGCACGAAAACTTCAACAGGTTTTTATATAATACTATTTTCTGTATTTCATAATATATTGTGGTTTATGTTTATTCACATATAGTTCAATTCCTCACTCATTACATCAATACTAGAGATGGTTTCTGATCTGTTTGTTCTGATATTTCTACCAGGTTGCAGGGATAATTATTCATTTAATTCTTTTGCTCGGGAATGCTGGTCTCATGGCTATACCAGTACCGGATCTGTGAGTCTACTGTTTAGCACAATCTGCTATCTATCATATACCTTCTTCTTGCTCTGTATTGGAGATTTTTGTCAGGGTTACTCATTAATTTCATTGGACTTTGGAATTTCTTATTTAAATTCACAAGTATGAACTAGTTATGCTTGGCATGCATTAGATATGTTAGGCTACGTATATAACCTATATGAAGCTAGTGGTCTTGCAAATAAGTTCATAAAAATTTCATTGCTGCTCCATGGTTGTTGAAAGAGAGTGCAAAGGGAGGTTTTTCATTATGAGAAGAACAAGAAGTCCACAAATGACTCACTTATTGGCCAGCTATAGTTGAATTTTGATCCTTTATACTTCTGAATTGTTGATGTATTGGTTTCTGAAAGATTTACCATGTATTCTCCGGTCACCTCTGTGCTGATTTTCCTTTCTTAATTGAAATGAATTATACATGCTGAAATATGCATTTTGCAGTATTAAGCTTCATGAAATTATCAAACTTGCTATATACAAGATTTTCTTATTTAATAATTTGCGTCCTTACTTGATAAAATGCTTGTCTAGGTGTGTACTTTAGTCACAAAAGGTATTTAAGTATGTGTGCACTTGATGAGTTTTGCATTTTCTTTTCATGTTTGGTGATTCTTCTTGCTTGTATTATAGGCTTCTTTTTTCGTTTGGCAGTTGCTCTTTAGTTGATCAAGAAATATCATGAACTGTTTGACATATAATGACTAATACGTTAAGTTTTTTAAATATGCCTTGAAGGCATATTTATGATGAAACTCTGAGATGAATTGTCTTTATATAAAAGTATATATCAACATTAGTTGTGCATAAAATTACATGATCTTTTCTTTATGGAGGCTGGAGATATTGATCTCTTGATTGCCATACAAATGTCTGTATTTACTATGCCAATTGAATACAAGAAGTTGTGAATACTATTTTATACTATTAATGGTATGTCACACTGTAAGCTTTGAATGCTGAAATTCTAGCCCTTGACTTTTGGCATATATTGAATGCCAGTAGGCAAGGAAAACCTATAGCAAGTTAGAACAATCATCTGAAGATGTCAGTCGAAAAAGAGGAGGGAAGCAGGAGGGATCTAACAATGCACAGGGAGTCAACTGGGTACTACTTAAAGCATGACCGCCTGGAATATTTTAACTTCTAGCATTGACCCATTGCTTAGGCTACTTCTATTGTGGAAATTTTGAGACTTTGTGCATTGTTGTTGAGCATGGCTGAGTTACTTGTGAATTTAATGTATTATGCTCTTATATTCAGTAATCTGATGACTTCTCTAAGCTTTTCCCCCCCTTTTAGTGCTCTGTTGTGTCTTTTCGCTTCAATAACATTTTGAAGTGTCTGCTTGTTAAAGTACAGTAAATTTATGATTATTTATTACTTGATATTCTGATTTATACATAAAATTATGTAATATAATACATCACAATAAAGCTTTAAATTACTTTGGTAGTTTTCTAATACTCTTATGAACCAGAATTCCCTCTGCATTGTTTATGAATTTTATGCTGTAGTGGTTCTCTAGCAGGTAAATTCAGAAGTAAGAATAGCTAATGGAGAGAGCACATCTCAGGGTAATTTGCTACTTTGCATTGTGATTTTGTAGTTTTCTCGTCTTCAATTCCTGTAATGCTCTCTCTTATACTTTGTGTCGGTATTAGGATTTTTTACCACTGTTTTTCTCCTTGAAGGTTTGCTGAACCTCGCAAAAATTTCTTCCACGCCTCAAAAAACCATAGAAGGAAATGTTCACACTGGAGCTCCTCCACCCTGGTTAAATTCAGCAGAAGGAAATCAGCTTGATGTTACACAGAAACCAGAATCTAGTAACCTTTTTCCTTCTAAAGCAGTAAAGTCCTCAAAATTGAACCCAAAACGTGTAGGAGCTGCTTGGGCTGAAAGAAGAAAGCTCGAGTTGGAGTTGGAAAGGAGAGGGGAGCCTGTGACTGACAATTTTGACGCTAACTGGCTCCCTAATTTTGGTAGAGTTTGGCAATCTGGTACAAGAAAAGAATCTAGAAAGGAATTCCAGACAGAAAAGAAATCATCCCCCAAGGTTAATAATCAATCAGAGAAGGTCGAGCCATTACAACCTTACATCAGCAAACGAATGGTAAAGTTTTCTTCACTAAGAAAATTCATTAAGTTACATATGTTAGGCTGGCAAGAAACCAAGAAGTTGTTTTCTTAAAACATGTTTATTTGATAATTCTCAATTACAACTTGGATGTTGGAATTCAGCCTGGCACGAATTATATTATTATTGAATCACATAATTGATTGCTATCTCAGCAAACTCCTTTGAGCCGCTCTCAGATTTTCTATCCCCTCTTTCCTGATTGTCTTCTTCATCCATACTGCAGCGGGGAGATAAAAGTCAATGATGCTTTCGACAGACATAAAAGTATTTGTGGCAAGAGAAGTAGAGAATGAAATTTTGAGTTTGCATTTCTGTTATATGGGGTAACTATTTCACCAGAAAGAGCTGGGCTGCTGTAGAAGAATACATCCTCGAGTTCCAAGGGTGTAAGTTAATCTGAGTTACTTTGTCCAAACTGATGCTCATGTCTTTCTATGCTATACTCTGTAACCATAGTAGGAAAGAAAGTGTGATGCGATTTTATTTTTTTTAAATCCCAAGCACTTTTACATGCATATCTACATCGTTGATCATGTTTCACATAAATATACTCTAACTAGAAGGATAGAATAACTAAAGGTTCTTGAATGTATTAACTTTAAGTTGACATATCATGTTCTCAATTTTATCTATTCTTTTGGTAGAAAAATATATAACTTGTAAGGCTTATATTCAAATTCCGTTTACGTTCTTTCTTACTGGCAGATGAGCTTTAAGATATTATACTCGCCGATGATTTGGCAATAGATCAGCGGCCGTAGTCCCTCATCGCCTCAAATGAGGCAAGAACAAGCAAAGTCCAGTTATTGGAGCCCGAGTTGGTTCACGGGTAATAAATCAAATTTGAGGGAACATAAACAATCACATGATAACTACAATATAATTATTTTTGGATTAAATAACAATCAACTATTTAAATATACCTATTCCGTGTTTGGATGAGTTTGATCGAATTCGGTATGAAGGATTTTGCTTAGTTTAGTTATTATACAATGAAATATGGAACTCGTAAGCTTATTTATCCATTGCGAGTGTAGTTTTGTTTTGTTTTATTTTATTTTTAACGCGAGTAAAATTTCACTAATAAAAAGTAGGTATTGAAAGTATAAACTTCACACCAAGGGTTCAGAAGAATTGATCTCATGCTTGAGGCTGAAAACAATCTATCTGTTTGGCCATTTATCTAATATATTATGATTAGTACAGTTGGGATTGGGCAAAAAAATCTTTGATCTATTTTGGGCCACAAACTAGACGCATGTCGGAAGCCAAGTAATATATCATAAAATATGTTGACACCCTCTGGTTTGTGGCTGTGGGGCTTGTGACTAGTTCATTGGTTCAATATCTTCCACTAATCAATTAACAAGTTGTTCTTGCTTTTAATAAATAAATAAATATTAAGAGAGAGAAACAAACAGAAGCCCTCCTTTAGAAGTTATGCCCTTGTTTGTTTGCATTTTTCCTGAAAAGAGTTGGTTGGAAACTTAACATGCATCAATTTCTTAAAAAAAAAATTTCAGGAAAAATATTGATTCCCATATTTCATACTTGCAATTTATTAGTTTGACGATAGTAACCTACTTTCACAAACACCATCTATTAATTTATTTCTTAAAAGATCATTATCATTACCTTATATTCTATTTGTCAAACTTTTCAAAACTCAATGACAATATATTACACATCGTATTGAAATTTTTCTCATTTTATAAATGTACTCCCCAAAAGGCAAATTTGATTTGGTTTGATAATAGTAAATACTAAAGAGAAATTTGATGAATTTTCTCGAAAGGTGTTAAAAAATACCGTATATATCAGGTTGAGTTGATACAAAAACCTCATGAAATAACACTGAAAAAAAAGAAATACTAGTAGTATTTTATTAAAAACTACTATCATCAAAACACCTTCTGACAACTCAAACAAACAGCCCTCCTATTCTATCTATCCTTTAAAATTGCTTATCAGTCAAACCATAAAAGATAATTTTTCTATTTCCTTTTTTCTTTAGAGGAACTAGTGGCAGAAAAATTGGGAGACAAATCATACAAAGGACACGTGTGATGGGCCGATTTAATTTTCAGCCACAGAAAAAATCCCACTGCCCACCCCACCAAAAAGAATGAGAGAATTTGCTCCTCCTACCTTCTCGAGCTTTCTACTATTTTATTACGTAAATAAAAATAAAGTTTAAATTCATGCCAAAAATCCATTGGTATCCTACCTGGCATCTCTTTGTTCCTATTCTTTTCACCTCTTCTCTTCCTCCATTTATTCTATTCACCATTCACACCACTGTTCTGAGATCTCTCCCTCTTTCTTTCTCGCATATTTTGTGCTTCCAGATTGATTCTTATTTTTCCTTTTACACTTCTCCAGTTGTTTGATATACGGAAGAGAAGTCTAGGAGCTTCTTATTTGGAGCAAAAATAAAGCTCTGGCCTCAATTTTTCATCAATTTTGGTTTAACAAGCATTTTTTAAGCTATGGTTGCTGAATCTAAGGTATTATTTTGTTATTGTTTCAATCATTTTAGGTTACTTTGCTTTTTATCTGCTTTTGCAGTTTACTTGCCTGAATCAGGACAAGTGTGAATTTGCTTAGGTATTGATCTGTGTTCGAATTTGTACTGACAGTATGTAGTTCTAATAATCCGTGTTTATTGAGTGTGAAAATAAGTTCTTTAGTGAATTTTCTCATGCTTCAAGGTGACGCTGATTATGCTATGGAAAAAGTAATATTATTATTATTATGTAGTAATGATTCGACGATGTAGCTGTCTACGTAGATTGAATTTATATGTTGCCTATGTTGGGAACCTGAGAGCTTTATGCAAGAACTGTAAAGAGCTATTCGTTCCTACACATTTACGGCTGTTTAATGATGTGTTTTTACTTTTAGCTTAAAGTGCAAAATTCTAAAGCTGTAAAATATATCTCAATCCATTTAAATCTTCTAGTTGTTTATTAGGTTAGCTGTAGCTTCTAGTTTGATGTCAGTAATGTTCTAAGATCGATGCAATTGACTTATTAATACAGAAAATTTTCAGTAATATAGTGGATTTAGCAGCATTTAATTAAGTTACGTTTTCTAAATTTTAGTTGACTAAGAGTTTTTTTTTTTTTTACTTTGGTAGAAGAGTGGTTCACAGAGGCTGACCTCTAATTAAAAAGTCTGAATGGGCAAAGAGGAACTCTTGAATCATATGATCTTTACTGAAATTTGGAATTTGGGATGAGGGAGAACAATGGACTAGCGTCTCATTTAAGATTAATATTTTAGCAGTGATATGTCCATTATTTCCTAATGTCGATCTGGCTTTATTCTGCAGGTTAAAACTGCAGGGACTAGCCAGGATGCCGAATCTGAGGCTACTCAATCAAGTGCCTTATCCCCAAATGGAAATGGCTATATGCCTAAGGTATCAATCTCTTCAATGGCGTTTATTAGTTGTTCCTTTCATGCATGATTGATCATAGAATTTTCTTTATTTAATATATTAGGTGAGAAAACCCTATACCATTACCAAACAGAGAGAAAGATGGACAGAGGAAGAACACCAAAAGTTCGTTGAAGCTCTGAAACTTTATGGTCGGGCTTGGCGCCAAATAGAAGGTGATTTGGTATAGGGTTGTTCGACACCAGAAAAATATATTCTTCCAACGGAAGTATTTGTGGTGTTTATTCTGTTTAGTGAACCTCTCTTACTATGTTTTGGTATTATTTTGCAGAACATGTGGGCACCAAGACTGCTATCCAAATCCGGAGTCACGCCCAAAAATTCTTTGCTAAGGTTTACAACTTATTTTGATATATACCATGTTTACATCAAAATTAAGTTTTCCTTATATTTGGATGCCTCGTTATCCATCTAAAAACTTCCTTTACCTTCAGGTCACTCGGGATTCAAGTTTTGATGATGAAGGATCTTTGAATCCAATTGAGATCCCTCCTCCTCGACCCAAGAAGAAACCTTTATATCCTTACCCTCGTAAAATAGTTGATTCAGTTGATCCAGAGCTCATCGTTTCAAGTCAGATGGAAAGATCGCATACTCCAGATGTGTCTGTTGCTGAAAGAGAGAATCTCTCTCCAACTTCCGTTTTATCTGCTGCTGTTGATGGTACTTTAGAAACTACAGTAGCCGATACGCATAAATCTCGAATTTCGCCAGCTTCATGCGCTACTGATGTGCATTCTGCTAACTTCTTAGAGAATGATAATGAGAACGTGACATCAAACACATCTGCAGTGGAATGGGATGGTCTTAATTTTTCAATGAAATCTTCTGCAACAGTATGCGATGATAAATCCCCCGTGGTATACCACTTTTTTCATCTGTTTAGCAACTCAATCTGGTTTTAAATTCTTGCAGATTTGTTGTTGATATTTGTTTCTCTTTCTGGCCTTATTATGTTTGTGTAGAAATTTGAATTGTTTCCTCAAGAGGTGGGATGTTCTATAAGTTCTCTATATGCTGGAGAACCTTCTACAAAGATCAAACTATTTGGAAAGACAGTTGTGGTAAGAGATACTCCAAAACAGTCTTCAGAAATTGTAGAGAACTCTGAATTATTACCACCTGAGATCATCAATAAGTCTGAAAGTAATGATGAAAAGCTTGTTCAGGGCTTAAGCTTAAACATCTCGCATTCACAAGCTGTTTTCGGATTTGTTTCAGACAGTGTTACTCCAAGCTGTTTACCACAACCTTCATTTAACAATGGTTATTGTCATATGGAGAACATATTCGCTGTGCCTTGGTTTACTTGGTACCAAGGTGTGGCTTACCCATATGCCTCATCTTACAAGGAGACAGCTCCAGCTAGTGCTGCAGAATTTCCTTGTTATGGACTAGAAGATCCAGAGCCTCAACAAGAAGAATCTATGGTTGGCTCAAACAGCGGATCGACTAGTGAAGTTAAAACCAAGAACCGTAAAAATGATGCAGTGAAGTCAAAGAATGTGTGTAGTTCTGGAAAAGGTTTTGTGCCATACAAGAGATGTTTGGCTGAGAGGGATGACAAATTATCAATATGTTATCTACAAGAAAGGGAGGGTCAAAGAGCTCGTGTTTGCTCGTAGCACCCTCTTGTACAATCTCTATTCTATTAACACTTTAACCTGCATTGTCATTTTCGTAAACTTGCTATGTTAAATGAAATGGCAACTGTATTAGATGGCTAACTTTCTTACGAGCTGGTTGTCGTTCTTTTGCTGCTAATGATGGATAATGAAGGTCCTAACAACAGCTGCCAAATGTGATTTAATTTCTTGCAGCTAGTTGATCTACTTGTCAGCTTGTAGACTGGTTCATTTCAACGGATAACAAGTTGGCCAATTAAATCTAGTATTTTCTTTGTAACTGGAGGTTTTCTTCTAAGTTTTAGTTCCAATTTGTAATTGAAAAGTTCTGTAACTGTGATGTTCTAATTTTTTGCTGCAAATGCAGTATCTTTGTTTTCTGTATTTATGCTATGCTACTTCCATTGAATTGTATTTGTACTGGTTAAATGATCCTTGAAAAAAATGAGTTCATTATCAGCTTACACCGCTACTATTCTATTGTTCTTATCGGATACATAAGAGTGGCAATTCAATGGGTTGAATTGTTGGAAAACATCGTCCAGTCTTGGCTTTTGTCTTTGTGACTTGACTCTATACAATAGGGGGTAAAATATCTGAAAGAACTTGCATCATATTCTCAGCACATGCATCTGGAGCGGGTCTTAACATGGAAAGAGTTGAGCCAGAAGGTGTATACTGTGTGATCCAATCCCGACCATCCCGTGATGGTTTTCCAAATTCTGCAAGTACTGCTTGCAGTTAGGAAGCCAAGTTCTTTTCACTTTAAGGGCAGTGTTCGGTTTATTGTCGTGCAAATGCATTTGGTTTCATAGCGTATTGTATACAAATTCAACGTGAAATGAATCCAAAAGTAAAAATTAAATTAAGTTGAAGTAAAAGTTGCAAGAAGTAAAACTACAGCCACATTTTTGCAATCACACACTGATCAATACACAAGAAGAGCGACATGCCTTGAATGCTATTGAGTAACCAGCTCTATGTGGGATTCTCCATTGATCCTTGACGAAGCTCACTTCTAGATTTAGCAATCTCAACGAAAATTACGCGGCCATCCAGAAACTGCAAAATTAGTTGCAAGAGCAATTGTGCATCAATAACTTTGAAACAAACCATAAAAGAACCAATGCTTTGGGAGTCTTGCAACACAGACTGCATTTGTATATTTCATTAATAAACACATAAATTACTAGGAGAATCAATCCTATAGTACAATCAAACAACAACAAACAAGCTCATGTGCCGGTCAACTAAATTCGACATTTCTACATCAAAGGAGAAAGAAAGTTTACGGACCTTTCCATGCATTCCCTCAATGGCTCTCTTAGATTCATCCTCCGTGGCATACGTTATGAACGCAAAACCTCTTGGCCTCTTTGCTATTTTATCCATAACCAAATTTACTATAATTGTAAACACCTCACATCAGTTTCAAACAAATTAAGTCTGAATTTAGGTAGAAAGCTTTTAAAGAAGAATAATTTGTAAAACATTTCTGACCTTGTACAAGCTCACCAAAGCTTTTGAATGCATTCCTCAGACTCTCCTCCGTAGTCCGAAACGAAAGCCCTGCAGAGAAACAAAATCAATCATCTCATATCAATACACACACAATGCTGCTGTGCATCAATGTTTTGAAGAAACGGAAATGCATTTGTAAATTTGGTGAAAGTACACCTGTGAATTACAAGTGCATAAATATCTTATACATCATAGATTGTTCTTTCTCCTCACATTAATTTCTTTTTTCAAAGAAAAAACATTGGGAGCAAATATATGCATTACAGGAAAAAAACAGAACATGTAATAATAATGCAGCCAAAAAATTCACTAAGAAAATAAAAAATAAGAAAAAATAAAAATAGCGCTGACCACTGACGAAGAGCTTGGTGGATGGATTAGACGGAATTCTCGGACTAGAAGATGATGATGAAGAAGAAGAAGAAGAAAGAGATTGTGCTATGTGCAAATTACATTTTTGGGCTCTATAAGAAAGTCTTTTTGGGATAGGCAGCACAAGGGGAGGTGAAGGCTGAAACTGTCTTTTTGCTTCACTAGCTGATGCCGGCGGTGTGATAGAGCGGAGTGGAAGAATACGGTGGCTGAGGGCGGCAGTTGCCATTTTCTTCCCTCCGCTTAGGATTTTTTGTTTGGATTCCCTTCCACTTCTAGAATATATCAATCAATTGGGTAATAACCTATCCACATCTTTGGAGTTTAGCAAATGGTGTTCGCGATGCGGTCTATTGCGGTTTTATACTCGTACAAATTCAACCTATTATTTACGGATTTTTAATACTCTCGATCAAATCCAATACAATACTAGAGATTGCACTTTGCGGTCCCTTCGGGTTGGGGCGGTTTTTGCGGTCTTAGCTTTTCCTATTTTAATGAAGTTTTTTTTTTGGAGACTTTACTTTAATTTATTATCACTTACTATTTCGTTATTGTACTTTTATTTTATCTAAGAATAAAAATTTTGAATGTTTCATAATCATATGAACAATACTACTTTTTCATAATTTTTAGCTTTAATTTGTTAACCTATTTAAAGTCTATATTCGCTATATAAAGATCAATAATTGTTACTCAAATACAAAACCGAACAAGACTTTTTCAAACAAAAAACAAAATTTGAAAATACTTTAATTATTAAAGTTGATATGGTGGTTTTCAATCGATAGAATTTAACTTGGATTGTTAATAAATTGTGTCGAGTAATTTTAGGGGACAAATTAGGTTTTGGGGTTGAGACGGTAAATTAACAGTATGTAAGTGCTTAAATTATATTAAATAATCAAACACAATTTGTTATTTTATATACATGCGATTGGGTGCAATTTATGCGGTTTTTTAAAATATAAACCCAAACCCGATCATAATTTGCGGTTTTTTGTTCACAAAGTCCAAGACCAACCCATTCATCGTTCAACCCGTGAATTGCGGTCGGTTTGGGTTAGGGCGATCTGTTGGGGCGGTTTGACGATTTTATTGAACACCCCTAAGCAAAATATTCATTGTTTCCTTAAATATATTTTTATATATATAATATATCAGTTTTTAAATAAATGGAAACAAAAATAACTGGAGTTTTGAAAGTTTTTGTGTAGTTATCTTTTTTAATATAGTAATTTTTTCACAATTTTTCTTGATGTTTTTGATTTTTTTTAGTATTTATCTTCGTACTAGATACAATAATATATTTTTAAATTTTGTTAATTCGTACATATTTAATATTTTGATGAAGATACTTACAATTAATTAAATTATCAAAGAGAGACTTACAATTAATTAGTATTTTTTTGGAGTGGAACATAAAGTTATATTTTTGGGGAGGAGATCTTTTTGTAATTTGACCAAATACCAAGGGGAATAATTGTAAATTTACCAAGAGGAAAAGAAAAGAAGAGATTATTAGCGAACTTGATTGTCTTACTACACAACTTTCTTTCCATTCTCATGTCTCTTTGTAGCATTCAATTTGTTATCAAATTAGCATTTGATAGAAATAAATGATTTCGATTTCGATGATTACGGAATTTACATGTTTGAAATCCCTTTGTTCTGTGACAATTGGAGTGAAAGATATACTAATGTATGTTGAACATTATTCTGATTACATTTTGTTATTGTTAGTAGCAAATGTATGAACGACATATAGAACAAAATGAACACCAAATAATTTGAACCAATTGTATTCATTTGCTGAAATGATTCTTCTAACTGAAGTACAGTTTTCTTATTCATCAGCTCTGGGAAACTTTTAAGTTGAACGCGGCGAATTGAACAACCCATACATCTTCATCAGAGCATATAGAATAATTGATGAAGAAATGCATAAACAAAGCCAGTGACTTTGACTTGCACACGGTGTACGAGTTCTTCTTGATAATGGAATCTTGTGAATGGCATCTTGTTTTCCAGCTTCAATCCTGTTATAATTAAACCGGTGTCGTATAAATGAAAGAGAGTGTTATCAAATGAAACATTGGACTATATATAGGAAGAAGGTGAGGAAACATGCCTTGGGGTTTTTCCCTTTGCTGCTGTTTGGGCCGAATCTTGTGGTTCTTGTTTTCGTTCTGCTTCAGCCAATGGTGCAGATGCCGGTTTTTGAGTTTCATGAGTCTCGAGTATGGCTTTTTCTTCACCAGGGATAGCTGATTTTTTGGCCTATATTATCCATAGATTAGTCAGAACTTTTTTAATCTGGCTGTAATTCATTATAAACGGTTATGTTTCTGTCAACTCACCAGCTTCCTATACTGCAGATTGTAAAACATATCGACGTATCTTTGCTTGGATTGTTTTTGCTCTTTAGTTAACTGCCTCCAGAATCCATAAACTGATCCCATATTTAGAACTTTGTTTGCGTAAATCTTCCATGTATAGCTGCACAGAGAACAATACAACAAATTTCATTATGTTTATGTGGAAATATGAATGTGGGTCTAAAATAGAAGTACATACCATTCATTTATCCGTTTAAGACCTGCTTGAGATATCCTATTCCAATATCTAGTATCCACTTTGCACTTCTCAAAGAAATCAGCAATCTTGTTGCTGGATTCATCACCGTTGTTAGGATCAATATGGAAGCCGGAGACTCCATCGATTAATATTTCTGCTGGCCCTCCTTGATTAGTTGCAAATGTGGGCAATCCACAGTTCATTGCTTCAATAACAGTTAGACCAAAAGCTTCATATAGTGCAGGCTGTACAAAGGCTCCTTTCGTGTCTGCAATACAGCGATAAAGCTCACTGTTACGGTATCTATCAGTTTGAGCTGCTATCCATCTTATCTGACCCTTGAGTTGGTATTTCGTAATTAAAGCATGCATTTTCTTGATTTCAGCCATTTCTTCCCTGTCTTTTGATTTTGATGGATCAAAGAATCCACCTACGATAACAAGGTTGACTAAGTTTCTAAGCCTCTTATTCATCCCATACCATTCAGTCAATCCTGTGATGTTCTTCACTGTATCAAGTCTTGCCATTGAAAAGATAATTGGTTTCTTTCTGTCTGCGAAGAATCCACTGATAAAAAAAATACGAGTTTTTCAGTTATATATGGTTCAGACGGTATAGTTTCATTAGATAAATTTCATGGACTTACATGTGTTCATCATTATCCTCCTTACTGAAGAGTAGTTCTTCAACGGCAGGTTGGAATTTGGTGAACCGGCTCTTTTTCTCCGTGAAGGGGAAGTAAATAGACTGATCAGCCCCAGGGGAAGCAATATTGAACTTTGGATCAAATACATTGATGCCTGAAACTACACGGTAAAGCCCTGGCATAGTGAATGCTACATGGCTTTCGTATTGTCCAATCCGGTTTTTGCTGAAATGTTAATAATTAACAAAACTGAAACCTTCATCATTTTTCATCAAAAATATAAATTTGGATTCTTTGAACAAGAATACTAACCTTCCTGCAATTTCTTGGTATGTGCTTGTAATGATGAAATCAGCAGCATTCATCGCTATCATGTCAGCAGTGAATTGGCAAGAGAAGTGGTATTTGGAATCCAGGTCCTTCCACTTGACATCTGAATCTTCATATTTGGTCTTCTCCAAAGCATGAGCAATTGTTCCCTAGGACCAAATAATGTGCACATTTAGATTTTGTTCGATGCAACAAAAGACGAGAAGGTGACATATTGGATGGAAATTATTCAATACAGACCTGAGTCACTCCAAGTTTGCTGGCCACCAAAGATGCAACCAAGTTTCCATCTGTGTAATTTCCGATTATAAGATCAGGTTTACCTTCCAGTAGCTCAAGAATCTTTGCAGTAGAGTCCTGTTGACATGGTAGAAATATAAATTTTAATTAGTTATATACTTTATAATATGAAGAACTTTTGTCTCATATCATGCCAAAATTGCACTTGCCTGGGAAAATTTCTCCAGGTAAGGGTAAATATCAAATCGAGAGACCCATGGTCCGAGAACTCCTTTCTCTGTATTAAATGGGACTCTGAGGATGTGGGAATGCATTGTGTTAACAATAGGCTCCATTTCTTGATTGCATTTGTTCCCTTTTGCATCAGGGATTAGTCGAGTCACCTGCATATATGTATGCAGGGAAATTTTATTCTCTGGTATTTAATTAATAACATCTTGGGGGAATTTTATTAGTAGACTCACCACAAGAATCTGGGGCTTCACATTCAATCCTTGCTGCTTAATTCTTAATACCAGTTCTTCTTCCAATGCTTTGACTTGATCAAGAATGTAAACCACCTGGCCTCCGGTATCAGGCAAACCAAGAACATCTGCTTGCCCAAAATAGCCATGAATGGAGAATATAACAATTTTGTATGTAACCGGAAGCCTACTGAAAAACGCTTCCATGTTTAAAGGGTCCGGTGCTTGAAGTATCTCAGAAAGGATCCTCATTGATTGTTTAACTCTTTCTGCATTGCCACCCCATCCTTTCTCAAATCCCCATTCTTTAAGCCTGAAACATTATGTGTAAGTTAACAAACTAAATTCTGTTTTTGTTTTTTACTTCAGGAAAGGTTGAAGAAGGCCATTACTTTTGCTCAAAATTTTGGTAAGGTGTGTCGTTTGGGAGGGCAGATAGGAAAACGTCTGTGATTACAAGTGCAACTTGAAGCTTTTCGACAGTATTAAGAGCCTCGTTGATCATCAGTTTCTGCCGAATGGGATATCAAAAGAAAGGAACTTCAGTTCATTTGGTTATACTTATGAGGCATTACATTTCAAACGGGGCTTGGATTGATCGATTTTCCTACCTCTCCGTGATGATCAAGAGTAAGCATGTAATCAACCAAAGGCTTTGCACTCTCGGAATTCTTACTGAGCTTTGAAGTCATGAATTTTGAGACATAGCTAAGTCCATTTCCTATTGAAGACGAAAGGGCTAACCGTGGAGTACAGACATCAAATGCTCCAAAATCTAACTCCAGTGAGTTTTCATCCTTTGCCCTGTTCGCGTTATGAATCAAATCAATTAAATTATTTGCATAAACAAATAGATTACTAACTGCGTAGAAGTACTCACCAGTTTTCATCAAAGATCATTTCTTTGAACTTCAAGTAATCTGTGGACGTGATTATATCCACCGACAGATTATCTGCATGTACCTTAACATAGTCCCAAACCCCAGGATTGTGCCTTATTGCAAAAGCAACATAAGGTGGCACAACTGCTGCTTCCTGCAAATTTCAAGTTTTGAAATGCATAAATCTTTGGTAGGTAACATGCATATTTATTTTGAGAAAGAAAGGAAACCTGGGTAGAACTCAAAATATCACCAAGTGAACCTTCTAGAACCTTGGATCGTTCGACCTTGTCCTCAATGGTTTGGTCTATCTCATCTTTTAACTGATGGAACTTCATTAACCTTCGCCCCACTACTGTAAACCTTCACATTTTTTGTTTTTTCTTTTGTCAAAAATCGACGAAATTGAAATCCCAAGATTTGCATAGTAAGAGTTTTGAAATTGAAATCCCAAGTACCTAGAAAAGCATCTCTTCATGTGGTATCGGCTCTGTCTCAACGCATCCGGCATTGTATCCACTGCTGAAGCTGAAGCCATTAAAGTGGATATGAAAAAGAAATATTTAGTAGAAAACAGATTGGATTGGTTTTTGCTAGTTGAGATTTTGTGGGAATGTTTGTTAGAGAAAGAAGGGGGATACTTTATATAGGAAACAAATGGGAAGTGGAAGTGAGAATATTTTTGGAGACTGTATAGAAAATGAAAAGAAGAGAAAAAGGACATTCTTTGGGGATGATTGTGGGAAAGACAAACCAAGATCAAGAAAGGAATTGATCCACGTTTACAGGTAAATCTCAGATTTTGCCTTTTTAGAAAAGTGGAGGGAAAGTATTTATTTTCTTTCATGAGGTAACTTCCATATGTTCATGAATATATATATATATATATATATATTCTTTTCTTTTCTTATAAAAAAAATATGTTTACACATGCTTAAACATGCACGTTCTCAACATATTTTGATAGCTATAGTATCTTGTTGCATTTAACTAATTAACGATTAAAATAAGAAGTAATTAACATCTTTTATTGTATTCTAGGTTGTTTTTAATATGACATGAGCCCGAGAGCATTTAATTAGTAACGATCGATTATTTTTCTCGTACGTCGTCTCACTAGTGAAAGAGCCATTTGTATTAGAATTCATCTAGAAAATTATGATCAATAAATATAGAACAAAAAAATAAAAAATCACTGTTCTAAACTTTTTGGCTGCTAGAAGCAATTATTGATTGATTTTTTTCTATGTTAGCTTCGTGATTAGATAAAAGTTGTTGCTGGATTTTAATCCTTATAATTAAATCAAAGTTCAACTTTTATCGTCCCAGTTAATTTGTTTTATGACTAATTTTGAAATTGTCATTTTAATGTGTTTAACAAATATTTAAAGGTAATAAAATTCATTAATATAAAGACACAAAAAAAGAAAAACATGTAATCTAAGTAACCCTGAACAATGATAAAGGTAGCCTCACCACCACCCACCTCTCCTCTCCCCTTCAATCATTTTTCTTCCTCTTCCCCATAGACTACCACCCATCCCTTTCAATCACTTGAGATGTTCTATATATTGATTTTTGAGATTTCAAATCAAGGATCCAATTAATAACCCTAGTTTTCGGAGGCCCAAACGACAAAGACCTCCATAAATGAAATGAAAGTATGAAAGCGTATCTACAGATTATAGAAATTCAGAGATATAACCGAACTGATTCATGTTAAACTTATATTTGATATTCTTTTTTAAATTAAAAAAAATATATATTTGCACTTTAATATTTACTTTTACTTAATTTGATTGTTAAATAAGTCTAGACAAAAAAAATATAATATTTCAATATACGTTATCAATTTTGGATTTATTGGGTCAAGCTCAAATTGAGCACTTAAATATATCAAACAAAAAACATTGTTCACCAAGTGCGAAACCCTATATAGAGTTATCATGAATTATTTACCCTAGTCGAACTCAATAAAGAGCATCAAATACTTGCTCCAACATAGATGAAAATGTCGTCCAAATGGTTTATTAAGACTGATAAATATCAATCAGCAGTACATAGTTCAATGGCACTGATTCATCAACTTGGCAAAACACACAAAGGATTACAGGTCATCATACATTATAATTACAGCCCCAGTTAATCCAAAATAGAACATTGACAGTCTCATCAACAATAGAACATAACCCTCTTCACATTATCCCTAAGCTGAGGCAAGGGTCTGACAGCAGCATTGGCCCCGGGAATCCTCGAGCTCCTTACACCAGCACCTGCACCACGTCCAGTAGCTGCACTAGTCATTGAGCCACTGTCAGATGTATCTGGCTCCATGTAAAATCGAGCACGGAAAGCAGCCAGATGTGCATAGTATGCAGGAGGCACTGAACAGAAAAAATTAAAAATGAGAAAAAGATGGTGTCAAGCAAAGATCTCAACCAAGTAAAACACAAAATCAACGAAGTTAGTTATACATACCTATGGAAACAGAACGTGTGCACCTGGCATATCTATTTATGAGAAACGAAAACAATTAGCAATACACATACTCAAAAACAATTCTAGAGGTGGGTAAGATGAGAGAAATTACGTGTAGCAAAGGTTATTAGTCAGGCTCTGTAGACCATCGGCTGTAAATTTGTTTTCATCCCATAGTACGTGGTAATGAGCTGGGCGGCTAGTCCCCTGTGATTGAGAACAATCAAAGATATGTAAATAATGCATTAAGGATGAACAATTCAAGATAGAGTAAATATAGGTATACCTGTATACCAGCATGGCTGCAGAGGTAAAAGTCAAACTCAGTAGGGTGGCAGATCTTTGAATCAACAACAGTACCTGCATACACATAAACGAAAAAGGATATCACATTTTCGTGGCTAATTAGATGAAGAGGACAACCAGACTGAATATATTAAATTTCCCTACCAGGCAGAATGTTTCCACTTCTATCAGTTGCGTTTCTGTCACGGTGATTATTGGCAAACAACCTAGTGTGGTGACGTTTTTGGACCACAACAAAGGTGACTGTGGGCTGATAGTTTGGCTCCAAAGAAGCACATGCCTGGGAGACAGGTACCAGACAAATTTACCAGAATCAGATACATGAATCTCAAAAAGCACACTTATGTAGAGTATAAACCAAAACAACTAAACGGAAAAAAATACCTTGCGTATAGCATCAAGCTCATAAAGCAAAACTTGATAAAACTGCCCTTCACTGACACCATCCCTATAGAAAATAATCCGCTGTGGTTTCTGTCCAGTTGCTCTACGGAATGATATAAGGAGCTCCCTGAATTACAAAAGCATGCAAACACTATCAGTTAGTGCAGTAAGGTATTAGTCGTGAAACAGCTAGTAAAACTATATAGAGCTAAATGCAAAAACATCCCCTGTACTTTGTTTAATTGACCAAAAACCCAGTGTTATTTTTATTAGCAAAATAACCTTGTGTTCTTTCTTTATTAGCGAAAAAACCCATTTGAAGTTCCTTCATAAATCACAGGGAGGTTATTGTCAATTTTTTAAGTGAACAAGGGGGTTATTGCCAATTTTTAAAGTTCACAGGGGAGATTATTGTCAATTTTGGAAGTGAATAATGGTGTTTTCGCATTGATGGGGTATAATTATCATTTTGGCTTGGAAAGCGTAAGGGTTATCTTGCATTTCACTCTAACTATACATACAAAAGGAAAATAAAGATTTCGTTTTGTGAGTGTGCAACAACAAATAATAGAAGTCATACTTGATCATTCCACCATGCATAGTCCCTTTAACAGGATCCTGCCAAGTTTTATAGAGATCCTGGATGAGCTCCTGCCTATGGGCTTGTGCGCAAACTAAGCCAGCGTATTTCGTTACTTCTGGCCAGTCCTGGGAAGCAACAACCTGAAATGAAATCCAACCACAATCAGTAATATCAAATGAGCAACAAGCATCGAAATACAGGGTGCTATGAACCATAAAATCTTTAGCAGTCAGAGATTCCTACAGCAGCAATGGATGGGCTAGAATCCTCTCCAGGATGGGGATGTGTAACATCAGCACCGAAAATAATAGTAGGCCTATCACTGACTAAAGGTATACGCCTCGAGATAGCATCAACCAGCACAGTGTTCCTCCCTCCGACCTTCACATTAATCTTCAGAGACACATTAGCAAGATACTGCTTGCTCATCCTGTAAACATGCTTCTGTAGACAGCATTGGGAAACAATGCCAAGGTCCGTCTCACATATCCGCTTCAGGTCACCTGAAGTAAAAATCAAATATTTAAATCAACATCACCACATGGTGAGAGTAATTGTTATTTTGCACCCCAAAAATGCACCATTTTGGCCCTTTGCACCCTTGAATTGCATTTGAAATACATAATCTTACCATAAAGAGAGCCATTATTGTCCGGTAATATAACAACTAATAAATCAAGCTCCTTCCCTTGGGGTTGAAGCTTGGTCATGACATCATGAAACCTAGCTTTCAAAACTCTTTCTACCTGATCTGGACGACCACTCAAGACTGGCAAGACAGGTTCAATATTAAAAGCCTGCAAGAGAAATAAATTAGAGTGGGATCATAGTAACAGCGAAGGGTGTAATAAGATCCAATGGAAAAAAATAACACTGAAGAGTAATGATTGCAACCATAAATGTATATGATTTGTCTTTACCATGCCAGACGTGCTGCACATTTGGGCAAGCTCCTGACAAAAACTACGAGCTACACTGTCTTGTACATTGCGAGCAAAGTTAATACAGATCCAACTGTTCACTGTGCCACCATTTACCATCCTCTGCATGACGCCAATCAATTACAAAGAGTTTACACCAGAACTAAAATTCTTCGCATAATAACAGGAAAAAAAAAGGATTGGCCAACCATTTATTAATATGCAATCTAATGCTGGCTCTGTGTGCTAACTAAATAAGGATGGGAAAAACAAGAATTTTAAACACATATGCAACATATAACCCAGCCTACGTTGTGCATTCCAATCAGCTCCTTTTCCTACTTTAACTGAAAAATAGCATATTCAGGCATGTGGTCAAATAAAATTGTTTTTGATACGGCAAATACCTTGTTCATCATATTCCATTGCCCAACTTGAGGGAGACAGTCCTTCTCCCGACCCGAATCATGATATTTGAGCTGTAAGTAATATTAAATTTAGAACTAAGACCAAGATAATATTGATCAGAAAGATCTGAGAGTGATGCTTTTGATTACCCAAGGAGGGGGCAGAACACGAGCTTCAACCTGAGCGAGCTTCTCACTAATTTTGATTCCAAACTCTTGAGCATAAGGATCTTCGCCATATGCATTATGGCGTACAGTCTTTTAAAAATAAAAATAAATTAAAAAAAAAAAGGTGTCACACTTGCTGAAGATTGTGAAATCAAATTGTAAAATTTAAGTGCTAGAAACTAGAAATAAGTTCTCAAGTTCCTCCAGCCCAACAGGACTAGCAATTTATTAGATGAGCACACAACATCCAAAAACATTGTGATGGTATTTGGATCAACAACAACCACGGGGAAATAACAACAGACAAATAATATACTATGTCTTCATAGACTAACCTGAAGTATGTCAAGCTCTCTCTCATGGGGACGCTGGCAAGTGACTTTAAGGAGAGCAGTAATCTGTCTCTCATTTAATCTCTTTGAGTACCTCTGGCCCTCTACTATCTTGCACACCTAAATAACCAAAAAAATTTAACAATCTATAGTTTTTAATGTCTAAACAACTAATCGGAAGGGAAAGTGAACAGGCCTCCATTGGCAAATAGTTTGGCCTCTGAGTATTTCCAACTTGCAGGCAAGGCCACTGAGTATGTTGAATGACAAATCCATACGTTTCTTGGAAATATTCGACAACAGATTTCATTGTGTTCATCTCATCAACCGGAAATCTAACACAAACCAATGTCAGTTCAAAAATAATGAATGCAAGTAATCTAAACTGAGAAATCAGGTGCCTTTAAAGATAAGAGAAACTATAATCTATCATTTTCAGAATAATTTTTCAGGTAGAGGTGGTGCTAGGAAGTGAGAAACAAACACAATGCAGAAAACAACTAAATACATATGGAGTTAATGATGGATATGCTGTCCCTTTAAGAAATTGGCTTCAAACAAGTCAAACTCATAACTCAATGTCCGCGTAACTTTAATCCTTACGTTAGTTCACGCGTTGCTTGAGATGTCAAACCAGAAATGCGATACTTCCTCCGCATGTTTCCTCTATGAGTAACCTCCACCTTTACTCCTCTTAGTGCTTTCTTAATCTGTCACAATTCAAATGATGTCAATAAAAGCATATATAAGATGCAAGAAGCCTTCTTGAGCGTGCATACATTTTATAGCTAAGCTTAGATTGACATAAAACAGAAATGTCCGCATGACATAGTATACTATAATATCCAAAAGTTCATTGTGAATACTCACAAGGAGCCAATCCATGCACAATGGATCAAGTACATGATCTCATGAACTTGTCACTATAATTTTACGTTTCAAACAAACACGTTTATGCATGAGTAAAGAACAAAAATGGAAAAACAATTAGCGAAGTGAAATTATCGAGGCCACAGATAACAAGTTAACAGAAAATACAAATGCAAGATTCTAACCTTTACGCGGTCAGAATCAGATAGTGGTCTAGATGAGACATCCCTATTAAGAAGCTGGCAGACAAAGTCAATCACTGGAAGTGGCTCAATGAAAGCAGTAGACGACATATCTGCTCAATCAAGAACAAGCAGGTAAGAAATTAAAATCATTGGCCCTACAGGTGAAGAAATAGGTCAGTTGACCAAATCAGCAAATAAGTCTCCGTATGCAATATAACCCTCTAAGGCTACTCATTTCTGAAACGGAATTTCGAACAAATTAAACAAAAAAAGTGAAGAATAATTAAAGTTAGATTACGATGAAGTGACTTGCTCACCAATATTCAGTGATAATCCCATCTGAGTGGGCCGAATACTTTGGTAGAAACCACGCCAACTTTCAAGGCCTTCACCCAGAGGCTGCCTTTTACCTAAATCAGGGGAATAGAAAGAGCGGCCAACTGGAGAATACCTGCAATCAATAAAAGAATCAGTGCAAAGGAAAATAAATAAAAAATAGTACAAATGACTAGATAAAAACAAATAATAACACATACCTACTGGTGGGCAGTTCGCGTAGAACAATGTCCAAAACCTGAAGCGCTTCTTGGGGTGCGTCAGCTTGTCTTCCCTGCAAAAACATGCCCAAATGATGCAAATCTGCCCGTGCAGCAAACTTGATTACCACCTTGAAATCCCTCTCTCTCCTACACAATATTATAATTAAATTATTCAGATATAGGGGAATGAATGTGGTTGAGGAAAAATATCTAACAAAAAAAGGCTAAACAGCAGCTCCTGAGAAGTGTAGGAAAAAAAAACCTTGCACCGCCTGCACCATCTTCTTCATCAATAAGGGTGATCCTGAACTCCTTTGAAACAAAAGGGAGAGGTCCAGCAGTGTAAAGACTTTTCCTTCCATCATAGGCGGGAAGCCTCTTTCCAAGATGAGATTCCCTATATTGCCTCACTAACTGCCCCATCACAGCACGATTAACCCCACGGGATGTGACTTCAGGGGTAATTGATACCTATTATCCAAAGAAAGCACAAGTCAATTGTGTACGTAAACTTCCTCAAAATAAATGTGTACATAAACAATAATGATGAAGGGAAATGTACTTAATAGAGAAAACTTACATCGTATTGATGCAAGTCCTTGTCTGGTAGCTCAGCAAAAAAGTGGTTTGCCTTCACAATACACTTGGTACCATAGCTACCTTTGCCTGGCCTCAAAGGAAATCTCACTGACTTGCTTGAAGCAGGTTGCATTTCCTGGCTTGGAGCCACTACATGCTGGATAGAGAGCTGTTGAAATTCCTCAGACACTGTCTGCTCAGGTGTCGAGGAAGAAGAGCTAGGCCCTGCATGTGTCTCTGTAGGCACTGCAGCTTGAAATGGAGACTCGGCAGCTTGGTGCAGCTCGGGAGCTGGGGGTCTCAATGGCCCACCAGTAGAAGGTGCCCCACGGCCACCTACATATCCACCACGGCGCTGAGGGGGTGGACCTCCACGCTGAAACTGCTGACCACCACGACCCTGCTGATACTCGGGAGGCCCACCGTAATATTGCTGTGGAGGTGTTCTGCCACCTCTGCCACCATAACCACCACGTTGTGGTCCCCAACTTCTTCCTCCACCTTGCTGCTGCTGCTGTTGTTGTGCTGGTGGACGTTGCACGTCACCAGAACCTGCACCAGTTTCTTGAGACTCGAAGCTCTCGCCAGAACCAGGAACATCAGATCGCCTCTTTCTCACCATGGTAGCAACTATATCAATGTAAACAACAGAAATGCACTAGTCATTTCTATCACTTCTAGCTGCAACTCAGTAAAAAGCGAAAAAAGAAAAAATGCAGCAGATCTAATAATTAAATCCAGCATGACATGAACATACACCACTCGCAGGTTCAAACAACACATACAGAAGCCAAACTCAATTATTTGAGTCCTTTCTCAGTTCCACCAATTTAACTGCTGCAACAAAAATTAATGCAACTAATTGCACAGAGGAGACACACGGCAAAATATTCGGTAACCAAACCAAAATACACACACAGAAGCGACAAAATTATTAACTCCAACAGAAAGCACACCCGTTACATGACAACCTATCCCCCAGAAAATTAACAAATCTAGTTCAAAATGATAACTACACTGCTCAATATTAAGTAAACCATATTTTAATAATATCATTAAACACTCTTTGGACCTCACACTGCAGGTTTACCCTGAACTGCCCCATACTCAGTATGAAAAAGTAAATTACAAAGAAACCTCCAACTACTGCCATCTGTGACTCAAATACTAAAAGCAAGCTTCAAAACTACATAAAGCAGAGATAACGATCATTAAGTTGATAGATTGCGATTTAACAAGAAACACAAACGGTATTCTACACTTTCTAATAATGTTGTATGGAAGGTTATCAAAACGCACTTTCCACAGCAGCAGAAAAGTAAACATTTGATGCTAACACAACACCTTTCCACACCACAGCAAAAGAAAGACACCACACAATATTTATACCTCACACAGAAACAGGTTTTTCATAAAAAATATACATTTGGGGAGCTAAATCAGTGAAGAAGACACCAAGGAACTCAAGGACAAAGTAACATAGTTGCATGAGCTTCTAATGAATACTGAGAGTCAAGAAATTAACTAAAGTTGCATGAACTTCTACTGAATCCTGAGAGTCAAGAAATTAACTAAAACCACACCTTTCAGTTAAAAAAAATAAAAATAAAAATAAATTCAAGGACGAGATAAAAAAATCTTCTGAACCACTAAAGCTTGCTTTCACAAAATAGAACGATAAAAATACATTCAAGGATCACATCATCGTCAAACATACCCACGAGAGAATAAAGCGAGTTTAAAAAGAAAAATTGGATTCAATTAGATCTAAATTAACTAAAAAATACAAACAAATACACAAAACAAAAACAAATTCAGAAGATATTTTTCACCAGTAAAACCCTAAACATTTCACCGTAATTTACCTTAGAACTGCTTTGGGCAAGCCGCTTAGGAATTTCCGAACTCTCGCAGACACACAGTAGGTATGTGTGTTTTCTGTGTGTACAAATACAAAACTTAATGAGAGAGAAAAACAACAAATATATAGACATGGAGGACGAGAAGTGGGTGCGGTATGTAAAACTGACACTTGAGTTTTAGGAAACTACGAAAATGCCATCACGTCCGGGTCCTTACGAAATGACAACTCGGCCCCTGAGCTTCGTGTGGGGTCCACTGTGTTGGACGCCATTATCTGTTTCTTTTCGGTTGGACTGCTAGTGTACAGTGTCGACTGACGTGGCAGGAAGAATAGGTGTTGACTACTTTCAAGATGACGTGGCTTGTGAGTTGGAATTGGAAATCTGGAGATGTTGACTGGTGGGGTTGCCAGCGTGGAAACAGATGATATTTGCTTTTTGGACCTCAGAGTTTTGCGGAGAAATTTTAAGCCCCTCATTGTTTCATGTTTATAGTATTTTGTGGTTGTGAAATGGCCGTTTTTTGTAAATTTGGTGGTGACATTTGTTTCCCATGATCCGGGTTATAAATAATTTGTTCCATGACAAGCATTAGTTATAGACTATTAGGACTTTTAGAAGAAATTAGAAAAGTGCATGCACGTTATACATGTCTAATTTTAATTTTATGGGTATTTTTCATAAATTAGAGTAAAATTAGATATTTTTATCTCATAGAATATCATATATTTATGACTAGTCAATTTATTCTTTTAGAAATTTATTTTTATTAATTATTATTGGTTTATAAAAAATGATGGCTTTGAATAATTATAATAAAATATAAAATGATGACTGATTTAGTCATTATATTTTATAAAATTGGTTTAAAAATAAGATAATAAAAACATTATTCAGTTCATTCCATAATAATAGTTTTGATGTAAAGTTTATTCGTTATTCACCGATGACACATGTTTCATCCGTTTCTTCTTAAATTTCAACCGAACTTTCATTGATTTCACGAGCATTTTTTCTTACTGGTTTCACCATTTTTTTCACCAACTTCATCCGAAGTTTCATCGATTTATATGTTTTCATTGTTTACTTTTTTTTTTATCGATTTTTCCTTTTTTTTTTATCGATTTTTCCTTTTTTTTTATCAATTATACATTTTTCATTGTTTTCCTTTTTTCGTCGATCATTTTTCCAATTTAAGCCATTAGCTTCCGATTTCACCTAATTTTTGTTATTCAAAGTTTAACTCGTTTTCACTGATTTTACATGTTATTCACCTAAAATTTTCATTGATTAAACAATTTTTCACCGTCTTCAAGCTTTTTTGATTGATTTTATCCGTATCTTTACGAATTTCACCCAAACTTTCATCCATTCATATATTCTCACTTTTCATATTTTTTTACCTATTTTTTTAGCAATTTATCCCTTTTTTTATATCAGTTATAACACTTTCATTGTTTTCTCATTTTTTAAATTTCTTTTGTTTTTTTCTTCATTTTAACCTATGCATTTTTCTACTTGTTCCCCCCGTTAAACTCTTTTTTTAAAAGATTACACTCGTTTTTACCATTTTAACCCTTTTTTCACATATTTTCATTTTTTTTCACTAATTTCACATGTTATTCACCTGAATTTTTCATTGATTGGGTGAGTTTGGCCTAGCGATTTGAAAAGCAATTATATGATAATTAATTTTACTAAAATTGAACAATAAAGATGCAAAAGTGATTCTAAGAGCTCCAATCGTAGAATAATTGCTTTTGTATAATAGCTTTTATAAAAGTAACACTTTAGTTGCTTCTAAAATAAGTTGATTTTTTGCTTCTGAGGATCTCAAAAGTGATTATGATCTTGGGGGCCAAACACCATGAAAATCACGATTGAACAGAAGTAATTTTTATGATCGGGGCCAAACACTTCAAAAATCACGATAAAGATGTAAAAGTGATTTTAAGAGCTCCAATCGCTGGGCCAAACTCACCCTTAATATGTTCTAACCAATTATACGTTTTTTTACCAATTTTACCCTTTTTCACCTGCTTTACCCAATTTGATTGGATTTCAATGGTTTCATCATTTTTATTAGAAATTTCATTCAAATTAATTTTCATTGATTTCACACATTTTTACCAACTTTACCTTTATTTTAACCGATTTTACCTGTTTTCATCCATTTTCACAAATTTTATCCTACTTTTTTATCGATTTCACATGCATTTTTTTCACCGGTTTGAACTGCACATACATTGTATGTGTCTATTTAATTTAAGTTATTTATTGATTTAAGCCATTTCACTTATTATATTAATTAGTTTAATTCAACTTTATTGATTTTATATTTTTTTACTGATTTACTCGTTCTTGATCATTTATAACCTATTGTTCATTGCTTATCCTATTTTTCATCGATTGCTTTTATTTTCTCATATTGAAACAAAAAAAAAAACAAAATATTTCTACAGGTTTAGTTGACAATGTTTTGATAGGTAAACTTTTTTTTTTTTTCAGGTTTTACTTATTTTTATCAGCTTAACATATATTTCACCGATTTCACATTTTTTTAAATAAATTTCACTTGAATTTTCATTGATTTCACATTATTTCACAAACTTTAACCTTTTTTTAGTGATTTAACCCATTCTTCATATACTTCATCCGTTTTTAACTGATTTCACCAATTTGTTTCCCATGTTTTCACAAATGTCACCAAAATTTTCATCAATTTCACATGTATTTATTGATTTTATTGGCACTATTTATTACCAATTTCACCAATTTCTTCACTTACTTCACTAGTGTTCATAAATTTCATCCAGATTGATTTCATATGTTTTCATCAATTACATAAAATTTATTTGATCGGTTTCACCAAGTTTTCATTGATTTTCATCCATTTTTTCACTTATTTAACATGTTTTCTCGAAAAAATTTCCATGAAAACTTGAGGTAATGTTCCCCATGTCAAATAAAGATTAATTAATTCATTAAGTCATAAGTATTTTTGTTCATAGGTAAAATACGATTCTACTTTAATAGATTTTATGATATATATAATCATTTTGAAGGTTGAAAACTAAATTAAATTTCGGCTCGAATTTGTTCGATAAAAAACATTTTAACTCAGTTTCACACACAAATTAAACAAGCTTGAACATTATTTTTATTTGATAGCTTTTGAAACTCGATTCAATAAGTTGTAAATTGACAAAATACATATAAAAATATCAAGTTATTTGATACTTGTCTCGAGCTCAATTCATTAAACAAACAAATATAAAATTTAAAGTTCGATAAAATTTGAATTGAAATTAAACAGTTTGTCGTTTAATACTACTCAATTCAATTTGTTCAATATTTTATTTTAATCCGTCCTAAGGAGTAGGACTCTGTAGGAGTATTTATTTTAGTTGAAAAGGTCTCCAAATGCAACGAAATGACAATTTAATCTTTCTCAAAACCAAGGATATTTAATGCATGATCAATGGGTGGGGTACTCTTGGGGAGCAAAACGAGGGTGCTGACACATGATTGGCCACGACCCGTCTCGCTTGCTGCATTATGCAAAAAGCAATGCGTAACCTTGATTTTCACTACCACTTGCGAGTTTCTTAATTGATATTACCACTTGCTTTTCGATTTCGCCATGTGTACATAAACTAGAGTCATGAAAATTATGCTTGTTTGGTTGGTCGAGAGATATTTTAGAGAGAAAATCCCAGCTTTCCTAATTTAGGGATTATTTGTTTGCGTTTCCTAAATATTTTTCGTATTTAAAAAATATCAAACAAATATGTTTTCTACTTTCTGAAATAAATTTTTCTTCTCTTAAAAGCCAAACAAACAACAATTTTCATACCTCTAAATAAAACTTATACAAACACTGATTTTTCTAGGGTGCGGGCATGTGAGTTACGCTCTCACATGCGGGAAGCCTTATCATGCCGTTTATTTGGCTCAGATTGATCTGGATCGTTGATTAGATAACTTGGTCAAATTTAATTTGTAACTACTGACTGTAATTAAATTACAATATACCTAATTTACCCTTTCAATTAATTTTCTTCTAAAAAAAATCGGGCATTATATAAAATGACCACTTTACCCCCAATCTTATTAATTGACTTTGACAATTTTGCAAATTGACCCATATGTTCCGCGATTTTACGAATATAATTATTTTGCTTCTAAAAAAATATAAAAAAAACAACCTGTCATATAAAAAGACCGCTTTATCCCCAATTTAGATAATAACTTACTTTGACAATTTTGCAAATTGACCCCTATGTTCTGCGATTTTACGAATTGAATTATTTTGCTTCTAAAAAAAATCGCCTCTCATATAAAAAAGACCACTTTGCCCCCAATTTTGATAATAATTGACTTTGACAATTTTGCAAATTGACCCCTATGTTTTGCGATTTTACGAATTGAATTATTTTGCTTCTAAAAAAATAAAAATAAACACCTAATATAAAAAAGACCGTTTTACCCCCAATTTTGATAATAATTGACTTTGACAATTTTGTAAATTGACCCCTATGTTTTGAGATTTTACAAATTGAACTATTTTGCTTCCAAAAAATAAAAATAAGCTCCTCATATAAAAAAGACCGCTTTACCCCCAATTTTTGATAATAATTGACTTTGACAATTTTGCAAATTGACCCCTATATTTTGCGATTTTAAGAATTGAATTATTTTGCCTCTAAAAAAACCGCCTGTCATATAAAAAAGACCGCTTTACCCCCAATTTTGATAATAATTGACTTTGACAATTTTGCAAATTGACCCCGATATTTTCCGATTTTATGAATTGAATTATTTTGCTTCTAAAAAAATAAAAATAGAAACGCCTCTAATATAAAAAAGACCGATTTACCCCCAATTTTGATAATAATTGACTTTGACATTTTTGCAAATTGACCCCTATGCTTCTAAAAAAAATAAAAAAGTCATATAAAAAAGACCGTTTTACCCCCAATTTTGATAATAATTGACCCCTATATTTTCCGATTTTACGAATTGAATTATTTTGCTTATAAAAAACAAAAAAAATTCGCCTCTCAAATAAAAACGACCGCTTTGCCCCCACTTTTGATAATAATTGACTTTGACAATTTTACAAATTGACCCCTATATTTTGCGATTTTATGAATTGAATTATTTTGCTTCTAAAAAAACAAAAAAAAACCGTCTGTCATATAAAAAACCGCTTTACCCCCAATTTAGATAATAATTGACTTTGACAATTTTGCAAACATAGGGGTCAATTTGCAAAATTGTCAAAGTCAATTATTATCAAAATTGGGGGTAAAGCGGTCTTTTTTATATTAGAGGCATTTTTATTTTTATTTTTTTAGAAGCAAAATAATTCAATTCGTAAAATCGGAAAACATCGGGGTCAATTTGCAAAATTGTTAAAGTCAATTATTATCAAAATTGGGTGTAAAGCGGTCGTTTTTATTTGAGAGGCGGATTTTTTTAGAGGCAAAATAATTCAATTCGTAAAATAGAAAAACATAGGGGTCAATTAGCAAAATTGTCAAAGTCAATTATTATCTAAATTGGGGGTAAAGCGGTCTTTTTATATGAGAGACGATTTTTTTAAATTTTTTTAGAAGCAAAATAGTTCAATTCGTAAAATCGCAAAATATAGGGGTCAAGTGGCAAAATTTTCAAAGTCAATTATTATCTAAATTGGGGGTAAATCGGTATTTTTATATGACAGACGGTTTTTTTATATTCTTTTAGAAGCAAAATAATTCAATACGTAAAATCGCAAAACATAGGGGTCAATTTGCAAAATTGTTAAAGTCAATTATTATCAAATTGGGGGTAAAGTGGTCTTTTTATATCATAGGCGGTTTTTTTTTTATTTTTAGAAGCAGAATAATTCAATTCGTAAAATCACGGAACACAGGGGTAAATTTGTTTTTAGTTTTAATTAATTTGATTTAAAGGTTATAAATGTCTTTTATTAATTGAAGATTATCTCAATTTTTATTTAAAATAAAATAAAAAAGGGTAAAATGGTCTATTTACAGACTGAGTCAACTCGCCGAGTTACATATTAGTTACGCGCCACATGACATGATTTCAGGGTCGTCCCGCATGTGAGGGCGAGTTACCTTGCCCGCACCCTAGAAGCCCCGAAGTAACATATCTCTTACACAATTTATTTCACAACAAACATGATCTGATATAAAGTCTTATACATCTTACACCTAGAACCTAACTCTTCCAAAAAATAACCTACACTACTATATCTCTCAAACCGCTCTCTCAAAACCCAAATAAACAATATTACGTAAATCGAAATTATTCCATAAATTTTCACTATTCTCCCAAACTACTTTATTAAACCGCAAACAAACATGCCCTCGGAGTTTACACATTTTTCCCGAGAGAATTGCATTTTTGGTACACAGCTATAAGTCAATTCCCACTTTTGGTACACAGCTTTATGTGTCCAACACATTTGGTACACCTCTTTAACAAAGTTCGACACATTTGGTACAACCGTTAAATAAATTGCAAAATCACCGTTAATTCCGTTAGTTCGACACATTTGGTACACCTCTTTTACAAAATTGGCATGCGCGCGGCACATGGCTGCTCAGAAAAGAAAAAAAAAAGAAAAAAAAATTGAAACTTGATAAACTATTTTATTATATTTTATTCTTCTTCCAATATTAAACTATAAATGACATTATAGTTTATTATATTTTACATGTCATATAAATAATAAATACATATTTTTTAATTTTTTTTATAAATATGATAAATTAAAGTAACTTGTTTATTATATTTTATTCTTCTTGCAATATTAAACTATAAATGACATTATATAGTTTATTATATTTTACATGTCATATAAATAATAAATACATATTTTTTAATAATTTTTATAAATAATAAACTATTTTTTTAAATAATTTTTAAAAATTGAAACTTGATAAACTTTTTTATTATATTTTATTTTTCTTCCAATATTAAACTATAAATGACATTATATAATTTATTATATTTTACATGTCATATAAATAATAAAGACATATTTTTTAATAATTTTTATAAATAATAAACTATAAAAATAATAAACTATTTTTATAAATAATTTTTAAAAATTGAAACTTGATAAACTTGTTTATTTTATTTTATTCTTCTTCTAGTATTAAACTATAAATGACATTATTATATAGTTTATTATATTTTACATGTCATATAAATAATAAATACATATTTTTTTATCATTATATAAATATGATATGATGAATATAATAAATACATATGATAATTTTTATAAAAGTTTATCAAGTTTAATATTTTTTTTGGGCAGCCATGTGCCGTGCACATGTCAATTTTGTAAAAGAGGTGTACTAAATGTGTCGAACTAACGGAATTAGCGGTGATTTTGCAATTTATTTAACGGTTGTACCAAATGTGTCGTACTTTGTTAAAGAGGTGTACCAAATGTGTTGGACACATAAAGCTGTGTACCAAAAGTGAAAATTGGCCTATAGTTGTGTACCAAAGATGCAATTCTCTCCATTTTTCCCCTATCCTGTGGAAAATCACAGTTATCTATCTCACTTTTTTTTATTAGTCATAGATTGTCAATTGAACCTCCGGAAATGATATATTCAATTACATCAATAGACATTGTAATAAAATCTAATTTGTACGACCAACTATATCCTTCTGATAATTTAAAAGCGGCAATATTTTACCTCAATTTTGCTTGTAAAAAGTTAATTTCGAGACAGTAATTGTAAGTTTCATTGTGTAAACCATAAGTTCTGAAGATTCAGGTAATAATGTCAAACAAATAAGTAGAGAGAAAGATGATGCACAATTATAGGCATTGATAATTAGCACGTGACCAACACATGACAATTCCTGCATGAATATATAATTTCTGAATTTTCAAGTTGCAATCTGCGACTTATAAGAAAGATGATAACGATAATTGTGAATTTTTAAAGGATAGGGGAAAGTGGAAAAAGTTCCAAATGATGGGGGTGGGGGTGGGGAAGAGTTTTCCTATATTTAGCCTTACTTTTTAAATGATTTGACTTGGTTTGAGTGACTGACTACAAACACATCAAACTCAGCTGGAAAATAAGTTTGGACAAATTTTGGCCTATACTCTTAGATCCAAGTCTAGACATAATGAAGTTTATTTGAGGCATGTGAAGTTATTATTTGACATCTATCATTAACTTCTAACACTTATAAATCTTATAATTTGATACAGACGAACTATTTTTTATTTTTTATTTTTTAATCCACAAACCGTAATCCAAATTTGTCAAGGTTTCAAACCACGTCCTATTTTTTTCAATTAACATTTAATCATTTCAATATTTTGTTGAAAAAATTATTCAAATCGAGTTTTAAAAATTTTGTCAAAAATTCTCAAACTAATTTTGAGATCAAACTGAAATGGTAGCCAATTTTTTTCTATAATAGCCAACACCAATTCTAATTCTAATAATGTTTGGCCGTTAGAGCTCAGGATTTTAGCTCAAATACCACAATGTAATAAAATATAAACCTACAAAAGTTATGATGTGGCACGTATCACTTTTTTTCTTTGTAACAATTATTAATTTGATATCTATCACATGATTTTCCTCCTCAAAACTCATTATTCAAACTAAACATAAACAGCGTTTCAACCTAAATGTGTTACTAAATGTGAAGTTTAGCAATTGACCAGTTAATTAAAATGCATTAATCGAACATACATTCATGAGGCTTTTATTATTTGGGAAGAACCTATTGTTGAGGTCCTGCCTCTGTTGTTAGAAGAAAGTTTGTAGTTTGTATTTTACCTCCATTGTATAAAAAAAAAAATACATATATTAATTATTTGTATTACAAGTTATCATATGGACTTGCATATATAGCACTACTATTTTAATATCTTTGTCAAAATGAAACTTGCCATTTATAAACCAATCATCTACTATATATTTTTCTAGGAAGCGTTAGTTGATCCTAGGTGGAAAAATCAAATGGACAAGGCGATGCAGAAATGTTATGAAGAAAAAGGAACAAAAAGGAACACGGACATAGTTGTACAATACAAGTATTTATTTACTTCATAAAAATAAAAGAAGATTATCCAATATCGCAATTTATTAGACTTTTCTAGGGTATCGCATATCATATTCTCTATAAGGCCATCTCCAGCAGTTGAGGGCTAGCCCCGGGCTCTGGAGCTCGGGTTAGCCCAGGGCCAGTCCGGGGCCCTGCTGGTCGTCTCTAGCAGTTGGGGCTCCGTGGGGGAATTACTTCCATTTTTTTCCTTTGCCCACTCTCACCTATTAATATTATAGATTTATATTTTTTTAATATTAATATTAATAATAATAATTATATTAGTACAAGTAATTTAATTATTAATTATATTAAAATATTAATATTAAATAGAATATTTAATTAAAGTAACTTAAGAATTAATACATAATACGCAAACTCTCACCTATTAATATTATAGTTTTATTTTTTTAAGTACAGAGTATTAATTAAAATAACACATTAATTACAACAATACACAACATTAATTACACAAAAATACACAACATAATCAAGGAAAAGAAAATAAAAATAGTCCTAAAGCTCCTTATAAACCTCATAAACATAGTGTTGAAAAAAGTAAGTTAATGGACCATTTTGGACATATTTTAAGTGGGACCCACTTTGAGTAAAGAGTCGGGTTTTTGACGGAATTATATTCTACTCCGTGAGTAGATTAAAATGGTATATGGTACGTCCAAATCGGAATACGAGTGAATGAGAAATTAAATCTCAAAGTTCACATATGTAATGGAAAAAATTGGAAAAAAAAATGAACTTATCCCACATTGGAAGTGTGATAAAAAAAACTTGGGTTTATATATGATTTCTAAACCATAAGGGTTAAGAAATTATTACTAGAATGCTCCCTCCTCGCGCGCGCGCGCGCGAGGGGGGGGTGTGTGTGTGTGCAAATCTTGGATTGGATTACCACGCAGCCCTTCAAGACTTGTGTGTACCTGCGGACACGAATGTCGTCCCGAAAATCCTATTTCGGACAAGTCTAGTTTTGCTATTTTCGACCAAAATAATTAAGACGGACAAGTCTAGTTTAAGACATTAATTAAAAATACATACAACACATTAATTAATTATACCAAATTAACCATTTAAAATTATTTAATCGTGTTATATTTAAAATAACACATTAATTAAAAATACATACAACACATTAATTATACAAAATTAATCATACACACATTAAATAAACCATACACATTAATTCATTAAAACAAAAACAACAAAAAAAAAAAGAAAGACCAATCAGAGGGGCCCCTCTTTCTTCCTCACAAACACACTCGCGCAGCGGGCGGGGCTGCGGGCTCCGCGCGGCCCCGCCAATCAGCCCCGCCCCGAGCCTCGGTCGTCTTCAATGGTTTCTCCATCCCAGCCCGAGCCCGCCCCGACCCCGCACACCACTGCTGGAGATGGCCTAAATGATCTAACCAAACACACCTTTAATGTGTACAACGTACATCGGCAGACAGAATAATTAATGAGGTGGGGAAGAGCCGAGGAGGTACGGACAAATGCTTTACAGTGTTTTATTTATTTATTTTTCTTACCACCCTTTATACGATATCATAATTGTATTTGTCCCGTCGCTTACTATTTATAAATAGTAGTAACCAATAACAAAAACTGAATTCAAAGAGAATAAAAATCATTTTCTATTTCTATTTATTTCGTGGAAATTATTAATTTAGACAATAGTGTTTGTCCTTTACAATGTTTTGGATCCTTCTAGGATGTTAGTTTTCTGTAAAAACTTTCTTTATTCTGCTTAAACCCAAACCAACTTTTGGCACCACCATACGTAAATGGCCATGGAGCTAGGGTGGGATGGACAATTTAAAATTGACAGACAGGGCCAATCTAATTAAAGCAGTATGATACGTAAATATTCAGTTTGGGGCCCACCATATGTTGGGCCATTTATGGAACAACTTTTGTGCATGCATGACACATTTGCTTCAGAATCTTGAAATTTTATTTTTGTATGATTTTATGTTTATATATAGATCACATTGAATCCTTTGTTTAAAAAAGGTTGATTTATATTTATATTAAATCAATTTTTTTTATCAAAATTACTTTTCATCTATTTTTGTGGTGATTGGACCAATTCAGATATATATATGGATTCGATTTTCAAGTATTATGAAAGTTGATTTTGCCAACTGGAAATTATGCTAAATCATCTTTTATCATCCGGCACATCCCTCGATTAACATCCTTCCTGGTCAAGGGACCTCTGATGCAGGAAGGGGGGTTTCTCCTTCGGGATAAACCTTTAAAAAAAAAAAAAAAAAAAAAAAGTATTATGAAAGTTGATTTTGTTGAAATCAATCCTGGTATGATTACTTTTCAACTATTAGACCGTGGTAACCTACTCAAGTTTGCCATGATTTTGTCCAAATTTTTTTCTTCGATTTTATGTTTTCATTCAGCCGATTTTAGAACGTCATCGTACACTCAATTAACTAAACAACTGAATTTTAAAATCATTTTCAGAAATTTATTTTATTTAATATGTTTATGAAGTATCTATAGAATTCTAGTGATATAAACAAACTATTAGCAATATCTTGAAAATTTGCATAACTGGAAAAACGCCAACTTACTAAATCCAGTAAAGATGGTTTTTATACTTAAACTAAATATATTCATGGGTTCAACTCCTACGAATGTGGGTATTTTATCTAGTTTCATATTGTTTTTCTTTAGTTTAATACTAGTAATTAGTTCACTTTAATATCATTGTAATAGTTTTGATTCGATTTAGTGTCGATGTAACAATATATTTATGATCTAAAAAAAAAAATACATCTGGTATTAAAAATAAAAATTAAATGCATAAATTAATGATTTGTTAACATAATAAATGTCACAAATTTCAACAATGCAACCAATTTGTTTTAACTATTTATCCTTTCACCAACTTTTTATAGGGTTATATAGTACTCAAAGACAATCAGTTCTTTCAATTAGGTCGCAAACTTTTATATAGGCAGCAAATTTTTATTTTCCATGATGTAATGTTGATAATAAGTTGACAATGACAGGTAATAATTTCGAAGTATAGACCTAGGAATATTTAGCTCATATTTAGATTGAAATGTAACGGTAGTAATTCTTTTAAACATATACAATATTTTTTTTTTAAGTGGTTGAATAATGGTGTCAAATCAGCGTTTAATATATTAAGGAAACTACTATACAAAAATAATAGTAAACGGAATACTTGTAATTTGAAAACAAATTTTTTTTTCCCTCAATATGTAATTGGTCAAGTAAAATGAATTAGTCTATACAATGTGACAAATTTAAGTTTAAATCTCCATTGAAAAAAATTCTGTGTAAATTATCGAATGTTCTTAGAAAGAGATTAAATTTGAATAGTCTGGAGAAATAAAAAATATAAACATAAATTTTTATTATAGATTTTTTTTGAATTGGTAATTTAATTTTATGACATTTTAAATAGAACTATATTACTGTATTACAAATGACTAAATTTTCGTTTGCATAAATAGCGTCAAGGTCAGGTGACACAAATATGCACCTGGATAAACAAGTGTTCGTTTTTTATTTTATTTTTGGTGATTATCAAATAAATTTTGTTGATGATGAAGAAATCGGCGGTGTTATATCACTACCCCTGCCCCGACGGCGCCTTCGCCGCTTTGGCCGCCCACATTTACTTCTCTCACTCTCGAACCGCAACAACTCCGTATCCTCTGTTCTTTCCGAACACCGTTTACTCTCCCCTCAGGTCAGCGTTTCTGTTTATTAATTCCTAAATACAAAAAACGCCCAACTGTTTGTTTTCTGTGGTGCACTCATTGTGTTCGTTGTTTTTGCAGATCGGAGGATTTACCCTTCAATGAAATTGACAACGTTTACCTCCTGGATTTTGTGGGCCCACCTGGTTTCATCCAGGAGCTGTCTCCTAAAGTTGGAAGGTAATTTCAAGCTACCCTTTTAGAAAAGGATACCTTCTCTATTTATGGAAGTGAATAATTGGTATTTACTGGACTGATTTCGCTTGTTATGAGTGAATATAAGCCCAAGATCAAATCTTGAAACTGGGTTTAGTTCATTTTTAATATTTGTAGATGATTTTTTTGGTTGTGGGTTTGTTTAAATTTTTGAGATTTTTTATGTGGTACCCTTATGTCCTTGTCTTTTTAATTGTTTTGGTTGTGCAATTGACAAATATGGAAACTTACAGGGATCAAAGTAGATTCCCACTATATAAGATTATGTCTTTAAATAAGAAGTAAGAACCAATCAATTTCCTTTACTCAATTTTTTCATTATCTTTTTGTTTATCTTGATAAATAGGGTAGTGGTCTTAGATCATCACAAGACTGCAATTGACGTGTTAGGGTCGGGAAGGTCAGTTAGTGGAAATGTGACCAAAGTAATGGATATTGAGAGAAGTGGTGCTACTATTGCTTATGATTATTTCAAGGATAAACTCTTGAGTGGGGACGTCAACAGTGGTAAAGATGGCGCCTTTGATGAATTTCAAAGAGTGAGGAGACTATTTGAATACATTGAGGATGCAGATCTATGGAGGTGGCGACTTCCCAATAGTAAAGCATTTAGCAGTGGTTTGAAGGATTCGAATCTCGAGTTTGATGTCACATCAAACCCCTCCTTGTTTCAGCAGGTAACATCTGTGCAGCATTCTCACACACACACAACACAATTTTGTAGAAAATGATTAGATTGGCCTTTTAGTGCTGAAAAGTTTTACTTTGAAATCAGTGTTATCTCATGCATGAAAGGATAGCGGGATGAGCATTAGTTTTCATGAAAAACTAACGAGGATTCAAAACTTTTGGCATAAGACGAGCTCATGATGTTCTTTTTTATTGTAGGCATAAGACTAGCTCATGATGTAGGTCTAAGATGAGGGCTAAAAACTATTTTGAAAACGTTCCACTATTATATTCGTTTTGATGTTTCGATTTACGAATAGCTATCTTGATTTTGTGAGGCTCATCTACTTGATCATTTCAAGCAGCTTACTCTGGCAATAGACTAGGAGAACTGGCCTTCAAAATATTATTAAAATTTTCATAAACTCGATGAAACATACTCACTCAGTTTATAACTTTTTCTATTTTGATGGAAAGATGGGACAAATGAAGCTGATAGTTTTAGTGGAAAATGTCTAGAAACATTAACATTATCTCATTAAATATTTACATTATGGCTTCTACTGTCTCTTATATAGCTCTCCGAGATTTTTTTTTGAATTTATCCAATCAATATGAATATTAAATTTCACATCCCTGATTTTTCATAAGAATGAATGAGTATTTGTTCTTAATTTCAGCTTACAAAATGTTGGTCTCTTTTAGTAGGAGATTATATAACTGGCCAAATTATGCAACATATTCTAATTTATAGATATTCAAATCTTCCCTTGTTCAACCATGGTAGTGTTTATCAGTTTTTAATCCCACTTATTGCTGAAGTCATGATACATGAATTATGTGCTATTATTGTCATCTTTTCTAGACGGTCGTCTCATTGTTGTCTATTCTTTCGGTTTTCAATTTTATTTCTTTCACATTGATACAAGTACCCAAACTCTGTTGCATGGTTTCATTTTCTATGTAAGATTTTTCACTCAAGGTGGTTGTTATTCAGTTGCTCTCATTAGATCTTGACTCTGTTATAAGTCAAGGAATGTCAAGCTTAGCAAATAAACAGAGGCTTATGGACGAGGTTCTTGAGCAGTCATACGAGATTGCACTTGGTGGTGGAGCGTTTGAACATTGCCTGGTAAATTAGGCGCAACTTCATCTTTTACTGCTTTTTGTGTAGTTAATTGCACAAACTGGCTGTAGTTTTTCTTAGGAAATGTCTAATTGCTTAGTTACCCTTCTTGTGTATTCACTTGCTATGTTTAACTATTGCATGATTGGCTGCTTTTATTATAAACTTCATTCAGTAATTTGTTGAATGAAAAGTACCTATCTTGTTGATGGGGCTAGAACCCAATTTTATCTAGTCCAACCCAGAACTAGTCCAAATCCGGTCTCGACACATCTGCCCAAACCTAATAAAACTCAAAACTTCACAAAAGACACAAATGACATTGATTTGATACCTATTTTTTTTTATAATCAATCAAACCAAGAAAAAAAAAAGAAGAATACCTATTTTTTCTCTATAAAAGTCATTGATTTGACGCCTACCTCCTACTTATTTCTGCAAACCCTGCATCCAAACTCAATCCATATCTTTTCTCAAAATTTAAAAACTCACAACATCCATACCCAATCCAACCGTGTTTCAAATTTTCCTCTGGAACTACCAAAACCAATTTTTCAAAAATAAAACTAACTGAAACATGACCAACACAGATCCATATGGACCCAGAGCTTCTCTATATTTGCTAATCATAAACAAACTCCACCATACTCTTGTTATATAATTCATCTCCTAATTGCATCAACTATTTTTATTGCAAAAAACCTAATTATAGTTTTGATTTTTCTAGTTTTTCATACATCTTTTTTCTAGGAGGCTCTCTACTATTATACTAACATGTGATAAACTCATAATTTCGTTTATGGTTTGGAATTTTGTTGTTTTCATTTTATCTAGTTGAATTCATTTATATTTACTGGTATACCTTTAATATACATTGAAGTTAACTATTTTCCTCATTTTCAACCTACAGGCTGCCAATGCAGATAATATATGCGAGTTAAGGAGTGAGCTCGGGCATCAGCTGGCCAATAAAAGCCTTAAAATGAACTTGAGGTTTGTAGTTAGTTGTCTTGCTCTTTATTAAGTAGCAAACTATATTTTGTAACTTTTCTTTTCACTTTCCATCCTTTCTTTTATGATGCACTGAAATTTCGTTAAGTTGCTTTCGGAAATATTATGCAAATGGAGACGTGGTTCAAAATATATGCAGTTTGGGGACCTGAGGGACTTTATCCAGTTACTAAACATCAAATATTCTATATGATCTTTATCGTAATCATTATTTCTTTTTCGTTATTTATGTTAGGGGAATAGGAGCCATTGTGTACCGAGTACCTGAGCTTGAAAATGACCAACTCTTGAAAATTAGCCTAAGGAGTGTCAGAGAAGAGGATACTACTCCTATATCAGAGGTCCTTTCTGCTTCCCAAACGAACAGTACTTATTTTCATTGAAAATTACGTAACATGTAATTGAAGCTAACTTAAAATATAATCAAATTTCATGCAGGAATATGGAGGTGGAGGGCATCGGAATGCCAGTTCGTTCATGTTAAACAGTGCCGAATTTCAAAAGTGGAAGGTTTCTGTTAATTAATCTCTCTATATATCTAAATCCTCACTTTATGTTTTTATTCAAGACTACTTGCTCCTATTTATACTCTGTTTTCTTGATAAGTGCATAAAGAAAAACTCAAATATATATAGAAACCTCATAGAAGAGGTAAAAATCCAAATCTGTAGAGACCTTACATAACCTTGTTGTGCAGAAACACCCAAAACAATAGTAAGAAAATAAATCTAAAGTACAATTAGAGATGGTGAGAACTTGAACAATTTTGCAAACTTCTTTGAATAATAGAAAAAAAGTATTATTAACGTATTTAAATTAAGTGGTTAAAACAGCCCTTCATTAGTCCTCTGTTTAGTAGTTTGTGAATGTCATATGAGACATATCTTCACCACCAAAGGGTGTTCCAGATGAACACCATACATCATCTGTAATGAACTGCATCCATGAATCATCCTTGTCGTCTTTATCCTCTTCTTCTTGTTCTTCTTCCATATATATGGTGGAAGAAGATGATGCTAAAGGGAAGTCGGGCGACATTGTTTCGTGCTCTGTGATGACTCCTTGGGAGTAATCGAGCAACGCTATGTTGCTTGATTGTCCTTGCTCTTCTACTTCAGAGCATACTCCATTTTTCTTGAAAACACGACATAATGCGTAGGAGTCCTGTGATTAGAAGAATTTTAGATGAAGTTAGAATTGTTCTTGATTGATTTGAGTAAAACCTAACTTCAAGTTCAAGGAAAATATATTATGCAGAATATTTGATTTGTGATATCTGATGACAACAAAAGCTAAATAAAAGAAATATCTGATGCCATAGATGTTTTTTATGAGTCAACAATTGGGGCTGTTGGATTTAGTTTGACAGACTTCTGGGAAGATTAAAGTGATAAAAGGGACTAAATAAAAGAAGATGTAGAAATTTGTAAAAAGGCAATTCCATGAAAAAGAAATGTTGCAAGAACAAAGCAATCTTTCTGTATATCTCTTCAATTTCATCAAAAGGAAATAAAAAATAGATAAGAGTAATTAGCATTTAGCACCCCAGAAATATATCATTTTGATCCATTGCACCCTTTAATTAAAATATTGGGACACTGCATCCTTGAATTACATGTTCTTTTGTTTTGTCATAGAATCGAGGATGCAAAGTGTCAAAGATTTGATTCAAAAATGTATTTCTAAGGTGCAAAATATCAATTACTTGAAAATTATATGTTGAATTTCTTTTTAGTATATAGTATATATATATATCATCTGAACTCTAAATCTGAATACATATTTTCTCTCTCTCAAACACACACACACACACTCATATGGGAAGGGTAGTGTGGAAGAATAAAGTGAAAAGTGGGCAGACACATTCTTACAAAAACGAAAGTGAAGGGATGCACTTTTAGGTTACTATATAACAAAATGAAATGATTATTGCGAGAATATTTGATTCTAGTAGATCAGGAATATGGATATAAATGTAAAATAATGAAAAGAAAAAAGACAAAAAATTGATGATGATATAAAATGAGATTCAGTGACATTGAAGGATTGTACTTTTGTCTCATATATTATTGAGAGACAAAAGTGAAGCTAAACCATACCACTCAAGAGATATAGTACCTGGACAAGAAAAGAATAATTAATATATATATATATATATATATATATATATATATATATGTCGGCAAATATATATATATTCTTATTGTTGATTCTTATTATTATTCTTATAATATGATATGATGATCATGAAGAATTATTCATACTATATGGTAAAGTTCAGGACTTTCCATGCATGCCATGCAGTTTACGTCGTGTACTCCCAACTTCATTTATTTGATAGTATTTACTATTAAAAAGAAGCATTTATTTGAAGAAAATCCCTCTATATTTATACGTTTATAGAAATTCTAATTAATTCCTTTTTCAATTAAAAGCCTATTTGATTAATCAAATAGCTAGAGCAAAGATTAAATGAAGCACAAGCATCTTGCTTTTTATCCATCCCTTTAGCAAGAGTAAAAAGAGATGATGAAAAATGGAGAGATAAATGCTTTTTCCAATAAAATTAAGGGCCTAGAAATTCGTGCTCTTTGAGTCCAATGGTGACATCGATGTGTATTTTATCAAAATAACTAAATTATGAAGCAGAACAAACAAAAAACAGCTAGTGGATGAAATTAGGGGCAATAATTTTCAAGTCCTTAAAATTTACAATTAAGAATAATGCATGTGATGATCCATCCCTAAAGTACTTCTAAGTAACATTTCTGCATAAATCTTGCATGAAAATTTCAGAAGACAAATTTATGGATCAGTTAAATAAATTTTATTTTTGTGATATATATATAATGATATAATAAAAATTGGTCTAACCATACGAGCTACCTGGATCCCAGAAACGTCCTCACATTCTTTATCATCGAGCCTATATTCGTGCATAACCCAATCGGTCCTTATTCCTTGAGGCGCCCGTCCTCTGTAGTACACTAGTGTTTTCTTCATGCCAATGGCCCGATTCTGGCTCGTCACCCTCCTATCTTTCCCAGTCGATTTCCAGTACCCAGCTCGTGTTGCCCTGTTGGTTCTGAACCCGTTTGGGTACTTTCGGTCCCTTGGCCCGAAAAAGTACCATTCTGGATCCCTACTAGGCAAGAAGGATTTCTCTACATACATATACAAATACTAATAAAATGTGGGTCGTTAATTATAAATCAAAATAATTTTATTTAAATAATTACCTGCTAATTCCCAAGGCTCACATTTGTAAAGATCAACTTCTGGGATGATATCAAGTTCAATTTCTTGGCCATGAACTTTTCTCTTGAGGTAATAATTCACTAATTCTTCATCGGTGGGATGAAATCTGAAACCTGGGGGCAGTCCAACTGGGGCCATGTTACTTTTAACTTGGATTACGTACCACCGCCACCAGCACCGCCGGAAAATGCCACCAACTTGGACGTCCCTTTAGCAATGTGACACTCTGTACCACTCATCATGATGTGTGTGAGTGTGTGTATATATAAAAGAATTCAAAGTCCCTTGTCTTTGAGTCCATTTAATTTACTTTTTCTCTTTTTTAGATTCTTACAAAACGTTTCTCGCAAGCCCTTTAAATCTGTCCTCACATAAAATTAACTAAAATTACGTACTTATTAAAATGTTAAAACATCTTTTGTTTAGTTGTCTGCAAGCAGACCTTAATATTTCCGTACATACAGTAATAAAATTCATTGGCCCCAAGGCTTAATTAATTCCCTCGTGAAATATAAAAGCAAGATATATATTAATATGATCATGAGATGGTCCAGGTTAATTCCGTGGTCACAAAACTTCTGTACGTTGGGATTGGGATGATAAAACTTTGGATTAATTTGGATTGCGTATGTAGGGCTGTCCAATGGGCCGGCCAAATATCAATTTGAATTTGGTTCAATTTTGAATGGGTCATTTCCTAAGATTTTTCTTCTATTATATATAAATAGAATTATAGAGTGAATTATGTATCCATATTGACACAATCCGTTAATATATCCGTATCGAATAATAAATAAAATATATAAATATATACATATAGTTTCACTTAAAATAAATAACATTAATACTATTTTATCATCAGTTTAAGACTATATTAATTATTAAATTATTCAAAATTTTACTATATGCGTACATATTTTCATCTACCAACATGAATTAATTTTCATAGGTTCAATATCAATACCATCGGTTAATTTGCAAAGTAAAATGTTAAATCATCTAAACAAACGATTAAATATTTCGTACGCTAATTTTTTTATGTTGAAGCTCAGTGAATTATGAAACAAGTTTAAAAACGTAACCTATTTAAATAAACTTATAACATAACCAAACTTGTCATAGAATTTTTTGTGTGTGCATTTGAAGTTTAAAAGTGAGGTTTTATTGAATATGAAAAGAATTTGATATTCGACCTTATCCAAATAAAATTCGAATTGGAATAAATGGAAGCGGATTAGGGTCAATCTTGATCCAACTCATTGACAATCTTACCTATATTATGTAAATAAATATGTGGTACATTATATTCAATTAGAGTGATAGTATTAAATCATGATTGCGTTTGGTGAAATAGGTAGTCCGTTTTCAATTGATTAATCTAAGGTCATCTTCAGTGACTCATCAGCCTAAGTTCAGCTTCCCGTCAGATTTCATGTCCAGCTTCCCCTTTCTTTTTCATAGTCATCTCCAATGATTCAATCTATCCATTTAATTTAATTTTAATCCTCATTTTTTTTCACTATAACTTAATAATAATAAATTGTATATATAAGTTTCTTACTATGTTATTAAATTTAAAAATTATTAATGTCAAATTTCTTAAATTAAAATTACATTCATTTAATATTTTAATTTTTTAAAATTTAATTTTATTTAAATTTCTTAAATAAAGGTTACATTTTTAAAATTAAAATAAACCTTTTTAAAATTAATCATAAATTAAAAAAAATTATTTAAAAAAAAGAAAGAATTTTATTAACTAAAAATAAATAAAAATAAAAAATATTTGACTTCAAGATTCAAGGGATAGGACAAGTCAACCTTGACTTACTTCACTCCTTTGAGCAATGGATGGTTATCATTGGAGATGGCCTAAGCATCAAGCCATCGAATTATCTTTCCGCGTTTCATATCGATAAAAAGTGGGCCACATTAAATTCAAATAATGCCTATAGTCTTCTGAATCCAAATTTCCATAGGCCCACGCCATAACCAATTTATTTCTCTTTTTCTGAACCATTTATGTGTGTGCCTCTAAATAACTAAGTAATTTAATTTGGTCCTGGGGCCTGGCCCATCATCTCTAACGATTAACTATAACGATTAATTATATAATAAAGCTCCATTTATTAGTATACTGATAGTAACTAGTAAAGCCCCACTAATGACATTTGAGCTAACTTCACTTGACATAAACTTTTTAATATTTTTGATAAGTCAGAAAACATTTTTATTTTATTTTATTTTATCGGCATCACATTCAAAAGAGAATAAGGTTTATATATATGGAGTAATGTAGACAGAAATCCCACTACAAAGTAAAGCTATCCTGCTACAATCAAATTATGTATCCGTATCTCTAAAATTGAGTAATTTTAATTACTAGAATCAACTATCACTATAATTAAGCTAGCTGCCATGATTTAGAAAATTTAAATTTTGACTAAACTTACTTTTAACCCCTTCTATGTTATTTATGCTTGTGATGTATGGGTTTGATCGATTGACCTTAATGCCTTAATGTTAAGTAATTAGATGCAATCGATTTATGTTTTTGGTTGCATCTTCTTGTTTTTAGCCATTTTTATATGTTGTTTCTTCTTCTTTTTTTTTTTGGGATAAATCTACATGGTTGTAACATATCTAAAATTAGGGGCTCCTACGATCACAAGTCATTGATACGATCAATGTTAGTCACGGCTCCAAGCCCACAAGAAAATTAGATTTTATGAATATTTCGTTAGGGCAATTCATTCGATAAAATAGTGTGAAAACTTAATGAATAAATCACATGTTGAAGAATTAATCAATATATACTCAATAATTTGCATTTATTTATTTTGTACATACTCATGTAGCAATTTGAAAATTCACGAGAAAATTTCAGTTTTAACGCCACATTTACTAGGTTTTCTGATTATTCACATTCGATATCACAATTTGAAGGTTCTTGATATATTTTATCATCAAATATTTGAACCATAAAATTAAGCTCGACTCTTCAAGAGTTCGAAGATGAATTGTACGTGGCCAGTATCTAGAGCTACAACTATTCCTCAATTTGACATTAAGTAAAAGAATTATTAGTAGCAAAATTAATTTTGTCAAGATATGTCTATCAAATGTGTTTTTTTCAAAAAACTTGGTATTATATTACAATGTAAGGTAAAATATTATGGTATGAAAAATGTATTCTCTTAAAATTCAGTATCCATCGATCATCCTTGAGTCAAACATAATAACTCGTCGGCTGGTCTCGAAACTTGAATTTTTTTTCCGACTCTGACGTTTTAGCCATGTTCTTCCTCGACGAGCCTACGGCTAAATGAGATAAATGCAACTCTTCATAATATATATTTCAGTCCAACTTGCTATTTATTGGTAAATAAAATTATAAGCTGCAATTTTAGAATATCATACAACATATATAGCAAGGACAAAAGAAATCAATTCTTTCTTATCAATAGACTCCTCATGAGTATTTTGATGATAAGACTTGTAATCACAAAACTTTTCAGAGTCTCAATCACAAAAGTTGCATAAGCAGATGGAAAATGACAAGGGGGCAACTCTTCCTCATTGGGGCTAATTTGGGCAAACCCAAAGGTTGCTTTTTAATGTAAATGATTCACAGAAACTAAAGAAGAAAAAATAAACATTTCAATGCAATTTGATATGGTCAGTCAGTCTCAACAATTTTTTGTTCATTTGGAAGAGACCGACCATCACTACAAGAAAAATGGATTTTAGCGACAAAATATTAAGTGACATTGTTGAAATTGTCACTTTTTGTATACATTTAGTGATAAGAATAGTAGTTTTGTCACAATAATAATAGTGACAAGTGCAATAGTGACAAAATATATTTTTAAGTTGTCACTAATGGCTATTAGTGACAAGTTTATGGAACTTAAGTTGTCACTATTGACAATTAGTGACACCCTTTCAGTGACAACCTAGTGACAATAAATATTGTCACTATAATTTAGTGATAACTTTTTAGTTGTCATTATTGGGGTATCACTAAATGTCAACAGTGACAACTTTTTCACATTTCTTGTCACTAGTGTGTCTATATACATCAATTTAGTGACAATATTAAAATTCTTGTCACTTTATTATTTACTATTTTGTCACTAAAATTTAAATTTTTTGTAGTGCATATGTATATTCTACATGAGGATATATAGTACATTAAATTTGAAACTGAAACCTCAATAAGCATCCAAACATTAAATATGAAATCGAAACCTCAATATTTTATGTCCTGGACTATTTTGTCTTGTGGCAACATATTTACTTCAAAAAAAAAAGAAAGAAAGAAATTTTATATTGATTTTTAGTTAATGAACTAATTGCATAATTCTTAAGCGCGAGTTTTAGTACCACTTTGAGTGTTTGCATAAATTGTGGTATGTAAGTGTTGTCGAAATCTTGAGATATAAGATATATATATATATATTTTTTTTTTTTAACTGTATGTCGTAATCAAATCAGGTTAGGGATGTGGTTGGTGCAGGCTAGACATTTTGTTATATGCATGATGTTCTCTTGATGACATTTCCTTTGAGTTAATAAATTTTACTTTACCCAAAAAAGTTAAAATTTAAAACTAAAAACAACTTCGATTTAACATCTATTAGGTTGGTAAATATAAAAAGAGAAACCTAAATTACAAAGAAATTCCTCTCGATTTAAAAAATACCACTAACCCTCTAATTTAAACGGACAGCTTGTTATTTTTTTATTTGATTTACCCTTCCCAAAAATCTATAAAAGGAAACTATAAAAAATAGGAGTATTTTTTGTTCATTTTATTTCAAAAACCACGACATGTTCTATTTTATCAGATAAATAAAAGTCTTTAGAATTTGTTCATTATTTCATATGTCATTTTCGTCAATTTATAACATTTTGTAATCTAGACAAATTTATTACATCTTTTTTGTGGTGATATCTATTTTTTCCAAAAAAAAATTAAGGTAAAATATTTTCATGTTTTCTTTACCACGTACGACATTAATACTGGAGAAAACAAGGTCCGTAAAACAATGAGAATCAGAAGAAATAACATGATTAAAAAAAGATATAGCAAGAACTAAAAGAAAATTGTTCACACCATGATTGATATATATATATGGGATGACTATATTGAAGAAGATGCCCACAAGGAATTAATCTTAGTTAGTTTTTGGAAGTAGAAGGAGCAAGTAGGCCACATAAGCACACAATGAACAAGTGTCTCTTTCGTTCATTTATTAAACGCTCGTCTCGTCTCGTCTCGTCCCCTGGAAATGTACCAAACCTAAGAATAGATTTTCAATTGAAAACTGGGCTCAGGGGAAAATACTCTAGTAAAAAAGTTAGTTATGAAAACATCAATCAAGTCTGTCATTGTTACTGTCCCATGCATGACTTTAAACTCATGTCCTCTTTATTCCCACATCGTCAGGACCACAACACATGCAAAAGTGCACACATTATTAATACTAAATAATATTAAATCATCAAAATCAGAGAGAGATATATAGATAGATAGATAGATAGATAGATGAAGAAGTTTCACCAAATAGTACACAAATACTTAAAAACTCCACAAGGAATTAAGTTCATAAACAGAAGTCAATACCCGAACCATACAGTACAGTACAGTATTTTCTTTTCTTGCTTCTATCAATCATATAGAAAGAAAAAAATAATAAAAATCAGAAGCCTAACGAAAAGAACCGTCCGGTGCGCTCTTGACTCCTCCTCCTCCTCCTCTTCTTCTTCAAGCAAAACATTAAATAAAAATTAATTGTAGCATTCAGATAGATAGATAGACCAGTTGTCAGGGTGATTTAGTTGTAGTAGTAGTTGTAGTAGTATTGCAATTCAAGGCAACTTTAATTTGGCGGACAGTGCTGCTGATAAGGTTATTAACTGTGGCTACTGACTCCGGGCTCATTCTGGTTGTTGGCAAATTGCTCACTAGTATTTGAAACACCACCGTAATTAGCGAACCATTAGATGATCTGTTATCGAATATGGAGTTGGTGCTAGTCGAGGCTACATCACCACCGCTACCTCTACTACCATCCGAGGATATTATGAACCCGGAAGGGACCAATGGGATGTACGACGGGTCAGTGCCACTAATTGCTATGTTCATGGCTGCGAAGTCCACTGGACAGTACACCACGAGCGAGCCTGATGAGTCTATGCAGCTTTCTTGGAGTATCAGCATGTTGTTTTCACTAGCCTGGTTAATTCAAGAAAGTTTTGAAAAAAAAAATTGTTATAATCGAGAAAATGAGTTCTTTTGAAGGGCGAGAAACGTTTTGTAATTGGACTTGAATTTTTACCCTTAGGACGGAGATGCAGTTTCCGGGATGGGAGCCGTTAGCAATGTGAGCAACTTCTTGTACTGGATTTTGATTTGAAAGAACATCCCACTACAAATTTTGAAAATAAAACGTTAACTAGATGAGCCTCGAAATGGATTCAGTCAGATCTTATTGAAAATAAAAAGTTAACTAAGTGAGGTCAAGTTGAGAGTGAGATTCTGTTTACATACCTGAGGCCTAGTTCTTTCGTCTCTGAAGAAATTGAAGACGTTTTGTGGAGGAATCGGGAGCCAGATAGTAGCAGCTGCACTAAGTACAGAGCCATTAGGCTGGCCAGGATTCATGATATTATGAATTGTAGCCCGGACTTCAAATTCGTTTAACTCCGAAATTGTGGTCCATTGTTGATCATTAGAAGGATTAATGCTTGAACAGAAGCTGTTGACCATTCTCTGAGCAAGTTTCATCATGCTTCTTTTTCCTTCAGGTGATGGAATCACTGTCATTAATAAAAGACATTGTCATAAATCTAAACAAAATCCATTTTTTTCACTTCATTAAGGCCACATATGGTTCCTGGATTTTGGTGTATAAAACGCCAAGGAAAATTATTCAGAGAAACTTTTTGAAGAGTTACCACCTCCAAGGTTACGAGATGAACTCCCGTTAACCATCAAGCAAGCAAATCTTTCACATGTCCTTTGAAGTGTCGAAAGCCATCTTTTAGCTCCAAACGCGGTTCCACTTTCAATAAGATCTCTGTAAAGCCTATGGATCGGTGTTTTGTCCTCGACTTCCCAATGTTCCAACCAAGTAACCTAATAGAGTAAAAGTTCAATCTAAACTATTATATAAAAACAACTGAGTAATACACGTATTAAGTTCGATTAAGTACAACCTTTGAGTAACCGTTAGGCATGTCTTGAATCAAGCAACCAGAAGGAAGCCTTTTAGCTATACATAAAGAAGAGAACTGGCTCTCTTGATCAGGAATATCGTAAGCAACATCAACAATAGCCCATGAGCCTTGCTCTATCTGCTGACAGAAGCGAAGGAAATATAATTGCCTAGTTGGTATCAAGGCCGAAAGCACCTGTAACTCTTCGTACATCTGCAACAAAAAGTAAGCAAATGCGAGAATAAAGTAATAAACAAATAGAACTATGCCTTATTCAAACCGAGCAATTATGCGGTGAATCATCATTACCAATTGCAATGTGCCACTTTGGCTTCCTAGCATTCCAGATAATACTACCTCAATAGTCCTTGTGTTTGATACAATTGTGGGAAACAATTCCAACCACTTATTCTGTCATTTAATTTACAATTCACTTCAAAACTTATAACCATATCATCATAGTTGAAAAAAAAAAGATGAAAAAATAAAGAAACTAACCGCGTCCATAAACATGTCAACTAATGCCAAGCCATTCATTATAACAACACCGGAATCTCTAGAAGCTTCTATTCGAATATTGGGATTTTTCAAGTGGCTATTAGGCCTTGGGAAAATCCTTTCATAGCTCTCGAAATCGAGAATATCATTACCATCAGCTGTGGACTTAATCCAAAATGGCTCATTGCTTTGTAAAAGCTTAATCAATTCATCCATTGCATTTGTTGCTATATCAACCATAAGGGATTTGTCCATATCAGAGAAGCTCATATGAGGGAAAGCTATATTCGGAATTACACCATACGAAAGATCAAGATCAAGTGAAGGGGGAGGAGTCACATGGCCCCCAAAACTTGCCATCGATAAATCTAAAGAAGATAATTGAATAGGCTGCATTGGTGGGAGTTGTGATATAGGTCTCCCCATGTACTTAGCTGCAATGGTCGAAACTCTGTCTAGCTGCAGAGTAATTTCAAAATACAACCAAATTAGATTCATTATTACTATGTTCGGTTAGATTATTGTGAGTAAAACTCTAAGTAGAATTTTTTTCTTGCATCACGCATTTTTTGTTTATTTTAGTTTTTATCTGTCATTTTACACACACTGAAATTCAAGAACCCAACTAGTCTAAAAGTTTTGTTCCTGGATTTCATTGAGTAGAATGATAAGAAAAATACAAATGAACAACAAATGGGGCTCTATTTCTATCATTTCATGTAGAAAAACATGTTCCTTAACGTTTTAATCACTGAAATCCAATAAACAAATGTAGCCTAATCAAGTATGAAAATAAATTAGAGTAAAAATACCTCTTCTTTCAACTGGGCATTTTCGATCCGTAATCTCTGCTCGTCGAGGTAAGGATCTTCAGAAACAGGGGGGCCTCCACAGGAAGGGCAGATTATATTCTTGAGGGCCTCCTTAATTACTATGTTTTCACATCTAATTTTATCATTTTCTGCCCTTAGTCCACAGTTATCTGCTCTTTCATGTTGTGCCTAAAAGAAATTACATAGAATTAAGAAAACATAAATAAAATAAAAAAAAAAAAAAAGAAATAAGCTTTATCATCATCATAAAAAACATACCTTCATAGAAGTCCTTCTATTTTGGAACCAGAATTTGATTTGCTTAGGAGTCATGCCTAACTCTCTGCTTAACATATTTCTCGTATTTTCATCAGGGTGAGGGCAATCTCTGAACATTCTAAAAAGAAAAAACACACACACATATAATTAACTTATGTGACAAACGTTTTCAATTTGCAAAAAGAAAAAGATGTAACCAAATGTTTTTTCTTAAGAAAAATTAAAAAGAAAGGTCCTTTTCTTTTTTTGTGGGTGCTAATAAAAATTCCTTTTTTTTTTCTTCCCAATATCTAAACACACACACGCAAAGAAACCATGTGAGAAACACGTTCAAATTGCAAAAAGATGTAATCAAAGTGTTTTCTCTTAAGAAAAAACATTTGGGTCCTTTTCTTATTTCTGTGGGTGTTAATAAAAATCCAATCTTTTTCAGTGATGGTGCATGTGCATGGAGTTGGTTCAATTTGGAGATAAAATAAAAAATTAAATGACTTACGATTCAAGCCTCTGAGTTTGGAGGGCTGTGTGTCGGTGGTAACGTTTATTTCTCCGGTTGGAACCGGTGGCGTCGCCGCCGCCGCCGCCGCCGCTTGAGGCCTTTCCACCTCCTCCTCCGCTGCCGCTGCCGTTCTCCATAAGAATTCTAGCTAGTTTTACTGTACGGTATCAAAAGTAAGAGAACTAATTTAAATACTGTATTGATGAAGTTGTTGCAGATTACAAGCTATTCCCATAATACAACTGTAAAGTAATAACTGCACTTACTATAATAAAAACAAAAATGAATTAAACCAACAATTATACTATTTGGTGAAGAAAAAATTTCAAAAAAAATAGTATTAATTTGGGATTTGATAAGAAAAATTGATACTATGAATTTGAAGTTTATAGCATTTGTCAAGGCACTAGCCATGTCTTCATTTTTGGTAGTTGAGTAACGCCTCAAGAAAAATATATATACACATGCATACAACAGAGGGGGGTGGGTGGGTGGGTGGGTGGGTGGGTGGGTGGAGTGTGTTTAATTTTAAGGTGGAGAGGAGAGAAGGAATTGAAATGGAAATCAAGAGAAATTTTTGGTGTAGGTGTAATTAATTTAAGAGAAAATTGGTAAGAGAGCCAAGGAATAATAATAATAATAATAATAATAATAATAATAATATATTAGTAGTTAATAATTACAATCATAATAAGTACTGTAAATCATAATTAATAATAAAACAGTAGTAGCTACGTGCACACACACTCATTTACTCACTACTACTACAATTACCTTGTGTGTTTGTGTTGTGAACTTGTAACCGACGACGTATTTATTGGCGTTTCTGATTACACGGTTGAATTTGATGCTGGCAGAATCAAATCAAAATTAGGGGGTTATGGATGTGTTTTGAAAATTGATTTGGTGTTTTCCATGGATTATTCTTGGTACATTTTGAACTTATTTTGGATGGGGTCATGGCAAATATATATATATGATGTTAGTAGTCAAACAAGAGTGAGAGTTATTAGATTTGAAATTTTAGAATATGATTTGGATTGAGTTTTGAGTATTGACGTTTTCGGAAGAAACGTGGCTAGATTTTGTCGAATCAATTATTTTATAATTTAAGAAGAAGAATATGTGGTAAGTAACAACACAATTACTCCATGTTTGGTGAATTTGAGTTAGGTTTGAACCGTGAATTAAAGTTGCGATTCTTTTTCACCGAAAATATCGAAAAAATTTCTGTTTTTGCGTCCTACAAAGATACCGAGTATTTTCTATTTCAACGTATCTGTATAATTTACGATTTTTCCAAATGTTTCTTGAAATTCCCGATAAAATTGCGATTCTTTTCCACCGAAAATATCGAAAAATTTCTGTATTTGTGTCCATCGATACAAAGATACCGAATAATTTCTATTTCAACGTATTTGTATAATAAGATTTTTCCAAATGTTTCTTGAAATTTCCAATAAACTTAAAAAATTTCCCGAAAAGATTTCAGTGTTTAATTGACAAAAATATACCACGAAAACGTAACTTTAATCCATAATGATTTGAACAATAGCCGGTCTTGACTAAATTTGAATAGTTTCTCTAGCTTAACTTGTTACATATAGATTTCGGCCTCGTATTTGGTCAATAAAATTTGTTCGGTTGCATTATAACTTTTGAATAGTAATTTAACTTATTTTTCAGTTTAATTAACAAAATATGAAAGACCATAATGAGTATGATGATTTGGAACTATTTGATTTCAACTTGATAAAATTTTCTATATCATTTTATTTAATACTATATAATATGCAAATTAGAGTTAACACAACCTCTAATTCAGATCAAATTCGGACCATATATTGATTGACTAAATTCAAGACATTTACATGGACCCAAATAATTAGCACTCAATATATTATTTGGTTTTTGAAAGCTAATTAATTTGATAAATCATCAGTACTAGCTGCACAGTATTTTTCGGAGTAGAGTTGTGAAGATTGAATTATTACTTTTCAACCTAAGACTAAAAACTTTTTTGGTACTAAAAATGTCATATTAAGAAAATTAGGAGGAGTGATTAATAAATTAAACACTCTAACGTAATTTGAGTAATAGCATATTTTTTTGAAGTCAATTTGCCAATTTCTCTCCTCCCAACCTCCGGGTTGTCTTTGCTTGTTCTAACTCATTTATTTCTAGTTGAAAATTAAATGGAAAAGAGAAAAGGACAAATGACAGTGGTTATAGGTAGATACAAATTTATTTAATTACTCGAGGCCAGGTGTAAGTTTGAAGCTTTTATTTGAAATTTTTCAAGGATGGAAAACTCACCGGAAATATTATTATTAATGCTGGTGCTGCCTGCCTCACCGGCGAGGCAATGACTTAGAATGACATAAATGCCCTTTTATATTTTGATAGTACCTTTCCCATGTATTTAATTTTCACAATTTTCTAGAAAACAAATGTGAGAAAGGAAAATTATGCATGCCTCGAAGAATCAAATTAAGGTTATACATTTAATTAGTCTATCTGACTAGCCTATTACTCCACTAATCTATCTTGTTATAATGACAAACTATGAAAATTATTGACTATTTAATGATAATAATTTAAGAAAATACTAATTATCTGGATTGATCTTAAATATATGGAGGCCCTTGAAAATTATTACTCATATATATATGCCTTCATAATTAGTTCAAACTTCAAAGATACAATCATCAAAATTAATTTTGTCCATTTTGTAAGCCATTAATTAAACTTACACATGCATTTAGTCGTCATAAACATTTATACCATAGGCATATATAATATAATAATACATTTATGTGTGAATGCACAATTTATTGAAAAGTACTCACTCTATATACATATGCATAACTATACTAAAATGATGGCAATAAGTATTTTTTTTTAATTTAATTTGTTTTACACTTTGACCATTTGTTGGGTTCAATTCTCACTAATGCGGATTTTTTATTTATTTGTATTGTTTGAGACTTTGTTCTACTTTGATATAAGTAAATTGATTATAATATAATGTTGGATAGATATTTAATGTAATGATGATGTATTTACCATCTTAAAAAAATAAAAGCTAGATTGCTTGCACCTGAATATCAGATTATGAATTTATGATAATTTCATTTCTGAATGTCAGCTCTTTTTTAGTAATATTAATAAGAATTATGACAATGATATTATTTTTCGATTGTTGATAAAGCCAGAACATATTTTTATAATGCCAGGTTAATTTATTGTTTATCTCAATTTGACCTTTATAAACTAATGAGTATTCTTTCTATTATTAATACAATCTTAAATATCTCTAGTTTCCTTATGAAAAATTGAACACTACCAAACACATCTTTTGTGCATATTTTTTTAAAATTACTGGAGGAGCCCTATAAAAAGAAAGTAAAGTTGATCAGTTTTTTCTGCAATTAATATCACTCTCATAGGATTCCTTGTAATTCTAAAAAAATCTTATTTTGTTATTTAATTTAGAATTCTTTCAGTTAAAGGTTAAAAAATAAATCTATATATATAGTATATAAAGATTTCAAGTGTGCTCATATGTTTAGATAAAATAACTCGGTTGCTCATGCTTAAGTTAAAATAGCGATTAGTATCTCCTCAGATTTTTGAATTACATAGGTTTATTGAAAACTTTGTACTTGAGAATTAATATTGATAATTAATAAAATTTACCATGTGGTTTTCCTAAAGAAAAGAAGTTAATATGCTGTTACATTCTTTCATATATATATATTTTTGGATATATATTAAGATAAGTTGGTTATATAATTCAATAAAATAATTTATAGTATGTTACAAAATTAATTAACTTGTTAATTAAAAATAACACAAAGAGAGTAAATACCAACAACGTACTAATTATGTGATTCGTGAGAGCAATTTAACACTAATAGCTTGATGCTGGCATATACCAAATTACCAATTGTTCAATTAATAATCAAGGCAACTAGGTAGCAGCAACTTTTCTTTCTCTTTGCCAAATTTACACAATGAGATTATGACGATCCGAGATTCCCTCTTCCGTTTTCTACATTCTTTCTCCAATATTATCCCTAAAATTTAATGTAGATTCCTTAAATTAATCAATATTGGAAATTTCATGATAGACCCTTATTTTATATTCTTGAACGGATGTTTGTTCCATTTACAAATTTAACTAGGCTTCATGTGGAAATGAAGGAGTGCCAAATATACCTATCTGCAATAAAAATTTCAAAATTTAAATACGTGATATTCAATTATCAAATTGTCAAATAAGATCTTAGCATAGTAGCACAGTTGAGGTCCCCTGTCAAGCATGATTTCGATCCCCATAATTGTTGGAGGTTTTACTAATTTATTGCTCAATTCATCTCGTCAAATAAAAAAGAAAAAGATACCAAATTATCATGATTTTGAACACAATACTTCTTTGGACACTTGAGGGTTTTAACCCGTATGTTGGGCCGGTTATCAGTCCAATTGCCTTTTGGGTTCAGAAGGTCATTAAATTGGATCCAGATCCGAATTGAAACAGATTTAAGATTTAAACGGATCAAAATTAAATTTCCTCACAAAATATAGTAGTAGAACATGGAAACGTTTTATTTTTCAATTATTTTGAAGATTTTTCTTTATACATTGTAGAAACTGAGTTTACGAACCAATTGGCAGAGATATTTTCTTATTACAGATTCGTTAGTCAAATATTGTAATTGAGGTAAAATGTTATTTCTCTCTTATACATAGCTCATGTGCTGGTGAAAAAGAAATACAAAGGCTTCTTACAAATTACAATGCCTTTTCAAGATAGACTGCTTAATTACCTAGAAATATAAAATAAGCTTACACTATAGTAAAGTAAATCAATCAATTAATCTCATCTTCTAGATAAATAATTATGTGATGGGCTTGAGGAGTCGCCACGACTTAGTCGTTTCTTCCTGTATCTCCATGCAACTTGAATTCGTCTAGCTGCAAGACCTCGCCAGTATGGCGACTCATATCTTTAACAACAACAAGTATATATTAGTTACTAGATAAGACTTGGATTCAGATACAGATTCAGCGTGAATGGAAATTACCTTATAGCCCCCTGCACACGAGGGCTTCGTAAGAATCTTGAGAAAAGACTTGTAACTTCTTCAAGATCTGCAGCTCGTAATACAAATGCTTCTACATTTGTCAAGCATCTTACCAATCTGTTGCTCAACAATCTGTGACCTGGAATCCTGATTCTTTTTCCATCTGATAATAAAAGACGGAAAGGCTTTTTATCTTTTTTGTATATGGATATTTCGTTTTTATGTTACACATAGAGCGGAACAGCAAAAATATCCCGTGATATGGACAATTTATCCCCCTCCCCCCCCCCCCCCCTTCGATCATAAGAAATAGGGCAAAAAGACTTCTTGTGTTTTTTAAGATATATCTTCTTAGAGCCTGCTTTAGCCCTTCAAGCCGTATTCTTATTTGTAGAGACTAAATTGCCCTTCTTAAAGAAAGAAAAAATACAATTAAACCCACCATCTTCCCTAACCCCACTTTTCAAAAGTATTTTTTGTACTGTTATTTTGAAAGGTCCAAAAGATCCGTTGCACATACTAGTGAAATACAGAATTAAGCATCGACAGGAAACAAGAAGAAAGGAAAAGAAAACAACGGTTTGTACCCTTATTGACAGAAGAATGCTCGAGGCTCCATGTGAGGAGTTCTTCTCCACAAGCATCTCCTTCAGACAAAGGAACCACAATCAGATCTTCACCAATGCTCTCCATCTTACCCCGAATTATAAAAACCATTTTATCAACAAGACCCCCACGGCATAAGATTTTGCTTCCTTTTATATATGTTTTTGTTCTTAGTCTTTCACATATAGCATCTATTATAGGTTCGTCTAACAGTTGAAATATTCGGACCTGACATAAGAGAAGATTATTGAGATTTTAAATCCAATTCTTATCCTAGGTAGGTCAAGTATTACAGTATGTTTATATTGTTAGTTTGTTAATAAAACTTACTTTCTTAACAAATTTAAAGAGATGACGGCGTATATCTCTTTGAAGGTCTTCTGGTAAATTCTCCATCAGCATTTCCTCATTTACCCCCCTAGTGGCAGCCCAATTGAAACGTTCTGCTGCTCGAACTTGCCTGCATGGAACAAAATCCCAATCTGTTAGGCGCATACTGAATTATCATAAAAGTTTGAAGGTGACACAGACATATATATGATAGACATTTAATAATTTATTAATCTCTCTAACATAATGGAAAGGTAAATCAAAACTTAGAAAAAGAATATGATAAATTAAGCAAACAAAGATGGCACCTTCGTAGTTCTTCTGGCAAGCGACGATGGCACATCCACTGCTCAACATCACGGCGCCTTAAAGACAGTTCTAACCTCCTGAGGAAATAAATAAATAAATAAATAAATTAATTTTGTTTATTAGAAAGATCGTTTGTCTCACTAAAATTCAACATCCAAACATTACGTAAGTGGATGCATGGCAATGAAAATTACTTTACATATCAATTGAAATTTGATACTAAGGTTAGGTCATACCTGCGCCCAAGAGCCTGGAGAAAATTCTGCATATTTCCGATAAGAAGAGCAAAAAGTAGGAGGCCAATTCCTATGATGGACATAGTGAAAAGAACTTCCCACACAAAATAACTCGGAACTTGATTCCCAGCCAGAGTACTAATTTGCTACGTAAACACCAGAAGATGCAATGATTTCATTATTCATATACCTTTAAGCGTAGAATTCAATAGAAAAAAACAAAATTTAAATTTAGCAAAGGTACCTGGAATCCCCAAAACAATGAGTAAATATATCTTGTCAACACATTTTGGTGGGTGGTTAGATTTACAGCAGTTCGATAAATTCCAAAATCAAAACCACCTTGCCCAAAACATGCAGTTGCATTTTCATTTCTCTTCCACAGGTCCCACATTGGATCATTCTGAAACCTCTCATAATCATTCCCGTGTCCACAGTCAATGTAATTAGGACACCTTGTGATGTTCAAGTCACGACAAGCAATTCGAAGACATTGATTTACCCTCTACACATACATAAATAAATTAAGAGAAAGTCAACATAGAGTGAAACTTACTACTAAGAGATAAACAATCATTGTAGTAACAAGACGGGGACCTGTAGCCCAAGGAGATACCAACAGGAGCCCACGACATGGCTAGCCAAAACATACGTGAGAAGATTTATAACGAAATTAGCCCATGCTGACTCAAATATGAAGCCGGTTGCAGATTGACCCGCAAGCAAAGGTAAGAATCTGTACAGCCTCGGAACATACTGAACAAGAATGGCAGCCCTCAACAGGTTTTTTGCATAATTGGCACCAGTTGCTCCCATCGAATCTGGTAAGATCAATAATATGATGATCTACACAAAGTAAATTACCCATTATCAGTTAAGTCGTGAAATCCAAGAAAAAAAATAAAGGCCCACATCTTAATATTGGTGAAATATGTGCAATAGAGAAAGGGATTGATATTTGCCTGTGGAAGGGGTAGCACAACAAATAAATCAATGAGAAAGAATCCAAAAAAATAATTTTTGGCAATCTTCTTAGGATCATCGACTAAATCTCCAGCTCCCACTACTCTAGATTCTGGAGCAATATAAGCCAGCTTAAACTGCGAAATGAAAATAGGAACGCTTTACTGGTTACTGTTGAAGGTAATATTGACTACTTTTCATCATTTAGGGCACTAATAATCAGAGAATTAAAATTAATTATATGCATAAAAGATTAAGTGAGAATAATCACCTGAAGGAGGATATGGAGCAAGTAAATAAAGTCAGTCATGCTCCTCAAAACCACAACTATTGTAGTCAGAGGCCAATTCAGAACTATGCACTTCTTATCCTGCGCAAAAATCAGATATTGCATTTAAAAAATAGAGTCCATATGTTATCAAACTTTTGTAGTTCTAAGCTAAATTTTCCAATAAAAGTGGGCATACTTATATGAAAGACCATAAAAGACTACCTGTTCCACAGACAGCAGAAAGAAGAACAGTGGGTCTATAAATACTGCAAACAAGCAAGAAATTACGAAGAACTTGTTCCACTGCTGAATAACTCTTGCGTGAGGATTCATGACTCCTGGAATGTAAGGATGTAAAAAAGAACACATTCTCTTTGCCCATCCTTTTGCATCTCCATAAATCATATTGTGAAACTGCAAACGAGTTGCAGTAAATGAAGGGTCTTAAAAACTTATGCTGAAGAGAATAAATTAGCAGAATTATAATACCTTAGCATCAAATATCTCTGAAGTTCTTGAATGCTTATGGCGCCCCTTAACATGGTAATACGTCGGGCACGTTGTGCAGTATGGATCATTGCACATTCCCAGTTGTCCGGATTTCAAAAGATGTTCGTTTTTACCCCCATAGTTACCCAATGGCCAATCATTGTAATCCATATTCCCATCCATTGAAGGATATTTTTCTATTTTAGGCTTATTGTCTTTTTGCAGTGGAGGCTGTAAGATGACCTCACGATTACGGTTAAGAAATAAAGGACCACTCATTTGTACAAAAGAAGTTCGCCTTTCAGTTCTCAAAGGACCTGTTAGGCCTACGAGATTGTTCTCGTGTTCAAAGGAGTCCGAAGTGTTTCTGGGAATGGACATTGATGCACTCCTCATGCGAGATGAAAACCCCCTACTTGTTGAGTTATTGGGGCCATCTGATTGAAAATATTTGGCAGATAGCATGGGTATCTCATCTTTTTCAGAAGGATCCATTCCTTAAATTAACCTGTAAGCAATATCTTTATATTAAGCTGAAGATCGTGTTTAGCGGTTAGAAGTTGGCTTCTTCTTTTTGTTGATGTACTTCCTAATTCAGAAGAGTATCACATTGAGGAGGCTCACAATAAAAGCAGAATATACTAGCAAGTTCTAGATTCAAAAACCCGTGACTAAAACTTCATGAACTACATCAGATGCTACATATTCTAGTTAACAGTTATAAATCTCATTTTCACCTCATAACTGCTCTAAGTGCTCTGCATTGTCATGACTCTGAACTAAAGTATGAAATTGCAGCCGATCACAAACATGGAACATCAGTTACTAGACATCTTATTAACTGAATTTTACATAACTTATTACTTTTATTTAGTCACACTTGACAAGTTAACAATTACAGTACTGTGGACTTAATGTTCAAATATTCAAAGATTATTATATATAGCTTCACTTTTATTAGTATAATACTCCTAAAGAAGATTGTAATAGTTCTACTATTTCTTTACATAGTATTAAGCAAAATCAGCATCAATGATTAATGAACATCTGAAAGTAAAATCAAACAACAAACACCCTTGACGAAACAACAAAATTAACTACAACAATTAAAAATAGGAACTATAGATTCGCAGGATAATAAAAACTAACAAACAGAATAATTTGCATGATGATCAACCAAAAAGAAAAATACTATAGAGAAAGCGAAATGAAGTAACCAAACCTAATCGAGTAACTCAAAACTCAGCAAAGAAAGAGAACCCAGTCAGCTCAATCACCATTTAATTGAAGCACCGGTCTTTTAAGTAAGGAAGAAACACAAAAGAGTGATAAAAAAACTGAGGAAAAAGTAGTTGTACTGTGGGTGATGAGTTGTGAATACAAAGGGAAGACCGGATAGGCGCTGACCATACACGCACACACCCGCGTTGGTGCGCTTTGTGCAATAGTTAGTTCTAGCGGAAACAACGTTGTCGTTTTTGCGTAAAGTAGAAGACCCTGCATATTTTAATTGGCGAAATTTTCTAGGTTTGCCTTTTTTTACTGCCCCAAAGTGTTGGAGGATGGTCTATTGTGACTCACCCTTCTCCAACAACTTTAACTAAGTCCAATAAGATTTGAACATATGTCCCTATTACAACTTTATCAACTCATGTACAACTCCAATTAACATTAGGAAATATTCATTATACCCTTCTTTTTATTTTGTGAAAATCCCATTATACCACTTTTATTAAAGAAAAAGTAATATAAGCACTCTGCCACAACCCCAAGCTCCGTCAGCCCCCCACTACACCACCAAACACCAAATTCAAAAAGTTAAAATCACATCCTTTTGCTACTGCTACAGTGCTACTATTCTCATTAGTTAAAGAAGGTTAACATCACAAGTTCAAAAATAGATGAGTAAAATGCAATTTATCTTAATACAATTAGAATTTGCAGGTGAAATCGATTTTATGATCTAATATCATAGCAACAATTACCTAATACATGTAAGATCTACTGATCTAGAACATATAATTATAATAAAAAAATCTCAAAATTCAAATTTTTTTTTTTAAAAAAAGAGACATTTTTCCTGGGTAAGGAAGCTTCACAGGCTAGATTGCACGGATACGGATACGGCGATACGATATAATACGATACGTATACGGCGATACGGATTTTTAAAATTTATAGGATTCGATACGGCAAAGATACGCATATAAAATAAAATAATTTTATATTATGCATAACAGTAGAATTAATTTGATCCTTCTAATATACCACAAAAGCAAAAGATTATATTCAAAATATGTATTGTTTATTAGTTTAATTTTGAGTTGTTCAACATCACATAAAAGTTTTACACTAAAATTGTCCAAGACCATTCAAAATAAACAAAAATTATATATCAAAAGTTGATAAAGTTAGACAAAACCCTTATTGATTTAAAATTTCCAAGTAAACATCACGAGTATTGATACCCGTATCCAAGACCATTCAAAATTCACGTTTTTTTTTAATTGTAATTTTTTAATCCATAACTTTGAAAAACTAACAAAAACACCCACTGCGTATCCAAGACGTGTCCAAAACCTGCAGGATACTCCAAAAAAACGTATTCTACCCATATCCGAATTATTTTTTATTTAATTTAATCAGGATACTCCAGACGGCGTACTGTACGCATATTCGTATTCCTAGAGTACTGGATACTGCACGGGGCCATTTTTCGGAGTATCCGTGCAACCTCGTTCACAGGTGAAGCTCCACTCCGTCCTGGTCGCGACCAAAACAAGGGCGGCGCCATGCAGCCTGCGACCAGAACGGCGGTGGCATCGTGCCGCTCTCGACAAGAATAGCAGCGAGTGAAGTGTCATTGTTCTTGTCGCGTCGAGAACGGAGGGGACACTTCTCCGCCGTCATTCTGGTACGGGTAGGAGCAAATAGGGAGGAGGCCAGGGGGAGGGTGGTGGTGGTGGTGGAGGTGGTTGTGAGGGTTAGGGTTTTGAAAGGGGATGCGATTGGGCTTGGGAGAGAAATTGGAAAAGAAGAGATGGAATGGATATTTTGGTAAAATTGAGTATTTTTGTTATTTTTATTTTAGGATAATAATGTAAAATTACTATTTACAATGAATTGATTATTAATTTTTTGGGTATATTACACACAATGCAGGGATGATACACATTTGTACACAATCAAAGAACAAGATAAATTTTCTAATTTTTTCAATGGTTGAGATTGATTTGTTGTGGTGACTCAACTTTGAGGTGAGAGTCACAATAGAATTTCCCATGTCTTGGTCGAGGAGTTTTTTTGATTGAAAAGTTTATTTTCCAAAAGGCCATATGGTCACTATTGAATTCGAACTCCATTTACAAAAGAAGTCCCTCTAAAATTAAAAGAGAAAAAAATCAATAGTTAAAAAATTAAATAGGTATGATGGAAGAAGTAGCCGATTTACAAAAATAATTAATAGGAATAACTGAAAAAATTGTTTATTTAAAAGTAAAAAGTACAATTAACTTTAATAAGTAAAATATTAAAAAAAGGAAGATATTTATAAATTTTTTGACAAATTATATGATGAATTTAGAGAAAAAGAAAATATACCTAAAGAAAAAATTAAAATTTTAATTTACGAATTGGAAAAAATTAAACAACATAACAAAGACTTAGTTTTAACAAGCAAGCAAGTTCAAACATTTAGTTCATTTAAAAATCTGAAATCACCGAAGAATTTACTAAAATAATGGAAGAACAAATAGAAAAAATTAGAAAAATGATAGATCAGTTAAAAATAATACAAGATGAACAAATAGAGGAACTAACTGAGTTTGTAGAAAAAATAGAGAACGAAGAAGTAATTTTTGGGTACGAATCAGATGAGTCAGTACCAGCATATATGGAAAAAAAGTGATTATAGTGGAGCTAAAGAAGAAATGCTAGATAAAAAACCTGAATTAAGAAGAAAAAAAAAACTAAATGACACAAAATGACATGAGTGGGAAGGAATACATTCTGAAAGTAATAGAGAAAATAGTGGTTATTATAGAATAAATACGAAAAATATAAAAAGATACCAGATGAATATATACCACACTATCAAAAAGTAACACAATGAGTATTATAAATTGCGTTAAAAGCATTGAATCAGTAATACAAGATTGGTCAAATCAAATTAGTTTACTATTACAAATAGATGAAATATTTAAAACTGCTACAAAAGACACAATTTGTAATTTAATTTTATACAAAACAAAAGAAAATGTATTCAATTACTTATCTGAATATACCTTTTAAGAAAAGGAAATGTTAAAAGATGCATCTATAAGTTCAGAAAATTTCTTCTGAAAAATTGTAGGAAGAATTTGTTGGTCAAGATGTAAATGAATATAGAAAAGAAACAGCCGAAAGGACTAGGCAAAAAGCCCTATGGCATTTAGATAAAATAAAAATATGTAATATGCGCGAGTATGAAAATTATGTTTGTGAATTTTCTAAATATTATTACATGCTAGAACAACCTGATCAAGACCAAATGAAAAGAATATTCTTATCAAAATTACATTATCCAATAAATAAGTCTTGTTCAGATAGAAGCAGGAATTGAAAAAGAAAATATTGCTAATACTTTAGGAGAAGCAATTTTGATAGGAAAAGAATATATAGTAGAAAAATGTACAGAAATAAATTAAATAAAAGTAATTAAACCATATAATAAAATGTGTTGTAGCAAACCGGACATCCCACAACAATATGGATGTGAAAAAACAAGGAAATATTATAAAAAATATAAGTGGAAAAAGAAACCATTTAAAAAATATAAAGAAATGTTCAAAAGAAAACCAAAAAGATTTTTTAGGAGAAAACTATCTAAAAAATACTGTCCGGAAGGAACTAAAAAATATAGATGTTGGTTATGCAAGGAAGATGGACATTATGCAAATGAATGTCCAAAAAAGAAAAATAGTCAAAAAAGAGAAATTCCAAAAAAAAACAATATTAAAGAATTTAGAACCAATAACATTGGATATATCAGATTTCTACATGCTACAAACAGATAGCGAGTTAAAACATCATACTCATAATAGAAAAAATCAAAACTCAACATTTATAAAAATAGAATTAAAAGGAAATTATTATCCAACTTACATTGAAACAGGAGCTAGTATTAGTTTCGCCTCTAAACAAGTAAAATGTTTGATTTGGAAAGAAACAGAGAGACCAATTAAAATAATAATTGCAAATGGAAGTACTCATAAAATTAATCTAGTAAGTTATTTTAATCAAATAAAAATTGAAAGTAAGTATAAAAAAAAATACAGTTTTATGATATCCTCCCTCTATAGGCAAGAATCAGGATTTGATATAATATTAGGAAATAATTTTCTAAGACTTGATTACCCATTCACACAATGGCTAGAAGAAATAAGGATTTAAATTATGAATTTATTTAAAAACATGTTATTTACTTTACAAGAAAGTAATAAGAGTCAAATCGAAAGAGAAGTAGAAAATTTGTTAGAGCAAACTTGTTCAGAAGACCCCCTAAATGTTGAAATAAACACTAATGAGGAGTGGTAATATAGTTAAAAGATGAAAACCAGGAAGTAAATGTTCCAAATAGAATATCTTATTAAAAAAGGATATTGAAGAATTTATGAAGGATTGTAAAGAATTACTAGAAAATATATTAATAAGAGACAGGAAAAGTAGACATGTTGCACCATCCTTCCATATGGAAAACCATAATGAAGTAAAACATGGTAAAAAGGCATATGGTTATAAGCTATAAAAAAATGAATGCTGCAACAATTGGTGATGCGCATAAATTACCAAGAAGAGATTCCATTATAGAAAAAGTTAGAGGTATGAAATGGTTTAGCTCCTTAGACGCCAAATCTAGAGGTATGAAATGGATATATAGAATTACAAAAGCATGTTTTAAAAAAATTACATATGTTTCCAAATAGATTAGAAGATTGAAAGCAACTACAACGTTTTCTTGGTTATCTAAATTATATATCCGAATTAGAATATTTAAATAATTTTGCAAAAGAAAAGAAAAAATTAGTGCAACAAGGCAATGGTTTTGGGAACATGAAGACTAAAAGAAGAGACCAAAAATTTACCAAGACTATACAATCCAACTAATGATGACTATATAATAGTTGAAGCAGATGCTTCAGATGAAATATGGTCATATATATGAAATGTATTAAAAAAGAAGAGATGGTTTTTAGGAAACCCACTAATCAATAAAGCACAATTAAAACATTAAAGTATTCAAAAGCCTTGAATTGTTAAAATTTATTAAAAGCATTAAATGGTGAAAATTTATCAAAAAACTTCAATGGTGAAAATTTAGAGGATACCTTCTATTATCTAATAAATCAAAAGAAACATTATGTAGATATATTTCTGGAACCTTTATAGAAATAGAAAAGAGATACCCCATCAATGAAAAAGAAACTTTAGCCTGTTCGAAAACATTAAAAAAATGGAGAATCAATCTATTACCTAAAGAGTTCGGAGTTCAAACTGATTCAACCTATTTGACTGGATTTATTCGATACAACCTAAAAACCAATTACAATCAAGGACGATTAATTATATGGCAATTAGAACTTTCCAGATACCCAGCCAAGATCCATTACATTAAAAGCACCAAAAATATAATAGTCGATACACTTACCAGAGAATTCAAACCTACATAAAATTCATTTTTCAGGAATCATGGACCGATCCATTGCTTCATTAAAGAACCAATGCAAGCAGATTAAGGGAAACATTGAAGCAAAAATTTTGGAACTACAAAACATCGAAAAAGCAATTCAAATGTTTGACCCCACCTATCAACCATAAGATTTAGCAAGCTAAGCGTGGTGGACAAAGAAGACAAAAATACCAAAAAACCAAATGAGGAAGCATCAATAGAATCACCAACACAAGAATCATCAAGTAAGCGTAAAACATTTTATGTAATATTCAACGGACCAATGGAGAATGCTAAATACCAAAAAACCAAAAAAGGAAGCATCAATAGAATCACCAAGAGAAGAATCATCAAGTAAGTGTAAAACATTTTATGTAATATTCAACGGACCAATGGAGAACGCTATTTTTGATGAATGGCACAAGGCAACTATGCATACTATGTGGAAAAAAGGAATTATCTACCAATCATATAGCACCCTAGAAGAAGTTAAACAAACAGTTGTAGAAAATAAAGAGTTAAAAAAATGCAGATTAAACTTTCAAGAAAGTATTGGTTGAACCACCAAAGGAATTAAAAAAGATGCAAGTATTGGGAAAAATCTCGAAGTTATCCCAAGTACCAACCAGACAGGGATATTCAAATGAAGATATTAAGTTTTGATGATTTCTAGTATCATTTAAACTTAATTAAAAATTGGAAAGAAGAAGATCTAAATAAGTTTTTCTATCCAACGGTCAAAATTTTTAGTTAAAAAAGTCGTCATTAGCGGAGCTACCCCATTGATGGTCTACAAAGTTTTTCATTATGGATTACTTAACACCATAAACATTAATGAAAGAAACACTATCATACAAGAACTAAACATTGGAGTAATAAAGACGATAAATAACTACAGAAAGCATTTTGGGAAGGACCAATAAGTCTTTCTAAGGATTCATGGTTCATATCCATTTTACAATGAAGCAGGAAAAATCCGAATACCATCATACTCATTAATCAACATGGATATTTCAAATAGTCAATATCCATTAAGATATGAACCTATTGTAGACACTTAAATTTAAACCGAAAAATAAATTTGAACTCATATTGGAAATCAAATTAAATTCGCTATTTTTTGGACTTTTATTAAATAAAGTTCCAAAATAAATAGTTAACTTGATTAAATTCCACCAACATTTTATTGGCCAATAAAATAGTGACAAGTGTCAAATTGAAGTGTCTAAACCTATCAAATAATGGTTTGACTTTTCATAGAAAGAGCCAATTAAATCATGCCAAATGTTCAAGATGATGTGTCATGACCAATCAAAAGAAGGCATATCTCCTACAAGTGATAAACATTTAAAAGAGTGCATATCTCTTTTACAAAAAGAAGTATATATGTCTTTTACTACCGAGAGCCAATCAAATCACACCATTCAATTAACTAATTCTACCTGGACTCTTCTTCCTACCATTATAAATTGGGGTCCTCTCTTAGAAGAAAAACACACATTTCTGAAGGAGCACAAGTTGAAGGAGCAAATTCTCTCTACGAGGCGTTCTTCAAAACTTTTTTTCATTAATTCAAGACATTCTTCAAAGATCAAAGGAAAATCCAACGTTTGATTCGAGAACAAGCTAAGAAGCACTCATTTAAACGTTATTGGAGATCTACGACGATCCAAAGAAGATCAAATTCTCCTAAATTCAAAATATCCACGACAAAGTTCATGAGGTTCGTTGAAGAAATTCAAATCATTTCACGTTTGATCCAAGATTAAGCAAATTTGCCCCTGGATTAACGTTAGTCGATCACAAATTCATTCTAGAGAAGATCAAATCAACATTCTCCAAGATCAAGTGCAAGAAAAATTTATTTTTCCTTAAGATTAGAATCAGGGGAATCATAGAGATTGTAACCACTTCATTAAATCAATAAATTTTAATTTGTACAATTATTTCTTGTTTAATTTATTTTAGACTTGAAATTTTGTTGCTACAACTATCCTGGAGAAAGAAGATATTTCGGATATTAATTACCAATTATTAATGGAATATTAGTACAACTTAAAAAATAACAAATGAGTCCAAGTATAAGATCAACTACAAAAATCAATTCATAATGATATATTCTCATTTCAATGACAAGTTTAAACCAGAAGAGTTTGAATTTCTTCTGGATTTTGAAGAGACATTGATGAAAATAAAAGGAGTTTTTGACAAATTAAGTGAAGAAGAAAAAGAAAAACTATGCCAATAGATTAGGCCATTAAATGACACGTATGCAACTATTGTAGCAAGGAAGAAAATGAAGGCCCAATAATAGAAGATTAACAAGTGTGGGCAGAAATAATAAATGATTAACAAGTGTGGGCAGAAATAATAGAATATTAACAAGTGTCGGCAGAAAACAACAAGATATAAACAGTAGATCCGAGATAAAATAATGTAGATAATGTAAATAAGTGTACCCCCTTCTACTTTATGTCTCTATTTTAATAAAGGTGTACGGACTTAACTCAAATAAATAAATAAATAAATAAAGGTGTATGGACTCTTATCCCTTCACTTGGTTTGTAATGTGTGGACATAACTTATTATGTTTGCCTATAAATATGTATCCCCTATGTAGTTGAGGGGCAGAGTGAAATAAGAACAATAAACATTTGTTTATCTTCTTTCTCTTGAGAATTCTTCCTTGAACTTTTATAGTTCTGAATAGGGAAAATCTATCCATGCAAAATTAAAAATCATCTATCAAAGCATTCATTCATCAGTTCTAAGCTATCCAGAATCAACAAATCCATCAAAACAAAGCAGCGAGCGTCAGCTAAAACAATTCATTTTTCAGGTATGGCCATGCTTTAATATTCAAACTAATCAGCAAAATAATAATATAGACATCGAATATGTTTTTATTATACAAATGATTTATGTTTTACCCTAGATATTGAGATGTATGCAGGAAATGAGATCTATAAATTTAGACTTGGTTTTTACGAATAATTATTTATAGTATCATATATTAGGAGTATTTAATAGAGAAGACATAGTATCTATTCTTATTGATACATGATCATCTTTCTCACATGTTCACCCTAAATATACAACAATTATCGTCGCCGAAGCACCAGTCATAGAAATAGAAACCATAAATGAATCAAAATAATGTAATAAACAAACTTACATAGAATTAATGTTTCATGAAGAATTAAACTTTAAATAATCCATCTATATCGACGAAAGTAATATAGGAGCAGATGTCTTGTTATGAACATATTTTTAGAAAATATAATCATCAAATAAACTCTAAGCACATAACGATAAACAATATAGAAATTCCTAGAATTAAGCTACCATATTACGAAATAAACAAAAAAATTTAAATGGACGAACATATACATATACTAGAACAAGAATAAACTCATGGAACGTATTCAGCCCAATCAATTATTGAACACAAAATAGAAAAAACTAAAAAAGCAAAATTAGATTTAAACGAAGGACAACATTTTAATAAATCAATACTTGAAAGAAAAAAGAAATATTGTTACATATCACAGATTATTTACCCAAGAAATGCCTATAGATATAAAAAGTACTAGAGGAACTATTATAATTCCCTTAATAGACCGTGAGCAAATAGCATCCAGAATACAAAGAATTAGTAATAAAGAGGATAAAAGCAAAATTGGATACATGATACATACAAATTGCTACTATACAAGTATTAATTAAATCCACTTTTAAAGAAGGAATAGATTCACCAATAGCTTTAATAGCTTATGACCGAAGAATAAAAGAAACTAAAGATTCAGTCCTAGGAATAACAATTAGAAATCTAGCTTATAAAACTTTAAAATTCAATCTAGAAATTAAATATGCAATCTCATTATCAACAAAGAATTTAGATAATAGTATTTATGATATAAATTTGTCCGAAAAGATTTAATGGAAGAAGTAGATCAACCGTTTAGTTTAACATATATGGTTGAATATGCATTAACAATCATCATAGCATACATTTTTTAGATCAGGAATCAATTGTTTGAAGGAATAGCTCAAATAAAAAAATTACCTATGAAGGAAATAACATTCGGAGAAACTAGTAATCAAATTAGAAAACTAGTCTCATTTAGACAACCCTACGTAAAACAATTACTTCTAGAAAAATCAGAAAAGTTTACGAAAGAAGAGAGTGAATATACAAGACTAGAAAAAGAAGTATCAGACTTAAGTAAGTTTCTAAAAGAAAAACTATGAATCCTGAAAATAAGTGCAAAGAAATATCAAATTTAATTAAACATTAAAAAGAAAGGTTACAATATTTAAGAACGGCGTCTATTAGTACTAAAATGTATAAGATGAATAAAGAAATTATAAAAAAAAAAGAATAAAAGAAGCAAGAAATTCGTGCATAGTATGTAATCAACAAATATCTGCTGCCTCTGACCAATTTTTGGTATCAGAGCCAAGCAATGAAAATGGAGAAAATACAGAAAATAAGAGATAAATTGCAAAGAATTAACAAATAAATTGAACACAACAAAGACATGTTGTCTTACATACAATTTCTAGAAATTCAATCTTATACACCATAAAATTTAAAATAGATATATTTGAAAGACGAAAAACTGATTTCGAATACGAATTACATAAACAAAAATTGATATATCATATAGAAAACAAGTATAAACATTAAATAAAAATAAAAGGTACTAAATTGCAAATTAAAGAAATAAAGGATACTAATGCAAATATCATCCTACAGGCTACAGTAGAATGGCTTTCTTGAAATTAAGATTTTTGAAAATGGCAATTTTAAATTCTTCCTTCTTCATATTCTTCTTTTTCCGTTTTTCATTTTCATGGACAGTAGTATTGATACATGCCTAAAAGTTGGAGTAATAAAAGCGTGTTGCAACTTTAAGTAGCCAGGGGTGTTTTTGTAATTTTGCAGCAACTCCAGATTTTAATAAACTGGGAACGGGTAGCAGAGGGAATTAGGCGATGAATGTTTAGTCTTCTTCCTCAAGTCTCTGTCTTCCTTTCTCTCCCGCTAATTGAGTGATTTTCCCCCCAAATCAAGCTACCTTCATCTCCATTTCAAATCCATGGAGGTCAGGAGTTTGGTTGATTGTATCCGGTTGATCTATTGATTCGACCCTATGCAATCTCTATCTTTAATTTGTGTAATTTTCAGTTTTACTATCATTTTATTGTAATCAATCTATGGATTCATATTATGGTACGCTTCAGTGGTATCAGAGCCGTCGATCCTCGGCGGCTCACCAGAAAAATGAAAAAGAAATTGAAGTTGAAACGGGCAATTCTCCATTGCGCCATTATAACCAACATCATCGGGGATATTCTGAAATTTGTGGCATAGATTCGAAGAATTTCGGTACAAGCATTACGGTGGAAGCGAAATCAGTGGAGAATGTTCATGAGCCGAAGAATTTTCACGAGAGGATCGACCAAACGATGGCTGAAATTAGGAGAATAGTCGCCGACTTGACTTCAAAAAAGAGCGATTACTCCGATTTCTCATCAAATTCAATTTCAAAACAACAAAGTACCTTTGCTCGGGAATCGCTCCATATCTCCGACACCAAATCGATGCGGAATTTTCAGGTATCTCTCGAATCTGGTACCTCCGAATTCCACAAGCAGTACACGGTTTATTCTTCGTATGAATTAAATGAGAAGAGAGATAGAGGATTATGCATTTGGTGTGATGAATTTTGGTATATTGGACATGATTGTTGCAAAAATAAGAAATGTTATGTGTTAGATATTGATGTAGATGATGCAATTGAGGTGAACGAAACTGATCCTATTGAATCACGAGTTGATGTTACTTTTGTTGATGAAGGGGTATCTCACTGTGAAACGAAGTTGTTAGAGGATTTTGTAGAAAATGACTCTACTATTGGGAGTAAGTGTGAGGTTGGGAATGAAAATTGGGAGTCAAGTGAAGCTCTAGGAAAATATTGCTTAGTAGAGAATCATGAATTACATGTGTTTGATAAAATATGTGAGAAGAATACACTTGAGGATATAGCTGAAAAATGTGTGGTTTCTGCTATAGGTTCTGAAAATGAGAAGTTGGGAACATTAGAGGTTGCACTTGAATATATGACTGTTTTGCTGCCTCCAAAAAAACTATGGTTATATGATGAAGGTTGTGGGAAATTGATGGCTACTATGTTCATGAATCATTCACCAACTGTTGTTGAAGCTTTATTCAGTCTTCTTTCAAGACTAGGAGGTTTACATATGCCTTGGTTTGCATTGCCGGAGCTACCATTACCTCCACCGGAACCACCTCCAAGGATGATTTAAGTATGTTTGAGTTTATAAAAATAAGATAGAAAATAAAATCAAGAGAGAAATTGGAATGGAGTGGTGCAAAAGAACTTTTGGCAGTGCTTTCATGGATTAGAAAAGGATGTTGGGAAATACATACTTTGGTTGTGTTGCTAGAAGAATGAATCCTTAAATTCATAAATGGTGTGTCAAATATGAGATTGGTATTAGAAGATATAAAGGAATTGGTTAAATCATGTTTGGGTGTTTTGATGAAGGACCAAAGAGTTGGAGTTGATATTCATATTAAGTTGTTAATGAGATTGAGTTGAGCTGTAGATGAGGAATGCTCCAGTCCCCTGCTGCTGGACAAGTGCACTTTGCTGATGGAAAATACACCTTGCTGTTGGAAGAAGGAAAATTACTCTGCTGATGGCTAGTGCACTCTGCTGCCACCTCACTGTCACTTAGCTGCCGGCTATTCACTCAACTGCGTGCACTCTGCTGCCACCTCACTGTCACTTAAGCTGCCGGCTATTCACTCAACTGCTATAATACTCCGCTGTTTACTCAATTGTCCACCATCATGTCCTTGAGGACAAGGACAATTTTATGGGGGCGGATTTGATACATGCCTAAAAGTTGGAGTAATAAAAGCGTGTTGCAACTTTAAGTAGCCAGGGGTGTTTTTGTAATTTTGCAGCAACTCCAGATTTTAATAAACTGGGAACGGGTAGCAGAGGGAATTAGGCGATGAATGTTTAGTCTTCTTCCTCAAGTCTCTGTCTTCCTTTCTCTCCCGCTAATTGAGTGATTTTCCCCCCAAATCAAGCTACCTTCATCTCCATTTCAAATCCATGGAGGTCAGGAGTTTGGTTGATTGTATCCGGTTGATCTATTGATTCGACCCTATGCAATCTCTATCTTTAATTTGTGTAATTTTCAGTTTTACTATCATTTTATTGTAATCAATCTATGGATTCATATTATGGTACGCTTCAAGTATTGCCCGGATTCGGCACGCAAATAAATTTCTGAATCAAAATTTTGAGCGTATGTTTGATATTTGAGAGTGAATAAATAATGTTGATTTTTTTATTTGTTTGAATTCTTGAAGAATGGTTTGACAAATAAGGTCAGTGTAGTTCTTTTGAAAGAATTTAAATATTAAAAGTAATTTTATACCACTTACTAATTCAATAAATATGGTGTAATTTCACCCTTTTAATTTGTTGTGCCCTCTTGGATTTAGGATTTAAAATTTAATTTAGATTCCTTAAATTAATCAATACTGGAAATTTTATGAGTCCCTTGTTTTATATTCTTGAACGGATGTTTGTTCCCATTTACAAATTTAACTAGGCTCCATGTGGAAATGAAGGTGTGCCAAATATACCTATCTGCAATAAAAATTTCAAAATTTAAATACGTGATATTCAATTATCAAATTGTCAAATAAGATCGTAGCAAAGTTGAGGTCCACTAATTTATTACTCAATTCATCTCGTCAATTAGAAAAGAAAAAGATACCAAATTATCAATTGACGTTGAAACTTGAACGTTTTAATCGTATGTTGGGCCGATAAGAAGAAGAAAAAGATACCAAATTCATCTTCTAACCGATATTGGGCCTTTGAGCATGGACACTTGAGGATTTTAACACGTATGTTGGGTTCAGAAGGTCATTAAATTGGATCCAGATCCGAATTGAAACAGATTTAAGATTTAAACGGATCAAAATTAAGTTTCCTCACAAAATATAGTAGAACATGGAAACGTTTTATTTATCAATTATGTTGAAGTTTTATCTTTATACATTGTCGAAACTGAGTTACGAACCTATTGGCAGATATTTTTCATATTACAGATTCGATAGTAAAAAATACTCTAATTGAGGTAACATGTTCTTTCTCTCTTATATATAAATCAATCAATTAATCTTTTCTTCTAGATAAATAATTATGTGATGGGCTTGAGGAGTCGCCACGACTTAGTCGTTTCTTCCTGTATCTCCATGCAACTTGAATTCGTCTAGCTGCAAGCGCTCGCCAGTATGGCGATTCATATCTTTAACAACAACAAGTATATATTAGTTGCTAGATAAGACTTAAATTCATACCAGGATTCAGCGTGAATGGAAATTACCTTATAGCCCCCTGAACACGAGGGCTCCGTAAGAATCTTGAGAAAAGACTTGTAACTTCTTCAAGATCTGCAGCTCGTAATACAAATGCTTCTACATTTGTCAAGCATCTTACCAATCTGTTGCTCAACAATCTGTGCCCTGGAATCCTGATTCTTTTTCCATCTGACAATAAAAGACCGAAAGGCTTTTTATCTTTTTTGTATATGGGAACAGCAAAAATATCCCCTGATATGGACAATTTACCCCCCCCCCCCCTGTCGATCATAAGAAATAGGGCAAGAAGACTTCTTGTGTTTTTTAAGATATATCTTCTTAGAGCCTGCTACTGTATTCTTTTTTGTATAGACTAAACTCCACTTCTTAAAGAAAGAAAAAGGAAAATTAAACCCACCATCTTCCCTAACCCCACTTTTCAAAAAATAATTTCTGTACTATCATTTTGAAAGGTGCAAATAATCCGTCGCAAATACTAGTGAAATACGAATTAAGCATTGATAGGAAACAAGAAAGAAAGGAAAAGAAAACAACAGTTTGTACCTTTATTGACAGAAGAATGCTCGAGGCACCATGTGAGGAGTTCTTCTCCACAGGCATCTCCTTCGGACAAAGGGACCACAATCAGATCTTCACCAATGCTCTCCATCTTACCCCGAATTATAAAAACCATTTTATCAACAAGACCCCCACGGCATATAATTTTGCTTCCTTTTATATATGTTTTTGTTCTCAGTCTTTCACATATAGCATCTATTATAGGTTCTTCCAACAGTTGAAATATTCGGACCTGACATCAGACAAGATTATTGAGATTTTAAATCCATTTCTTATTCTAGGTAGGTCAAGTATTACATTATGTTTATATTGTTAATTTGTTAATAAAACTTACTTTCTTAACAAATTTAAAGAGATGACGGCGTATATCTCTTTGAAGGTCTTCTGGTAAATTCTCCATCAGCATTTCCTCATTTACCCCCCTAGTGGCAGCCCAATTGAAGCGTTCTGCTGCTCGAACTTGCCTGCATGGAACAAAATCCCAATCTATTAGGCGCATACTGAATGATCATAAAAGTTTGAATGTGACACAGACATATAAGATAGACATTTAATAATTTATTAATATCTTTAACATAATAGAATATAACAAACAAAGATGGCACCTTCGTAATTCATCTGGCAAGCGACGATGGCTCATCCACTGCTCAACATCACGGCGCCTTAAAGACATTTCTAACCTCCTGAGGAAATAAATAAATAAATTAATTTTGTTTATTAGAAAGATCGTTTGTCTCACTAAAATTCAACATCCAAACATTACGTAAGTGAATGCATGGCAATGAAAATTTCTTTACATATCAATTGAAATTTGATACTATGGTTAGGTCATACCTGCGCCCAAGAGCCTGGAGAAAATTCTGCATATTTCCAATAAGGAGAGCAAAAAGTAGGAGGCCAATTCCTATGATGGACATAGTGAAAAGAACTTCCCACACAAAATAACTCGGAACTTGATTCCCTGCCAGAGTACTAATTTGCTACGTAAAACACCAAAAAGATGCAATGATTTCAATATTCATATACCTTTAAGCGTAGAATTCAGTAGGAAAAAACAAAATTTAAATTTAGCAAAGGTACCTGGAATCCCCAGAACAACGAGTAAATATATCTTGTCAACACATTTTGGTGGGTGGTTAGATTTACAGCAGTTTGATAAATTCCAAAATCAAAACCACCTTGCCCAAAACATGCAGTTGCATTTTCATTTCTCTTCCACAGGTCCCACGTTAGATCATTCTGAAACCCCTCATAATCATTCCCGTGTCCACAGTCGATGTATTTCTGACACCTTGTGATGTTGGAGTCACGACAAGCATTTCGAAGACATTGATTCACCCTCTACACATACATAAATAAATTAAGAGAAAGTCAACATAGAGTCAAACTTACTACTAAGAGACAAAAAATCATTGTAAAGTAACGAGATAGGGACCTGTAGCCCAAAGAGATACCAACAGGAGCCCACGACATGGCTAGCCAAAACATACGTGAGAAGATTAATAACGAAATTAGACCATGCTGACTCAAAAATGAAGCCAGTTGCAGATTGACCCGCAAGCAAAGGTAAGAATCTGTACAGCCTCGGAACATACTGAACAAGAATGGCAGCCCTCAAAAGGTTTTTCGCAAAATTGGCACCAGTTGATCCCATCGAAACTGGTAAGATCAATAATATGATGATCTACACAAAGTAACTTACCCATTATCAGTTAAGTCGTGAAATCCAAGAAAAAAAAATAAAACCCCATATCTTAATACTGGTGAAATATGTTCAATAGAGAAAGGGATTGATATTTACCTGAGGAAGGGGTAGTAAAACAAATAAATCAATGAGAAAGTATCCAAAAAGATAATTTTTGGCAATCTTTTTAGGATCATCGACTAAATCTCCAGCTCCCACTACTCTAGATTCGGGAGCAACATAAGCCAGCTTAAACTGCGAAATGAAAATAGGAACGCTTTACTGGTTACTGTTGAAGGTAATATTGACTACTTTTCATCATTTATGGCACTAATAATCAGATATGTAAAAACAATTATATGCATAAAAAAAGTGAGAATAGTCACCTGGAGGAGGATATGGAGCAAGTAAATAAAGTCAGTCATGCTCCTCAAAACCACAACTGTTGTAGTCAGAGGCCAATTCAGAACTATGCACTTGTTATCCTGCGCAAAAATCAGATATTGCATTTAAAAAATAGAGTCCATATGTCATCAAACCTTTGTAGTTCTAAGCTAAATTTTCCAATAGAAGTGGGCATACTTATAAGAAAGACCATAAAAGACTACCTGTTCCACAGACAGCAGAAAGAAGAACAGTGGGTCTATAAATACTGCAAACAAGCAAGAAATTACGAAGAACTTGTTCCACTGCTGAATAACTCTTGCGTGAGGATTCATGACTCCTGGAATGTAGGGATGTAAAAAAGAACACATTCTCTTTGCCCATCCTTTTGCATCTCCATAAATCATATTGTGAAACTGCAAACAAGTTGCAGTAAATGAACGGTTTTAAAAACTTATGCTGAAGAGAATAAATTAGCAGAACTATAATACCTTAGCATCAAATATCTCTGAAGTTCTTGAATGCTTATGGCGCCCCTTAACATGGTAATACGTCGGGCATGTTGTGCAGTATGGATCATTGCACATTCCCAGTTGTCCGGATTTCAAAAGATGTTCGTTTTTACCACCATAGTTATCCAATGGCCAATCACTGTAATCCATATTCCCATCCATTGAAGGATATTTTTCTATTTTAGGCTTATTGTCTTTTTGCAGTGGAGGCTGTAAGATGACCTCACGATTACGGTTAACAAATAAAGGACCACTCATTTGTACAAAAGAAGTTCGCCTTTCAGTTCTCAAAGGACCTGTAAAGCCTACGAGATTGTTCTCGTGTTCAAAGGAGTCCAAAGAGTTTGTGGGAATGGACATTGATGCACTCCTCGTGCGAGATGAAAACCCCCTACTTGTTGAGTTATTGGAGCCATCTGATTGAAAATATGTGGCAGATAGCATGGGTATCTCATCTTTTTCAGAAGGATCCATTCCTTAAATTTACCTGTAAGCAATATCTTTATATTAGGCTGAAGATCGTGTTTAGCGGTTAAAAGTCGGCTTCTTCTTTTTTGTTGATGTACTTCCTATTTCAGAAGAGTATCACAGGCTCACAATAAAAGCAGAATATATTTGCAAGTTCAAGATTCAAAAACCCGTGACTAAAACTTCATGAACTACATCAGATGCTACGTATTCTAGTTAACAGTAATAAATCTCATTTTCACCTCATAACTGCTCTAAGTGCTCTGTATTGTCATAACTCTTAACTAAAGTATGATTTGCAGCCGATCACAAACATGGAACATCGATTACTAAACATCTTATTAACTGAATATTACATAACTTGACAAGTTAACAATTACAGTACCGTGGACTTAATGTTCAAATATTGAAAGATTATTATATATAGCTTCACTGTTATTAGTATAATACTCCTAAAGAAGATTGTAAAAATTGCAAAATCAGCATCAATGAACATCTGAAAGTAAAATCAAACAACAAACACCTTGAGGAAACAACAAAATTAACTACAACAATTAAAAACTAGGAACTATATATTTGCAGGATAATAAAAACTAACAAAAAGAAACAAACAGAATAAGATTAATTTGCATGATGATCAACCAAAAAGAAAAATACTTACTAAAGAGAAAGCGAAATGAAGTAACCAAACCTTTCGAGTAACTCAAAACTCAGCAAAGAATCAGCTCAATCACCATTTAATTGAAGCACCGGTCTTTTAAGTAAGGAAGAAACGCAAAAGAGTGATAGAAATAAATAATGAATTTACTGAGGAAAAAGTTGTTCTACTGTGGGTGATGAGTTGTGAATACAAAGAGAAGACCGGATAGGCGCTGACCATAAAGAGAAAGTATTTCCGTAGTAGTTTAGAGTTTTAGACCAGAAAATAAATAAATAAATAAGTAAAAATAAGAGGGATATCTTTCCCAATTGCCAGCTCGCATGAGAGCGGGTGGAGGAGAGAAAGGGACATACACGCACACACCCGCGTTGGTACGTGTGTGCAATAGTTAGTTCTACTTGTAGCGGAAACAACATTGTGTTTTTTGCGTAGAGTAGAAAGAAGACCCGACATATTTTTAATGAGTTTAGAATTAGAAATTGGCGAAATTTTCTAGGTTTGCCGTTCTTGACTGCCCCCAAAGTCTTGGTCTTCTTCCTTCTTAATATTCCTCTTTCTTCGTTTTTCATTTTCATGGACAGTAGTATTGCTCGCAAGTAAATTTCTGAATCAAAATTTCTAGCTTATGTTTGTTTGATATTTGAGAGTGAATAAATATTAATTGTTTGAATTTTTGAAGAGTCCTTTGAAAAAAAGATCATTAATTGTCTTTTTTTTTTGGAAGAGCTCAAGTATTAAGTGTAATTTCATATCACTTACTAATTTAATAAATATCATGTAATTTCACCCTTTTAATTTGTAGTGCCCTCTTGGATTTAGGATTTAAGTCTTTAACATAAGTCTTACGTATATGTAAAAGTGGAAAAATATCGTTCCGTTTTGTATTTTGTATATGACTAAAAAACTATTAATGTTGGGTGTTGAAGTTCTTATATGCCAATCGGAACAAGATATAATTTTTTATTCATTTTTTTTCTTTAATTTACAAATTCTTTCTACTATTTAAATAATCACTAAAATTTATGAATAAATTGAATTTTCTTATTAACAACTCTTGTAAAATGATTTCTACAAAACCAAGGCCAAATGCCAGTCATGTCCATTGTGCCCATTATTTATATCTTTCTATTTAAAAATCTAATTCTCAACTATCCTTGAAAGTATTTATATAAATTGTATTCAACATGTAAGTTGTTTTCTGTTATTCATAAAAAAAAAAAAAATTATGTATGTAACTAAAGAAGAAAAGAAAATAGTATTTTGTAGTGAAAATTCATACTTAATAGGGAGTTTCTATGGTGAGTACCATTTGTGTTGGGTATGTATTAGGTCCACCCTTACTTATCGTTAGATCATTTTTATTTTATCATCTACCGTTCATTTTTTGAAGGGTTACTTGTGCTTCCGATCCTTGTACTCCACTAATATAATATTTTCTTTGAAGTTTAATGATTAATTTTCATAAAAAGTCCTGATCTTTTTAGTTTTTTATCAAATCTATCTAATACATATATATGTTTGAAGGGTGTCTTTTGACCCCAATTGCTCAAATTTGACAAAATACTAATTTTTCATAATTTGAATTTCTTTTATTCCATTAAAATTAATTTTGAGACTTTCTTCATTTGAAAAATATAACCTACTCATTAAATAAGGAATATGTTAATTGAGATTGATTGATTAGCATAAAAGGAGCAATTATATCAATTAAGAACCTCAACCTCCCCCAAAATTTAGGAAATTTCAAAATATTGAATTTGACTACACTTTTATGATATCTATATATACATATATTCTCTTCATTCTTTTTCATATTTCATACAGTGGTGCCATCGAGATTTTGGCACCCTCTTCGATACAGTGACGTCCATAACATAACTATTTTTTTCATATTCTATTATTATTATTTTTTACTTTTTATTTAATGTTGGATTCATCAAAATTCTTAATTTGGTTTAGTTTTATTAATATTTGGTGATTCTTTGCTGTCTAATATTTTTTTATGATTTTGAGAAATACAATTTTGAAGTCATAATTTTCAATTTTATGTTATTACAAAAGCTTTGAATTAGTTTATTTTGTCATTATAACTTTTACGCATTTATTGACTTTTTAATTAGATAATAATCTTTGAGACTGAAGTAGGAAAACACAAAACTTAGAGTTTGTTATTTTTAATTAATTTGAACATGTATCACTATCATTTAATTTTTATAATCATGATCAAATAAATCAAATATATATATTTTATGAAATGTTATCGGATTTTGTAAATTGAAATACGTAGAGGTTTGTAAAACAAATATTTTATTGTCTCTGAAGTGAACCCTTCACAAAGTGGTGAACTCAAATTCGTATATCCGTACGAAGAGGTTCTCATATAATATGTTCAATATGTCTCCAAATTTCTTAAGTGATATAATCTATTGCAATAACTAGTACTTTTATATGATTAATATTTCATAGAAAAGTTCAATTAAAGTTTTAGTTTTTTTTTTCCCCGCAGTTCTATATTTTTTTATTTTTGGTCTTGAGCACTGATCATAAACTTATCATAGTAGTGTTTTTTTTAGAGAATTACCATTGTACTTTAGAATTACAATACATGTAGAATTTTGCAACTTTTTTTGTTATGTATTGAGTATGGTACATTAATCGCCTTAGATTCTATATATAAATAATAAAAGTCAATAATCATTAACTAATTACTGTTAAATTTATTTTAATTAAAATATAGTTTTAAATTATTGTGTATTAACCATGCATAGCACGGGCAAATGCTAGTTAAAATTAAATGAAAACTGGGGCCTTCACTCGTCTTCTTCCCTCCATTACCTCTTCACCATTTTCTTCCCCTTTGTCATCTTCTTCAATAATTAACCTCAAATCTGATAAACCTCTTCCCTCTTAAATGTTTTAGAACCTCAATTGGACTTAGAACTCTTCCACCACTTGTTATTTTCCTTGATTTAAAACCGTCTGTTTATCGTCAAATCTGAATTGTTACTTTATATGGTTGGTAAACCCACCCCCTCAAATCTGAATTTTATAATTTTTGTGTTCTTTGTTAATTGGTCATTCACTGTAAGTTTCTAATTCACCCCTGTTGCAGAAAATGACCCAAACTAATTACTGATTTTCACATTGGTTTCTATATATAATTTTTGTGTTCTTTGTTAATTGGTCATTCACTGTAAGTTTCTAACTGACCCCTGTTGCAAATGCTAGTTACTCCATAATTCCCGTCAATCCAATCTCTATAGTTCTTTACATTCGATGTTCTTCAAACTTACAAAAGTAAAATCTGAAATTAAACGAGTTCACAACCCGGACATCGACTCATTCTCAGCGCATATCATCGATTTTGAGGATTTGTTGAATTGTGAAATTAAATTCATTGAGAAATTGTTGTTGTTAACTTATTTTAAATTTCCGAACAAGTCTCTGTTTTTTAGAAGGAATATGTAAAAGGGATTTTGAAAATGATAAGTTAATATGTTTCTGTGAAATAAGTTGGTTTTTTTACTAAAGTAATAACATATTTGAAATAATTACCTTTTGTAAAGGTTACAGGTCAAATTTATGACACATGGCAGAATTTTAAATGAGACCTTATAAAAAATAGCACAATCTAGACCTAACCATAGAAAATCCCCATTTAATATTAAAGTGCTATCCCATTCATTTGTACATTAAGAAAAAAAATAGAAAAATAGTGGGGGCTGTTTGTTTGGTGTTTGAGAAAGTAGTTTGGGAGAGTAGTGGAGGTTTGTGAAATAATTTCTATTTGCGTAATGTTGTTTGTTTGAGTTTTGGGAGAGTGATTTGAGAAATAAAGTAAATTTAATTTTTTTTTTAAGAATTAGGCTGTAGGTGTAAGAAGTGTAAGACTTTATGTCATATCATGTTTATTGTGAGATAAATTGTGTAAGAGATAAGTTACTTTATGTCAAATCAGAGTAGAGTTTGTATATGTTTTGTTTAGAGATCAGAAAATTGTTATTTGTTTGGGTTTTGAGAAAATTAAGCAATGAAAAATTTATTTCAGAAAATAGAAAACATGTTTGTTTGACATTTCCCAAACACGGAAATTTTTTGGGAAATGCCAAACAAACAATTCCGTACTTTTGAGTTTCAAATTATTATTTGACTTGTGCATCCTTTATATATACCTCTATAAAGTCTAAACCAAGCAGAAGACGTGGTTTCCCTTTATCTTGTTCTCCAAGCCATCCTCCTTTATACATATTCATATTTTCTAGCTCCAACTCCAAGCTAGCCTAAAAAGTAAAACCTTCTATTGAAAAAAAAAAAAGAAAGGCTAGCCTAAAACCCCGAATACAAAACCCTTGTTCAAAGATTAGGAAGAGAAAAAAAAAAAAAAAGAATTGAAAAATATAATTGTCTCCGTTGCTTAACCGCACCAACCAAAAATATCGCAAGAGGTTTGTAAAATTTCTGTACATGCCATTATCAAATTGTTCATTACTATGCTTCCTTAAGTTTCGGTTCGTTTATTCAGGTGTTTGATTTAAATCGGCTTATCGGGTCGGAGTTTTCGCACAATTCTCAATGGTACTTTCTCCAAGCCTTTGTAGATTGACTAAATTTCTTCAGATCAGTGTTTGCTCTTGGATATCTGTTTTCTGTGCAAGTTTGTTGATTGAATCTTAATTTTAACTAATGATTGGGGCGGAAAAGCCTAGTTTATGTTCTACTTTACTTAATTGCATCTGGCAATCTATAGGTGGCAATTCTGTGTAAAATATTTTATTTTTCTAGATTGTGTACGAATTGGAAAAGAAAATTAAATGTTTTTCCGCTGATGCTTGTATAGGTGGAGCAGTCTTTGTTAGTTTTAATACCATTCTCCCTATTTTTAAGATTTTACAAGAGGCAATTAGTTCATATTCATGAGAACAGGATAAGTGAAAAAAAAAAGTTTGATTTAGCTTTTCAGATGAAAAAAGAAGTCAGATTATTTAAGATTTAAATCGAGGGAAAGTTCGTTCATATTGTTTGGATACCATCAGGAATTATCTCATACTGATGCTGGGGAAGTATATTGGGAAATACACATTATAGTTAATAATTACTAGTAATATAAAAACAAATATTGTAGTTAGAGAAAAATGAGAGTTCAAGGATCCTTTATAATTAGTTGACATGAAAACATGATAATTCGTAATTATCTGTGTATTACACTTCCACCATAAGTTTGTCAGATACTTCTATGAAGCAGTGAGATAGGGAGTTACCAATCTGTTGAAAAGCATTGACATATATTTTGCTTCAATGTATCACTAGTTAAGTAGAATGAAGAATTTCTTCTTAAGATTCTAATTTGATGTACTCTTAGAAAACTGCATTACCGCATTATCTGATATATTCCTTTTCCATTTCAGGCATCACCTGTAATTGTAGGTGCTACAGTTGGAACTGCTGCTTTGTGTGCTAAATACTTGATGAATGCCTGGGCAGCATTTAAAGCTCGCCCTGTAGTTCCACTTGCCCGTAGATTTTATCCCGGTGGATTTGAGAAAGCCATGACAAGGCGAGAAGCAGCATTGATTCTTGGAGTAAGGTAATAACATATACTCCTATATTTGAACTAATGACAATTTTTATGTGGCTATATTGTTTTATCGTCTAACATTGGACTGTTGTTTTCTTGTCTTGTCAGGGAGCATGCTGTAATAGAGAAGATCAGGGAGGCTCATCGAAGAGTGATGGTAGCAAACCACCCCGATGCTGGTGGTAGCCATTACCTTGCTTCTAAGGTTAATGAGGCTAAGGATATACTGTTAAGGAGAACTAAAGCATCGGATTCTGTATTTTGATTTCAATAACTCATCGATAGGATAAAGTTACGTATACAATCTTATCCTCGTTATTTATACGAGTACCATACATTAGAGTCACGGCCGGCTAGCAAATGTCAATAAACGGATTACTCATGTATATATATATATATATATATATATATATATATATATATAGATAGATAGATAGATAGATAGATTGTCTTGACCAACTTCGGAAAATTGGCTTGTCTTAGTGGATATCCATGAATCAAGATGAAGGTTTTTGGGTCTACTGACATGGTACTTGAAAAGATAAAAGACGAAGCTCTAGTCGAGGTTCTTATTTACATCCTTTAAACTGTTCCGCATAGGTTCAAGGTAAACGAAACTTAGAAGTCCTTGACACATTTTGAAGGTGAAAAGTTTCTTCAGTTTCCTGGTTTTTACATGTGATTCAGTTGCAATATTAATATCATGTGTAGTCTTTTTCATAGTTGTACTCAGAATAGGTACTTTTTTATATGAGGTTTGGGATCACTCAATAAGTGGTTACAAATTTACAAGTATGTCACATGAGATTTTATAGGGGGAGATTGCAACTGGGATATGATTGTGTGCTGTACCTGTACATTCACATTGTTAATGGGCTTGAAAGCACTCATTAGGCATATTACTAACTAAATGGCAAAACCCGTGAATAAACTAATAAGTTCGAATGGATATGGAGCAGGATTAATACTATTTACTCTAAATTTCACAATAAATAAATAATATATGTAAGTAATGTTAATAAGTAATTTATCGACAATTAAACGTGAGTTCATTTTTAATTCAAGACTCCGTTTTCATACCTAAATTCCCAACTAGTGAATTTAAAGGGAAAAAAAAGATTCACTTTGCCGGTTTGCCCTTCAAACTTAACGAGTTTTCACTCAACCTCCTCAACTATTAAAAATATTTCAGACAACCATCTTTAATTTGTCGATAGAATCTTGAAGGGCACACTTCCCATAATTCGTTATGCTTCAATACAATGGTGAATTTAAACTTCCAATTCGCTACCTTATCTCTAGCTCCCCCTAAATTCGATAGAAATTCAAAATATCTTTTGTAATTTTTTTTTTAATTGATGTATCATAGCAATTCATTCTAGATTCTCTATGTTATCCGGTCAAGAATGACGCAAAAATATTAAATCATGGTTTTGTGGAGTTAAAAGCTAAGAATTAAAACAAATATCGTAATAACAATTTTATATTGCTCTTTAAATAATTTATATCGTAATTCATCATTTTTATTTCCTTTTAATTTCCTATAGATATATAATATATATATATATTATATATATATTCACACACGCGGACACGCCCAGACGCGCAAGTATATAATGATGTATTTCTATTCTCTATCGTACTCATTCCAATATTTTTTCATTCAAACAGAATACTGAATAGTCACCTTGGCGGTTATTCTCCTCTATTTGACATAATAAACTCAGAATAGCTTCACAAAATTGGTTCTTGCTCGTAAGGAATTCCTTCCAGATTTCTTCTACAATTTTACTCGTAAGGAATTTTTCAAACTTTTTCAGTCCTTGAACGAATTAAGTTGCGTTAGTAATTGAATAATTGAGAAATAAAAAGGATGGAGGAATTAGAGAGTACGAACATGGAAATGAGAATGCGAGTAGTAAATTGATTGTTCTTCTTGTAGATTGTTTGATATATGTTGGGGATTTGGTACAATTTCACTGGTGGGTGAGGAATTAAAGATTTCTTGTCAATTTTTTCAAGTACTTACTGGAATAAAAAGGAAAATAGATGAACAGTGTTAGTGTTATATCTATCGGAGAATTATTTAATAGTATAGGAGTAGTTGATTTGATTAGTGGTTTATTGCATTTCTTGATTAATTCTATGTTACTTGTATCTATACTTGTTGATTTGCAATTCAGATCTTCCTTCTTCGTTTCATATATTTTCGAAATTTTGTTTATTTCATTAATTAATTACTTATAAATGTTTTCTTTATTGTACTTTTCAGAATATATAGTCTATTTGCTGATTCATCGATCAGAGAATTGAATATAATACAGTATGTCTCAAGAAATTGTTGGTTCAAAAGGTATTGTTAGGAGAGATGAATTTGTAAGAATTTTAGGTGAAGCTTTAAATTCTCTTGGCTATAAAAGAACTGGGGATTGTCTGGAAGAAGAGTCTGGAATACATTCGCACTCCTTTATTGTAAAGTTGTTTATACAGCAAATAATTGATGGTGATTGGGATGAAAGTTTAAAATCCTTGCATGGTATTAGTACAACGTATGCAAATATTAGTGCCTTGCCATTTATGCTAATATTGGAGCAGAAACTTTTCCGGCTTCTAGAAGAAGGAAATTTTCGAGAAGCTTTAAAAACTCTCAGGGATGATATTACTCCACGTTGTACTGATCGCGAAGATAGAATTAGAGATCTTTCTGTGTTGTTATTGCGTGAAAGTTCAGTTCATCAGTCGAGACTCAAATCGGGTCAAGATTTACTTGAGGAATTGCGAGATGTACTCCCCCCTGTAGTGATATTACGAAAAAATGGACTGGTTCATCTTGTTGAACAGGCTCTTCTTTTTCAAAGAGATTCTTGTAGGCTTCATAACTCAACAAATTTATCATTGTTTACTGATCATCACTGTGGAAAAGAACAGATTCCTTCTGTAACTATACAGGTGATTGACTGATGTTACATTTTTTATACAGTTTTGTTTACATTCGCAAAAATACCCCCTATGATTAATTGCCTTATTACCAGAAACCCCTCCCTGTGCCACCAAAAGATGCCAAAAACACCCCTTATCATTTGTAAAATTGTCAATAACCTCCCTAGCTATGAGTTTTGAAGGAATTTCAAAGGGTATTTTTGCTAAATAGGCAGAGCACAGGGTGTATTTTTGCATTTAGCTCTAGAAATCATTGAATACTGGTAGTGGTACTTTTCAATTTTCTCTGATATATAATAATAGTTTCTGTAAACCTTCCAGACATTACGTGGGCACAGAGACCAAATCTGGCTTTTGCAATTTTCTCACAAGGGGGAATATTTGGCCTCATCTTCTAAAGATTGTCAAGTGATTTTATGGGAGGTAATAGTTTTGACTCTTCTAATTGTTTGTGTCCATACAACTAGCTAGAATGAATGTGCCTATTTATTTATATAGTGTGTTAGAATTTGCCCTTGTTCATTTTTTGAACCTCTTACTATTTAATTATTTATATACCTTCCTCTGACCCTTTTACTATTTTCTGGTGACGTAATTTTTATGATGACAATAGATCTTCTTTTGTTTGGATTTGTAGGTTGATGATTTTGGCTCAGTTTCTATGAAATATCGACTTGCTGGTCACGTACGGCCTGTCTCTTGTATTTCATGGAGCCCAAATGATGATCAACTACTAACCTGCGGAGATGAAGAAGTAATTAGACGTTGGGATATCGCCACTGGTGAATGTCTCCAAATATTCGCAACACCTAACTTTAGGATGGTCTCTTGTGCATGGGGTCCGGATGGGAATAGTATATTCTTTGGGGCTAGGTATGGGAAGCTTGATCATGTGCACATGTTGGATTTACAAGGGAACGAGTTAAAGCGCTGGAGAACTTCAAGGAATTCGGAATTGGGGATCACTGACAAAGCGCTTATAACTATTCATAGAAACTCTGAGATATTTTTGACTGAATGGGACTCAAACTCTCATATGCACATTTCATTTAAACAACCGATAGTATCATTTGCATTATCCGAGGACAGGAAGTTTTTGCTTGTTAGTTTATCGAATCAACAAATTTTTCTTTGGAGTCCAAAAAAAGGGGTGTTAGCAACTTATAGAGGTCATAAACGTTCTCGATTTGTTGTGCGGTCTTGTTTTGGTGGACTGGGACAAGCATTCATTGCTAGTGGAAGTGAGGACTCACAGGTGATGTGAATGTGATCACGATTTCATTCTTCTATTTGGCCACCTTATAATTTTAATTATCGATCCCACACACATTGTTAAACACTCGCTAATGGTATATATATTTGTAGGTGTATATATGGCACAGAGACTCTGGAGAACTGCTATTGAAATTGAGTGGACATCATGGAGTAGTGAATTGTGTTAGCTGGAATCCAGCTAATCCCCATATGTTGGCTTCAGGGAGTGATGATTGTACTATACGTATATGGGGTTTGTTGAATCAATGAGTAAGAGACATGTATAAAAGGTTACTGAGGCTATATTTCTGATTCCTTCTTCTACGTAAATTCTTTCAGTTCAGTGTTGATTAGCTGACATATATAATACACAGAAATGTGAACAAGCATTAACCATGGTTTACAAAATATGCAATTTTTTGAATTCATAATATCAGTTTTTGCTGCTAAGTTCTCTATTATGATGGAGAAATATTGGGAAAATTAGCTATTTGATGTATTCTTACTGCTTACAACTTGCTCGCTTTGCCATGTTGAATCCATGTTACTTATTAGTACTTGTTGATCTGGGAGATAGTAATTAAGTTGGTTTCATATATAACTAAGGTTGCATCTTTAGTCCCAAAAGATTGGACACTCAAGGTCACATAGGATAGATAGTCTTTGTTTTGCAGCTCCTGGGATGGTAAGTTTGATATATATATTTATATCATCTATAGTCCCAAGAGACTGAAAACTCGATTTGTTTTGCACTTTTGGTCCCACATATATAGGATGGAGATGTGGCAGTAGGATAAAAAAAATGCAATTTTGTGTAGGGAGTTCTATAGGACTAGAAAAGCAATATTACCATTTGGAATTCCTAAATTTTGTTCAAATAACAAGATCATGATTGCTTATTTTCACAATATATAAACTCAATTTGAACCATAAAAAGAAAAAAAGAAACTTCTTTAGACATTATAACTCAATCCTCTAATATATATATACTTGGATTGAAAATTAATTTGAAACAACTTAATGTACCAAGAAAATTCATAAATAAATTAACTTCAACACTGACCCTTAAACCATCTCTTGTCTCCTGCTTGTGCCTTAAGAGGGAGCTTCCCATCTTTTACGGCTGTCCTAGTCAGCACAGATAAGAAGTAATAATATGGATATGGTGGTGTTGATGTCTCCATCCAATATAATAATAATGAGAAACATTTTAATAAGCCCATGTACTAAGTATGGAATTAATTCTTCCACTCACACCAATATCGTATTCACCTTGACTTTTAGTCTTATAGCATCTACACCCCCAAATACCAGTCCGGATGCATGCTAAATTGACTGACACAGATATAGAGCTAAATGCAAAAAACCATAGTGTGTGTTTATTCAATTAACAAAAGTTTCATTTGAAATTCTTTCGTAAATCATAATTAGGTCAACAATAACAAAGCCTCACCCCGGGTATTTTAACTAAGAAATACTTGAATTTCAACTAAGAAAGAACAATCCTACCAAATCTACCCAATCTTCTTCATGGAGGAGCTCTTGCACATTCCAAAAATCCTAAAGGGCCAATACAAATCCTACAAATAGTAGAAAATATGTATAGATTGTATAACTAAGAGAGATATTATTTAATGTCAAACTATACTTAACATCTGATTACTGATATAAACATTGTAACACATATTTTTCTCGAATGTAAATTTTGTATTCTTATTTTTAAGAGATTTATAAAACTAGAAAAGTGCATGTACGTTGTACGTGTCTAGTTAATTTAATGGTTAATTTTTATAAATTAGACTAAAATTCATTTTATTATGTCACAAAATAGAGCTAATTAACCTTTTGGTTTTTTTTCCGTTTTAATCATTTTTCTATCAGTTCGATCTTGTTTTTATCGGTTAAACTTTTATTTTACTATATTCACTCATTTTTAAAAGTTTAACCCATTTTCACCTATTTCGCAAATTTTTTGCATTGATTTTCACCAATTTCACCTGAAATTTAATTGATTTCACGTGTTTTCACAGATTTTACCAGTTTTCACCGACTTTATTCATTTTTCACCGATTTCACCCTTTTTCACTGATGTTGTTTCTCCGGTTTCATTCTTTTTTCACGAATTTCGCCTGAATTTTCATTGATTTCTTATGAAATTATCAATTTCATGGGGGGCTCTTTCTTATCGGTTTCACCCGTGTTTTCACCAACTTTGTTAGTGTAATGTTCATCAATTTCACCCAAATTTTCATCGATTCATATGTTTTCAATGATTTCATGGATTTAATTTATCGGTTTCACAAAACTTCATCGATTTCACATTTTACACCGACTTTATTCATTTTCATCGATTCCACCCTTTTCACTGATGTCGTTTCATCATTTTTTCACGAATTTCACCCGAATTTTCATCGATTTCACATGTAATTAACAATTTAAGGGGCACTTTCTTATCGGTTTCGCCTGTGTTTTCACCAACTTTGTCAGTGTAATGTTCACCAATTTCACCCAAATTTTCATCGATTTCACATGTTTTCAACGATTTCATGGATTTATTTTATCGGTTTAAAAAAACTTCATCGATTTCACATTTTTCATCTATTTCAATGTACATCTTGATATTATTGAATTAATATTCTTTTTTTAAGAACTACTGAAAATTGTTTATATTTTTATATTCTAGTCAAAGTAAATTACGTACTTAGCTAAGTCACAAGTATTTTTTTATTCTTTCATAAGTAGGATATGATTTATATATTATTTTTTAACATAATGATATTTAAGAGAATTTAATTTTAGTTTTTTGTATTTAGAAATATTAGGGCTATTTAAAATAATAGTGTTTTTTATATTTCATTTTTATCTGTTATAATAGAAGAAGATTAAAATTATAAAAATTGATGCAAGATAGAATTTATAAATTTTAGGAGTTTATGTAAGAGATAAATATAATAAGACTTCATGTCTAATTATATCTCTTCAATTATATTTACATGTTTGTCATAAAATTAAAAATCACTTTAGTACTTAAATAAGGACAATTTAGTCTGTAGTCCGTACAAAAAAGTTAAGAAACATTCATGCTTTTATAATAAATAAATAAATAGAGATAAATAAAATTTATGAATGAAAAGTTTATTTATAAAAATAAAATATTATTTATTTAAGTTTTAAGAGACAAACATGACATGACATGACCAATAAATTTTGATGCGCGACACAATTCTGAGCTAACGGCTGAAAGAGTGGAAAAATGCTACAGTCGTAAAATTCACACGACCCGTTTGAAGAGTCATAACCCGGAAATGGCACGTAGGAGTTTATTCCACTACGTGTCACCATTGCCTAGCTACTTCAATAGTCTGCATGTAAAAATAATTAAAAAACCGCCTCAAGCAAAACACACAAACGCAACGCATATTTAATTAGTTCTCTGAAATTAATCATCAAAAGAGCATAAATGGTGGTGACGACGACAATATCAGACTCCGACGAGCACCTTCACTCCACTTTTGCTTCCAGATATGCCCGCACTTCTCTTCCCAAGTACGAACCTATTAATTATTTAATTAACGATTTAATTTACCCACACACAACACAACACACACTCAAAAAAGAAAAGAAAAGGCGCTTGTTATATATTTGTATAAATGTTTGTATGGTTGAAATTGAATTTGCAGGTTTAAAATTCCATTGGGGTCGATGCCCAAGGATGCGGCGTATCAGATAGTGAAAGATGAGTTGATGCTGGACGGCAACCCTCGCCTCAATTTGGCTTCCTTCGTTACAACGTGGATGGAGCCAGAGTGTGATAAACTGATCATGGCTTCAATTAACAAGAATTATGTGGACATGGATGTGTACCCTGTCACTACCGAACTCCAGGTCTCTCTTCTTCTTCTCTCTCTCTACACTCTATATTCATTTATTCATTTAGAGTGAACTAGTTTTACTGAATTGACTAGGCTAGTTTTCCTGAATTTCGATTCGACCAAGTATATATAATGGACACAAGAAATTGACAATTCTTATAGTGTTAATTTGGTGGAAATTGAACCTGGAACCATTTGGCATTAGTACAATTACTTCTGTTTCTTCACTCTGTTTTAAATTAATATGTTCTGTTCAGATAAATATTAGAAACTTATATTTTATGAGAAATTTTCGAGAACATTTGGAAAATAGTAAGTTAAAAATATGAAGTATTACTATATTTTCTATTCGAACTTGTTGGACCCCAAAACCTAAATTCCCGTTGTTTTCCGTGTGAAGGAATGAAAATATGATTACATAATCATTAGTATCAATAGTTTCGGAAGTTGTGTACTTTACGATTAATTGATGCTATCATGACAAGTCATGAGTAATTACTATGGAGTGCTTGATATTGTTTCTAGCTGTTCAAAAAAATTGTTAGAATCTATGCTAGTTATGTGAAATGGTATTGAAACTAGCCAGTGGATTTTGTAGAATGCTCTGATGAAACTCTTTTGTGCTCATATTGTGTAATATGATTGTCATGCCTGCAGAATCGGTGTGTGAATATGATAGCCCATCTTTTTAATGCCCCTGTTGGAGAAAGTGAAACAGCTGTTGGTGTGGGTACAATAGGATCATCAGAAGCTATAATGCTTGCAGGTCTTGCTTTTAAAAGGAAGTGGCAAGCAAAGAGAAAGGCACAGGGCAAACCTTATGACAAGCCTAACATTGTCACTGGGGCTAATGTGCAGGTTCATTAATCAAATTCTTTTTTACTTTTCTCCGCTAACATGCTCATAATTCTCTGACTTCTAGATTTATGACATTATAATGAAATTCGATTGTTTCTGCAACTTGTTGTGTATGTGTTAAAGAAACCGTTTCTTTGCAATTTCAACTTAATGTTTTATACCTTCTTTAAATTCCTATGTTTGAAGCCTTCTGAAGATATTTTTGTTAACGAGAGCAGTCCGCAATTCATTGGAGGAACTGGGATGACCTTTTTTTAACCTTCTTTGTCAACCATTGAGCTCATGTACACATTTGATAGCTAGTCGAAAGTCTATATTGACTGTCACCATTTTGATGATCTTGACATGGTAAACGACAATGCGCATAGAATTCTGATCTAATTTACTGTGTGTAGGTTTGCTGGGAGAAATTTGCTAGGTACTTCGAGGTAGAACTGAAAGAGGTGAAGCTAAAAGAAGGATACTATGTAATGGATCCAGCCAAAGCAGCGGAAATGGTGGACGAGAATTCAATTTGTGTTGCAGCAATTTTAGGTTCTACCCTCACAGGAGAATTTGAGGATGTGAAGCTTCTCAATGAACTTCTGTCAAAGAAGAACAAGGAAACTGGATGGGACACCCCAATACATGTTGATGCTGCCAGTGGAGGGTTCATTGCTCCATTTCTTTACCCAGAGCTTGAGTGGGATTTCCGTTTGCCATTGGTAAAGAGTATCAATGTCAGTGGTCACAAGTATGGCCTTGTTTATTCTGGTGTTGGGTGGGTAGTATGGAGGAGCAAGGAGGATTTGCCAGAAGAGCTCGTCTTCCACATCAATTACCTTGGATCCGATCAACCTACATTTACTCTAAACTTCTCTAAAGGTAATAATCACCGCACTTTTCTTCCATATGGAGGTTTGTGGCATTTCTTGGCAGATTCTTCATCTGTTATATATTTTCAATTTTGCAGGGTCTAGCCAGATCATTGCTCAGTACTATCAGTTCATACGACTTGGCTTTGAGGTAATTTTTATCTGCAACTGGAAATAGTTTGAAGGGGTGAACATTGCCTTTTTGTTTCTCTACTCTAGGTCCAAATTTATCATGGGGTATGACTCCTGCAGATTCCAGTTCTTGAACTTGTAAAGTGCCAGTATCACATTTGGATATATGCTTTTTCCAATTACGTTATTGATCTTAAACATATATTTGGATATATGCTTTTTCCAATTACATTATCGATCTTGTCAATACCAAGTAATTTGCCAAACATCTTTTTCAGTGATATATCTATGTATTACTCTCATGATTAAGCTATATTTTCATCTGACACTATGGAAGATGAAATACACTTGTGTGTTCACTTTTACAATTCACGCCTAGTCACTCTTTATGAATATATGTTATCTCTTTGGTCTTTAGCCCATTGAATTGCATAGAAGCATGTTTAGGTTTGTTTGTGTACTTTACGTGCATATTTTGTATGCAAGGGCTACAAAGACATCATGGAGAGTTGCATGGAAAATGCAAAATTGCTCAAAAAAGGGATAACTAAAACAGGGAAATTCGACATCCTGTCCAAAGATATTGGTGTACCCTTGGTAGCATTCTCTCTCAAGGACAGCAGCAGATACACAGTTTTCCAAATATCCGAGTCTCTAAGAAGGTTCGGATGGATAGTTCCAGCTTATACGATGCCTTCAGATGCTGAACACGTTGCTGTCCTGCGTGTTGTGATTCGAGAAGACTTCAGCCACAGCTTGGCTGAGAGGCTTGTCTTTGACATGGAAAAAGTCATAAAGGAAATGGAAGATTTGCCACCTCATGTTTCAGTTGAATCTGATCGTTTTACTCTTGATCACATGCAAAGAAACAAAGCTGATGAGCAACATTTGAGAAAGAAACCAAAGAATGCTGATGAGGGTAAAAAAGGAATATGCAGCTACTGGAGGAGGATTTCGGACAAGAAGACTAGTAGTGTTTGTTAGATTTTTCTGAAAACTTCATGTCTTGTTTGTGGATTTGTCCCTCTATGAAGAAAAGGATGAAATATATAATTAATTTGATACATGTACTTGGGCATTTCTGTCTTCAGATATATAGTTTGTGTTGTAATGTTTAAATATAGACTCAGAGAGAAAAAATTATGTGTAGAGGTTTATGTACAATTCATTCGTTCTTGGTCCAGAATTGATTGTGTTTGTGCATAATATTTGTATTTTGTATTCTGGGAATCGATTCTATGGAGTCTCTTTATGACAATATTAATTGTGTGCCTAATGTGTAGAGGTTTTGAATGATCTGTAAAACTTGTTAATTTTATTGGGTGGTCTATTTATTTAGCCTCCTCCTAATTCTATGTTGAATGATTTGTGAACGGAATAAACATCATATTTCTAATATAATGTAATCTATATTTTATTAAGTTTTATATATATATATATATATATATATATATATATATATATATATATATATATATATATATATAATTAAGCCACAGCTAGTTTCCTAGCTAAGTGGTTAATAACAATGATTCGATATTAATTTGACTGCCGCCGTAAAAGCTGATGGAGATCAAAATTCATAGAGACGTTGGACTTTTATTTAAGTCTGATACCTTTGTTGAAAATAAGGTGACATAATTAAAATGATGAGCCCCCTTGATTGGAAATAGACCTAGCTACCTAATTAATTACTCTCTGTTACTGGTCTTTCTTCTCGATCGCGCGAGTGTTATGGAAGAATATATATATATATATATATATATATATATATATATATAATACTACTATAAATAAGTCATTTTGAATGTAACAATCAAGATGGACTTATGAGATTAATTGTTGCAATATTCAACACTTGAGCCGAAAGGTATATATGGATAGGGCTGAAAATCAAATCAAGCTACTCGATACTCGACTCGAGCTCGTTTGATAAAAGCTCGTTTGAGCTCGGTTCGTTACACTAATCAAACAAGCTTGAACATCATTTTTTGTTCGATAACTTTTGAAGCTCGGCTCGAGCTCGACTCGATAAGCTAAAACTTGAAAAAATACATGTAAAATACCAAACTACTCGATACTCGGCTCGAGCTCGTTCGATAAAAGCTCGTTTGAGCTCGGCTCGATTGAAAATCAAACCAAGCTCAAACATAAAATTTGAAGCTCGATAAAAATCAAACCAAGCTTGAACAGTATGTCGTTCGATACTACTCGGCTCGATTACAGCCCTATATATGGATTTGATTGCATTTCTTCAAATCATATACTATATAATCTTTACATAGTTAGCATAACCAAGATTTTGCGTATTAGTTGGTATATTTGTTGGAATTGTATGATCAACTATTGTTACTCCCTCAATTCCATATTACATGTCGTTTAAGGTTTTTTCACAAGGATTAAGAAATCAATTAATGCTCCAAATTTTAGGAAAATGAAAGTGCAGTTGGACAAAATTACCCTTGAGAAACAAGTAAATATTTTGCAACTCTTAATAATCCATCTCTCTATTCCAATTTTTAATGAAGAAGGGTAAAAATGTCAAAATAGTATTTAAGTTTATCTTGAATTCCTGAAGTGACATGTAATGTGAAATTTTTTTCTCCCTAGAAAGACATGTATTGTGGAATGGAGGTAGTAATTAATAAGCAAGCATAAAGGTGTTATAAGGGTAAACACCTAGCTATAATGGTCCTCCTTATCATTATTTTTTTATAAAATGGCTCCTCTTGTGTTTTTTTCCACCTTAGTCCCCATTATGAATTTTTTTTTTCACTTTGGTCATTTCAGAAAGTCCAAGGTGAATTAAAGTGCCAAAACAGTTTTATAAGGGACTAAATTGATAAAGAAACAGTTTTATGAGGGACTAAATTAATACAAAATAATTTTATGAAGGACTAAAGTGTAACACTATAAGTAAAAGATCCGTTGTAAATGGCCGAAATGAAACAAAGAACTCATAGTAGAGACTAACGTGAGAAAAAAAACATAAAAAAGGACCGGACCTCTCTGTAAAAAGTTAATGATAATTAAGAGGATCATTAGTGATATTTATCGGTGTTATAAATATTCTATCAGTGTTGAAGTATAAAAACACTTGAAAAGGGAATCGAAGTATCCTAATTAATTACCTCAACAATGCAAGGACATGCATCAAATTTTACATCCTTGTATATATATCCATATTTATTTTTCTTAAAAAGTATAAGTAATTAAGTTATAGAGTTGCAGCATGTATAATACTATCACCAAAACATGCAAGTTGAGTAATAATTAACTTTAAAGGCTGCATTAATTAATTAATTAATTAGGTAATCAATGAAGTTGTACTCCTGCATGCAGATCAATGGAATTCATGATCTTATAAAAAAAATTAATATATACAGTATAATTAATAAGTTTGTGTTTGAATTGTTTGGGTGTTAGTTTCATGCATGCATGTGTTGTACGTAGTTGAGAAGTTCAAATAAAGGTGGGTAATTAGTCATGCCTATATGCTGCAGGTTGATGACATGTACGTTCTGTTCCAATTAATATATATATATATATTAAATTAAAAAAACAATATAATATACGTACGTTTTTCTTAATTAATTTTTATTGAAAGTATATATTTGAAGAAAAAGAGAATGAAGGAATGGTAGGCCAACAGTCAAAAAGAACAAGTCTCAATCTGTCTTGTATATGTTTTGTTTTGACTGAAAAAAGGTTAATTTCCTTTGGTTGTTAATTCAGTTTACTTTCCTTTTACAGTTATAACAACAATATATATATATATATAGGTGTGACAAGTCAACAACAAATTAAGGCAAAAATTCCTTAATTACTCATCACATCCCATATATGCTAATTAATGTACTATAGTTCTTTTAATTATGTTCTGTATGTATATATGATAATTAGTATATTTATTTAATTAACTAAATGTATAATTATCCAATCCCACCTTCCCATGTAATCTTAATTTGAGGATTTTACTGTTTCATATTTAACGAGGGAAATTACATATATACTACGTACGTACACGGCATGCAATGCATAATTAGTTTATTTTTTTATATGACATGCATGTGGAACGTATCTCACAGCATGTACAATATTGTAGGTTGTAGCATTTATATTTTTCTTGAGAGATGTTGAAAGTTAAAATAAAATATTTTAATCGGGGCTATATTGTAGGTTGAGCATTTATATTTTTTTTGAGAGATGTTGAAAGTTAAAATAAAATATTTTAATCGGGGCTCAAGATCCTCTGTACCACAATTTGTGTACCACAAATGAATAATTGACACATGTATATATCACAATTATTGCCTTCAACCGGATGTATGCAAACTATACACTATTGGTACGGGAAAACACAAGTTTACAACACATATTTTCGGGCCGATTAATATACCCTATAATTTATAAATCTGAAGCAATTTTGATACTATTTCACTTAATTGCGAAAATTAAACTCATATGCAGGCCATGTGGGGATTTTTTTCATATGGGATTAACCCTTAGACTTATTAATTAATTTCAATTTTTAAATAAGAAAGAAAAAATATTAACCCTTAGACTTAATTAATTTCAATTTTGATACTATTTCATTTTTTTTTCCTTATTGAAATTTGAATGGGCATTTCTAAATTTTATAAAACATTCGTGAATTTAATTAACTGAAATTTTCAAATGGATATTACTATTTTAAGCTAAATTTATATTTTAAAATTTTGTAAAAACATTTATAATTTTTGGTTGAAACTTTATGAACAACTTATATTAGTTCAATTATTTTAAATCTGATGAAACTTTATGATAAATTACAAAATTTTACGTAGTATTTGTGGGGTAAGTATATATTCAGTTGTCAGTTTTAGGATTTAATCAGAATGTCCAATTCCTAATCAATGGGGGTAAACATGTAATAAATTAATTTTAAAATCCAGTCCCTCAATTTTAATTTGGGAGCGGGGGTAAATATGTCATCACATTTTTAAAATTCAACCAAAATGCTAAAACCTACTTTTGAGGGATACATATATATGCAATTATTACTTTTGAAATCTAGCAATATTATTCCCAAACTATAGAAGCACATGACTCGCATGTGAGTTTAATCTTCGTAAAATTATTGGGTAAAGTTATCGTCCCGAGAATATGCAGGGTAAACTTGTCAACGCGATTTAGTTATGTAATCAACTCTATCTTTTTTCCCCTATTATTACCTTAGGGTTAAAGTTAATTCCCATAATATTACTTCCTTAACCTTGCTATTAGATGTATAGATACAACTAATTAATTTATAACTTTTTTTGAGGATATTAATTTACATTTAAGGTGCATATAGTTAATTTGAGATTTTAGGGTTTAAACTTATATCCTCTTCTCACGGCTTACAGGCCAACAACTTGTACACTTTCTTATTTTAATTAATTGAGAAGTTTGTCTTGACTGCAAAGTTGCGTTTAATTGTTCAGTTAGTTAGGGTGGACAAGATTTCAAATAGAAAGCTGAGTTTGCTTATCCATTTTGTTAGGATTAATTTGGTTTGGCACATGTGCTATGCTCTCTTTGAATGCCCAAATTAATAAATGGTGTGTAAGTTATTAGTCAATTTACAAAAGATTGGTTCTTGCACGATGCTCAATTTCTTTCAATTATGAAATAAAATCATTGGATTGAAAACACTTCAAGAAAAATGAATTTTGTGATAAATTATAAAATGATATTATTGAAATTGTCATTTTTTGCATATATTTATTAATAAAAAAGAATTAATTTTATCAGAATTATAATAATGACAAGATATATTTTTAATTATTACTAATAATTATTAATGACAGATTTATAAATTAATTTATTATTATTAACAATTAATGACAATTCCCGTACAAAACTCAAAACGACATTTATTATGGAACAAATGGAGTACATCTATTTATTTGAAGGACCGGAGTCTAGGTCTTATGTTTAATATGACAGAAGTCAATAGTTCAATTCCAAAGGCAATCCATGTCTCCGCCACGTGCAGGTGTTGAGCTAAATGTGGGTCAATTTTCAGTAAGGCCCTGCAGAGTTGATGAAGACCTTAATTAATTAATTATTAACCCCACAAATGTAATTCTAATTATTCACTAGTAAATAATAGTAAGGTCTAACAACAATACCAAACTTTTCTAAGTGCTAGTCATAATTATATATGTTATCAATATGACTCGATCCTCTGCGCAATTAATTAATTAAATGCATGGTACTTAAGTAATTGCACATGCAACATTAAATATTTAAAATAGTGTCTTCATTTTTTATTAATTATATGTATACTTAAGGACTTCTTTGAGTTTGATCCAAAGAAGACAAAACTGTAATTTTTTTTATTAATTGGTGTAATGAGATAAGTGCAGAAGTTGAAAAATTACATAATTAGTTTAATTTACATATTAAGAGTAAAAAATTGTGTAAGTTGACATGACTTTATTTTCTAAATAATATAGATTATATTACAAAAATTAAGATTGAATAATATATATGGATTGATAAAGTATATACACTTCCTTTAATCTTTTATTCTTTGATGTTTGGTAATTAAATTTTATAAGATTATATTCGTCTGGAATGACTCTTGAATTAAAATTTAAGATATAGCAATATAGCATGTGGCACTTTTGTTTTATTTCCAAAACTAGATTTGGAAATGGCCTTGCTTAATTGGAGTATTTAATTAATTTGAGCATTTCTAAATAGTTTCTGAATCATTAGTGCGTATGTACATTATATTTTTTCTAAAATCTCTTGCATATAATTGATGGAATATATCCTCTAAACAACCTAGCAAATTGATTGTTGGATGAAACTTTGTCGCCTAACTGAAAGACACATTCATGGATTTGGTAATAGGGTATCAGAATCTGACGAGATTTGAGAAATTATTTAGAAGATTAAGATATGTGAAGAAATAAAAAAAACAAAAAAAAAAATTGATGGAAAATTCATAATCACTGTCATTGAAATTGGTGAAAGACTTTTCTCTATTAATTAAGAAAAAAATGTTGACTTTTCTTCATTTAATTTCTTTCAGTATTCAGGGGATGAAGAATTTATCTCATACTTTGCTTAGATTTTCCTAGATGTACCGGTCAAAAGAACATATTTTAAAAAAAATTAATCTCTTGAAGTAGAAAATTGTGAGGTCAAAAGAACAAACATAATTAAAATATGAGGTTTGAAATTCTAACCCCATCAAAATATGAAATGAGTATGTAAATATATATATTATTTAAAAAATAATGTGATTATAATTGAGATAATTGAAATAATCATAACGTGATATATTTGATCGTTGCAATAATTAATAGGAATTATTATTATTATTATGACATGGGTATCGATCAGTACTTGTTCAGGTGAATGTTATCTGGGGTCGAGTCTCGATCGTTCCCGTTAAATAGAAGAAGTTCCATATTTAATTAATTAATTAGTTAGGGTATGCATTTAGGTTAGAAAAACAAGATCAATTAACATGACAAAGTGTAAACAACTTATAAAATCAGTACTAACTAAATTGGTTCATATATATGTACAATAGTATTATATATCTAATATTTTTCCATTTAAATATTTATGTGTAGTATTGTTAAATGATAAATATTAAAAGATTTCACTATCCAATAACTTAAGTTTTTAGTTGAGTTGGTCATTCATTATGGCTCAGACCAAAAAGAGGTATTGCGTTCGAATGAATCCCGAAATGAATATTAATATATTATTATGTCAATGCATGCAGAGTTAGAAAAGAAAAAGGTGGTCTGGTATACGTAGATGTAGATAGGTGGGTATTTGTAGGTTAGAATTTTGGGGGTAGATGTTGAAAGCGGAAGATATATTTATATAGATACCTAGAAATATAAATAAATGAATATACACATACTAATTTCTATACGTATATATATCCATATATATGTGTGTAAGCCTAGATCGATGTTTGCATCATTGGTAAATCTTCGGACTCCCCAACGGAAAATTAAACACTCCAAATTTACAATTATATATATATATATATATATAATAATAATAATAATAATTATTATTATTTTCTCTTTTGATCGTCAGTGTTGATCGATCGATATATGATGATGTGTAGTACTAGTAGAGGGCACTGGAGGCCATCGGAGGATGAGAAACTGCGTGAATTAGTCCAAAAATATGGACCTCATAACTGGAATGCCATCGCTCTAAACCTAAAGGCTAGATCAGGTGATCAATATTTCATTTCATCATCCATTTATATATATATATATATGTACATGTCTAATATTAATTTCCAAGTTTAATTTTAATTTAGGATTAATTCTTTTTTAGAATATATAATATATGAGCTCTTCACGTACTTCATTAGTTAATTATCTTTTGAGCTAGGATTGTGTCGATGGAGGTCCAAAAAACCTTAACTTCATTGAAAATCATCAATAAAGATATTATAGATTTATAATTAATTTGAGTCTTGATCATTGCTAATCAATAAATACATACTCATTATGTTATGCTCCAAGAAAATATTATCCATTAGTTTTAGTATAAATTATTGTGGAGTCAAAACTTTTTACTTATAAAATGACTAATTATCGATCAGGTTGATCTTTTTTATTTTTTCACATTTTATGGTATATGTTTGTGCAGGGAAGAGTTGTAGGCTGAGATGGTTCAATCAGTTAGATCCCGGAATCAACCGCAAACCTTTCACCGAGGAAGAGGAAGAGCGTCTTTTGGCTTGCCACCGGATTCACGGCAACCGGTGGTCCATTATTGCTCGCCTCTTTCCTGGTCGCACTGATAACGCCGTCAAGAATCACTGGCATGTTATCATGGCTCGTAAATCTAGACAAACAAAATTCATGAGAATCAGATCACCCTTCAAAAATACTACTCCTCCTCCTCCTCCTACTATTATTCATCAAAATTCATCTACCTCAATCTTAAAGGGTCATCATGATCGTGACATAGACAACTTGCCGCCTAAACACAGATTATTTCATCACGACTATCCTCTATTACATTGGAACATCAATCACCATATAAACACAGATCAAGGTACATATTAATATATACTCTCTCCCTTCCTCCATTCCATTTAAATTGTCGCTTCATAGATTTTTTTTTTAAATTTCAATGCAGCATTAATTACATATCTTTCAATTTTATCCTTATTTGTTTTCTCTCTCTTCTACTTTAAGAGTCTGTAATGAAGAGGGGTAGTTTAGATATAACTCGTAACTTTTGCTTAAAATTTAGATTAATTATTAGCTTCATTAATACATGTGCAAAAGCCTAAAAGAACGGAATGAATGGGAGTATTAATTATGACACAAAAATTATACTAAATAATCCCTCTGTCCCAATTTATGTGTTGTTTTAGGTGTTTTCACACATATTAAGGCACTTACTAATTGTCTCAATCTTAGGGAAAAAATAAATGATATTCCTAAAATACCCTTACATTCTCTCTCTTACTTTTTCTCTTAAAGAGAGAGTTTTAGATACATTAAATAAGGGCAAAATAGAAAAATATGTAATTAATAGTGCATTGAAATTCTAAAGTGACAAATAATTTGGGACAAATTTTTTTTTTCTAAAACGACACATAAATTGGGACAGAGGGAGTACTTCTTTTCTTTAAATAATGCTTAAACATTGTTTTTGGGATTATTTTGTAACGTATATGCATGCATGTTAACGAGGAATTAAAAGTACGTATACGTACTTAAATTTGTTTGGATTTGCAGAAAAACACTACAAGAAGGGTAAGCCTTACATTATTTAATCCAATAACTTATAAAAAGTAGGAGTATATAACATGTAGAGGCTGGTATTTGTTGATTTATGTTCCCTAGATTTATTTCATTGTTTTCTAATTAACTTCTGAAATTAAAATTCAAGCTATATAAATAAAAAAAAATTCATTTCCAGTACTTATTTCATTTCCTTGTTTTCACTTTATAACTTGTCTAATACATTAAATAATTATAGGAGTACGTACTTCGTTTTGCATTAAAATAGATCAAATATGCAAATTAATTATGTTTTCATGAGTAATTAATCAATTAATTTTGTATATGTGTGCAGGAAGGAGGAGCAAATTAGGTGGAGTGGAATTCTACGACTTTCTGCAAGTAAATTCATCATCATCATCATCAGAATCTGCAGAGTCTAATAATAATAATAATAATAATAATAATAATACAAGTGATCAAGTAGTAGACGTCCTGAACGCAAGGAAAGAATATCACATGTATGAACAAGTGGTAGTGGAGCAAATGCAAGATCAATATTCTTCTACTACTGCTAACTCTGATCATCATGATAAATTGATGATTAATAGTATTAGTAATAGTAATCCTCCTCTGCCTCTGCCGTTTATAGACTATTTATAAATGAGATCAGGCTCAGTTTCTTGATTCTTGATTAATTAACTGCATGTATAATTAAAATCCTATTCATGAGATTAATCAGGTCATGTTACATGACTATATTGTCACTTGTTACAATTATTTTGATAAGAAAATATCATTTTAATTTAATTGTTATATACAAAGCATTGGGGAAGTAACAAATCCAGAAAGTGCAGTGGTTTCAATATATCCTACAACACAATCCATGCATTGACAAGCTAGCTATAAAGAGATGCAACCCTCTAATTTTACAGTCATCATATGTATAAAACTTGTATACAGCTTTTTAGTGCCACTTTCTTAAACAGAGTAGGTAAAAATGTCTACTGCACCTGCACTGATTTGAGATATGATTCCGAAGAATATTCTATTAATGCAGAGATAGCATCGTAATCGGACCAAACACAGGAATTCCAAAGACACGGGCATCAACTGAGCACCTGAAACTGCTGTATAAGACTAGAGCTAGAATTAACATCATGACAATCGTCAAATTAAGAGCTACTTAGCATCCATCTCATCTTGCAATAAAATCTCATATATATCAGTTCTCAGATTGAGTTCCTTGTCTCTCATCACCTCTTGGAGGTCCGAAAGCTCTTTCACATTTAGTATAGAATTCAGTCTCAGAAAACCATCTAGCCACAGCTTCTTGGACCTGGAAAAGTTTGAAACGAGCAAACATTAAATGCTAATTTTGCTACGTAATTCTTGATAAGTATTTAATATGTACGTTATGCCAAAGTATTATTTATTTAAAAAGTTATACCAAGGACATGCGTGTATCGCACGGAAGAATACTCTTTTAGCTGCAGACATATTGCAGGCTACGCTCCTCTCATATTCAATGTAACAACGCCAGAGAATAACAGAACCGTGCAATTTGTCATCCTCCAATGCTCTTTCAAAAATTCCACGTACTCTGTGTTGGGAGCCCCCTGTGCTCAACTCAAACGACAAAGCATACAGCCATGTAACTACAGATGGTTTCCTGTTACCACAAGTAAAAGTGCAGCAAACTATAAGAATTTGTGCCTCAATTCCAGATCAGATTTTTGTTTTCTTTTTTAATTATATACTAAAAAAATTGGCAAATTTTCACATTCGAAAATATCTGAGTCGTCAGTTAATTTTTGGATTACATATTTCATCTGATGGCTTAATTGGTGTTCGCTGCTTATGGGGAGGGGATCCAATATTCATGTCCGTCCCGTTTATCTAAGACAACAAAGTGTGATTTCGTATTCAAATTTGAATTGGGTTAATTGCCTATGTTCCTTTTGGGTATCTAAAATTCACATCAAGTATCACATTTTATCAATAAAATTCAATTAATATATGCATGCGATATTTGAATTGAAATTTTCGAAGAAGAATAAAGTGAAGACAATGATTTGCATATTGAATGGAGGGTAAAAAAAGAAGTTACCTGTGGAAATAATCATCAAAAGTGCACCGCAATTTATTGGGCGAAGTGTAAAGATAGCTGATTTCAACTAAAGCATCGTGTATATGTGGATTGAAAGGATATATCTGCAACCCTTTTACAATAGCATCCCATACTTTCGGAATTTTGATTTCCGCATGATATTTACAAAGCATCCTCACATAATAATTGAACAAAAATTCAAGTTGCCGACTTTGCCGCCTCCTCTCTGCAATAATATAGCATACTCAAGCTGATAATGAAAACCATAAATCATATGCTTATAGGACATATATGATGGATACATAGAGAGGACCATAAACAAATTTGCGTTGGCAGTAGGAATTTTCCAAAGTTACGAAGTGTCTAGATAAACTAGTTCAAATTCAGAATAAGCTACAAAAATAACACATATAATAAGATTTTATTAACCTGGAAGCACCATAGTGAAAGAGCGTTCTAAAATTTCCAGAGCAGAAGCCCATCCAGAAGTCAACTCTTCAAATAAAGCTGCTGAACAAATAAGAGCAACAGAATTATCTTCTATTTTACCACGTGCCCACATGGAGCTGAGCAGTTTTATGCAATCTTTGAACCCTTGGCGAGCTCTAAGCTGTTGCAGACTTGATGGTTGACCTTTAAATGGACTATATGTTGCCCCACTGCCTAAGCAAGATAAGATATGCATTGCGCGCAATGACGAGTCAGAATTCTCAGAAAGATTCTTATTATGCGCGAGCTCCACTTTCGCATACCAAAAATACAGAAGAGATGCATTAGGCTTAATATCCTGCTCAACCAAAATAAGTAAGGTGTAAACACATCATCTTCAAGGTTATTCTACAAGGGCATGACAGGAGGAATCAAATCATGGCACCATACCGGTGGAAGCCCTTCAACAGATGATAAAGCCATGTCAAAAACCCTTCTGGAATGATCAATATTCCCATGGAGTGCCTCTCTTTGTGCATAAACTCCACATAGCAATACATCCTACAATTAGGGAGCAAAAAGTTACCATCAAAGCATCAATATCAATGCATTCATTGTGACATTAAGCATCTGATGTAAGCTTTGACTGATCAAGGCCAATTCTGACCGAGTGTAAAGAAATTATGACAGCAGGAATGTAATCAGATGCACTTATTTATTTGGACAATATTTTTCTGTCTTTCCCTGACAAATACTTGAAATAGCCGAAATTATTTCCTAGCACTTACCATGTTCTGCAACATACTACTTTTCCGGGCTGCATATAGATTTTCTGGAAATAAGAGTGGTTTGCGGCACAGGTGATGCACTCTTTCTTAGCATGTTCTTAGCACGTTGGGCCCTACTAATTACAATTTCTCTCAATCCAAAATATTTAACATCTTACTGAACTTTCAGTTTGATGTATGCTCATTACTCAGCATCTAAAGCAAGTATCAACAAATCATTCTCTCATATCTTTATTTGGGGCAGCATACATTTTACATTTAGAGACAACTGACGCTGCAGAGACATACCTGTCGATTATTTTTCAATAGAGTCTTCGCCAAAGCTCGACAAGGGGTGGTAGAACAGCTAATCGAATTCATCCTTGTATTTGATAGCTCTTCAGCAATAAGAGTAGCTTCCTCCAAGATATAGTTTTGTGGAAACGTTTTTAAACAAAGTAAGGTAGCATTTCGAAGAAATCTCATCATGTTACTCCGCATATTCGTGTCATCTGAACTGTATAGAAGATGCTCCACACTGATACTTATAGGATTGGCTCGCTTTGAGATTAAAACATCATGCACTCTTCTCAAATTATCTAGAATGGAGTAAGGAATAGTTTCCAAACTAAGAGTCTTCTCAACCCAACTTGAACTGTTTGTGCAAGTCCTATAAACATGACATATATAACAGTAATCAGAAAATTTACAGCAAGTACAATATAAACTTACAGAATATAGCATTTACAAGTGGTACTTTGATGTACCATCCAATCAATCGCAGTTCTTAAATTCCAGATATTGAAAATATTTCTTTTCTTTTTTTCATCCTTCTTTCCTTGGTCAAGAAGACCCTTCTCCCTCCAAATCACATGCTATATTTACTTGCAAGTAAGACCAGAACACTTAGGCTGTGCACTATATCAGCATTAAGTTCTATACATATCTGCATAACGGGTTTTGTAACATATTGTATATGCATTGAGAAAATCAGCTCAAACAGTGACCAACTTCTAAACCATTTCATGGAGGTGATGTATCTCTGTTTGTATGGTAGCAATTTATGACTACAGACATATAAACTCACAAAAAAAAAAAAAAAGGAAAAGGAAAAAGAATGGCAGAATATAACTCATAATGCCACAACACCTACCATTCAGAAATCCTCCCTTCATAGAAATCAATAAACTGGGATAGAAGAGACATCCGGGCTTCCTGAGAACTTAAGGAGAACAGATAGTCAGTCACATCCTCATACAGTATTATGCTCAAAAGCTGCTCATCATCTTCTGCATCAGCTTTGCCATCATCTCCTGCAGCATGATCTGTTTTGCCAATTCTACATTCAATTTCACCAAAGAATAGCAACTAACATTTTGCATTGCAACAATGTAAAGGGAAGTCTATGGAAGAAGAAGCATGAATTGCTGTAAGATGAAATATCTTCAGTGATTTAAGCTGATATTATGTTATGGGTGCTAGGACATACCATGTCGCCACACATGGACACAGAAGCTCAATGATTACAGAAAGACATAATTTTTTGGCTCGAGTTACCTCAAACTCAAATCACTGGAGTTGTCATATTTCTCTTAGACCCATCACCAAGTTAGAAAAAGTGATTATTTTCTCGACATGATTGTATATCTTCACTAAGGCATGTTATGTCAACTAAATAATGTAACACTGCATTTACTATGCAACTTCGGATAAAGTGCAAGGGCAAAGAAGAACCTCTAGATAGGATATAATATGTCTTCATGGCAGAGAGAATATTCTGCAGAGCATACCAGAGGTTTACCAATAATACTAAAATTTTTAGACAGTTCCATACAGGTATGTAGGTGATGACAATAAGAAATCAAAGATTAAAGGCAAAAGAGGGTAATGAACATCCCCATTTTCTTGTCCACCACAAGTCCCTACCGGGATATTTTCAAGAGATTTTGTATGCATCTCTTGCACACGAGGGCCCTACAATGCAGTAAGTTCCAATGCAATGAATTCAAGCTCTGCACTCAGACTGGCATGCTTAGTTAAATGCTATAATGATATATCTTATGCAGGGAAGATCAAACTGAAGATATCATGTAATTTACCAAAGGCAAATGGATGAGAAGACAACAGGCAAGTGTGATATTTTGCTACTTCAAATTTCAATTCATTTTTCCTACCCCAACCAATTCTTTGTTTCAATCCATCCTCAGAACAAATTCTCTGAGCTTACATAGGAAAAAGGAAATGAAGATAATAGGGGGAGAAAATATTTTGGTAGAGCGGAAACAGAGATAAACTGAGAGAATGAATGAAGACAAACCAGAATTTGCACGAAGAGGCAACCACTGAAGACAATCTTTGGACATCTCTGTCTTTGACCACTTGGTCCAAGTTTCTGTATCTTTGATCTTGATATCGGCTTCAGCAGCAGCAGCATCAATCCCTAACGCCTTAAGAAGGGATTCAACATCATCCTTTTGATCAACATCTATAGCGTCAGATTCATCATCAAACTCCTCGACAACCATTTCCCTTTTACTAGTAATGTCTGCGGTTTCGTTTTCTGAAGCTTTGGATAATGGTTCAAACCAACCTGTCCAACCACCTTCTTCAACTATTTTTGAGGCCTCCTCGCTAATAAGCCTCTGCCTCTGCTCTTCCTCTTTCTCTAGCCATGTTGACCAGCCAAGGGCTCCTTCTTCTCCAATTCTGGCACCATTACTACTCCAGAAGTGTTCAAACAGTCTTCGTTTACTTAGTTCAGAAGTAACTAAGGGACAGAACAAACTGTATTCAATCTCTGCCTGAAATAAAGCAGTAGCCAACTCTTGATACCCCGCTTGCCATTCGAGGCGGCAAAGACCAAGAAATACATCAACCAAACCAAGTTCCAATTGAACAATTGCTGGATCAACAGGAGTTGCATCGGCAGATTGATGAGTCTGCATCCAGTGGAGTAAAAGGGAGTCAGTATCAACATTTCAGAATCTCAAAAAATGAGTGAAAATGTATTCCTCAACATTGAGCCAAATAACTAACATAATGATTAAAGAAAACAGAATGCATAAGAAGCAGGAAGGATGCCGAAATTGCCACATCAGATGTAAATTTTCTTCAGAGGCTGAGATGGATACAGCGGACAAGATCCGGTGCTTAACTGAGATTTTGGCAAATGCAAGTATCCCATTCACTCATTCCCTTCCCCACAATGCCATGGGAATAAAAAGAAGACACATCAATTTAAATACTTAAAACACATAACTGTATCTTGCATCGAGCATATATGTACTGTTGAAAATAAATCCACATGAAGGCCAGCCAATATGTCATTTTAAGGAGTTCTTTAAATAACTATAGACAGGAAAATCTTCCTGTTCGGCCTTCACCTATACACTGAAAATAGGTCATTTGTTTAATTTCTAATAGTGCAACCGGATTTTGCATGAGAGGCTTAGTTTTTTCAAAGCCAACGCTAGTCCTTGAAAAAAGAGGTGTAAGAATCCATGCACATTTTCTATATTGGAGAGATGGTGTAAGAAAGTTAAAAAAAAAAAAAAAGTTGTATATATTGGAGACATCATCACACACAATGGATCATATTCAGAGCATGAAAAAAGTCCATTTTCGCTTGTTATAACATTTAAAGACTCCTTGGTCCTCCAGGTAAACAATTTGTATAAATGTGTGTTGGTGCGAGCAAAGAAAGAAATTAGAATCAATAAAGTGAAGACCTGCCTATGCTGCTTTATGCATGCAGCAGCTAAGGCTTGAATTGCGTTGGCATACATTTTTCTCATCTCAGAAACCTTGAATCTGGAAAATTCGCCTTGAAAACCTCTCAAAAATTCTCTCCATAACTTGTAACTCCCGGAATTGGATGTGAGTATCTTCTCCCATCTCCTAATTAAGACGTCAGTGTTATCTCTGCTCTGATAAGCATTCATAAGAGAGAGCAGCAAATCTTCACTATCTGGGTTGAGCTCAGTTGCCTTCTCCAGAATACTAATCTTCTTCTCAAGAGTCTGCGAACGAGCACCTTTGTGAGGCTGCATACTAGACACCTTGTCTTGAAACTCCGCAAATGCCAACCAGACACTCTCATCCTGAGGACGTTCTCTGGTCATCTTATTGAACTCCTTTGTTTTCCGCAACACCTCATCTTCCCAGGATTCTTCAACTACAGTCAATCCACTGTCCGAACCTTCATCTGATAAGGGGATATAATCAGAGACTGAACTCCTTGTAGGTTTTCTGTGACCAAGAATTCGCAATCGTTTCAAGTTCTTATGACGTTCGATGGCAGCATACTTTGCAGACCAATATCGACCCCCAGATCTTAGCTTTGTGTCTAACCCGTCAGCATCGATATCACCATCTAGACCCCCAACTCTCTTATTCCACCGATAATAGTTACGCATAGAAACTTTCTTAGGGTTGTAAAGCTTGTAACGAGCAACATCCATTCTGCATTTTATCACATACACAGGCTTCAAATCAACATACCACAAAATGAATTTCAATATCACTATGTCTGTCCACATTATTGATTATTGTCCACTGGTTGCTACACCCCTACCAACTCTACATTATTTCTAAACAAAATAGCAATTCAGATCAATTTTCTAATTTTATCTAAAGCCATTGATAATTCTTCCGAACTACACAAGAAATGCTACAGTATGAACTTTTTATAATATCAAAATTGCAAAGAATAGGTTATGCAAGGATTAAACAGATGAATTTGCATTGTAGCAATCAGCACATTCAATCATTGATAAGCAGCGACTACGAATAAGGATACAGATAACAAGTTGCAGAGTTAACAATTAGACTTCAAATTCAGAATCCTTTTGGAAAAGGAAAAATAAAATAGTGCAGCTGACCTATAAATGCAACCAAAGGCTAAATTATCGCGATCTCCACGCGAATCGAAGTAGTAATCCTTCTCTTTTGTAGTAGAAGAAGAGGAAGAAATCCATTTTTCAACACCAGGCTTTCTCGAAGAAGGAGATAGAGTTGCACCGTAGCTATACGATTGGCGCGCTGCACCGGATTCCTCCCTGTTTCTCCTTTTCTTCTTCTTCTTTCTCCTTTTCCTAATATTCTCTTCGTCCGAAGACGAGCCTCCATCGGAGGGCAGAATATCGTACTGCGGCGGCGGCCTATTGTTGGAATGAATTTCTTCTGCTTTATCTTCTTCCTCTTGTTCATGGAGGTCGTATTTGGTGACGGCGTCGTCTATGACGGAGAGGTTGGTGGTAAAACTGGGGTTGTACAGCCATTGGGCCGAGCTGCTGGCGTTGTTGTTGGGGTTGGAGGGGACAATTTCAGGCGGGACGAAAGCGGCGAAGAGCGACGTCGTTCCGTTCGGATGTACTTGATCTTGGGGCTGGGTTGTGTCTTCTTCTTCCATTGACAAAGGAGTAGAAGTAAAGGGGGTGGAAATGTGGAATCGTGGAACGGGCAAGTAAAACTGAGAATAAAAAGAGTTTGCAGTTTCTATTAGGCCCATATTTATTCTTAATTCTTATCACGGGGATGAGGCCGAAGCCCGTCGTCTAAAAATGAGCATCAAAACTTAATGCTTAAATTTTAATAACTAGTGATCTTTATAATTAGTTCATAAAGATCTTTATAATTAGTTTATTTTCAAATTATTATACTAATTTATCTTTGTATTTTAAAATCAAGAAAATAAATTCGATATAATTATTAATCTAATCATACTAATTAAATATATTATATATAGTAATTGGTGTAATAATGTATTCATTGTTTTAAAAAAAAAATTAGTATGGAGTATAGAATTTTGAGCCCCTAATTTTTAGATTAATGTAATATTAAGAAAAATACACTGTGGGTTACTATATTTACATAATTTTGCATCATATGGTTTCACACTAAATAAATTTTTATATTTTCGATTTTAACGAGTAATAATAAGTTAAACCCTACACTTTTTAAGTGAAACTATTAGTTTTTTTTTTGAAAAATATTCATGAACATAAAGAAAAAGAAGGCCTTGTTGCATATGTGTAAGATGGTTTCGACTTTCAAGAAATCACCCAACAAAATAAAATAAAATAAAAAAATCCCCCACTATATGTAGAATCATAATTAAACATTTAAAGTTTTAAACTCTCCCTTCTTGCAGGGAGATCAAATTCTATACGTCTTTCCCAACAAGCAATCAAAATGATAAACTCGACATTCAATCTATATTTGCATCAATATCTCAGAATATTTTTAGGACAAATTCTTTATCTTATATAAATATACAAATCCAATCGTAATCTCGTAGCTGCCTTGTTGATTAAATCCACATGTGCTCATTAATTCAGGAGCGTTTTGCTTTGAGAATCAACAACAAACAAACACAAACATAGCAGTAATTACAACCATACCATTCAACAATCTGCAGTATTTAATAAGGCGAACTTTTTACCAGATGCAAGCTCAGAGAAAGGCATAGTAACCTTAATCAAAGGTTAATTCTTGGCAATGCCTCGACCATGTACACGATACATGAAGCCAATCAAAATTGAATAGTAGCTATCGTAACTAAATAAACCTAAAAGAATTATCACACACCATGTACAACAAGAGTGTAGACTTTCTTTCCACCAAAATAAAAACCAAGAAAAAAAAAAATCCTAAAATACATACAGCATGCAAGATTACATTTCAGTTGCAATAAATTAGAATACAACTGGGCAGTGAGTAAAGGAGATCTGATGGTCATGTATTAAAACCAATCGAACCTTCCAATTGAGCAGGCGTTTGATGAATGCAAATCAATGGGCAGGCCAATGTCGGGGGCAGTTTTCCTCCGAACCTGTGAATGCACTCATAGCCACGAGCAACCTCCACAACAGAGATAATCAAATCAGAAAAGTAATATTCTTTAGGATGATATTGGTTCATATGGATATTGTAACCATGGATGTTTCAGAGCCTCTGCCGCAGAAGGCCGTTTGTTTGGGTTTACTTCAAGCAAATGGCCAACAAAGTCAATGAAGCCTTGGTCTCCCATTGGCAACCGATGTCTAAGGGATGACTTTTTGGGTATTAAGTACTCCAGCCTGCTAGTGTCCTGAGGGAGTAGGAATATGGTGAAAAAGAAGGTAAACAACAATAATGACTTGAGTGAAATCATAGAGTTACAAACATTTTGTGGCATTTCAAAGTGGAGAAAGCTCCTCTTTGTATATGGGGAGAGATGGTATTGTCAGTCAATTTAAAACACAATACTGTACAAGGAAAAACTCTATAATCAATCATCTTTATCCTCATGTCTCTTCCAGTAACAATATGTTTAAAATCAAAGCATAATCCCCAACTAGCTCTTTTCTTTAATCAGTTTGTGATCAAATAATCCCGAGTCAGTTCAAGTATTCATATTGATTACCTCTTCAGACCAATGGGTATCTGATAAAACTAAGTTTATCTGGATATTGTAATACCCTTATCTTAAATAATCAAAGGCCGCGGCTCAATAACCCTATACTTTTTGAGATATCAAGCTTGACAACTTGATGTTGAACTTCCTAAACATCGTGAACTAGTATGACATAGCCCTAGTTAATTTAACCAGTATGTAAGGATGGGCTACTAATAGCACAATGATTACTGTGTAAAAAGAAACAGCTCTCTTACTAGAAACCATGTAAAACCATCCACCAACTGTACACTCATGGCTTACGATTATGCTATCTAGTATTTACAGCATCTCCCTGCCTAATTACTCACTACATTCATAAATTAACTAATTCCAAATTTAATTCCTTTTTATAGGTAACAAAAATGATTTCAGTACCACTGACAAATTACAATTTATCTCATGACTTCTATCTATTATGACTACTTCATCAATTAAAAAGTAGAAGATACTCTGTTGAATCAGAAACAAGATTAATACTTCAATCATAGGTATATACTGTGATCTTCTCTGATGCACAATAAACCTTCTCATTAGCTAATAAATTGTCATGCTACTTGAGCAAATGTATATGTAATAAATTTCGACCACAACATCATCCAAAATTGAAGAAGCTAATTCTCCTAAGGTTTATTTGAGGAGCAGCAGATGATAGAACCTCAATCCAACACCATGTTGTTGCAACATATTGGATTGGCAGAAACACATCAAGCTTACTACCGGACTAATCATAACCAAACAAAGATACACTAGGAAGGAGCAACAAACTCACTCTAAAGGTGTGCCCTCTTAGCATGAGATAATTGTGTGTGGACTGAAGAGCTTACTACCGGACCAATCATAACCAAAAAAGGATGCGCTAGGAAGGAGCAACAAACTCATTCTAAAGGTGTGCCTTCTTAGCATGAGATAATTGTGTGTGAACTGAAGAGTACAGTACAGAAACATGGGATTTAACAAAACAGATAAGAAGGTTACCTGATTCCTTTCATAAAGCATGTGATTTTTTGTGAAATATTTGTATGTATCTCGTCCTTTTGCAAGCATATCTTGCTCAATCAGGCCTATGATTCCGATTACCCGAGCAAGTAAAGTGGCAGGAGAATCATTTTGAAAGAGCACCTGCATAACAGTGATTTTAATTCATTTGGTACTAAGATTTAATTACTCAATACACATACTTCATGTGACAATTATAGTCTCAAACAGTATCACACAAAAAAAGGAGCACGAGCAGAAAAAAACATTTTGATTTTCAAAAAGTCGGTAACCTGTATCCATAACTATGATTTTGACATCCGATAGACCGAATAGATATCACGAAGCCTAAACTACAGCCTTCAGGCTCTCAGCCATGCTAACTACATTAAATAGAGTGAATGTGCTTTTTGATACCATTTACATCATTCAAAATTTCCTAACATAAATAGCATTAGTCATTAACTTAGATCTGTGACAAGAAAATAGAACAATTAAAGCCTTGTTTTGGATACCATTTTTTAGCAGCCAACAGGACATAACTCTCCTTTATTTTTTTCTTGTTTCTCTCTTCCTCCAACTTGACGTGACATCAAACAGGACAAGGTCCACATATTACCCCACATCTCCCTTTTATACCAACTCAAACAACTTTATTCACATCTCAAAAAACAAATCCAACACAATTTCTTATATGCAAAGGCATCTCATAATCATATATCCCCTCTATCTTAAAAAACACTCCCTAAAATGTTAACTAGACAAACACTTGACAGATTAATCTCAAAACTATTACGCAAAAAGAATTTGGAAACTAACAAAGTTGAGCATTGATGAAAGAGACAACTATGAATTAGAACTTACATTGCCAGTGCAAAGTTCTGCCAAGATGCAGCCAAGGGACCAAACATCAATCTTTTTGTCATATGGAAGGCCCAAAATAACCTCTGGTGCACGGTATGACCTAGATTGAACATATGAGCATAGATGATCTGTCTCAAAGCAACTACTTCCCAGATCAATAACCTTTACCTCACATCTACTATAACTTTTCACCAATATATTCTCAGGCTTCAGATCACAATGTATGAGTCCTAGACTATGTAAGAATTGAAGAGCTTCCAAGCACTGAATAGTAATTGACTGCACATTAAAATCATATGTCAGCAACGACCATTGCAAAAAAATATAGCAGCAGGATATTCTTTCCACTAACCTGGAGTCTTGGCATTGTAAAATAGACTTCTCCCCCAGATTCTCTGTTAAATTTGTGGAACTCATACAGATTCGCTTTAAGCAATTCACATACAATCAATAAATGCTCCTGCATATGCAAAACTACAGGTCAATAATAAACAATTTTCACACATTAAAGTTTTATCTCATACATCATGAGCAAGCAAATAAAAATAAACAAGAACCAATCCTTATGACAGCAGGGACATGTATTGGAAAAAACAAAGACAAAAAAACCTTTACCACCAACCTAGCATTATTTTTTCACTCCTAGTCTCGCATTAAAATAGCTAAACTTAATCAGCAAGCTACCAAAACAGGTGTTGAGAAAAACAAACAACAAAGATTTCAAACAGTCCCAGCAGCAACATGTAAGAGACTCGTTTATGCCTATAAAAGTTTCACGCTGCCAACATTTTCTAAATTTTTCCTACATCTCCTGTACTTTCACACTCTGCACCACTTTGTATTAAGGTAAACTCAGGAAAAGAATGACCTTAATATGACAAAAGTTCTAGGAGTCAGAAGAAAATTAACTCTCGTAATGGTAGCAAGAAGTAGGTTTGCAAGGCCCTTGAAATAGTTTATACCTAAAAAAGATGACGAAAAAATATAGACCGTTACCAATGGTATCACTTGTGAAGTAATTTAGCTAGATACCAACATGAGATATCTACATATTTTAATTCTCAAATAAAGTGATGGATGAAATGCACACTTACCCGGTAATAGAAATAATCATACAACCGCAAAAGATGATACTTGTCAGCTGGATCGTGTCTGTTCACATACTTGAGAAGCTTTATTTCATCCAGGCTCTGATCAAAAAAATCCTTGTTGTTCTTTATAATTTTCACGCAGACATCCATGCCAGTGAGCAGGTCATGTGCCTGAATGGCTTTGCTGAATGCAGCTGATCCAAGATACTCCGTGACGTGATAGCGACCAGCTATTACCGAGTTCAAAACGACGTGGAAATTTTTGTCCTCCTCAAAGCCAGTTCTGAACAATATATAGAATCATAATTATGGAAACATGTTCTCATTTTTGAAGCTACAGGTAATATAGGGAAATATATATGGAAATCATCACTTTGGCATAGAAAAACATCCAATGAGCGTCTAGAGAACTGAATTATTTTACGAGGGTTATAAAGTATATGATTGCTGCTGTGAATTGATACAAGCAAAGTTCTGCAATCTAAGATCTAAGACGGTAACATGCTAGCCTTTTAAAATAACCATTTAGTCTAAACGGACGGCATGAATAAGTAATATAAGACTCAAGGATCCTAGAGCAAAAGAGAGGAAAACAAGCTTTAGATGGCATAAATAACTGTTAAATGATTACCTAGTCATTCACAAATACCAAATTTCTCCATAGACGAGTAATTTTAATAGCTATCAACTGTGCATATCATTGATTATTGCTGCTACAAATTCCCATCCCTGAGGCAACATATCTGGAACTGGGGTAGGAGTAAATGGCCTCACAACTGCTTCTGTTTGAATTTGTTGGTCTTGGCAACTTAATCTTATTAACAAACCAGGACATTCATGGGTTAGAAGCTTTATAGATCCTCAAATTCGAGGGTGCACATAATCTCAGCTAAGCTTGGTCAGTACCTCTCCGAATCAGAGCATAGTATCACTCCCACACATAACTATGTCAAAGCTACCGTATCAATCCCACACATAACTATGTCAAAGCTACCAATTAAAAAAGAGAGCTAAAAAGAGTCTCAACTTGTGATACACTCTATAGCTTCATCATCTATTATTACCAACTCAAAGATTGATCTAATTTTAGTTTGTCAAATTAACTAGATGAAGCTATTTCCTGGAAAGACACAATTGACTTGGGCTTTGTTGTTAACATGTGAGATTATCATCACCGGTAATAAGAAAAACAATAAAAGAATCAGTCTTCTATTTGATTTCCAGTTTACTAACTAATCATGCTGCAGACTAGCAAAACATATAATCGTGAGAGGATCCCTAGAAAACACGCCTAATGTTCATGTTTATGGTATCATATGATTGATGGATGAAAAGATCACATGCCTGTTTTTCCTGTGGATGATCTTCAAGTTGAAGGTTTCAAACTCTTCCTCTTGTGCTTTGATCTGTTTCACTTGCTCTTGCACAGCTGCAGCTTCCTCGTCCTCCAGTGATGTCCCAAGATCATCTTCTCTTGCAACTGCAGTTCTTACATCCTTTTCTTTATTAACGTGTTCCCTTTCAATATAGCCATAATTTGAAAGAGATGAGGGACTAGAATTTGCTGATTCTCCAGCATTAGCATCGTTCTCATCCTTTGAACTCTTAGCTGGTGAAGAATTACTGCTTTTGCGCCTCCAAGATGCAAGTGTGTCGTCTTTGGACACGCCACATTCATCAGCTTCAGGTCTGGCAATAGTGTTGCCCTTGTTTGAGCACAAAGATTTACCTGAGCTTGCTTGCATCAGCTGCCCATCTCTAGGAGGAGGAAATGAGAATCCTCCATCCATGTGATTCCTTAAGTGTGTATTTGCACCCTTATCATTACTCGTTAAATAATTTTCAGAATTATGTTTAATTGTTCTACTTTTGTCTTTCTTGGTACCTTCACTAGTATTCTTATCTAAGTCATGCTGTGAGTTTCTAAAACCACCAATAGCATCATGATCTTGAAAGTACTCGAAGTCACCCTCACTACTACCTCCAACCAAGCTTTCCCGTACTTCACTGCCTATATCAGCAGCATCACTGTTCATTCCAACTCCTATAGATCTAACTGAACCATGTTGATCGTCATCAATGCATATATCATCTAGACCACGTGGCCTTTCAAAGTCATTCATAACGTTTTCATCCCCTAGCATAATGAGTTCATTTGTCTGAGTGACAAACCCCTGCCAGACAGGTTCTGCACGCATAAAATTCAGCTCCTCAACATCCATCAGTTGTCCATCATACTGCCCAATCAAGTTATTTTCAGTGTCCCTCCTGTACATTTCAGTTGCTGATAACCCATCAGGATCATCTGAAGGTAAAACTGGATCTACAGCTTTTGACTGGAAATATCTCTCTCCGGAAAAATAAGAATCCTCCTCTGCAAATGATTGATCCTCTTCATCATCTTTGTTCTGTCCTCTTTCTTGAGGGTCTGGAACGCTCCCATGCCCTGTTCCCTTCTCGTTGTCGCTTGGGTAATCAATTTCATGAGCCAGAAACCAGGTCTCATCTTCAATAGGTTGTCTCATATAGCCAACATCATCGTCATCATCATATTCATCAGAGTCCCAGTACTCATTAGGGTAGTCAATGGATTCATTCAATCCATCACCTATAGTTGCAAAACCGGAAACAAGATCAGAATTATCCTCGGCAATACCCTGACTCACTGAGAGCCAACTGCCTCCTGCTGGCCTTTTTCCTATGCATCATCGTTATGAAGAATAGCAATCAATTGAAGAGAGCAAGATATGAAAAGCAGCAAACGATTATGCAACTGAAGAGAGACTTATTTTTATTTTTAATTTTTTAAAAAGCAAGGTTAAAGAAAAAGGAAAGAGGAACACATTGGAAAATAAGCGAAGTTTAAAGTGTGAAACAATTTCCCAACAATTTTAAAGTGTGAAACAATCCTCCACCTACTTTAAGTGTGAAACAATCCTCCCCCAATGGAATTTGGGAATCAGTTTTAAAGAAGACCAGAGAAAGAATAATCTTGACAAAAAAATATTGAAGTTATGGCCTGAGAAAAAATTTCATAACTATACATTATAGAACGCAGTCAAGAGGAAAGGAAAATGCAGCCTCTTCCGCTTTAGATATAATAGGGCAGTATATAAGCAAAAGGGCAAAGAAGTACTGCACCACCTTAAGCAACCAGACAGTGTTCCAATCGTTTCAGAGGAGTATCTTTAACATTTTGGTACTTGACAAAGTGATATACACCATACACATCACTCATTCAATGAGTAACAACTTGTTCTCAAAACCAACAATAGGATTTAGTATCATGCTTTTATGCGGTGATAATCTAAAAAACTGCAATTTTAGCTGCCTGAAATTCATTTTATATAACAGACATTGATGGAACATAAAATGACATATGCTGAACTATCAGTTCTAATGGAATTAGAAAAGAATAGCATTCTGAGCAAACCTGAAAGATTGATTTCTTGGCCAATAGGAACATCCAGGAAGGATCCTATGAGATAAGCATTGTCTGCATTCAAGATCTTTGAACCTGGTCCATCACGTTCATACTTCTCCTCCCAATGAATATCAAAAGGCTTATCTTCTGACTTAAGTCTCACAGGTGGAAGCCTTGGTAACTCTTCCTTCTGGCTCTCTGATGCAAGACAAAACTCTAATGCAGCAAAATCTTTAGGATCACCTCCCTGAGTTTTTGCAAAGTACAGAGCACGGCCCACCTCATCCACTTGGTCTTTTATCGCCGCTCTAATTTCAATGAATTCTGCATTCTTTTTTCCCTCTTTTTTATCAATAACAGCAAAAGCACTATCATAACCTGTTGATGTGTCTCCCCTGGAGAAAGGGAAAAGAGTTTTGACCGAACAATCGTTCCCCAGCACTGGAGAGGGACAGGCAAATGCATCATTTCTGGACCAGGGATTATCCACAAGGTCATCCTTAGAGCTTTTACTACTTGGCTTTCTTTGTTGATCGACTTCCTTAAGCTTACTCTCACTCCTAACATGCTTCGATTCTACACTAGAATTACAAACACTACTGGGCCAAGATATTCTCTTTTCACCAGAAAAACTAGCAACTTCCACTGATTTCGAGTGAATATTACTAATATCAAGAGTCTCAGCTGAATTCAACTTCGCCTTCCCAGAAACCTGGAATCCTGAAAAGTTATTTTCAACAACACCGTCATTCTGATAAGAAGGAACTGGACCATTACATGTACTGTATGTCCATGAATATAAATCAAGCATGGGATCATCTGAACTCTTGGAGACTGTGAATTTCTTATTAACAGTTCCAACAGTCGCACTAACATTGCTCTGCTCCCCAATAGTAATACAGTTCGTCCTGTTGCTCTCAGACCCGTTTCTCCCTCCACACTCTATTTCTTTCACAACTAGCTCCTTAGAAGCCTCGGCACTACTTGAGTTAGATGAACTTATTATCTTTTGATCTTCTTCAACTACTTTCCCCCCATTTACTTGTTCGCTTGATCTACCTGACTCCTTATCATCAAGACCAAGCTTTTGAAGAATTCCATTTAAGTCTGGTTTGTTACCCAATTCACTTCGCAAAGCAGCCTCAGCTTTTGCAAATTTGTTCCTTTTCAGGAACTCAAGTATAACATCTACAGTACTTGAATCAGCCATTTATATACAAACACTTGCAGCAATCCAAGTACTAGAAACCCCACTCAAGTACACCTGGAAATAAGTAAAAACAAGAGCAGTAATCAATCTCTAATTCACTAGTATTTGTGCAAACCTAATATCCTTAGTTTCATTTTTATACTGCATTCCACAGAATCAAACACAGTATATAAAGAAAATAAATTAGGGCATTCGAATTAAAACAAAAACAGCAATTAATTGGATCCCAGTTCAAAATTTACCATCCAAGTTCACAATATTTAATGAACCGTACACTTTCTTAGGGATTTAACATAAAAACCTCAGCTAAATTTCATAAAAATCCACACTTTAAGGCGAAACCCTAGAAACCATGATCGCTTCTTGAACAAAGAAAACACAGTGGGACTAAAAATGCGACTGGTTGTCATAATGAATCAAAATGAATAAGATAACAAATTAGTGAAATAAAGAAAGAAACTCACAGATCGAAGAATATGCTATTTCAGGAGCCAAAGAAGATGCTATTAAATCCATTGCCCAAACTTAAGAAATGTGAATAAACATTTAAAACACACACTCCACTTTTGCAAATTGTAGTAACTAGTATGGTATAAATAAAAGCAAATATGGTAGACACTAGATACTTTTTCATTTCTTTTCTTTTTTTGATTGAAGTATATCTTTTGTTTTCTAATAGGAGTATTAAATGTTTCTCAAAAAAAAAAATAGGAGTATTAAATGAATTTCGGCTTTTTTATTTTTAGTTTTGAATCTTAGTTGGTTTGGATTTACTCGTGTATTGGGTTGGGTTATTGGTAATTTCTGCACACATGGAGTATAATTATGTAACTTGTATGGACATAGTAATAATATTATATCCATTTTGGCCTGCAAAAATGCATGAGTTTTTTTGGACAAAAATAGATTATAGCATTAATTTTGAAAGAATTAAGTATTTTAGAAATCATATCCATACGTTTTGAGGAGTTTTGGAGGAATTTACTTCTATACCATTTTTTTTTTTTTGATAACCTAGGTGTACAAGCTTACACTAAACTAATCATGGACCCTTGGACCCTCAGAACCCTTGTCCTAGAACCCTGAAGGATGTAAATCGCAGGATGTGCCTCCACCAAGTCTCGGGATCCCACCATACTGCTGTACACTCTGCGCACAAAGGGGTCTTCACCACAAATGACTCTTAGATAGACCCATAGAAATGCTTCCATCCAAGTTCCAAATGGGATTCGAACCCCAACCCTTATCGCTGAAGCAAGCCTTATGAATTGTTGGTCAACCAGTTGGAGATAACTTTCGTATATATATGTGGACATCCGAATGTGAAGGGAATTATGAGCAACACATTAATTATTAGCACATGAAATGAATAAATGAAGCATTAAATGTTATAGGAGTATATTCTATTTGGACTTGGGAATGCTAAAAATAAAACTTCATGATAGAATTTTCATAAAGCTAAACTAAATAGTTTTCACACTATATAATTACAAAGTATATTCAATCTAATAATAAAATAAAAAGTACAATGGATTCTCTCACACTATATTAATTTGTTCAACTTGATACTCCGGTATGAGGAGAGTATTTAATAACCTTTTTTTTTAAATTGTTTAACCACTACTAGAACGAGGACAAGCCTAGCTAATTCAATTTTATTTTGTCGAAGTTCCACAATTTTCCTAAACAAAAATATAACGTGCGATTTACATCCTTCAGGGTTCTAGGGCAAGGGTTCTGAGGGTCCAGGATTAATTTAGTGTAAGTTTGGACACCTGAATTATAAAAAAAAAATATAACGTGCGGTTTTTTTATTTTATTCTTATTCATCATGAAGCATTGAATAGAATAAGTTATACTTCATGCAAGGGTCCATTTCCAGAGGTCTCTATTCCCTACTGTGATGATAGAAAAATTATGATGAGTTGCAATGTTAATTAACTGATAAGCCCACCCATTAGGTTTTTTTTTTTTATCAAGGAGTTGGCAATCTGATTTGGATATCATTAGGGAATTTTTAAGCTAATTATTTTGATGGCTAGCTTCATAATTAAATAGATTTTAGGTTTGAAAAATCATAATTATGAGAACATTTTTATTAGGGTTAATTACAGGGACCTCCCCTGAGGTTTGGTGAAACTCGCGTTCATTCCCCTCTAAGAATACTAATTACTCGGACCTCCCCTGAGGTTTGCAAAACCTTACAAAACCCTAACGGAGACTAACGGAGGTGGATGGAATGCGTGAAATTACTCTCTTGCCCTCATCAATTTTAATTACTTCGATCTCCCCTAAGGTTTACAAAACCTTACAAAAATTTATATTTGCCTACTAGTCCCCAAACTTTAATAAAATTAAATTTACACATAAAAAGAAAAGAAAAACTAACCCCACCCCGATTTATATCACATAAAAAAGAAAAAAAATAGTTTATTAATTATGCAATTAATAGTAATAATAAATGTGTAAATAAGATTTTATTTTTGTATTTTATAATAAAATATTATATAATTGTATTGTATTTAGTAAGATATAAATTTATGATTTCATTGTTGAAAATATTAAACACTTATATATATATATATATATATATATATATATATATATATATATATATATATATATATATATATATATATATATATATATATATATATATATTTAAGTTTAAAACTGAAATAACCCATAATAAATTATTGTCTGGGATCGCTGGTTCCAGGCCGACGACGGCCTGGGATATTCTCCCCAGGTCGTCGCCGGCCTGGATCTGGTGATCCCAGGCCGTCGGGACGGCCTGGGAAAGTGGTGGCGGCGGGGTTGGGGGTTTGGGGTGGGGGTGGGGTGGGGTGATTTTAGGGTTTTTTTTAAAAAAATTATATTTTTATTTTTATTATAAAAATTAAAATATTATTGAATATATTTTTTTTCTTTAAAAATTGTTATGTTATATTTATGAATAATTATAAAATAATAATTTCCCAACAAATAAGTTCTTTAATTATTTCATATCAATAAAACTTGAGTTGATATATGTGTAATATTTTTTCTAAAACATTATTGGCTAATATAAAATTTTATAAACATGTGTAATATTTTTTCTAAAACATTATTGACCATTATAAAATTTTATATTTATAGACATAAAAATTAAACTTGAGTATTTTCAATATTTTTCTATCAAGTAAAATATAAGAACACTAAAAATAATAATAAAAATAAATTTGAATGTTTATATTTATTTGAATTTATATACACAAATAAGAGGGACAATGTGGAAATCTATACATTAAAAATAAATTTCAATGTTTATATTTATTTGAATAAAAAATAATTTTTTGTAAGAGTTAGTAGTGTATTTCTCTTTGCATATATTTTACAATAAGTAAGAAAATACTTTAGAAATATTTAAAATGTTATTTTAAATATAAATATACATTAATAAAGTTATTACACATTTTATATAAATTTAACAACATTTTAATCCACAAATGTAATTTGACATTGCAACTAGATACATTCTCATGCAACAATGTAACATTTGCTGAGAGGGGTAATATAGTCCATACATATTTGCTACAGTAAGTCGGGGGCAAAATTGGCAATCTTCAAAAATTTTATGATGACGTAAGCAAAAATTAACGGAACCCTAACGGTTGTAAGGTTTTGCAAACCTCAGGGGAGGTCCGAGTAATTAGTATTCTTAGAGGGGAATGAACGCGAGTTTCACCAAACCTCAGGAGAGGTCCTGTAATTAACCCTTTTTATTAATAAGAAATCAAATTACAGTGAAAATATTTTGTTCATTAATTTCCTTAATCATGCATTTACAGGAATCTTTTTTTTTGTTTCCGAAGTCATTTACAAGAATCTTAATAGTTATATCAATTTGTATGTGTAAACCCATTTCAACCTTATTTTTGTTTCTTTGTATAGCACAGCACGCCAATTTCAATCTTATTTTAGAGGGAGTTGATCCTGAGATAAACAGAAAGCATATGATTTAGGTCATCTTCAATCGAAGAAGACATGAAGGGGAAGGGAAAGAGGAAGGGGGAGGGGGAGGGGGAAATCAATTTTCTGTTGTAGATAAAAGGGAGGGCAAAAGGAGGAGGGTGGGAATTGGGGGGAATATATATATATATATATATATATATATATATATATATATATATATATTAACTATATATGAAATTTTATTATACAGAATGTGTAAAAAAATTCAACAAAAAAATGATCAACTTTATTTTTAAATATTTTGAAATATTTAATAACATTGTATTTTAAATTATGTGTTAGATTTATGCATATTTTTTATTGTCCATTAGACATATTTCATAGGAGTACACATAATTGCTAAGAAAACCGGCCAAGAAACTAAAAGCATATCAACCAACATTTTATATCTGAATTACACAACACCATAAATTGAAATATTGAAAATCCATTGTAATGCTCTTTTCTTTCTTCTCATCATACAACATTAACTTTCACTATATTAAGGATCATAACCGTTTATGAACTTTATTACAGAATCAAGCTCCCCGATATCGCTTTCAACTATCGTTAAACGACGTTTAAGATGTTGGTTTTCATTATCAAGTTCAACTTCTCTCCCCATGCTAATTTGAAGCTTCTTTTGTAGCTTAGTTTCCCTCTCTAAGCAATCCTGAAGTGATTGTTTCAACTCCATGTTTATCCGGCCCAACTCCCCCATCGATTCTCTGGCTCTCTTTCGCACTCGTTTGCGATTAAACCAGCTCGCAATTTGCTCCATATCCAGGCCTGTAATTCTCACGAGTTCAATCTTTTTATCTTTGGTTAGGTTCTCCGACTCATCAAAAGCCGATTTTAGAGCATCGGTTTGATATTTCTCGAAACGTTTTGCCATATATGTTTGTTAATCAACAAGTACTCAAAGCCTCACATGGTTATGATGTGTTGGTCTTTGTTTATCATTTATAGGAAGGTAAGAGGTGGAATTAGAATAGGGGAAATTAAAGAGAAAAAAAAAATTAATTTGATGATTATTACAAGAAGATGAAGAACGAGGATGTCAAGGATGTTTTGTGAACGTATTAGGCATGAAGGACAAGAATTTCTACCTTGTTATAGATGTAAATCAGATGTCAACGTTTCTGTACTTTTCTAAGAAAGAAGCATTATTTAATTTGTTAGCTTCGGAACTTATTTTATGTGAATATATAAGCATGCATCAAGCAAAAACAATACATTATGTGAATCGATAATATATATACTTAGGTAGACATATATAACCCATGTGATATTGACAAAATTCCCATCGTTTATGTTGTTTATTGACTTAGACCCATAATTGCCTTCTATTTTATTTTATTTGGATCAGTTTACTCCGCGTGTTATATAATTTGGATCAGCCACCTCCCTATTTGTATATGTACAAGAACAAGTCATTTTGTACCCAATTATATTCACCATTATATTTAATTTCAGGCGTGTGAATTACATTCTTCGAAATTATATTAAAATAAAATAATCATTTAGAATTTTCACAAGAAAGTAATACGCTTATTTTTTTATTACAGAGATGTATATTAAACATAATGCATATCACGAAGAGACAAAGATGAGAACAAGTTACATAAACTACTGATGTGACAATATTATTACTTAACCACTATTTTCGAAGGTAAAAATAGAACTCTTCCACTGTCTCGATCTTATATTGATGTAACAATGGAAGATAGTTCATTTGTCTCTTAAATTGTGTTCCTTTTACTTTTGGCGTGGATTTGTAAGGATTGAGATTGTGCTTTGAGTAAAATGTAATCTATTTATCTTAATTGGTTAAAAAAAAACTCCACGTGTTACTTTTATTAAAAAAGAAAGCAATGTGTTAATTAATAAGAAACTCACTGTGTTATTAGCTAAAAACTTCAGTGTTATATTTTAATAGTTCACTACACCCATTTAAAAATATAATTAAGAGTATATCACATGGAGATTATTGAGAATTTTCTAAGTTTGGAGGGGGGGGGGGGGGTTATTTCACCACATATTGGAGTATATTTGTCCTTCTCATGCAATTGATGAAGAATATTGGCACTTATGCAACATCGAAGGAGGATAAATGCCTTTGACTTGTTAATATAGGGGGTTTCTATCGATTAGAAATTATACTGGGGGTGTTTTTACATTTTGCTCATTTTGCTTTTGAAAAGATTCTGAAAATATAATGAGAGTTGTTAAGTAATTTATTATTTCTATTTCTTTAAGACTTTGTACTACAATTTCTTTCTTTTTTCCAAATCAAAAGCTTATGGTATACACAGGGGCGGTCGCCCCCAAGAAAAATACGGATCAAATATTTATATAGATTCTTGTTAAATATATATTGAATAGAAGGCAGTGGAATAGTGGTTGGGATGGTGAATGCGTATCAAGGAAGCTGGGGTTTGAATACCTTGTTATGCAATTTTCTTTCTTTTTTTAGTTATAACTTATAAGCTATTCTTCTTTCTTTCATCTAGATTATTAATATATGGATCAATATATAAATATTAATATGAGCATATATATTAACATTAAATAATTGATTTTGTAAAATGCACTGCAGTAAAAAAAAGTTTAATATTAAGTTTGGTACTTATAGCATTTCTATTTTACATAACTGAATTTATGTTGTAAAAATATTTATGTGTTTTAATATTACTTAATATCTTGAACTATTTGTTGAATGTAGCTCTTTAAAAAAAAATTCTAGTTCATTTCTTCGACTTTTATTAGATAAATATACAACATTACTTATTTTCATTTAGTTGCCATTTTATCAATATAACAGAAAAATATCGAATTTGCTATTAAAAAAAATCTCGCCCCCCAACCAAAACCCTTTAGGTCCGCCCTTGGGTATACATTGTTTGTAAATTTTATACGATGATAAAATGCATTACTACTTTATAAGACCATTACTGCCATAAATTTCTTAAAGGATCAGCTACATATTATTGTTCAATATCATAACCATGTAAATAAGAAGTGAGCTGATCATTACAATTTGTACAAATAATTTCAAGCAAGTTTTGCCTATTCTTGGTTTGGCACAAACAATTTGGTCAATACCTATTGTCAAATTTCATCAAGGAATCTAACTGCTTTTCACTTTTAGCAATAGTTAAAGAACGTTTCAAATGCTGATTTTCAGCTTCAAGACCAGCTCCTCTCTTCTTGCTCTGTTCGAGCTCTTGTTGGAGCTCGATTTCATTATTTCGACTAAGCTTGAGAGATTGCTTGAGCTCATAATGAATCTGTTCTAGTTGAGATATCGATTGTCTAGACCGTTTTCGAACTCTTTTCGTGTTAAATCCCACATCCAGCTCTTTAGCCACCACCAATTCAATATTTTTCTCTTTGGTTAAGTGCTCGGATTCGTGGAGTGCTAATTTAAGAGCATCAATTTGGTCCTTTTCAAATTGTTGGGCCATATATAAGTGTTAGAATGCTTAAAAGGTGTTTTGAAAGTAATAACTCCTTCATTTTGTTGCTTTTATAGGCAACCAAAAAATAGTAATAAATGGAGGTCATGATTAAGCAAATAGGAATGGCGGATAAATTGAGGAAAATTATTGGTTTATGGGAGACAATCGTAAATTTCAAGGACAGTTGATCAATATGTAGCATCTTTCTCTCTAAGAAAAAACAAGGGTATATGGTGATGATTAATTAAAGGTTAAACACCACTTTTGGCCCCTCTTATCATTAACTTTTTACAGAGTGGTCCCTCTTATGTTTTTTTTCCCACTTTAGTCCCTACTATGAATTATTTGTTTCACTTTAGTCCTTTTCAAGTGGTCCAAGGCGATTCCGATAACATGTGATATGCTCATGAGGTCAATGTTGTCATTTCAAGTAAACTAACATGGATATTTTCGTCTATCTAATTATTTAAAAAAAATCTAAATTTTCAAACTAGGCTTTCATTCCAATCGAACTTAATCGTATATTTCGTTCCAAACTAAAGTTTTTTCCTAAAATCTTTTTCAAACACCAAAATTGCTCACCAATTAAACAATATCTCAAATAGTCTCAATAGTGAACGGATGAAAATGCCCTAAAAAATATTCATATGCATGTCACGTATTATCGGAACCACCTGATAAGGATTAAAGTGAAACACATAATTCATAGTAGGGACTAAAGTGAAACAAATAATTCATAGTAGGGACTAGAGTGGGAAAAAAACATAAAAGGGACCACTCTGTAAAAAGTTAATAATAAGAGGGACCAAAAATGGTATTTACCCTTAATTAAATGAGTGAAATGCAAAAACACATCTTGTGTTTGGTTTAACTAAAAAAATTCATGTGTTATTTTAACTAATAAAAACTCTATTGTGTTTTTTTATTATTAGGAAAAAAATCCTCCACAAGCTGAAATAACAATTATACTTCCACCAAGAAATATAAAAACATCCCTCTTGGCCTAAAAGGATATCAATAACTCCCTTTTAACTTTGAAAATTAACAATAGCTTCATATTTACTTAAATACAAAAACCTTCCTTTGATTTATGAAGGAATTTCAAATAAGTTTTTTTGCTTGTAAAAAAATAATAAGGGGGAATTTTTGTTAGTTAAATAACATATGATTTTTTTTTTATAGTTAGGTAAAACAAAAAATGTGTATTTGCATTGACCTCTTAATTAAATCGAAGAAGTTACTTTCACCTAAAAAAATTTCGCAATCCTTTTATTAAATTTTAATAATTTCATATTAATTCTAAACGATTTTCTTTTGATACGAATTTAAGAGTAGAAAAATTGTGCTTAAGAAAAATATATTTTGGGCTCATGATTAATTGTTTTAAGCCATTTCAATTATTTAGAATTAGAACCTTATAACGGCCCAAGTTGTTGGATCAAGTCTGAGCCCACGAAATTATGAGGATCAGACCAAAGACCAACTATTAATGGAGAGAGAAGAAAAGTTGAGGCTCATCAAAAGATCCAAGTTGAATAAGGCTTTTATTCCTCTTGATTAGAACCTGCAGCTTGCAAATCAATCTTCAAATGCCAAATTCATGAGTCGATCGAGAGCATCAACTCAAAACTTACATGTTAATTTGAGATTTCATATACGCATATATATATAGTTCACGTTAATTAACTGATCGATCGATCAATACATATTGTTTGTTTCCCGTTTATATATATATATATAGGAACTCTTAATCGATCTCAAAGAGTAGTAGACGATGAGATCATGAGTTTACGAAAAGAAACTGAATGGATGGATCATGACAAGCAGATCTAAAGACGTTACATGAATGGAGAACAAAACTAAGATAGGTTTCGTTTAAGAGATATGCTTTCCGCTCATGGACAAAATTGCATCTTTTATTCCAACGTGCATGTTAGATGTAATTTATTCCAAGTGTATATATCGCTGGCAAAGTACAATTGTATTCTTTTTTATTCTAAAATTCATTTGTATCTTAATTATCTTGTGACAGCAACTACTACTATCGTACACAAGTACATAACACTTACATAGTATTCCATGAGATCTTAATATATGTCAGTCACTATATATATATTAAGATCGGATCTTGGTTGCCGGCCGTATGATAGTTGCCATGTCAAGCTGACAATACATGAAGAAATTTGTTTGATCTAACTAATTAATTCTCTTTAGGTTAATTGATCTCCGGTTGCTAATGCATTAGAATCAAAAGGAACCAACTTCTAGCTACTATGCCCATCCAGTCTCTGCATTATAAATTATTATCTATTTCAAGTTCTATGAATTAAGCAGGGGACCAAAACACTATTTATTGCACGTCTTCTTAATTAATTACTAGATCTACTGTAAAACATTGAACTTCCCCCCTGAAATGCTTGCAGTTTCCAACCTGAGTCTCTTTCAGGATCTACTTGACAACAAATATGACACTCCGATCCAAGCTATATATAATAAATTTATGAATCAAATTTCACGAAATGCCAACAAATGAAAATCCCATCAACAAATATTAATTAATTATACGTGACAATAGGAGTAGTCGATCTTCATTCCGATCCTCAACATTATTAGAATATATAGGTTCATAAGACATTCTCAGGTCAGCAACATGGGACAATCATCCCATGAAATGTTTATTGCATAGAAACCACATCCATACAAATTTTGACAGCCTACACTGTACAGATTTCAAAAGATATATATATATATATATATATATATATATATATATATATATATAGATGGAATTCTTTTGTTAGAGAAAATAAAGAAAGCGAGAGAAAATTAATTAAGTATTTTACCATTGTGACGCAGATGAGTAAAATGTGAGAGAAATAATTAAGAACAGCAGCAGCACAATGAGACTCGCCCAGGACTGGATATGGAGTAAAACTCCCCACATGCTTAATAAATTATTATTATAAGTATTGTAGTAATATTTTATTGCCAAAACAAGAAAAAAGAAATAAGGATTGTTACCCCAGTTCCAGTCCCGGACGAGTCTTTCTGCCGATTCGACTTGAAATTCAGCTTCACTTCTGATGAATTGAATGCAGAAGACAATTCCACATACACCTATTTATACTAGCTAGTAAATATTCCACATATATATCGAATATATATAATCATCTACTTAATTTACTGTATCTAGCATTTGGAAATAGTAGTATTAATATTACAAGTTTCTGAGTGGAGATTAGAATAATATGATAGTAATAATCTTTTCATTATTGGAGCTAGTAATATATTATATTATAAAGTATATGAAATACGGGGAGAATATCCTGATTCTGACGTACGCATGCTATTGCTGGCAACTGGGGGTTTAATTCCAATTTAATGGGCTGATGAATGATGCTCTCACTTACCATTAATAAATCACCCTGGCTCCACTTATAATAATATCCTTTGGGATTATGCCCATCATATCTCTTTTGGTCAGAGGGCATATATCAGTAAAGGAGCCGAGTAGTATTCAACGGGACATTGTTCAAGTTTGGTTTGAATTCTATCGAGTTTGAAATTTTGTGTTTGAGCTATATTTGGTTCTATTAACGAATTGAGCTCAAACGAGCTTTTATCGAACGAGCTCGAGTCGATTATCGAATAGCTTGATATTATACATTTTTTTAATATTTAGCTTATCGACCCGAGCTTCAAAACTAATCAAATGAAAAAATCATGTTCAAACTTGTTTAATTTATTTAACGAACCGAGCTATATAAATTTATGATTCACTAATTAATAACGTCTACAAAACACCTTAGTTGATTGTAATTCGATTTTCACCACTCGATTGATATCTAATTGGCCACACAACATTTCTTTTAAAATATATTCATCAAAAATCATTTCAATAAGTACAATATTATTTACATTATATCGTGATATGTCGGTAGGATGATGACATATCTAAATCAATAGAGTATTTCTTAAATAAAATTAGAAAAGAAAATTATGACTTTTTTGTTTTATGTGCCACTAGACCAAAGTGCTGAGGGCAGATTTCACTAATAACAAAGAAAATGTCGCTTTTTTAATTGAGGCATCTAGTGAATTAATTAATATATCACAAGATGATGTATTAATTTTCTCAGCAATAAAAATCACATAATGGCTTATAGAGACCAGACAATTGGTGTATAGTGGAGGACAATTGGTGTATAGTGGAGGGCTTGTTTTCAACTATTAGAATTATCTATTCAAAAGATGACGAGAACAATATTGTCTCTGGTGCATGATCAGAGTTTCCTTAATTAATGAAATGGCGCTTAATTAGTTAATTAATTAGTTTGAGTGATGATAGCTGCCTGCCAAAAACTCAACCACTATCTCTAAATAAATGTATTTCCAGATTTGACTGAACACACACATATATATATGTTAAAGGCATATTCTATATACGAACCCTCGAGAATAAAGTGAATTGAAAAAGTTATGCTTTTGCAAAGCCAAAAGCATTGTCACGTTCCTTGATGTCGCTATCGGCTATTGCAAACTGCGTGACCGAACCGGCGCCGGCCCAAGATATATATCAAAATCATTGATTGGTTGGTGCTTGTGCATGATCAATGAGCACATAAGTGTCAATCAGAAGGGAAAAATGCACCACACTCTAGTGTACAATGCGGAACATGTATGAAAGTGTCATGCAATAATTTTAATGCATAAAATTTCATGTACTAGCTAGTAAACAATCAACACAAAAACCTTCATCAGTATAAAATAAACTTATCAAAATTTATACGGATTGAGAGTTTAATGTCGAATATTTGATATTACAGAAAAATCCTTCCCCGCATATACAAAAACACCCTCCCTCCCTCAAATGCAAAGTTAAAAGTAGAGGTCTACCAGTTCTACGACCTCGCAAGGCACTACTCATGTGGAGCTTTTTCTGCTTGCCGCTTACAGTAATTACTGGAAGATGAATGAGTAACATGTAATTACACCAAATTTTATGGGTGCCTAAGTAATTATTCAAAAATCAATGTCTTGAAATTTCATAGTTTCCAGTTTTTCTATCAGTCAATCTAGCATGAACAGGGAGGGATGTCTTGGTTGAGCAAGGCAAAGTGAATTGCACTAGCTTGCACCATCTAGCACATGTGGACTGCAAGAAACTTGAGGATCGGATTTTTTAAGGACAAGTCCTTAGTGCTGAAGGCACTAGCATCAAGAATCAATTCATATATATATGAAGGGACGCTATGGTCTGCATGTTTTGACTATGAGATTTACTATGCTTTCCATTTTGCACTCAACAGTAAATATGAGAAATCTGAGCTTGGGCAAATCCGAGTACTTCTAATAGTAAATATTAGAGCAAAAGACAAAAATACTCCCTATGTTTTGGTTAACTCTAAAAAAACCCCTTGTATTATTTTAACTCCCAAAAACCCCCCTGTGTTCGGTTTTAAATACCACACTCAACCCCAAGTATAATTTTACTTTTGACTTTTTGTGGAATAACAAGATTACCCTTATGTGCTTTTTTTTAATTTATTTGTTCTTTTTGAAAAAGTAGAAAAGTGCATGTACGTTGTACGTGTCTAATTAATTTAGTAAGTCAATTTTATAAATTATAGTAAAAGTAATTTTATCTTGTCATAAAAAATACCTCACATTTCATTGATTTCACATGTTTTCACCGACTTTACCAATATTTCTCAATTCACTGATTTCACCCAATTCTAACAATTTCATCTGTTTTTCAGTAATTCTGCCGTTCCTATCCGGTTTTCACGAAATTCATCTAAAGTTATTCGATTCCATGTGTATTTATCGATTTCACCAACTTTACCAATGTTCACCCAAATTTTTAGGGCCTGTTTGTTTGGCGTTTCCCAAAAAAATTTCGTGTTTGGGAAATGCCAAACAAACATGTTTTTTATTTTCTGAAATAAATTTTTCATCTCTCAATTTTCTCAAACTACTCTCTCAAAACCCAAACAAACAACAATCTTCTTATCTCTAAATAAAACCTATATAAACTCTACTATGATTTGATATAAAATAACCTATCTTTTACACAATTTATCTCACAACAAACATGATTTGACATAAAGTCTTACACATCTTACACCCACAACCTAACTTTTCCAAAGAAACCTATAACCACTTTATTTCTCAAACCACTCTCTCAAAATCCAAACAAACAACATTACGCAAATCGAGATTATTTCACAAACCTCCACTACTCTCCCAAACTACTTTCACAAACACCAAGCAAACAGGCCCTTATCGTTTTCACAGGTTTTATGATCCACTGATTTCACTCATTTTAAAGGATTTCTTCCGTTTCTCACTAATTTCATCGATCTTATCCGGTTTCATAAATTTCATCCAAAGTTATTCGAATGCATATGATTTATCGATTTCGTAGATGTTTTTTTACCGATTTTATTCGTTTTTCACCAACTTTACCATTGTTCAACATTTTTTTTATTTATCATTTTCATTTGATTTAACCGACTTTTATTGATTTCACCAATTTCATCTGTTTTTCATGAAAAGAACTCCATGAAAATTTGAGCATCACCGAAATTTTATCGATTTCACAAATATTTTTTTACTGGTTTCACATGGTTTTCCACTAACTTTACAAATATTTATATTTGAGGTTATTCATGTCTTGATTATTCGAGGTTATGCATGTCATAATATTCTTGGATATTGTTTATATTTTGCTTTTCTAGCCAAATAAAAATTACGTAGTTAGATTAAATATAATAAGATTTCATGTTTAATTATAACTCTTCATTTAGTTTTCTTATTTTTATTTAATTTATATTGAAGTGTTCATATTGGAGTAGACTTCTTTTTTCTATTCTATTTTTTTTAATTATCTTTTAAGTAGGGGTATATTAGTCTTCACAAAAAATTCAAGAATTTCTCTTTGATGAACCCGTACTTGTATATGTACTAGAAAAGTGCACGTACGTTGTACTTGTCTAGTTAATTTCATAAGTAAATTTTATAAATTATAACAAAATTAATTTTGTCATATCACAAAAAATAACACAAATTAATGACTAATATTCAATTTATTTATTATCAAAATAATTAATCCATAAAAAATTGATGACTTTAAATTATAATAATCAAATATAATTTGATGATTGATTTGTTCATAAGATCTTGTAATTCCTTTTTTTTAATATGATCATAACAAAATTATTTAGTTCATTCTTTTCACAGGTTTAACCCGTCTTTTCACCGATTTCATTCATTTTGCATCGATTTAAAATATTTTTTCATCGGTTTATTCATTCTTTTATCGATTTACCTACTTTCATTATTTTTCCATTTTTCGTCGATTTCTTATGTTTTTCTGGTGTAAACCTTGCATTTTCTATTGGTTTAACCTAGTTTTTGCTAGTTAAACTATTTTTTATTTTTAAAGATCTCACTCGTTTTCACCTAATACACACGGTTTTTCATTGCTTTACATTTTTTTCACCAATTTCACCTCACATCTCATTGAATTCACATGTTTTCACCGACTTTACCTTTTTTCCTGATTCAATGATTTCACCCATTTTCAACAATTTCATCTGTTTTTCACTAATTTCATCGATCTTGTCCGGTTTTCACGAAATTCATCCAAAGCTATTCAATTCCATATGCATTTATCAATTTTACATGAGCATTTTCGCCGGTTTTATTCGCTTTTCACCAACTTTACCAGTGTTCATCCAAATTTTTATCATTTTTGCTTTAGCCGACTTTTATCGTTTCACGAAAATTCGAGCACATATTTAATTCATAAGTTTAATTCATTTTTTCAGGGGCTTAACCCGTCTTTTTACTGATTTCATTAACTTTTCATCGATTTAATATATTTTTCTTCGATTTATCATTTATTTTATCGGTTTAACCAACTTTCATTATTTTTTTCCATTTTTCGTAGATTTATTTTTTCAGTTTAAACCATTTTCTACCGTTCTTTTTTTTCTTGTCAAACTATTTTATTTTTATTCTTATATATATTTTATTCGTTTTCACTCACAAGTAATTTTTTCACTAATCTACATGTTTTTTCACCAATTTCATATCATATCTAATTGATTTAAAATGTTTTCATCGATTTTACTTATGTTCCCCGATTCATTGATCTCACCCATTTTAAACGATGTCATCCGTTTTTTTACTAATTACATCGATCTTATCCGGTTTTCATGAATTTCATCCAAAGTTATTCCAATGCATATATATTTATCGATTTCACAGACATCTTTTTATCTGTTTTACTCATTTTTCACCAACTTTATCAATGTTCACCAATTTGACCCACAAAATTTTTATATCATTTTCGCATGTTTTAACCGACTTTTTCAACCGCTTTCCATGAAAAGAGCTCCATGATAATTTGAGTATCACCTACTGCGCCAAAAATTTCATCGTTTTCACCAAAAATTTCATCTACTCACTTGTATTTATCGAATCCACCTGTTCTTCATGTCTTGATTATTCGCGGTTATGCATGTCTTGATACTTTTGGATATTGTTTATATTTGACTTCTTTAGCCAAAAATTACGTACTTAGATTATAAATAAATTATAAAAGTTGATGTAAGAGATAATTTTAGATTTTAGGAGTTTATGAGTTTATGTAGGAAATAAATATTATAATAAGACTTAATATTTAAATATACCTCTTCATTTAGTTTTATATTGAAGTGTTCATATTGGAGTAGACTTCTTTTTCCTATTTTTTTCTTATTTTAATTAATTTAATTATCTTTTAAGTAGGGGTATATTAGTCTTCACAAAAAATTCAAGAAACTCTATTTTCTGAACTCGTACTTTTATTTGTATATAGATATAGATATAGAATAGATATAGAATATAGATATAGATATAGATTAAGTATATATTACTTGGGTCGAAGGTGGTATTTAAAATCAAACACAGGGGGGTTTTCGGGATTTAAAATGATACATGAGGGGTTTTTTGGGAGTTAGAGAAAGCATAGAGGGTATTTTTGTCTTTCGATGTCATGGGTAAAATTGTCATATCAAAAGCAAAATGTGAACAAATACTTGCAATTTTGACGTTTGAAACACACTCTCTTTTACAGGGAGTGTATTTGATACTTACTTGAGATCACAGGAAGGTTTTTAGGAGTTAAAATAACGCAAGGAGTTTTTTGGGAGTTAGACAAATGGGGTGTTATTGTCTTTCACTCGTAAATACTATTATTATTTAACATTCAATAAATAATATATATATTCAACAATATATTTTCAGCCTTCACGATAAACACTATGAACATTTGATTCACATAGGAATTATAACTAAAATTGTCAAACAATAACCTGAAAGAAAGCCATATACTTTTCTTCAGCCGTCCAAGTGTATACGCAAAAAGTTTGCTGAATATATACGCAGCACCCAATTTAGGTCATCTAGTATTCTCCGCGATTCCCAGATTGGCGGTTTTTAGTTTTATTCTGAATCTCTGAGGACAAGAAATTAATGTCACCTTTCAATTTTTTTCTTTCTTGAATTTAACTGCAGTCACCAGAATTTTTGACCGATCTGGTGCTCACCATCTGTGGATATCCAATGTCAAACACAAAGTTATCATTAGTTTTGTGACATGATCAATATGGACATAAACTTGATGTCATTAGCAACAGGTTAATCAGAAAGACAAAACCTTAAGAGGTAAAAAGATAACAAACAAAGAAAGGCCATAAGCCGGCATCTTCAAAAGGTCATCAAGAACATATAAACTATTCAATTGAGTGCCATATATGAGATACACTAATATAGACAATATCACAATGAAAGAAATCAAATAAAACAAGGAAACAAAAAAAGAATGCACATTTCTATTATTTACACGAAGGCAAACCTTAGTACACTATCAATCTCTGAATCAGCACCTCCACTCATTCCGAGTTGCTGCCTCAGACGCTGGTTTTCAGCACCAATTTCAGTCTGTCTCCTCTTGCTCTGTTCAAGATCCAATTGGAGTTTGGTTTCCCTATTTCTACACTCTCGTAGATTTTGTTGAAGCTCAGCATTGGTTTGCTCCAAGTCAATTACTGATTCCCTAGCTCGTTTGTGGGCTCTTTTCCGGTTGAACCAGCTTGCAATTTGCTCCACATCCAGTCCTGTGGTATTCCCCAATTCAATCTTCTTTTGTTTTGTCAAGTGGTCCGACTCCTCAAATGCTGACATAAGAGCCTCAGTCTGGTTTTTGTGAAAGCGTTTCGCCATAATACCTCGATTGAAACCCCCATGTTTTTAGAAGTAAATATCCAGCCTTCAAGATTTATAGGAGTACTGCCAACAATGAAAGGAACCAAGTTAAGGAAGCAAAAGAAAACATGAGTGGCATTACGACAAGCAAATGAAGAAAGCACAGACGGTGAACACTAAGGATAACATGCCAATTAGGATTCTTCGTATACAATATTGAAGAATCATCCAAAGGATATGATAGTACCTTGCAATTAAAATACTCGGTAATTGGTTTCAGCATAAAATATAGGGACAGCATATACCATTCAAAATGCTTGCTTGGATTAATGAAACAACACAAAAGCTGAGTTTTCTTGGTTCATTATAATATTGTAACACTTCACATAGAAAGGGCCTCCATGATCATGAGCTTTTGTTGAAAGATACGTACAGTGAAGTTGTTTCCGTCGTCAAAGATTTTGCAAATATATTTCAGTAAGAGAAAAAATTAAAATACATTCCTTCCCATAAAACAAGGCAGTAACACAACTTCCTTTACAAACTTCCATAAAAGTAAATTGTCTGGGGTTGATGAAAATGCTTACCATTCTTGTTCAGAAAGTTAACACTACTATAATGAAACACCGCATGCACCATTTATTTCCTCCTGAATGACATACATGATCACTCGGAAATCTCCATTATGCAACCTTTAACCGATCGCGCATCAAAAAAATTATGTATGCATAAATGTTACAAATGGCTCTCTTATTCTCTAGAGTATCAAGGGTGGTGACTCCCCATTTACACATATCAGTTGCAACATATCACATATTGGGACATATAGAACTCACATCTCCAAAATTTAAGGTTCAATTATATTTGAAGTGATGAATGTATATGCTGTGGCTTTAACGGTGAGCATCCCATTTAATTAAAGGCATTTATGTTTTCAACTCAACCATCTATAATAAACTTTGTTGCCACAAATAAGAAGATGATATCTTTCCATATTGTAAAGCTGATAAACTTTGTTTTTTTTTTTTTTTTTTTTTTTTTTGGTTCAAACGAAAAGCAACAAACTATTAAACTATCTTATGTCTTCTTCGAGCAACTCAATCAAGCCTTCAGGTGGGATGTCCCAACATTTCGGGCTTTCTAACTGATCATAGCCCAATTTTGCCAAGGCATCCGCACACTTGTTTCCATTACGTAAGATGTGGTTAATGATACATGTCCAGGGGTTCCGTATGAGTTTTCTACAATCTTCTATGATGGCACCAAGATAGTGTGAGTCAGAATCTGCCTGATCAAATCGATCACAATATGTGAGTCAAGTTCAACCTCAAAATTCTCAATCCTTCTCTCCCATGCTAAGATAAGCCCCATCCTTAGAGCCAGTAGTTCGGCTTCAGTGATTGTACACGCCCCAAGGTTCACACTGAAACCAAATGACCAATGCCCCTTTTCGTCTCTCATAAGACCGCCAGCAGCAGCTTACCCTTCGCTCAACAAAGCACTACCGTCGGTGTTAAGCATGTATCATTCAGTAGGTGGCATTTTCCATCTCGTATTATCTACACCATGAATTTTGACATGTCTAACAATGATTTAAGATAAAGTTATTTATTATTCAAACCGTTTATGATTTTTTTTTTTAATTCCATAAAGTACTCTAGGAAAACCTATACATTTCCAAATTCTAATACTATTATTTATTTCATTTCAAAGAACTCAAATGGAAAAATTTATAAATCATCAACTTATTTCTGAAAAGAAATGCGAGACAAAAGCAGGCCCAAAAGAAGACTGGGCTTTTGGAGTTCCCATGTGAACGGGCCAAAACGTGGAGCCCGCAAATGTCTCCAAAATAGTAGAAGACAACTGATTTAAGATTTTCAATCACTCTAAATCAATGTGATAAACAGTGGGCCAGCAAAACAGTTGGATTGCTTGCCTCCCATGTGGAGTAGGAGACTCTCCACCTCTTATTTTTCTGATTAGACGAGATAAACATGTATCTCGTGTTGGATCCAATGTTTCCTTACCATAGTAGTAAGTATCTTACGATTCACGATACGAATCGTACGATTCGATACGATTCAAGGCATTAGCGATTCGACTCGGTCGAAAGAATCGCCGGGTGTTTGTTTTGCAACGATTCATTTGCGATACGATACGAATCGTACGATACATGACACATTTGCGATACGTACGATTCTTTGACTTTAAGTAGTTTTTTTTTTTTTTTTAAATATGGAAAATGGTCAATTGGAAACCCATACCAAATGCATAATATTTTTCGTCTTTGCTATTAGATGCACGTCGCAGTTAAACATTGTGATATTTTATGTGAAACTATTTTCTCATGTGTTGTTATGTGTGGACTGATAGTTTTATCTTTTAATATTGAGTTCAAGTGACTGCATAATTTTGTCTTTTAAGTATAACAATAGTGTAACTATACGGTCAGTCCAGTTATTTAGTATTTATTTTAGTTTTGGAACTTTATTTTATTTTTTCTTATTGATGATTGGGTGTACTTTATGTAATTTGAATAAACATAGAGTATCACAGAGTTTTTACTTTAATTGATTGTAACTTTATTTTGTTTGATTCTTTGATTAAAATATTATTTTATTTGAATGACATTGATATTTATGGTGATGTAGTCTATATTTGAGAAAAAAGGTCATTTAAGATTGATATTTCGATGTTAATTTAGAAAATTTTATTATTTCTTTTAATTTTGTGACAAGAAAGTTCAAATTTGGAACTTGATCTTTTTTAATGATGTTTTTACTTTAATTGGTTAGTCTTTTACATGTTTCTATTTCTTAGTAATGTGGAAAATATATTTTATTCAACTTCTTATAAGTGATTTGTATCTTACGATACGATCCACGATACACGATTCGATATGATACAAGGGTTCACCGATACGCGATACGATTCACGGTTCAATAACTATGTTCCTTACCAATATATAAACATAGTAGTAAATTTATGTTATTAGACATGTATTTGAAGGTACAAACTTCTTTCACTAAGATTGAAATTCTTCGTTAAAAAAATGACCTTTTCTTAAATAAAATGTGAACTATACATTTTACGTAAAAGTTTTTTTTTTAATCTTTTTTCATTTTATATTTCATTTATTAACTTATTTTGGTTTTTCAAATGAAATCATCAATCATATGTATACTAACATTCACCTATTAATTGGCATGCACTGTTTTATTTAATCAATGACAAGTCCCATATCCACGAGTGCAATAAAAAATATTTTGTCTGAGATCCATTATTACTATCAAAAAATAGAAACCTATAATTATTTGGAAAATTCTAGTTCACAAGATATATGGCCACATTTAAATTATTGCTGGTTGATTAACAGCTAGCTAACACTTTCAAATGAGTTACTAATCACGAAATACATGACATTGCAATTAAAATAAGTAGAGACTTGACCACAATAGATCCGGTCACATAATTATAATCATCATGACTGAATCCAATACGAAATATATATATTTTTTTTATCAATCAGACTGCAAATGGTATAGACTTCAAAGTTATCGTTTAATAACTTTGAAGCTTAATTCGAATTCGAATCGATAAATTAAAAATTATAAGATACATATAGAGATATTAAGCTAATCCATACTCCACTAGAACTAACAATTGAATCAGGGTAGGAATATAATTTCACGTTCTCATAACGTCAATTCCATTTGAATTGGAAGAATAACAATGTCGATGTGGTAGCATGAACTCACACCAACAAAAAAAGACATTCTTCCCCGGATCTAGTCCAGGAGTTAATTAATGTGGTCTAAGTTTTTTCTCTATATTTTATTTTTTCTCTTCTTTTCTTCTTTTCTTTTTCCTTTTTTCATTAATAACTAAAAATCTCTTATTCAATTAAAAAAACATTGACATATATTTTGTGTTGTAAATCTACAATATGATGTTGAGAGTGGTACAGAGTTATAGGTCAATTCTCACTTTTGGTACTGAGCTTTATGGGTCCAACACATTTGGTACAAAGCTTTAACAAATTTGGTACAGCCGTTAAAAATTGGCATTAAGTGATGACGTGGCAGTTAAGTATAATTGCAAAGTTGATGCCATTACTTATGTTGATTGATAATTTTACCCCATAATATTTCAGGTTACTAAAAAAGCCCTACATCTCCAAATTTAGTGACGATTTTAGTCCAAATTGTTGCCAAATTTCAAAATTGACTCGAATAAGAACACGTGCGGATCAGTTTGAATATTTTACTTATTTTATTTAAATAACTAATTTGATTTATAAATAATTTTAATAAATTAAATAATGATTTAACATAAATATTACCAAAATTAAGAAAATATATTATTTTTAAATATAAGATTTATATAATAGCATTAATCTATTTAATATTTAAAATAATAAATTATATAATTAAATACTATTTGATATTTATTAAAATAATAAATAATTATAATTTTTTAAAAAAAATTTCAACCCACCCATCCCCCCCCCCCCCCCCCCCCCCCAATTTACATGCCGCCTGTAGGGGGGAGGGGAGGGGGTGGGTGGTGTTAGGTTGTTTTTAAAATTATTTATTATTTATTATTTTAATAAATATTAAATAGTTTTTAATTATATAATTTATTATTTTAATAAATATTAAATATATTAATACCATTGTATAAATATTATATTTAAAAAGTATATATTTTGGTGGGGTTAGGATTTTTTTTAAAAATTATTTATTATTTATTATTTTAATAAATATTAAATAGTTTTTAATTATATAATTTATTATTTTAATAAATATTAAATATATTATTACCATTATATAAATCTTATATTTAAAAAGTATATATTTTCTTAATTTTGGTGATATTTATGTTAAATTATTATTTAATTTATTAAAATTATGTATAAATTAAATTAGTTATTTAAAGAAAATAAGTAAAATATTCAAATTGGTCCGCACGTGGTCTTATCTAGTCAATTTTAAAATTTGACAACAATGTGGACTAAAATCGTCACTAAATTTGGAATGTGGGGCTTTTTTGGTAACCTAAAATATTATGGGGTAAAATCATCATCCAACATAAGTAATGGCATCAACTTTGCAATTATACTTAACTGCCACGTCCTCACTTAACGCCAATTTTTAACGGCTGTACCAAATGTGTCACAATTTGTTAAACCTCTGTACCAAATGTGTTGGACCCATAAAGCTCAGTACCAAAAGTGGAAATTGACCTATAGCTCTGTACAAAAAATACAGTTCTCTCATATGATGTTTGTTTCTATCAAAATTATTATTTACATTTTCCACGCATTATTTCTTCTTTAAAAATGGTTAATGTTTAAATTAATTCCATAAAAAAATATTTATCTTAATTATTTAATAAATTAAAGTATGAAATGACACAATGAATTTGCGAATTCACATCTTCAAAAATAAATAAACATATAACCACAACAATGCTGAACGAATATGAAAAATACATAATACCTTAAAAAACCATCACTACAAGAAAAATGAAATTTATTGACAAAATATTAAATGACATTCTTGAAATTGTCATTTTTTATTTCATATAATTAGTGACAAGTGCAACAGTTACAAAATATATTTTTGAATTGTCACTAATAACTATTAGTGATAAGTGTATGAAACTTAAATAGTCATTATTGATAATTAGTGACAACATTTTAGAGACAACCTAGTGACAATAAATATCGTCACTACAATTTAGTGAATTGGGATGTCACTAAATGTCAACATTGTCAATTCTTTTACAATTTTGTCACTAATGTGTTTATGTACTTCATTTTAGTGATAATATTTAAATTATAATCATTTTGTCATTTAATATTTTGTTAAATTCATATTTTTTGTAGTGTACAATAAAATTTTGATAGGAACAATATATTATAAGTTTGCAACACCAAGTATATAAATATGTTTAAATTGTGTAAAAGAATATTAGTTATAAGGAAGAAAAAAAAAAGAAAAAAATGTAGACCACATGCTTCAGGTAGAAGAATCCTGTTAACGTCAGTTCCATTTGAATTGGAAGAATACCAATGTCGATGTGGTAGCATGAACGCACACCAAGAAAAAAAAAGTACCCATGCCATAATAATAAAATAAAAAAAAGAACCGCAAATGATTGAGCTCCTCCTCACTTCCCAGTTAAGCAGGAGGAGGAAGTTACTATAAATAGGAACTTCATCCTCTCATCATATCATTGCAGCAAAACGGAAACATTTAAAGAAACATAAAAACGAAATGGGGTCTCTCTCTATGCAATTCCCAGATCCTGAAGAAGAAATAAATCCATCAAAATCAAAACTAGACCAAACCCACTTGCTCAATCTTTTCAAATCTCAACAAAAGTACCTCAACCATTTCTTCCAAAATCTCGACCTATCCCAAACCCTTTCCTTCACACAAACCCTTTTAAATTCCAAAGGCACCATTTTCTTCTCCGGCGTCGGCAAATCCGGATTCGTAGCCCAAAAGATTTCACAAACCCTCATCTCCCTCGGCATTAAATCCGGGTTTTTATCCCCTGTCGACGCGCTACACGGAGACATCGGCATTTTGTGTAACGATGATTTGTTGGTTATGTTCAGTAAAAGTGGGAATTCGGAAGAATTGTTGAAGCTCGTTCCTTGCGCAAAAGCCAAGGGGGTTTATTTGATTTCTGTGACTTCGGTGAAGCCAAATGGGCTTATGGGTTATTGTGATCTGAACGTACATTTGCCTTTGGAGCGTGAATTGTGTCCGTTCGATCTCGCTCCGGTTACTTCTACGGCGATCCAGATGGTTTTTGGTGATACGGTTGCCATTGCTTTAATGGGTGCGAGGAATTTGAGTAAGGAACATTATGCTTCCAATCACCCTGCTGGAAGAATTGGCAAGACCTTGATTTTTAAGGTTGAACTTTTTTATATGAAATTTTATACTTTATTATATTGCATTGTTTATTCCATGATATCCGGTATAATTAGAAAGATTCTATTTGGTTTATTCTACAATGTTTATTATTATCATTATTGTAGCTACTTTTTATGACCTAAAACTGTACGGAAAATACTGAGAAGATTTCGTTTTGAGTTAATCGAAACAAAAATATAAATGCAGACGTGTTTCTTTGTTTTAGTGATTTACTATTTTTCCAAATGTTTTCCCAATTTTTATTCGGATAAGTTCCTAGAAAAATTCCTAATATTTATCTGGCGGAAAGATGGTAAGGAAACGGAATTTTGATCCATGTTTTCTTTCTTGTGTTCCTTTTCTTTTTCTGCTGTTGGGTGTGAATTGTTGTTTCTTGATAGTTTGTGTACAATGTGAAATTTGTATTTTAGGTGAGGGATCTTATGAAGAAGAAAGAAGAGCTTCCAGTGTGCAAGGAACGAGATATGATAATGGATCAGCTAGTTGAGCTAACTAGTAAAGGCTGCGGTTGTCTTCTTATCATAGATGATGAGTATCATCTACTAGGTACGTTCACTGATGGTGATTTGAGGCGTACACTAAAAGCTAGTGGTGAGGGAATATTCAAGCTTGCGGTTGGAGATATGTGCAATAGGTAAGCTCCTTTGTTCAGCATCCTTATAATTCAAAAATTCTTTATTATAGATTAGGCATCGGATTTTAAATCTTCCGAAAGAAAGCTAAAATCTTTGTCTGGTTTTCAGACACCCTAGGAAAATTGGTCCTGATGCAATGGCAGTTGAAGCAATGCAGAAGATGGAGTCTGCGCCATCACCAGTTCAGTTCTTGCCCGTTGTAAATGATGACAATGTCGTGATTGGTATTGTTACATTGCACGGGCTGGTCTCTGCTGGCCTTTGATTTTTCTTTCCATTTGGCCTATCGCAATTATTCTTTTTATTCAATTCATTCAAATATCTGTATCGAAGTTTGATATCATCTCTAAATCTTTGTATTACCGAAGAATTATATGAGAAAAGAGAAGGTACAAGATTGGATTTGGGCTTGGTTCTCGGCTGGTCCATTAAAAATGTGTATTGTTTTAGGCAGCATTCCATGTATCTTGCTTAATCTTGTGTATCATGAGATCTATTAGTATATGGTTGTGTCCGAATATTGAGTGCTAGTTTGAAAGATGTCTTTTGTATTTGTTGTAGTAGCTAGCTCAATTCATTGTATGAAATTTCTTTCTGCTGGTAATAAAGCAACTGGTTCTTATTTTGTTTTTCTTTCATTGAAGATCTACTAAGAAACCAAGATATCAAAATGCACCATAAAACTACTTTCATTTATTGCCTGAATTCTTTATTTGGAATTGGGAGGAAAAACTCCCAAAATGTATTAAATTTCCCTTAAAAATAAAGTCGTCAGTCGTCACCATAAGTAAATAGGTGGAGATTAAATTTAATTGTAACCACGTTTTTACACTAAATTTGTAGGAGTATAAAATGATGACGAGTGAAGTGACACTCAGAATAAAATATGATAAAATTACAAAAGCAGTCCTGTAACTTTTGGATATTTTTTTAAAATAGTTTTATAATTAGCTAGACATATTTAATTCTTAACTTTAATACTATTTCAATTTTAGTCTTATACACATATTTTTTCTTGGTAAAAAATTTAAATTTATTGAATGTGGACCAAAATTAAACTAAGATCAAACTTAAAGGATTAAATATGTGTGTCTCTTGGTAGTTAAACATCTATCCTTAAAAGAAGGGCTAAGTATAGTTTACCCCCTCTAATCTATGAGGATTCTAACACTTATTACCATCCTAAATTATAATATAACATTTACCTCCTAAAGTATAAAATTACAAAAGCAGTCCTGTAACTTTTGGATATTTTTTTAAAATAGTTTTATAATTAGCTAGACATATTTAATTCTTAACTTTAATACTATTTCAATTTTAGTCTTATACACATATTTTTTCTTGGTAAAAAATTTAAATTTATTGAATGTGGACCAAAATTAAACTAAGATCAAACTTAAAGGATTAAATATGTGTGTCTCTTGGTAGTTAAACATCTATCCTTAAAAGAAGGGCTAAGTATAGTTTACCCCCTCTAATCTATGAGGATTCTAACACTTATTACCATCCTAAATTATAATATAACATTTACCTCCTAAAGTATCATATGTAACAGTCAATCCCTAAGTCATCAATCAACTGTTAAAATTTTAATACCAAAAACTTTTATGGGTAAAATACCAAAAAGAACCCAAAATTTACTAAATGATATTTCATATTTACTCGTTGCTCGTATATACGAAATTTATCATTATACCTATAATACCATCATTATAGAGAAATTATATACAATTTTCTACTTCCAGTAGCTAATAAAAAAAAACTTATGTAAAAAAATTTCACATAATTAATGAATCTTTTGCCTTTTCAATTTAAGTCATTATATGATTGCTTACAAGAAGTATTTTTTTGGTAGCATAGAATACTTACAAAAATAAAATTTTCTTGTAGCATAAAATTATCTAATGTAATTAATTGTTGAATCAATGAATCAAAAAAATTAATTATAATTTTTTTTTTCATTGGGATCAAATAACCCTACACATGTGGTTAAATAAACAATTTAACCATAAAATTGATTACCAGTCAATCCCTATGAACATATTTGTTGCAGGTTTTTTGATGCCCCAAATCAATACTATTTTTCTTAAAATAGAATTATTTTTCTCAAAACTACCTTCTCACATAAATATATGATTTGATAACCACTAATTTCGAATCATTACTTTTAAGGGCATAAATGTAAACATACTTAAAACTTTCACTTTTCCAACACTTAAAATAAAACTTTATGCCAAAAGTAAATGGAGTAAAAATAATGGAACGGAAGGAGTATTGTATATGTACGCTAATAGGAGTATTTATTATAGTGAGCTCAAATATAATCTCAATGAAATAGATGTGGTTAAATGATAAACTATGTCGTATATACGAGTAAAAATAAAATATCATTGAATATATTAGAGGCTCCATTTTGTAATTTTTTCAAAAAAGTTAAAGGTGTTAAATATTTAACCGTTTAGTGATAACGCAACGGGGTGACCGTTAACTTTAATACTTTACTGTTATATTTTATACTTTAGGGGTAAGTGTTACAACTTCATAGTTTAGGGGGTAAACTGTATTTCTCTTTTAACGAATCTCAAAGTTTAGGACAGTTTATGCAATTTTGACAGGATTCTCTTTTTCGCCCCTGCGCCATCTGCCACACACATAGACATAGTCCATTCTGCATTTTGACCGGCTCACACTGAAGGTGTGGTGTTGCTGAGAGTGCCGCCCTCACAGCCACTCCATGTCTCCCACTGCGCCACCACTCTCATCTCACTTACCCATTCACCCAGTTCAATTCTTCCACCATCACAAATTACCCTTTTCTTCTCCTCACACTTTTCCAGTAAGTAATTAAAAAATTTTAACCCTCACCCCCCACCAACAAACACACACAAACACACACAAGGTAAGTTTTAATTTGTAATTTTTTCTGCAGTTCTTTGGAAAATCAAGCAGGAGTAACATTAGCCATGTCCCAGTTTCAAGGGTCTTGTTGAGGCCTCCTCTTGCTTCAATCTCAACACACTCCTATGGTAATTTATCACATTACTGCTAATTGTGTAATAATAGTTTCTTTCAGGAAATATCAGAAAAGAGATGGGTTTTATTTGATTATTCATCTTTCTTGTTCTTTGGTTTGGTGACAGAGGGTATTGAAAGTAGTGCATACGATCCGGAGCTTAGATCAGTTCTTCAACTTGCCACTGATTCTGAATTATATGAACTTGAAAGAATTTTGTTTGGACCCAGGTGCTTTCTTCTGTTCTTTGGGATTTTGTAGAACAATTTTCTTGAAGTGAAGTAGTAGCTTTACTATTTTGGATATTTACTAGCTATAGAATAAGTTTGTCCTGTTAACATTTGCAAAATTTATCAATTATAGTGCATTGTTTTACGACCTTGACACGAGGTGGATTGTATTTTTTTGGTGCTTATAACCACATAGTAGTAAACTTGTTTTACATTATGTTGTCATAGGTGGTCTGCTAATTTATGGAAATATAACTAATTTTTCCTAAGGTTTATTACCTCTTACCTCCCTCTGTGTTCTTTGTTTCAGTTATTTCAGTCCATTGTTGAAATCAGTAACAAAAAGGGCTGATGTTGATCATATTATGATTGGAGAAGACCCGGACGAGAGGGATGATTTTATTTCAACGCTTGAATCAAGATTTTTGTTTCTCGCAGCTGATGCAAGGTCGACATTGAGGTTATTCTACGACTTTGCTAAAGTAGTTGCTAATATTTATGTTGCCAGCCTGTTATGATTAGAGTGATACATATATATTTGAAGCAATTTTATGATGATGAAGTACTTAAAGATGTTATCATCCATGATGATTCAAAAATTTAAGCATATTCTATAATGAACAGAAAGTGAGTATTTTGATGAGATGTTTATTATTGTCAAGGTCCTAAAGCACAATTTCGGAGAAATATTTGTCACTAGAAAATCTCCTCAATTAGCAGATTACTCATACTAGTATAGAAAAAGAGATCTAAGGGCCTCATTTAGATTAAGGTGTTGGACCAGTGAATTTCAAATCTTGATAGCAAATCCATAGCACTTGTTTGGATCATTTTGTTATATGGATTCAAGTCCTCAGGTAGGTAGCTATCTTTTGAACTAAATGAATTTAAAATCCACCCAATATTGGAGTTATTTGCATAAATTGTACTATTACAATAAACTCCATATTTCCTAAAGGATGACAGGCCCTAAAAATTTGTTAAAAAATTTATTTGGATCAGTGGCAATGCAATTCTTCAGTTGCTCAATATAGCTTTTACAACAATGTACTATCTTTTCTTTTTTTTCACCCATAAGATGAAGCTTATGGTCAGAGCTGGAAACCGTCTTTCACTATACATAAATATTCTTCTGGTTTCTGTTGTGTTTATGACAGGGGTTGGAGGCCATCATATAGGAACGTATTGCTTGGAGTAAGGAAAAAATTAAATATTCATTGTTCGGCTAAACTGTCAGCTGAAGATCTAGAAGTAGAGATATTTCTTCATCTCTTGCATGAATATTCAAGGTACAAAAGTTCCCTTTCTTCTTTTTATTTTGCTCTTGATGTGCAAAGTGGATAAGTGTTGTATCACTTAATGAACCCTCTGGGAAGTCTCTTTAGTGTGTTGAATCTTCCTAAGGAAAAAAGTTGAGTTTTGCTTCATGAATGATCTCTCGGGTCCTTGGATAAATTTGATATTATATATGAGTTTGAAATTATATCTGCTACATTAAGTTGAATTCGCCTTTGTGTCCTTCAAACTTGACTTATATATGGTCTTTATTTATTAGGAGTGTGGATAATTTGAACTGGCAAGGTTCAGTCCAAATACATATTTTACATAGTGAAGACAAGACAATTGCTTGTCGAGATTTCTCCATTGGATATCTTCATGTTTATATTTTATTACTTTCCGTAGTGAAGAAACAGGAAGTTTTTCAAGCTCTAGGGGTAATCCTGATGTGTCTAACAATCTAGAGGTGGGACTCAGTCAGTGGAAGGTACAAAAACTTGCAGCTCTAGGGATTGGTGCAACAGAGCTTCGCCCAATGATAATAAAGGTCTTATTATAGTTTGCATTTGACAACTTTTTCCTGTCTTTGGGTTCATTTTAGTTACTTACAGACTTACCCCTCGTGTACTTCAGGGTGGTGGAATGCTTACACTGGAGAAAGCGTTTGAATTTGTAAGAGATTATCTTTTGAGTTATTCTGATCTAGTGTTTTATTAGTATCCTTGAGGCAGTCCCCAAGTTGTTGCAGTTAGGAGGAAGATTAACGGGAAAGATGGTTTCAGAAGCAGCCAAATATCAGATGAAGAAAGAATTTATGAAAAAGGTCCTCTGTGAGAGTCTTTATATTTAGATTAATATCATTTTTAGAGGCAAGAATATGATAGTTTACTTTCTATGGATGAAATAACGTAGTATTTGGTTTACAGGGTGGACATTTGGCAGCTATCAACCTTGAATCTGGAGCAGCATTGCTGGCTGCTAAACAGGTGACGTGATCTAATTATGGTCATTTTTAGTTTTAAGTGAAATGTTATAATTGCTTCAATATCAAACACACTTGACAGGGTTTAAAAGTTGCTGCCACTCGTTATCTGGGGCTTAGGAGCGTGGTTCAATTACTCGGCCCAATGTATGGACTCTGCTTTTCTGAAATCTCTACCTCATGGTTCACAGCTTGTATTTTTCTGTACTTAGATCCTTCTTTATATTGTTGCTCGCGTACCTTGTTTCCATGACTCTGAAGAACCCCTTTAGGTATTTAACAGAAATGGTATAGTATATTAAAGTGTAAACCACTTGAATAAATCTTCTAGAGTTATTATTTATCAACTGTTCACATAGTTAACCTTAAAACCCCAACATTCTTAGCAGGGGACCTTTGATAATAATTCACATTATTTAAATATTGAAGGAATGCGAATTTACCTACTTTTCTTGTGCAGGATGTGGGGAACTTTGTTGGCAGATGTTGTCATACAAATGCTTGGGACTGATTATGCTAGGATCTTGCGTGCCATATATGCATTTGCTCAGGTAACATTTCTGGCAACTTTTGCTTTTAATCAATCCAGGAAATATATATACATGTATATGGGAAATAGTTGCTGGAGTTCTTGAATATACACCTATAGTGTAAATTGATCATAACTATTTTTATAGTCCTACTTTTTTCTTTAATATCTCTTGTATTATAATTGCACGAGATATTTTCTTCAGATACGGATTTATCGCTCTCATAGAACGGTATCTGAAACTACGTGAGAAGATTGAATTCTGGTGTTTGATATTGATGGCTGATATCTTATTTGAACTTCAATGGCATTAGAGGATGTCAGTATTATTTCTTGTAGCATTATTTTGGGGGTAGAACACTTGGAAATGTACGACTGCGCTGCGTTTTGTCATGATAGAAAGGAATTCTTAAACGAGAAATGATGATTGTACATAAATTTTGGATATAATATAGTGGTTAGTGTATAGTTTAGTTTGTTTGAGTTGCTGTTTTTACTGGAAAAGTTCACGCTCGTTTACAATTTATGCTCGGTTTCTATTAAATCATCTATTACGTTTCTTTCGTCTTAACAATTTGCTAGGTATTAGGAACCTCAAGCTGATATGTTGTGCTTGTATTTTCATACGGAACATCTCTTGCTCAGTAGATCATTAGGATAAAAGTTAACCGTGGTTCATAAATGTGATCGACATTAACAAGCTCTAATTCTCACTGGGATCAAATGTTGAGCTCAACAACCTAAGTTTCACACTTAATCTGGTTGTTTAGTATCAATAGTATTAATGAACAATTTAATCAGATCATAATGGTTTTTAGCACTCTGCACTCCTTAAATAGGAAAAATAGATACATTGTACCCTCAAAATTCAAAAATATTACTTAACACCATTAAATTAAGAATAATCCTACAATTGCACCCCTTCATTTTTTTTAGCGTAATTGACCAACCTCGTCAATAAAGTCAGGTCTAAAACAAAACTTAAATTTGTACTTAAAGCAAGTTTGAAATTGTAATTTTGTGGGCCAGATATGTTCATAATCATATATTCCATGTATTGGTGATGAATTCAAAATCATAAAGCTATAGACATACTTTTTACCAAATGTCGAAAGCTAAAAATCAAACTTAAGATATGTAGAGAGTAGATAAGGCCTAAACGTTTAACTGACCACAAGAATGCAGAGATGATGTAACTAGGGGTGGGCGTTCGGGTCGGGTATTTTGGGACCCGTCCCGACCCGTTTGGGACAAAAAAACGGGTATTTTGACATTCGGGTTCGGGTACCCGAACCCGAAATATATTTTCGGGTAGGGTATTGGGTATTAATTTCACACCCGAACGGGTATTCGGGTACCCGTTCGGGTATTTAAAAAAAAAAAAATTTTTGCCCAATTAAATAATTGACATCCAAAAATATGCCCAATACTTATTTTAATAATTAGTTGGGCTAAAAATCTTGTAGATTTGATCGAGTTGGGCGAGGGTTCATCTATGCTTGATCCTTGAGTAATTTAGTTGAATTTTCAAGCTTGTAGGTGGATATGATTGGTGAAGAATTGAAGATCCGAATGATGAGTTAAAATGTTAAATATTATTGAGTGTTATTTGTGATCTTATGTCTATTGTAAGTTGTAACTTTCATGCCATGCGATTGTGATATTTAATATTTTGATGCTTTGAGACTTCAAGTTTGATTTGATTGTAATTTATTGAATATTTGAATCTTGAAGGCTTGAGACATTTTTATTGTTTTGTTTTGTTTTGAAGTTATTGTGTACAATTAATGTTAGAATTCATTTATTTACAATTTTACGTACATATATGTTGAAAAAGAATTCTTGAAAAAAAAAAGTGTGAAATTTCGGGTACCCAATACCCAATACCCGAAATACCCGAAAATTTCGGGTACCCGTCAAATCGGGTAGGGTTTCGGGTATGAAAATTCACTACCCGCCAAGTCGGATACCCGACCCGAAATACCCAATACCCGAAATACCCTACCCGCGCCCACCCCTAGATGTAACCTATGTGCGATGGAGTTGTTTTACAATTAACAATTGTGATTGTTGAAATGTTTTTATTTGAGCAACATTCAATCAGAGCTAAATCCACATTGAACATGTTTCATCACACTACAAGAAAAATGGATTTTAGTGACAAAATATTAAGTGACATTGTTGAAATTGTCACTTTTTGCATATATTTAGTGATAAGAATATTAGTTTTGTCACAATAATAATAGTGACAAGTGCAATAGTGACAAAATATATTTTTAAGTTGTCACTAATGACTATTAGTGACATGTTTATGGGACTTAAGTTGTCACTATTGACAATTAGTGACACCCTTTCAGTGACAACTTAGTGACAATAAATACTGTCACTGTAATTTAGTGATAACTTTTTAGTTGTCACTATTGGGGTATCACTAAATGTCAATAGTGACAACTTTTTCACATTTCTTGTCACTAGTGTGCCTATATACATCAGTTTAGTGACAATATTAAAAATTTTGTCACTTTGTCATTTACTATTTTGTCACTAAAATTTAAATTTTTTGTAGTGTCATAATATTTTCTACCAGATAAATTATACAGTCATCATTCTCACTTTTTTGCCCATTTCTTTTTGCTAGAGTTACCCGATTTTGTCCTCAAATATCATGTTAGCTCACGCGACTATTGCTTTGAGAAGGAAAAGAATTATTCTATTGGTTTTGTAAAATAATGAATATTGAGTTACTTAATTTTCCTCATACATTGTTGACTAAGTTGGTTGGTCAATTCTGCCGAATAAAATAAGGGATTGCATATTCATAATTCGATAATGTTATGTGCTATTTTCATTTATTGTTTAATAATCTGTATAATAAAAATATACTCAATTTATATTTCTTATAGTAAATATAAAAGTAATTAAGTATAAACTATAGTTTACTGAACTAATATATTATATTTATATTGCTGTATTCAGAATTTTTTTTAAATAGAACAAACTAGCGGAGCAGAAGCTTATTAAATAAAATTGGTGCTTGAACTTGAATTTTAAAAAATGCAGTAATTAAGTAATTGAAATTAATAATTGAATTTAATAATCAATAATGTATCATATGTAATTATACTAATTACATATATGAACAAAAATGTAGATGAAAGTTTAATTACGGAAACAGTAATTGCAAGAGACGTAGAGAAATTAATTTAACTTGCAAATATGATAATTAAAATTAACTCACTGAATTAGTATCGAAAATAAGAAAAATAAAATGTAGTAAGACTGAGGTTGCGGAAGCAATCTCCTTAAGACAATATTTTCGGGTGTCTACGGTGCGCACAGTCGATCCCCTGTAGTTTTGCAAGATACAACAGTCTGATGCTCCTTGTTTGCACGAACAAAGAACCCACGACAAACTTTGAACAAACAGAACTTCGATAAATATTTTATGTGAAGAAGAGATAAGAGAAAGAGAGAGTAATTTGCTTATATGCTTATAGATTTTGGAGTAAAGAATTGACCAGATTCTTCTCCTATTTATAGCAATTGAAAGGCTGTATTTTAAAGGGTATGTCCTTTCGCATATAACCAGTTGGTCCGAAAAGCACAGACGGTTGGGTTTGAACCGAAAGGTGTAAATGGTTTGGTTTGAACCGAACCAACACACCACTTCATATGAAAAGGGCGCGGATCTTTCCTTGTCGAACCGGGTCGCATGCTGATCCTGTTTGGTTGGCGGATCTTTGGATTTTGGACTTTTAACAATGGGGCTTTAGTATTTGGGTCAAAAAATTAATTAATTTTTCTCTAAAAAATAAATCTTTTGCAGCCCAAAGCTCATGACTCATGACCGAGCCGGCGGCGGCGCGCGCGCGTGGAGAACCTCTAATCAACTAGGTCCTCACCCCTTAAAAATCTTTGGTACCCCAAAGAGGCCCCACCCTTACACCATTTTTTAGCTATATAACTAGCTAAATTTATGTTTACTGTGTTTTTCCTCAATTTCATATATATTTATGTTTTTATGGGTTCAATTCAAATGGGCTCAAACCAAATGGATATTTTCATAAAAACTCCAACATTTTCAAGTTTTGAGGGTGTAAAGTGTCCATGCAAAGTACTAAAAACCGGGGTAATAATGCTTTATAAAATACGCCCCAATTAACGAACTTCCATACATAATTACTCCTAAATACATGTCGTTTTAGAAATTCAAGAAACACTTAAATGTTCTTTTAACAACTTTACCCTTTCTCATTAATGATGGATATGGGAAGTTGCAGATTTTTTTATTTTTTTTAAAGAATAATTTTGTACCATAAGACTTTTATTCTCCTAATGTTTTTTCTTAATACATGTATATTAAGCAACATGTATTCAGGAACGAAAGTAATGTACAACCATGTCAGATTTTTGTTCAGGAAAATTTCTCAGTCTATTTCTTTCATCTTTGGAATCAAAGTTTTGATAATATAAATGATAGTCATCAATTTATCAAAAAAAAGAAAAAGAAAATGTGAGTCATCAATAGCATCAGTTGAAGTTTTCAGCAACAAAAGAATCATTTTAGAAGTTTGTCTTTGAAGAATATTCTCTATATGTGGAGATTAAGTCATCAATTCATCTACTCATTTTCAATTCCTGTCTATAAAGAACCGACTTTCATCCATGTTAAATTATTCTGTGGATCTCAATTCGCTCGAACATTTTAATAAATTGAATTGAATTCGAAACAAAATCTACTTCATTGACATCTATCTCTTTTACAACTGACTCGTTGAGTTGAGACTGAATTTACTTGAAAAATAACTAGTGCAATACATAATAATAATAACCCTTTACGAGCACGTTCAAATTTTAATATGGGATCAATTATGATTCCTTAGAATCTTATATGAAATATTTCATTGGTTCTTTAATGAACCTAACTATATATATTTTACAATACAAAATAGAAAAAGTAACTAGCAAGTTGTTTCCTCAGGACCAAAAATAGAAATTATATAGATCTGATATTTCTATTCTAGTCAAAACTATCCAGCCTGGAGCTACGTTAGGATCCATCCATCCAGAGGCCATGAATAGTTTAAATTAAATATTTAATTATTTATTTAATGTGCAGCTTGCAGAATATGAACTCTTTCTTATTGCATCGATGAAGAGACCATACTTTTTTAATCAAATCTAATCGGCACTATCCTTTATTATATAGTATATTATTTAAAGAGAAGTTTAGTTGTCAAGTTAACTCCTTTGTTCTTTATTTTTATTTATTTATACAACTAAAGATGAATTGGTCAGAATTATTATTATACTATAGTACGTATAATGTACCAAGAACAGATCTTGATTAAAAAATTCCCGAATCATTATAAAATTAGAATATGTGTCCTTGCAGACATTTTAATAAGTGGGCAAGGACATGGCCTTTTGTCAATATCAATATCAATATCCTATTCTTTTATGCAAATTAATGAAGGAAATAAATTGTTAAATTGGTGCTTGCCAACATGTCCTATTAAAAAAATCATTTTCCAAACTCAGGACCACAAATGAGAGGGGCTTCATATAACCATATAGAGAGGATACGAAAATATAAACTGCTACCAACTTGGTTGTGATTCTAGTTTAACTTAATAATTAATATTTGAATAGTTTAAATCAGAAATCTAACAGTCAATATAACTTAATTAAGGAGACTTTTCATACCAATTTTCACATATTTTATACATTTGATACGTACTATTTTAATACCATAATATAACCCCCTCGACACATTTAATTTATTTTCTCCTTCAATATTTGGACAAAAACAACCGTTAAGTCAAGAAAATGACACACTTATGTGCCTTATATCAAACCTAAAAAGTAATCGTGACATGATTCATTGTAGATTATAACACTACAAGAAAAATGGATTTTAGTGACAAAATATTAAGTGACATTATTGAAATTGTCACTTTTTGCATACATTTAGTGATAAGAATATTAATTTTGTCACAATAATAATAGTGACAAGTGCAATTGTGACAAAATATATTTTTAAGTTGTCACTAATGGCTATTAGTGACAAGTTTATGGAACTTAAGTTATCACTATTGACAATTAGTGACACCCTTTCAGTGACAACCTAGTGACAATAAATATTGCCACTATAATTTAGTGATAACTTTCTAGTTGTCACTATTGGGATATCGCTAAATGTCAATAGTGACAACTTTTTCACATTTTTTGTCACTAGTGTGTCTATATACATCAGTTTAGTGACAATATTAAAATTCTTGTCACTTTATCATTTACCATTTTGTCACTAAAATTAAGTTTTTTTGTAGTGTAAGATACGATTTAATTTTGAATAATATTTCGAAACTTTGTTAATTGTCCTATTGTGGTTTATGAACTGAAATTTGTATATTTAGAAATTTTTCGTCAAGAGTTTTCCAGTCATAAAAAGAACAATAAATTTGGCTTTGTAACGAAAAGTTATGACGGTTTCTCTCCAAAATTTGACGGAGAAAGGAGATGTGTCGAGAGGATATTAAATATTTTTTTTTCAGAAAACATGATACCAAATATATAAAATATGTGAAAGTACTCTTTAATTAAGTTAATAATTGAGCATTTCGACATAATTGGATAAAAGAAATTGAGACAAATGTTAATGGAGAAACCATACTGCAGTAACGAATGATTAATATTAGTTGATTGCTGAAAATATAATCCAAAATGAACCCATCATGTTTACGCGGTAAGAACATAATATTCTTTCCAAACTCCCGTCCACAAGTTAAAAATAGACTACTATATATAAAAGCTATAAATTGTGTTTCTCTTATTCAAGTATTCGAACATATTTTAAGGAATAATTAATTATTTGCATCTGTGATGGAATTATTTCATTATGAGGTACTTAATTATTTTTTATTTTTTTCCAGCCAGACATGATTTGAGTATTTGGGAAAAAATAATTAGTGAAACAGTTTTAGTTTGGGCCAACTTACATGTATGCTAAATTGTGTTACTGTTATCTTTATTGAAATAAGTTTTAGAAATATAAAGTTAGGAAATAATAGTAACTTACATATATATTTTCGTCATTAACACATTAGTTTTAGAAATATAAAGGAATTTTTGATTATTTCCTTCATAAAACGAATTAATAATAGTAATAGTACTTACAATCCAACTCATGCAACAACTAAAATTTCTACACGTAATTTTTGGTATTCAGACGACGGTCTTAGGGGCTGGATTATGACACATATATATATGTACCTAGCTTGTTCCGAAAAATCAAATTCTAAGAAAAATGTACTACCCTTCAATGCTATTATAATTTTATAATGCCATTCTAGTCAATATATATATATATATATATATATATATATATATATATATATATATTTAATTCATTAGGTAAGGCCATCTCCAATGGTTCAGGGCTAGCCCTGGGGCTGCCCCTCCGGGGCAGCCCCAGGGCTAGCCCTGAGCCCTGTCGTCGTCTCCAATGGTTGGGGCTCCGTGGGGGAATTAATTCCATTTTGAAACTTTGCCCACTCTCACCTATTAATATTATAGTTTTAAATTTTTTTAATATTAATATTAATAATAGTAATTATATTAGTACTCGTAATTTAATTAATAATTATATTAAAATATTAATATTAAATAGAATATTTAATTAAAGTAACTTAAAATTAATACATAATACGCAAACTCTCACCTATTAATATTATAGTTTTATTTTTTTAAATACGGAGTATTAATTAAAATAACACATTAATTACAACAATACACAACATTAATTACACAACATAATCAAGGAAAATAAAATAAAAATAGTCCTAAAGCTCCTTATAAACCTCATAAACATAGTGTTGGAAAAAGTAAGTTAATGGACCATTTTGGACGTAATTTAAGTGGGATCCACTTTGAGTAAAGAGTCGGGTCTTGACGGAATTATATTCTACTCCGTGAGTAGATTAAAATGGTATATGGTACGTCCAAATCGGAGTACGAGTGAATGAGAAATTAAATCTCAAAGTTCACATATGTAATGGGAAAAATTGGAAAGAAATAGACTAATCCCACATTGGAAGTGTGATAAGAAAAACTTGGGTTTATATATGATTTCTAAACCATAAGGGTTAAGAAATTATTACTAGAAGGCTCCCTCCTTGCGCGCAGGGGGGGGGTGCAAATCTTGGTTCGGATTACTACTCGGCCCTTCAAGACTTGTGCGTGCCCGCGACCTGCGCACACGAATGTCGTCCCGAAAAACACATTAATTAAAATTACATACAACACATTAAATTATACACATAAAAATTAACCATTTAAATTTATACACACACATTAAATTATACACATAAATCATTAAAAGAAAAGGAACGGCCAATCAGGTGCCGCCACTTGGCGGCACCTGTTTTAAAGAGGGGCGCGACTCGCGCACAGGGCTGGCATGCGGGCTCCAAACAGCCCGTTCCGCCCCGCTGCCGACCCCGAGCCCGGCCCCTCTCCATCTCCAACCGTTTCTTCACCGCAGCCCGACCCCGACCCCGGCCCCGCAAGCACCATTGGAGATGGCCTAAAGGATCTAGCACTAGTGTTGGGCAGAATAATATTCACTTAAAAAAAAAAAAAAAAAAAAAAAATTAAAAAAGAAAAATATTAAACACCAACCACTCATGCACGTTAATTAGAAGCGTCGGTTGGTCACTTTATCATCAAATTTATTGCGTAGTTTGTGGGGTTTAAGAAAATAACATGTGACAAGACAGAAAAATGATTTATGGATAAATTTTAATTATTTGTCATCGTATATAATTATATATAATCATCGATGAAAAGAAAACGCGCGGATCCTTACGAATCACAAATATTATGAAAAATAGAATAGTGACACCTATGTATAGGAGCCAAAAGAATATAGATTGACGTACGTAAGACATGACATTAAAAGATAGGCCTGATTATATTATTATATACTAATATAATATTACGGAAATCACAGTACTGGCTACATCAACAACCTGTAATAAGAAATGAACATAACAAAACTTGTCGACTTATTTTCTCAAATTTCACAAAATATTTAAAAAAAAAAAAAAGGGTACTCCTATAAACATTTTTGTTCCCGCGTAAATATTGATGTGAAATTTTTCAAAAAGAGCTAGTAATTAGATTCCCTTTGAAAGTAAGTTCACATTAGCCATTAATTATTAGTTTAAAATGAGTAAATCAGACATCGTGCTACCATATTTGTGGCACTGTGGTTTAAACTATATTTGACTTTAATTCTTGATTTTATTTTATGTAATATTTAATATTGCTTGAAAGTTGAAACCATTGAATGCACCATTAATATTTGTTCATTTTTTCTAAATGACCAGGCACATTCTGAGGTCACAAACACACACCTATTATTTAAGGAAGGCGACCTTTTCCAAGCTGCTTAAATAACACAATATGTAATTAGCATCATGTATTCATTATCAAATTAATTAATTTTATTTTTGTGGGTCAACTCCAAGGAGTGGTTTAGGTGGCTTATACATGTTTCATTTGAATTGAGAGTTTTAAATCTAATTTAAACCCATATCGATTATTGAGATATTTTGATTTTGTATAGATTTTAATTTTTAATTAAGTAATACTATTTTGTGTAGATTTGACATATTTTTTCAAATATTTCAATAGATCTTAAACCACAATTCCTTTTGGTTTTATGAAGTATTTCAGATGCAATCAACTAATTAAATTATTAAAATAAAAGTTTTTTTCATACATAAAAATAACTAAAGTATTTTTGCATTTTACTACTTTTAGATTACAGAGAGTATTTTTGCAATTTCCTCACTCTCATACTTACGAATACTTCATTTTAGAATTTTTTGAAAAAATCGTGATAACTTTTGACTAAAAAAAAAAAAAATCCCCAAAATTAATGTCCTTTGAGGACCACTTAAGTGGTCCCTTTTTAATAGTAACAAATTTTAAGATATCGAGATCATGGTTCACATGACTGAATATATAAAGTTGGAAGTCCTATCTCAACCGAATACGCCTTTACTATTTACAAGCATTTAGTTTGAATTTTCCCAATTTAAAAATGCAACAATAAAGCTATGCAAAAATGAGAAATTATTTCATTATTTGTGTGCTGCGCATGTATATTGTATACTAATGGTGGACGTGCAAAAGGTAACTCTATTGAAAAATCAGGAAAAGAAAAACTAAATTATTTACTATACATTGTTGTATAGTAAATACTCCAATGTTATATATAATGAAAAGAAAATTATATGCACTTTTTAATATATTATATATAACAAACTCATTTCAAACAAACACTTATTAACTGAACTCGAATATTTTCACAAAACATATAATTTTGTACATAAAACAACCAAATTAATATGCACAGGATTTATTGAATTATTTAGAAAGTTACAATGAATATTTTCACTTGAAATATTCCACTAATGTGAAATTAATTTTCTTTTTAATTTAGTAAATAAAATATGTCATATCAGCCTTAATAATTGTTGTATTGTTCTACTTGCCGCCTTTGTGGCCCTTGCACTCATTGTCGCTCCACCTTCCAATATTTAAATGCTTTATATCTTAATTATTATGGCGTCACTTTTAAGCGATAAATATTAAAACGTGAAGCATTAAAAAAAAAGTCGATACACATCCATCTTCTTTTAGAGAGATGAATGAGATCAGTCATGGCACATGGGTGTGACTTTATCAACTCCCATTAATTAATGTACGGACAGATAATCAAGACTGAATAGCACGAGAGGGGGTGAGATCTATCACGTGTTTTGACACGTGTGCCAAAATATCACTGGGAGCTGTTTGGCTCACGTTCTAATATTTACTGCTTTAACTGGTTACCTATTGCCGCGCGCGGACATTCTGCCACTAATGTCGCAAAATTAATTTCATCTTGGAATTTTTCAACAAAAAAGATGTGATGTTGTAATTATTGAATTTTTTTTTTATTTAACTCTATGAATTATTGTAATTATAATAGTACCAAGTTTATTTAATACTGTATGACTAACATAACTTTAGAATTATTAACATCTATTCAATAATATAGTATTTAGAAACAAGAAACTTATCTTTTAACAATATTAATTACTTCCCACTAAGAAATTTTGAGAATGTGATATTATGTTATTATTTTATTGATTAATTCTTTGTGATTAGCAACAAAAAATGCAAACCTTTTAGCCTTCATGATTAACACATCTTCATCGAATTCAATTGAATTATTACGAAGAAAACAAGTGATGGATCAAGAAGGAAAAAATTGTGATATGATACATATTTAGAGTCGGGTCATTAGATCGATAACTGTGGAACTAGTTAGTAATATATCTTACTTAAACATCTGAAGGATTTTGTTAAAATTTCTTACATCCTACCTCTAGTGAGCTACTGATACATATCTAAAGTCGGAGCGTTAGATAATTGTGGTTATGATCAGTGCATAAACAAGGGAGTGCATGTGGGACACCCGCATCCCAACCTCCAAACTTGTTGCAATTATATATATCCGGATCCTTTAATTATATGCTTGGTCCAAATAACAAGAAAATAATACTCCCTCTGTCCCAATTTATGTGTCGTTTTAGGTGTTTTCACATATTAAGGCACCTACTAAATTGCCCCAATCTTAGAAAAAAATAAATGATATTCCTAAAATACCCTTACATTATCTCTCTTACTTTTTCTCTTAAAGAGAAAGTTTTAGATACATTAAATAAGGGCAAAATGGAAAAACATGTAATTAATAGTGCATTGAAATTCTAAAGTGACAAATAATTTGGGACAAAAAATTTCTCTAAAACGACACATAAATTGGGACAGAGGGAGTATTTTTTTAGCGAAGTCGAAAAGACTTTAGTTGCACTCAACGTGTCCTTTATATATGTAAAATTAGTTTAACACGAGACTATATGTTGTCTTTCATTTATGGTTCACTCTTCACTTTAATTTCTTACTATTTAATTTAGTCATTAATATTCAAAAATCAAACATAGTTTAAGTGAAGGAGGAAGGCAGATGCATTTCACATTCTCTAATAAATTAGCGTTAACTATATCTCTGTCATATTTATTCAATTCATATTCAACTTGCCTCTCCCCCGGTTGTACAAAACCTGGTTCTTCACCTATCTGAAATTACATTTATGTACTAGTACTAGTATTTATTAAACCCATTTATATATTCAGCAAGCAAATTTAATTTGAAATAGTTAAATAAAATAATAGTGCTGGGTGACTATATTTATAACCGGGAATAACCGGTACCCCTATATTGCGCCACGAGATAAATGTTAAATATTGAAAAAGAAAAAGTAAAGAGAAGTCATGTCATAAATACCCATAAATAAATCTTGTTTGTAGTACACTACAGTTTTTTACCTGTACATTTAGCATTCCTTTCTCTCTCTCGATCTCTCTCTACTTGTTGAGTTTTTGTCTCCTCATATTCCCATTTTCTTTCTCATTGACATCCCACAAACAAGCAGCAGCAGCTACTTAACAATTTCGAGTTTCTTTTTTAAGATCTTTTCAGTTTGCAGAAATTAATTACAAGTATTTTTCTTTTGATATATGGAGAGGGATTTTATGGGCTTAACTGTGAAGCAAGAGATTCCTGATGAAATCATTGATGCTGGTATGCATGCATTTCTTAATTTTCTTTAATTTCTTGTATTTGTATACTAATCAAAATTTCAATATCTTTTTACTAGGATTTATGAATCTGTTCTGAAACAGAGACCTAATTAGAATTTCAGTAGCATATAATTTCGAGTAATTTTCATTTATTTGGCAACTCAAATTACAAAAAATAGAAACTTTTGGACTCCAAGATTATTTTTTCTTTCTAATTTTGAAAACCTAAAGAGAACCAGAATTATGCATATACTGTATTTCTTGATTTTTTTCCCTAAGGTAAAAAAAGATAGTTAAAATTGCAAAAAACGTACAAAACTAATTAGTGATTTAGGATTTCCGTCCCAAACTATATTACCTCATCAAGTTTCGTCCCGTAATTTAATATTTATTTGAAATATCGTCCCCAACTAATTACTAATTTTGATTTTTCGTCCCAAACTATATCGACTCGTCGAATTTCATCCCATAATTTATTATTTTGTATGAATTTAGTCCTAATATTAAATTTCTATTATAATGAAAATGACGGTTCAATCTTGTAATTAATTTGAGAAAAATTATGCAATATTATATAATTTTTCATGTTAAAATTTATCACGTTATTGACACGTAAACGTAAGCAGTTATGTGGTAATTTAACGGCAAATGCGCAATTTCCATCTTATAATTAATGATGGGAATATTTCAAAAAAAATATTAAATTATGGAACGAAATTCGTCAAATTGAATAGTTTGGGACGAAAATTTAAAATCAGTGATTAATTTAGGACAATTTTTGTTATTTTGCCAAAAAAATACTCATTTAATTAATCTTGTACCTCATGAGGTGGTGGTTCACGTTTGTGAGAAACGTTCTAAAGGGGTGTAATAATAAAATATATATATTTTTATTGGTTGTAGTGGAAGTTGTGCTAACATGAATGCTTGTTGTATTTATCAAGTCTTGACTTTTTATCCTTGTGCTTATGCATTGCACAGTCCCATTTAATTTTATATTCCAATTTTATGTTTCTAATATGTGTGTGTGAGAGAGATTTTAGAAGGCTAACATGCACCACATTAGATCCTTTTCATTATAATGTATTTATTTGTTAAATAATCAATTTTTATATTCAAATAAGTTGTGCCCTCCGAGAAGTCACCACCTAGAGTCTACTAATAATAAATATCTATTATTACCACCCAAAAAGAGGTATGTACAAGATCCCTTTTAAATAAAATATATGATATTTCAAATACCAAGTGATGCAGATATGAACAACTTTATTTTAATCAATATTAATGTTTAAACTGTTTTGACTAGATGGCATTTCATTATTCTTTGCATTGATGAGTACAATCATTGTAGTATTTTAATCTACATGAGATGCTCAGTGTAGTTTTTTTAATTATTTTAATTTGATGGACATGTTCACCCACCCTTTACAGCTAACACTATGAGTTAATTTAATTTAAACTCTCTGTATTATTATGTGTCATTGATTGACATTTTCTACTATAGAACTTGCCTTGTTGTAATAATTTATGCTATTCTTGAAATCACACTTTACCTAATGACCTCCTTATTTGTTAATCTTCGAGTAATTAGAAAAGGAAATACTATTACTTTTTACTTAAATTTACTTTAATTTCTCTTGTATTCCCATTTTTGTAGCTCCTTTGAGTAGTTCAACAATGCAGTGGTCATTTTCAAACAAGAGTTCTGCTCCTCAGCTCTTATCTTTTCATGGTTCGAATTCGAATGAAGAAAGGGTTAAGACCGGTTTCCATTCCCTTGCATCAAATGGATTGGTTACCATAACAACCTCGGACGCTTTTGATTCCGTCCTTCAGGTCCGTTGCTTCTTCTTTTCAGATCTTTAATATTATCAACATGTAGCAAACTTGACAAATTGTGAAACTTGATGTACTATGATATGAATCATATGCAGATTCAACCCTTTATCACTACGATTCCACCCTTGATCACTACGATTCCTAAAAAAAAGAAAAAAAAAAAAGAATGATTGGAATCATATATGCTCTTGTGTTTGTATTAAACAATATGAGACTAATTGTTTTTTCCTTTTCTTTTCGCGTATTCAGAAAAATAATTCTCCTGAAAAGCATGCAAGAGTTCGTCATGCAATGACAACAAACTATCCGATTCTCGACTCACATACCATCAGTAGCATTAGTCGCTCGCTCACCAATCGGACAAATCTAGCTGTTTCAGCGGCCATGAGCCAATCTTTTGTCCCTACCACTGGACATAATCTGATTGGTTCCATAAGCCCACAACCACTTAACGGAGTTCCAATGACAAATCCCGTCCAAACTATGGCTTCTAGCAGCCCTGTTGTCGGAACAACTGATTTAAGGTACGTTAATAAACACTACACTGATTTTCCTATAAAGAATAATCATAAAACTGAATCAAATTGGATCATTTATGCAGAAACGGTGCCAAGATCTCGACCGCTCCTTCTCAGTTGACCATCTTCTATAATGGTTCAGTTTGTGTTTATGATAACATTTCTCCTGAGAAGGTACTTTTTTTCCCCACCCATTCAGGTCTTATAGCTGAGTTAACTTTTTTTTTTCTTTGTCAAATTTAATATTGTTTATTGATTTGTATAGGCTCAGGCTATTATGTTATTGGCTGGAAACGTGCCTCCTATGATTCCTAGTACACCACCCCCTGCAGCTCCGGTTCAAGCACCCACGCCTAGGCCTTCTGTTCTTGAAGGGTTTGTTGTAAGTAGTCAGCCTTATGGCACGACTACAACTCTTCGTTCAAGCCCAATCCCGAGCCCTGTGCCTAAAACCTCTATTAGTCATGTTTCTCAATATCATGCTGCCGGACCAAGTACCAACAATAATGCAGCTACAGTAAGGCCTGCGGGAATGTTTGCATCTTCTTCTAACAAAGTCGAGCCTTTAAAAGTCGTGAACTCAATAGGGTCCGGTCCTTCGACCTTTCTTTCATCAGGTACCTTATGGTTTCATCTAAAATCAAGTTTTTTAATGCATGTGGGATTTTTTTATTCATTATCATTGATCTTCTTTAAATTTTTTCAGAATCTGTGCCTCAATTTCGTAGAAAATCTTTGGCTCGTTTCTTGGAGAAGCGCAAGGAGAGGTAATATTTGGTTTCTTTATTCTTTATACATTGTGGAAATCTCTTATAAGATGCAAATAAAACCTTTTAGTTATAAATTTCACCTTCAACAGAATTTAACGATAATGAAGTCACTTATATAATATGACTACGATATAACCGTAACTTACTGAGTATTCGATGTAAATCATAATTACAGGGTAATCAGCACATCACCATATACGGAGAAGCAATCTCAAGACTTTAACACGACTGGAGCCGGTAGCACAAGCTTATCAGTGAACTCTTCAGGCTCTTGTCCTGTGCCAGCCATTAACTAATGGTTGGATTAAGTTGCAAATAAAATAGATACAAGCTACAGGCTGTGCTGTTTTTTTCATTTCATACGTTGTATTCTTTGTTGACTTGGATTTTTAGTTGTTCTTTAGACTTGGTTGTAGTCCATTTTTGTCTTTGATCGTGATCGAAGCAATGTTTTCGTCCGATTGCTATATGATATAGTAGGTTTATAAGTTGGAAGTTACGTTGTATAAAAACTGATTTTACATTGATCAGAATAGTGGTATTTTGCTTCTATAATAGTGGAAATTAATTAATATTGATTCCTCATATATGACCATCTGTGTTGTTTAGTTTTCTTTCTCTATGTTAGACTGAATAATTAGAACAATTGGTACTCTTATAATATCCATGATGATTTGTACAACCTTGTAGAACCTCATTTACGATGCTGGGAATCATATACAAAATAACCAAGTGGACAGAAATATTATTAATATTAATGGCACTAAGTATCTAGTGCACTGCAGCTTGCATTTTGTTTTGTTACAAATGCAGTTGCAGACTTTTTGATTCCACTCCAGCCCTAACACTGTGCTTAGTTTTTGGGACGAATCCTTTGAATTTAGACTTACCGTCAGTTGTATATAGAGTCGGTTTCCACTACCTCTCCTTGTGATGTGTACTTAACTTTCAAATAATTTTTTGTTTTTGTTAAAAAAATATCTGGTGCACTGTAGGGTTGTACAATCGGTAAAACCGAACCGAACCGAACCATTTTTCGATAAATCAGGACTTTCGGTAATCTAAAAACCCGTACCGTTTGTCAAACCGAAAATTTCGATTTGGTTAGGTAATTTATTGATTCGGTACGATTTGGTGTGATTCGATACAAAAAAACCGAAATAATAATGGCCTTCAAATTTTCTCAAAATTGGGGGATTTTTTTGTCTCCCAACCATAAAATAGGACATGCAATAATCATCAATTTTATGGTTATTTGTCAAGGAAAGCAAAATTGGACAAAGTCTACCTTGAATTTTATAGGGCTTCTTTGAGTGCGACGGCGCGGCGTGGGTGGGTGGTGTGACAGCATGGGTGGGTGGTGGCTAGGATTAATTTTGGAGTTAGGGCTTTTGTTTCCCGTAAAAGAAAGAAGAAGGGGAGAAGGATGTGTGCAATTCACTCTATTCAATTAGGATTAGGAATGTAGGATATTTAAAAAAAAAAAATCGGTAGACCGGTAAGGTTCGGTAAACCGACAGGTATTACCAAAAACCAAAAGTGATGCTGGATCGGTATTTGGGCGCGTACTATTTTTGGTTCGGTAAACGGTACGTACCGAAACTTCGATTTCGGTGCGGTACGACCGGTTTACCGAATTGTGCACACCCCTAGTGCACTGTAAGTGTATGAAAAACCATTTACATATTTCGATTACTGGTTGCTCGCTTTCTCGGAGGAACAATATCTTATAAGAGTAAAAATGGTGAACTTCTCATAGGGGGGTTTGATCTGCGTAGAAGGATGGTCAATAGGCGGATAACAGTCCAATTTCGGTTTGAATCTGTCAAAATTATTAGAATTTTTGTTTAATTAGAGATTGGATGAATATAATTTGATTATGGAGGTCCATATATACATAAAGTAAATATGAATCTGGTTCAAAAGGGGCTAGACCTTTGGGAAATCTAAAAAAAAAAAATTGTAATGTTAATAAACTTGTTTAGTATTTCAAAAGTGGAGATTTCTATTGGATCCGGAAGGATTCGATATCCAACCGTATAAGACCAAGATTCAATGGACTCGAAAACCTTAGTTCCAAGCAATATCTGGTGCAAGGATTTTAAAATGATAATGTTGTAAATGTATTAAAATTAATTCATATTGTTTGGCATTCTTTAAAATGAGATCATAAACTAAATAGTACTTTATGTTTTGCTAATGCAATATCATCTTAATTTCTTTATTAATTTTAGTATATATTAATGTTATACATACATATATATTTTTATAAATTTATAATTAGATTAAGATATTTGACTAATTGAATCGAATTAAATTTATATTTGCCATAAACATTTTAAATTATCAATATTTTTAATTGGATCAGATCTTTTAAATATCTAGCAAATCAATTTATTTTTAATAAATCGAATCAAATTCGAACAGGATGGACCTGAAATCTTCTCCATACAGTCTAGTAACCGCTGGCCTATCAAATTCTCAATATTGAAGCCCAACCTATGTAAGATCCATTGACCCATTTAATAGATGGGCTAACTTAAATTGACCCATGAACCACTTTTATTATTCCATAACGATGTAATAAAATTTCTGGAACAAAAGAATCTACTACTACTACTATTCCATTCATTCTAGAGTGTTTGACCTTCATTCGAATACTCGAGACTTGAAGTTAACGCAGACAGAGAGAGAAAAAGAGAGAGCGGAGAATGGATGCGAAAAAGATCGAGGAGTTGAAGCAGTTTGTGGAGCATTGCAAACAAAACCCTTCTACCCTACATACCCAGCCTCTCGCCTTCTTCAAGAACTTTCTCCAAAGGTTCTTCTCATTTTATTTTTTATTTTACCGTGAAATCAATTTCATCAAAACATGATTTTTGGCATTTCATTTCATTTTCAGTTTCGGTGCTCAAATTCCTCCATCGGAAAAATATGTAAGCTTCTCGAAAGGCAGCTCTTTTTATTTTGTTTTATGTTCTGTTCCTAACAAACGATTTGATAAAGAAGAAATTAATTAAATAAGCGCTCGAGGTATTATTTCTGTCAAGTAAATGATTTCGGATGGATGTGGGGGTGAATTAGAGATTAACTTAGTTAGAAATAGGAGGGGTTGAAGCCAAGGCATATTAGAAAGAGAATTGGAGAAATTGAATTCCAATTCATAAGCATCTAAACTGAATATTACAATTATAAACCAACTATTCGTACTAATACTAAACAATTCTTTGAAGTTTATTAGGCTTTTGTTATTCTGTTGTCAAAAGATGGAAATTTTATAAAGCTGCCTTGGTTCCTCTTCTGCTAAGTTCATAGTAGTTAAAACCGCAAAAAGCGCGCGCTACGCGGCTCTTCGCGCGTTGCTGCGCCACGCGCGCTCGCTTACTGGTTAGCGAGCGCGCGTGGCGCTATAGCCCAATAGCGCTAATAGCGCGGGCTAAGGTGGCGCTGAGCGGGAAACCTTAAGTAAAATAAAAAAAAAAAAATTATAACACCAATTTTTAACCCTAATATTTTTACCCAAAGTAAAATTTCAAAAAAAAAAAAGAAAACTCTCGCCTCTTACTCCACAATCAAAGCTGCGCCTCTCTAAAAAAGCCCTCGCCTTCTCCCTCTGCCGCGTGCGTCCTCCACAATCCCTGCTTTAGTATCATACTTTTGGGTTAACTTATTGTTATAAACTTCTAGTACTTTAGGTTTATTTGCTTGTTTTTGGGTATTTAGGATTTAATTTGGTATTAATGAACTAAGATGATTTGGTTTTATTGTTTTTATATGTCTTATTCGAGATTTATGATTATTATTTTGAAAAATATATACATGTGCTTTATTTTCAAAAAGCCCGCGCTTTAGCGATGCGCTATGCGCTATAGCCCCAGGAGCCTTGGCGCGTCGCTGCGCTATTCGCCTCTGACTACTATGGCTAAGTTCGAATTGATGCTTACTAAGATGAAATAGGATATGTATTCCTGTTTCAAAAGTACCAAATTTGTTTTCTCACATTGTTGACTAAGTAGTGAACTTCTAGGACTACAATTTTTTGTGCGTGCGGAATAAGCCTCAACAATGTCGTATGTAAGATACAAAATTCATCTGTGTTTCACTAACGACCAAAATTCTAATGCAGGGCAAAGATGGCGAGGACCATCAAGATGAGAAAGAATTCGAGTCCAAAAAGCCCAACTTGTCTAGAGATGATGAAATCGACGATGAAATTGTTGAATCCGATGTTGAGTTGGATAATTCTGACGTTGTTACGCCTGATAATGATCCTCCTCAAAAGGTGATTCACTGGAAAGAAAGTGATAATGAATGTATCTTTGCATGTGAATTTGAACCACATATGTTTATTTTGTTGCAGATGGGAGACCCTTCTACTGAAGTAACTGAAGAAAATCAGGAAGCTGCTCAAGTATCAAAATCAAAAGCCATGGAGGCAATCTCTGAAGGTTTGGAGCGTCGTTCGGAATTTTCTGTAGCTTACTTTTGTAGATTCTCTGAATATTATAGGGGGGAAAATATATGTAATACCTTTGTTTTATTGAGCCAGGTAAGCTGGATGAAGCCATAGATTATTTAACAGAAGCAATCATGTTGAACCCAAAGTCTGCAATATTATATGCAAATAGAGGTGATCCTCAAATTTGTTATCCTCCTATATTGTCACCTTTAGTGTTTGTATTGTTGACATTTTTGGTGTTCTTTTGAAAATTCTTTTGCAGCTAGTATCTTTGTCAAATTGAAGAAACCAAATGCTGCAATCCGAGATGCTGGTGCTGCTTTACAGGTATATTTGATTTAGGGTTTCCAGAATATGTCACCGTCTAAGCTCAAATAATGGAAAATTCATGTCTCTGGTATTTGAATTTTGAACGATGATCTCTGAAATTCCATTTTTAGATAAACCCTGATTCAGCAAGAGGATATAAAGCACGAGGGATGGCGAGGGCCATGCTGGGCTTATGGGAAGAGGCAGCTCGAGATTTGCACGTGGCCTCAACTTTGGATTTTGATGAGGAGATTGGTGTGATGCTTAAAAAGGTAATTCATTCATATCTAGATGCCATTGCTATGCCTACTTATGGGATTAAAAGATTCAACTGATCTTTCCTAAATATTTCAGGTTGAACCCAATGCAAAAAAGATTGAAGAACATCGCCGAAAGTATCTACGATTGCGAAAGGAAAAGGAACAGAGGAAAATTGAGCTTGAAAGGAAGAGGCATCAACCTAAATCTCAGGTACTTTCTCACATGGATACTAGAAGTGAAGTCATAGTCAATTTCATCTTTTGTGAGGTTTTCTTTCTTCTGTTAAATAGACTGGTACTAGTACTCTCTTCACGGAGAAGTATATTAATCAGATGATGTGAAAATTGGAAATATATTTATATATCTTGCCTTTCTTTCTTTACCCTTGTTCTCGTGGTTTAATTTGTCCCGTCCCTTTGCCTCTAAACTAGTTAGTTTGATTTTGTTGCAGGACGCTGAAGCTGCTTCTATGTTAAAGGATGGTAAGTATATTGATCTTCATCTAATTGAGTTGTTGATTCACAATTAAAAACCTTCATCGATTTTCCGGTTCTTTAATGTAAATGAGGATGTGCTTCAAAATTCAAAATTACATAAGGTACCAGAAGTTTTCTTCTATCTGCCCTGCAGTAAATGAAAATGAACAAATTTGTATGTGAAAATATATTTTGGCAAAAAAGCCCTTGTTTTTTTTATTAGCAAAAAAACCCATTAAATTCCTTCATAAAAATATCACAAGGGAGGTTTTGGTAATAAGAACAACACAAGGGGTATTTTGCTAATTAGGCAAAGCATAGGGAGTATTTTTGCATTTCACTGAAATCCTTGAACCAAACATGACCTATTAGTTGGAAAAAAATAACATGACCTAAGTTCATGAATGGAGGTGATTTTTAGTGTGTTGAATTAGTGAGCCTCGTCGGGTTGTTCACTTATGTTTTTTCCAGGAGAAGTAATTGGAATTCATTCTGCTAGTGAATTGAAGACTAAACTGAATGCTGCTTCAAAGACATCACGCCTTTCAATCATTTATTTCACCGCAACATGGTGTGGCCCATGTCGGTATGTTTCTCCAGTATACACAAGCTTGGCAGGGAAGTATCCGAAAGTTGTGTTCTTGAAAGCTGACATAGATGATGCCAGGGATGCGGCTGCGCAATATAATGTTAGCAGTGTACCATGTTTCTTCTTTATGAAAAACGGTAAGGAGATTGATAAAGTAGTTGGGGCTGACAAAAATTTACTCGAAAAGAAGATAGCTCAGCATGTCGGCTAAAGCTAATTTTTGTACATTTATGTTAAATTTGGAAGAGAATGATTACATAGACTTATTTCTTCATGTAATTAAACCTATCTCAAGTGTTTGGGATTAATAACCTTACATGTCATTCGCTCTTATTTATCTGGTCAAGCGACTAATAAAATGTCTTTATGGAGTTTCCATTTAATTTCCCATGTTTTTAAGAACCAAATTAAAAAAGTGAATTTCTAATGGACATTGTAACTTAGTAGTATTAAGTTATGCATGTGCTTATTGGGTCGAAAAGCTACATTTGGCCCAATAATGTATTGCGTTTAGCAACTTTAACCCATATAATTTCAATGGAAGCATGGGAAAATCAATGGAAACTCCGAAAAGACAATGCAGTAGAGAAAGGGGGATCAAAACCGAATCAGTGATCCTCATCCTCATCCAAGGCTCGGAAAAAAAAGGGTGTGGGGAGGGGGTAAGTTCGTTTTTAATATGAAGGTCTATGTTAAAATTCCTAGAGCAAGAGCTGCCGGATTTCGATCAAATATCTCGCTGACTTAAAGGACATTTCACGCAATGATCAGATTCAATAGACTAGCCTACATACGATTAGACTAGGTTGACACTGTTTTTTACAATAAATCGAGCTTCCAAATATTTTTATTTGACAATTTTGCTTACGGGCCTCTTGACCTTCAATTGGAGATCTTTCACATTTAGGCTGAATTTTGAATAAATTTAAAACAAAGTTAAAGAATTTAAAATAATAAATAGAAATACACAACGAGTGCGACATTTGTTTTGTGATCTAAAAACGCCAACATTAATAAAAGGGCCTTTCACAAAAAAAAATAAAACAATTAATAAAAATATGTAAAAGGGTCAAAGGCGGAATAAACAAACTAGGATAAACAGAATCTCAAACCCTCTTTTCCTCTTTTGAACTTTCCCTCGCTTTTTACCTTACTCTCTTTCTCAAATTCATGCTGTAAATTCGAGAGATCATGATGTTCAATATCTCTTCTTCTGCTTGAGCTGTTTAGAAATCCAGTTTGATTCAGTTTAGTGTTAATTATCGAAATGAACCCTAATTTCCTATTCGGTTGCATTCACAAACTTCGGCGATTCTTCAACTGTAATAAATATATGAAATGAACTAGAAGACTCTTGATGAGATGAAATTTTTCTTGGTGAAGATTCTGAAGATCTTTGTATTTGTGGATGTCAAACTATTACATCATTTCTTTGCTGTATTTGGTAAATTGACTATTGTTTTTAATTTTCGAGGTTAGATGATTACGTTATCCCCAATATATCAAATTATGGGGTATTACCGTATTAGCGTTACCACATAAAATGCACTATTATTGCAGAAAAAAAAATCCTCTCTAAACTATCTCTATCACTTAATACTCTGAACTTTTGATTTTGATAAAAAGATTGAGGATTGGGTGATGATTTTTAGAAAGAGGTTATGAGCTATTAAAATTTTAATTTAGAAGGTTTGCATAGTTTGAGAAGGTGACTAAAGCATGAGACGACATTATTGAAGCATCATAACATGCTAATTAAGCTCTTGAAGCCTGAGACAATAACATACTGTATATGGTTAATTTCGTCGATGACCATATTTCAGTGCTGTGAAAATTAGATAGTGAGCAGGGGTGGATCCAGGATTACGGGCCGGTGGGGGCTAAGTATAGATCAAAATTTTGATAAGTTTTCCCTGAAAACAACAAAATATTTTTGTATTTGAGTTAATCAAAACGAGAATATAAAGTAGTTTCTACTTTAACATATTTTCTTTTCATTTACAATTTTTTCAAAGATTTCTCGAAAATTTTCAAAATATCTCGAAAAGTTTATAATATACAACTAGCAGAAACATACGTTGAAAATGAAACTTTAATACATGGTGCTATAAGGTTCTAAGACAAATTTAATAATCGAAATACAATTTCAGATGACACCAATTATATTCACAATTAGTCTCACCGATTTTTTATTTTTTGAAATTTGTCCTTATTAGCCAGGAGCGGAGCTAGATCAATACTTTTTTTTGGAGAGGAGAGAGAGGGAGGGTGTTTATGTAGTAATGTATTAAATAAAACGTATAACAAAAAATCGAATTCTTTTGATTATTATTAAGAAATAATAAATTTAAAATATTAAGAAATAACAAAAATCAGAGAACAATTATTCAGAAAGAAAAAGAAGTTAAGGGAACAATTGTTGAGAAAGAAAAAGAAATTAAAAGAACAATTGTTGAGAAAATAAAATAGATTAAAAGAATAATTGTTAAGAAGAAAAAAAGACTATAAAAAAATAACAATGGAAATGGCAATCCTGAGATTTGAAGTTTTGAACTCAAGGCAGTGTTGATAATCATGCATTACGGTACTAATGAGCAAATGCGATTTTTATGTAACAAAAACTAATATAAATTCAAACAATGCTTATTAGGAAACAAAAAAATATAAAATGATCAAAGTTGGGATCGAACTCTGAACACCTTATAAACAAAAAGCTCTATCCAGTGAGCCAATGAAATCAATTTGGTAAAAATTACTAATACTAGGTATATATTATAAATCTGAGTGGGGGCTATAGACCCCACTAGCCCCTATGTAGGTCCGCCCTTGATAGTGAGACATGAGAGTATTTTGAATCTAAAAAGGACCATTGTTTTGATGAATTAAGATTAGTATTGGAGAGTTTGAGGAATTATTTCGAGGTAACTAAAGAAGTGATGTTAGATATATCTTCGTATGTGCTTCACAGATTTTATTTGTAGATAAGCCATTAAATTATCTCATTGTATGCTAGTTTCTACTTACTCATGTCGGATTTATTTCCACTTGTGGCCTCATTTTATTGTTAGCTTCATAATTATTTGACCGTTATGTGTTGTGTATTTTTTATATATTTACTGGCCCTGTTATAATGTTTTTGTTATTCGATTTTGAGAATCTTGTTTCGGATTATTAATACTGAATTCAATTGAGCCGTTGTCCAAACGGTCATATTTTTGCTTCCTATCATAGATGTACAAATGGCAAGTTGTATGATTATGGAAAAATTGTGTTATGAATTCAAATTGAGTTGTTATCCGAATGGCATATTTTTGCTTTCTATCAAAGAGGTACAAACGGCAAGTTGTATGATTATGAAAAATTGCTTTATGAATTCAAAATTGTGCCGTTAGCCATACTAACGGTCATAAATTTTTTGTTCCTATATATGAGGTAAATTTGCAATGAGTAATTCGAATCAAAGACCCAACATGTCGAGAGAAAATATTTCGGACAAGATCGCCATAGAGTCTGATATTGAGCTGGATGAATCCTATGTTGTGGCTCCTGACAATGAATTTGAGGAAGTGAGTAACTGCAAAAATTAGTGAAATTTATATCTTGGTATGTGCATTGTGAAATATGTTGTAAACATTTTTTCTTTATTACAGATGGGATACCCTACGGTTGAAGTAAGTGAAGAAAATCAAGAAGCTGCCGAAGTGTTGAAATCATATGCCCTCAATGCTATTTGTGAAGGTATGTACCTTTCAGACATTTTATATAGCAACATTTATAGATATTTCTATTGTTTTCTCGGAAAGTTTATCTACTTATTATCTCTTGAATTTCAGGCCAGCTGGTTGAAGCCAAAGATCATTTAACAAAAGCAATCATGTTGAATCCAAAATCAGCACTGTTATTTGCAAGTAGAGGTAATTTTCCACAACATGTTGACCACCGTAGTTTTTTCAAGAGACAATTACCGTGTTAAACTTTATTACCATTCTTGTGGTCATCTGATTATTCTTTTGCAGCTACTTGTTATGTCAAACTGAAAAAACCAAACGCTGCAATCCGAGATGCTGATGTTGCATTACAGGTATATTTATTGCACTACTAATAGGCAGACAGACTTTGAATAATTGATGCTAATATGTGTTTGAGCTTGATGACTTTGAGATGATTGTAATTTTTATTTTTTATCTTTGAAATTTAATAATTTTTACAATGGCATGTTAGATGAACCCTGAGTTAGCAAGAGGATATAAAGCAAGGGGGATGGCAATGGCAATGTTGGGCTCATGGGAAGAGGCAGCTACGAACTTGAATGTGGCATTAAAGTTAGATTTTGATGAGGAGACATATATGATGCTCAAAATGGTAATGTGCATGTTTATTCGCATATTTGGCTATTACAAATTAAAGAAAAATATTTTGTATAAGTGTTGTAAAAGTAAATTGCCTTGAAAATGTTTCCTAATATGTCTCAGGTTGAGCCAAATGCCAACAAGATTCGACAAAGAAATGAACAACTTCATAGAGAAAGTGAGCAGAGGAAACTTGAGCTTCAAAGGCAGAATATTGAGAAGGTACTAGATATATTGATTGTAGCGTTAAACTGCTTTATATGCTATGGATTATCTGTACATGAAATCATCCCCTTCCAGCATTGGCTGGTTGGTTTTGTACAGCGATTGCTCGTTCATTGATAAGCAAATTTAATCTTATGTATAGTTGTTATTTTATAAGCAATCATTCTTTGATTTCATTTTTCATTCTTTAAGTACTTCATTAAGTTCTTCTTTTGTAGTGATTACTTTCTTTGATATCGTTGCAGATTGTTCAGGCCCTTTCTTATAAAGTACTTGAAAAGGAACAGGGGAAAATTGAGCTTGAAAGGAAGAGGCATCAACCTAAATCTCAGGTACTTTCTCACATGGATACTAGAAGTGAAGTCATAGTCAATTTTCTCTTTTGTGAGGTTTTCTTTCTTCTGTTAAATAGACTGGTACTAGTACTCTCTTCACGGAGAAGTATATTAATCAGATGATGTTAAAATTGGAAATGTATTTATATATTTTGCCTTTCTTTCTTTACTCTTGTTCTCGTGGTTTAATTTGTCCCGTCGCTTTGCCTCTAAACTAGCTTGTTTGATTTTGTTGCAGGACGCTGAAACTGCTTCTCTGTTAAAGGATGGTAAGTATATTGATCTTCATCTAATTGAGTTGTTGATTCACAATTAAAAACCTTCATCCATTTTCCGGTTCTTTAATGTAAATGAGGATGTGCTTCAAAATTCAAAACTACGTAAGGTACCAGAAGTTTTCTTCTATCTGCCCCTCAGTAAATGAAAATGAACAAATTTGTATGTGAAATATATTTTGGCAAAAAAAACCCATTAAATTCCTTCATAAAAATATCACAAGGGAGGTTTTGGTAATAAGAACAACACAAGGGGTATTTTGCTAATTAGGCAAAGCATAGGGAGTATTTTTGCATTTCACTGAAATCCTTGAACCAAACATGGCCTATTAGTTGGAAAAAAATAACATGACCTATGTTCTTGAAAGGAGGTAATTTTTAGTGTCTTGATATAGTGAGCCTCGTCTGGTTGTTCACTTATGTTTTTTCCAGGAGAAGTAATTGGAATTCATTCTGCTAGTGAATTGAAGACTAAACTGAATGCTGCTTCAAAGACATCACGCCTTTCAATCATTTACTTCACCGCAACATGGTGTGGCCCATGTCGGTATGTTTCTCCAGTATACACAAGCTTGGCAGGGAAGTATCCGAAAGTTGTGTTCTTGAAATCTGACATAGACGATGACAGGGATGCGGCTGCGGAATATAATGTTAGCAGTGTACCATGTTTCTTCTTTATGAAAAACGGTAAGGAGATTGATAAAATAGTTGGGGCTGACAAAAATTTACTCGAAAAGAAGATAGCTCAGCATGCCGGCTAAAGCTAATCTTTGTACATTTATGTTTAATTTGTAAGAGAATGATTACATAGACTTATTTCTTCATGTAATTAAACCTATCTCAAGTGTTTGGGATTAATAACCTTACATGTCATTCGCTCTTATTTATCTGGTCAAGCGACTAATAAAATGTCTTTCTGGAGTTTCCATTTAATTTCCCATGTTTTTAAGAACCAAAATAAAAAAGTGAATTTCTAATGGACATTGTAACTTAGTAGTATTAAGTTATGCATGTGCTTATTGGGTCGAAAAGCTACATTTGGCCCAATAATGTATTGCGTTTAGCAACTTTAACCCATATAATTTCAATGGAAGCATGGGAAAATCAATGGAAACTCCGAAAAGACAATGCAGTAGAGAAAGGGGGATCAAAACCGAATCAGTGATCCTCATCCTCATCCAAGGATCAGAAAAAAGAGGGTGCGGGGAAGGGGGTAAGTTTGTTTCTAATATGAGGGTCTATGTTAAAATTCCTAGAGCAAGAGCTGCCGGATTTCGATCAAATATCTCGCTGACTTAGAGGACATTTCACGCAATGATCAGATTCAATAGACTAGCCTACATACGATTAGACTAGGTTGACACTTTTTTTTACAATAAATCGAGTTTCCAAATATTTTTTTTGACAATTTTCCTTATGGGCCTCTTGACCTACAATTGGAGATTTTTCACATTTAGGCTGAATTTTGAATAAAATTTAAAACAAAGGTAAAGAATTTAAAATAATAAATAAAAATATACAACGAATGCGACATTAGTTTTGTGATCTAAAAACGCCAATATTAATAAAAGGGCCTTTCACAAAAAAAAAAAAAAAAAAACAATAAATAAAAATATGTAAAAGGGTCAAAGGCGGAATAAACAAACTTGGATAAACAGAATCCCAAACCCTCTTTTCCTCTTTTGAACTTTCCCTCGCTTTTTACCTTACTCTCTTTCTCAAATTCATGCTGTAAATTCGAGAGACCATGATGTTCAATATCTCTTCTTCTACTTGAGCTGTTTAGAAATCCAGTTTGATTCAGTTTAGTGTTAATTATCGGAATGAACCCTAATTTCCTATTCGGTTGCATTCACAAACTTCGGCGATTCTTCAACTGTAATAAATATATGAAATGAACTAGAAGACTCTTGATGAGATGAATTTTTTCTTGGTGAAGATTCTGAAGATCTTTGTATTTGTGGATGTCACACTATTACATCCTTTCTTTGATGTATTTGGTAAATTGACTAATGATTTTAATTTTCTAGGTTAGATGATTACGTTATCCCCAATATATCAAATTATGGGGTATTACCGTATTAGCGTTACCACATAAAATGCACTATTATTGCAGAAAAAAAATCTTCTCTAATCTATCTCTATCACTTAATACTCTGAACTTTTGATTTTGATAAAAAGATTGAGGATTGGGTGATGATTTTTAGAAAGAGGTTATGAGCTATTAAAATTTTAATTTAGACGGTTTGCATAGTTTGAGAAGGTGACTAAGGCATGAGACGACATTATTGAAGCATCATAACATGATAATTAAGCTCTTGAAGCCTGAGACAATAACATACTGTATATGGTTAATTTCGTCGATGGCCATATTTCAGCGCTGTGAAAATTAGATAGTGACACATGAGAGTATTTTGAATCTAAAAAGGACCATTGTTTTGATGAATTAAGATTAGTATTGGAGAGTTTGAGGAATTATTTCGAGGTAACTTAAGAAGTGGTGTTAGATATATCTTCTGTTGGATAAGGATGAAGATGAAAAACACTGAAGACAATTAGTAAAGGGAGGTTTTGATGATTTCCAAACCTTCAAATCTGCTAAGTAAAAGTTAACTTAGCTGATATCCCTTAGAAGAATTTTGACCAAGTAAGAAGACATCAGACTGGTCAAATATTCTAGGTCCAGAAGACTACTAATCTGCTGAAGGAAAGAAATCAGACTGATGAAGATCAGCCGACTCAAATCAGATTGGTTCAAGTTTGGGATCAGCTCTGTTCATCATCAGACTTGCACTTTCGATCAGCCAAGTGGAAAGGATCAAGAAGTCATCCCAACGGTAATAAATGCCCTTGGAAGTAATAAATGCTGAAGTAAAAGGTTATTAAAGACAAATGATTGAAGAAAGACTTCGTATCAGCTTGGTGCATTTAATGCTGCCTGACAGAAAGGACAGTTCGCAGTACTGTCACTGTGCAGAGATTCGTACGCGGAAATTAAGGACCAGAAATCAAGAAATTTGAATTGTGTCTCTCTTCAATGGACATAATTCAAAGAGTGACTATAAATAGCTGAAGAGACGAAGAGAAAAGAAGCTACATACACAACTTCTGAGAGATCGAATTCGAAGCAAATATTTTCTAAGTCTCAAAAGCTCAAGAACAGCTCACTCGTCTGCTAAAGTCATTTGTTGTCAGAAGCCGTTGAAGTTCAAGAAAATATTTTCTGAGTGAATCTGTGAGAGAAAAGAGTTGTGAGGAGTTCTTATCCATCTTTGTGAGTGATAAGTCTCTGTAGAATAGGTCTTCTTTGTGATTTCCTATTGCGAGCTTACGGCCAGATTCATTTGTTGTTTTGGCGTAAGTGGAGTATATTGTAAACTGTGTGTTTATAGTATAACCCAAGATCTAAGTGACTTGGAAGAGTGGACTAAAGGATTTCAATTCATATAACCACTATAAAAATTCTGGTGTTTATTTTTGCATAAGTCTTTCTGCATATTTTCAGATTTGCATAGTTTAAATTAAAGGAGTTTACAAAACTAGGGAAACAATTTTCAGACTGCTAAGTTTACTTGTGAAAAACACTTTGAAAATTCGCTGCAAGTACTCTAGTATTAAAACTAATTTTAACAAAAATCAGCTAAGTGATTATCAGATTAGTGGTCAACAAAGCTGTTCAAAGATTTGTTCGCGATCAGCCTTGTAAAATTACTATTCGGTAACAGCTTAGTCTGTTTAAGTTTGAACAACAGTTTTGAAGTTTAAAATTTGAAGAAAAGTTTTAGAGGTCTATTCACCCCCCCCTCTAGACCTCATCTGACCACTTGGGACCAACATCTTCGTATGTGCTTCACAGAAGTTATTTGTAGATAAGCCCTTAAATTATCTCATTGTATGCTATTTTCTACTTAATCATGTCAGGATTTATTTCCACTTGTGGCCTCATTTTATTGTTAGCTTCATAATTATTTGACCGTTATGTGTTGTGTATTTTCTATATATTTACTGGCCCTGTTATGATGTTTTTGTTATTTGATTTTGAGAATCTTGTTTCGGATTATTAATACTGAATTCAATTGAGCCGTTGTCCAAACGGTCATATTTTTGCTTCCTATCATAGATGTACAAATGGCAAGTTGTATGATTATGGAAAAATTGTGTTATGAATTCAGATTGAGTCGTTATCCGAATGGTCATATTTTTTATTTCTATCAAAGAGGTACAAACGGCAAGTTGTATGATTATGAAATTGCTTTATGAATTCAAAATTGTGCCGTTAGTCATACTAACGGTCATAAATTTTTTGTTCCTATATATGAGGTAAATTTGCAATGAGTAATTCGAATCAAAGACCCAACATGTCGAGAGAAAATATTTCGGACAAGATCGCCATAGAGTCTGATATTGAGCTGGATGGATCCTATGTTGTGGCTCCTGACAATGAACTTGAGGAAGTGAGTAACTGCAAAAATTGGTGAAATTTATATCTTGGTATGTGCATTGAGAAATATGTTGTAAACATTTTTTCTTTATTACAGATGGGATACCCTACGGTTGAAGTAAATGAAGAAAATCAAGAAGCTGCCGAAGTGTTGAAATCATATGCCCTCAATGCTATCGGTGAAGGTATGTACCTTTCAGATATTTTATATAGCAACATTCATAGATCTTTCTATTGTTTTCTCGGAAAGTTTATCTACTTATTATCTCTTGAAATTCAGGCCAGCTGGTTGAAGCCAAAGATCATTTAACAAAAGCAATCATGTTGAATCCAAAATCAGCACTGTTATTTGCATGTAGAGGTAATTTTTCAAAACATGTTTGACCACCATAGTTTTTTCAAGAGACAATTACCATGTTAAACTTTATTACCATTCTTGTAGTCATCTGTATGTCAAACTGAAAAAACCAAACGCTGCAATCCGAGATGCTGATGTTGCATTACAGGTATATTTATTGCACTACTTATAGGCAGACATACTTTGAATAATTGATGCTAATATATGTTTGAGCTTGATGACTTTGAGATGATTGTAATTTTTATTTTTTATCTTTTAAATTTAATAATTTTTACAATGGCATGTTAGATGAACCCTGAGTTAGCAAGAGGATATAAAGCAAGGGGGATGTCAATGGCAATGTTGGGTTTATGGGAAGAGGCAGCTACAAACTTGAATGTGGCATCAAAGTTAGATTTTGATGAGGAGACCTATATGATGCTCAAAAAGGTAATATAAATGTTTATTCGCATACTTGGCTATTACTAAAGAAAAATAATTTGTATAAGTGTTCTTAAAGTAAATTGCCTTAAAAATGTTTCCTAATATGTCTCAGGTTGAGCCAAATGCCAACAAAATTAAAGACCATCGACAAAAACTTCATAGAGAAAGTGAGCAGAGGAAACTTGAGCTTGAAAGGCAGAATATTGAGAAGGTACTAGATATATTGATTGTAGCATTAAACTGCTTTATATGCTATGGATTATATGTACATGAAGTCATCCCCTTCCAGCATTAGCTGGTAGCTTTTGTATAGCGATTGCTCGTTGATAAACAAATTGAATCTTATGTATAGTTGTTATTTTATAGGCAATCATTCTTTGATTTCATTTTTCCTTCTTTAAGTACTTCATTAAGCGCTTCTTTTGTAGTGATTACTTTATTTGATATCGTTGCAGATTGTTTAGGCCCTTAATGTTTTAACTTTTATACGATGGTATGTTTTTTTATAAAGTATTTAATTAGTATGTGATAGATATACCTTCTTAAAACGCAATTTTGTTCAAGCACTCATTTATTGGTCTGATTAATGACATACTTGATCATGTTTCTTCCTCAATATAGCTAACATTTTAAACATAATAATGAGCCTACTTCTCTTTGTTTTCAATTTTTTTTATAGAAGTGGTTGAAATTAATGATGCTATGGTATTGTGAACCAAGATGAGTGATGCACATACAACATCGAGGCTTACCATCATTTACTTCAGGGCACCATGGTCTGAACTCTGTCGTAACATGGATCAAATATATAAAACTTTTGCTCGAGAGTATCCCAATATTGTATTTTTGAAGGTTGATATTTACAAGTGAATGAATGGTGCTCCCCGATGGAAAACTGACTACATCCCTACTTTCTACTTTTTCAAAAAGAGCAAGGTGGTTGAACGGGCGACTTTAACTAATAAATATGAACTTGAAATGAAGATAATAGACAATTGGTGGTCTTTCTAGATAGTTGTGGTTTTGATGTAATACATACTATAATAATCTCTTTTAAAGTTAAACTCATGCGATTGTGTATTCAAAGTTTTATGCAATAAATCCAAATAATCATATGCTTGCCAAAAGTTTATATGTTGAATAGAAAAAAATTAAATATTTCGCTTTTATAGAATACAAGATCTGTTGTGCTTCTTCATTACAAATTGATAAAAGTCACAGGTAGCACTATGAAAACTTTATTTCCTCTCGTTCTTGGAATAAAACCTGAGAACTACGTAGAAGAAGAGGCGATAAAGAACACCCCAAGCCAGAAGAATACCAATGTCAACCCACAAACTCTCAATCTTATGAATATTCATTGTGAACAAAATATCTTCACCGATTAACATGCAGTTCGGATCCAAAGCTGATGTAGTCGTATTATGAAGTTCGCTGATCCTTATTTCTCCAAGAGGCCCAGGTGACAGGTCATGAGGGTTGCCGTTATAGCACTGTGTGCCTTTGAATTCATTTATCAGCATTGCTTCAAATGGGTATTTGATTGCAGATACATAATGCAGCCATTTCCAATATATCGGAATTTGCGATGATTTCAAGAAAAACCCACAAGTTAAAAAGAAAAGAGCTGTTGTAGCTATCACCACAGCGTAACCAGTGATGTAACTCGGAACCATTGCACTCACTAACATTACATATGCATTTGTGGTTATGAGTGAAGCAAAGAGAATTACCCAGAAATAAAGTATATTGCACCTTAAATGGAGTATGAATCTGGTAATCACCGCGAAAGTTAAGCCTTGGATAGCGAAAAACGGGAGGTAGACTATAAGAGAGGAGATAACATAAGAAGAAGCTCGATAAGAGTTGTGTGATGTTTCACGTATGAAGATGAACCTTTCTTGAATGAAAGTCGGGACAGCATCATTGGAAGAAAAGAAGATAAGGCAAACAGCAAATATGTAGAAATTGAGAAGCCGGTTTATTGTTTTGAAGGTGAGGCCATGGAGATTCTTGAAGAGGGAAGATAGCACCAGAGCCATCACTAATAGAACAATCTCACGAGACAAGAAAAGCTCCGGTGTTCGGATCACGTTTAGAGTCGTGCGCCATGAAAGAACCGCCACTTCCCTTAGCCAGGGGTTGGCAAATTTGTGCCTATGTTCAGGCTCATCAAGCACATCTTCCACCATGCCAAATTCTTCGTAAGAAGGAGCATAAGGATCAGGAGTTGGACTAAAGACGACTGGTACCTTCGTGAGTCGAGGGTAATGGCTAGACATAGGTGTTTTCCCGGGAGTTTGGCCAGGTGTTTGGGCCGGGGTCCACGTTGGAGCTCGTCTAGGAGTCCCTTTAACACCCTCGTAAATCCAAACCGAGAAGTCTTTGTAAAAATGAGAAGCTAACCGAGGATTGTAGACTCCGCTATGCATGCTCATGGGGGTTTGAGCTGCTCTGCTTTTGCGTTCTAATGAAGCGTCAAAATCATCATCATCATCATGTTCTTCATCGTAATTACCAAATTGCCTTGAATCTGCTCGAGGTGTTATGTTTCCGGTTGAAAAGGTTCCGCTACGTAAGCTAATGTGCTTCATCCAGGGGCTCTTTCCATGAGGAGTTTTACGGTGTTTTGGTGTTTTGGGGACTGGGGTTCTTGCCATGTGATTTGGTTCGATTCCTTCACGTTGATACATTACGAGAGGATCGAGTCCCACGGTTGACTCATCGTACTCTTTGATCACGTCTAGGAGATATTCTAAGCTGTTTTCACCTTCTGGAACTGGCCTTTGAAATCCGGAAAGGAAAGTAGAAAGAGCAGTTGGACTTCCCATATATATCAATCTACCCTTCGCGAGAACCGTGATTCGATCCAAGAGCACTTGGATTCTGAATGAAGGCTGGTGAATAGTCATTAGAACTATGCTGCCACTTTTGGCGATGTCTTTTACCTTTTCGACAACGCTGAAAGCACTTGTTGAGTCTAGACCCGAGGTTGGTTCATCGAGAAATAGAAGTGATGGTTTGTGGATTATGTCTATACCAATAGACACCCTTCGCCTTTCTCCACCCGAAACTCCTCGTTTCCCCTCGTTGCCTATGTATGTGTGTGTCGCACTCTACATCAAAAGGATTGATTAATTTTTTTAAAAAAAAAAGAAAAAAGAACTCGGAAGGGTGGGGGTAGGCGTATATACGTACAGTCAAACCGAGTTGATCGAGAAGTTCAGTGACCCTTTTCTTCTTTTCAAGAGCGGAGATGGATGGGGGAAGCCTTACTTCTGCTGCAAACATGAAGGTCTCGAAAACAGTCAACATGGGAAAGAGCTGATCATCTTGCATCACGTAAGACGAAATCATCTTCATATAACTTGTTGTCACCTGCAAAAACATGGGGAGTGATCTTTTTATCAGTACTTGAAATCAAGAAATCCTTGCATGGACTTAAACATTGAATTAACTTACCTGTTTACCGTCGATTCTGACAGAGCCTTGAAGACTCCCCTGAGCAATTCGACCAGCTAAAGCATCGAGAAACGTGGACTTGCCAGCACCACTAGGCCCCATAATAGCCATAATTTCACCTCTCATCGCCTGTCCCGAAATGTCATTGAGAAGGTAAGTTTCCTTAGTTATCCATACGCCGTCTTTCTTCTGTTTTTTCAAGACACTGTAAGAGAGATTCTTAAATTCAAGACCGTGGCCCGGGGTTAACTTTCGTGTGGGTTGCCTGGACATGTTTTTAGTCCCTTGACCAGTTTTGTCTAAGTCCAACAGGCTCTCGAGGCTCCTGTTCGTGTCCGTACGCGTAAACCTCGCCATGTTTTTTCTCTTTTGGGTTTAGAAAGTATTGCCACTTTAAGGCACCAACTTTCTTGTTTAGAGCAGAAATATAATTGAGATTATGTGATGTGATATAAATAAAATGGAAGAGGAGAAAAAGGGATGAAATTGAAATTTGGGACGGTTGGAATGAAAGAATGGGACAATGGAGGCAAAGCTGTATGGCATTGGGGTTACCGATGGTTCACTTTGATGTCTCAGGAAAATTGGTTCTTGAATTGTTAATTTTGTTTCTGTAACACTAAAGACAATTGTTATTTGTAATCTTTGGATTGTGTTTTAGTGATTTTTTTTTTTTTTATTTGAGTGTAGACAGCATGCTTTGCTTTTGCTGATTGTTATTTTCATGAGTACAGGTATATATATATATAGGAGTATTAGTTTGGATGAATATTGGATAAATCATTTGCATTTACTTGTAATTAATAAAATAAAAACCCTTTGTTACTTTTTTCAACCAGCGGCTGCGGTTTATTTACAAAATAGATTAATATGTTCCTAGGCCTCAATTACAAAATTCTTGAAAAAAGTTAAACTACGTTTATGCTCATGAGAATTAAAACTAGGATGGATTTTCTAATATTAATATTTAACAAAATAATTCATGATAGTATTTTATTTTACTTTAAAAGAATGTACCCAAACTTTTATCTTTTGTGTTTGATAAATCTATATTTTGTGTATGTATCATGCCAACGAAAAGAAAAAATTGTTAGTCAAAATACTATAGAGAAACAAGAATAAATCGATAAAGTTAGAAGGATGTAGGAATTAACAAGATATAATTCAACATCAAAGGTGAACAATAATAAATACCAATAAATTGAATGTGATAGAAAATAGTTATATTCAACATGTTAATGACCCAAACAAAAAAATATATCCTAGTGATCCAAATCAACGAAATGATTTGTGAAAACAATGTAAAACTGTTGCAATTTTTTCAAGAAAGTAGTTTCTTAGAACTCAAATAATCCCATATGAATCAAATAGTTAGTAATTCAAATATAAATGGATAAACTTTTAGGTTTTAAAAATAAATAAATAACATCAAAATAATCTCGGACATTATCTATATCTATATCTATATTTTATTTTTTACAAATAAAAGTACGAGTTAGAAAATAAAGTTTCTTGAATTTTTTGTGAAGACTAATATACCCCTACTTAAAAGATAATTAAATTAATTAGAATAAGAAACAAAAAATAGAATAGGAAAAAGAAGTCTACTTCAATATGAACATTTTTATATAAATTGAATAAAAATAAAAAAACTAAATGGAGAGTTATAATTAAACATGGAATATATATGCATTCGAATAACTTTGGAGGATAAGATCGATGAAATTAGTGAGAAATGGAAGAAATCGTTTAAAATGGGTGAAATTAGTGGATCATAAAACATGTGAAACGGAAAAAAAATTGGGTGAACATTGACAAAGTTGGTGAAAGCAATAAATACACATGGAATCGAATAACTTTAGATGAATTTCGTGAAAATCGGATAGGACCGGCAGAATTACTGAAAAAGGGATGAAATCGTTAGAATTGGGTGAAATCAGTGAATTGAAAAACAATGGTAAAGTAGGTGAAAACATGTGAACTCAATGAAATGTGAGGTGAAATTGATGAGAAGATTTGTAAATTCGTGGAAAAACGTGTAAAATAGGTAAAAACAAGTGAGATCTATAAAAATAAAAAAAATAGTTTAACTGACAAAAATAGGATTAAATCTATAGAATGCACGATTTATGCTGGAAAAACATAAAAAAATGCGAAAAATAAAAAAATAATGAAAGTAGGTTAAATCTATAAAAGAATGAATAAACCGGTGAAAAAATATATTACATCGATGCAAAATGAATGAAACGATTGGAAAAAATGATTAAGCTGATTAGGTATGAAAATAAATGCATTTCAAATGACATGGTGTTATTTCAAATAAAAACAAATAAATAGTGCTATTAAATTGGTATTGAAATGAAAAATATGACTAATGAACTAAATAATTTTGTTATGATCTTATTTTAGAGGGAAAAAAAATTGCAAGATCTTATGAACAAATTGATCATCAAAATTTAATTACAATAATTTAAAGGTCATTATTTTTTTACGAAATAATAATTAAATTAAATATTAGTCATTAATTTGTATTTTTATGACAAGATAAAATTATTTTTACTATAATTTATAGAATTGACTTACTAAATTAATTAGACAAGTACAACGTACGTGCATATTTCTAGTTTAAAAAAAGCATGTGAGACTTGATTAAATTTAAGCATATTTATTTTTCTCATATCTTCTATCAAACTTGACTTTGGATTCAAATGGTTGATCGATTGCGAAACCAAATTCTAAATTAAAATTATTGTCAAGAAATAGAAAAATAAAAAACAACATAAATATATTTTCTAAAAAGAAAAATTGGAAAAATCAATGGTGCACTGAAAATGAGGATAACAACTTTGGGACACATATGAAAGAAAGGGTCGTTTATAGATTTCAACCAAATGAAACCTTAGCGCAAACAATAAGGAAAAAAGAGATATATATACTACAATGGCAGCAACCTCCATCTCTCCTTCTCCACCACTCACAGCTTCATCTTCATTTTCATCTTCATCTTCATCTTCATCTTCTTCTGCATTTTCCCGCGTTTCAGCAGTCCCCTTTTCAAAAAAGACTCTTCTTTTATCATCATCATGTTCATCAATAATGGGAGGTTCAAAAATAAAAAGCTCAACAATCAAGAAAAGAATTTTTAGTAATGAAAAAGGACTTCTTGGGGTGAATTGTATGGCTTCCGATGTACTTCCAAAGGCTCTTTTGTTCGATTGTGATGGTGTGCTAGTGGACACTGAGAAAGATGGACATCGCGTTTCTTTCAATGACACTTTTGCTGAAGTATTACAATTTCTCAAACTCTACTTATGTTTTTTTTGTTATTCGTTTGCATCATTTGTATGTAAAGATTTGGTGGTGTAATTTTGTTGATGCCTCTCTATTTTTGGCATTGTGAAATGGGTTGGTCTTGATTTGATGATTAATTGAAAACAATCCTTTGTACATTGTGTTTCATTTTTTATGTGTGTGTGACCGGATGAAGTGGTTGAACTGAATTTATGGTGGATTCTGTTCAAATTGAGTGTCTTTTTTAGTGCTTTTTTCTTCTTCTTGGGTCCCTCTATTTTAAATAGATTAAAAGATTTAATGAATGAAAAACTTTTATTGTTTTGATTGTGTAGAAAGAATTGGGAGTTACATGGGATGTTGATTTGTATGGTGAATTGCTCAAAATTGGAGGAGGAAAGGAAAGGTACGTACATCAAGGCTATAATTCAGTGAGTAAAATGATAAGGAAAATGAAAATAAACAAGAGAGGGAGCTAAATGTCCCATCATTTGATGCAGGTTCCTTGTCATTTTACTCACTGAAATCCAAGAACCAGACATAGTCTTACTATTTTGTGAAAGTTCAATGTAAATATTTCAGATTTTTATATATCTGCTCTGGTTTCTGAGGCACCGATGCTTGATATATTTTTAAAATAAGTAATTTGAATATTGTGATGAACTTGCTCCTTAAAAAAAATTAATTTTTTCTTTCGTTGGTTGGTCTAAAGGATGACGGCCTACTTCAATAAGGTAGGCTGGCCAGACAAAGCACCAAAGAGTGAAGAAGAAAGAAAGACGTTCATTGCATCACTTCACAAGCGCAAGACTGAACTGTTTATGGCACTTATCGAGAAAAAATTGCTTCCTCTTCGACCGGGTGTGGCAAAGTAATTAAACTGAACTTTATCCTTGTTCTAAAAGTGAAAAAGCTGGTCAATAATTGTATTTTTAGAAGTACTTTGGAATGTTTTCTAAAGACCCAAATAATTTTTAGCCTTTCTTGTAATCATTTTAAGTAACACGAGTGATTGAATTAAAATGAACAGGTTAGTAGATCAGGCATTGGGAAAAGGAGTAAAAGTAGCTGTATGCAGCACTTCAAATGAGAAGGCGGTATGGACCATCAGGTTCTTAAGTTTTCTGTCATATTATCATATATGGCAAAGATTTATCAAAATAAAAACTATGGCTAAGGATTTTCATGGACTGGAAAGTACTTTAGAGTAAGATTGTACCACTTTAATATAAAGCCTTAATAATAATATAGGTATCAAATGAAAAGAATGAAACGAGTTTACTTGACTTGGTTTATGCCGTCACCATTAGAATGATAATCTTCTAATTAAGTTTGTAGACTATGATTGATCTGATAAATTCATATGGTATTGTTGCTTCGACAACTTGCAAAGTCCGACTCAAAGTTTTGTTGTTAAATTTTCAGGTTTCTGCCGTGGTTTCTTTCTTGTTAGGACCTGAACGAGCGGAAAAAATTCAAATTTATGCAGGAGATGTGGTTCCCCGTAAGAAGCCTGATCCGGTAAACTTCTCATCTTAGATATAGATGTAGAAGAAATACTCCTGATAACCAGGATATATATAGAGTTATTAACTGAATCAATGTATCTTCTATGACAGGCAATATATCTGTTAGCTGCAGAAACACTAGGCGTCGACCCTTCAAGGTAGTTCAATATTTCTGTAGTTGTAACGTACTCCTATATATTATCAAGGGCAATCCATTATACTGTTGTTTTCGGAAGTAATGTTTAATAAACTGAAATGGTTCCTGTGTAGTTGTGTTGTTGTGGAAGACAGTGGAATCGGGCTTGCGGCTGCCAAAGCTGCAGGAATGAAGTGTATTGTTACCAAGAGTGGGTAAGTTAGTTGTACCTCTTCAAAAAAAATTACTTTTGTCATTCTTGTTGAGATTTTCAATGGAATCTTATTTAGATGGTGATTCGGTTTGAATATTTGTGGATTTGATCAGTTACACAGGTGATGAGGATTTCTCAAAAGCTGATGCAGTTTTTGACTGCATCGGAGACCCTCCGGAGGAACGGTTCGACTTGGCATTTTGTGCAAGTCTTCTTGAGAAACAGTTTGTTAGTTAGTTAGTTAGTTATTAGTTAACCCCAACTTGAATAAATTATCTTGTGTTGTAAATTGTAATATCATTAATTCCACCCTCTTCATCAATAAACATGAGTGATATTTTTGAATAAAGTGTAAAAAGCATTCACAATGAGATAAGAGAACAAGAGCGAATTCCTCTCCTGAAACAAGGAGGTTATATGCAAATAACATTTGAGTACATACTTTCCCAAAAAAGAAAAACATTTTGCAAAATACTATGTAATTACAAGCATACCCTTGTGGTACCTACAAAACACCCCAAGTATTCATTTCAAGTTTAACTCTTTTATTTTTTATATTCATTTTTTCAATTGACAATCTTAATTAGCATATATCAGCTCACGTACAAAAATATGTTAACAATTTTGCAAAATAGTTAGACGCGGTCAGCGGCCAGTGATAAGAAATGAGTCAAATGACGTACCAATCTCAATCGATACATTTTAGTTTAGTTTAATATATCAATGTCATAATATAATTCCATTTCTTTCAAGAACAAAAAGTTGTACACTTATTTTTAGATCTGAAAAATAAATTTTTACTATACCAGCTATTATAAAAAATAAATTTACTAATCCTCTGGGTACAAAATATAATTTTGACATTTGTTATAAGTAATTACATATATGATTTTATTAAAATCAATGACGTAAATTTAAGTTTTTCAACCATTTAGACCAAAAAAAGAGACCACACATTTTTCAAGATGAGGAAACTCAGTTTTCCTCGTGACAATGGTCCATTGGTTCCGATCCATTGTCTGATTTAAATCAGCAGGAAGGAAAGGAAATTCTTGATCTTGAATGAATCTGCAAGCATATTATTGTTACTTGTGTAAAAAAGAGAAAAGTAGCATTCTAACACCAAAATGAAAAAGAACTGTAGTATTAAACATTAAAAAAGAAGCATATGTCTAAAACTAAACTAATCTTAAGAAAACCAGAGACCTGAGAATTTATACATCATCACAAGTTCACAACCTCCGATCCATATTGGAATAACAGAGAAACCAAAGAAAGTACCAAACAGAAGGGGGATCATAAGTCACTAAAAAATCCATCCGCCTCTGATGTGGAGAAAGAAACAAGTCATCAAAAACAGAAAGAAACATTGCAACAACAACCAGAGATAGAAACAACGAAAAGCCTTTTCGTCTCTTCTCAACAAGAAACATATCCTCTAACCGAATGAAGGCAAGAGCCAACCTCTTTCTTTTCCGTGCTCCACGTAGAACTTCAACTTATCTTTAGCATTTGGAATATCAAGAGCCAAATCATCAAGCCCATCTTTAATCCTGTTAAAACCTTTTGTCATCTGATTGATAGTTATCAACCCCTCTGTGAAGCATGCCTGCAGCAATTCCAGCATCCTGTCGTTTTTCTTCTCCATAGCCATTACTAAAGCTTTCTTCACCACCTCGTGATTGAAGAAAGGCATGTCCAGATCGCGAATGCACTGGCAAGCTTCACCTACAACTCCCCCGCTTTCATATTCCTCGAGAAGCTTCTGGATCTTGTCCTTTGCATCTTCGACCGCCCAGCCCGTGCCACCTCCCCAGCACCTGAGGATCCTCTCTCCAGCATGACGTGCTGCTATAAGAGATCGAGCCATTCGTAAGGTTTCACTACCACTAGTACAATTTGGTGGCAGCATATTTCCAATCTCTTCCAAATTTAGAGGAGCAAGGACGTCATCTATAACAGCTCTTGCAAGGAAAAAGGCTAGCTCGTTTGAAGCATCTAAAATGTCGAGTGCAGTGTCTTCTGCAGATTCCAAGAGCAAAACAAAACCATTGACCATGTCATCGGTAGAGAAGATCTCTATATGAAGAGCAGAGAGTAAAACGGATGCCATTTCCTTCTCTCTATTTTTCCTGTCCATGGCCAGGGTGATAAGCCTCTTGAGAAAAATCGGGTTGTATTCAGGCATTTGTAGATCTTCCAAACTTTGAATCAGTTCAGGGATATCATCTGAGAGGAAGTATTCATGAATTATGGATACGGCCTCTTCCTTATAGCGCCTCAGCTTCTCATCATTTTTGTCTCTTTTCTCCCCATTATTCTCATGTGAAGATTTTACGAAAGTTGCATCGAGCCATCCTTCAGATATTGCCTGGGGAACAAGGGATTCAAACTTCTTCTTGGCAGAAGGAATGTCGAGGGCAAGATCGTCCAGGCTCTCAGCTAACCGACCAAAACCTTTCACCATTTGACTTGAACTTATTAGACCCTCATCTGCTGCTTCCTTAAGTAGCTTAAGAATGAGTGGTTCTGCAGTTTGGATCTCCATTGCTAGCACCAAAGCTCTTTTCACAACTTCGTGATGGAAAAACGAAACACCCAACTGTCGAATACATGTACAGGCTTCAGAAGTATCTCCACTCTCAACATATTCTCTTAAGATGTCAGCAATCTTTTTCTTCACCTCATCAACAGTGAGATGGGTACTCCCACCCCATCGCCTCTCAACGAGCTCAGCATGATGGGGTGCAGAAAGATAGCTTTTTTCAGCAGTTTGCAATACCTCAAACCCCTTGGAGGTTTCTGGAAGCATTTTCCTGGCCCTGGTGATGAAAGCTGGGGGCAGAATATCATCAACCACACCTCGAGCAACAAACAAAGCGAGGACATCTACGGCATCCAGTATGTCCACAGCCAGGTCATCAGCAGATTCAAGCAGCATGAAAAAACCCCTACTAATCTGGGCTGGATTTATAACATCAGCATAAAGCGCTGAAAGCAAAACTGAGGCCATCTCCTTTTCCTTGTTATGTCTATCCATGGCAATGGAAACAAGACGCTTAACAAAGTACGGATGGTACTCACTCGATCCAAGTTCTCTAAGGTCTGAAACAGCCACTTCCACATCACCAGTACTGAAGTATTCCTCTATAAGGGACACCACAGCTTTCTTGTATTCATCCAAAGGATCAGAGACAGTAGCCCCAACAAGATCATAAGGCTCCTGTTCAGGTCAGAAAGAAAAAATATTACAGGATTAGATCTAAATATCGATGTAATATAGTATGGTGATAAAAATTTTCGAATGAAAAAAAGGATAAAGTGAAATTAATACGCGATTACCTCGCCGCTGTCATAATTGGGATCATTATGATCGAGAAAAGATTCACCATCAGTATCAAGTAGTTTTCCCCAGGTGCCTTTGCCGCCAGCGCCATCTATTTTCAATTAAAAATTAAAATTTAGTACGTAAGACCAAGTGCACTGCCCAATATGTTTAAAAAAAAGCCTGACATCAAAACTACAAGAGAAGATTTAGGTCTCAAAATTTTGTAATCAATCAATAATTGTATAATACAAGAATATATATTAAATATCAATTTGCATAACATCAAGAAAAGTTAGAAAAAATCATATCAATCATATTTATCAAGCACGTAGACTTAACTGGGTTTATCTTTACTTATGCTTCATTTCTCATAAAATTGCACGAAAGCTACTTAAATCAATGGGGCCTTAACTACATGTACTCATGAAAATTGTGACACCACTACATTATTGAGAGAATAATTCAATGTCAGAACCACGTGGGTTAAAAATGGGATGCTTATAGCGCAGCAAGCTAAAAGCCAGACGATCTTTGCATACAGCTTCCACTGCCACTTCAAGTTATAAACAAATCACACTGTTGCTAGACTCTAGCTGGTGTACAGCTGGCAAAAGAGCATGCCAGTATATCATTTATTTGCGGGCACTCCAAGATAGCTAGTTGAGAGCTTCAACTTCAGAATATAGCAGCATTCAATATAGTGCAATATGTACAAGTTACGCCTCAAGTCAGTGTAAATGGGGTTTATAAAAACTGCACATACAATCCGCCAATGATATACGCTATTTTCTTCTTCAAAATTCTTAAAGTAACACCAAGGACAACATGCAAACAAACCACACATCACATGTTCCACTCATCCGAATTCTAAATCAAATAGACAAGTAATCCTGAGAAAGTTCAACAACTACAATAGTTAAGTGAAACAATGAAACTGATGTCACATTACATAGATGAGCAAAATAAAGGTTTCTTCAAGACATAAGTTTCTAATAGAACATGAATGAATCTTTCATTGATTAAGTTAATGGTCCCAAATTATGTCCATTGCTAATATTAAAGTAGCATCCAATTGTAACTGCAAGCTTCCATTCTAATATAAAATTATCACACGAATTATTTATTACTAGAGTGGCACATTAAATACATTTCATGTACGGAAGTAAACATTTTATTTAGCACAAGTAGAGAATTAATTTTCTCATTGTTTTGGATATGTGTAACTGCCCCTAGAAAAAGATGGGGACTGATAAGTGTGTGTGTGTGTGTGTTGTTGGGGGGGGGGGGGTGTTAAAATTTGTAATTTGTAATTCATATATGAAATCAAGTATATAAGAAAAATAGCTATTTAAAATAAGACATGTGGTAAAACATGCCACTACATGGGCCAGCAGTAAAGCTTTTTAGGATAGTCAAGGCACAAGAATATACATATTCATGAGTTCCATATAGTTGGTGATTATCAAAAGTGGATGACGCAAAGTAATTAAATGACTTAGGCATCTCATCATACTGTACACGGACTTCTGTGTTTCTTCTCAGAAACAGACTTAAATTGTGTCTTGTACATGACCAAAATAAGAGATCAATTCATGAAGTCCAATTCGGGTTATAGCACACATTTACATGACCAAGGAAACATCAATACTTCGACAACATATAACATCTACAACTCAGCGAACAGTCACTGCAGAGCTAAGCCCCCACACCCATTATTTTGGGACCGTCATCAAGAGGAGGAAAGCAGTCCTTGAAGTAAAAGTTTCCACAATCTTCTTGTTGTCAATATGAGAATCAACGTATACAAAATATATAAAACGAACCAACCTAATAATTTCCTTTTATTTTACGTGGTAAATACGGGCACATGATCAAAATAATGACAGTTGCAAAGTTTGACTGTCAGCTAAATGCATTAATAGCAGCATGGGATAAATTGTCACAGGTAGATATTAATGTAAAATCCAGAAAAGGAAAAGGATGATGTTTGTCCACGTGTTGCATAAGGCATATGGACGAAAACAGGAGCAAATCTGATTTTGCCAGATTGTCTCACCAGGAAGGAGATTTCGGCCACATATTGCAAAATTCATGCAGGCAGGTGCATAAGTAAACGTTACTCAACCAAACAGCTTCACGGGGGAGGAACACGTGTCTAACATGCAGCATACCTCTTCTTTATTCAATTTCAGATTTCGACTTTGTCATATAGAGAAGAATATGGATGTAGTATTCTAGATTTTATTGAATACCACAAAAAGAACATCTTACCAGAAAAGAATATTCTGCTACACATATCAGAATTTTTGTAAGTAGACACACAAAAACAAAATTTTAAGCACCTAAACCCTGCTTTTTTTTTTTTTTTGGGTCTTAATCAATCAATCTTCAAATATCACGAGACCCTAATAAGCGCATACCATAAAGCTCTCCTGGCAACAACTAACAATGTTAAAGCACGTAACTACTAAAGCTTATCTAGTTTAGGGCTGATGAGCCACAAACATGGTAGACCAAAAACATATGAACAAAAAAATCACTAAGAAAAATAATTTTATACTTTTCAAAAAATATTCCTGAATAAACGTGCCAAAGAGATTTACTTGACACTTCAATAAGATCTCAAGATCCTCCATCTACAAATTTTAAATGCAGTCTTCTATCTCTAACTAATAAACAATTAAAATCGATAATAATTTCATAACTCAAAGAATCCCATGAAACTCAATACATAGAAACATTTAAACAACTAATACTTGAAGTAATCATCATACATCTTGTAATAAGAACTTCATGGAAGAAAGAAAAACAGGCAGCATCAAATAAACATTTATTGCTCTCAATCAACTTCAAAGTCTTACCCTTCTTAACTCTACCAAGTTTCCCAGAGTGCGTACGGCGCACATGCCTGACAGCTACGCCCCCATGAGCAGCAGACTGCCCGCCCGGGGCCTTGATGTGGTGGTGGTGGTGCTCGGTCAGCAGTGAAGAATTCTGACCAGGAGACTTCGGGCCAGGAAATTTCGGAGAAGTAGCCAAAGAAACTGACGACATCACCTCAGCATTCTCCGCCGCTATTTTCATCATCTCCCTCTGCCCCTTCGTCAGAAACCCCTCGCTGCTAGCCATTTCCTCCTCTTAACAAAACCCTATCCAACATCATTTCCACAAATCAAATCAAATACAATAAAAGTAGATGCTACTTAATTTCAAATCTTCCTTCATACAATTAATTCAATTAATTAAATTAAAATACCTGTGTGGAGTGGATAAAAATTCCTCTATTCTCGGCTCTGATCTCGAGCCAAGAGAGGATAGATTGGGTGAAGAAGCAATCGAGATTCCGATCTTCGAAACACACCCGAATGTTAAATCACTGCATTCACTGTGCGTATAAGCTTAGTGTATCTATATGTAGGAGTTTCTTTTTTTTTTTTTTCTCTATGAGAGATGAGGAACTGCAGTGAGAGAGGAAATGGATGAGAACGGGACTGAATTTATAGGGAGGCTCCGGTCTCATCTACACGTCATCACATGAATGGGGGTATCCACGTAGCATTGGCGCTTTAAGCGGGTTTCTCACAAAAGTATTGAATTCTGCAGTTCTCTCCAATTTCGCAAGAAATTACTTCTAGTAAAAGACGACTTCTTTCTTTTCTCGGGGTAATATCACGTTGTGGTCACTGGTGTGCGGTTAGGGTTATGAGAGTGTAAATTGGGCGAGTTACTAAAATGACCCTCGTGCTTGGTTAAAGAGTTCACTCTGAGCTGAGCAAAACATCAAAATGTGACATTTTGTTCGTAAACATGGATACATCTTTACATTAAATTTTTTAATTGATTTTAAATATGCTTTAAAAGAATTGTAGTTTTGATTTTTAAGTTAATTTAAATTAATTTTGGAAATGATCTTCATTTTGATACTTTGTTATTAATAGCTCAAACGTTGTAATAAACATCAAATAACATTGGCTAGTCAGATGTGAGATTAATGTCCCATGACTATAACGTTTTAGTTTGAATTTCACCACAAGTATGTTTATTTTTCAGTTTGATATTAGTTGTATATTTCTTTAAAATTATTAGTCAGATGTTGTTTATACTTTGCAAGTAATCAAGAAAACCATAGGGTCTATTTGGATGGGTTTTGGCTCGGTTTCGTGGGTCTCGGTATAAAAATATTGGTTTGGGTGGTTTCGGGTTTCGATGAAACCAATGAGACTTCATTTGGATGAGTTTTGGCTCTTGGGTTTTGTGGTTAAAATAAGTTGAAACCCCACTTGGATTGGGTTTGGATGTTGAAGTTTAGGGGAAAAAGTAGGTGATAGGTGTCAAATCAATGTCTTTTTTAGTGAGATTTGGGGGAAAAAATAGGTGGTATGTGTCAAATCAATGTTTTATAGGTTTGAAGAGTTTGAGTGTGAGTTTCTGAATAGGTTTTTGATGGTTTAATGGGTTTGGCAAAAACTCATTTGAAAGGGTTTTGGCTCGATCTCGCGAAACCTGCGAGACCGGGCTAAAACCCATCCAAACACAGCCATAAATCTCGGACAATGATCTCATGGATCCATCATTAACATTATATATTTTTGTTAAATTTGCAAGTTGTACTTTCTAATTCAAAGTATCGAAAGTTCTTACTGTGGCCAAGACTTAAAACATCGTTCTAACGACGTACTATGACATCGTGTATTTCATATCCTTATTGAAGTATGTGAAGCCCTCCCTATGTTCGAACCCAGTTAATAGTGGTTAAAAAATGATGTTTTACTTTTTCTTTTTTTGGTGTTCTTTTTCGTCTTTTGTGTTAGTAAATGTGTGTTTCAAATGAAATTTTGTTTCAGGTAGATCTTTGGTTGAGGAAAAGAGCCGCTAGAAAAAGTAGTTGAGCTCTTTCCGAATCTTTTATGCATCCTCGTTTGACGCAAATTTTGATGACCAAGCGATGGCGACATCCAATTAATCTGAGTTGATGGTTTCATTGGAGGGCATTATTCCAATTCCAACCATCAAACTAGTAGTCATGGCGTTTGATGTTCCATTTAATCGCTCCATTAGAAGGGTGGCAAAAGGAAAAGTATGGTAAATTGGAAAAGCCCCACTCAGTTGATGGTTTCATTGCAGTATTCTTGCACCGCACGGACAAAATAGTTGATATGTTCAGTGGGGCTAATAATAGGGACTGAAGATAAGAAACCTACATTACATTATAGGTCTATATCTTTTCAATTCTCATTTTCTCAACCATAGCTAGGGGTGGGATCGGGACGGGCTTTCGGGAATTCGGGTGTTTCGGGACGGGATATCGGATTTTCAATTTCAAATTCCGAAACCCGGTAGATCAATCAAGGTCCCGAGAGTTTCGGGTATCCGATTTAATTTCGGGATTTCGGGACGGGACCGGGTGTCCTGATAAACAATTAATTTTTTTTTTAGTTTAATTCAACTTTAAATCGTCTCGGATCTTCTGTGTCAATATTCGTGTCTCATTTCAACATTTTGCGCCACGTGCAACTTGAAGTTATGCACCACATGTAGACTTCGAAAGGATCTCAAAACCTTAAGATCTGGTTTAAAATTATTGGAGAAAATTGTAATCCTCTGCGATGATATATGTTGAAAACTCGGACGTTGGCGAGTAACGGATCAGTGGCGAACGACGGGAGTTGAGTTGTGGTGGAGTTAAAATTGAATTTTATAGAAGAAGAATATATAGAGGAAGATGTGAATAGTTGAATTTGATTTAAATTAGGTATTTTGATTATATATATATATATATATATATATATATATATATATATATATATATATATATATATATATATATATTATTTTAATTAAACTATGTAATCGGGACCGGATTTCCTGATCGGGTGGGGATCAATACCCGAATCCGTCCCAATTTTTCTTGACCGGATTTTGTCACGTCCCAAATGGAAATATACCCGTTTTGTTACGTCCTAAATGAAAAAAACCCGATTGAGACGAGACGGGTACCCGAAACCCGATACCATTTATCCAGCCCTAACCATAGCGTAAATTTTAGTTTTGACTACACATTAACACTTTTAAGACTAAATATCAATTGTTTCGAGCTTTGAATTATCGCGATGTTGCAGTTGCGATTGGCCGTACAAAAGTAAAATCCAATATATTAAGTGAATAGCTTATGTAACGTCATGGTCTTTTTTTTAAGGGTCTTTTAGTCAAATAAGCTCAATTGTCCCCAAATATGTGAACTTTTGGAATGTCAACAATTTAATTACGACCCAATTTCAGCCCAAAATATAACTGGATTAATTGCTGAATGAGGCCCAATAAATGATTTTTTAAAATCCCCTGGGGACCTGGTGGGGTGAACCAAAGGGGTATAACTTCGTACTATTCATTATATATTCGCTTGATCTTTGAACATTTTTCTTTAGTCAATGTACACAAATAAAAGAATAACCTAATTCCTAATCAATCGGAGTGAATTTGGAGCTGATCCGATCCGAATTTCTATTGCTCCATGACAATTCTAATTATGAAGTTGCGTAATCTTTACTCAAATTACAGAATATAAAATTAGGTGAAAAATGATTTTAGGGAGGAGAATGTCAATGGAAGTATTTATGTAAAGAGCAATTGAACAAGATTGACAAGCAACTTTGTACGTCAGAGTCTTGGTAACAATTGTCTTGTAGCAAAGGCCGGGTGTAGTTCAAGTCACGATGAAATGTTTTGGATGTTTGTGTGTGTTAATGCACTATAAGCTGAAGTATGCATATTTCTTAGCATCAATTGGTTTTGAAGCAACATGTAGCGTCTGATGTCTTACAAGTGTTATTAGAGTCAATATCACGGGTTCGATTTCAAGCGGGAGCCATTGCTGAGGGGGGTATTGTTGGCCTGCAGAGGGAGAGATTGTTGGTCGGGTTTTGACAGCAATTGTCTCGTGTAGAGGTCCAATCAAAATAGAATATCGTGGACGATTGTATATGTGAATTCTTATAAAACAGAGTATGCATATTTCCTAAAGGTTATCATTTTTAGTTTCAATCTGGAAAATCATTGAATAATTAGGCCATCAATAACCTTAGTAAACTTAAAATCATATTATTATCCCAGATAAATGTAGGGAAGTTTTAATATTCTTTTTATGAGAAATTTGATTCCACCCAAAAATAGATGAGCAATATGTGTTGAAGTAGATAATAAATATATTTTGACTCATACGATAACAATCAAAAATGTTGAACCCACAAAATGAAGAATAAAGTTTAAGAAATATAATTAAAATCTTTTAGCTTAATTATAAAATGTAAGTTTGTCATAGTAAAAATACCCAATGAATGACAAGCGTATTGGGTTGTCCAAATTCGAGCGACCAACTGGTTATTTGCAAAGTGAACTGAATTCATGAGCAATATAATATTGGTTACTGGTTTAGGCTAGTTTGGTGAAATGACGACCTTGTTAAATTCATGTTTCCTTAAATGGAGGACATATATAGGACCTTGGTTTGTACCAAATAGTGGAGTTCCCCCCCTAAATAACTAATAAGCATTTCTTAAATTTAATTTAATTTGTCTAGCTTAAAAAAGTGATTAACAATTTTATTAATATTAGAAAAGTGTACGTGTTCAGGGGCGGATCCAGGATTTTTGGTCAGGGGGCTAAACTTATACAAAAAAAAAAAAAAATCTATTAAATCGTTAAACTTAAAATTTATATTATTCACGAGAAAATACATAAAGCAATACAAAAATGGGGAGGTGAAGTTTGACAAAAATAAACCCCACGGGATGTTTTAATTACTTATGATACCTCGTTACAGTCTCAAAAGAACCCAAAATATCTACATATTTACTCTAATAATTAACCACGATTTTTTTCATCTTTTGAAATCTGTTCATGATAGCATCATTTCAGATACTACTAAATATGTATCTCTCTATAAAGACAAAATAACTATCATTTAGTCATTGATCACCCATTCGGTTACGAAGTCGATTCTTTACTATCTCCGTAGCCGAAAAACCTCTCTCCACTGATGCAGTTGCATGGTAGAATAAGCGTTAATGTCACAAGTTTGTAAGCAATCGAGAATGCGACATGTCTTTTAGTTGCAACCATTTTCTTAGCAGAATCATCAATCCCTTTCAATCTAGAAAAATCATCACTTGATCGAACATCCCTAATATAATTTTCAAGTTGATTTGGAAGTGCCGAGAGCTCAAGGAAAAATAACTCATTTGGAGATGTTGGGAGTAGAGAAAAATTGGACTTTTCATTGGGACTTAGAAATGGAGTAGAGTGAGTTATTATTAAAGTGGAATGTGTGATATTAATCAAATTAAGACTATATTTAAGCTGAAATTTTCATATTGGGTTAACTTATTTTATTTTTTTTCATACACCACCACCACTATATTAAAAAAAAAATCAAAATTTTCATAGGTATTTTTTATAAATTAGTATAAAATTAGTTTATGTCATAGAATATCATATATTTATGACTGGTCAATTTAGTTTTATGAATTATTATTGGTCTATAAAATAAATGATGGCTTTGAATAGTTGTAATAAAATATAAAATGATGACTGATTTAGTCATTACATTTAATAAAATTGGTTCTAAAATAAGACCATAAAAATATTATTTAGTGCATTCCATAATAGTAGTTTTCATGTCAAGTTTATCCGTTATTCACCGATTACACATGTTTCATCCGTTTTTTCATAAATTTCATCGATTTCACGAGCATTTTTTCTTACTGGTTTCACCAACTTCACCAGTGTTCACCAATTTCACCCGAAGTTTCATCTGTTCATATGTTTTCACTGTTTAATTTTTTTTATCGAGTTTTCCTCTTTTTAATCGATTATAATATTTTCATTGTTTTCCCGTTTTTGTCGATCTTTTTTCCAATTTAAACTATTTTCTTCGATTTCACATTATTTTTGTCGGATAAAGTTCAACTCGTTTTCACCTATTTCACTAATTTCACATGCTATTCACCTAAATTTTTCATTGATTAAGCATGTTTTCACCGACTTCAAGTTTTTTTGACTGATTTTAATCGTTTCTTTACAAATTTCACCCAAACTTTCATCGATTCTTATGTTTTCACTGTCTAAATTTTGTTTACCCGGTTTATTTTTTTATCGGTTATAACATTATTCATTGTTTTCTCATTTTTTGTCGATTTCTTTGGTTTTTTTCTTCAGTTTAAATCATTTTTCCATCGGTTTCACCAGTTAAACTCTTTTTTAACTGATTTCACTCTTTTAACTCGTTTTGATCTATTTTTCATGTATTTTCACTAATTTCACATGTTATTCACCTGAATTTTTCATTGATTAAATATGATCTTAGAAACCTTACGTTTTTTTACCGATTTTATCCTTTTTTAACCAGCTTTACCCAATTTTACTGAATTTCACTGGTTTCATCATTTTTCTTAGAAATTTCGTTCTTTTAATCGATTTCACATATTTTCACCAAATTTGCCTTTATTTTAACCGATTTACCCGTTTTAATTCGTTTTTCACAAATTTTACCCCTTTTATATCTATTTTCAAATGTATTTAAAATTTCACATTCATTTTTTTCATCGGTCTAAAGTGTAAATACGTTGTACGTGTCTATTCAAATTTAAGTGGTATTTTGTTGTAAATCAGATTTAAATTAACTTCATTATGTCATAAAATAGCACATATAAATGACTACTATTCAATATATTAACTTCACTATGGGTGTTTTCATCGATTTCTGTATTTTTTTCGGATCAAACCATTTTCTAATGGTTTGACTTTATTTTTGTTGGTTGAATTTTTTTCATTTTATTGATTTCTTCATTCTTACCAGTTTAATCAATTGTCACATGTTTTCACCGACTTTAGTTTTTTTCACCGATTTTACCTAGTTTTTACATATTTCATCATTTCACAGATGTCATCCATTTTTTTCGCGAATTTCATTTGAATTTTCATCGATTTTACATGTATTTGCCGAATTTTCAACTTAAACAAGTATATATCTTCAATTACTTTTAAGTATATCTCAAGTTATTTCACTTACCTTATCATTTGAAAGATATTTTTTTACCGATCTAAGTCATTTCACTTATTATATTAATTAGTTTAATTCAATTTTCATTGATTCTTACTGGTTTTATATTTTTTTACTGATTTACTTGTTTTTATCAATTATAATCTATTGTCCATTGTTTTTCCTATTTTTATCGATCTTTTTTGTTTTCTCTATTCAAACAAAAAAAAAATCTACTAGTTTAGTTCACAATGTTATTGCTAGTTAAACTTTTTTTTTCTTTTTGATTTTACATGGTTTTTTTAAACAATTTCACTTGAATTTTCATTGATTTCACTGTATTTCACCGACTTTAACATTTTTTCAATGATTTAACCCATTATTCATCGATTTCACCGATTTGTTTCCATTTTTTCAGAAATGTCACCCGAATTTTTATCGATTTTACCGGCACTTTTTATTACCGATTTCACCTATTATTTCACCTACTACACCAGTATTCACAAATTTCATCTAGATCGATTTCACATGTTTTTATCAATTACATAAAATTTATTTGATCGACTTCATCAATTTTCATTGATTTTCATTAGTTTTTAAACTTATTTCACACGTTTTTCTCAAAAAGATTTTCATGAAAATTTGAGGTGATGTGTCTCATGTCAAATATATATTAATTAGTTCACTAAGTCATAAGCATTTTTCTTCATTCATAGGTAAGATGTGATTCTACTTTAATATATTTTATGATATTTAAGAGAATTTAATTTTTTTAAGGAGTGACATATATATTGTACTAAATCTTTAAATGAAACAACTAAATTTTTTTACATAACTATATATTGATAATACATAATAATTTTACATATATATTTTAGCAACTATTCAAAATAATACATTTTATTTTTATTTTTATGTGTTATAGGAAAACAATAATAAAATTGTAAAAGTGATTTAGGAGTTAATATCTTAATTATTGGAATTAATGTAGAAAATAACTATAATAAGACTTCATATCTAATTTGAATAAATTTTTGGTTTTCTTCCATATTCATGGTGCTTGGTTAGAATAAAAGGAAGTTACAATTTTTTTTAAATATTTTCCTACCAAATTTTTGATGAGAAATAAGGAAAATTCATGTCTAATTATATTTTATTAATATACTTTACAACTTGAATAACGGCAATTTTGTCTTAAAAAAATTTAAATTAGTATAGATTAATTTTAAGAAAAGTGTACAAAGACACATACGCCAATGAACCAACGACATTCAAATATGGTCCTACCGGGAAATTCTTATTCAGACCGGGTTTGGCCGAACCCAAACTAATTACATGGCAAGTGTAATACACTTGCTTTGGGATTGGATGTAACTTCCAGGAAAGTGACCAATCACAAAACAAGTGCAATACACTAGTTTGGTGGTTAGATGGGTTTGGCCAAATCATGCTTGGGCTAGAATTTTCCGGTCGTATGATGAACCAATAACAAAAATCCAAAATTCTTTTGCACTAAAAATAACATTTAGTTGCAACCACAATAAGAGGATTCTTCCTTCCAATTGTAATGCCAAGTTGTTCAATCACGTCCAAATCCTCTCCTTTTGCTCCATCAGGCAATGCCCAATCAAACTTATGCATGAGATTCGCAAACACATTCTCCATAGACGCGGTTGCAAAAGAAATCCCGGGGCAAATCCTCCGTCCAGCCCCAAACGGGATGAACTGGTAATTGAATCCCTTGAAGTCCGTCGAAGAATTAATAAACCTCTCAGGCATAAACTTTTCAGGTTCGTCCCACCAAACAGGGTCTCGACCGAGCCCCCACGCATTAAACAAGACCATTGTCCCTGATGGTATGTCATATCCCATCAAATTGACATCTTCTCTCGACTCATGGAGATATATCGCTACCGGAGGATGACAACGAAAATTTTCCTTGATCACGGCTTTCAAATAGTGCATTTTCTCCAAGTCATTATCAGTTATGTGTTGTTTTCCGTTCATAATTTCTCTTACTTCGACTTGTAGTTTCTTCATGGCTTCGGGATTTCTTATGAGCTCCGTCATTATCCATCCTAAAGTTGTTGCCGAAGTTTCAGTTCCAGCTCCAAACACATCCTGGTATGACAAGAACAAATTAAATGCAACAAAATAAAGATATTACAATTAATATATCATGATTAATTTGAAGCTAAATGATCAAAAACGTCAAACACAATTCTTTACTTACTAAAATAATTGCTCTAACCGATTCAATGGAGATACCAGGAGTATCGCCCTTATATATCCCGACCAAAATATCAACAAAGGTTTCTCGACTTCCATCGGTGGCCGCCTCTCCAACAGCATCAAAATGTTCTTGAATCACTGCATCCATGATTTCATCCTTTTCATGTGCACACCTATCGACTTTAGCATCAAAACCATTAACCCAGTTAATCCAAGCAAGCCACGGAACAAATTCACCAATACTGAAATTGGACAATAATCCCACAACTTCACTCATCCTTTCCAAGAACCTCCTCCCATGTTTTGTTTCACTGTACTTTTTCCCAAAAGCCGATCGACAAATTGTGTCGTTTGTTAGAGACGCAAACATTTCAGTCAAATTAACTGGAACTTCCAATAAACTGAGCTTCTTGATTCTTTCCATAAGAAGAGATGTTTCCTCAACCATGATGGAATTAAAGGACTTAACCCTTATACTATTAAGAAGCTGATTGACAAATATGCTTCTTAACTTCCTCCATTGATCTCCGTAAGGTAAATGAATCACGTCTTTCGAATCGCAAAAAATTCGATTAGTAACACTTAACACAGGCTTACTAGCAAAGGAAATGTCATGGTTTTTGAAAATCTCCTTAGCTACCTCTGCTGATGAAACTACGAGGGTCGGTTTATTGCCAAGATGAAGAAGCATGAGGGGCCCGTATTTCCTGGATAATTTCCAGAGAAAACGATGAGGCAAATGTCCGAGTTGATGGAGATTTCCGATAATCGGAAGCTTTGGTGGTGAGGGTGATAGATTTTTCTTGCCATTTAAATAGAGTTTTCGGGTTAAAAACCAAAGAATGCATAACACTAGTAGAGAATACAAAGCTGTATTTAACTGAGATGCATCCATCTTTGCTCTCTATCTGTTTTTGAAAACATGACATGTCTTTGGAACTTATAAAGTAGTCTTGAGACTGACCTGCAATGTTGTTTGTTAATTAAATGAAACTAAATAAAAGTAACGTAGACTTTTGCACCAAGCAATTAAGACTTAAGCTTGTGTACTGCACTGTATTTAGAAATTCAGAGTACTTAAAGCTTTTATAGGTTTTTCCACCACAGTACTAGGGGTGGCAAATGGGGCGGGTCGGTCCAGGTCTGGGTCGGGTCGGCTTTGTCTTGTCTTTTTTTCCTTGAAAAAAATCGTTGTAACATGGGTTGAAAAATGAGAGTAATTGGTGCCGAGATTTAAAAGAATAAAGTTATCATGCTAATTATGAGGCATTAATTACATGATTTGAAAATATAATTTTTGTTATTCTCTTATATTTAAGAAATATAAGGGAATAGAAATATGCGTAAAAATAAATATAAGAAACCCTTTCAAAAGTCCATACTAATATTTTATTAGTCAAAAGTGGCCATAAAATTGGTATAGAAAAGACGAACGATTTTAAAATATTTTAATAATTTAATTTTTTTTTATCTAAAGTAATGGGTTAGTAAGGCCATCTCCAATGGTTGAGGGCTAGCCCAGGGCCAGCCCGGGGTCCTACTGGTCGTCTCCAATGGTTGGGGCTCCGTGGGGGAATTAATTCCATTTTTTTCCTTTGCCCACTCTCACCTATTAATATTATAGTTTTAAATTTTTTTAATATTAATATTAATAATAGAAATTATATTAGTACTCGTAATTTAATTATTAATTATATTAAAATATTAAAATATTAAATTAAATAGAATAAATAATTAAGCTTACTACAAATTAATACATAATACGCGAACAAACATTTTTATAACAAGGAAGAAAATACAACAAACAACAAAGAAAATACAAGAAACCGAAAATACGGAAAATACAAGAAAGGAAACACATGAAAATATAACATTTTATTTGTATGAGTGTTTATTTTATATTTTTAACTAATTTTGTATTTTAAAAAAAATCATTTGCATGAGTGTTTAATTAAATAGACTATATCTATATTTATAAGTATATCATAATTTTATTTATGTGTTATTTTAAATAATTAATCATATTATATACTATATAATTAAAACCTATCACATTAATCAAAATAACACATTAATTAAAATAACGCATTAGTTCAAATAACAAATTAATTAAAATAACACATTAATTACAACAATACAACTCATTAATTATACAACACATTAATTATACATTATTAACCATACACACATTAATTATACAACAATAATTCATTAAAACAAAAAAAAAAAAGCGCCAAATTAATTAGGCCAGCTGTTTGTCAGAATTAATTAGATTACTTGCATTGAAATCGACCCACTTTTTCCTCTCCCTTTCAAACTTATATAATAAGGAAATTTCAAAAAAAAAAAAAGAAGGGGCCAATCAGGGGACGCCACTTGGCGTCCCCTGACTTATCTTCTCCAATATACCGTCCCTGTTCAAAGAAATAAAAAAAAAAACAAAAGTGACTCACGCGCGACCCCGGGCTGGGCGCAGGGCTCCGCCGAGCCCTGCGCCCCGCCCGTTCCACCCCGGCAGCGACCCCGAGCCCGGCCCCTCTCCATCTCCAGCCGTTTCTCCCGCCGACCCCGACCCCGAGCCCGGCCCCGCGGCTGCCATTGGAGATGGCCTAATTACAAAATAAAGAAAAGTCGGTTCTAGACCTTCAATTTTATGGTAGCAAACAAGACATAATATGATTTTATTTTTGAAATTAAATATAGTAGCAAAGTTGCTTTTAAATTAGGTCCAATAATTAATTTTTTTTTGTTTTTATAAGATCCATTAACTGATTCAATAGGAGATCCATTAATTATAAAGTTGACACAAGACCAACACAAACCAATAAACATAAAAATTAATTAGTTGGGTCTGAACAGACCTAAACGGATCACGGGCCACCCCGCGGGTCCAGACCCATCTTGCCATGCCTACACCACAGTAATTTTTACAACCCATATATGAAGGTACAAATATAACTGTTTTTAATCCATTTAAAACAATTAACTTTAAATACTCGAAGTTACAGTTGCTGAAATTCTGAAGTTTCAAAACTTGTATAAAACAGAATAAATTGTACTACCAATCATAATTAATTGTGTAGCATAAAATTCAGTATAAATAGGTGTCTCTTAGTAAGAATACACGTTCATGTTCGTTGTCTTCATGCGAACTTGCTCGTGGTAGGAGACTTTGGTTAGGCCATTGGATTTTATCTTGAAATTGTGATCGGCACAAATTCCTGTTGCGTGAGGGAAAACAATATCTATTATAAAGTGGTGCTGTGCTGACTCCTAAATTTGTGGCCTGGTAGCCGCAGGGCAAATATTAGGTAGGCTATGGAAATTCTGTAACTGACCTAAGATTTGGTAGCTGCAAGAAAAAAAATAAACATCTAGGTTGCTTAAATATTTTCTTATCTTTACTTTTCTAGCATGACCAAAAAATTAAGCTAATGGAACTCGATCCATACACAGCTTTGGTTCGAGCAAGTTAATGTAACAATCAAATCAAGCACAATTTCATAATTGACAAAAGAAAAAACACACCCAAAAAAAAAACACTGTCAAAAGACAAACTTCTGCAAGTTCAATTAATATGTCATTTATAATTTACAATACCTACATACATCCTAATGGCATTACCAGTAGTTTTTCCATCACTGAAGCTCCATATGTTTTTACCTTTTAGTTTTTTCTTATAACCGTATAACAAAGAATCACCGTGGATCCCTAGCAGAGCCTGGAAGTCTTGGTCGATGCTTTCTATTTTTCCAAAATTCGTCTTTCTTTCCTTTTTTCTTCTCCTTCATCAACCCCATGCTGCTTTTAATAATACCCATTAGAGCACTTTTATCCTTCCTGTTCTTTATTTTAGCTTTCACATCTAAAATTGCCCTCAGCTTCTGATACGAAGTAGCATCAGGCACTTGACCACTTTTTACCATCAGTTTATGATAAAAGAATGCCCTTTTGAAATCACGGACACGAACATACGCATATATTATTGTTGAATAAGTAACAGAATCGGGTTTCAGATTAAGCGCAGCCATATCTTTTAACAATTGTGGCAACTTCGATTCTTGCCCTCCTCTTGCATACGCGTTAATCAGCATATTATACGTCATCACATTTGGTTGAAACCCGAGCTTCCCGAATTCACATATTACATCTCTTGCTTCAACGTAATGACCTTGTTTTGCAAACCCATCAAGAAGAATGTTGAAAGTAACTCGTGTTCCTCCGACTTTATTTCTAATCATCATTTTCCAAATTTCCATTAGTGTTTCAGTGTCACCCGCACGTCTAAATGCATCCAATAGAGCAGTATAAGTTTCGATTGAGGGCTTTATTCCTTCTCTCAACATATTATCAAACGCAATATAAGCTTTCTCATGCCATCCATCTACCGAGTAAGCATGGATAAGAGCTGTATATGAATGTGAAGTTGGTTTTATGCCGACCTTCTTCATTCTCAAAAATACATCAGCTGCCATGTCACTCATTTTCCTTTGCCTCCCATAAGCACTAATAAGGCATGTATAAGATTTTACATTTGGCTCCAAACCACTAGCTTCCATTTCTTGAAGTAATTTCTCAACAATTTTAGGTTCCATTCTTCGACTATAGGCATCCATTAAAATATTATATGTGGCATCAGTTGGTGCTACTCCTTTCGTTTTCATCTCAACAAAAAGACCTTCTGCCTCTTCAATCATATTTGACTTACTATATGCATCCATAATTGTGTTATAAACTATAGCATTTGAAGTTATTCCTCTCTTCTCCATTTCTAATTGGATGATAAGAGCTTCCTTTTTTAGCCCTTCATCGCAGAATGATTTGATAAGAGCTCCCGTAGTTTCCAAACTCCACTTGACCCCTTTCTTGTTCATCTTCTGAAAGAGTTCCCATGTATCTTTCGCACTATCTCCTCTTTTTCTCATGATTGTTATCATTATAGAACACGTTACATGATCGGGTTGTATATTACTTGTTTCCATCAACTCATACACTTTCCAAGCATCATCATACCTTGGTAAAGAAACCAAATTAAACCTTCAACATCATATAACAAAAATCTACTACAGAAAAGCATTGGCATTACAAAATACTTGAACAGGATATCACATTGTAAACACAAATATTAAATACATGATATGAAATTCAAGAAGCCATAAAACAAGTAAATTTATAATACCTCCCACAAGACAAGAGTCCCGACATTGCGGAATTATAAACATGAACATCTTTAAACAGCTTATTCTGCTCAAAAGGTAAGTTTTTTAACACCAACAACAACTCTGCACCCTTCCCCGCCCTCCCGAGAACCGGGAACAAAACCGAGCACGCCCGTGGTGAAACCAAACAAGGCTCTTTCAATCCCATCCACTCAAAAAAATACAAACAACCCATCACATTATCCTCCTCACCCAACACACTCAATACCTCCACACAATCCTCTTCCCCTAATTTCCCTCCAAGATTACAACTTTCCAATGCCTCCCCTATAGTCACATTTTCCGCTAAACCCCTTGCAATTTGTAGTATTTCCCCCACAAGTCCATCCACTTTTGATGGAGTTTGTTCGGTCTGAGGAAATCCCATTTGGCATTTTTCGGGTTCGGGTTCGGATAGGGATTCGGAGTTGGTTTTTTCGAGAGTGGGAGCCAAGTGCCATGAGGTCCTCCGATTCTTTTGGAGGGTGATTCGTCCTTTTTCATTCGGGTCTGGTTCCGGGTCCAGGTTGGAAGTTCGGGTCTTGAAGAATTTGAGAATAGGGTCGTTGACTTTTTCGATATTTTCGTCGGGTTCGGGTTTTGGGATTTGTTTTCTAGCTGGGGTTTGAAGGAAAGGAAGGAAAATTTGGGAGGAGTCCGAAGTGGGACTGGAGGAGGAGATGGAAAATGTTTTTCTGTTGTTTTGGGGTGGTTTTGGGATTTTGAAGAGTTGAGAGGTCTGATAATGAGGATTGTACAATAAACAAGAAGAGTATTGAGAAGAAGAAACGGGTAGTTGGTGGTGGAGGTTCAAAGGAGCCATGCTTCGGCGGAGGAGCTGCGGCGGCGGGTTTGTTTGAAAATTGAGCCGGTTCGAGTACAGCAATTTATTTATCCAATAATGGGAAAATTATAGCTTAAAGGCCCATTTGTTCTTGAAAAAGTGTCTATATAAATTTGAGTTTAAAAAATAGTATGATTTACAATAATTAATTCAGATTTAAAAACTAACCATTTTTAAAGTAACCAATAAAGAATAATTTAGCGATGTTGATTTAATATTAATGCATAAGGTATGTTTGGATTTTGTAATACGAAAAATGTTTAGTTTTATATGTTTAATTTAAACGGCTTAAGTGGTTATAATATTTTGATATAAAAACAAGAAATACGCAAGTAACAACAAACCAAATGATTTAGTTGATCAAATACCTTCAAAAATTGTAATAACTTTCTGAAGGTGAAAATGATAATTACCTCTGGCAACTTACCCTAAATACACATTTGATATTCATTGCGAAATGTTGCAATGTTGCTTCTTTATATGTGAGGTTTTGATTTCACATATTAATAATCTTACCAAAAAAGTATAATATTGAACAATAATTTCATGTCATTTTAATATTGAACAATAATTTCATGTCATTTTGTGCTTTACACCTAGTAACTCGTATAATATACTAATGATAATACAATGACATTACATCAGTAGTACTCCATAACTTAGTTAAAAAAAAAAAAATTGATAGTATATATTGCCCTCTCTATACTTCTTAAAAATACAATTCATAGTTTTACTCGAAATTTATTTTGTGAAGTAGCTATATATGAAATATAATCCAACAAACAGATTAAAAAGAAGAAGAAAAAAAATGACCGTACCACATATAAGATTTTTTTTTTGAAGAAATGTAACGTTTGGGTCGAATAATATTTTAGCACTGAAGTTTTTATTATTATTTTCCATGGTTAAATTATATGAAGCCTCGTTATGCACACATGAAAAAAACAGCTAATTCATGCGATATTATATCAACTATAGAACAACAACTTTCTGTACAGGAAATGTTTCTCAAGTTGGAGGAACAAGAATATCATCTACACCTAAATAATCAGCTGCAAATTCCTCGTCATTTTTACCCAACATCTCATTCAACTTAATTTCTATGTTTCTACTTTTCAGAACCCAATATCTAGGCTTTATCTTCTTCTCCAGTGAGTAACTGAAGTATCTTGGATAGTCGACAACATCGCGTAAAGGCCTGTCCATTGTGTTCACTAGAAAATCTAATTTGGGTCTCAAAACTTGATCAATACTGTAACCAAGCAACGGTGAGAATCGGCGCACCATGAATCCTATATCCTTCTTCGAAAGCCCGACTTTCTTGAGGTACCTTACTCTGTCAAAAAGCAAATAAGAAAATGTCAATAACTTAACACTCTTTAGAAATCATTTTATTATAACATCTTTACCTAGGAAATAATGCTCTGTCGACATCACAAACAAACAATTCTGGGTATTTTCTGATAACCCTTGGGATGTGAGCTTCTGAAATGCCAACACGAGATAGAAATTCGAGCTTCTTCTTTAGAGTTTTGTCTATGTTTGCAGCAAATATTTCAGGACAACGACAAAGTGTCTTAGCAATGGCTTCATTATCCAATCCCAAATCTTTAAAGAAGGAAACCACCTGAATTTATGGATAACAAATTTTATTCATAGGAATAAGAGAAATATGGTTAAAAGAAACGATGAAATGAAGTAATGTGTAAGAGTTTTATATTTACTAATTCTGTAGAAGTCAACCAACCTGGATAAATTCTTGAGGCTTGCGAAGCAGTAGTTGTGGGCTTGTAGCTATAACCTTACCTAACTTTTTATTTGTAACACCCATTTCAAAAAATTGATCAACCATCAGCTTCAGCTTGTCAATTGAACATCCCAAAATATGTGGCCAGTTTTTTATTGCATTGGAGGAAGAAATTTTAGGAACCTGGATATAAAGTAAATGTTCCAATTGAATTTAGTTATGGCGTTGGCAAAACCATATCATATAATGCATATATCTCATATAATGCATAGTAATAAATGTGAAGATGCCAACATTGGAGAATTTAGTTGTATTACCTAGTGCTACTAGCTTGATTGTATCGAACAAATATATACCGTGACAAATGAAACCGTTATTATTTTTAGAAAGAAAATGTGACAATATTAAGCCAATGGCTATTGGCCAGTACCTTCTCCTCATCAAAGAAATCAATTACTTTCTCAGTGTTCTCCAAGATGCTAGTCGAAAGAATCCATGGATACTTTGCCAGCATCTTGCCAAGATCATTATCGCGTGTGATAACCTACAAGGCGAAATGACATGGTTACGTTAGTTGCAATATTTACAAGATAAATATCCAGTCACAGCACAACATCACACACATCAAAGGGCAAAGAAAGACTTATAAATGCTTAAAATATCTACATCCACGTCTTTCTAGTTTTCAGACCTTTACACATTAGAAGAAATCTATGGTAGTGAGCCCATATACCTAGGAAGTTCATTTGAAATGCAGATGCATTAAATATCAATCAATGCATAACATTTGCCAAGTCAAAAGCATCAGAAGGGAAATCTCAAACAGCCAACCTCCAAAAAAATGTTTCTTCCTTATTTGTTTATATCCTTAACTATAATCATATCGTTGAATTTCTTAGCATTTGCTCATCGCGTAATCCTTAAGTAGCCTACCTTGCATAACTGTCTTCCTTTTTAACCATGACACCATAAGCTTGCGAAATATAAAATATGCAACTAAAATCTTACTGTTACATATGGTGGAAAGTGTAATGCGGGGACCCATATAACGTGGTTGGAGAATACTTAATTTAAAAAGCTCTTGTGCATATTTACCATAATACACGATGACAAATTTGACATGTTTTGATGACGATATATATGACTACACCCTTGTCAAAGAACAAATTTAGGACAACCACCATGGTTCATACAACTTGAGAACAGATTAAAAAAATATATAATCTAGAATATACCTGCTCGTACAACCGCAGCCTTGGTTTGATTTGCTTGTCTAAGTCATAGAAAAGAATGGGAGGGAACAACAGAAGAACATTTCTCATGTACCCTTTGGGCACTCCAATATCTTCCAGGAACTTCAAAATTGGCTTGGCACGAGATTCTAAAGGAAGAAACAGAAGGCGTGGAAAAGATTCAATGAGATACCGGAAGGAAGCCTGCTCAGAACCCAAAAGGTTTAAACCTCCACGCCTCGCTTGAATCTACACAAACCAGAAAACAGAAAACACATTTCATCCACATGAGTACTAGACAAAGCAACCAAAGAAAAAGGGGAGAGAAATTTGATCATTTCTGATAAAAACTTGTAACCTTTTCAAAGAACGCTAATGTCTGCTGCACATCATCATCCATGGAAATGGAGAGGTGCGCCATCATGCGAAGAGCATTTTTCCCAATAACTCCATCATCATCATCACTGCCAGAAAAGAATATTTCCTTCACATACCTAACCTACATTGCAAACAAGAAAAGGCTCATCATGGGTATCTAGCTATAAAAATAGAGAAACAAGAAAATCCAGCAATGGGTTCAGCTGGTAATTTATTCAAACACCTTGTGAACGAGTAACGGAAGAGCATTAGATTCAGAAGAAGAGGAGAAATATCGAGCTAAATGAGTGGCAGAAGGGAGGGAAAGGCCAATGCTCTCCAAAAAAGGAATGACGCCCTTGTCCCCTTTTTGCTCCACCAATTGATAAACTTTCTTCTTGAACTCGAGGGTATTTCCGGTTTTCTCTTGAGACCAAGAATTCCAGTCGTCGAGATCGTTAACGCCATCAATGAGCATTTTCAAATAGCTTGGACAGTTTATAGAAATGAGGGAGGCGTCTTCACCAGAAGCTCCGACTTCAAGTAAATACTCTCTGACAGCCGCGGTAGCTTCTTGTGTACTGCGACGCTCTTCTAGTGGAGGGCTGCTGAGGTGGGTTTTGGGTTCGGATTCGGGACCCGGGTATCCTAAAGCTGAGGGTAGTTTTCCGAGAACTTTTTTGAGGGGAACTTTGGGAGTGATGAAATTGGGGTTTTGGGGAGGTTTTAGTATTGTGAAGAACTCAGGGTTTTTAAAATGGAGAGCGTACAGTGAAGTGAATGAAGAAAAAGAAATGGAGAACTGTTTGTGGAGGTTCAAGGGCGTGGCTGCCATAGTAGACTTTTACAGGGTTGGCCGCAACGGCGGCTGAGGTGGCGGTGGAGATAAGGGTGATATGGGGGGAATTCTGGGTTTGCCTTTTTGCTTCTTTTGTAAAATAAAATTTTATTATTTTAATCAAGAAAACAGCATTACAAATTTTAGGTGAACTTCTCGTTCCTGTTTAATTCAAGAACTTAAATTTACAATAATTTCCATTTTTAATTTAAAGTTCATGAGTTGAAATAGAAATCGACTCTTAGTTTTCTCGTTTCACGTCTACTACAAATTTAAAATGGAAAGAACTCCTAATATATATTTCGATAAAATTACATAAAATATTTAAATCATATTATAAGATCATAAACGTTTTGATGACAAAACAATATAATCTAATCGGCCACCCAACAATGGAGGAGACAGAAATAATGTCATCGGAAAAATTAGTTGGTCCGGTAGAAAGAAGGGTGCATTTAAAAGTGTAGAGTATACAGAGGAACAAACACTATTCTTCTACAAATGCCTACAAAAAAATGAGGGACTTACTCCAAGTAGTTTGTCCAAAACAAAGCTCAACTCAATGGCTCCAATCCCACAAATGAAGGGTCTAGTTATCGCCAATCTCTACCAGTGACTTCTCTGAAACAATTCATAAGAGATATTAGGTACCAAATTAATATGAGAAGTAATGTAGTACAACATAAATAGGGAAAAACACACGGAAAGGTATTTTCATGTGCATGTAACTTCCCATAAAAGAAAACTTTGAATATATAAATATCAACAATCAAGGTAAAGATATACGGAAACATGCATGTCTCTTAACTGCAATATTAGTGAAAGTTATGCATCATATTACATATACTCATTTATTTACTGAATTACGAAATGCAATGTTTTTAAAACCGGACCGGAGAGCGAACCGGTGAGCCTACTGGTTTAGTGGTTTTACTGGTCGAACCGGACAAATCGCTGGTCGAACCATTAAAACCAGTCAATTAACCGGATCGGACCAGCTTCCGATTCACGGTCGAACCGGTCGGACCGGCCGGTCCGGTCCGATTTTAACAACACTGACGAAATGTATGCCTATTTAGATATACTCATTTATTTACTGAATTACGAAATGTATGCCTACTTAGATATATTAAGTGGAAACTTGAGGACAGCCAAGAGAGCTTCCAGATAATTTTTCAACTGTTTCAAATTCGACAAGTGTTTCATGCAGTTAAAAGAATTTTTTCTCATCGAATTATCGCTATATATTAGTTTCTCTTCACAGTGTATTCAACCAAAAAAATTCCTTGGGATGGCGGCATCCAATTAATCTCAATTACGTTGATGGTTTCATTGGTGGGAGGGCATTATTTCCAATTCCAACCATCAAACTAGTCGTCATGGCGTTTGATGTTCCAATTGATCGCTCCATAATTAGAAGGATGGCCAAAGGAAAAGTATGGTAAATTGGATTGAATAATCTTTTTGCATGGACAAAATAGTACTTGATATGTTGAGTGGGGCTAGCTAATAGGGACTGAAGATAAGAAACCTATATCGATCTTTTCAATTCTCATTTTCTCAAACATAGCGTAATAAATTTTTACTTTTGACTACACATTAACACTTTTAAGACTAAAAATCAATTGTTTCGAGCTTTGAATTATCGCGATGTTGCAGTTACAAAATTAAGTGAATAGCTTATGTAACGTCATGGTCTGTTTTTGTAAGGGTCTTTTAGTCAGATAAGCTCAATTGTCCCAAAATATGTGAACTTTTGGAATGTCTAACAATTTAATTATGGCCCAATTTCAACCCAAAATATAACTGGGTTAATTGCTGAATGAGGCCCAATAAATGATATTTTAAAATCCCCTGGGGACCTGGTGGGGTGAACCAAAAGGGTCTAACTTCGTACTATTCATTATATATTCGCCCGTTCTTTGAACATTTTTCTTTAGTCAATATACAAAAATAAAGGTGAAAAATGATTTTTGCGAGGAGGAATGTCAATGGAAGTATTTATGTAAAGAGCAATTGAACAAGATTGACAAGCAACTTTGTTCGTGAGAGTCTTCGCAACAATTGTCTCGTAGCGCAGGCTGAGTGTGGGTTAAGTACTTACGATGAAATGATGTGGACACTTATTTGTGTTAATGCACTATAAAACTAGGTTATGCATATTTCTTAACATCAATTGACTTTGAAGCAACATGTAGCGGCCTGATGTCTTACAAGTGTTATCATAGTCAATGTCACGGGTTCGATTCAGAGGAAGAGCCATTGCTGAAGAGGGGATTGTTGACCAGGTTTTAACAACATTTGTCTCGTGGCAGAGCCCCGAGTGTAGGTCAAGTCAGAATAGAATGTTGTTGACGCTTGTATACGTGAATACATTATAAGACTAGAGTATACACATTTTCTAAAGATTATCAGGGTTAGTTTTAATCCGGAAATGTGTTGAATAATTAGCCCATCAATAACTAAGTCAACTTAAATCATATTATCATCCCAGATAAATGTAGGAAGTTTTAATATACTTTATAGGAGAATTTTGATTCCACCCAAAAATAGATGAGCAATATGTGTTGAAGTAGATAATAAATACATTTTGACTCACATGATAAACAATTGAAAATGTAGAACCCAAAAACTGAAGAATAAAGTTTAGGAAATATAATATAATTAAATGTTTTTAGCTTAATTATAAAATGTAAGTTTGCATGTGCAAAATAAGAAGCTTAGGGGTTTCATTGTAAAAAATCCCATTACCCAATGAATATATAGCAAGCGTATTGGGAGGTGATTAGGTTGTCTAAATTCGAGCAACCAGCTGCATGGTTATTTGCAAAGTGGACTATAATTCGAATTCATGGGCAATGGTTATGTACACTTTTCTTAACAGTGGAGGAATAAGCATTTCTTAAATTTGTCATTTCTTAAAATTGTCTAGCTTAAAAAAGAGAGTAACAATTTTATTAATAGTAATTTTAATGAAAGACACATACCGCAATGTACTAACGGCATTCAAATATGGTCCTATAATGAACCAATAACAAAAATCCGAAATTAAACGCAATTGCACTAAAAATAACATTTAGTTGCAACCAATATAAGAGGATTCTTCCTTCCAATTGTAAGACCCGGTTGTTCAATCACGTCCAAATCCTCTCCTTTCGCTCCATTAGGCAATGCCCAATCAAACTTATGCATGAGATTCGCCAACACACGCTCAATAGACGCGGTTGCAAAAGAAATCCCGGGGCAAATCCTCCGTCCAGCCCCAAACGGGATGAACTGGTAATTGAATCCCTTGAAGTCCGTCGAAGAATTAATAAACCTCTCAGGCATAAACTTTTCAGGTTCGTCCCACCAAACAGGGTCTCGACCGAGCCCCCACGCATTAAACAAGACCATTGTCCCGGATGGTATGTCATATCCCATCAAATTGACATCTTCTCTCGACTCATGGAGATATATCGCTACCGGAGGATGACAGCGAAAATTTTCCTTGATCACGGCTTTCAAATAGTGCATTTTCTCCAAGTCATTATCAGTAATGTGTTGTTTTCCGTTCATAATTTCTCTTACTTCGACTTGTAGTTTCTTCATTGCTTCGGGATTTCTTATGAGCTCCGTCATTACCCATCCTAAAGTTGTTGCCGAAGTCTCAGTTCCAGCTCCAAACACATCCTGGTATTACAAGAAGAAATTAAATGCAACAAAATAAAGATATTACAATTAATATGTCATGAGTAATTTGAAGCTAAATGATCAAAAACGTCAAACACAATTCTTTACTTACTAAAATAACTGCTCTAACCGATTCTTTGTCAATGGAGATACCAGGAGTATGGCCCTTATATATCCCGACCAAAATATCGACAAAAGTTTCTCGACTTCCATCGGTGGCCGCCTCTCCAACAGCATCAAAATGTTCTTGAATCACTGCATCCATGATTTCATATGTTGCATGTGCGCACCTATCGACTTTAGCATCAAAACCATTAACCCAGTTAATCCAAGCAAGCCACGGAACAAATTCACCAATAGTGAAATTGAACAATAATCCCACAGTTTCACTCATATTTTCCAAGAACCTCCTCCCGTGTTTTGTTTCACTGTACTTTTTCCCAAAAGCCGATCGACAAATTGTGTCGATTGTTAGAGACGCAAACATTTCAGTCAAATTAACTGGAACTTCCAATAAACTGAGCTTCTTGATTCTTTCCATAAGAAGAGATGTTTCCTCATCCATGATGGAATTAAAGGACTTAACCCTTTTACTATTAAGAAGCTGATTGACAAATATGCTTCTTAACTCCCTCCATTGACCTCCGTAAGGTAAATTAATCACGTCTTTCAAATCGCAAAAAAATCGCTTAGAAACATTTAACACAGGCTTACCAGCAAAGGAAATGTCATGGTTTTTGAAAATCTCCTTAGCTACCTCTGCTGATGAAACTACGAGGGTCGGTTTATTGCCAAGATGAAGAAGCATGAGGGGCCCGTATTTCCTGGATAATTTCCAGAGAAAACGATGAGGCAAATGTCCGAGTTGATGGAGATTTCCGATAATCGGAAGCTTTGGTGGTGAGGGTGGTAGATTTTTCTTGCCATTTAAATAGAGTTTTCGGGTTAAAAACCAAAGAATGCATAACACTAGTAGAGAATACAAAGCTGTATTTAACTGAGATGCATCCATCTTTGTTCTGTATCTGTTTTTGAAAACATGAAATGTCTTCGGAATTTATATAGTAGTCTTGAGACTGACCTGCAATGTTGTTTGTTAATTAAATGAAATTGAATAAAAGTAAATGAAGTGTTAGGCAACAATAAATACCTAGAAAAGCTGTTGATTTAGGCCATGAATTAATTACTGTAAGATTTATAGAGCTAAAAGGTTAGGAAATAAGCCAAAACCTATTGACTTAGGCCATGAATTAATTACTGTAAGATTTATGGAGCTAAAAAGATTAGGAAATAAGCTAAATTTTTGCACCAAACAATCAAGACTTGAGCTTGTGCACTGCACTGTATTTATAAATTCAGAGTACTTAGGCCCTGTTCGTTTTGGCAGATTGTAATCGGCCCAAATTAGATATTGGGGTCACTAAACAATCTCGGTCCAAATAATTCAATGGCAATTTCCCGTAATTATTGCAAACTTTACGGGCATTTTTGTCTCAAATTTTGTCAATCTGGCCCAATTATTTAATTTCTGGCCCAACCCTCCAACTCGAATCGGACCAATAATGACGGCTGGCCCACATTTTCCCCGATAACTACGGACTGCCCACAAAATAATCGGCCCATCTGAACATATAATTATACACAATAGTTTGGGCCGATTTTAGGAATTGTGAGCTAATTATGGGCTAATTGGTCAAAACGAATAGGGCCTTAAGCTTTTATAGGTTTTTCCACCACATTAATTTTTTTTTTCTGATAACCCAGATGTCCAAGCTTACACTAGACTAATCCAGGACCCTTAGAACCCTTGCTCTAAAACTCTGAAGAATGTAAATCGCGGGATTTGCCTCCACCAAGCCTCGGAATTTGGTAGTGCAAGAAAAAAATAAACATCTAGGTTGCTTAAGTATTTTCTTATCTTTACTTTTCTAGTATGACCAAAAAATTAAGCTACTGGAACTCGATCCATACACATCTTTGGTTCGAGCAAGTTAATGTAACAATCAAATCAAGCACAATTTCATAATCGACAAAAATAATAAAAGGGAAAAAGAAAAAAAAAAAAAAAAAAAGCTTCATACAAAAGAACTGTCACAGACAAGTTTCTGTAAGTTCAATTAATGTCATTTATAATTAACAATACTTACATCCTAATGACATTACCAGAAGTTTTTCCATCATTGAAGCTCCATATGTTTTTACCTTTTAGTTTTATCTTATGATACAATAACCGTACAACAAAGAATCACCGTAGATCCCTAGCAGAGCCAGAAAGTCTTTTACAGGGTTGGCCGAGACGGCGGCTGAGGTGGCTGTGGAGATGCGGGTGATATGGAGGGAATTCTGGGTTTGCTTTTTTGTTTCTTTTGTTTAATAAAATTTATTATTTTAATCAAGAAAACAGCATTACAAATTTTAGGTGAACTTCTTGTTCCTGTTTAATTCAAGAACTTAAATTTAAAATAATTTCCATTTTTAATTTAAAGTTCATGAGTTGAAATAGAATCGACTTTTAGTTTTCTCGTTTCACGTCTACTACAAATTTAAAATGGAAAGAACTCCTTATATAATAATAGTATATTGCTTTATAATATTTATTTCAATAAAATTATATAAAATATTTAAATCATATCATAAACATTTTGATGACAAAACAAATATAAGAATTTCTTCAAAATTAATCAATTTATAAAACAAAATAAGTTTCAATTCATAAGCAATGTGATTAAAAATAAAAAAGTGTAACTCATAAATTTGCTTTTGGGGTACACAATGAGACATTGATTGGGTTGGGAAAATCCATACCTAGGTTCAGTACGTCTTGGCGACTTGCTGAACATGGTTGGTCCAATATCAGTCTATCACTATTCACTGTCACTACCCCTTTCTTTAAGAAAGAAAGAATCGTAAATTACATGCACATATACCATTCAAGTCCGACAAAGGGTTATCTATCCATGTCCAAGAAAGAGTGAAAAAGCTCTATTTTGCTTTTGGCAAGTAAAAGAATCTGCTGCTGCCGCCTTTGTTTGTTACTCCCGACCCACTATATCTATATAACTTTAAACTAAATGACAATTACACCATGTTAGGCCTTTGAGGAAGCAGAAGATTATAAAACTTATCTTGCAAGAAGAAATGCTTTCCTTTGCTATCAACAGCTTTTTTCCACCCACACCATCCTCCATTCACTATCTTCTTAAGCTCATCGTTGCCTGTGTAATGGGGATCCAGTATGAGAAACGCACACTCCCCACTTACCTCATTGTAATCGACCCCCAAAAGGGTATAAGCAAGAACCCCACCTCCTGTTAATTCAATCAAATTATTAATGGTTCACGGCTTCACAACTAACTGATAATAAAAGTGTTCATAAATATTATAAAACCAAAACCTTAGAGAGAGAGAGAGAGATAAGCTATAGAATTGATAATTGCTGACCTATCATAATTGGTGTTCCTTGATTCTCAAAATGCAGTGCAAGCTCTCGACACTTTTCTGGAAGCTCAGATCCGGACCTCACATTAATGACTTTGCAACTAACCTGTTCAAGTCAGTATTTTAATTGCTTTAAAAGTTAGGACTAGCGAAATACACTAAATTTCCAAAAACAGATTGACATAGGCATTAGCAACAATATAATATAATCGGCCACCCAACAATGGAGGAGACAGAAATAAGGTCGTCGGAAAAATTAGTGGACCAGTAGAAAGAAGGGTGCATTCAAAAGTGTATAGTATACAGAGGAACAAACACTATTAGTTATAGATGAAAATTTCCTGTCTAAATGCACCATTCTTCTACAAATGCCTACCAAAAAAAAGGGACTTACTCCAAGTAGTTTGTCCAAAACAAAGCTCAACTCAATGGCTCCAATCCATTCTCGTGACCCAACAAATGAAGGGTCCTTATCGCCAATCTCTACCAGTGACTGCTGAATTTCTCTGAAACAATTCATAAGAGATATTAGACCAAATTAATATGAGAAGTAATGTAGTACAACATAAATAGGGAAAAACACACGGAAAGGTCTTTTCATGTGTAACTTCCCATAAAAGAAAACTTTGAATATATAAATATCAAAAATCAAGGTAAAGATATACGGAAACATGTCTCTGAACTGCAATATTAGTGAAAGTTATGCATCATATACTAATTTACTGAATTACGAAATGTCACACAGAGAGCTTCCAGATAATTTTTCAACTGTTTCAAATCAAGAGAGCTTCCAGATATTTAGATTAGGTGGAAACTTGAGGACAACCAAGAGAGCTTCCAGATAATTTTTCAACTGTTTCAAATCCGACAAGTGTTTCATGCTGTTAAAAGAATTTTTTCTCATCGAATTATCGCTATTAGTTTCTCTTCACAGTGTACTCAACCAAAAAAATACCTTGGGATGGTGCTATGCAGTTTTGTCAAAATTTGATGCAAAGATGGTTCTTAAAAGAGAAAGGAAATGTGCAAACGGAATGATCCTGTTCCAGGAATTCACATGCAAAATTGATCAGAGGTGATGTTCCCGATGGTAAATGGGAGTTGAACCAACAGGACAACGGTTATCTAGTTTCATATTTTAAAGTATTTGATTCAATAATTGAGTCAGGAAATCCATCAAATGTACCTGTGTGAAGGAACATCAATGGAAGTGTAATGTTGCTGCCTGAACCATGAAATGATAGTTTGCAGAGATCGATATGCACAACCCCAGCCCTGGTATATAAACTACTGTTAAACACATGCGAAAATAGTAATTTGATATGACTAGGTGTATAAATTTGAATGTGGAGAAAATTATCTAAATGTCACACAGCACTAATTTACTTTTACAGATAAGGTTTCCAGAGAAACTATACTACAAATGAACAGATTGCCCTTTAAACCCAAAAAATAGATTTAGCATAATGTGTGGTGTTCTCCCAAGGACCCAAACAGGCCCTCAGCATTCTAATCAGTAAATAAGACGTATGAAAAATTGCAACTTTGCTTACTATGAATGGATAGAGTCAGTAAATAATCAGTTAACAGCAAAGAAAAGGTAAAGGGATTATTCAATCGCTTCAGCTGGTCAGCTTCATATCGAAAAAGGATAAAAACATACAACCATAATGATATAAATAGGAGGCTAAGAGATGGATGATCATCCCTCCTCCGGATCCCATCAATTTTTTTGTTTATTTGATTTTTTGGGTACAATGAGGCTGGTGTTTTCTTCTCTTATTAAGATTACAGCTACAGCAAGGTTTTCTCCCTTTTAATTGTCATAAAATTTCCCGTTTGATATTAAACTGCATTATTTTACTGAGTCCCATAATCCCATAACCACACATCAGGTTATTCTCATGACACAAACTATGATGACACACTTAGAAGACCTAGTATGCATAAATTCAGCAATAAAAGCAGAAAAGTCTACAAAGAACTTGCAGAACATAATAAGCTCATGTGATCTAAAGGGAGTAATGTTACCGAATCGTCAATTCCATCTTGGAGGTAATGATAATACTCATAAGAACCTTGAATCAGAGAGACATTGCCTCCAGAAACTACACAGTCATTACGATAGCACTATAAGCATGGGAAATGGATCAAAAGTAGAACAGGTAAGGTTCAAGACTATTACCCCCACTGCTTGGAATACCATGATGAACATCCTTGAGCAAAGAGTATCCTAGATAAACAATGATTCAAAAAATTTAAGATACATTCCAATTCAAACAACAGAAGATCCAATAAGTTAAACATTTACCCTTTGGTTGCGATTTGTCCCTTGTGTTCTCCTTTGTCGAAAATAAGTTTATGGCATTGGCAATCCTCAAAAGAGGGCGATCAAAAGGTAACCCTAGTCTCAAGTGAAGGGATCTACGAATTTCAACTGCAAAATGCAAAGTCTTCAAATTTAATCTCATAGAGCTCGAAAGATAAAACCAAAATTCTTGAGTGTCTTTCTCAAAAAATAAAGTTTAAATCCTCTTTCAAAATGATAGCATATGAAGATTGCATTATTTATCACTTCCAACACGATACCACTGCATAAAACAAATTTAACTTTCTTTTATAGCATTGGTAATTAATTTTGCTTGACATATCAACAGCCAGGATATCCTGCACTATGTATTTTTCTCCACAATCCACCAGCCATGAACGACAGGTGTATTTTCCATTTAGTACTTCTATGAAAAATTTAATTTAAAACTGATATTTCACCTGCAATGTTATACATTTTTTACCTTCTTGTTGATCTGAAAGCTACTTCTGTGTTTTAGGTAAGGCACTTTAAATGATCTTAAATTACTAGAAAATTTACATAATTTATTTACGGGGTGTTCTATCATGAATCCCATACATTTTGGGTGGCTCGTGAATACAGCTATATATATCTGATATATCTATCCTTTTTGCTGATTTATAATAGACTGCAAGAGGATATCTTTAAATTTCCATTTGAATTATGTAAAAGTATGAAATGGAGGAGTCCATACATGTGCTAACTTTGATGAATATCTAGCTAACATGGAATTCACAAGACCAGAGGTATATTCTTATAGACACTAAGAATACCTTGCTTCATTTCTGTCTCTCCGTAGCTAAGTTCATATATAACTGTAATTGGATGTAAAAAGCCTGGCGGAATGAAATGGTATGGCTGCAGCTGCAGAATATTAGAACTATTTTGTTAGGACACTGAGGACGAAAAGGAATAAGTAAAATGACAAAAACAAGAACGAATTGAGCCACTGTCTTAAATTCATTCATAGCAAGTGGCATGTTTTAATGTGTTGTATTATTAAACATGAAAAAGTTTATTTCTCTCAAGAACACAGCTCCTCCGGACTCAAGCTTATACTTGGCCTCTAAGTGTGTTAATAACAGCTTCATGGAATCCTAAACGTAGTGTTCCATATGAGTTCTCACAGACAAATTACACCAAGGAAATGAAATGCATATGTTTAAACTATGAGTAAAGTACATTGACAAATTCTCCAATTAAAAATTTAGTCATCATTCTCAAGTCTGACCAGTGGATGCTGTAATAAGAGGTTGGGCAACATCTTGTTCTTCAATGAATGTAACTGGTCAACTAATCCAGGGATGATTAACTTTGAAACCATATGTGTCAAAAGAATATCCTTAGTCGCATATGACAGCACTTCTAGTTTATGATTCACAACCAAAAGTTTTGCTTCTCCATTTGCTGAAAAGAAAGGGTAAAAAAACAATAAGGTGGTTATTCAAAGGTAAAAACATCTATAAGAATCATCAAATTAATAAAATTACAGGACAAATTGGACTGTCAAAATTCTGTCTTGAAATGATATATAGTACAGGGATATTTTTGTTATATAACTGCATGAATTATACCTGGATAATATTCAGCAGTAGGTGCAGCAGGTTTCAGAGGACTTCTTGATTTATTAAACATAATGCTGACTAGAATCTTATCAGCATCCTAATCAAAAAAAATAATAGCTGCTCATAAAGAGTGAAATCGATCAAGAAAAATTCAATATAAAAAAGATATAGAGAATTCAGTATAAACTATTCAAGATGATATTAAAGACATTTTACCTCCACAGAGGTAAAAGATGCAGTATCCTTAGTTTCCGAGCAAAAGTATGAGCATGCTAGCGACCTTGCTTGAGACTCTTGAGCAGTTTCAATTAAAAATGCATTTTTTGGAAGTTCGGCTGGTTCAACCAATTCCGATCCATGAAGAATAATAGGCTGAGGCCCGCCAAGTGAAGAATTAGTATAGGCTTCTAAAATGTATGTAACTTGAGGATCTTTAAGTTTGCGTTCAACATCTTCAATAGCGCGTGCATATACACTTTCCACATCTACACCATATGCAAGGTACATAGCAACAGGACAAGGAAAAGATATAAGCATACCTCTTGTCAAACATAAATTTCATGGCCCACATTTGCTCTTTTCGCATAAAGATTAAAAAAGAAAAATTCATGTACTTATTAGACTTACCATGGTTTTAAGTAGTTATCTGAATTTCTGGATAAGTGACTAACTCATTTTTTTTATATATTCTTTTTCTTTCTCAGAGTTATCTTCTATACAATAAAGTATATTTATTTTCATTCTACAACATTATCTTCTATACAATAAAAGTATTTTTCTTCATTCTACAACTCACTTCCCTGCTCATCATTCGTCCAGATACTAATTTTTGTCAAAAAAACAAAAGACAATCAAAATAATTATAAACAATTTTCCAAATTTGACTGGTTTTCATATTAACAAAAGTGATGATTAAAAAGGAGTTTTTAAGGCACAAAGGCTTCCGGAGTTCCATTCAGACGACACTTACACTATCACAAAAAGAATTTTTCATAATTATTCTTTGCATCTTAATCTTATTGTAGTCTACCATTTCTCTTCCAATCTATATAGTTCATCCTTTAGTTCAACTACAATGCGAGGATAAAACAAGAGTTTGAGAGGGATTCACCTTTACGATCTCTTAAGGCATAATATAGAGGCAGCTTCAATGGAAGTTCACATCGAACTATACAACCTTTTCCCCAAACATACTTGCTGGGCTGATCTTCGTACACAACAGTACCCACTTTCTCCACATTATTTGAATTCCTTCTCCTTGATATGAAAAACTGTAGATCACACTCAGCACCGCCATTATTAAGATCCAACACAGCTCCGACCAATATCTGATTTTCATTGTCGTTACCATAAAGATTTTTTCTTAAATTCCTAACTGCTAAAATAGCATCACCCGCAACTTTTTCAAACTTCAAGTCATTCTTATCAATAACAATCACAGCCCCAAGTACTTCAAAACCCCTCAGAAGCAGACTCCTTATTTCATCTGTCAAAAATCAGCATAGATAATACACGTTCGAATTCTAACTCTCCAGTTTCATCAATGGTACATGGAAATATTGCTCTACATAATTACTTCATGCTCCAATTTCCAACAATTATCAGTGAAGACACAGTTTATACGCTTGTCGATTAAGTGAAAATATGCACACAATTATAGAACAATCATAGAATCGATTTTATAAAAATAAATTCCTAATTCGATTATGTAAATGCTGAATTTAGGACAAATTGGTGTCCTAATTTTACTTAACATCAACAAATACGTGCAAAGAGCACGAACTTGCAGCACCGTAAACATGTACCTTATGCTACAGGAATTGTACTTCAATATAAACTGATTTTGTTTTACCTGATTCCGTTGGTAGGTTAGGAGAGTGGGGATCATCAGGGAGGGTGTGGAGGCAGCGAACTGTGGAGGCGATGCTCAACGAAGGCAATAATGGTGACCCAATTAGCCATTGGAGCCCCGATTCCTTTTTCAGTATCACAAGCTTTCTGCATAGGATCCGGATAACGACATCGTTCTGAGTGATCCCTGTGCCCATGATTGAGCTTGGGTTGTAAATTGCAATAGGAACAGACCAAGTCAATAACATTGCTAATATTTTACTTGTTTTAGGACTTAAACAAGAAAGGATTCAATTACGTTTTGCACCCCAAAAACCTTCTGATTTGGCAATTTGCACTCGTGGATTCTAAAAATGACAAATGTCGACAAACTATAATTGTCTATTGAACACACATTTAGTCTGTTAATTTTCACACAATTTTAATTTTAGTCCTACACATAACAAATTCTACAGTATCATTTAATTTTCAAATAAGTTTTAATTTTGTCATGAAGTTATAAATTGTGTCCTCTAACTTCTTATAAATTTCAATTTTTGTCCTTCATTTACAAACTCTTTATAAGATAATATGATCAAATTTGTAATTGTAGGACAAATATTAAAAAGTTATTAAAAGTTAGATGTCATATTTTATTATTCATAGAATTCAAATTCAAATTGGGTGAAATAATATGTATTTTCGGTATGGTTACACGAGACCATTTTTTTAAATATTCCAAAGCTACATAATCATTTTTAAAATTTTGCCCTTCTCTTCGCAAAAAACATCCTACACCTACTTCATGAAATTTTGGAATTTTGCAGACTTTTAGTAAATGAAAATAGTTCATATTTAATTTTAATCATTCCGCACGATTATTAAAGGCTATTATGAGAAAGTTTTGTGTGGTTTCAATTCGGGTTTGGTCTCAAACATTTGTTTTGGATTTTAGACAACCTTTCAAATTTAATTTGGGAAATAATTTTAATGGAATATTGAGATTGTGAATTTTTAATAACTAAGTAGTTAGCCGATTTGAAAACTTGAGATATTATATGATTTGAATTGACTTATTTTTTTTAAGGTTTGAGTGAGAAAAAAGTATGTCGTAAGTGTCAAAACAATAAATATTAATATGTGTTAAAAGTAGATGATATATCTGAAATTAATAACTTTATAGGTCTCAACTAGATTTCGACAGATCTCTCAACCTAAACAGGTAAATGGAATATGGAATGAGACATGTCAAAGCTTATCTCGAATTGGGTTTGGCCCATGTTTGGACCAAATTGAAAGGGTTAAACTATCAATTAAATATAAGTCATTGAAGTAATTTTTTGTATTTATCATTCTATCCAATCTCATAACTTGAATAAAAAAAAAATAACAGAATAAAACGTAAAGCACTACTCGAATTTTCATATTTTTTTATATATATTGTATTTGTACCTTGAGAGGTAGCATAAATATGTTAAAGGAGCAAGCGAGGAATTGGTGATCGAATTCATTCACTTTTCCCTATAATAAACATCAGGTATTATAAAGTACGTGATGATAAATTGCTATGCACATAAATACTGAGAGAATTTTAAGTGTATACCAGAATTATAATATGAGAATTGCTTACATTACTTGATAATAGACATTTTTATAGGTCTATGATAGGGTACAATGGTCATTTTAGAAAAAATGTTAATAGTAATTATAAATTTGAAGATGTTACAGAAGTAACAAGATTAAATGATAAAGCCAATCTGTCGTATATAACAAGTTTAATTTGTGTTAAATTAGAGCATATTTTTTTTAATTGAACGCTAGCAATGTAGTAATTATAAACTATATATGATGGACTATAATATAAATTATTAATATAGTATTCAATAATATTTGAATTATAAATTTAAAAATATAAATTTATAAAATTTAGTTGTAAATATAAAAAAATCAATAGTTAATTCATGTTTCTTTTCAATTTCGATACGGTACGATTTTTTACGGTATGGGAAGTCTAAAACCAAAACCATACCAAAATACTCGGTACGACATCCATACCTAGACCTACGATTTTGAGAAAAAAAACCTAACATTCGGTGCGGTACGGGACGGTCCGGTACGATTTTGAAAATCATGTGCACCCCTAGTCGTATATGTCAACTTAATGTGAAGATGTGTAATCTTCAAATTGCCCTCATGGCACAAATTTACATACATCAATTTGAATTTATATAATACATTTTTACATATAAGCACTTTCGTTCAGGTATATATATGCATAGTATATGATGCATTTTGTTCCCATACAAGCCGAAATAACACATGAGATGATGAATTCATGGGAAATAAATTGACTACATGCCACTAAATTAGGCAGAAATTTCAGGAATTTTTTTGTTTTCTTAGGCTGGAAATCTGTAATTGGACAAATATTTTGGATATGATATTGGACAATTTTATCGATGTGAAACTACGCTATCCCTGCATGTGCCGTGCGTTGCAAATGGGCTAAAATATTGAACTAGATTTGTGAATATACGACTTATGGATATTACTAATACTAATGTTTAATTATTAAGTGGGTGAGAAGGTTGTCAAGTTTCAATCACTCACCTGCAGTCACAATCGTTATTATAAGCCCCACCCATGAAAATTAAAATTAAATGGAGTAATTAACATGGCGCATGGCTATGCCATTTTTCTTAGTCAGAAGCAGAATATTACGTACAATGCATACTAAAAGCCTTATAATTACCCACTTATTTATGTCACTTACTTGATTTTATTTTATTTTTTTGATAATTTGGTTGAGTTAAATGATATTTTCAATAATTTCTCCATTTGAACCTAGATCAGCTCTACCACATTAACATATATAGACCTTCACTGACAATATAAATGTTGTTTACTTAGGCTTGTTAACCAAATACTGCACATTAATTTGTACTAAAATTAAAATATAATTAAAGCACAGTAATTTGATCTAGTTAGATTTATGTTTAATAATCAAATTACAAGACTCATTGTACGAAAATATATTTGTAATGGTTTTTGCTCTAGATCGATTTTTGAAAAAAAAAAAAAAAAGTAGAATCCCAAAAAACAAGAAAAAAGATCTATATATAATATATCTTATTGAATTCACGTACGTACTCTAGCAAAATTCACAAAAGTATTAATCCACATCACTTAGTCGTAATCTTGTTCAATTTGAACATAATCACATGTACAAACCAACCAATAATTAACTAGCATTTTCATATCCTAAATCAAAGGGCCGGACCATTAGCTAAAGAAAGATCAGTGAAAGAGCAAATCTGCATATGGAGAAGTAGCTTTCACCGTATTAATAATTAGCTGGTCACCAATAGTGACCCTTAATTGACGCAGACTCCCCCCTTCTCCAGGGCCACGCGTCGGCAGCTAACAATGACAAGTGGCACATGCAATATATATATATATATATATATATATATATATATATATATATATATATGATTTGATTCTATATATATATTGCCATGTTAAACTAATTAATTAATAAATTGGTGGATTGCATATCGTTTGTTATTGGTTTTGTGGTCTTGGAAAAGGAGGAAAAAGAAGAAATTATTGTTAATTTATGGGTTAGAAAAGATGGAATAGATAACGTGCATAATAAGTGCATGGAAAGTAGGACACTTTCGAACCATATATAAAGTCGGATTTTTGGAGCCAAAGCATGTGCTCTTGTCCTTGATCGATCAACTTAATTGGGTCTGATGATGATATGTCATGATCGTAACCTTCATTCAATTCCATTTGGATAAATCTTCATATCACAAATCTAATTCAAGAAAATTCTCACTCAATTTGTATTTTATTATAAATATCAAATCGATCAAAGATTAATTGGAGATCAAATATATATATAGTTAAAATTTGTCTCTTAATTGAGGTACAACACCGGAAAAGATTAATTGGAGATCAAAGATTAATTGGAGATCAAATATATATATAGTTAAAATATGGTCACTTAAAACTCCACCTAAGGTAAAACAATTTATGTGGTCATGCTGTATGGATACATTACCCGTGTGTGCTGCTCTACGACACCGGAAAATTATTGTTGATGATTTGTGTAACCGTTGTGAAGGCGGGCCGGAAACTATCTTACACTGTTTATTGTTATGTGATTTTGCTAGACAATGTTGGGCTTTGTCGGGTCTATCTTTGACTAGTTATTCATGCGAATCTCCTGATGTTAGAGATTGGTTTTTGACGATTTGCTCGAAATTAGATGGCTTGGAGTTGGGGTACGCGGTAACTTTGGCTTGGTGGATTTGGTTTAGTCGAAACAAAGCCTTTTGGAAAGATGGTCTTTGGTCACCTGAGGAGGTAGTTAAATTTGCTAAAACTTTCTATAACAGATTCAAGGTTTCCACTTTCTCGCTTCCTGTTTCATCTCGTCCTAAGCCTGTCACTTCCAGTTGGAAACCACCTCTTCCAGGGCATGTAAAGATTAACGTGGATGCGGCAATTGATTCAAGTTCTGGCAGTATTGGCTTGGGTCTTATTGTTCGAGATCATTCTGGGAATTGCTTAGGATGGAAGGCTGAAAATCGTAATATTCTTCTGGATCCCGAGGCAGCGGAAGTTATGGCCATGGTATTTGGACTCGAATTTGGAATTGCCAAGGGGTGGAGATTTATCTCTCTTGAAGGGGACTGTTTGTCGGTTGTTAATGGTATTTCGGGACCCAACTCTCAATACCACTTTCATCCCTTAGGTCACATTTTTAATGATATTAGGTACTTGGCTAATAGCCTAGATTTCTTTGCTTGTTCTCACATGTTTCGGGAAGGCAATTATGTCGCACACGCTCTTTCTAAAGTAGCTCTTAGCATTTCTCCTAATGTTACTGTTCTTCCTAGTTTTATTCTTAACCTTGTAAACATTGATCTTGATCATTAATGGATGTTGCCCTCCTTGGGCCTAAAAAAAAAAAAATTTGAGGTACAACACAGGCATGTCGGTCAATATGAAAACTTGGGGGTAAATTATTGAGTCTAGCTAGTCGGACTTGAGTCTATACTAAAAAAAAAAAAACCCACAACATTAATGCACAATATAATTGGTATAATTTTAATTCATGGATTAGTTATGAACGTGCATGCTTTGCTACTTGAATGACTCATTCTTACGTAGTCTAGCTAGTTTTATTGATAACACAAAGAATTATGTGACCGGCCTTCAGCTAATTGGTGAACATATATGTATCCACTCATCAGCTAGGTTTAGCCTAACATGAATTACAAATTTAATACAAACTAAAGAGAAATGAGACCAGCTTCGGGATTAATAAATTTAAAACAAGTATGGGGTCACATGAATTAAAGCAATAATATTTTGCTATGGTTATATTAAAAACGGGTTTTTTTGCAAGTTAACTCCCTGTGATATGTTTAATGGGCAATTTACCTCCCTGTGAAATAAAAATAGGCAATTTAACTCCCTGTAAAATGAAATAATGAGCAATTTACCTCCTTGTGATATAAAAATGGACAATTTACCTCCCTGTGAAATAAAATAACGAGCAATTTAACTCCATATGATATGAATTAATAAGCAATTTAGAGGGAGGCGATGTGCTTCTTTTATAAAAACACAGGGAGGTATTTTATCATTTTTCTTATCACAGGGAGTTAATTAATTGCCTATTTAGAATATCACAAGAAAGTATTTTGTCCTTTTATTTATCACATAGAGTTAAATTACCTATTTAAAATAAACAGAGAGTTAATTTGCTATTCACTCTATTAAAAACTAAACTAACTGATGGTTATATGTATATATGTTCTCCACTCTCCAGCTTTCTTTCCAATTTTTGTAGTACAGAAAAATAATCAAGAAAAAGTGGTACGTATAATATAGGGGTATAAAAGTAATTTCCGAGAAAGGAGAAGACACCAACTGGTCCAAGACCAACATAATGATCCTGAAGAAATAGTTGTAAAGATTATGATTGAAGTGAAGAAATTGAGTAGAAAAGCATCATATTTAAAAACGAAAGCATGCTTGTAACAGCCAATTAAATATTAAATAAATGAAATAAAGTAAAGATGTTTCCACAACCACAATGATATATAATTACCGTCGGTGGCTATAGTGCATACAGACGGTGTTATTTTCTTGCATTTTTCAGAACGCAGTTGATTAATATAATTTAGTTAGAAAATATTTTTTTTTTTTTTTGAGAAAAGTTGAACTTATTTCTGATTATGAAATCTATTGTTACTACTTTTCTTTGTCCCTACTTAAGGATTTAAAAGTGACATTCGAAAGAAAGGTGTCCAACAATACTTGCACTCATAAAATATTCAAAATATAACAAAATTATTAGCCAAAATATAATATTTTAACAAATAATTTCACACATCACAAAATATTCAAAATATAACAAAACTATAACACAAAATTATAATATATTAAAACATAATTTCACACATCGTTAAAGCATGCATGTATAACATACATGGTTTGATTAATCAACCAGTGAAAACTTCAATTAATACATGAAAAAGAAAATAAGATTGAGACTTGTCGAAGCAATTTCCTTAAGACACTATTTATGGGGCTGCTTTGGTGCACACAGTAAATCACAGATAGTCTCTCAAAATACAACAATTTTGATGCTTTGTTGTTTGTGAGCACAAACAAAAAGCTCATGGTCGAGTTGAAACAAATAGAACTTCGAACTTCAGAGATAAAATAAGAACCGGAGGAAAAAGAATTTATTTTTTATTTTGGTTGCTATTAAAATTGTTTCAGAATTGACTAAAATTTGTCTCGTATTTATAGACGGAAAATGTCTTTTGACAATGTTTTGGTGAAAATTGTACATCTTTGGATCGAACATAACTCTTCTCTCAAATTATTTCATTCACCTATAAAACTATGAACAATTTTAAATTAGTTGTTATTGTAATTAAATAATTAATGGGTTAAAAGCATAAAACTCACATGTGTTTAAGAAACATGCACATAATCAATCCCCTTTAGAAAATGTTTTTTTTTTTTTTTTTTTTAGATGGTAAATACGTTGTTACATCAAACACTAAATCGAATCGAAATTATTACAATGATATCAAAGTGAACGAATTACTAGTATTAAACTAGAGAAAAGCTAGTATGAAACTAAAGAAAATATCCACATTCGTGGGAGTTGGACCCATGACCTTCTAGTCATGGAGCATCATCCTTAACCACTTGGCTAAGGCCTCATCGGCCCCCTTTACAAAATGTTGAACACATTAACTTGCACCGTTAATTAGCTAATGTCCATAATAATAATTTTGATCCCCCTTTCTACCCTCGATATATACAAAAAAAAAAAAGATTTTTCTAGGGTGCGGGCATGCCCTCACATGCGGGAAGCCTCATCATGTCGTTCATTTGGCTTAGATCGATCTAGATCGTTGATTAGGTAACTTGGTCAAATTTAATTTATAACTATTGACTTTAATTAAATTACAATATACCTAATTTACCCTTTAAATTAATTTTCTTCTAAAAAAAATAAAAATCAGCCATTATATAAAATGATCATTTTACCCCCAATCTTATTAATTGACTTTGATAATTTTGCAAATTAACCCCTATGTTCCGCGATTTACGAATTGAATTATTTTGCTTCTAAAAAATATAAAAAAAACATCCTTTCATATAAAAAGACCACTTTACCCCCAATTTTGATAAAAATTAACTTTGACAAATTTGCAAATTGACCCTTATGTTTCGCGATTTTACGAATTGAATTATTTTGCTTCTAAAAATATAAAAAAAACCGTCAGTCATATAAAAAGACCGCTTTACCCCCAATTTAGATAATAATTGACTTTGACAATTTTGTAAATTGACCCCTATGTTCTGCGATTTTACGAATTGAATTATTTTGCTTCTAAAAAATAAAAAAAACGCCTCTCATCGAAAAAAGATCGCTTTACCCCCAATTTTGATAATTATTGACTTTGACAATTTTGCAAATTGACCCCTATATTTTGCGATTTTACGAATTGAATTATTTTCCTTCTAAAAAATAAAAATAAATGCCTCTCATATAAAACAATTTACCCCCACTTTTGAAAATAATTGAGTTTGACAATTTTGCAAATTGACCCCTATATTTTGCGATTTTACGAATTGAATTATTTTCCCTCTAAAAAACAAAAAAAAAGCCTGTCATATAAAAACGACCACTTTACCCCCAATTTTGATAATAATTGACTAAGGCCATCTCCAACAGCTCTTTTAAATTTCAGCCTCTTATCCTAAAATATAAGTAATGAACAGTGTTATACACTTTCACTTTTTACTCTGCACTCCAACAGCTAGTTTATATTTTAACATATAACTTTTATATATTGCTCCCTCCATCCCATTATTTTTACTCAATTAGCTATATTATTCAGTCAAAATTTTCAATCTTTTAAGCGATTTATCATGTTAAATTATTCACGTTTTTGTCGTATTAAATCTTTTAAATATTAATATACATAGTGTCATGTAATATTACCAAATTATTAGTTAAATATATTAATTAAATTATTTATAATTTTTTTTTTGAATTTAGTCAAATTGACTGGTCAATGGTACCAAGGGATAAAGATTAATGGGACGGAGAAAGTATTTTATATAAATAGTAATGATATATTTATAATTTTAATTTTTTAATTTAATTTCATAATTAAAAATAGTTTTTTTTTTTAAAAAATATTAATTTTCGGAGTTTTATGGGCATAATATTTTAATGTTTTGCATGAAAGTATAAAAACTTTTATACCTTCTTGCAAACAATTGCAAATAGCAATTTGTATTTGGCCATGGGTATTTAGCCATCCAAACCTATAAATTTTAACAACTCCTATATTATACATTTGCTCTTGGAGAGCACTTTTTGTCATAATATTAACAAAACTCCTAAAATTTAAGTTTTACACTTGCTCTTGGAGATGGCCTAACAATTTTGCAAATTGACCCCTATGTTTTTCGATTTTACGAATTAAATTATTTTGCTTCTAAAAAATTAAAAATAAAATGCCTCTAATATAAAAAAAAAATCGATTTACCCCCAATTTTGATAAAAATTGACTTTGACAATTTTGCAAATTGACCCCTATATTTTGCGATTTTACGATTTGAATTATTTTGTTTCTAAAAAAACAAATAAAAAACCACCTGTCATATTAAAAAGACCGCTTTACCCCCTATATTGATAATAATTGACTTTGATAATTTTGCAAATTGACCCTTATGTTTTGCGATTTTACGAATTGAATTATTTTGCTTCTAAAAAAATAAAAATAAATGCCTCTCATATAAAAAAGACTGCTTTACCCCCAATTTTGAAAATAATTGACTTTGACAATTTTGCAAATTGACCCCTATATTTTGCGATTTTAAGAATTGAATTATTTTGCCTCTAAAAAAAACGCATGTCATATAAAAACGACCGCTTTACCCCCAATTTGATAATAATTGTCTTTGACAATTTTGCAAATTGACCCCTATATTTTGCAATTTTACGAATTGAATTATTTTGCTTCTAAAAAAACAAAAAAACGCCTCTCATACAAATAATTCAATTCGTAAAATCGGAAAACATAGGGGTTAATTTGCAAAATTTTGGAAGTCAATTATTACCTAAATTCGGGATAAAGCGGTCTTTTTTATATGATAGACGGTTTTTTTTAAGCAAAATAATTCAATTCGTAAAATCGCAAAACATAGGGGTCAATTTGCAAAACTATCAAAGTCAATTATTATCAAAATTGGGGGTAAATCGGTCTTTTTTATATGAGAGGCCTTTTTTTGTTTTTTTATAAGCAAAATAATTCAATTAGTAAAAACGCAAAATATAGGGGTCAATTTGCAAAATTGGAAAAGTCAATTATTATCAAAATTGGGGGTAAATTGGTCTTTTTTATATGACATGCGGTTTTTTTAGAAGCAAAATAATTCAATTCGTAAAATCGGAAAACATAGGGGTCAATTGGCAAAATTGTCAAAGTCAATTATTATCTAAATTGGGGGTAAAACGGTCTTTTTTATATGGCAGGCGGTTTTTTTTATGTTTTTTAGAGGCAAAATAATTCAATTCGTAAAATCGCAAAACATAGGGGTCAATTTGCAAAATTGTCAAAGTCAATTATTATCAAAATTGGGGGTAAATCGATCTTTTTTATATGGCAGACAAATTTTTTTTTGTTTTTTCAGAAGCAAAATAATTCACTTCGTAAAATCGAAAAACATAGGGGTCAATTGGCAAAATTGTCAAAGTCAATTATTATCTAAATTGGGGGTAAAGCGGTCTTTTTTATATGACAGACGGTTTTTTATATTTTTTTAGAAGCAAAATAATTCAATTTGTAAAATCGCAAAACAAAGGGGTCAATTTGCAAAATTGTCAAAGTCAATTATTATCAAAATTGGGGATAAAAGCGGTCTTTTTATATCATAGGCGGTTTTTATTTTTATTTTTAGAAGCAAAATAATTCAATTCGTAAAATCGTAAAATATAGGGGTCAATTTGTAAAATTGTCAAAGTCAATTATTATCTAAATTGGGGTAAAGCGGTCTTTTTATATGACAGGCGATTTTTTTTAATTTTTTTAGAAGCAAAATAATTCAATTCGTAAAATTGCAAAATATAGGGGTCAATTGGCAAAATTTTCAAAGTCAATTATTATCTAAATTTGGGGTAAAATGGTCTTTTTATATGACAGGCGATTTTTTTATATATTTTTAGAAGCAAAATAATTCAATACGTTAAATCGCAAAACATAGGGGTCAATTTGTAAAATTGTCAAAGTCAATTATTATCAAAATTGAGGGTAAAGTGGTCTTATTATATCATAGGCGATTTTTTTAATTTTTAGAAGCAAAATAATTCAATTCGTAAAATCACGGAACATAGGGATCAATTTGTTTTTAGTTTTAATTATTTTGATTTAATGGTTACAAATGTCTTTTATTAATTGAAGATTATCTCAACGTTTATTTAAAATAAAATAAAAAAGGGTAAAATGGTCTATTTACAGACCGAGTCAACTCGCCGAATTACATATTAGTTACGCGCGCCACATGGCATGATTTCAGGATCGTTCCGCATGTGAGGACGAATTACCTTGCCCGAATCCTAGAAGCCCCGACAAAAAAAACATATTGAGGGATAAAAAGCATGAAACTCACTTGTATTTTGAGAAACTTACGTAAAATTGCTTTGTATTAATATTATTGCATAATATATTTTGCTTTACAAAATATGGGAAGGAGTACTTTAGTTATTCTTTTTTCTATAAAACAAAATATAACGAGTTACAAAATTAAATTACAAATATCTAATCATGTGTTAAATATTCAGTTACCGCCTTTACGAGTACGTTTATAAATAAAGCCAAAGGTTAGCTTATACGGATTGCTGATTTTTATTCAACACTATTGAAACAGGGCGGTAAGATTTCACATCATCTGTAATAAAAAATACCCAAATAGGGACAAAAATTATTCCAAGATATAGAAGTATTATACGTCCCCATTAAATTGCAAATTTGTGAAAAATTCCCTTTCGGATTTGGCAAGGGCAAGGACAAAGAGGTCGATTCGCCGTAAATGAAGGAATCAGACAAAAAATCTTTTCTCATTTGCAAAAGTCAATAAACATTATCATAAATTTTGTATGTGTCCTATTATTATTTCCTACACGGGACGGGAGTAACATAGTAACTTAGGGCCTATTTGTTTGGCGTTTTCCCAAAAAAATTCGTGTTTGAGAAATGCCAAACAAACATGTTTTCTATTTTCTAAAATATATTTTTCATCTCTTAATTTTCTTAAACTACTCTCTCAAAACCCAAACAAACAATAATTTTCTTATCTCTAAACAAAACCTATACAAACTCTACTTTGATTTGACATAAAGTAACTTATCTCTTACATAATTTTTCTCGCAACAAATATGATTTGACATAAAGTCTTACACATCTTACACCTACAACAGAAGATTCTTCCCCGGACCTGATCCAGGAGTTAACTACTGGACCATGTGGTCCAGGATTTTTCTTTTTTTTTTCTTTTCTTCATTAATAACTAAATTGTCTTATACAATTAAAAAAATATTGACATATTTTGTGTTGTAAATTTATAATATGATGTTTGTTTCTATTAAAATTATTATTTGCATTTTCCACGCATTATTTCTTCCCTAAAAATATTTAATTTTTAAATTAATTCTATTAAAAAAATATCAATCTTAATTATTTCATAAATTATAGCACAAAATGACACAATGAATTTGCAAATTCACATCTTTAGAAATAAATAAAAATATAGCTACAACAACATTGAACGATTACGAAAAATACATAATATATATAAAAAAAAACTACCACTACAAGAAAAATAAAATTTAGTGAGAAAATATTAAATAACATTGTTGAAATTGTCAGTTTTTGCATAGATTTAGTGACAAAAATGTTAGTTTTGTCACAATAACAATAGTGACAGGTACAATAGTGATAAAATATATTTTTAAATTGTCAGTAATGGCTATTTGTGACAAGTGTATGAAACTTAAGTTATCATTATTGACAATTAGTAACACCCTTTCCAGGACACACTACAAGAAAAATAAATTTTAGTGACAAAATATTAAGTGACATTGTTGAAATTATCACTTTCTGCATATATTTAGAGACAAAAATATTAGTTTTTGTCACAATAAAAATAGTGATAAGTGCAATAGTGACAAAATATATTTTTAAGTTATCACTAATGGCGATTAGTGACAAATGTGTGGAACTTAAATTGTCACTATTGACAATTAGTGACATCCTTTCAGTGATAACCTAGAGACAATAAATATTGTCAGTATAATTTAGTGACAACTTTTTAGTTGTCACTTTTGGGGTAATCATTAAATGTCAATAGTGACAACTATTTTACAACTCTCGCCACTAGTGTATCTATAAATATCATTTTAGTGACAATATTTAAATTTTTGTCACTTTGTCTTTTACTATTTTATCACTAAAATTTAAATTTTTTGTAGTGACAACTTAGTAACAACAAATATTGTCACTATAATTTAGTGATTTTTTTTCAGTTGTCATTTTTGGGACGTCACTAAATGTCAATAGTGACAATATTTTTACATTTCTTCTCAATAATGTGTTTATGTACATCATTTTAGTAACAATATTTAAATTTTTGTCACTTAGTCATTTAATATTTTGTTACTAAAATCTAAATTTTTTGTACAATATTATTATGATAGGAACAATATATTATTATAACACAAAGTATATAAATGTGTTTAATTTATGTAAAATAATATTAGTTATAAGAAAGAAAAAAAAAAGAATGAAAAAGAAAAAAAAAAAAAAAAAAAGGAGAAAAAATGTAGACCACATGGTCCAGTCTATAGAAGAATCTTCCCACCTACAACCCAACTCTTCCAAAAAAAACATATACTTACTTTATTTCTCAAACCACTCTCCTAAAACCCAAACAAACAAGATTACGCAAATCGAGATTATTTCACATACCTCCACTGCTCTCTCAAACTACTTTCACAAACACCAAACAAACAGGCCTTTAACTTTTCGTATAGTTTATTTCTTTACTATTCTGGGTTGAACAGAATGTTATTAAAACTGGACCGGACCGGCCGGACCGACCGGTTGGACCGCGAACCGGAGCCTGGTCCGGTCCGGTTTACCTCTTAAAGCCAGTTACTTCAAAACCCAGTGTGAACCGGGTTGAACCGGTCCGAAACCGCCGAACAACCCGGTTTTGAATTTCCTTTTTATTTTTTTTATTTTTTTAATGTTAAAAATTCTTGTAAAAGTTGGGATTTGAACACCTGACCTTTAGAGTAAAATATGACTTCCTTACCATTTGAGCTACTTCACTTTTGTTGAAATTTTAGTACAAATTAAAGTTTATAAATTATATAAACTTGTAGCCAAATTTATTTATAAATTAGATAATTAACTCAAATAAATATTTTACACATTATGAATGAAAATGAATACTCAAATAATAAATTTTTATTAAAATTTATTCTATAAAATATTTATTTTCAATATTATCTTTAGGATAAAGAGTCAAATCGATATAATATGCAAGTTTGACTTTGAATATTAGACTTTTATACATAACCATATTTAAAATTTATGAATATAATTTAGACTTTTATACATAACCATACAAATTAGTACCATATTACCATTATGATATAAGTTAGACAAATATTATATGATTTAATTTTAATATAATATAACAAAATTTATATTTTTAATAAATTGTAGGATAATGTTTAAATTTTACGAACATTACATATATTTTAAAATTAAATATATTTAAATATATTATTATGACGTCATCCGGTCCGACCAGTAGTTCGATCGGTTCGACCAGTAAAACCAGTAACCAGTCGGCTTACCGATTCACTGTCCGGTCCGGTTCTGAAAACATTGTTGAACATCACCATCTGATATGCTTTATTATCATATTTAGAACCGCATATTTTGCTAAAAATTGCTACTTCAAGCTAATATATATTTAAAATGGCCAACTTGAACCTAACATTAGTGAAAAAAATATTTTATATATACACGGGAGTCTATGAATAGCCAATTATACGAGCTTGAATTGGTAAGAGTTTATATTCAACTTTTATCTATTCTATACATTACACAAGTGCATGCATCAAATCAAATGTATGTGGATTGTGGAGTTTAGGATATTTGATATTAGAGATAATTACCTATACACAACCTAATGTTAGATAAAATTACAAAAATACCCCTTGAATAATGAATAATTACTAAAATATTATTTACATTATGTTCCAGCTTACACAATGTACACACACTCTTTGGCGTTAATATTTTTAACCTCCCGCCCCACCCCAAAACACAAAGAAACCTCCACTCCCACTCAATGAGGTTGTCACTAGCGAGCGACATCCATGGGCATATGCGATCGAGCTTGCGTCTACAACAAAAAATGTCATTACTCGCACCAAGATTAATGACAATATATATGCAAAAATTGTCATTAAAAAATTATATGTTAATGCATATAAAAGAAAATCACTAATTTATAATTGTAATTATATGATTTAGTGATATTTTTATATAATTATGATATTTTATAATGCTACTTTTAGGTATGACATCGGCATTTAACATTTAGTCTTATATCTACAAGTGACAAGTTGAAAAATATCGTTATACACATAAAGTTTCACTATATTAAAATATTACTTAAATCATTGTGGCTAAATGTGTAAAATATCATGATTAAGATTATAAAACATGTACTATGTGAAGTCTTTATTCCTTTCTGGCCTTGTCAATATTGTTGGATCTCCAGTCCACTAGCCCAAAATGCTTAAGCCCATATTGACAAGTAGAAGTCGGTCAAATCTTTATTAATCATTCAAACAATTCATCCACAATCAATGTAGGATTGAAATGTTACATACTATAAAAATGTCACACAACATAATGATTGACATTTGTTATCTATATCATTTTCTACAACTATAACTATATTATTAATTTATTTTGGCACTTATTTTTGAAATATCAACAATATATTATTGGTAGTAAAAACAATATGTTTGTAAATGATAAGCTTCAACGGGCCCACGTCATTGACCTAAATGAGCTTCGTCCTACGCTTTGTAAAAGTCGACTTGTGCTAACAACAATCGCAACGCCAAGGCAATGAATTGTCCTTGTGAAAGCCGACCAATACTATATGTAACTTGAAAGGGAAGACGAGATCAGTCTGCCACCGAAATAATGTAGGTTGCAGTAAATAAATCGATATCAAACGAATTTCCTATATCAAACAAATTCAAACTGAATATAAAGTAGGTTAATTCAACAATTTGAATCCTAGTTCAAATAATTAGGATAGGATATGTGAGATCGATGAACTCATCAAAGACCGTGCTAGTGTTGCACTTTCAAAATTCTAACTTTATTGTGTAAAAAATTGACCAAGCTAGCTAATTAAGCTGCTTCCAACGGCCAAAACTACCATAGAGGGGGAATCTCCGTAAATCCGGTAATCACAAAGCAGTCCAAAGCCAAATGGGCCCTACTTGTTTAGTTAATTCACGCCATCTTGTCCGGCTTTCTTTCTACCCCCTCCCTCCTTTATAATCTCCTCTCCCGTTCCCTCTATTTCCCACCTCACCCCTCCATTTTTCTTCTTTACAGTTTTCAATTAATTAATTAATTAATTATAGCCAATGGCACCAACAATCTCATCCCTTCTCCTAATCCTAATCCAATTCTTTTTCCTCTTCCCAATATCCCTCATTACCTCTTCCCCAATCCCACAAGACCCTGAATTAGTAGTCCAAGAAGTACACAGGTAAATAACAAATACTAGCTAGTATTAACAAATGCAGTGATGTCCTGTTCTACATTATATATCTTCATGAATTACAATGTAAACATTTTTAATTCTTGTTTAATATATTGATTAATGCAGGAAGTTGAATGTCTCGAGGAGGAAATTGGGATTCTTGTCTTGCAATACCGGTAACCCCATCGACGATTGCTGGCGTTGCGATCCCAATTGGGAGCAACATCGGCAAAAGTTAGCCGATTGCGCAATTGGGTTCGGCAAGAACGCCATTGGCGGTAGGGACGGTAAAATTTACGTTGTTACGGACTCCGGGGACTACGACGCCGTCAATCCTAAGCCCGGGACGCTCCGTCACGCGGTTATCCAAGATGAGCCACTGTGGATTATATTTGCCCGTGACATGGTAATTCAGTTGAAGGAGGAGTTGATAATGAACTCATTTAAGACCATTGATGGTAGAGGTGCCAGCGTCCACATTGCTAATGGCCCTTGTATTACAATTCAATTTGTGACTAATATCATTATTCATGGGGTGCACATACATGATTGTAAGCAAGGGGGGAATGCTATGGTGCGGGACTCCCCAAAGCACTTCGGGTATCGGACGGTATCGGACGGTGATGGCGTGTCCATTTTTGGAGGGAGTCATGTTTGGGTTGACCATTGCTCCTTGTCTAATTGTAAAGATGGGTTGGTTGATGCGATTTATGGGTCGACCGCTATTACCATTTCGAATAACTATATGACTCATCATGATAAGGTTATGCTTTTAGGACATAGTGATTCTTATAGTAAAGATAAGGGCATGCAAGTTACTATTGCTTTTAATCATTTTGGAGAAGGCCTTGTTCAAAGAATGCCAAGGTAAATTAATTAAGATACATGGATGGATTTTATTGTCAAGTATTTTGTGATGTTGAATTTTTAATGATTAATTTTTTAAATATATACATATGTTGCAGATGTAGACATGGATATTTTCATGTGGTGAATAATGACTACACTCACTGGGAGATGTATGCGATTGGGGGGAGCGCGTCGCCCACTATTAATAGCCAAGGCAACAGATTTCTTGCTCCTGATAACAGATTTAGCAAAGAGGTTAGTAAAAATATGTAAAATGGAATCATGTGTTGAATATTTAAAACGAGATTGGGACAATGCAATTTTTAAGTGAATAATTGGTCGTTGAAAATTCAATTTTTTTTTATAAGAATTTATAATGAATGAATGTTAGCTTGCATTATATTAGATTTGATGGAACCCATCAAGATTATTAAAGTGGCCTACCAAAATTGTTAATTAATTAAATACTATAGAATTGCTAAATAATGGTGCATTAATTGATTTTTGAACTTAATTGGTGTAGGTAACTAAATATGAAGATGCACCCGTAAATGAATGGAAGAACTGGAACTGGAGATCAGAAGGGGACCTTATGTTGAATGGTGCCTATTTCACGTCTTCGGGTGCAGGAGCCTCGTCCAGCTATGCCAAAGCCTCAAGCCTAGGCGCTAGACCCTCAACCCTAATCAGTTCCATCACCTCCGGCTCGGGTGCCCTAAACTGTCGAAGAGGCTCGCGTTGTTGATTAATTACTAATATAATCTTATAAGACTACGTTATTTCATAATATATTGTCATATACCACGTTAAATGTTTAATTAAATATATATATATATATATATGCCCATATGAAGAAAAATCACAAAGACAAAGGAGCCATGTTCATGGGCTAAGTAGCAATAGAATTAAACTATTTTATTTTATTTTCTAAAAATTTGGTGGGACTTTCTTAAGTAATTTCCACCAGTTTTTAATTTTTAAGCTCTTCTTTTTGGTTACTTTACTGAGTTGGTTGTCAGACTACAACCTCGGCCTGCTAAGCTGGACCATTAATTATGTTGGAAGTTGTTAATTAAATTTCTTTGTAATTGTAATAGGTTTAGGAGAAAGCAAGTGCTGAAGTGTTGATGTAATTTTTCCTATTTATATATAAATATTTAAATGAATTTGATTTATAAATCTATCTCTCTGTTTCTCACACAAACACACACTTCAGAAGAAAAGAGATTGGAAGACCAAAAAAGGTTGAAAACAGAGCTATTAAAATAAAAGACAAATGTAATATAAGTGGTTGACATACAGAGCAATCAAAATAGAAGATTTGGAGAATTAAAAGACAAATGTGATGTTTTAAAAGTTACCAAACAAACGCTAACATTTATTTTTACTAATTAAATATTAAAAGATTTGGTCGTTGGGAGTGATGTACATGTGCTGATTAATTTAAGTGAAAAGAAAGGAATCCGATACTAGTTTATCAATAAAGCCAAGCAGTCCATGAAATTCTTCCATAATATATAAAGTAAATTGCAGATTTATCAACTTATGTAAGTATCTTTGACCACATGACCAAGTTACGCTTCTGAATATCAAAAAGAAGCACCATCATCCTCGGTAATGGGGAAATTTCTGGGCATTATATTATAATTCTTAATAATCAGGTTTAACAAAATTAGCAAACGTAATAAACATAAGGAATTCGAAAAATTGCAATCTCAACTTTATGTCCATCACTTGATGAAAATATGGTACTTAATTAGATGATTCGTAGTTAGTATCATACAAACTAATGAAAATGAGTCGAATCTATAGATTATCAAAAGTGGTAATATTTTTGTTCAGATATGACTTGTACAGACTCAATCAACCACCAAAGAAATGTATTAAACTTGTCATAAGAAATAATATTTTGAGTTCGTCGAAATTCAATTTGGACAAGATTTACTTCTAAAAGTGCAATCTTAATTGATCTTCCAACATCGAAATTGTACCAATTTAAAATTTTGAGCACTCTTGAGACTTGCTTTTCCAGCCACGCGAATTTTTGATATTCCTTTTTATTTCTCATCAAACAAATGGCATCTTCTTCTGGAAACTAGTAATTTATGTTATCAAATGTAATTCTATGTTATTATTTGTAAATTGTACCCCTTTTAGTTATTTGGGTAAGGAATTAATATCTCTCACTTTCACTAGAGAAATTGCAAAATTGAAAGTTGTATTGATATTGAAGACTTGACAACGCCCTAATTTAATTGAAAAATCTAGTTCTTCTTTTGTGGCCCGGTAGGTAGTGATTTATTTTTTCTTTGTATTGGAGACAATTAATTTGGTGGAAATTTAGAATCTAATGAGACAATTTGACAAAAGGAGCAAAAGCACATGCTATAGATCATCGTCGTCTTTAAATTGGGTGGCTGGCACAGACTAGGATTCGTTACAACTGCATCTTTAACTTTTATAAATTCATGACACGTCTCTAGACTGAAAATGACTCGCTTTTTATTAGGCGTTAATTACGTTATTATTTCTTTTTACCATATTTTTTTTTCTAGAAACGGTATTAAATCATTAGACCAGCCATTGTATTATAAATTTATTGAATAGATATTAAATTACGAAGATAAACAAACTACTAAGACTAATATTAAACTAGAAAAATAACAACATTAATAAGAGTTAAACCTAATTAATACCTCTTGTTCTATTGGTCTTGTTCATGTACAAAATTATTTTTTCTTCAAGATAATGATTATCTTATATGAGACTACAAATAGATATGAAATAGCATAACACGACTACATTGAAAATGTAAGTGAATCAACTAATTAAGCACCTTCGTCTGAAATATAAAGTATTGAATTTATAATAACTTATATTTTTTTTAGTGAAAAAATCGAATTATTTTAAAAATCAGTTAGACCGGTTGGTTCGACTAGTTTAATCATGAATTGGCAATCTAGTAGCAAAACCAATGGTGATGAGAGGCAAATCGACGAACATGGGTGACTGATCAGTCCTTATTTATTTCATTTGATTCTTTTTCCCAATATTTATAACTTTTAGTCATTGTATAAAAATAGGATTTTTGGCAAGTTACATTCATGTGATATATTTGATGGATAATTTATCCTCTTGTAAATAGGCATATTATCTCCACATAATATATAATAACGAGGTTTTACCTCCCCGCATCATGAAGATGTTGCATATACGCTTGAAAATGTATCTGAAACTTTATTTTCTTGTGGAAAATGATCAATCTAATCCCTACATTGAAAAAATATAGGGAAAATATAGTATGGATACTTTACCCTTGTCATATTGTCCAATAGGCTCTCCCTGTGATATTATTTAATGGACACTTTACCCCTTGTGATATTATTAAATAGACATTTTATATCCATGTAAAAATAAAAACCAAAAAGGAGACAATATGTTTCTTTTATAAAAATAATGTAATTAATTTTGCCATTTTATCAATTATGTAAATTGTTTTTAACAATAATACAAGAAGGTAATTTGCTATTTAGTTGTAGTAAAAATATGGAAATGTGAGGATAAGGGGATATTAGCCTACAACTTCGAAATTTAGTAAAGATTTTAACAATTTAAGCTACACAAATTTTGCTATTATGTACTCAAACAAATACTTACGTACTACCAACATGTGATTGGTCTAATGAAAGTGATTAGTCACTACAAAGTAGCGGACTGAGCTTCGAATCCCTGTTGGAAGAAATTCCCACTTTATGTGTCTCATGCTCCTCGAAAGGAATTAAACACTTGAAAAAAAAAAAATACTTACGTACTCTTATAAGTATTTTTTCTAGAAAAGGTGCATATGGGATTAATATGAGATATTTAAAGTTAAGTATGTAGGTTCAGTAGGATATGCTTTAAACCATTATTTGACAAATGTTTAAAAGATAAATAAATTTGCTATATCATTAAGACATTATACAGGCTAATTCGGTTTGACCCATCAAATCCTGAGCATAACTTACGGGTGATAATTTATTGAAAGATACTAGTTCTCGTAAAGTTCAAATACTCATTGAAAGAGATTTTTATATGATATGTCTGACATGTCTCGAAAAAAAAATTAATTTTTTTTAAAAAAAAAATAGATTTTATTTTTATGCTTAATCACATCCATCAGATGTTTTTAGTTCTCTATAATGGATTCTTAATATATAATCGAAGTTGAATTTAATTTAAAATCCCACCGGCAACCTTAGACTTTTCAACAACAATAATAGTAATAATAATAATAATGAGGAAAAAAGTCAAAAAACAAAGCAATGATTTCATTTCAGTATTTCACTATGTGGAAGCGAGTGGACTAGTGAACTTAATTATATGAATAATTATCTGGCCTTTATTTAAGGCATGCTCTATCAATTAATTAAAGTTCACGTGCACTGGGGGGAAATGTTACTGAAAAATTAAAATATACTTATTTTATTTGTGTTCTTAAACTTTGCTAGTGAATTAACATAATGCCAATAGATATTATTTTTTTAGATAAAGCGGAGCGACATAATGATTTATGACTTGTGAGAAGTATTTATTCATTTTGCATCTCATTATATAATGTCAATCAGTAGGTTTTTTTTTCCTCCACCAGCATGAAAAATAAAAATAAGAAAGAGTCGATTAGTTTTGATGATCAAAAGATTTTTTCTAGATTTCTTTCAATAATGGATTACGGAAGTATCTTTAATCAACGACTTGCTGCTCTAATATTGATCATATTAAAATGACTAGAAACATAATATCACTATTTATTTAATTAATTTTTTTTTTTGGTTTCCCAAGGGTTTAATCCCTTTCGAGGCGCGTCGGACACATAAAGTGGGAACCTCTCCCAACAGGGATTCGAACCTGAGTCCGCTACTTTGTAGTGACTAGTCCCTTCTACTAGACCAATCACAATTAACTATAAAGAAAAGAAACACTTTGACTTATTTGATTTTTAAGAAATATTTTAATATAAGTCAACAATGTCACTAATTATGACTTAAAAAAGTTAAATTTTACTGTACTATGTTCTTTTCAGTACTTGTTTCTTTAATAAATAGGTATTAGACTTGAGTAAAAACTGCGCACAACTTATAAATCCAGCCCATTTTGATGAATCATGGGCCTTTTGTGAGTCACTAAATAAAGGCCAAACTACATTACATTTTAATATATCAAGCCACTGTAATGGGTCAAGACAAGACCCAAGGGCCAAGTGCTTATGAAAAATTATCAGTATTCTTTAGGTTCAGGTACAAAGCAATTTCAGTGCCTAAACAATTTTTCAACTTTAAATGCTTATTTTCTTTTGAAAAGTTTTAAATGCCAATATTAGAAAGTTTACTGGGAACTTTCAATGATCAATTGGGGAAAATTCTCATTTTACTTTATACCCACATACTATTGTAAATTTGTAATTGATTGAATTAGTATTCATCTAATACACATTGATAAAGCAGTAAGGATTAACCCACTAAACAGCTGAACTTAAAAATAAATTAAAGGTTAAATATTTCTCTCACTACAAAAAAAATGAATTTTAGTGACAAAATATTAAGTGACATTGTTAAAATTGTCACTTATTGCATATATTTTAGTGACAAAAAATTTAGTTTTGTCAAAATAACAATAGTGACAAATGCAATAGCGAATATATATATTTTTAAGTTGTCGCTAATGGCTATTAGTAACAAGTATATGAAACTTAAATTGTCACTATTGACAATTAGTGACACCCTTTCAGTGACAACTTAGTGACAATAAATATTGTCACTATAATTTAGTGACAACTTTTTAGTTGTCACTTTTGGGGTATCACTAAATGTCAATAGTGACAACTTTTTTACATTTCTTGTCACTAGTATGTCTATATTCATCATTTTAGTGACAATATTTAAATTCTTGTCACTTTGTCATTTACTATTTTGTCACTAAAATTTAAATTTTTTGTAGTGTCTTTCTGCATGAATATTTGTATTGAATTTTCATAGGTATTGAAGTTGAGCAAGTTTACCCTTGTAAAACTCACGGTATACGTGTGAATGCATGGCAAACGTACATCTATAAATTATAAGGCATTTCACCACTTTGACTATACAGATCCAAAAAAATTAAGAAAAAATCATGATTTGCATGAATCTTGTGTAACAATTTTTTATAATAAGCTTCTACTAAAATAATAACTATGTGGAAGTTAAGGTCCTGTATTTATTATTTCCTCCATCCAATTATTTATACTCTATTAGCTACAGTACCCGATCAAAGTTTTATATCTTTTAAATAACTTATCATGCTAAATTATTTATATTTGTGGTATATTAAATCTTCTAAATATTAATATGTATGGTGTCATATAATATTATCAATTTTTTAGGGAAATATATTAATTAAATAAATTATTAATTATAATTTTCATAAATTTAGTCAAGTTTATTGGTCAACTATATGTAGAAAGGGATAAAGAAAAACATGATGGAGGAAGTATCAAAATTCACCACATGGATTGGACTAAGTCCATTCACATGGTGTGGGTCTTACTCAATCTTAAAAGCGTATCAAAGCCTCAGGTTGAAGTGGGTCACCTCCTTCCGTAATGGGCTCCTCCTTGTCTCGCATGATGGGATTATTCTTCACCCACGTACTTCGCTCATATAACAAAGGTCTGAGTTGTCATTCTTCATCCAATTAACAAAGGTCTGGACGGTCATTATTCATGTGTTTGGGATCACATGTCGCAATCCACAAGATATATTGAGATTTAATGTCACGTGTTGGACTTGTTTCTTTCACACATTGATCAGTCCGTCCACACGTAAAGGGGCATATTGAGACTTATTGTCATACATTGGTTGAAAATCAAAGTTAAGACCACCTTATAAGGTTTTGGACAATCCTCACTTCATGAGCTAGCTTTTGTGAGTTAGGCTCAAATCATGTAAGTGGATTTAGCCAATCCATATGATAAATTCTAATACTAGTATTTATAATATAGTTCACTTAGTCCAACAATGGACAAATTTGTAGAAGATCTTGAGAAAGAAAAAAACAAAAGATTTGTGCCCTAAATGGTTTCCGGCCCTATATAAGTAATACTCCTATATAACTAGGTGAAAGTAGCGGCCATTTTTTTACAGAGTCAACTAGCTAGCCCAACTCATTTGATCAAGAATTAATTATAAAATATTTTTTATCACCAAATACTACTAAGTTCAAGAGTTGAAGAAAAAATTGTTGTTATAATAGTTAAAATAATGAATCACAAGTTTGCAGACCAATCATAAGATTAAGCATTCTATGAGAGAGTGGTGGAACTTGGAAGGCAAGAAAAAATTGAAAAGGCAGTGAACAAATTGTCAACATCTTTGGGAGTATATACTTAACATCGTCTGAATAATCTTGGTCCTAAGTTTTATCCAAATGCCACAACAACTTTGCCTTTGATGCTTTGTAAGGTTTTTATTTGAACAAGAGCTTGTCAAGTGATTTAATAGATTTTTTTAAAAGTTGAATTTTTTCGTAAGATGCGAAACATTCGTTCAAGTTATATATGTTGAGTAATGACAATCACATAATTAGTTTACAATTCAATGATATATTGAAGATAACATGCTTGCTAAAACTAGTCTTGAGATGAATCTTCTTAACATGATTAATTATAAGTTTATTACCCATTCTAATTTATTTATTTTTTTATTTTTAAAAAAAAAAACTCAATCTAGTTAGTAATATATATGAAATTGATTGAATAAATAACTACATGCTCTAATATAGTAATTTCTAACTTCTAAACCATGCACCCTTTCAATTGAAATTCTTCTCTGAATCACATATATATATATATATATATAATCGGGATTCTGATGATTGCCATCTTTGGTGGTAGTAGTTGTCCAAAAAAGTTAATAAAATGCTCTTACCATTTACAAATATTCAATATTTGTCAAAAAACAAATACTTTTAAAAAGAGTTACACTTTAATTTCCAGCGGAAGGAAGGAAGTAACTACTTTTAAGTTTTTTTTTTTTTTCAAATTACAGAAAAATAAATTGAACATTTTATTTTTCACATGAATAAATTGACCATAATTCATTTAATTTGTAATAATTTTAGATATCTGACCAACCAAACATGCTTTGCATTGAAAAGCAATAAATCGAAAAATATAGGGCCTGTTTGTTTGGCCTTTCGGAGAGTGGTTTGGGAAAGTGGTAGAGGTTTGAGAAATAATCTCGATTTGCGTAATGTTGTTTGTTTGAGTTTTGGGAGAGTTGTTTGGGAAAAAAAGTAGGTGTAGGTTTTTTTTTGTTGGTTTGAGTTAGTTAATTAGGTTTAAGATAGTGTAAGACTTTATGTCACATCAGTTAGTTATATATAATTAATTTATAGATGTATATATTATATGTAATATATGTGATAAATAATATTTTATAATTAGATATTTGTGTTTTCTAAAATAATAAAAAATAAAGTAGATTAATTTTTATTTTGTTGATTTTTTTTTTAAATATTATAATAAAATTCTTTTAATCATTTTATCTCACCGACGAATTCATTTAAATGACATATTAAATATGCTAAAAATTACACAATATCCTAAAAATATTAACCTAATATTTATTACACAATATCCAGATTAATCTACGTCCGAAAATAACATATTAAGTTGTCTTCATATTGTCGAGCAGAACAAAAATTAACGGCAATTTTACAATTAATGTCACTAATTCCACGAAGGTGGGAATGAACTCCATCTGTTATCAGACCAATCATGACTATTATTTCCTCCACGTCGGACCAACCGCCTCCGAGTCAACAACGCTGCACGCTCCCAGTTGTCAACGGAATCAATATTATTGTGATTAGATTCTAATACCCATTAATTGCGAAGCGTCCAAATCCAATCTCGCTAACCCATATTTCGACGCACTCCACCAAACGGGAGATTGAACCAGGCTAACTTAGTCAATCCGAGTTAATACATCTTAATTAGCCTTAGTAAACAGCTTTTTGGTATTGAGTTTATATTTGATAAAACAAAGGTCCTTATTCGAATTGAAAAAATTGCTAAAAATATTGTTAACACTCCCTTTACCGTAAATACTTTCCCAATTTAATAAAATCTGATTATGAATATTTTTTCTCATATTATTTATCGATTGAACTAACTCTATAATTATAATTTAAAAGATTGCGAATTTTTTTAAAATATAATAAAGTAACATAAATAAAACAGTAAGATTAAAACATAACAAATTAAAATTCTAATAATTTGAATTCGAATTCAAAATTCTCACATATTATACAACAACCTATACTCCATTGATGATCAAAGTTACATCAGAAAATACTACACTTTAACAAAATAATGGGCTTGTATACAATCACATAACTTGTTTAAGAACATAGACCGTGTATTTATTTTATAAAATAATGTATGATATGTTTCATAAACCATTGAAAAATAAATTTTACCAAGGTTAATGCATATCAAATTAATATGAGGTTGTTCATAAGAAGTCTAATTTAACAATGTGATCGTGTGCAAATAAGAAACTATAGCATATCTATTCGACCATATCACATATCATAACCTTGGATAACATATAAACAAACACTCCTAATAAATAGGAAATAAATATATCTAACATATAAACAAACACATATGTAACAAAATATTTTAAATAGACGTGGTGTGAGCACCTTAAATACCGACTCACTTATTATGTGATATCATGTTCAATTGCATTTCGAAACAAAAACAAAGAAGAACCATGAAAATCTAATACGACCATGAGAGAATGACTTACTTACTCAATTTTGTTGAGTAAACCCCAAGCATGGCAGTAATAATATGTAATATCCTACTATATAAATATATACACAGAAATATATACACATAAATTGGCAACAATGCAAAAAATTTGTACGTATTTTCATGGTTTTCTAGCAATAAATTTTCAGCGCACACAAAAGAAAAATTCAACACACATTTTTCGAAATATATACACAGGGCTAATCTTTGTACATATTTTAATGGTTTTCTAGCAACAAATTTCAGATCTAAACACATAAATTAGCAACATTGAAAAAAAAAATGTTTAGGCACAAATTTCCAGCAACAAATTTCAGATCGAACATACACCATTCGTAGCACCTTAAATTTAGGCACAGTTCGATCAGAATAATCAATTGCGACAAAGCAGGGATTATATGCAATAATACAATGTTAAAGTTGAACATTAAAAAATATAATATGTAACCACTCCACTAACTATTGCAACATTCCAAACTGCAAAAACCCATTATATACACACAAATCTTAATACTCTTCTTGTTGACTAATGTTTGCAGAAAATAAGAAATGTCACAGGCAGGAAAGCTCTTTCATAGATAGCGACACAATATCATTTTTTCATGACACCTTAGTAGTAAAATCAAAACTTGTATATGAAACAGAAAAAAAATTGTTGGGTCTGTGAATTGAGAGAAGACAAAAAAAAAAAAAAAAAAAAAAAGAAGAAAGAAATGAGGAGAGACAGCCGCAGAAAGAAGAAAGAAAAGAAGAAAAAAGAAAGGAATAAAGTAGCTGACAGAGACAGAGGAGAGAGAAGAAATAGATGTGCAGAGTATTTTCAGAAATTTGTCAAAATGGGCTGCAGCCCATGGTTTCGTAAACTCATTTGGGAAAAAAAATACTGTTGCCTCAACTTTCCCAAATCTAATGGGTTGTTTGTCTCGCGTTTCGGAAAGACGAAATTTTTTTCCGAAACGCGAGACAAACAGGCCCATAGTATTTGTGGTACGTACTAGTTCGAGTTTATACAAAAGTGAGAATTATATAATATAATATAATATAGTACTGTCAGTTGTACAATGGAGATAAGGATCTAGCTGGAGAAACGTACATGAACCTGATTATTTAAATGTATACCAAGTCTGAATTTATAGTAATAAAGTATTACGAAATGGGAAGAATATAAATCAGCTCATCAATTTATACATTGTATAAATAAATAGTAATATAGACCAATGAACGGTTCGCGGCGGACCACCACCGTTCGGCAGTTGTCGTAAAGGTACAACTGGGAAAGAACTTGGCAGGCAGCCGACAAATAAGCCACAACTGAGGATTGATGATTCCCATTCAAATTAATTGAATGGTCTGGAACCTTCTGTTTAAATGATCATATCTTCTTGAATGGTTAAAATCTTGCCCAGGTTATAACTGATTAGATTAAATAATGATCTACTTAATTAAAATATGACAATTTCCTAACAATCTTGTTCAAATATTGTACTTTACGCCTGAAAGTACATGGCTTTTGAATAGTTAAAGTGTTAAACCCGGCCCATGAGAGCTTGCAGATTTCTGTGATTTATCATTTATATAGTATTTGGTTTTACATGTGTTATCATAATTGTTTTGTAATTAATTATTTATTATCATCGATTGATTGATTTAGTGAAAAATACTAGCCAGTTTAATAAAATGATGAATTCAATTTCGAATCGAAGAGAATCTCATTTTTTATACTACGGATTAGATCATATCTACAACCTTTCTTTTCAGTAGAAAACAATCTGATGATAAATGTACATCACTTATTTAATTTGCGTAGATTAAATATAGGACAAAAATTCCCCTAATTATTGGAGTTGTTGGATATTTTTACCCATATGTGAATAATGAATACACCACGTTTATGGTCCGTTGTTGAGTTTTGAAGCTAATGAGTAATGACAAGGCATGATTATTGGATATTCCACTAGTGGGACTTGGGCTTCTGCTACGTGGCAGATATCTCCAATGACATGGCATTTTGAAAACATTTTAATACTTAATAATTAAAAATTTGGAAAGCTATAGAGGGTAAAGGCCCAGTGGTTTATTATTATTGGGCCCTTCAAAACTCGAAAGGCCGTTTATTTCTAAATGGCCTGTAGCACTTGAAATAGCTTCGTCCTTATCCAGTCAACTCTTGAAGAGTCTTTCAAAGGACAAAAAATGGTTAATCTAAAGGGAAAAGTTCTTAGGCAATATATATTAAATTCACTTAATCTAGTGGAAATTAAATTAATGAAATTCTATCTCTAGTTTAAGAAATAATTTTATCTTATTGGTAGATTGCACTTTTCCAACATTGCATTAGGTGCACATATATGTTTTTTTTTTTTGCAAATGACATGACTTGTGGAGTTGTGGTGGGATATGATAAAGGTAAAATGACTAAGTATAAAATATTTTACCTTTTTACCTTTGTAGTATTAAGAGTGAGTTTGATCTAAATGTGTATGGTGGGTGACGAGACAATTTTTTAAATCAAGAGTGTGGTGATGTTTCAAGGTTTAGAAATATTATTTCGATCAGATATTTTTTTTTTTTGCGGTCTTAATTTTCAGCTTCAAGTCCCATGAAGAAAATCTTGCATTTCACGAATAATATGAGCTATCGAGAGCCTCTAGTAGGTCCTACGCTGCTAAAGTCAAGTCGAATACTAAAGATAGGGTAAAAATAAAGAGAGTGAGAATTATATGAGTAAAAGTGTGTTAGAATATACTAAAAAATCTGAATTATTTACATAAAGATGCAGAATGAAATGATCGGAACGAATATGTACTTTTGAAATGTTGGGTCAACCCGATAAATACATATAAATCCCTAAAGTACTGTTTTTTGACTCCCTAACGAGCACTTTGATCATAAGCAATATAGAAGGCTTTGAGTTCTTCATGGCCTACCCTAATATGACATGTCGACCATACATGTAGTCGAGCGAGGCTGATTGAGCACCTAAGTTGCCATATGCTCTCACTGTGATGGTGTCTCGGTTATGTCTTTCCTTTGATGTGTGGTGTTACTTGAATTGTCTTTGTGTTCGTTGATTTGGATCCATTTATTTCAATCCACGTGGCTAAGTCTCGTTTGGAGTACAACTCCAAATATGGTATATACTGGAAGTTTTCAAAAATTATTTTGGTCTTTATTTTGGCTTTAAAGATGTTTAATCCCTAAATCAAAATTAGTTTTAATTTGTTGTAATTTTTGTGTTGTTTGAGGCCAATATCATATTCACTTTTCAGATCTTCAAAATTAAAAGAAAAAACACATTTTTGGAAGAGCTGCAAAAGCAATTCTACGAAATCAATTCATTCTGTAAATTGTATTATTGTAATCAAATGTTGCAAAATTGATTTTAACAAAAATCAATTTTTGTAGAATTGTTTTTTTGTTTTTTCCCAATCTCAAGCCAAACTCGCACTAAGAAAAAAATTGATATTTTTAATCAATCTTAAAAAATAATCCTAATTTTTTAATTTCTCAATACAAAAAATAATTTAAAAAATAATTATTAATCTTAATTCCACCTTTTAGAATAATGTTACTCCATGAGTACTTTTTAGAATAAGCGCCCTTTTCATTTTAAAAGAGTCCCGCACTAACCAAAACAGAGAAAATATGGACGGCTCAGAATCTTTACGATTAAATTATTACCATGTACTGTATTATTAATATTTATCTTTCACCTGTAGGTCGGATCCACCCACTATCGGAGCTTCTCGGGTCGGTAACCCTCATCTTGTGTATAAATAGAGGCACACTTCACATTACACCTCACAATCACAACGAACTGTATTTCTCTCTCGCGCGTTCGCAGAATACGTACTTCTCCCCTTTTCTCATACACAAAGTGGTTTCTTAAATCATGGTTCAACTCAAGAAAAAACTCTCCGGCGAATTTAAAGTGAAATCAAACTCTCCGCTCGCCGTCGTTGTAGAAATGCCGGAACCAGACCTCCACGTCCTCACCTCTGTTGGACTACGTATTCCAGTGCACTCTAAAATCCTGGTACTTTTTATTTTTTCCTTTTTCATCACAATTATACGATTTTAAAGTTGTAGTTGTATCCATTCAAGAGTGAAATAATATATGAAACGAATGCATTTGATTTTGTTTCCTGGAAAATGAATCTGATTTTTCTTATTCTTTTTCGATTTTATCTATTGAACCCTAGGCGTCGGCATCACCAGTTCTCGAGAGCATGATAGAGAGGCCAAAAAAGCGCCGGAGCTCCGAACGGACTATTCCGATGCTCGGCGTTCCATATAACGCGGTTTCCGTGTTCATCCAGTTTATTTATTCCTCCAAGTAAGTTTCATTTTTTATTTGTTTTTGTTAATGATTCCTTTAATTTGACACGACTCCTTTAGCAGCAATCTCGGAATTGATTTGACCAATTAAAGAAGAAAACAAGATATTAGCTTTTAATTCTATCACCAGCCGTCAATTTAAAATTCTCCTTACACTTGTCATCTTATTCATTTTAGGCTTTTTTTTTTAATTAATTACTGTATTCTTTGTCTGGTGAAATGACTCATAGAGTATAAGATTTATGTTATACTCATATTAATCCAATGAAATGACCTAGATACCCTTTGGTACGTTCAGGTGTACCGAGGAGCAAATGGAGAAGTATGGGATTCACCTGCTGGCGTTGTCGCATGTGTACATGGTACCACAGCTGAAGCAGATATGTACAAGGGGGTTGGCGCAAAGATTGAAAGTTGAGAATGTGGTGGATGTTCTTCAGCTTGCACGGATGTGCGACGCGCCCGATCTTTACCTCAAGTGTATGAAAATGTTGTCCACTAATTTCAAAGCTGTTGAGGAAACAGAAGGATGGAAGTTCTTGCAAAATCATGATCCCTATCTGGAGCTCGAGATTTTACAATTTATTGAAGAATCTGAATCGGTATATTATCTGTTCAATTTTTGTGATGAATGAATACTGGGTTGGGATTGTTAATGCAATACTAACTGTTTGATTCCTTTTTATGGTATGTAGAGGAAAAAGAGGACGAGGAAGCTTAGGGAAGAACAGAGTTTGTATGCACAACTAAGTGAAGCAATGGATTGTCTCGAGCATATATGCTCGGAAGGGTGTACAAGTGTTGGGCCAAATGATATGGATCTAAGCAAGCACAAGGGTCCGTGTAGTAAGTTTTCAACTTGCCATGGTATTCAGCTTCTGATTAAACATTTTGGAACTTGTACGAGGAGGGTGAATGGAGGATGTGTACGTTGTAAACGAATGTGGCAGCTTTTCAGGCTGCACTCCTCGATCTGTGACCAACCTGATGAATGCAGAGTTCCCTTGTGCAGGTATAATTAGAATCATTCTTAACACTTGACTATTGGTTTAGTTATTTCCTAGCGAATATGAACATTTGACATCAACAGTGATGATTTGCAAATTGTTTGAAAGTAACAATGTGTTGATAAAGTCAATGCAAGTTCTTCTCAGAAACTTCCTGTTAGAAACTAATACAGATAAACAGGTTGTTTATTTACTAGGATTATTGATTGTGTCATACCTAAATGTTGAATCTGTCTATTTATGAAATTAAGTATTTTAGTTCACCACGGTTTATCATTGATATTTTATATGCCTGGCTGACCATTCTACTAAACAGAACTTTGTACCTAAGTGTGTTACGCCCAAGATATCCACATCAAATCATCAATTTGGTACAATAATAGGTCCGCTACCGTATTCTCAGTCTTTGCCAACCCTGAGTGCACTATCATGGGATTAGTTGTCCTTTTTGGTGAGGCATTAATTTCATTATCTTCTTTAATATGAAATGAAGCAAGCTGTCATTGTAGGGACATTTCTTCTTCATTTGTTGTGGGAAGCCCCCATCTATCTGCTTTTTTCCCATGTAATAGCAATGTGATGGTCATTTATGATTGCTCCGCCAGATGTTTCTACCTAGACCAAATTTAGACAGAGTCTGTTATGATATTTGTTCTGGTGAAATATTATGATAATGTAATTTCACCTTCTTGACTAAGTGGATGTTGCTCAAATTGAATGGTTAGAAAATGTCATAGTTGGGAGAAAACTAAAACCCAATTAAACTGGGGTCTGAATAGGCCTTTTCATAGAAAGCTCATAAGACATTTCTTGATTTTCTTTTATCTGTCACACCATTTTTTGACTTCTAAATTGAAAGAAAATAGAGTTGGTTTTTTCTGTGATCAACGAAAGTTACACTAGAGCACTTTTGGCTTTGATTCCTAAAGATAGTTCTTTATTTTTCCCCTTCTGTTCCAAGTAAATTGATTAGTATCTAAAACTCTTTCTTATGTTCTGTCACAGAGCATTCAAGATAAAGGAACAACAAGCTCGATGTAGAAGCAATACACAATGGAAATTACTTGTGAGAAAGGTGGCGTCTGCCAGAGTTATTTCTTCACTCTCTCTCCCAAAGAGGAAGAGAGAAGAGGAACCAAGAATGGCATTTAACCATCAAGGATTGAGAAGAAGCTTCAATTTATAAGACTTTGCTATATACAAGATCTTGCCATACAATTTTGGTGTAATCAGTGAAATAGTTGGTAGTTATTTTTATGCTTATTCATTTATTCTTTTCTGTTTTTTGGGTGTAGCCCGGCCCCCTCTTTTTATTTTGTAAGTAGGTAGCCGGAACGGGGGCTAAAGTTTGTAGTTATAGTCTTGTGGGTGAGTGATTGTTGTCAATCTACCATTTTCTTCCTTTATTTTAATTATGAGCTGTTTGTTATTTTTTAGCCGTTGGCTTCATTTTGAAATTACCTTTTCTGCGGGGGCAACTTGCGATATACTAATAACCTAAAATAAAAATTAAGACGCAACATAATTCTATTGACCAGTGAAGCTTGTCCCTCTCTTGATCATAACTTACTGGACACCTTTTCCCTTTGCCTATAAATATCAGAATTTTAATGTTCATATACCTTTCAGCTTTTACATATATACGGTGAGGATAAAGTTCATTTTATGTTCTTCAACATTTGTCACAATTTCCTCCTCCATTTATTTATTGCATTAATTTTGTCATTATCTATTTCAGTTGTACCATTTGTTTTTCAACTACTTACTGCATTGCTTTCCCTTTCTATCACTAGTGCACTACTAGCCTAGTTGCCATTATTGTATTTTATTTCTGTCTAAGTATGCTTGATCTAATTTTTCTATAAATAGTGATACCTAATTTATAAATAAATAAAAATACTTGAAGAGGTATAATTGAATATGGAGTGTTATCATATATCTCTTACATTAACTCCCAAATTTTAAAAATATCTTACATCAACTTTTATAATTTCAATCTTCTTTAAAAATAAAACCAAAAGTATTATTTTAATAGCTCCTAATATATATATAAAAGGTGTAATTTAACATCAATATGTTTATAAGTAAAAAAAATTATGTATATCATTTACAAATTTAATACAATATAAGTTATAAATACTCATCAATAAACAAAAAATTTAAATAAAATTCTGTTAAATATCATTCTGCTACGCGAAGAAAAAAGGTTAAAATATAATTGCATCTTATGTATGAAAGAACAACAAATGCTTATGACATAGCTAAAGTTCATAAATCTTAGCTAAAGAAGCAAACTATAAAGAATCTCCAAGAATATGAAATCATGTGTAACCTCAAATTTTCATGGAACACTGAATAAATCAGTGAAAAAATGAATGACGTTGATGAAATTTGGTGAAATTAGTAAACGTCGGTGAAAACGATAAAAATTCTGGTGAAATTGATGAACACTTGAAAAGTTGGCGAAAAATTGGGTGAAATCGTTAAAAAGTGCTCGAGAAATTGGTATATACATGTGAAATTGATGAACCTATTGAACGGTGAAATCAATTAAAAATGGAAATCAGTAAAAGACAGATAAAATATGTGAAAAATTTTGATGAAAATATATGAAATCAATGAAAATTCAGATAAAATTAAAAAAAAAATGTGAAATCAGTGAAAATGGTGGAAACTAGTTAAACCGAAAAAACCAAAAAAAATTGACAAAATGGGAAAACACAACAAAAACATGTTATAAAACGATATATAAAAAGAAAGACGAGTAATTTTTTTTTAAGATTACTATATATTAAATCGGTTAAAATGAATGAAAGAAGCTAATATCTAGGTTAACCGGTGAAAACGGGTTAAACTAAAAAAATGGCTTTGTTGGTAAATAAATACATTTCAAATGACATGTTAATGGAAAGAATTTGAAATCTACTTAAAAATCGACTCAAATTCATGATTTGCTAAAAAATCAAGGTTTCATTATTTATGTGTCAAATAACGCAAAGAATTTGAGCTAGAGCTTTCAAATCCATCAAGTCCAAATCCACCCATTCAAATTGGCACTTATTATATACATCATCATACTTGTCTTTATTGTATCATATTTTGTGTCACATTCATATTAAAAAATTTGTGAAGATAAAAACTTATCGTATTTACAAATACGAAGACAAATGATTTTAATTGTTGTATTTTTTTGTAAGGAAAAAATATATGATACTTTATTTAATAGTTTTATATGAAATATAAATTTAAAGACGCTCAATAATGTGTAGTACTTATAACAAATCAATAGAGTTCTTAAAATGAAAACTACTAGTACAGATCGATCTAAAAATAATTTTCTTATAATCTTATTTTAGAACAAATTTACAAGATCTCATGACTAAATTAGTTATCATTTTATGTTTGATAATAATAACATAAAGCCATCATTTTTTAAATAAATAATAAAATAAATTTCATAAAAAATAAATTGAATACCAGTCATAAATCTCTGATATATAATGACATAATAAAATTAATTTTACTATAATTCATAAATTTTATCCATGATATTACGTTCACTTCTCTAATGAATTATAAGGGTCTAATTTAGATATCACATCAATCTAGAAATAACTAACTATTTAAAAAAATTATGACTTTAATTAAAGTCTTTTGACATGCACATCTGTATTTAAATTCTTGTATTATCATTGAAGAACCATAAATAATTTTTAATATCTTAATTCCTAACATAAAAATTTGATGAACTATCTTTTGTCTTTCTATAATTTTAATGTTAAATGGACGATAGAGAATTCAAACAAGAACGACTAAATAAAAATCAGAAAGTTTGTGTCGTTTGTGAGCTCTAAAAAAATGCCAGCCGTCCAATGTAAAAGAAGTAGTATTTTAGTTAAACATAAAAATAAGATATTTTAGATACCTTATAAGGACTGCTGATGGAGAGGTGGAAAACGATATGATAGACAAAGGGATTGAAAGCAACTGTGACCTCAATGAACATGTCAAACTTATTTTCTTGTTGATAATTAAGCAAAACACACGCGTGGAATTAAAAGTAATCCAAAAACCTTCCCGAATTGTCCTCGATCCATTTTGTTTTCTTAAAGTAAAAAAAAAAACCAACTAAATTATGATGTTCGATTTTTTCTAATCAATTCTCCTAGTCATATTGAAATGTCCGGCAATTTGATCATAACAACTCAAAGTGGCAGGCACGAGCAATATTTGCATTCTCAACCAAGATGCATGCGGGCCATAAACAATGGTGTTTTCCGAAGAATGAGCGCATTCCGCCGACAAGGAATCTTTCAAGTATCCCCTACATCGAGTTGGTATTCATTTTAATTTCTATGTGGCCTTTTTGTGCGTTTAGGACGAAAAGAAGATATGACTCACATACCAATATTATTAAGAAGGTCATAATCGTATTAGGAGATGCTACCTGCTGGGTATTGTCTTCCGCTCTCTTTGGTTTACACGTGTCCTAAGTAAGTCTACTTTTTGAATATAAAAACAGAATGAGTTGGTCCACTTTGGACATATGTCATTCATAGAAATCCATAAGACAATACCCAGCATGTAGCATCTCCTAATTAGTCATAATCACATAACAACACAAGTAAAGGGCTTGGAGCTAGTGGGAATATTTCTTGGCTTCCGGAACTTTTTTTTTGTTTTCTTCAAGTAGAAATTATGATATTCAGTATGAGGTTGCTAAGTCACAATTTAGAAAAATTTACAGGGAGTATTCAGCTTCATATTTTCATTTCAGGTCGATGATAACATGTACCTCGCCCAAAAGGCTTGTACAACACAGTTCGATATAAACGACATAAAATCAGGAGACGTCTCTGATAATTAGGCCCTTATGAGGAAAAGAACTTCCACAAATCCTCAGACCCATCAATTTATGGGGATACATTCAAGTGATCGGTTACATTTTTACATAAACTTTATTTATTCAAAGTCCATTTTTTCTTTAATTTTATGCTCGTGTAACAATATTATTGACTTAAAATTAGGAAAGGTTTCTTAGGAAGTGTTACAGGTTAATTTTCCCCAAAAAAATAGATTTATAGGGACGATCAAAATACCATTTTTACCATTTAACAATCAAATTACAATCAGATATTTATAATATCACAATCAATAATGACATCAAATCAAATTCTAACAATATTCGACTCGATTCAACTTGTTTACTTTTTCATATGATAAATGTCAAACGTGTTAAGGCTACTTCACCTATTTCTCAAAAGAGGTGGTATTATGCACAAAAGTATTTCTTAATTTTTTCCTATATAACCTTTGATATAAGACCAACTCCAAGAGAGCTCTTAAAACTCAAATTATAAGAATTTTTTTAAGAATTCTCAAAATAGGCAACTCCAAGAGACCATTTATATTTTATCAACCTCTTATTTTTTTAAGTTTGGACTCTCATATTTGAGAGTCCAAACTCAAAATTTATTCCTGCCTTGTGCAGAAAAGTACAAAAGCAAACTGTACTTTTTGAATAAAAAATTGTCTCCCCTACAAAGAATTTACTCCATCTTCCTACTTCCCAAGTCCAGCCACCGCCGACCAAACCCAACCCATACCTCTAACCAGAATGCAAACCACCAGATCCCGAACCCGAAACCACAAACCAACAGATCTGAAAAATCAAAACTCAAACCCACTCCGCCGCCTTCCTCCGTCCACCTTCGGCCGGCGGAGACTACACTACCCAAGCCCAAACCCACCTCCCACCCTAAAAGTGCTAACCCGAACCCAAAGCCCAAGCCCAAACCTATCCCCCACCCTCTCCCTCTTCCCGCCGCCGGCGATGATGACAGTGTCAATCCCAAATGTATAAAGTCGGGAGTGTGTGGAGTTTTAAGTGATTTTTATTTTGTTTTGATTTTAGGGTTTGTGAGATTTGATTAGTGTATATATATGCTTTATTAAGACCTTGTTTGGCTAAAAATGTTTTTGCATTAACCAGAAATTTGATTTTCAGGTTATTGCAAAAATAGAGCCAAACTTGATCTTATATATTTTTTCCAATAAAAAATTTATACAATTTTTTGAATAAACATTAAAATTAATTTTGTTATTTTTTAATTTGAAATCAATATATGTATTTTAGTTAGTTCTAATTATTATTTATAAATTAATAAAAATTAAAAGTAGTTTGTTAAAATATAAATTAGTTGTTGGAGTAATGTGATGTGATTGTTTAAAAGTGAAATCTTAAAATATAAACTAGCTGTTGGAGTGGAGAGTAAAAAATGATAATGTATAACACTGTTCATCATTTAAATTTTAAGATAAGAGGCCTGAATTTAAACGGACTGTTGGAGATGGTCTAAGTCAATATAATTATAAAAAAGGTCCAACCGACTAAATGGCGGGGTGGGGGCGGGGGTGGGGTGTTACATATATATGTGCACTTTCGGCGTTCGTGCACAACATTAATTATGTGGTTTGGGACTTTAATGAGTAAGATGATCATTTCCAATAAAACAAGGCTTCAACATACATAATAAGTATATTCCTGAAAAGGATTGGTTCAATAATTTTCTCTCTTCTTCATTGGAACTTCAAAAAAAAAAAAAAAGGTTCCCTTTTCTGTGGTCATTAAAAGTTGAAAGATGTCCATAAGCATGTTGAATGCACAAACTAAGTTCTATTGACCGAAAGTCAAACTATTTTTTAATTTTAATTACAGTATTATGTAAGGATGACAATTGGATAGGTTGGATAGAATAAATCCGATAGAAAGAACAATTCTAGCAGTTTGAATTTGGATTGAATGCTATTACATTATTTTGTTGTGTTAATTCGTTATTTGGTCCTAATTACATTTGATTAATATTCCCTCTCTTTCATATTAACTAGCGTAAACCCGTGCTATGCACGGAAGCAAATTAAATTATGTTATCTGTTAATTTGTATAATTAAATTGGTAATAATGACACTTTATTATTAAGTTTGTAGAATAGCAACAAACAAAACATAACTTTTTATAGATAAATGAGAGAAATAACAACTCAACGTTTATCTTTTCCAAAGTTATCACTTCTGTTTCATTTTTAAATTTCATATAACAAAAGCAGCTTATAAAATAAAAAATTAGTGCACATCACCTTATTCACTTTAATAATCTAAAAAAATGTGATCAATTTTTTTCTCAAGTCTAAACCAATACTGATTAATATGATACTAAAAAAGTAAAAATTATAAAAAGATATCTAAATGAAAGAAGATAAAGATGATAAATAGAAAGTATAACCTTCATATAGTAATTTATGTTTTGACATACAATACTTCATGAAGACATCTACATATGGATTATTCAAGAAGATAGATTAACTTAAAAACAAAGTTTATTTTCCCAGATATCAATAAATTTTTTTAATTCAAAGGTCAAGATAAAAATCTAGCAGTAAATGGAATTTTAGATCACAGTTCCTGCTTGCTTCCACGTTACTCATTCAAAACATGAAAACTATTTACTGCATTTCAAGCTGCTATTAACCTTTCCAAGACATTATAAACTCTTTCGAAAATAAGCAATGAACTTTTAAACTACTAATTAAACCCTGTAAAAACTCTATTAGTAATAAGAGGAGAAATCAAAGCATATCATCACCACTGATCCGAGTGATATGGGAATTTATTTGTATTCCTGACTCATCACCTTCCCCCATCAGCATCAAATATCTTTTTCCCCAGGTTGAAAATCACCATCTTCATAGTTTATCCTTCAAATTTTGATGCAATTCCATCTACCTGCCTTCATAATATTGCTCTTTTCATTTTAACCATAACAAAAAATTTGTATTCCATAGTCAAGAAAGTACATGGATAAGAAAGATATTTCTCAAGTTCAATCAAAAACTATTTCGATTTACATATGAGTTCTACTCGCCTTAACATGTACTAACACTATTCTCTCTAATCTTGATTTCTATAATCTATTCAATCTATTTTTCCTATACAATTATAAAACTTTACTACCAAAATATCCTGGATTTCATTCCAGGAGCTCTGCAATGTGTCATTAATCAAAGTATTTCCTCTCTGTTTACTCAAATATATGACCAAAAAGTTAATGTTATTACTCAATCATCTGCAAGACATGTCATGCATCTTCCTTAAAACTACCATTGTAGCATAACCTACCTCAAGAGGTGATTGCAACTTCATCTTATGTCTCCAAAATTCAATGTAAGTGAGAAAGACTGGCTGAAACTGTTGTCGCCTTACTAAATGCAGCCACTGCCGGTACAGACTCAAAAAAAGAAACCTGAAATGTATCCAAGATTATCCTCATTATGATATCCTTTAATGCTAGTGTGTTAGATAACATGTGTGAAGAGTGCTAAAAAGGAAATCAAACAAAAAGAATCTACAACAAATTAGAATACATAATACTCCTTTTGTTATGTTGCTAATTTCTTCAAAACGATTTTTGTTTACATGTTTATAGTAGAGAACTTTAAAGATTGAGACACAATGTTAATTATGCATGCTTTGGTATAAATTGTAAGAACCAAATTCTTAGTTCATTGAATTCAGATACAGCACCCCAACTACAGCAATATAATCAGGCTTGACAGAGGGAATGGTACATTCGTTCCATTGAATAAGACACAATAATTGAAAAGCAATTAATCGGACTTTAGCAACTTGTGTCGTCACATTTTAAATCTCGTTGAGTCATATCTTCAAACACATAAATGCACTTTAGGCTTTATTTGATAAACCAACTCACTTTTCCAAAGCCTCGTACTAAGATTCGGAGACACTTAGTAATGGTAAATCTCACCTTCAACAAAGCATCATTTGCATATGTATATGTATGCGAATTCTCGGCACTGAAGGATCCTAAATTTTATACCATCATTCATCAAACCACTCTGTAAATCCATATACTGAATTCCATAAAATTTTATACCATCATCAATCAAACCACTCTGTAAATCCATATACTGAATTCCATAAATTTCAAGAACCATGTGTATCTCAAGATTCTATACTATGACAAAACATGAGAAAAACAAAACTTGAAATTCTGATATTGATCGAGGAAATGTTATAAGCCATACCAGGTGCCCTAATAGAACTGATGGAATGATGAATGTCGATAGACCAGCTTCCAATTTGCCATAACACAACCCTGCTAGGTTTGGAAACGTACAATTAAAATATCACTTGAAATCTAGCACAGTTACTTAAACATGATAAGCTCAAAAATTGTGAAAGCTCAAAAATTGTGAAAGCACAAATAAGATAATCAAATAACTTGAAACTTAATTAGTAGTTTTTAATTTGATAAGATATATAGTATAGTAATTCAGTTTAAGCAATTCAGGCTAAGCACACACAAGGCCAGTCAATGCATCAAATAGGGGTCCTACGAACCAAATAGCCATTGGATTTTGAACAACATACTCCACCAAACTCATCCCCGACGGCTGAGCAACACTCACGTAAGTGGCCAAAGATCCGACCACACCAGTCACCCACAGCGATTGAAGCGTGCGCTTAATCTCCGTGACATATATGTGAATCAAATAAAGAGACATCCCAAATCCACAAGCTCCTAATCCGTAAAACAAATCCAAATTCCTCCTTATCAAATCAAACGCCTCCGAGTGATTCGAGAACGCTGCAAAGGACGCAATCACGAACGAAGTGGCGGCGGTTACCAGTCCCGATCTGTACAGAATCACTTCTCGAATGTCGGAGGAATCGATTTTCCACAGGCCGTAGACGCCTCGGTACTCGATTGCCGACTTTGCAGATTCTCCGACAGCTTGGCATCGGAGCGAAAGGGATGAGGAGCGGCGGCGATTGAGCTGAGCTACGTTGCAATTGGTGCGGAGTGAGAGTGATTAATTCAAAGGAAAAAAAATAAATAAAAATGAAAGAGAATGGAGTTAGGGATGATGAAGAAGAGCGAGAACAAAGGAAGTTGGAGAATGTGGGCTGAGAGCCTGAGAAGTTTAGGAATTTGAATCCCAACCGTTTAAAATCAGTTATTTCACAAAACGTGGGATAAAAGTGGTAAAAAAAAGAGAATTTAGTAAATTAAAATAATTCAAAAAAAGGAAAAAAAAGAATTTCAGTCAAAATCAAGTTATTTGACCAAAACACTCCCTTGAAATAATAGTAAGTTAGATTAGATTAGATTAGATTAGATTAGATTAGATTGACACATTTCTTCTTTTCATTTAGATTAAGAAATCTCATCACTATATATACTTTTTTATGGTAAAATATTTCAAATGTATCCTTTAAAATGATGACTACTTTTTAGTTTTTTGTTAATGGATGTAACCGAGTTTCCCAACTCCAATGAGATAAAATGTCAAAATTGAAAAAAGAAATTGATTTAAAAATTCAAATATATCAATTAATTTGAAAAAAAAATTTGACAAATATGCCAATTAATATGAAACTGAGGGAGTACAAAGTATAATAAATTATAGTAGAGTTGTGAATAAGACGCTAAAAGAGTTTTAAATTTTGTGATACATCTTGTAACAGCTTGAATTATAAATAGTGATTTTAACAAATGAATTATTTTCCTAATTAAAAATTTAAAAGCCGAAACGAATGATAGAAAATACGACCATTTTTTTGAAGAAATATCCATACATTACTCAATAGAAATGCTTACAAAATTTATTGAGGTCGTCGCAAAAATTCGAGATGGGAAGAGGCCTAAATCTAATGATCTACAAAACAAGCATTGTTCTTAACCCAATTAGGACAGTTATGGACTGAGAAAAAGCCCACCTAGTTGTCGTTCTGTGAACATAAAACTATGGACCAACAAAGCCCGATACAAATTGTTGGACCGCTTTATCTATTAGAAGGCCGGAGCTAAATCTGAAGTTTATTACTTTTTCCGTTCCGGAATTCTTACGTTGAAGTGGTTCGGATTCAACTTGACCCGGAAATTTTTTGCCCTACTTTCTGGGGAATACATGATCCTACAACTCTTGATCGCCAGGTGTGTGAGTTAATTTCTCCATTAATTGTATATTATGTCAATTACTTGCAGCTTTATTGCATAGTAACTACCTCTTTGTTCTGTTTGAATTTCATGTTTGCATTTGCCAAGAGCTTTGCATATCATAACTATTGCAATAATCGTTATCTAACTTCTCCAATAAATTTAATAAACATATAAATGTGATTATTTAGGCAGGTGCACTTTCATATATGGAGTTAGTTTGAAAGAACTTGATTCTTGCTTTTTGTGATACTGCTGAGAATTGAGAAATAAATGTTTATAATATTTAATCATCATTGTACCCCTATTACATAGTAAACAATATTGCTCAAATGTAAATATAAAGCATAAATATTGAAATCTTGATTATAACAAGCAAGTATAAAATCCAGGGGCATTCACATGTGCTTTAAAGTTCATCTTTGGGGGTTGATTTAACATGACTTTTGGGGTTATTTGATGAGTTCTTGATTGGATAAGAAGCTTCCATTGCTATACCGCATAGTCCTTCTTTTGCTTCGACTCCACGCTGCATACGGATATAACCCTGTTCTCCCCATTCACCTCCCCACGAGTTCTTTACTGTCCAGTATTTAGTTCCATCAAGAGTTGTCCCGTAGCCCACGATCGCCACCCCGTGATCCAGCTCCGTGCCACAATCCCCTGTGAACACTCCCTGTCACCGAAAAAGACTCGTTCAGGATCACATGTTTTTAGTGAAATGTTTTAGAACAAAAGAATATTAGGAGTACTTCATTTAGTGGCTTATATAAGGTACTTAGTTTGTATGATTAAGTGTACCTCGGAATAGAACTGGAAATCGGAACCTCCAGCATCTATGGAAACTGATAAAGGTTGATTAGCTGCTGCTTTCAGTAGTGCATCTTCGTCATTGGCGGGCACATTTTCGTGTCCGTCAATTGTCACTGCCGGAGAATTCTCCTGAACGAAAAAAGGAGCATGAGTGTCAGTTCATTTTAACCTTTTGAACATGTACTTATAATCTGAATTGGAATGTGCATTACCTTGTTAACGTCACACTTTCCATCTTCAGCTTTATAAGGATAGCTTTTCTCTTCTGTAATACCTCCCTTCTTTTTAATGAAATCAAATGCTAAATCCATTAGTCCTCCATTGCAACCTTGGTTTTGGTCATTGTCACAATCAATAAGTTCTTGCTCTGATAAGGAAACCAAGTTGTTTGTCTTGATTTGATTTATCCCCTCGACTGCCACCACAGTCGAAAATGCCCAGCAACTACCTGCAACATCACCCCAATGTTTTGATTACATGTATTTACATTCCTTTTTTTTTTTTTTTTTTAATATTATATATTACAGGGGGTAAACAGCAAGCAATTGAGGTTATATCATATGGGTAAAACATGCATAAATCATTAAATCTTACCACATTGGCCTTGATCTTTGACAGGGGTGACGGCCCCTTTCTTCCTCCAATCAACAGAAGGTGGAACACTTTGTACATTCTCGTACATAAAAGTTCCGTTTCCTCGTAAACTTCCTTGAAGCATACGATTATGCTTGAGCCTCGAGCCCGCGTAAACGCTTCTGAACTCATGGCTCGTCATGTCTGCAAACTTGTTCAGCTTCAGCTTGTAAGGTTTGTCTTTCTTATTGAAATTGTGAACATAATGAACATTGGCTTTAAAGACATTGAAGCGTCTGTGTTTTTCGTCGATGCTCCTCGACACCGTGTGGTGGCTCCTCCACCTCTCGTACATACCCCAAAGGCTCTCCTCTGTCTCTAACTCTTTCTCATGGAAATCAAAACTCTCCACAATACCAATAATCAGAACCAAAGAAAGAATCACTAAGAAGAATTTCTTCATTTTTTTTTTTTTTATAAATTTGAATGAATAATTTGTGAGTTGATGAGAATTTAGAGACTCTTATATATATAAAAAGAAATTGATAGCCAAAAATAATCAAGAATTAATAATGGAGGGGAGGGGTTGTTTGAGAACACAAGCAATTAGGCCTCCTTATATATACATATAATTGGACTGGTTTCACCTTTAAACCCCCAGCCCATACTTAATGCATTGGGTATAGTTATTTGTTCTGTAAGAGAGTAAGAAATATTGTGAAAGTATATTGTGTGATGTAAATAATTAACTTGAAAAAGGTTTTCATGCAGAACACGTTACAATGTGATCATACATGTTAAGACGTTAGAAAAGGTGACACGATTTTTTGCAATTGGCAAAATCAATATTTCTGGAGAACTTTATTGAGTAATAACTGAAATTAGAATGCTTTACCAAGAACGGAAACTGAAAAAAAAAAAAAAAAAAAAAGGCATGAAATAAAGGAAAAAGGTATTGAATATTATTTTGTATTAATCCAGAATTATTTTTCTACGCGTTATGCTTTTATTATTTTGGTGAATAATAATTAATTTGTTGAGTGCACACAAGAACTATAGTCAAGGTTTCTTTTTGGAGTAACCAATAGATATGATCATATATGAAATTATTGTGGTGAAGATTTAAATGAAAGCAACCTCTTTTGTGAGGTCATCCCTATTGAGATTTTTAATATCCTCTTTGGTTAAAAACGGATATTTAGCCCTGTTTGGATTGATTTTCGCTCAAAAATTTCTTTGGCGAAACGGGTCAAATACCATCCCAGTTGCATCTGGCCCAAATATATAATGAAACAATTGTTTCAATGACAGCCCAAACACATTGTTTCAAACTTTCAACTGTTGCGCACTGACCCTCCCACACCCCAACCCCACCTCTGCGCACTGATACATTGTTATTTTACTTATATTTGTAGCTAAAATATCTATAATATTTGTATATATTATTATAATATATGCACCCTATAATTTATTTTAATATATGTATCTAATGTATATAATCTCATGTACTATTATATACATGCGTACACACACATGTATAAATTATAAACATCGGACAATAACATATTTATAGATGATTACAATTTATACAAATCCATTTTTTTTATTATTATCCTAGTAAATATATGTATCTACGTATTTCATCATTAATTATACAAAGACTAAGTTACAGTGCCGGCCCAAGTGCTAGGCAACTTGGGCCGGCGCATAGGGTCCCCAGTTCGGAGGGCCCCAAAATTTATATATAGGCCCTTGAAAAATTAAAAATTTAAATATTTTAAATTTTATTAATTTTAGGTACATAAGATGTGTCTCGGCTCACTTGGTAAGACTTTCTTTTGATGAGTGGGAGGTCTAGAGTTCAAATCCCAATATTGAGTTTTTTTTCTTATATTTTGATTGTTTTATGTTATCTAACTTTTTTTTTATGATAATGTTCGTCTTTTTTATTTTCCATTCGTAGTAATTATTTTTTTAATCATTTTTCTTATTTAATGATTTCTTGTCAATTTTTCCTTAATAAGTGCTTTAAAAAATTTCTTTCTTAATTATTATAAAAAGAATATAATTTTTTCTTTATAATATGATTTTTCTGCTTATTACTTTCTCACTTAGTACATTATAAAAAAGAATTTCACCCACAATAAAATTGGTCTAGCCAGGGACGGATCCAGGATTATAGAGTTGGGGGGGCCGAGTTTACCCATCGCTAAAACTAATTGACAATGAGAACTCTATTGAATTCAAAATGTTAAAGTAATTGAATGAAAAACTATGAAAATTGTATACGACGCTCTTCATATCATAAAAATTCTTAGCATTTTTATTCTCAATGTGAATAATCAAACAATTCGCAAGGTTGTACTTTTGCAGATCGTTTCTAAGCTTGGTTGTCACCAACTTTATTGTTGATAATGATTGTTTTTGTTGTGGTGGTAATAGAAAAAATTAATATCGAGCGAATCAAACAATCTATTATAAGTTACATAATAGACTTTCTTGTACTCTTCCATAGTAAACTTAACGCAAAAACTATTGATAGTTTTGTCGTCTAAACGGATATTTTCATTGAATTAAGTAGACGTACTTGTCTCATTGATATATACGGAGTATAAGAAAAGAAACTTCTAAAACTTTGAATTAGATCCGTTTGTGAATAATGTATAATAATAATACTAATTTCAAAAAAAAAAAAAAAGTAAAATTCTTGGGGGGGCCAAGGCCCCCCCAAAAAGGGGCTGCATCCGTCCCTGGGTCTAGCCCCGTCCATATTTTTATATGTATGTGTATCTTTTTATAAATGATGTATAACTTTTTCTTTACATGATAATATATAATTATTATAGTTAATAATGTCACGAAATGAAATAAAGTCAAGCATTCAATTATGATATTTGTAAAAGAATGAAATAGAGTTAAGGATGTACAGATACTTGTGTAACGCCCCCAAAATTTCGAACGCTTTCGATCGGATTTTAATCCAAATTTAAGTGCTATATTTTATTTTCAAAGTTAAGCATTAATTTGAACAAATTAATTGAACTTTGTGATCTTATGAACTTTAAAATAATTAAAATTATAAAAGTTACTTTGAAATAAGATCAAGATATTTTTGAAAATTTTCGGGCTTGGATGCACAAAATTTTGTTTTTGGGGACAAAAATATAAGTTTTCAAAACTTCAGGGGGCAAAGTGCAAATTCCGCCCCTACTTGATTTCAGCTGATAGGAGAGCTTCCTAGGGAGTGGCCAAGCATGCCCCTTGGATAGAGAAATTTCTCTACCCAAGGTGGACATGCATTGGTTGGCTTTTGAAGACTAATTATGTCTCCCTCTATTCCCAATGTGTATATAATTATTATACACACTTAACATCAGATTTTTATCATCTCCATAACCTCATTTACATACATATTATAGAGAATAAGAGAGAGAGAGAGAGAAGAGAGAACACACTAGAAAGATAGAATTTTCGGATCTTCACAACCCAGCCTCGGTTTTTCGACCATTCCGTCTTCGTCCACCGTTGGATCATTCCGAAATTTTGTGTGAAGGTCCTACACACACGGGGCTACATACTGACCGTTCGGATCGTCGTTTGGAACTCCCAAAGTGAATCTCCAGTCGTTACACATTTAGAAAGATAGTTTTCGGGTATACTCAGCACAGCCTCGGATTTTCGATCATTCCGCCTCCGTCCACCGTTGGATCATGCCCAAATTTTTCGTGGAGGTTCTACACACATGGATCTACATATTGACCGTTCGGATCGTCGTTTAGAACTCCCAAAGTGACTCGACAGCCATTGGAAAATGGTGAAACGTAAGGATTTGAAGGCCTTTTTATGAACCACCACCGGAGCCGCCACCACTGCCACCGGAGCTGCCACCACCACCTTCGGTGTTCTGGAAATGAAGAGAGTTTCACCCCCTCTGTTGATTTGGGTAAAAAGACATCTATGCATGTGTTCTTTAGTCTTTGTGATATTACTTTCTTTCCTTTAAAGTATATGTTGAAGAAGTTTAGTTTGTCCTTGTGATAAGTTGTTGAGTTCATATGTTATATTTAATGTGATTTGATTTGGTTTTGTTTAAATATTACTTATATGTTTGGATCTTGATTTATTTTCGTAAAAAAGTTATTGTTCATAATTTCCGAAACTTTGGGGGGTATTTTTGAAAGGTTTTAAAAGTTGAAGGGCTTAGGTTGCGATTCTTGTTGGGATTAAAAAGGGACTGAAAATATAAGTTTTTGTTTGATATTTGGTTAGGTTTACTTGAAAAGCATTTGTTTTAAAGTTTGTTCCGATATTTTGCAAAAATGGGAGTTTTTAAAACATTTGGGGTTATTTTTGTAAATCTGAAAATAAGGGGGTAAATGCGCTGTTTCGTCGCTGTTTTTGCATGTTTCTTTTATAAACTCTTTGATTAGTTGATTTGAAGTAGTGGTCTATTGATTTTAGCTACAAGATTGAAAATTTATAAATTTTTCCGAAAAAAAAATTTTATAATCAAAGAAATTTTTGTTTCTCATTGTTAGTAGGTGAAAAGTTATTAAAACTTATTTTTAATCTCAGTTTAATAGTGAAAAATAAGCTTAATTATTTTTAAATATTGCTTAGATGCTTGGATCTTGAATCATTTTTCAAGAAAGTTGATTTTATTAAGTTTTTGAAAACTATGAGGGTATTTTTGGAAAGTTTTAAACTTGTGGGAATTTTAAAGATTTAATTTTTGAAGTAACAAGATCCTTAATACTTTTATTTGATTTTCGATATGGGTTTAGTTAAAAATCTTTTGATTTAAAGTTTGTTGCAAAAATTTTCGGAAAAATGGATGTTTATAAAAGTTTAGGGGTTGTTTTGTAAATCTGGAAAATAAAAGGAAAATTTTGCTGTTTTGGCGTTGTTTTATGAAATTAGAATTTTGAGTTTTGAAAATAATTACTTTTAAGTGGAGTTGATGTCGAAAGTTCTAAGCAATTTTGTGAGATGTGTTAGTAGGAAATCCTTGTGTAGGATTTTCATTAGTTATGTTTCTAAGTCGTATACGTACTTGCTCAGGTTTCGGATACGCTTCATTTGAGGAGTTTTAGTCGCTATACTAAGCGACAAAGGTGAGCGCTGTGTGTTTAATTTGTATGTCGGTCCGATGTGCTAGTAGATCGAGTCCAAACATGCACTTAGGCTCTTAATAATCAAAGCATGAATTTTATTCTAACTTTTCTTGCATGTCGTCACGAATAGGTGGACTTATTAGGTCAACATTACTCGCATGAAATCACTTAGCATTTCACATGATTATCCAAGTACATGCTACATCCGAATCTACTAGTTGCGAATATATTTTTCGAAATTATCATGATACCCAAAATCTCATTTGATAAGTTATTAAATGTTGATAATATGTTAATATGTTTGATATGTTATGTTCCGTTTGTTTCCGACTATATGTTTCCGTTTGTTTCCGATTATGTGTGGGCCCCCTTTTGATTGGTATATGGACCCGATGCCAACCTGGCCGGCAAGGGCCGGCAGGATTGTCACGGTTACCCGTAGGCCTGGCCTTACAATCCAAGTGGGGAGGAACACTTGGTGAGTAAGGACGAACTCCGGCAAAGACATGTCGATGCATTTTTGATAGTAAGGTCGCTCCTTACTTGGTGAGTTTGGATGGATATCAGACTGAGGATGGAGGGTAAGTGGAGGACGGCATCAGCAATTCTTGGTTATGTGAATTCCGTGTTTCTTCCGTCTTGAATATATGTTTATTTGCTTGATAACATGATTATGTTGTATAATATGTTGCATTCACACATCACCATGCAAATTCGCACATAGCCTCACTAAGTTGGACGATCAACTTATGCGTTCCGTGTTTCACTCTTTTCAGTTTCAGGCGTTCTGGAAATAATAGTCGGGTTGCGGTTAGGTCATCACGGTTGCGGTCCCACCCTAGTATTCGAGAGAGTAGTAATATTTTGTGGTCGATTTATGCTCCTTTTCGATTTTGATTAAAACCTTGTTTAAAATGTTTGATTCGTTAAAGTTGATACATGTTTTCGCAAAAGAGACAAGATTTTCATAAATTACTTAATTATTTCTCTCGGTTGATTTTGTTCAAATATTTTGATACGTTGTGATTAAATGCTTCCGCTTTAAACCTATGCTATGAAAATTGATTTCATTTGTTCGTCAAAAAAACTTAGTAATTTAAATTGTTCTTATTTCTCTTTAAACCGCTTCCGCTTTTAAACCTTTAATTCATCGCTCCAATTAAAAAAAAAAAAAAAAGAGTTTCGATATTTTAACGCTTTTTCAAAATAACAATAATTTTTCGACCGTTTTTCGACGGGCCCGCGGAGCCGGGCCGTCACAACTTGCAAAATTTGCTTCAGCTAAAATAATATTTTTAATATTAAAAATTATACAAAAAAATTCACAGTTGAATCTTTTAAAAGTTAAATAAGCTTGTTATTTAATTATCTATGTAAGATTAATATGTTAAATTTAATTATCTATCTAAAAAATAATATGTTAGAGAATATAATATGTCAATATGTAATTAATATTATTGCCTTTAAATCAAAATATAAATTGATTATATATTTTTTATAACAAAGGGCCCCAAATTTGTAGTTCGCCTAGGGCCCTCAAATATCTAGGGCCGACCCTGCTAAGTTATATAAGTAAATTAATTTATGCACGGTTATAGAGTAATGGGGCTGTGTTGGTGGGCGATATGTAAGAACCTCTATAAGCGACATTTGGTCCCTGAGGCATGCCCTGGCCCGTAGTGGCGACCGGAGCCGAACCCACCCAAATTTTTTGTAACCAAAAAAAAAAAAAAAATACATCTGCTAAACTAATATAAACATATTTCAATTATAATTTATGTAAGTTATTTATTACAATAATATTACTATAATTATATTTTTAATCATTACACCATATAATATCATATTTTAACTCCATAAAGTCTTTGATTGATATCTGTCATAAATTTTCACCCTCAAACACCATCATCCAAAACAATTTCAAATCATATCTCAACTTTTCAAATCCCTTTATCTATTATTTTACTATTATTTTACTATTTCATTATTCCAACCAAAATCAATTCAAATCGTGTTTCAAAAATATTTCGCCAAAACTACTTAAACAATTTAGAAACATCGAAACAAAGCCAAAACCGATCCAAACGGGGTTAATTCCTCCCATGTTACTCTTCATTCAGAATTCAAGGTTTATTAAGTAAAAGCCAAAAAGCAGAATCTTAAAGGGAAAAAGTAGTAGCGGATTAATGCATTTTTTTACTAAGAACAGACCAATTTTACTCGACTATTTTCAATTTTTTTGGGGATAAATTACTTGATTATTATTTATAAACAAATAAAGTATACCTTTTCAAAGAAAATGAAAATATTCTATGTGATGCAGGCCGAACCCGCAGCGTAAGTAAATGAAATGATACATGATTGGGAATCACTCAATCGACGGTAGCCGATTCACTCAACGCTACTAATTGTGGAATCACTCGACGCGATCAAGTCACTCACTTGTAAAAGATGAATCACTCACTCTTAATGCAAGAACACTTTGCAGACAAATATTTGTGTAACTTAAACTCTTTTTTTTTTTATTATTATTATTATTATTATTTATTCATTTGGAGAGGCTTTATATATGAGTTTTGGAACATCCCTTCAAAACATAGGAAATTACAAGTTGAATGGTCTTACAATTTCCCAACATAAACTTAACTCTTGACTTGTAGAAAACATAAAATATGACCTTATTATCTAATAACAATGATAATAACTTGAAAATAGATTAATAAATCAAATAAGAGTCTTAGAATTACCAAAAGACATAAAGAATGTTGTTTTCCGAGTGCAGTCTGGTAGTCATTAGTAAAATGGACATAAATTTCTCCATAAACCTTCGTTTCATACACCACTTATTGTTCTAAAAATTAGACTTCTTTGGCTTTCCAATCATATATCACACTCTTTATAATTCATTGTAAATCAGGGAATATTGTTGTTTAAAGTTACCCCATATGCTAGAACATATTATGAAATTGCTCCTGCGTCACTACGAGTATGTAGTAGATAAAAAAAGAATAAGCTTTTGATGGATGAAATCTACTCATGGATTATCTAAACCAAAGTTTTAAAAATCGGATCACACCGGTTGGCTAGTGTGGTTTAAAGTTTAATTGATAAAAAAAAATCATTTGTATTATGTTTATTAATAAAAGCCCCCTGTATTTTATTTTTATTAGCAAAAAATCTAATTTGAAATTCCTTCATATCTCAATGGAGAAGTTATTATTCATGTTGTCAGAAAATTGAATACATTCCAAAATCTTTACAAAGACATCAATGATGCGTTCCGGGGCGTCTACAAAAGGAAGGAATTCTAGGAGTCATACGAAAACGAAGAGGCAGGTCCCTTTCCCCGTCTGCCCACAGCGCATACGCTTCCTCCCCGTGCACGGCATCATCCCCTATCTCTAGATCATCTTCATCCAGTCTCAGCTGAATTAAACGGCTTATCAATACACATACTAAGCTCGTCGCTACCACGTTCCAAACCGTTATGAAAAGTGCTCCCAGAAGCTGGTAACCCATTTGGCATAGCCCACTCATGAAGTTCCCATTCATGATTCCGTAAATAAATCCCGGCCCTTGACTGGAGGTCAGATAGTACATTTTGAGGAGATTGGGATTAGCAAATAGGCCCGACAGAATCCCGCCCAGTAAACCTGCTACTGCGTGCGTGTGGAAAACACCTAATGTGTCGTCGACTTTTTGGAAGAAGGCTGATTTTTTGTGCAGGACCATCATGGTGTACCATGGAATTGAGCCTGATAGGATTCCCATTAGTACTGCTGCCCATGTATCCACAATGCCTGCCAAATTTAATTCATTGTTAGGGGGTGTAAACGAGTTATTTAGTACCGAAAGAAACAAGCTTGATTTGAATCTTTTATTGAGTCTGAGAATGTGTCAACAAGTCCAACTTGAGTAGTTTGATTTTTTAATACATACTTCACTTATTGAATTGAGATCAAACCGAGCTTGAAAGTTATCTAACGAAAAATGTTGTTCAAGCTTATTAAATATGCACAACGAGGTTTTATTACACGAGTATAGAGGAATTTGGTTTGATTTTCAGCCATGAGGATTATAGTTGAAATTATTTGAATGTAGTTAGAAATCACCTGCTCCGGGAGTAATGCAAACAAGGCCAGTGATCATCCCCTGTACAGCTCCAATGACAGAGCTCTTGAAGTAGACAGCCATGTCGAGAGAAAGCCATACGAGGAGGCTCGTGGCGGTACATACGTGTGTATTTAATATAGCTAGAGATGTTATTGTGTTTGCTGCTAATGGTGACCCTCCATTAAAACCTGTCCAACCCAACCACAAAAATCCTGCACCTCCTAACATGTTAATTATGTTGTTTGGAGGAAAATGTTGCCTGTCATGTGAATGTCTCGGACCAACCTAATGAAATAAGAAAGATTAATCTTAGATTCATCACAACAACAATCCAGGAGTACTTAATCATGTCAAATTAATTGAGTAAAATGCAAAAATATCCCATGCACTTTTTCTAATTGGCAAAAAACCCCTATATCATTTTTAGTAGCAAAGCCCCCCTTGTGTTATTTTTTATTAGCAAAAACACCCCTCCCGAGCCAAATTACATATTTTGCAGGAAAAAATGGCAATTATACCCCCATCATAAAATGCCAAAACACCCTTGTTCACCTAAAAATGACAATAATCCCCCTGTCAATTAGGCAAAGTACAGGATAATTTTGTTTTTAGCTCCAAATCAATTACCCAATAAGCAGCAGTGAAACCAGCTACTCCAGAAGAGAGATGTATAACATAACCCCCTGCATAGTCAATGATGTGATCCGTCAAGAACCCAGAGCCCCAAATGGTGTACGCACCCACTGTGTAAGATAACGTGACCCATAACGGAACAAACAACATCCAAGCATAGAAGTTCATCCTCCCCAACAATGAACCCCCAAGCAATATAACAGTTATGGCAGCAAAAGCAAACTGATAGAATACATGATCTGCGGTGGGTAGATAATATTCGGGCCGATATTGAGTCAAAAGAACGCTGTCTGTCATTGCCTGTCCAGGCTTGCCCAAAATGCTGATCATAGGGGTCCCAAACGACATGTTGTAGGCCCATAGGACCCAACAGATGAGGACGGAGGCGAAAGCATATAGGGCCATGAAAGCAGAGTTAACGGCCCATTTTTTCTTGACCATGCTGCCGTAGAGTATTACAAGTCCTGGAACGCTTTGGAGGCCAACCATGGTTGCCGCAGTTAGTTCCCAACCGTTGTCTCCTTTGTTTAGCCATCCTGGATTAGCCTCGTCGATTATCAGGCCTAATGGGAGGCTTGTAGTAATGTTTATATTCATCTGGGAAATTTTGACAGACAATGTTGTACGTGGAATAAATAGGTTGTTTGGTTTTTGGAATGTAGCATACAATGAGCTTTGGGATAATCTGAGTTTTTTGTTTTGCACAGGACTTATTGACAGAAAAGCATTGTTAGATTCTATGTGGATTCCTAATAGAATATAGTAGATGATTAATATATTTGCTAGCTAGATTCTTGTAGAGTTCGAATGAATAGAGCGGTAATTGGAGGATTTGATTCTTTCTCTCATTGGATAGAAAATTAAGAAAACATGAACATTCACGGTATCAGCTTTGCTAAGATACGCACACATGAATCACAACGTTCGTCCGGAGTGCATTCTTTATCCCACAATTTTGTCATATCCTCATGTTATCATTATTTTTTTGTTTACCCAAGAATATATACCAGGATCCTATGTTATTATTTAATTTCTTTTGAAGCAAGAACGGACACATTTTGTGGGTACCTCTTCACTCGGATATCTGAACATAGGTTTGCTACATTTCGGGAGATTAATTAGATCCCTTCTAGTGGACTTAAAATATAATCTTCTTGTTAAATGAAATAATGAGCAATATATCTCCTTGCTAGTGGAAGTATTGCACACACACTCTATAATGTGACTGAGATTTCATTTTCATGTAAAAAATTACCAATTCAACTTACCATTGACAACATATTCGCCTCACTTTACCCACGTGTGATATGCGTTAATAGGTTATTTACCTCCCTGTGATATGCATAAATGAGCACTTAACTCCCTGTAATATTGCATAACGGGCATTTACCCCTTTTAGAAATGTAAAAATCTAGAGAGAGACAATGTGCTTCTTTTAAAAAAACACGGGAAGGTATTTCTCCATTTTATTTATCATCGGAAGTTAAACTGTCTATTTAGAATAACACGGAAAGTTAATTTCGATTCACTCCTATATTTTTATGTATTGCAATTAAAAAGTAGACGGTCGGACACTTGTACACTAGTGAAGAAATGAAACTAAGATATTGATAACAAAATTAAATACTTGAATTCAACGGATATTATTTACTCTTATCACACATATTATATGGATGTTTTAAAATAATATTACATTCTTAAAGTGTTTTCTCAAAATTACAATTTCGTTTTAAATCATTAAATCTCAATCACTACTAATCACTACTTTTAAAAGTATAAATGTAAAGTTACTCAAAAGTTCTATATTTAACTACTCCATTACCTAAAATTCTAAATTAAAATTGAAGGAAACAAGATAAATGTGGACTTAGATACTACACTAAAGGATTTAATTCATTGGGGTATGAATGCCCCATGAGCATGAAATGACAATTTTTTGTCCTTTCCTGCTCATGTGGCACTCATCCAGCACCCGAATGAATTAAATCCACCGAGATAGATACTAATTTTCCAATAAATGAGATGATATAACATTGCATTAAAATATGTAGTCAGTCATCAATTAATATTCATATTTGCCTACAAGTTATGGTGATCAATGTAAGTTTTAATTCTTTAAAACACCGCAATTCATTTTTATTTCCTATTCCAACTTGCCAAAACATGATTTTTTTTCTAATTTCTCTTTTGATTAACAAACGAGCGCATTGCGCATTAAAAATATATGAAACGAAACAAAGTAACATGATGCGCCTTTTTCCTAATTGTAACTTGGACTTTAGACTTCCAAATTGTAGTTTTTAATTCGTCAGGAACAAAATGAGAAATAATAAAAAAATTCACAACAACTGAAGCAGATTATAGATTAAAGCATACCCATAAACCCTCGAGATCTAAATACAGAGATAGATTATATGTTATGATTATGATATGAACTATGAAGCAGCAGCTATTAATCGCCGTGAAGTTTTTCACCCTAACCGCTGCTTACATCTTCACAAGAGGGCGCACACAAACAATCAAGTACAAAAAGAGAGAAAAATCAATACCAGACGTTGCCGTATTAATTGTCCTACAAAACCTGAAGCATCTGATCCTATATAACGCCAATTTAATCCGCGATGCGAAGAATCAGATCGAAATATTGGAGAACGATGTACGTATGTTCAAAGCATTCCTCAGAGATTTGGCCAAAACACGCTACAAAAACGAGGCTCTGAATGATTTGGTTAATCAGATTAGGGATTGTGTTTGTGAAGCGGAAGTCATTATTAAGGATTTTATGATTGAAGAGGTGGAAAACAGGGCCCGAAGTTTCTTCGGGAGATCTTTTGGTGGCCCGATCAAAATGCTGAGTATGGCGAAAGAGGTTAAGTCTATGAGGGTGAAGGTGAAAAGGTTATACGGTAATTGCAGGAGTGTGTGGACTACTCTGCAACGGGGCGGCAGGCCTGAAGGGGAGAAGACGAAGGACAAAAAGGTAAATATACATTTATACTAGTATTTGTTAGTTAATTAAGTATAAATAAAAAATTTCATAAGATCTTAATTTTAACTTTAAGCTTTGCTTTTGATACATCTTGGTGATAAATTGCCGTGGTGGCTCAGCTAATTCATTACTTTCTGGATGATTTTAATGTCAAATAATGACTGGGAAATTCTCATTTTAAAAACTTGAACCATTGCATTAATCTGTAAATTTAATTGATCTGTAGGTCACAAGTTGAATTATTAAGTTAGGCACCATCTACATTCTATGAAATATGTCTAGGATAATTCAATGGAAATCAACTTGCTTTGAGTTAAGGTAAACAAATTGAAAGATGGTATTACTATTCATTCTGATGTTTAATGTTTTACTCTTTTCTTGGTTTATAATCATAATCATAAAGAACATTTTGTTGCAAATTTTACATAGGTATCATTCCTGCGGCTAGAAAATGAACCAGACACTTCAATTGGTTATGCCGAAGAATCAAGAAAATCGAAAGTTATCTCCATGATTGGTGTGCCTGGACCTGGCAAGATAACTCAGGCATGAAATTTCTGAATGGGTTCCTCACCTGGCCCACTAAGGACTTGTATAAAACTCTGCTCAAGAACTAGCTCAAATACTCTTTGCACCTATAAAATAGGATAGAGCCCTTGTTTGTCATGAAACTGATCTATGATTTTGGAGATAAATATGTTGTAATTTCCAATTTTAGAGATCAGGGTTTTCTTAATATGAATGTTGAAACTGTAATTGGATGATCCTATCACTGTGCAGTGCTGGTCCCATAAAGTTTACAAAAGGCATTAAGAAAGTGTACTTCTTTGTCTTATAAACTTATAAGAAGAAAATGACACCACTTTACCGGGTACACAAAGGAGAATTGACTTTTTAACCTTATATTTTTTTCAGTTGTAGTGGTGCTCTATCACCTTCGTAATCATAACATATCATGGTATATGGACAAAAATCTAGTAAATCAGTGAAAGAGGTAAAGAGCTACTAATATAATAGCCTGTGCAAGGAGTATGTACATCCCTAAAAATGATTCATTTGTCACCATTTTCACACTCTAGGAGTAGTCCAAACTTCAAACTTCCACCCAATAAATGAAGAAATCATAAACAGATTTCCTAAAACTAATACTGAATCATACAAATAAAGCTGGTCTACTTCACATGATCTATCACTGAGATTGATCGGTCACCAATAACGATTTCCAACCAGGGAAATACTAACAATTTTCATGATGTTTACACCTGCAAATAAAGTGGATGGAAAAGACACTCGTCGCCTTTCATTCGAGTTTTAAGTCGATATTCTTCAAATAACCAACAATCATCAAATAATCGGCCAAATCGATTTAAGTCCAAACACAAATGTTACCATTCTTGTCGGATGTAGCTAATGGTTTCCCATGATTACTCCATGAACAGCATAACACCGGAGATGTGTGCTCCTTCAGAGTGCTAACTATTCTTGAATTTGTTACTGACCAAATATGTACAGATCCATCGGCAGATCCAGCTGCAACATAACCATCATCGGGACTAATACACGATCTGCTCCAATTAGATGCCACTCTATTTCCATGTGCTTTCAATGTGGCACATATTTCAAGACTGCGTATATCAAATATATTGTGCAAGTTGTCTCTCCCACTAGACAAAATTTTATTTCCGTTTCTAGACAACGATAAAGATGTAATAGCAAAAGAATGTGCAGCTACTTCGCTCATTAGTTTTCCTGTCTGAATATCCCATAATCGAAGATTCCCATCTACATGACCAGAACAAATGGTCTGTCCATCCATGCTAAAACACAAGGCATTGCAATTGCTGTGAAAGATGAGTGTATTCACACAGTAGCCTTTTTGAAGATCCCAAACTTTTATTGTCCGATCATAGGCAGCACTCACTACATAGCGATTAGACACTTTGCTCACATCCACAGCACAGACTTTGTCCACATGGCCAGTAAGAGTGTGCCGTACCCGACCTGAACTTACATCCCATACGCACAAGTTATTTGCACTACTGGCTGCAATGACTGATCTGTTATCATGTGTAATGCAGATATCTAGAACCGAGCCTACGCAACCATACAGAGTGCGACTTAATGAACCTGTGTTTGTATCCCACATTTTAATAGTTTTGTCTTGCCCTCCACTAACCAATTTAGAGGAATTATACTCAAACAACATAGAGGAACAGCCACCTTCATGGGCTGGGATCCTTTGCTTGCATGTAGTGGGGATCGTTGACTCGACATAATATTCGGCACCTTCTTCACTTTGTCTAACTACACCATCAACTTGTTGACGAGCAAGTTGTTCTATACTGCTTCCCTTGATGCGATCCAACATCTCTTCATAAACAGCATTTGCCTAATAAAAGAAGCATGTGATAAATCAACAACAGCAAATAACAAGACTTGTTTGCACCAATATATTCACCCTTAGAAACTAACAGAGAGAATATAATAAGAGGTTCGGTAAACTATTTTCATGTTTAGAGCACTATGAAAATAAATAAAACCTCCTAGTAGATGGAATTCTAAGTAGTTGGCTCACCTGGAGAAATTAACACAATATCACTCCATGTTAGGAGATGACGGATCCACTACAAATTTATATGTTCAAGTAACATGTATCCTATGGGTTTGAATGATATGTTAAAAGTGGAACGCCTTGATATTTTTAGCTTATTTTTAACTGGTCCTTCTGTAACAGATACTAATTAGATGTCACCAAAATGGATCAAACAAGTTTTCATGTTCACAACATAAAAGACCAGAAACTTCTATAAACACACAAATAACAATGTAATTAGTCAGTGACACTCCTTTTCTTAGTCTTTTATAAGGGGAGTTATGGAATATTATATTGCAAATGTTTCAAGTCTTCCAATCCTAACCATAACAATGACAATGATTCAACTATTGGAACCAAGATAACTATACCTCATTCAGGCGTTCTGCGTCTTTCATTTTTTCCAACATCCAACGGTCAATTAACATCTTGTTTTCTGACTCCGCATTGTCAGCTCTAAGAGTGGTTGCTTCCAGTTGTCCTTTAAGTTCTTGGTGCTCACTAATCAACAGTTCTAAAGCCTTGGTCTTTTCGTCCAAAAGCTCAGCTAGACGAGAACATTCATCCCTGCAAATGTTAAAGAGTTAAGCTGTAATATTGATGCCATAAATCCAGTTGATCACTGACAGTTCCTATTAATACGATGAAGCATATAAGACTGTACAGAAAGAGGGAAAGCATAAAATGTGAAGATCCGTTTGCAAATGTTATAAACCTTGCATGACTAAGATCATTTTGCAATTCACAAATCTTGGATTCTTTCTCTTGTATTAAAGCTTTTGAAGCTCTTGATTCAGCCACTTCTACCACAAGTTGTTCTGATAGTCGAGATTGAGCTTTATAACATTGCTGGAGCTCCACTTCAAGATTTTCAGCTTTTTCTTTCCACTCTGAGCCCTTTAAATTACAATATGGAAAGAGTTAAGTCAAATGCCATATTTAGGGAATTGTACAACATATATAGAGAAATTTCGTCCATCCTGAGCCCTCCAAACTACAAAATTGGCAAACGTATGCTAAATATCATATATTTGAGGACTCGAAATCGTACATTCACCCACACAAGTATCACAAAAGAAGTCCATATTGTTTTTCTAATTAAGAATGCAGGAATTATGGAGCAATTTTTAAAATAAATAATGAAGTTTCGAGTCAACCGAAAGTTGACGGACTTGTTTCGTTAATAATAAGTTCTTCAGGATAACAAGGTCATGGAATATTTGTACAGTAGCATCACTGGTTAACACCGGGCTAGCATATGGTTTTTATGTAAAAGTCCTTTTTATCCCTGCGAGAAGCATTAGCACCTCAGCTCAGTATGCACAGATGGCTATCGTATCCGCTTGGCTTCGTGTTTACTCAATACATTATAAAATGCGTGATACCTGAACAGTTGATTACTGTGGTAGGCTTAAACAAAATTGCAGCTGTATAAGTTGTAAAATAGATTATTTTGGTCAAATTTCAAATAAGCTGGAGATTGAATTTCGATGTGCATTCTTATGAGTAAATTGAGTTTCAGTTTCTGTCACAAACATAACATCCATTCAAAATCATGCACTAAATACATCTTCTAAAACTTTTAATCAATGTTTCTATTACTTAACTCTACCCCTAGCCGAATCCAGTCATTCAACAATCAACATTACGTACTTCTGTTTAACATGTTAACTTAAATGGTATTGACCGAGTAAATCTCCACGAGAAGTAGCTTCAAATATAACTTGAGCAAAATTGCAACAAATCAAGGATCTTAAAGCTAAAATCTAACAAATACTAAAAATTGGGGGAAATACATTACAAGAATTACAGTAAATAGGAGCTTAATTAATCAAAAATCTTTACACAACCATAATTAGAGTTAATGAGTTTAACCTGCGAGACAAGCGGGCGAGAGAGAGCAATGAAAGCAGGAGAATGAGCACCTTCTTCAAGCAAATGACGTTTTTTCAGCGCTTTCAAAGCGTGTTTTATTGCTTCAATGGCTATCTCCTCTTGCGACCTGCAAAAATAAGAAAACAAACAAATAAAAATTTTAATTGGATGAAGAAACTGGTGCAGGAGAAGGATTAACTAATTATATAAAAAATCACATTTGGATGTGTTGATTTTCCCCTGCGTATGTTTGATCGTGGAATATTTGCCTAGGGTTTTTCGTAGTTGTACTGAAGAAAGCAATGATCTCTTATGAATTTGTATTGTGATAATAAAAGGTCAATAAGAGAATAAATTTAATTAAAAGTCCCTTATTTCTGAAATCTTCAGAACCAGCGTTTTGCTGGAAACGGAAGTTAACGGAGTTGCTACTATTACAGGCTGTGATGTTGTGCGGTTATCAAATACAAATTGCTATTCTAATTTTCATTAAATTTTCCATTTCCTTAGAGGTCAGAGCTACAAATAATAGTACTATCATTTAATAGAATCTCTCTTATAAATTCGGCTCGGTTCATATTTGTTATTATGTAATTAATAGTGATAGTAATATAGTACTTATATTTGTCACAATTAAAGTACTTATATATTCCATTTTGTTATATTTGTTACTACCACACATATACATATTACTCTATATATACACTCTGACAAATTCGATCATATCTCAACGTAGAGGGGTGTATATTAACAACATATATCATCTTTTAACGAATTATTTTCAAGTTCAGCTATTTACTCCCATAACGTAAACTAGCTTAAAATCCGTGCTATGCACGGCATTGTAGTAGTTCTTTAGTATATGATTTTAATATTACATTAAAAATTGATATTTTTGTCTATTTCATAATATAATATTAGCACTAAAAAATGATAAATTTAATAGATTAATAAAAAATAACATAGATACTAATGAACAAAAATCCATGAATATATGAACTAACTGAAATGCAAAAGTTTGAATATTTATTTTACTAATAAAATAGTCAATAATACAATGTAAAGTCAAAATCTCAATGTATTTTATCAGGAAATGCAATTTTACATTCGTTTAGGAAAATATATGAAAATGCACCAATAAATAAATTAAGATTTTTAAATTTTTAAAAGTTGTGATCTGTTGGGAATATGAGAACATTCTTCCGACCAATCAACAGCTAAAACAGTATTAACTGTACAACGAACATTAGGCCTTGCAAACTTTGGTACTTAGCGACGTGCCGAGTTATTAATAGTTGGTATTCTCGATTCAAAGATGCTAGTCTCCCATCAGATGAATGATCCGATAAACGTCTGTGACGTTTGACATATAACTCTATCATTCGTTTCAACCTAGCAAGCTTGCTTTTTACTTGATTTTCATCCATAATATTACTGTAGAATGTTTAGAAAAAAAAGTAACAAAAGATAAATATTTTGTTGAAGAAATAATTAACTCACGCAAAACCAATATTTTCATAATCATGTAATGATTACATTGAGGGTATGTACATCCTCGTCAATATGCCATAAATGCATTTTACTTATTCTTCATTGTGTATGATTACATTAAGGGTACTTATGACTAACCTCTGATGTATTAGATTACAAAAATATATATTACGTATTGGATCTCACAAAATTTTCACCAGGATGGGGTTGTGGTGGGTTTTCTCAGAAAAAAAATTAAGAAAAAAGAAATTTTATTAATTTTATGTGGTTAAATATGCAAATTTAGTGGGTCAAATATTTAAATTTCATCAAGATGAGGAACTAACTTCTCATTTTTTTAGTGTGTCATTCCCCCCCCCCCCCATTGTTTTATGGTTTTAACTGATTGCTTGATTTGTCATAAATGTTTTTGACTTGATTTTTAGATGAGTAGGGTGCTTAGTTTAAGGTCATCAATTTTTATTTTTCTTATTTTTTAAAAGGGTAAATTACGACTACCACCTTTAGTTAAGACTAAATTACAAAAATACACTATCATGTATTGGATATTAAAAAATCCCATCAAAATGGTGGTGTTATTTTTTCCTTAAAAGTATTAAGAAAACTAAAATTATGATCATTTTAGCGGGTCAAATATGCAATTTTTAGTTTTATTTAGGTTTATAAAGAAAAGATGCATTGTATGGGTACAACAGAAAATTCATATATTCTTTTATGGTCTTTTCTAAAAAAATCAACAAAGAACTTACTAATAAAATCATACTAAGTGATTAACGTGCATAATATAAATATAGCGGTATATTTATATGTTCATTCCTAGAATCATAATAAACTCCCACAAAAAGAAATAATATTTTATTAAAAATAATTAAAATAAACTCTCAAAAAATTTGATAATTTAAACATTTTGAGTAATCTAGAAATAACAAAAATATATGTAAATGAACAAAAATAATGTTTAAATACATATAAACTACTACGAAAAGCAAGAGATCCTAGAAAAGTAAATATTTATTTCATTGAGACTAATTAAAATCATACTAAGTTATTTACGTGCATAAAAATAATGTGTAAATACAAATAAACTACCACGAAAAGCAAGAAATCCTATGAAAAGTAAATATTTATTTCATTGAGTTTTGTGATAAATAATATAATATGGAGGTGTATTTTCATTAAGTTCATTCCTAGAATTATAATTAACCCCCCAAAAAAAGAAATGAAATTTTATTAAAAATAAATAAAATAAACTCTCACAAAATTTGATAATTTAAACCTTTTAAGTAATCTAGAAATAACAAAAATATATGTAAATGAACAAAATATGTGTAAATACAAATAAACTACCACGAAAAGAAAGAATATCCTACAAAAAGTAAATATTTATTCTAATAAAGTATATTTTTATTAAATTTTTAACTGCTATTTTTTTTAATTTCGATCCAATCGATCCAAAATATGATACAAATGATCCCAATTAAACATGCTATTATAAAATCACACTCGGCTTCAATGAACTTTATGGTTATAATTAATTAATCAAAAAAGAAATAATATGATTCGAAACTATAAATACAGCCCAATCAAGGAACAAAGAGATGAATTTGTTAACAAAAATCAATCAACAACTATAAAAGAGATGAGTGTCATTAGTTGAAGATAAAAAATGATTACCCTCCTCGGATCGCTTTAATAGGACTAAATTACTTAGCAAAGAAAATATATTTGTTAATAAAAATCAATGAAGAAAACTATAAAAGAGAAGAACTTGTTTACTCCATTAGAAGTGGCATTAGTTGTAGACAAATAATGATCACCCTCCTCAAGTCGCGATAATGGCTGAAAAAAATAGTTAATGATTAGTGTATAAAAATATAAAAAGTGGTGACAATATAAAATGCATATGAGAAAACAATGGGAAGAAATTTTCAATTTTCATCGTAGAAGCAAAAAATTCTCCAAGAAATTAATGTGCATGAAAGGTTTACCTACAATCCAATTGTACAATTAAATAAAAAGAGAAAATATTTGATCAAACTATATTACCTATTGTCATGCGTGCACACTTAAATAAGATAGAAGACAGGAATAGTGATGAGAAATTCGGAATGGAAGATCATTACATATTAAAAGAAATACTAATTGTTAAGGGTATATATAGTGAAATTAGGAATGGGTTGATCATTTCGTAACTTAAGCTTAAGCTAATCAGTTTAAGTTAATTTCCATGATTATAGCTAATGTATCTAATTTGCAGCCTAATCACCATATAATTAATTAATCATCATAATATAAGTATATGATTAGGCAATTATTTTGGAATTAGTTTCATATTTTTGAAAGAAAGTAACGTCTGCATTAGGCAATTATTATGCAAGCCAGTCAGTTTTTTTTTTTTTTAAATTTCCTTGTGAAGATTAATTAAAGATATTAAATATGGTGTATATATATTTGGTTATATGACCAATCATATTTTTTAGAAATAAAAATAATTCAAAACTCTAGAAAATTAGGATTTTAGTCAAAACACTCAATTGGAGTCAACACTCACCCTTGAAATATATATATGTATTAGATTAGATTAGATTTCCTAGTGTTTCTTTATCAGGGGTTAATTTAATTTGAATCATTTTCATAAAATCGAGCATATACTCCCTCCATTCCTTTTTACATGTTAGTTTAGAGAGAGAAAAAAAATCCACAATACATTTTATTTTAAAATTTCAAGATAGACTTAAATGCTAGTTTGACATTTTTACCTTTCTTCATTTTTAAGATAGAGAGAGGATTATGAGGAGTTACAAAATATTTACTCATGTTTCTCAAGAGTGATTTTGTCCAACTATCCTTTTATTTTCCTAAAATCTAGAACATTAAATGATTTCTTAATTCTTGTGAAACAATTTTAAACGACATGTAAAAAGGAATGGAGGGAGTAACATGGAGATGGTACAGGAGACCTATAACTCTATAAGGGCATCTCCAATCCTAAGCCATCAAAGTGGGTAATCAAATACTCATTTGATGACTGCTACAGTGTTTTGGAGCCCCTGCAAATGTTTTATATTCCAATGCACAATCATCAAAATGGAACATCAATTTTTTTCATTATTTAAAATTAAGTCAAATTGATAATAAAATAAAATTAAACTCATTTAAAAATGCAATCAAATATAAAAACGAGACTAAAGTGTATATTACAAATATTATATCTTGCTAACTTTTTGAATTATATCATATGATAAAATTTAAAAATGTCACATGTCGCCTCGAATTCAAATATCAAGGTATCTCCTTCACCATTCTCACGCTGCCACACTCCCACCCACACCTCCACTTCGGTTGCTGCCCAGCCCCCACCCACGCCTCCACCTCCGATCACTGCTATACAACCCTCCACCCCACAAAAAAAAGAAAAATTAAAAAAAAAGGAACTCCGCCGCCGCCGCGCCGCCCTCCCTCTCCAATTATCCGGTGACCTGAACATATAACTTTTACCTTTTCTTCTTCTGCCTCTCTTTTGGATCTAAATATATGAATCTTTGTAACTTTTTTTTTTCCTTTGGTTTTAATTTTCTGTAATTTTTTTTATTTATCTAGATCTTGCAAGTGTAATTTTGTGTTGAAAATGATGTTTAATTTATACACAAAATTTTGCAACCGCTCTTTTTCAAAAAACAAAAATTACCGTTTTCAGTCATCAGTAGCCGTTGGGAGTGTGAAATTTTTCCTACCAAAATTTGGGGTCAAGAGGAATTGGCCCTATTTTTTATGGCAAAAACTTCTGGACATCAATTTGATGGCCTAAATAGGGCCTCCATTGGAGAGGGTTTTTTTTTTATTTCAGCCATCAAATTGGAAGTTGATGGGTTTGATGATCCATATAGGGTCTCCATTGGAGATGCCCTAAGAGGTAGGGTTGGCCACATGCCTGCAACCAATCGCGGGAAGGCCACCAACCCCTTATGATCCCAATAGGGTTCCTATGACTCGGATCATATCAGATCTCGTTTTATTTATATTGGATCAGATTAATAACTTGTGAATTATGAGGTCTCCAAGTCTATTTGATCTTGATCTGATTTAGTTAGATTTTTTAATTTTTATAAATTCAATAAAAAAAATAATTTTAAAAGATATTGATTGGTAGCAACACTAGTTTTAGAAACCGATACGTATATAAGTTCATTAACTTTATGTAATCATTCATTTCAAAATTTAATCAATAGTATCAATTTTTATAATAAATTTGTTGAAAGAAAACCATTTATTTGTCAACACCCCCTCCCCTCTAATTATAGAGTTGGGCCTCAATGGCTCATGAAGTGAAAGATTCAAGTATTGCAGAGTAAATAGATCAGAAAAAAAAAATTACCACAGGAGTAAATAGATCAGATCAGCACCACTCAAGAAGCAATGAATTGAAAAGTACTGCAGAATAAATAGATCAGATCAAGACGCAGTTGTTGCTCTCGCACTAACTTTCGAGTATAAGGAAAGTTATAGCAGGCTCACTTACTGCACTTCTAGCTGTGTCATGTGATTTTAGAAATATGATAGGCCTCTTGTTCACTGTTCAGAACAATCAGGACGTTTAATAAAAGGTTTGCGGCTGCAGAGAAGAAAGTAAAAGGAGAGACACTGCAAGTATTGAAAACATTCTTTATACAGGCAATGCCTCCAACAATAAGAAACTGAGTGCCACTTTCAAAAGGCAATGAATTATATCAACCTATACCACCCGCTTCTATTCCTCGCAAAATAAAAAACGAAACAGAGGTCATCATTTGAAATTTGAAGAGCAAGTTACACAACCCATCACCATAACTTAAAACCAATCTTCTATTCCTATTGCTTTATTGTCTTCAGTAAAAACAAGTTCACATTCGTAGTAGCAACTACAAATCATGAAGATCGTATTCTGTCCAGCCAATCCACACTCTTCCGTGCTTTCTCTAGCTGAATGTCAATACTCCTTCGGGACTTCTCGTGGTACTCTACATCTACACTTCTACGAGATCTTTCCATTTGATCAAAAGATACTCTTAACTTCGAAAGCCTGTCATCACTATGAATTTTGTATTCAAAAGTTTTTAATTTTTCATGCTTATCAGTGCTCTGTCTAGGTTTCTCTCTCCGGTCGGTGCTCTTCCTTGGAGCTTCAATACAGTCTGTACTTCTTCTAGAGCGTTCTGGCCGGTCTACACTTCTCCTAGACATCTTCCTTTGAGAGGGAGGTTTTTCGACAGTCGATACAAACTTTTTTAGGTGCCTAATGTAATCGGGATACAGTTCCAAGTCACAGTGGTTTCCCCCTTTGATCCATAGTGGTTCATATTTCTCTTGACATAGTTCGTAAAGTTGTTTCCCGTGAGAGTAGTCAACAACATCGTCAGCAGTGCCCTGCATAAAAAGTGGCAATTAGCTAATCTTGAACTGAGTATAAAAACGAGGATATGTAACATGCATACTACTCAAAAAATCTCGCCCCAAAAAAATGAGTGCTTTGAAATGACAGCAGTCCTATATTTTCATTTTATTAATAGCAGCAGTAGTTAAGGATAAGCATTTTTCCTTTTTTTTTTTTTTTTTGATAACCCGGGTGTCCAAGCTTACACTAGACTAATCTTGGACCATCAGAACCCTTGCCCTAGAACCCTGAAGGATGTAAATCGCAGGATGTGCCTCCACCAAGCCTCGGGATGGATAAGCATATTTTTGACAGACTACAAGGAAGCTGAAAGGATATCACAAATCTAACCGAACTCGGACAACTAGTTCACCATTTCCATTTTCACCAGGTCCACTGCCTAATGAAAGCCTCTAACCATCTATTAGAACTGAATATCATGTTGTTCATTCCACATGTCCACTCATGAATTGGCTGTATGATATGTTTACGATGCAGATATGATAATACTGCCAACAATTCTCAGGCTAAAAACTCGAGGTTAAGAGGTAGTAGCTCATGTCACGGCAGAATCAGAAATCAGATATTTTATTCAAAGAAATGCGAGTTTTTACAAAAATTGCTCCAAGGAAACTAGATGGTAGATTAATTCCGTTTTATCTCAAATCATCATTCCCATTATCTCAACCTCCTTATTATTATTTTTTGGTTTCTGATAGTGGATTACAGCATCATTTAAAGGCTTTTATTGACCAGCTATCCTAAGAATGAGGCCGTGAAACTTCACTTCTTCAGTCGCTTTTCCCACAAACACCATACAAATATGAGCTAACCATATTAACTTAAATTTTAATAGAATCTCACTTAAACTCTTAACAGTTGTGTTCATGTTTGATATAATCATTATTATGCAAATTTGCAAATGAATGAGTTGCAGGTGATAGCCCAATGAATGTTTCGCCATATTTAGAATCAACTCCTTTTTTCCTCTTTGTTTACATGAGATGTACAAAATCTTCATCTTCATTGACCAACCCAAAACACCATTAGGGAAATCATACTCATACACATATTATAGGTGCTTGCTTCATAAAAATACAAAGAGGAAATTAGATGAATATGTATACTTACATGAATAAGCAGAACAGGACACTTCACCAAGGGGATTTTGTCAATGTTCTGCATCACATCAAGAAAATTTTAGAAACGAGTAACAACCAAAGTACCAAGGTTACAGCATACACGCCCACGTGAAGAAAGGATAATCAGAACAATATCAGAAGTATTGTCTAATATAACCATACAAAGTCCGCAACTAAGCATGCTATACCTTGTAGATGTCAAACCAGTATGTACGCTTGACTGGATACATAACTCTTAAGCCAGAGAGAATAGCACTATGCAAAACAACGGCTCTTAGTCGAGGCAAGCGAGCTGCAAGATCTACAGTTGGGCCACTACCAACTGATTGACCGTAGAGGATTATATCTTCTTGCTTAGCACCATACGTCTCTTCAAGACACTTGTATGCAGCCTCAATATCTGCATAAGTATTATGTTCGCTTGGCTGCAAAAAACAAAAATACTCAAAGGCATTCACAGTAATGAGTGAAAAAATTACTGCCAAGAAATGTCATCAGATGATACCTTCCCGGATGATTGCCCATAACCAGAGTAGTCATACCTGCATACATAAGGCACATATGAAACTTCCGAGGGGGAGATCCGTAGCAAGTAACAAATCATGGATAGAATAAGAAAAATAGGGTAAGTTATGCCTAATTTTAAATAGTTAAACTGTTAAAGCACCATTGACCTTGTAACAAGCACTGTTGTGTAAGTAATGTTTCTTATATGCGGCTTATCCTATACCATGAACAAAGCCTTTGCTATACAGTTGTTTAAAGAGTGTCTATTGACGTATGCACTCACCCATGCCAATAAAATTTAACTATTGTAAAGCATGAATAACTAAATTAAATATCACAATGTAAATAACTTTGTCCATCAAGTATACTTAGAGAAAGTTACCAAAGTAAATTAACCATTGACTGATTTAAGCAAAACTACAGCAAGTTTTAGCAAGTGCTGGGAAAAAAATGCAGTTCAGAAAATTTTACCAAAGAACTAAAATTTGCAACTTTCAGCATGTGCGCAAATAACGAAGAAAGCTGAGGGCTTAGCTCCAGCCACATAGAGAGCATGCCTAAAATAAATGGCACAGAGCTCAGCGCAGCACTTTAACGTTCGTTAATAAATATACTTTATCTCTAATTGCAATGTTTAGGATCCCTTTTGCAAGGTCATGGTTGAGATTCGACTATGATAAAAGTATATAAAAACATAGATCTAAATTAATGCAGCATATATTTGGAAAAATATTTGAAGAATGAAGAAGCACACTGAGTATTTTTAGCAATATTTCATTGATCTACAACATTTCTGAGAAATAATATTTCTCTAGATTATAACATTTGTCCCTCTTTGGAGTCTCCGGATCAATGCTTATTTTCAACATCCAGATCATAGCATTGGCTAAGTAAGTGTTCTAACTTCTATCACGTGGGACAATCCAATATTTTCAAATAGTGATTTCAAGCTCAAAGATCATTTTGACCAAAAAAGAAAAATAGAAGAAATCCACAATATGTAGCGGTTCTGTGCTCCTGATAATGGCCATATAAAAAGTGTTCCATGTAGTAACATTGAGAAATATCATCTTTTTAAAATAGATAATAGACTTCGATATAAATGCTCAACTTGAAATAGAGAGAAAAATCTCCCAGTTTGTGACTATCATTTCCAAATTTTTAAGTTGAAATTTCTCCACCCACTTTCATAGGTCAACGCTTCCTATCCACACAGGCTAACAGAAACAACCACATACGGAAATCAAAATAAGATCAACATAATTCAACCTCATTTCTCCAAATTACCCTTAACCTTGACAGTAATTATATTATTAATTATTATCCTATATGATACAAATGAAATATAATTATCAAAAATACCCTTAATCGTCACACACTCACATCTTTAATCCCAATACATGAAAATATAAATTTAATCCCACGCATAATTAAGTAGCGGTTATTATGCATAAATACCTCTTTCTCATAATTAAAAGCTTCCTTGATCCAAAATTACCACTAGGGCATTTACATACAATTACTCGCACGCTCATTCCAACACCAATAACACAAAATTCAAATCAATACAAAATTAAACTCCAAAAATTAGTAATGAGCAGAACAAAGGAAGCGAAAATTGAGAATTACCCCAAGAGATTAACTCTCAGATGAATACTGAGCTCGATGAAGAGCTCGTACATTTGCCCTATATCGGTGGCGTTACCGTGCGAGTACAGCAGCGTCGTAGTGGCCATGGGATATCGCACGTACACCGCCACGATTTCCGTACCCCTCCGCGTCGGCAGCTTCAGTACGTCGACGTTTTCGCGGTGCGGGAACGGATGCAACAGGAGCAAGCCCGTAGCATCGTCCGTAATTAGTTTGTAGCTCGGTGGGGCCGGTGGGAAAAACGCCAGCTTTGCCGCCATTGATGACGTGACCCCACCCATATTTGATTCTTATGTGTGTAACAACAACAATAGTTTAACTGTATGTATATGTTTTTAAGTTGGAAGTATGTATTCTGAGCTTGTGAATTTGTGTGTGAGAGAAACACAGAGAGAGAATTGTATGGGAGTGAAAAAAGATGAACTGTAGAGGGTGAGAGGAATGGAGAAATTTTTGGAGTGAGGTTTGAGAAGAGTGATTAAGATACTGTGAACCAGCTGTGTGTTTTACTGTTCATTTTATCATCTGAGCGTGACCACGTGTGCTAATTTTATACAGTATAATGAAAAAAAATCTAATACTTTGTTATTTACTATTTTGTCCATGATTCGTAATGCCAATTGCCAAATATCATGAAGGCGGGCCTCTAATTATATTGTTTCATTTTCCTTCTTGTTTTAGCAAATAGTTTATAGTTCTAGTATCTTTTCTCACTGAATGATGACCGACAAGAAAACTTGATTTTTTTATTACAAATAACATTTAAGTAAAATATGTGAATAATATTTTTTTACCAACAAAATTAGTGTGTAAAATTAGAGAACGATATGTACATCTTGTGATATTCGAACTCATGACCTTCAAGTAATGATCCTCAATTTTGTCATCAAGACTAGACTTCATCGATCGTCTTTCATTTTATTGGAACAAATAAAATTTGTTAACTATTTTCTTTCATTTTAATTGCACAAGGGAGTTCATATATAATAAACTTGCAAATATAGAAGTACATTTTAATTTTGACTAGTGAGAGGAATTTTTAAAAATTATTTAGATTTCTACTATAATTTTAACTGTATAGGAGAAGTTAAATCGAAATTACATTTGTTTTCTTATGATTTTTGTGGCAATTAACTATTATACTATTATTTTAGAATTGTCAACAACAACAACAAAACTTGAAAATTACAAATAATATACGGAGTATGAAGTAATGACGACACATAAATGCTAACAAAATTACAAATAAATAAAAAGATACGCTAACAAATCGTTGATAACACATCTAGATAATTTAATACAAAAAATGTTGAAGTTAAGACAGATATTCTCAAGTAGGATTTTAGTAATTGGATAGAATACCGTGAATATATTTTATAAATTTTGTATATTAAGTGCAATTGTCATTTTACTTCATGGGTTAATACAAGTCAACACAGGTCAATAAATAAAATAAAAAAATAGAAAAAAATGTTGATTATTGTCAAGCCAAAGTCATACCTGAGTTGAGTCTAAGTCCACGCTTTGAATAGTAAGTACCCTTGTACTTATTTGAACTAATATAAATGTAGTTTGTTTATTTTGTCCATTAAATTCAACCAAATTCAAATTTAATAATGGATAGAAGGCCAAGTATATATTTTATAATTTTGTAAATTGCAATTTTCATTTTGGATTAACATAAGTCAAAATATGTCAGATTAAATCGAGAAAAATATTGATCAGGGTCAAGTCAAAGTTATATATACATGAGTCGAGTCTAAGTCGACATTTTAACTAGCTTGTAATTAAGTTCCTTGTACTTAAATATTTAAATTAGTAAAAATGTAATTTATTTTTTTTATCCATTTACTAAATTCAAATTTGATCAATCAAACTCGAATACACAATATATTTTGATTTATTTTATCAATATATCTGAGTAGAAAATTATAACATAATCATATATGAACGGAAATTAATTTTTGTAAAATCAAAGTAGTTGAATATGTAGTTAATTAATAGAGGTTTGATGAGAATTCTATAGAACATTAGGAAGATTAACATATGTACATGTAAAAGATACACACAATTATTAATAAAATGGTCTTTTTGCAGGGAAAAAAAAAACCTTCCTCGTAGCTTTAAAATTTGCTCTGATCATAGCAATTTTTGCCCAGAAACGTGGGATCATTATATTATTCAAATTATTATTATACATTAAATGTATCAAAAAATATTAATCGAAGCGTGGGGATTTGCAAATGAATGTGGGTTTCACATGTATGCATATGTACGTTGTCATTTGGGAGAATATATGTTCTTGTGTCCTGTCCACGAATATTACTATTAATTATTATTCAAACTCTCAAGTCTCAATGTATGTTGGAGACTAAACCACGTAATTTTCGGTCCCCACCAAAAGTGACACCCTCATCTTGATCATAATTCATAGCCCGCTGCCAAATTATTATTATTATTATTCCTTAATATTGTGTTATAGTACTTAATCTTTAATAGTATATTACTAATTAATTCTAACTCTAAGTTACCTATTAAAACGGTTGTAATGTAACTATTATGTAGAGAAATTAGGGAAATATGTTGAAAAAAAAAAAAATTATCTCATGTGTGTCTTGCTGGATTTGCTCATCAATACTTAGTATTAATTGGATCAATCAATTAATTAAGTGGAGTATAGTATAGAGTTTCGGATCTTGTTAATTTGAGTTGGAACTTGAAAGCAAATGAGCTGTTTTAGTTGTCCAATGGGTGCTTCTTTAATTAATTTTGTTAATCATATACCCAACGCACCTAGTCCAAGTGATTAAGACAATAAAATAAGGGGAAAAGCATGCATGTTCCCATATAATTTGAGCAAGTTTTGCACTTTTTCTCCTAATCATCATTAGTTCTTGCTTACCCTCCTCGTCAATTTCAAATATTGTAGGTTGACGTCACATTTAGTTAGTGGAAGGTTTGCGAATTTATGTCTTATTATATTCTAATTACGTGAGTATATTTAAGGGTAAAAAAGTCTTTTCAAAATCATAAATTACTCGGTCGCTAAAATACTGATAAACAACACCACTAATTAAAAATAATAGTTAAAAATCGCATGCTTAATTGAATAAGCTTTGGACAACCATATAGCCCTTAAATAAACTTTGAATATCAAACAAAAAAATTCAAAAGTTGATCGATGACCGTCAAAAGATGACGACCTGGATTATTTAAATTGATGAATTGGTAAATATGAACTAAATAAAAAAGTATTAGGGGGAAAGTGTAAAACACGAAGTTTGGGTTGAGTCGAGAGTGCATTTTGTCCAATTAAATAAGTACCAAAGCAAGGTTTTCGGACGGCGTAGGTAGAGGCCATGTGCTTTTCTTTTCTTTCTTATTAAAAAGGTGGAAAACCGGGATATGAGGAAAAGAATTGTTATTACAATATTTGATGTTAAATAAGGATAGGTGAACAACATTAGTGTTTGATAAAATGTGCTTTTAAAATAACAATGGCCCAATAAGGCTATTTGTACTAATTTACTCCCTCTGTCCTAAATTATCTGTCCTTTTAGAGAAAATAATTTATCCCAAATTATCTGTTAATTTAGGATTTTAATACACATTAATTACATATTTTAGGTACTTTTAGGGAAAAAGTAAAAGAGAGAGTGTAAAACTTGAATAACGTGTAAATAGCTAATGATGAGATAAATAAAGAATAAGAATATTTGAGGTATATAATTTATTTTTTTCATAAAAGTGAGACTATATAGTAAATACCTTAATATGTGTGAAAATATGTAAAATGATACTTAATTTGGGACAGAGAGAGTATATTCAAGAAAAGATTTGGCAAAGTTGACCACTTATTTGTAGGGTCCGTCTAAAATAAGATTTTGAGGGATAGGGAGCACATGAGATAACATTTATCTTGGTGACACGTGTCCTCTTAAAAATTAAATTAAAATAATTTATTTTCTTAAAGACAAATTTACCCTTTTTTAATGAGTGAAATTCAACAACCCCTTATATTTTGCCTAATTAAAAAATATGTATTATTTTTATTAGTAAAATATCCATGTATTTTTTTAGTAGCAAAAAATACCCCTCTCAAGTCGAATTATCAATTTAACCCCATCAAATGATGAAAAAACATCCGCTTAACTTAAAAGATTACCAATAGCCCCTGGTAACTTTAAAATTTTCAATAATCTCCTTGTTTTTCTTTTTATAAACATCGACAAAAACTTCCACTTGATTATTGAAGTCCACTTTAAAGATTTGAAAAAAATCTTATCCCCCCAAAGTTACATATTGTGGCACTTTATCAAACATATGTACAAAATAAGCACTTTACTGCCTCAAATAATTTTATTTAATTTTTGTTCGACGAAAAATATACATGTGCCCCTTACATGAATTTTCAAAGTTAGTTACAACACTTCTTACAAGTCCAAATACGTCGCTCATGTGAAAGAACCAAAAATCCGAAGTGAAGTAGAAATATATTTTATTTGTAAAGAGAGAACATTGTGTTTGTGTACTAATAATTAAGTTGTTCACAAATTACAACAGAGAAATGAGAAGGTAAAGTTTTTATTTTAGAGGGGCATATGTATATTTTCCAAGAATATACATGTGCCCCTCAATGTATAAAGTAGGCAAAATTTTGGTATGAAAAATGCAATTTTCTCAAAAAAAAAAATTTTTGGAAAAGAGATATGAAATTAATTAGAGAAATTTATTTAAACACATTAATTAAAGGGTTAGTATGTAATTTAACATATGTTTATTTTTTATAAATGTCCAATGCCACATCATCATTGAACATTTTGACCAAAAATTGTGGTTTAAATTTGATGTTGACTTTTTTTAGTGGTTGAAATGAGGTATCTCATATACACTTATGTTCCATGAAATCTTATTTTAGAAAGACCCTTATTTGTATTGTACTTTTTCTTTTTCTTTTTTCTTTTTTTGCTTCACGCGTTATTTTCATCAGTATTAAATTACGTTTTTTCAATCAGAATATATTTTATAGGGATCCCAAAATGATGCCCCTTTTTTTTCTTGGCTTTCGTGGACCACAGCCCTTTATTAGTCATTGTTTGCTGAAAAGAAACAATACCTATTTCAATTGTGGGCCAAAATGTCTGGTTTAATCTTGTTATTACGATGTCTCTCGTGTGATCAGCATATTAGCAGGCCTACTTTTGCACGCTTGGGCTTTGATAGACCACACTCGTGAGTTTTGTTTTGTTTTGTTTTTTCAAATCATCCAAAATTCATCCATTCATTTCAAACAAAATACAAATAACAAGGAAGGTACAACATAATCAAAATAAGGGAATTCCTCGTGGCAAAATATAGACTGGGGGAAGCGACAAAAAACGGAATATATGAAAAAGGGTCTAAATAATCTGCCCGATAGTCTAAGTAACAAGATTATCGAAGTTAGAACTTCTAGAAATAAATCAAAACTTTCATTTTGGACAACAAGCCCAAAATTGACAGATTTCTTCATGAAGGTCATACACAACCTGATGCGATTCATCCCAAGTGTTGTTAATCTCATAAAGCTTGTAGACAATTATTTTCAGTACTTGTCTCGAGTGGTGGAACTTAGTACGGGCTGGGGGCGGTTGCTCTCCAAGAAAACTTGATAAAATCAAAATCAAATCCCATCCCATTAAATTTTAAAATTCAAAATTGAACCCCACAAAATTTAAAAATTACAAAATCAAGCCCCACTAATTATACCCCAATAAATTCGAAAATATAAAATAAACCCCCACTAATCAAAACTCCATTATATTCAAAAACTCAAAATCAAACCCCCAATAAATTCATAAACATAAAATAAAACCCAAATAAATTCGAAAACATAAAATAAAACCCCACTAAAATTAAAAACTCAAAATCAAAAATATAAAATAAAACCCACTAATCAAAACCGGAAAAATAGCATTTTTAGTCCCTTAAGTTTTACTAGTCCGCAAAAGTAGAACACTTAAATCTCCGGCAAGCATTTTTAGTCCCATAAGTTTCGTAAGTCTGCGAAATTAGGACATTTAAATCTCCGGCAAGCATTTTTAGTCCCATAAGTTTCACAAATCCGCAAAAGTAGGACATTTAAATATTCGGCAAGCATTTTTAGTCCCTTAAGTTTCACTTGTCCGCGAAATCAGGACACTTAATTTTCAGCAAGCATTTTACGTCCCTTAACTTTCACAAGTCGGCAAAATCAGGACACTAAATTTTCCAGCATGCAAGATACGTCCTATAATTTTTCTATACCCGCAAATTTAGTCCACTTGACTGCAATTATAGTCCACAATTTGCCAAAAATTGCATAATTGCCCATTGGACAATTAATTTGAGAATTTTGCCACATTGAACAATTAATTTAGGGATTTTGCCAAACTGGACAATTAATTTGAGAATTTTGCCACACTGAACAATTAATTTAGGGATTTTGCCAAACTGGATAATTAATTCGGGGATTCATGTGCTTTATTTGTAAAATTTAGAGCATCAACTTAGGTAAGTTCTTATTTATAGAATAGTGTTCTTTGTTTTCAATAGTTGTACTATTTAATTTTTGAATGAATTAGAAAGCGGCGCCATTAAATTGAATTTTTTTCCAATATAGCCTTTTAGATAAAAGTATTTCCCAAAATGACTCAAACTGAAAAGTATTTTCCAAAATGACTCAAACTGAAAAGTAGTTCCCTAAATGTACCTTTTATGAAAAACCGCAGTTGCCAACTGCGATTCTGCATTTTTACGAAATTATGACAAATAAAATAAAAAAAAATTACCAAAAATCGCAGTTAGGTAAATTTTTTTATTTTTTTTGGTTTTTTTTATTGTAACGAAATTGCCTTGATAAACTAAAAATCGCACAAATACGTGAAAGTTAAGTGACGTAAAATGCTTGCTGAAAAAGAAGATATGTGCGACTTTTTATTATGTAGATGGGTGGTATGCAAATTTAAATAATTAACTTATTATGTTATCTTTTACTATGTAGATGGGTGGTATTATCTTTTTGCATGGATCGTTACAAACATAGTGCCAGAAAGCATCTCAAATAAACATTATTAACACAGAAAAAAAAAAATGGGTCACACTCTAGCAATATATTTATACTCCAATATCAATACTTGAACAATACATGAATGTCTTGGGCGCAAATATATTTTACCTGATTATATATAAACATGCTTGATAAGAATGCAGGAGACACTTGATTTATTATTTATAGATATAAGAGTAACACAATGTCATACTTATACTGAAATAGAAGACAAACATTTCATTTAAAATAATATTACTAATATAAATATCAAATAATTACAAAACTCAAGCCATTTTATAAAAAAAAAAAACCAAAAAAAATTTACCAAAAATCGCAGTTGCTAACTGCGATTTTTGGTAATTTTTATTTTTATATATAATTTTTCATGATTTCGTAAAAATGAAGAATCGCAGTTGGCAACTGCGATTTTTCACAAAAGGTACATTTAGGGAAATACTTTTCAGTTTGAGTCATTTTGGGAAATACTTTTATCTAAAGGGCTATATTGGAAAAAAAATTCAATTTAATGGCTATACGCCACTTTCCAATTCATTCATAACATTAAATAGTACAATTATTGAAAACAAAGAACACTATTCTATAAATAAGAACCTACCTAAGTTGATGCTCTAAATTTTACAAATAAAACACATGAATCCCCGAATTAATTGTCCAGTTTGGCAAAATCCCAAAATTAATTGTTCAGTGTGGCAAAATTCTCAAATTAATTATCTAGTTTGGCAAAATCCCTAAATTAATTGTTCAATGTGGCAAAATTCTCAAATTAATTGTCCAATGGGCAATTATGCAATTTTTGGCAAATTGTGGACTATAATTGCAGTCAAGTGGACTAAATTTGCGGGTATAGAAAAGTTATAGGACGTATCTTGCATGCTGGAAAATTAAGTGTCCTGATTTTGCCGACTTGTGAAAGTTAAGGGACGTAAAATGCTTGCTGAAAAATTAAGTGTCCTGATCCGCGGAAAATAAAAATTAAGGGATGTAAAATGCTTTCCGAAAATTTAATTGTCCTGATTTCGCGGACAAGTGAAACTTAAGGGACTAAAAATGCTTGCCGAATATTTAAATGTCCTACTTTCGCGGATTTGTGAAACTTATGGGACTAAAAATGCTTGCCGGAGATTTAAATGTCCTAATTTCGCAGACTTACGAAACTTATGGGACTAAAAATGCTTGCCGGAGATTTAAGTGTCCTACTTTCGCGGACTAGTAAAACTTAAGGGACTAAAAATGCTATTTTGCCAATCAAAACCTACTAATTACAAAAACACAAAAATAAAACCCTACTATATACCAAATCTAAAAAATAAAGCTCACTATTTCATTCTTAAAAAAAAAATCTAGAGAAAGACTACCAACATTTATGGTTAATATTCAATCTTCTATTGCATTTTAAATGTAAAAAAGGACGGAATTTTAAATGTAAAAAAGGACGGAAAAGTAAGGTTTAGGCTATTTTAATTTTTCTTTTTTTAATATTTTGGTCTCCTAACTCCCGAAGACACCAAAAGACCAGGAGACCAGGTGTCCTGGAAATGTTTTAGTTCCAGGAGACGGAGACCGATTGGTCACTTGGTCTCCTAGTGTCTTCGAGCTCCCGGAGACCAAAACATTAAAAAAAAAAATTAGTAGCTACTTTGTATATTAATTTGACTGGTTTATTCATAGATATTAGGATGGTAAAATAGTTGTATATGTTTGGTACAATGGTTTGGAAGTCGATGCACGACAACGATATCGTGCGAGCATAAAATTGCAGTTCGTATAAGCATGTGATCGGATGCCGACGTGTATGCATATCAACTTTTTTCACCGTACTTCTCCAATCCATACATGATTCATGCATATAGTGAAGCCAGCATACCCGTTCCATCCAATGATCAATGGAGGTGTTAGTGGTATGTTTGTATCCTAAATTGACCAAATTTCAACATAATTACCCTACTTTTGATTTATGAAGGAGTTAGTGGTCTTATATATGTTAGTCTTCCGTTTGAATCATAAATTGACCAAATGTCAATAAATTCCCCCCAATTTTGATTTACGAAGGTGTTAGTTGTCCTATACGTAGGGGTGCACATGGTACGGTTCTGCGGTATTTTTAACAAAATTTGTACTGTACCAATTAGTGCGGTTTTTAAAAACTCAAAACCAAACTAGAGTTTTATGAACCATACCAACAAACTCGGTTTTGTGCGGTTCCGGTACGGTACGGTTTTGCGGTTTTTTCGAACAAACTTTTTCGTGCAATTTTTCATATATAATTGATCACATAGTTGCCAATTATATAAGAAATTAATAATGTAATATCTTATAAACTATTTTTTTACATTAAATAAAGCATTGAAAAAAAAATGTTCACAAATTTGACGCTATAGTTCGACCTAATTGAATAAAATTAATTGATTAATTATTTGATCATTGTTTTTATTATGTGAAGAAACTTATTATTTGGTATTTGTTGTCTAGAATTTTTGCATTTTAAGTTTTCAACATATAACAAGTTTAATTTGTGCTAAATTTGAGCATATTTTAAATGAACGATAGCAATGTAGTAATTATAAACTATGATGAACTATAAAATAATTTATAAATAATATAGTATTCAATAATATTTGAATAATAAATTTATAAAATTTAGTTGTAAATTTTAAAAAAAAAAAGAATAGGTAATTCATATTTCTTTTAATTTCGGTACGGTACGGTTTTTTACGGTATGAGAAGTCTAAAACCAAAACCATACCAAAATACTCGGTACGGTTTTCATTCATACCAAAACTTTCGGTTTTGAGAAAAAAAACCTAACATTCGGTACAGTTCGGTACGGTACGGAACGGTCCGGTACGGTTTTAAAAACCATGTGCACCCGGCTATACGTCTTAGTCTTCCATTTGGACCAAATATCAATATAATTCCTCCAATTTTGATTTATGAAGGAGGTAGTGGTCCTATACGTCTTAGTCTTCAATTTGGATCTTAAATTGACCAATTTTTAACATAATTTCCCTAATTTTGATATACGGAGAAGTTAGGGCAAACCCAATGCTTGGGGGCAGGGTCGAGCTCCGGAGTTGCTCCCCAGCTGCCCCTGCCTCCACCCCCTGCATATCCAAGCCAACCCTGGAGCTTCCCACTTTATTTAATCTCAAGTTAATTCTTTCCCACTCTCACCGTTATAATAATTATACAATAACAATACCAATACTAATAATACTACTACTAATAATAATAACAAATATAATAATTTTAATAATATAATAAAATTATTAATAATTTTAAAATATGTAAATTAATAATAATAATAATAATAATAACATTAATAAATTTGTCGGAGTACAACACGAAAATACATCATCGAATTAAAAAAAAAGTTCTACCATGCAACAAAGGAAAATAAAATAAAATACAAGAACACACATCATCGGTAATTGGATATGACAAGATTTTAATTAATTAAGATCAAGACCACCACTTCCTTCACTTGACTAACCTGGAAATAAGCGTTTTGTAAGCCCCTTTTATTTGATTTTCTTTCCTTAGACAGTTAGACCCTTCCAATAAGCCTTCGTATCTGGAGTGTACACAGAACAATTCATGGACATAATTCGATATTCATTAGCGATTTGGTCGTCGATTCTTTTAGCTTCATTTTCTCGTTCTTTTTTTCGTCGTCAATTACTTTTTGTCGGAGATTGTTCTCACGTCTTTTTTGGCGTCCCGCCTCTAATATCACTGCAGTTTCCGACATTTGTCGAATCCTTTCATTAAATTGAGCAGTTATTTCTAAGCTTGACGAAGCATTTCCTTTGGCTTTTTGGCACTCTTTGTTCCTGTGGCTCTCGCCCTATATTGGTGCGACGAAGGAGTCTCCAAATTTTCGTCGTTGAGCTCCACTTGACTCGGTGATGAGTATCTGATTCCATAGACCACATCACCCAACCCTTTGCAACCTGCCAGTAGTGATCGAACATCCAAGGACATCCAACATCCGTTATATATAATAACAACGCCAAACGATGCTAAAAATACCAAAAATTGAACGATAAAATGAAATGATGATAATGCTAACTGAGTATGAAACACTTTAATTTCACAGCATTTACCTCATCCGTCAGGTTAGTTCCACTTGCGCATTGCTTATGTGCTTTAATACATGCAGCGTTCCATTTGTTCATGCCTTTGAAAATATGTTTTTTTTCAACGGCTATTAATTGCATTTTCCGTCCGTACTTCATAACGGACACCAACAACATCGAGAATTTGGTACATCATTGAGATAATCTTCATCCATAAAGATTTTTCTTATTGGCCTATACCGGCTATGTTATCCTCAAAGCACTCGATGTACACTCTCGTCAACGCTATATCTTCTTCGTTCAACCACAATTTGGACATTTTTGGATTGAAAATGTTGTGTTTGTTTATAAGAGAATAAAGTTATGATACCAAAGTACCCATTTAAATAGAGAAAATGGGGGGGGGGGGGTTAAAGTAGATAATACGTCAAAATTATTTTCCGTAATGTAATTTACCCATATCCTGCCATCAACTATTTCAGACATATGTAGTTGCAAGCTGTATTGATATGAGAAGTCACAAGTTTCTGTACGCCATTTATTTCTTTGTCTTATAACATTACAAGATTTCTTGCCAATTATCAACTTTAATTTTCCTCCACAATTCGGTATTTAGATTGCAGAAAATCTGATAAAATATCATCAACTTTTTCAGAACTTTAATTTTCCTCCATAATTTGGTATTTAGAATGCAGAAAATCTAATCAAATATCATCAATTTTTTCAGAACTTTAATTTTCCTCCACAATTTGGTATTTAGATTGTAGAAAATCTTATCAAATACCATCAACTTGTTTTGAGATATTTAGCAGCAAGTTGTATTGATTTGAGAAGTCACAAGTTTCTGTACGTCATTTAAAATCTATGGGTAAATTACATTATCGATATGGGTAAATTACATTATTGAAACTTATTTTGAAGTATTACCAGTTTTACCTCTATCTATTATCCAAATTTCTCTATTTAAATGGGTACTTCTGTATCATAATTTCATTCCACATACCCCTTTCTAGACAAACACAAATTTTCAAACCGAAAATGTCTCGCAATTGGTCTCGTGATGGTTCTAGTTCAAGTTCGAGCCAAACAAATTTTTATGTTCAGTATAATGAAGATGTAAAAAAACAAAATCAATTTGACGAAGAATTTGCTGAATTATTTAAGGAAGTTCAACAACATTCTGTTACCATTACCTTAGCTCAAAGTAATGAAGCTTCTGCATACCGTGGTTCTGTTCCTGGGCATAAATTTCGGAATAGGAACCACCAACAACGGCACAGAACACTAATGGAAGATTAATTCGTGGACATATCGTTGTACTCAAATGAGGATTTTCGATGCCATTTCCGCATGAAGCGTCCCATATTCCTTCATATTCTTGCGGACAGCGAGCGGGTAAATCCATACTTTCGACAAAGATTTGATGTTGTAAAGCGACCTGGGTATTCACACGTATTAAAGGTAACAATTGCTATGCATTTATTAACTTATGCATATACAACTTATTCCCTTGACGAAAATCTTCGCGTTGCAAAGACGACTGCTGTTGAGATGGTGCGCGAGTTTTGCATTACCAATTTAAGACTGTGCAAAGACGTGTACCTTCGTCGTCCAAACATGCGGATATGGTAAGTCTTACACGAAAAGTTGAAAGGCGAGGATTCCCAGGGATTGATTGGTTCCCTAGATTACATGCATTGGTCATGGAAAAATTGTCCAACTGCATGGCAAGGAAGCTATTCGGAAAGAACCAACAAACCCACCACTGTTCCTGAAGCAGTGGCTTCACATGATACTTGGATATGTCATGCCTTTTTTTGCGTGCCTCGAGCAATGAACAATATAACTATCCTTGGTCGTTCACCTTTGTTCGACGAACTCACTTCTGGAAAAGTCCCGGGTGTTGAGTATGTGGTGAATAGCAACAAATACCACATGTCGTACTATCTTGCTGATTGTATATATCCTAAATGGGGAACGTTAATCCAATCATTTAGGAACCCCATAACCCCTCAACAAGAACTAATCTCAAAGTATCAAGAATCATATCGAAATGATGTTGAACGAGCTTCGGAGTTCTTGAAGCTCGGTTCCAAATTGTAAATCAACCCGGAAGAGGATGGCATACCGAGGACTTGTCCAAAATTATGTTGTATTGTGTAATACTTCATAATATGATTGTCGAGAACGAACGTGATGTTACAACGATGATGACTCATACGACGATGATACAGACTTAATAACATCTCGTAGGGCCCGTGCAAAAATTTATGATGTAGGTGAGGTTGATAGCGAAAATTCAGTAAGAAGAAATCAAACATTGGATGATTATATGTCGCGTCATAACACCATACCATCGACATATATCAATGGTAGACTTCAAAATGACTTAATGGCTCATGTGTCGACAAGATTTGGATCACAGGCATAACCGTCTTTGTGAGATTTATTTTAAATTAATTAGTATTTTGTTTAGGTGTTTTTTCACTTGTTTGCTTTTATTTTGTTTAAGTGTTTTCTTGCTTAAGTGTATGTTAAATTGTTTGTTTTCATTTTATTAATCAAATTAAATTGTATTGTTCCAATTATTTTTTATTGCAAGGTATTAAATTTCACGTTGGTGATTTAATGTGATAAATATATTAACAAAACTTTCAACACAAAAATATGTTTACAAAAATATTATAAATAAAGTATGAGTTTGATTTTTTTTGTCTAAGTTTTTAAATTATATTTTCTAAATAATTGAAAAATTGTATTGTTCAAATATATATATAACCACTTATATTCTAATTAAATGATTTATTTGTAATTTCATTTTTTAAAATAAAATTAAAATTTTAATTCAATAAATTAAAATTTTAATTCAATAAATTAAAATTTTAATTCAATAAATTAAAATGTCATAAAAAATATGAACAATAAAAGTTAAACAATTTTTTTTAACTAAAAACTATATCACAAATTACATAAATATACTACAATATTAAATAATAATACACACATTAAAAACAAAACTAAACAATAAAAAAATATTTTAATCAGCGTCCCAGCTTAACCTCCAGCCCCCCTCCCCCCCCCCCAATTAATTTCCAGCAGCCCAACCCCTTCCCCCATTAGGTTTGTCCTTAGTGGTCCTATACGTGTTAGTATTCCGTGTGGATCCTAAATTGACCAAATTTATCCAAATTTTAATTTGCGGAGGAGTTAATGGTCCTATAAGTCTTAGTCTTCCGTTTGGATCCTAAATTGACCAAATTTCAACATAGCTCCCCTAATTTTGATTTACGAAGGGGTTAGTGGTTCTATTCATTTTGGTCTTCCATTAGGATCCTAAATTGATCTAATTTCAACATAGCTTCCCTAATTTTGATTTACGGAGGAGTTAGCGGTCCTATATATATTAGTCTTCCGTTTGGATCCTAAATTGATCAAATTTCAACAAATTTTGACATACGGAGAACTTAATGATCCCATGCGTATTAGCCATTTTCACTGGTTTAATCATTTTTTTCATAGCTTTAACTATTTTCACCAGTTTTGATCAAGTTTAGGCCAATTGTTTTAAACCTATTTAACCATTTTCACCACTTTAATCATTTTCACTGGTTTTCAGCGATTGAAGGGATTGAAGAGTTTAAGAGATAAAATTTATAATTGAAATGGGGAGAAAATGAATTTATGAAAGATTTGGGGTGTGTTTTATTTTATGTTATTTTGAGTTAATTAATTTTATTTTAAATGTATTTAATTAGTATTATGTATGTTTGATTCATTTTAACTGAGTTTTAAAAAAAAAAAAAGATAAAAAAAGGCTTTTTTACAAATCTATAAAGGTCATCTGACTAAATAGTGGGTTTTTTTTCCACCTCCAGAACATGAGAAATAGACATTTTACATCCTTAAAACATAAATTTAGCACTTTGTCCTTTGAAATATGAACAATTCAGCACTTTACACTCTCTTTTAATTTTCAAAAAACTTAGGGACAAAATAGGTAATTCATTTTTGAATCTTTGATACTTTGCACCCCCGAAATACAAGGAATGGGCATTTTGCACCCCTGAAATAGAATTAGCACTTTACACCCTCAATTTAAGAACAACTCAGCAACTTGCACCCCATATCACGAGAAATTGACATTTTGAACCCCCTAAACACAAAATTAGCACTTAGCACCTCAAATTAAGAATAATTTAACAACTTGCACCTCTCATTTTTTCTACAAAGTTGACCATCGGGGTAAAAAAACCTACGGGCAAAATAGGTAATTTATTTTCTTTTTTTCTTAAAATTTGCAAAATATGATTATAAATACTAGAATATTCATCTGCATAATCTATTTTAACATATTTTTTTAATTATAAATTTTTCATATGTCTTCAAAATATCCAAAAATATTCAAAAAGTTTTTAAAAATGTAATACATAAAATCGACAGAATCATATCAAAAAAACAAATTTTAAGATGGATAAAGAATTGAGTATTCTAATATTCATAATCGTATTTTCAAATTTAAGAAAAAATAATAAATTACCTATTTTGCCCCTAGATTTTTTTTATCCCGATGGTCAACTTTGCCAAAAAAAAAAAAGAGGGGTGCTAGTTGTTTTTTCTTAATTTGAGGTACTAAGTGTTAATTTTGTGTTTAGGCTGTTCAAAATGTCCATTTCTTGTGTTTCGGGGGTGCAAATTGATGAGTTGTTCTTAATTTGAGATTGCTAAGTGCTAACTCTATTTTGGGGGTATAAAATGCTCATTTATCATGTTTTGGGGTGCAAAGTGTCGAAGATATAAATATTAATTACCTATTTTGTTCCTTTATTTTTTGAGGAAATTATAAGAAAGTGCAAAATGCTGAATTATTCATATTTTGAAGGTGCAAATTGCTAAGGGTGTGTTTGCAATCTCTATTAAAAAAGTTGAAATTGGAGATTGTGAGTTAAGTTTAAAATAATCACTTATAAAAATAAGTTGGGAGTGTTTGCAAATTCACTATAAATGAGACTTAAATCACTTTGAGTAGTGTTTGAGACACAAGATATGTGTTCAACTTATTTTTATGATTTTCTATGAAATGTCTTATTTACCCTCATTAACGTAACAACTTTTGCCTTAGTTAAAAATCTTATACGTATATAATGATATGTACTAAAAATTCGATATTTACACTATATCTAGATTATTATTTTGCTATGTGTTTCTAGCACACGTCAAGATTAACAAGAAAACTTGTTAATGTCAATTAAAAAGTTACAGTTGTACATTAAAAAGAAAAATGAGAAATAAGATGTTTTATTATGGTATAAAATGGCCAGGGCTATTTCAAAATATTGAATAATTTATGAGGACAAATTTGTATCAAACTTTAGAAATCAGCTTTTTATTAATTACGAATGTGCCATCAAACTGGAGAAGTTGCTCAAGCCATGCTTCTAGCTTATTGGGTCAAACCAGCTTATTTTATGAAAAGCTTAAGCAAAAGTTATTTTTACAAACACCTAATCATGATTTTCGAGGAGAGAAAAGCTCAGAATCTGTTTGGAGTAGAGGTTGCAAACACACTCTAAAGCTATGTTTTACGGATGCAAAATGCCTATTTTTTGGGGGTGTAAAGTGCAAAAAACCCGCCAAATAACCCTTCCAAATTTCCAATCCAAGCATCACTTCACTATTCTTAATTCTTCTACGGTGCCCTAGAGCAAAACCCAAATCCTCTTCTTCTTCAATTCAAAATCTCACCGCGCCGCCGCACCACCTACCCCATCGCGCCTCTACCATCTCTCTCTCGGCCCAGATTTTAATTTACAGAGGTACAGTCCAAATTCTAAACGCTCAATTTTATTCTTTTTTTTTTATTCTCTCTTATTTAATTGGGTTCTAGTTGCATTTAAAACCCAAAACATGAATGATGCTAAAGTAATTTTTGGAGAGGGACTGAGGCCAGGGGGTCTCTGATGTATTCTTTATAATATCTATTCTACTTCATTGGATGGTTAGTGGTTAGAGTGTTAGGAAGCATATTATTATTTACATATGTATTCAAGACAAATTATTTTTTATTCAATAAATTTTCTGTTTTTTTTGTACCGAATCAAATCGAACCATACTGAATCGGTAATTTACTGAACTAAACCGAAATTTTCGGTTTGGCAAACTGTACAAGATTTCAAAATACCAAACTAGGAGGTATAACGAAATTTGGTACGGTGCGGTTTTACCGTTTGCACAGCCCTACCTAAGATAGTAGTGTGAGTAGAAATATTTAACTTTCCGAATAAAAATTATATTTGTTATATAACTATATTCTCGATAGTTGATATATATATGTATATATATATATATATATATTATATGTCAGGCCGGCCCTGATGTTTTACCATTTGCACAGCCCTACCTAAGATAGTAGTGTGAGTAGAAATATTTAACTTTCCGAATAAAAATTATATTTGTTATATAACTATATTCTCGATAGTTGATATATATATATGTATGTATATATATATGTATATATATATATATATATATATATATATATATATATATATATATATATATATATATATATATATTATATGTCAGGCCGGCCCTGATTCTATTGAAATGCTCGAAATGCTTGTTTTCTCTGTTATGTAAGCTCCGGTTAGCTAATTTATATTCTAAAAATGATAGAATCTTTGTTAATTGATAGTATAAGCTTTCTATTTATTGTATCTTAGTATTTTGGTAAACCTTTTTATGATACTGTAATTTTGCATTAATACATTAAATATGGGATTTGGATGCGTCAGATTATACGCCGAATTAACTGGGGTATGGAGGTGTCAGTTTCTTTTCCTCTTCTTATTCTGGTATTTGGGATCAGCTTAAAATTAGGGTTGATACGCAACTTGATTCAATGAGTTTGGTGTCTTAATATTAATTTTACAGGAAATTTACAAAAAAAGACCCAAAACTACCCTTTTTGGTTTTCTGGTACCGAACTGAGCCCGCTCGGTTCGGCATACGGTACAAATTCTGAAATTACTTAAACCAGTCTATATATCGAAAATTGGTATGGCTTGGTTCGGTTTTGCTGAACACACACCCCTAAGACTGAAGAGCCCCTTTTGTAAGATAGTTGTGAGAGCATAAAGATTCTACTTTTATATTATATATTTTTATTGATTTTTGACAAGTAAAAATTAATTTTATTAACATACATTAGTTATATATTTATATTCACGATACTTTTAGTATTTGGTTTTGCTGAAAGAAGGGTTTTAGAATTAAATGTTATGAAATCATATTTTGATTGAATTTAAAAATTAAGTTGATTTGTTATTTTATTTATCTATAACAAATATGTTAGAGAAAAGACTTGTAAATACTTTTACAATTTTAAAATAAGAAAATAATTTTTAATAATACAGTACATACTTAAATTTTTTTTTTTGGGTAAAATAGGGCCCTGATTTTAAATTTCTCCTAAGGCCCCTTAATATGTCGGCACAGCCCTGTTGATGTATAATGTAGCTAGAGTCATGCTAGAATTTTTATTGTTAGTAGGTAATGATGTTGTAAATATAGTTGGATACAGTAATTAGCACATGAGTTAAATTCACATTTTATGAACATATAAAATCAAATTTATCAAGAGTATTATTGCACCTGATTATAGGTTTCAGACGAATGAAGTAATTTACTTTAATAAGAAATCTCGTGCATCACATTATTTCCCATTCTTTTACTCCATTCGGTCTTCCTAAATGCTTTTCTGGAGTTCGTAGAGTCATTGGTGAAATGTCTTATGAGCATATTTGTGCTTCTCTGCCAAGTTTTTTTTACTTCCGAGACTGTTGCATATGTGTTTCCTCTATTCCTGACTGTCAATAGAATGCTAAGTTTATGGAATTAATATCTGGGATATAATCTGCTTTTAAGTATTTTAGAATGTTGCTACATTAGATCGTTTATATTATAGTTGGCTACTTGGCTTGTTTTTAGATACTCTATACACAGTAATTTTGATATGAAAGAATGCATTAAAACATAAATATATTTAGGACTTCCATTTAGGCCTGAATTTGACCTCATTAAAGGTTTCAGATGAATGTAGTGTGGTCCATATATCAGTCCAAATGTATTTTCTGGAGTTTCTGGTACTAAACATTACTCTTTGAATATCTAACATGCTATTAATATGTATTTTGTTTGTCTTTTTTAAAATATTTGGGATGTGCATACTTGAAGATAGGGTATTTTGCTACTTTGATTAAAAATATACACTGTAATCCTTAACAATTAACATTCTTTGCAGAAGCTATCATTCTATTGACGAAATTTCGTAGGCATGTCCTCTCAGCTGACACCTTCCAAGAGACCACATGACCGAAGTCTTACAGAGGCTAATGGTAGAAGGAAGTGGCACAAATCGTCAGCATTAGGTTCTGAAAATGCACCATTGAGAGGAACTTCTGCTAGCAACATCATAAGATTACTTTGCCAAGCTTCCAAGATTGGTGGTTTTATTGGTAAAGGTGGAAGCAATATATCTCAAATATGCCAAGAGACTGGAGCAAAGGTCTATGTTGAGGGAACAGTTCCAGGTTGTGATGAAAGAGTCGTAGTTATAACAGGGTCAGATAAGGATAGTGAAAATGGGACTGACCAGGTTAAAGATGATGTTAAGGAGTCGAAAACCCCTGAAGCATCTGATGAACCGGAAAAAAAAAGGGAAACTGAAGAAGATAAGCAGTCCGTTCCAGTTGATGATTCTCAACCAGAAAAGGAAAAGGGAACTTCATCTGTTCAAAAAGCTTTACTAATTGTGTTAGATAAAATGATTGATGGATTTTCAGGGGCAAATGCTGGAGATGAAGAAAGTAATAAGCAGGCTGTTGTCAGATTGCTTGTCTTTTCCAGTCAAGTAGGCTGTCTGTTAGGGAAAGCTGGCAGTGTAATTAAACAAATGTCATCTGAAAGTGGGGCTCAAATTCGAATTCTTCCGAAGGACAAAATGCCTTCTTGCGCATCTTCTTCTGATGAACTTGTGCAGGTATTTCTGTTCTCCTCCCTCCGTCCTTCCTTCCGCTTCTTTTCTTGGCTTAATATATCAATCTGGACCACTTTTGCAGCACTCATCAGTGTAATGTGGTTGACCTTAAACCTTCGTTCTTTTTTTTTTTTTGGATTAACACATCAAACCTTACGGATTTATATTCCAGATGGTCTCACACCAGATTAACTGCCCTTGGATCACCTTTTGCACCACTTATCAGTGTGAATGTGAAAGCTTCAATCCTTTTTTTTTGGCTCCACACATCAGACTTTAGGGGTTTAAACTTTAAACCCTTGATGGTATTTGACACAGCAGTAACTTCCCCTGGACATCTCTTGCAGCAAATGCAGTACTTATTAGTGTCAGTGTGCTTGACCCTAAATCTTGGATGCTAGTGTATATCTTTCAAAATATGTTTTAGTATATTCCTTTTGGATAGAATAAAGAACAAGTCAATCCAATTTTCAGAAATGTATGATGTGATATGAAATTGGATAGCAGTACTAGGAGCACCTGGGATCTTCAAACACTGAGAAAGAAACACTCGATCTTGGATTTAAAATAAACTTTAGATATTACTTACATATTTTAATCTCATTGACAGGCTTGATGTATTTGGCTTTGACATCTAATTCGCTGTTGCAGATTTCTGGCAGACTTGATTCTGTTAGAAAAGGTCTTCAATCTGTTTGCGAGCAATTGCATGAACATAATCTTCGTGATCAGGATTCTTTCTCTGCCAATACTGTTGGCCAGTCATCTCATTCTTTTGGTCCTCCTCCTAGACATGATAGATTTCATTCGTCAAGTCGTCACTTCCATGGACATGGAGCACCGTATTCTTCAGGATTTCATGATGGCGAAGCCAGTCTTCCTGGCAGAGTGAATTTTCCACCTGATGTTTTAAGCTTTCGTTTATTGTGTAGTGAGGAGAAGGTAGGTGGTGTAATTGGAAAGGGGGGTTCTATAGTAAAGGCACTACAACATGAATCTGGCTGCGAGATCAAGGTCTTAGATGGTGGAATCGACCCAGAGCATCGCGTAATTGTCATATCTGGCCCAGCTGTATGCTTCTTATGTCCTTTTTCTTCCGCATCTTCTTAGGTTTCATATCTTTCTGTTCTCCACTACTTATAGTTATTGATGCAAGGCAATAAATGGTGGTTGAACTACATTGAACGCAGCACCCAGATGATGGGATATCTCCGCCACAAGATGCAGTACTGCGAGTGCAATCCAGAATATTTAGGGCCGCTCCAGAAAACAAGGAAAACAATATGGCAAAACTCCTCGTCTTCTCTAATCAAATTGGATGTCTTCTTGGAAAGGGTGGTTCTGTCATTTCAGAAATGAGGAAGTCAACTGGAGCATATATCCGAATCCTTGGTAAAGATCAGATTCCGAAGTGTGCATCAGAAGATGAAGAAGTTGTTCAGGTAATGGCATGCATGACAGTTGATATACAAATTTGCTTGCCTGGTATTTTATTTGGACTTTGTTACATATGTTAACTGCTTGAGTTTGGAATACCTTATGCAGTTTTTTAGGTATAGGCTTTATTTGATCATTCTCTTTGATTGTGTTGCTTGAAATTCTAGGTGAATGGAGAATTTGAGGTAGTTCAAGAGGCCCTTTTGCAAATTACGACAAGGTTGAAAAATTATTTCTTTCGTGATGCATTTCCACCTTTAGGCCCTCCTCCAAATCCAGCATTTATGGACCAAATGCCCCCATTTCCCCCGTACATGGGAAGGAGGGAATTCTCACCTTCTGGAACATTCTCTAATCGAGGTCCACCTTTTAACAATTTTGATGGTCCTGGTGGTTTGCCTCCAGGTGGTCATTTCCCTCCCCATGATGATCATCCTCCTTTTGCTCACGATTTTCACAGACCGGGAATTCCTCACATATCTGAAAGAATGCCTGCTGTACCATGGGGACCCCAGGTATCAACCTTTATATCATTGCTTTAGACTGACTTGGAAATAACCACTGCAATCTGTTTATACCTTAAACATGACATTTTTTATTCTCTTTGCCCTTGAGAGGCAGTTCTAAAATCTACGATTTGTCCAGTGCTTTTTTGCTATCCAAAAAATAGAATGCAATATCTTCTTGTTCTTGTGTTCCCAACTGGTATGCAGGGACCTCCAGAAGGTTCTGGCCCTATGGGATACTCGGATTACCCAGGAGCTCCACAAAGAAGATTTGGTGGATTTCCAGGGTTTGTCCTCTTAGACTGTCACCATTAATCTAATGGCCTAATTTTCCATGACCTCAATTAGATGTTCATTTCTCCAATGCAGAGGAAACCCACTAGCTATTATCACAAGCACGACTGTGGAAGTTGTTGTTCCTAGCTTTGTTGTTCCTGCGATCTATGGAGAGGATGGTGGGTGTCTTAGACAAATACACGAGGTATACACTCAAAGCGCTCTATATTGTTCTTTTATCTTTCACTAGATAAGTTACATCGTTGTTCTTCAGTGCTGCAAATTTCTTTCCTAGTGTGTTTGCCTCGTTTTGCCCAGGACCCTCATTCTCTCATATGCCTCGCTGGGTTATAAACTTGACTATGTGGTTTTCTTAACGAGTCTTGAATGGGTGGAATCAATGTATCTTTCTTAGTCTTTTGTAACTCTATTAATATCTGTAGCATGCATCTTGGGAACATGTAAAGGCTTCATTGTTTGCCAATCAGTAGCTTCTTGTGCGGAAGGCTTCCATGGCTCCTCATTGCCTCCTGAAATTAGGTGCCTTTTGATTATGCCATGTAGGAGATAACTTTAATAGAGTTAATGTGTTGTCATGTGATTAATGCAAATTAGGGTGTGCTTTGGCATTGCCTTACTGAGTTAGTAGTGGAATTGATTCTTCGAACGGTCTCTTTTGTGGAAGTATGTAACTTAAAAGGCATAGATAAAGGAAAAATAAATAAATTAAGTCATGCTGGATGCCCAAAATCTTTGCTATATTTCTTTCTAGTAATTTCTTTTTCGTCATTATTATGATACATAGATGCATTCTGGACTTCCCACATATCTGTATGCCTATTTATTTTCATTTGTTTATTGAACGAGTCATCATAGTTCAAAGAAGTTACAACGCTTTGTGCGGTTTCTCTTTCAGATTTCTGAAGCACAAATTACCATTACGGATTCAAAACCTGGAGCAACAGAAACCGTTATAGTAATAAATGGAATGCCTGAGCAGACCAATGCTGCACAGAGTCTCATTCAAGCATTTGTAATTAGCGAGACTGAAGCACATTGATCGATGTTGTCATGGTATTTGTGGAACTTTACGTATTCTTGTTGAAAAGAAAACCTTCACTGTATTGTAGTTTGTATTGCTATATATTAGTTCTTTTGTATCTTTCAAGCCAGACATCATTTGCTTAACATTAGAGATTAGTTTATCAATTAGGGTTTAATATTATTTATTATGTTAAGCATATATAACTCATTCTTATGAATGTTTGTCGTTCTCGTACTTATTGTCTTTCGTCTTTCCTGTTCTAGGTTTAGGATGGAGCTGACGACACGTTGTCTGAAGACCATGCGTGTTCCGCTTGGTTATTATGGGCGGTGATCTTTTGTAGACTAATTTGTGACTTTTTTTTTTAAACTTAGTCGGGTTGTTTAAATTATTTCAATCGTGACCCTAATATGAATTTGATTAAATACTTGTACTATGTTAGCTTATGCTTTGGTATATATTGGATTAGGTCGAAATCTGTTTCTTTCCTTCTTTTTATTTGGTTAACAAAAAAATGTTGGTTTAGTTGGAGTTGCGGCTCGTTTAAAGAGGTATCGTGCTTACGAGCCTGGTGAGCTCGACTCTACAATAGCTTCACTCGTGCATAAATTATCATGTTCTTGAGTCGAGGTTTTTATTTTTAGCGATGTAGATTATCCCAGAAATAAGATTTTGATAAATTTTATAGCGAAATTGAAGATATGACAAAATAAGTCCTGAATTATATTATAGTTTAAAAGTTAAATACGGACTTTAGAAGACCGAATCGGATTTTACTGGAGGATTTAAACAAGCATTCGTGTTTTGTAATGCACTGATACCAAGGCTTGAGCTTCCAGGAGAATTGTTATGCTTAGGGCTTGTTTGTTTCACGTTGCAGGAGAAGTTTAGGAAATTTGAAGGATTTCAAATGTTCTCGATTTTCGTGTATTTCAAAAAATGTTGTTTGTTCGAAATTTGAGCGATGAAATGAACAACGATTTTATTTTTTGAAAAGTAGTAGCTGAATATGAAAGAGTTTTGGCTTAGTTTATGATATCAGAAAAAAAGTTTGGGTGGTTTCGCTGAAACTTTTGAATCTCATTTTAGATAGAGTATGCATTTTGGGTTTTGTGGATTTAAAAACGTTGAAATTCTATTTAGATTGAGTGTGGATGTTGAGATTTGTTGGGGAAAAAATGTTGCTAATGTCTTTTGTAAAGAAAATATAGATAATATGTGTTAAATCATTATTTTTTATATGATCGATTTTCGAGAAGTTTGAACTCTGATTTAAAGAGGTCTGGTTTGAGTCTCATTTAAGTTTTGCCCAAATTCCATTTGCCGAAGTTTTGGCTCAATTTTACAAGGCCTGCAAATTTGGATCGAAACTCTTCCATATATAGAGGTATGTAGGTTCTTCTAGAGATTATGGAAAGAAGCGACATGTTACTTATGGTAAAAAGAAGTAAATTTTGTCCAAATTCTTTTTAAATATTAGAGAATTTATTTGGGGTAAAATTATTTTGAAAACTAAAAGATAGATTAGGTTAAGCATCTTTTTACAATAAAAAAAGTCGTTATTTTGATTTTTGAAAAACTCCTGAAATACTCTCTGAAAAGCGAGACAAAAATAATCCCTTAAATTGTTACTACAGTGTTCATGTGGCATATTTTTTTTTTAATAATTATTCACTTTTTTTTTATTATAAATAATAATTATTCACTTGGCATTGTGGCTTGTATTGTTACATTAGTACATAAACTTGTTATTGAATATTGCTATCTCAATATATGTTGATCTGACAAAAATTATACAAATATCTAAGTACTTATGTGATTAAAATCTAATTTTCACATTTTGTTGTTGATTTTCATGATTTTTTTCCCTCATGTAATTTGGATTAATAGAGTAAAACCTAACTTGTACTTTATGATAAAACATGGATAGATTTATCAAACAAGCTCTTCTCAAATGATAGTTATGAGTGGATCCTGTGGCTGTAAAGCCGTTGCAAAATGCAAAGCGAAATGTAGAAAAAGTGAAAAGCAATAAAAAAAATGCCCCCATGCAGGATCGAACTACAGACCTCCAGTTTAAAAGACTCAACATTGACAAACAAGATATCCCACGTGCAATATAATCAAGCAATAATTACAGAAGATAATGTCAAAATGCATACATTTAAGAACAAATTAAAATTATATAAGAAGCTCAATGCTATTTAATTGAAGATCACATATTTATTTCTTGAGGAAGAGTCCCCAAGTTCAAAGCCACCATCTTTTTTCTCTGCTGGCGGCACAACGACGGAGTTCTTGCTCCGACCGATGGTGCCGGTCAGTTTCATAGAATTGGTCTTGCTTTGTAAATGCTCCTAGAATGAAGGCCACTACCCCTTTCTCTCTGTTTCCACCAGATGATTTAGCTGCTGTAGCTGCAATTTTTACTCTTCTATTTATTGGAGTGACAATTGGAGTTAAAGAACAAGTTTAAGGAAGACATTTTCTTACAATTATTAAAGTACAATTTTTTCTATTTTTCTTGTCTAGGTAATGAAGGAATGAAACTATGTGGGAGATATAGATAATGATATAATATATATCTATAAGGTGTCTAGTTTAAGGCAAATATTGGGGTTTTTTTGCACTTTGCACCCGTGAAACATAGAAAATAGGCCCTTTGCACCCCTTAAACTTAGATTTAGCACTTTATATCCTCGAAATATGAAAAATGCAGCACTTTGCATCCTCTTTTATTTCCAAGCAAAAATTCAAAGGCAAAATAGGTAATTCAATAGTATTACTATTGACACTTTGCATCCTCAAAACTTGATAATTTAGCACTTTGTACTCCCAAAATAAAATTAGCACTTAACAGAACAAATCAGTACTTCCACCCCCGAAATACAATAAATGGGCACTTTGCACCCCAAAATACAAAATTAACAATAAACACCCTCAAATTTAACAAACTTAAACACCTCATTTTTTTCGTCAATGTTGACCATCGGAGTGAAAAAAATCTAAGGCAAAATAGATAATTTATTTTTTTACTTAAATTTTGCAAACATTGAATATGTAGATTGCATGGGTGCATTCTCCCAGTGACACGTGTCTTTGTTGTCTACAAACATTGAATATGTAGATTTAAAAAAAAAAAACTGAACATGTGTCACTGGGGAAATGAACCCATGTATTGCACGACATGTAGCATCTAAGCTACCGAGGGAGAGTAATATAGGGATCAAAATTCAAAACTCAACTACTATAAACTATACTTAGCTTGGGCCCAATAACATAGTTTGATCAGGTGGAGAAAGAAAATGGTGCACCTCAAAATGCTGAATTCAAAATCAAAGCAGGAACAAAAATGAATCCTGCATGCCCTACACCATACGATTCTATTTACATATCTATCGCACTAACAAGAAAAATACACAAAATGAATCAACCTTCATTCACCGAAAATACAATGCACAAACATCACGTCCTCACAAGACTCGGAGTCCAGTTTCTCCAATCCAACTTCCCTATCGATCTATTCCTCATCACTATCTCTCTAAAATCAAAACCCTTTTTACGATTGTTGTTTTTTTCCGACTTCCCCAACGATTCTCTTTCCACGGATTCTTCCTTCACATCTTCATTCAAACATTCATCTTGAGGAGGCGATGCTTCAGTAATGATAGGTCCAAGCATTTCAATTACTTCGCTCATTTTGGGGCGTGATCTAGGCTGCTTCATGAGGCATTTATTGGCAAGAGATGCAAGTTTCTGAGCCGATTTCATGCAGTTTTGTCCTTCAAGTCTTTGGTCCAAAATCAGATGGAACTTCTTTGGATCCGACACGTAAGGTCTAACCCAATCCAGGAGTTTTTGCTCGCCCCGTGGCAAATTTCTTTCTAGAACACGTCTTCCTGTAATGAGTTCGTATAGAACAACTCCAAAGCTCCACACGTCACTTTTAGCAGTGAGCCTTCCAGTGTGTACATACTCTGGTGCTGCATAACCTACCGTACCAACAACCTGAAAAGTATAGTTGGCCTATGAACAATCTAAGCAATTAAAACATGCTCAAAAGATTTTAGACACAAACAATAGTTGGTGAAGAAAATGTCAAGTCATTGTCAAAATAATGAAAAATTAAAATAGACTAATGCCAAGATTAGGTGAAATGGTAAGTGGCATCCAGAAATGGAACTGAAGTAACTCACTGATGTTGAAACATGGCCTAGCCCGGCTGCTGGACCCTGCCTAGCCAGTCCAAAGTCCGACAATTTTGCATTGAAGTCTTCGTCCAAGAGGATGTTTGAAGTCTTGAAGTCTCTAAATATTAACTACAAAGACAAAGGTTTCAAAATCAAGACAAGTAATAGCACTTACAATACTCCAAATTGAATTAACGCGCAGCAGAAATGATGAAGGGAACAAATATGACATTGATCTGAAATCAGTATATTTATCAACCGATGATGTGTTTGGTATGGAGATGGGGCTCTAAGCTATTAGACTGAAACGATAAGATTAGAATATTTGGTGTTTGGTAGCGTAATCGTTAAGGTGAGATCCATAATGAGAATGGAATAATTTTACAATTATATCCTCTAATTTCTTTGTCTCTTGTTTACATTTTTCTTCTTCTTTGTCTCTCTCCCTAGTTTCTAAGGCCGCCACCACCATAATAATTACGGTTGTTCGACACTAGAGGAGGTTTCATTCCAACTTCCAAATCTAATAGGAATACATATTTTGCTAACATCGTGTACAGCGTAATTTGGGTGTGAATACAAGGGAATAATTGTCAATATCAGATCAGATTGCCAGATTACCATACCTGTCCATTCTTGGATGGATTATAATAGTTCATTAATGTCAGGCGGCCTGATCATTGGGAGCCGACAATCCAGCTAAGCAAACACATGATTAGGCCTGATTGATAATTAATCTAGTTCAATCATTGTTAATCCAATCTAGCAAACACCTCCAAAGTATATACTGTTAAGTTAAACCCTCCGAGCTCTATGTCAATCAATGGAAGTAAAACAAAGGAGAAAACAAATTCCATGATGAAATTTTTCTTGACAAGCACGCGAGACCATATGCATTGTAATAACATGATTTGCATTTAGGATTAACTGAAATTCATAGGAGATGCAGAAAGGAAACAATATTGGGATCACCTGAAATTCCATTTCCTCATGAAGGTAGGCTAAACCACGAGCTGCATCTTGGGCAATCTTTAATCGCACGATCCAAGGGAGAGGAGATGCTGATCGGGTCAATAAGTGGTCCTCTAAGCTTTTATTACACATAAGTTCGTACACCAATAACCGCTGAATCCCTCTCTCGTCATCATCGGCACAATATCCAACTAACTTAACTAGATTCGGGTGATTCACCACACCAAGACAATTTACTTCATTAATCCATTCCTTGTGCCCCTGATCACTAGAATGTGAGACAACGTTGTATCAATATTAACTTATAGAAATTCCACAAAAATGGTATCAATTATTTTTTAAAAGCCTAAACTCTAATGAATAAAGAATCAGTGAAACACCCGCTTAGTAACTCACCTTGGAATAAATTACAAAATATGTAATCATGTATCATAAACTTTTTTTCTTCGACGGTACATTGTTAAGTAATATTAAATATACCGCCTATCTAACAACTTAATCTTTAGGATGAGTTTTTGGTCATTCAATATTCAGTCCAAAAGAGGTCATTTTTGCGAATCACTCTGCCAGTTCAATCCACACAATCTTCATAAAGCTTCAACATTGAGATATGTAAAGTAAAATCTATCAATGCCATAAATAATGCAACAATATTTATGAAATGCAATCTGATAACAAAATATAACTAGAAAATTAGTAGAAATAAATTAAATAAACCTACAGTAAATCAAAATTAGGCATATTGATTTGTTTATAATGAAAAAAAATGATAAAAGCTGTTAGTTAGAGGGCGTGGGCGTGCCTGGAACCCATTCCGATTCAACTGCTTGACAGCAACATCCATATCCGACCCGGTTTCAAGAGCCCTGACCCGACCCCGATAAACGCAGCCGAAGCCACCCTCGCCGATCATTAGGTTCCGGGTAAACCCACGCGTAGCTGATTTAAGCTCAGAGAAGGTGAAGACACGCAGATCATTGGCCCGTCGCTGAGTAAAGAAGAAGTCTTCGGCCCAGTCCCTTCGAGAGTCGGAGTCAAACTCAGAGCGACGCGTGTCGACGTTGGTGGACGCCACGCTCAGAGACCGTGCCCACGACACCTTGCGTGACAAAACGACGCCGTCTTGCTCGTCGTCGTCGCCGGAGGCGGAGGCTGCTTTTCTCTCACCGGTGGTGAAATGAAAGCACTTCATTTTTTTTGGTTTAATTTGAATTTAGACTTTTGTGAGAAGTATAATAATGAAAAGATGGGAAGAGAGAGACGTGGAAAAGGGAAATGGAAAGAGTCAAGGCTCTATAGGGGCTTTGACTGACTGACAAATCACAATAATTATATTTTTGTTATAAAATATATAATATATGGATGTCCATCGGTCACTCTAAATTTTACCACTCATCTCAAATATAGCATTGAAAAGAGCGTATAAAGAGTCTTGTATTATTTGATATGAATTGTCTTTATGTGATAAATGAAGAGTTTTCATAACTCTTCTTATTTGATAGATGGATATTGTAATATATTTTGTATACAACAAGATGAATATAATGAAATATATTGATCTCTCTAATTTCCTCTCTACATTATAGTTTTAGCTTATTCTTTTATTTATCTATTGAATAATTTCATAACACGAGCATGATTTGTTGAAGTTCCTGATTCATCCAGATCCAGTATCTTTGTTGCATTGATCTAGGTAAAATATCCAATTTCTTTTTACATGAATCCATCACGTATTGATTTTGCATATTGAAGTAATAAAATCGATTTTATGGGTGCAATAGTTTTCCTGTCTTTTCCCATATCATGAATCTGTTTTTACTTAATTATAATATAGTATTAAGCTTTGCAGAAATTTTAACAACACGTATTGAAGAAAAAAAAAGGCTTTTTCCAGAATCTCAAAATAATAGATCTTATGCAGCATGATTTTATATAATGAAAAGTGAACAATTTTCTTGATTTATATATAGCTTCATATCATTCACCATTTCAATTGGACTTCTTTTCAATATGGGTATTAAATGTCACTAGACGTAAAGATTGTAGCTTGATATCTGATTTGTTTGATGTTTTCCACTTTCAAGTCATGAGATGTTTTAATGTATGGTTTGTTTTCAATGATAAATATGTATTGTATAAATGCTTATTATTATTCATAGTTTTTAAATCAAAGTATTTGTTTCCGCATAAATATGTTGAATCAGCTTCCAAAAGTCCTGTAAAAAAAAAAAATATATATATATATAAATATATATATATATATATATATATACTTTCTAGATTGGTTACGGAGAGATAAGTAATAAAAAGAGTTATGTAATAATTTGATGAATTGTATTTTATATATTTAATTATATAGTCAAGTGTATTAATGCAATGGTATTGTGAAGCTCTACACAAATATAAAAAAAGGAACTTTTGAAGCAATCTGATGGAGAAACAAGTTCTTTGAGCAGTATTGAATTACCAATTTAACATCGTTCCTACTACCTATCATTCTACTACAGTTGCATACTCAAGTTTGTATCATTGTAAAAGAAAGAACCCGAAGTTCTAAAAATCTAAATATTTTGTTAGGCTCGAAGCATAAATGATAAAACTGAGAATCTAAATGTTTTGGTAAATTTTTATGTTTGGCTTGAAACCTAGGATATGAACTCAAACCCTACTGAGAATTTTTATGTTTGGCTTGAAGCAGTATTTGGGATTGTCTATCCTGACTCTTGACCGGTGAGAGTCATGTACCATTTCAATCAAATTGCGACATGTGTCCACTGTCCATTTCCTATCCATACCCTACTCAAACATGAAATACCCAAAATACCCACACAATAAAAAAAAAAAACTCATCTTCTTCCCTAACCATCCCCACCCTACCCGACCGGCCACCACCCTTCACCAACCGAAGCCAGCCTCCCTCCACCTTCCCAAGCCGGCGACTACCTGGGGAGAAGTTCCCAGGCTGTCGCCGGCCGAAAACGACAGATTGGAGGCCTGCGACGGCCTCCGAGTTGAAGTCGTCGCAGGCCTCGGAACTCCACATCCAGGCCGTCGCTAGCCTGGAATCGTTGATCCCAGGTCGTTGCCGGCCTAGGATCAGCCGTTACAACGGCCTCGGATTGAGGGGAAGGGGGGGCGGCGACGGCTGGGTGGGTTGGGTAGATTTTTAGGTTTTTTTTATAATAAAAATAAAATAAAATAAAATAAATGTTTTATATTTGAATTTGAAAATGTTAATAAATATTTATAATTTGAAAATTGTTGTATTGTAAATGAGTAATTTAAAAAAAAAATGTTCCAGCAAAGAATTTTTGTAATTACTTTTTTCATCACAACAATCAAACTCGAGTACATATTTACGATATTTTTTTTATAAAAAAATATTTACAAATTGTAATCAAGTTTGTTTCAACAACTTTGCAATTATTTGAGTTGATATTTTAAAAATATATGTCAAAAATTGCAACATCAAATATTGAAAATATTATATTGTAACATTAATAATCGAATCATCATTTTTTTTTAAATTATTAAAATATTTTCAAATTACGGAGGACTTAGTGTTACATAACCATCTAATAAAATTTGATCGGAATAATTACCGAATCATTTTTTTTATTTTGGTCGATCGGGATTCAACACGGAGAACTCAGTCGTTATGTAACATTAACTCCTCTGTTTGTAAAAAAAGAATCTCAATTTTTTTTTTGATTTTGGTCGATCGGGATTCAAAACGGAGAACCAAGTCGTTATCTAACATTAACTCCTCCGTTTTAAAAAAAAAGAATCTCAAATTTTTTTTTTATTTTGGTCGATCAGGATTCAAAACGGAGTACCAAGTCGTTATGTAACATTAACTCCTCTGTTTGTAAAAAAAAGAATCTCAATTTTTATTTTATTTTGGTCGATCGGGATTCGAAATGGAGAACCAAGTCGTTATGTAACATTAACTCCTCCGTAAATATTTTTTTATAAAAAAAATATTGTTAATATGTACTCGAGTTTGATTGTTGTGACGAAAAAAGTAATTACAAGAATTCTTTGTTGGAACATTTTTTTTTAAAAATTACTCATTAATTTACAATACAACAATTTTCAAATTATAAATATTTATTAACATTTAAATTTTTATAAATAAATTCAAATATAAAAACATTTATTTTATTTTATTTATATTAAAAATACCCTAAAAGCCCACCCACCCCCGCCCCTCTTTGAAAAGTAGTAGGCCGTATATGGAAGAGTTTTGGCTTAGTTTATGGTATCAGAAAAAAAGTTTGGGTGGTTTCGCTGAAACTTTTGAAACTCAGTTTGGATAGAGTATGAATTTTGGGTTTTGTGGATTTAAAAATGTTGAAATCCTATTCAGATTGAGTTTGGATGTTGAGATTTGGTGGGAAAAAAATGTTGTTAATGTCTTTTGTAAAGAAAACGTAGATAATATGTGTTAAATCATTGTTTTTTATATGGTCGAATTTCAAGAGGTCTGGTTTGAGTCTCATTTAAGTTTCGCCCAAATTCCATTTGTAGAAGTTTTGTTTTTGCAAGGCCGGCAAATTTGGGTCGAAACTCCTCCATATATAGAGGTATGTAGGTTCTTCTAGAGATTATAGAAAGGAAAGAAATATTATAAGCGACATGTTACTTATGTAAAAAAGAAGCAAATTTACCAACAGGTGATTGATCTAGTGGAAGGGGCTAGTCACTACAAAGTAGCAGACTCAGGTTCGAATCCTTGTTGGGAGAGGTTCCCACATTATGTGCCCGACGCGCCTCGAAAGGGATTAAACCCTTGGGAAACAAAAAAAAAAAGAAGCAAATTTTGTTTAAATTCTTTTTAGATATTAGAGAATTTACTTGGGGTGAAATTATTTTGAAAATTAAAAGATAAATTAGGATAAGTATCTTTTTATAATAAAAAAAAGTCGTTATTTTGATTTTTGAAAAACTACTGAAATATTCTCTGAAAAGCGAAAAAAACACAATCCCTTAAATTGTTACTACAGTGATTCATGTGGCATATTTTATCTTTAATAATTATTCACTTTTTTTTATTATAAATAATAATAATTATTCACTTGGCATTGTGGCTTGTATTGTTACATTATCTCTTTTTTTTTAGAGACTTGTATTGTTACATTAGTACATAAACTTGTGGGAAATTCTTACCCAGACCGGGTTTGACCGAACCCAAACTAATTACATGACAAGTGTAATACACTTGTTTTGGGATTGGATGTAACTTCCAGGAAAGTGATCAATCACAAAGCAAGTACAATACACTTGCTTGGTGGTTGAATAGGTTTGGCCAAGCCAGACTTGGGCAAGAATTTTCCTAAATTTGTTATTGACTATTGCCACCCCAATATATGTTGATGATCCGACAAAAAATTATACAAATATCTAAGTACTTATGTGATTAAATATAATTTTCACATTTTGTTATTGATTTTCATGATTTTTTTCCCCTCAAGTAATTTGGATTAATAGAGTAAAACTCAACTCTGTACTTTATGATAAAATATGGATAGATTCTCATTTATCAAACTTCAAACAAGCACTTCCTGTGGCTGTAAAGCCGGTGCAAAGCGAAATGTAGAAAAAAGTGAAAAGCAATAATAAAAATGCCCCCATGCAGGATCGAACTACAGACCTCCAGTTTACAAGACTGGCGCTCTACCACTGAGCTATAGGGGCTTTGACTGACTGACGAATCACAATAATTGTATTTTTAATTTACCTTTGCTTTTTTTACTTTTCCATTATTCATTCTAAATTCTAATACAGTTTTAAAGAATCGTCTCTAATTACCTTTTGCGCTCATTCGAGAATTGAGTTGCTTCGTGTTCATCAATCAATGGAGGAAAACGCTTTCGATCCTGTAAATAAACAATATATATAGTATAAGAAATGAAACGCTCCTATTGCTTCTCATTCCTTGTTATTTTTATCAAATCGTGTTTGTCGGTCTAATTGGCAATAACTTATAATTCGTTTCGTTTTGCGTACATGGAACAGGAATTGATACGTGAAATTTTCAGAATCGTTTGGCAAAGACGAGCTTCAGGTATCAAATCTGTTAATTTAATTCTATGAAAATTGAATTCTTATTTCGTTTTCATTCTTGTTATTGTTCTTAGAGCGGGAGAAAAACCAACTTTCACAAAATGAGGCTGAGGTTTGATTTCATTCTATGCTTATTCTGTTCTCATTCTCCTGTTTAATTTCGTTTCCTGAAGATTGAATTAGGTTTTACTATTATGATGTGAATTGTCTAGTGTTTGATGCAATGTCTGGTTTAACACTATCTGGTTTCAATATTTATATATTTTTTAATTTTTTTTAATCTTTAATCTTGTATAGGCAGGAGCAAACACATCAAAGAAAGGTCGACTTACTTCTGGTAAAAAAATTGTTCATTGACTATTATATCCAAATTCACTAAATCTAATATGGACTTTATACTGCTTGTATAGTTGAGGTTTGCTTGACAACAAGCTCTCTCGGTATCTTTTATATATTGTTATGTATATGTATGTCTGCTTGTATTGGAAACATTTGAAGGAAACATAGGAGCTAGGGTAGTATATATGATGTTGATTTGGATAAGTGGGGCCATGTCCTGGAACAGAACATAGATCATGTGTGAATGAATAGTGGCAAACTGCATGATTCACAATGCTCTCATGTAATGATGTATCTTATTGAGGTTTACGTTTCAATGAATTGTTAGGTTATGAGATCCTCGTGATTTTTTATTATGGTTGTGATAGATATTATTTGGTTTTGATTGTGGACTATCTTTAGTATAGAACAATTATGTGTTTAAAAAAATTAGGTCTGAATGAAGGTATTGTAGTTCTTTATTTTGAGGATCCATGGATGATATAATCCTAACAAATCTTCAAGAAACAGATCCTTAGTGAGGGTATGATAGTTCTGGAAGTACATGAAGACTAATTCAGAAGGTCTTCGTCTGTTTCTTTTGCAAGTAGACCCAACTCCGGCAGGAGTATCATTATAAATCAAAGGAATAAGGGGAGAAATATGAACTATCCAATTGGATTTTATTAATATACTAATCGATCTGCAAATAAGTGGTAATGACAATTTAGCCTGATGTCGTGAAGGAGAAATAACTCTTGATCCGTGCAGGAACCAGTTATGGATCTTGACATTGTCGTTGAGTGTTGAAACAGATCCAAGATTTTGTTTCATAAACTTGGTTCCAGGCTTACAACATTAGTGGCCACCAAAACTTGCTCTCTGAATACATGATTGATCTGTGCTTTGAGTCTACCTCTACATTCATTTATTCAATTTTTTGAAGAATGATGTTGTTAACTCTACATTATTACTAACCACAGAATATAGCTGATGTATACTTTTTTTTCTCTAAATTATGCAGCTAATGCAAATGCATTAAAGTTGAGCTGTGAACTCCTCAGATTATTCGTGACAGGTTGGACATCTTTAGAAAATATCCACATATCAATTAGTTTATGAGTATATTTCATTGTAAGGTGTAGCTACAACAAGTTTATATTTCCTGTTAACTGTGTTAGAGGCTATTCAGCGTGCTGCTACCATTGCTGAAGCAGAAGGTTCTCTTAAAATAGAAGCCACACATCTGGAGAGGATTCTTCCACAACTACTACTAGATTTTTAAGGTACCTCAGAGCTGGTCGCATCTAATATATATGATTCCATTAATTTTCCAGCCTTATGTCTACCTGCTGAAATGCCGCATCAGCGATATGTTTTATTTCCCGCTTTGTGTCTGTACCTTGCCCTGGAGTTTGTTGTTGTGAAGCATACAAATTCAGAAGATGAGGAGCCAGCTTTGCATAAGTTTGAATATATGATACTTTGACTTCAAAAGTCCTTAGGCATGAAATGGTGGCTTGTATGACGGCGTAGTAACATATGTAGGAAATGTTTTAGTATTTGCTAGATATCTTAGAGGAAGAGTTAATATATTCACTTTTGATCTACCATTATTATTGAATGACCTTGAAGGTATTTTACTATGACAAATGTGTCTTGTGGTACTGATAGTATTCAGCACAGCAGCAGCATATATTAATTCTAATTGTTAATGTCCTGTGCTAACTTTTAACCAAAGTGCTTTAAGTAAAGGGTGATTATGCTTCGTGAACATGTTAAATATAATTGCTTGAATCTAATGTTCTCATTCAGCATTTTGATGTGTCGTTATCGTTTCATGCACAATTAATGCTTGTTTAGTGATATAATGCACCTAACTTGATTCTCTTCTTCGCTGTGTGATACATGTTGGATGTATATACTGTAGGCTGCCTTTCTTCATAGACTCGTAGAGCTAGTGTAGTTTCTTTGTATTTTCTATAGCTTTCTCTTGTACTTTCCTATTGCTATGCAATGAAGTGAAAGTGTTAGTCTAGAAAATAGTGGTACTCGTAGACAAGGTAATTACAATCAGGCCGTGCTTTTATACTACAAACCCGGAACTTCTTATCATCGGTTTACCTAAAAAAAATCTTATTTTCACCCTCTATGTTTGTTTGTTCTTATAAATTACTAACATCATCTTATGTATTACTAATATCCTTGTCGTTTCTATGTCTGAAAATCTAAACTACTCGATATATAGCTCGAATTTAAATAATAAGATTACTTGAGCTGCTTATACTTAAAGTTCAATATGTACGTCTCTGGCACGATTAAATTACGCATAATTTTAGTGCGCTCAAAGTGAAACTAAAGTCCAACACAACATCAAATGTAAATCAAGTTAGTAGTATTGCTAGACTCGTTCGTTTTACACTCCTGACTAATAAACATGTGATAAGACTAGACTCCACATATGACATTCGCATAATCATGTGATTTATGTCTTTGTTTCCCGTGTACTAATGCCTAGATGAATGAGAACTTAAGTATTGATTATTTATTTAAATTATTATTATTTTTTTTTTGGTAGCACAGAATTAATTTCTTTGAACATATGGGAAGTTGCATTTATTTTTTAAATAATGAATAATTGTAATTGTAACCCTGAATTACTCTGCATTCTGCAAAATAAACTCAATTTTGTGGAATAAGTATTTTACTTTTCCAAAGAGTGGGTCGGAGGGCTGGTTTTGGTTTACTCGAACAAACAACCCATTTAACAAGACCTAGTTGGATCGACCCATACTGACCAAAAACAGTCTGCAAGCAAAATTTCCAGGAATTGTTTCTATACACGTGCATATGAGGGTGCTAAAGGGATTTTTGGACGTCATCCCCCTAAAATGCCTTAAATGAGCCCGTGCCCCCTAATTTTAAGTAAGTTGCACTTACCTACCCCCACCCCCCAATCCAAAATTCCGCCAGATTTTTCAATTTAGAAGGGCATAAAAGTAATATTACACTTACCCTTATTTCCCTCTTAAATCCTAAACTTGGGTAAATACCACTTTTGGTCCCTCTTATCATTAACTTTTTATAGAGTGGTCCCTTTTATGTTTTTTTTCCCACTGTAGTCCCTACTATGAATTATTTGTTTCACTTTAGTCCCTACTATGAATTATGTGTTTCACTTTAGTCCTTATCAGGTGGTTCCGATAACACGTGACATGCATATGAATATTTTTTAGGGCATTTTCGCCCGTTCACTATTGAGACTATTTGAGATATTGTTTAATTGGTGAGCAATTTTGGTGTTTGAAAAAGATTTTAGGAAAAAACTTTAGTTTGGAACGAAATGTACGATTAAGTTCGATTGGAATGAAAGCCTAGTTTGAAAATTTAGTTTTTTTTTAAATAATTAGAAAAACGAAAATATCCATGTTAGTTAACTTGAAATGACAAAATTACCCTCATGAGCATATCACATGTTATCGGAATCGCCTTGGACCACTTGAAAATGACTAAAGTGAAACAAATAATTCATAATAGGGACTAAAGTGGAAAAAAAACATAAGAGGGACCACTCTGTAAAAAGTTAATGATAAGAGGGACCAAAAGTGGTGTTTACCCTAAACTTCATAAATTTCAATTCACAAAGAGAAAAAAGATGTCTTCATCAAACAATTATTTTCAAGTTGGGGGATTCTTTTTAGTTTTCTAATTGATGTGTTTAAACTAAAGTAAAACATAATTTTTTACATCCCGTTCAAATTATCCGATCATGTTTAATATTTCTAATTTTCCGAATAATCTTTCAAAAGAAACACATTAGGAAGAAAGGGTCATAAAAAATAATATAAAAATGAAAATCTGGATAAATTCTTATGAGATGCTTTAGGTCTAGCCCAATCTGTTAATTAAATTGATGAAACTGTAATGCTCTTCACAAGCTAAAAAACAGAGCAATAATAAAATCTTACTATATGGAGTATATCTTTAATTAAGAAACACCTATGTTTACAGAAAAAAAAAAAAAGAAGACAACCAAGAACATGTAATCAATATCAATAATTACAAACCTTTGAGCAAATTTCCTTTCTGGGTTCTCCATAAAATTACTGTCTTAAAGACTTAAATTGATTAATTATATTGTCTGGGTTGTAAGTGTAGCTAAATCTCAAGTATATAGTAATAATTTTTTGAAGTTATTTGTATGTGTCTATGGAGAACTAATCACCAACATTCTTTTGATTTTTTTTTTTTCTGCTCCAATTCACAAAAAATGAAGGAGATGTCTTCGTCACCTTCAATTCATGCCTTTAAAGTTGGGTTGGGAGGGAAATAAGTGTGAAGTTAATATTACCTTTCCGTCCTTTTTGAATTAGAAAAATATGGCTGGAATTTAGACTGGGGGTTAAGTGCACAACTTACTCAAAACCAGGGGGCACAAGCTCATTTAAGGCGTTTTGAGGGGGAATGTGCGAAAACCAAAAAAATCTGGGGGTGACGTGCGAAAATCCAAAGAAAAAACTAGAAATGTCGGGAGAATTAAGTAATTAAAAATTAAAACTAAAAGAAAAAGGAAAAAATGAGTAGTACGTTTCGTTATTCCTCACTATCATTTATCGCGTGCAGTTGCCGCTACCGTGCGCCACTAAAGCTTCCCTTCCATTACTTCACTCATCGGCCCTTCCATCTCGGCCGCCTACGCTTCATCTATTCGCCGCCTTCGCTCACTGCGGCCCTTAAAACGGTGTCGTTTCCCTGCTGCCTCGTCGGTACCCCTCTTCTCTTCACGGGCAACTCTCTGTTTACACGCATGGAGGTACCCTACACTCTTTTACAACCGCGGACTGTGTGGTTTTACTGTGAATATGCTTTTTTTGTTTTTAATTGCTCTGTAATTGATTTATGTATGTGGTGCGAATTTGATGGTGCTGGAGTGGGCATACATGAATCTAGTTTTTGGAATAATCGGCTTGAGATGGAGGTTTAATAGCATAAAATGGAAATAGGAAAATTTGATAGGTCTTTGTTTCTTTGATGTGTTTTGTTGTAGAAGCGAGTGGTTTGAGTTGCCTTTTCATTTTCATGGTGACTAGTTCCTGAGGATTCGTTTAATATATAATCGCGAATGCTATTTATAAAATTAGATATATTTGGTGTTATCAATTGGTTGCATTTTTATGTTTTAACAGGTGATGATGATGAGGCCAGATTTTTGTTACATCTAATCTCAATTTATTTTATGTTATACAACAGAGATACTTTAGTGGAGCTGGTATATATAAGAACAAAGGAATGGTGGCGCACTTGAAGAGCTGTGGAGTGATAAAATCAAAGAAAGTTGCAGAAGTAATGGAAACCATTGACAGGGCTTTGTTTGTGCCCGAGGGTACACCACCATATGATGACAGTCCCATGCAGATTGGCTATAATGCTACTATTTCTGCACCTCATATGCATGCTACATGCCTCGAATTGTTGGAGGATTATTTGAAGCCTGGCATGCATGCTTTGGATGTTGGTTCAGGTGATCTGTATTGCTGATTTTATGTTCTGAAATATTGTGAAGTTTCCTATATTTTTAGCTATTAACAAGGTTGCATTGTTGACATGGTGTATTTTCTTTGTAAATTTATATTTTTCTAAGAGATTATACTGTTATTCTTGTAGGGACTGGGTATTTGACTGCATGCTTTGCGGTTATGGTTGGACCACGAGGTCATGCTGTCGGTGTGGAACATATCCCTGAATTGGCGGAATCTTCAATCAAAAATATTGAAAAGAGTGCAGCTGCTCCTCTACTTAAAGAAGGATCCCTCTCGATACATGTTGGTGGTATGTCATTGATTATCATGTTTCTCTTCTGTTTCAATTTTCATTCAAAATTCATTCGATTCAGTTTTGATATAGGGTTTGGAATTTTAAGTTTGTCTTGATTCTTGAATGTAGTTACTATATTGTTGGAAGAACAAGTGTCATTGTTTTGATCAGTTTTGTGCTCTAGAAACTTGGTATCTTCTTAGCAAGATTATGGAAATGGTTAGTGTACTCGAAATGCAAATATGCTGTCTTCGACTAGAAAGTAGAGGAAACTTATTAGCAAATATGCAAATATGTGTTGATTAAGGTTTCGGCTTCGTAGTTTTTTTATGTTCTGTACTCAGTGCGACATCATTTTAATAGGAAATGTTTCAATAGAAGCCAACAGGTAGATTGAGCATAATATCAATTGATTTGAGGAAATAGAAAAGAAAGAGAAAGGCAGGTCCTCAAGATTTCCATCTACTTTGTTTGGGTCTCAAACTATAAAAAAGGATAAAATAATCTAATGGGTGCTCAGGTTGATCACTTTTGATATTGCTACTTTTACCCAAAACCAAACAGGAGAACACAATTGCTTCTATATGCCAGTCTTTCTTGTTCTCTCTCATTTTCTCCAGCTGTTTATAGCCTTGTTAAAACCATTCAGGCATTGGACATTTTAATATTATTCTCTTATACAATGAAGATTGCTTTTTGAGTTATTTGCTGCATCATGTGGGATGGGATTTTCACTTTATCCTTATGATGTCATACATTTAGGGGGGGTTTATATAGGAGTTTTGAAACATTCCTCTAAAACATAGGAAATAATATTTTGAATGACCTTACATTTTCCTATTCTAGAAAATAGATAAAATTGACTTTGACTCATAAAAACATAAAACATGTCGCTAATATCTGATAATAATGATAATAACTCGAAGTTAGACTACATGACCAAGTGACCGCACCTAGAAACACTAAAAGACACAAGGTTGTTTGTTTCTCAAGTGTAGTCTGGCAGCCTCTAGTAAAATAGCCATACCTCTTTCCACAGACCTTTTCGTCAACCGCTTATTATTTTGAAAATTAGACTTCTTTATCACACACCTTATAATTCATTTTAAATCAGATGTTATTGTTGTTCAAAGTGACCCTGTGTGTTGGAACATATTCTACATCAGTTCAGTGATTTGCATTGTTTACAGATGGCAGGCAGGGGTGGCCTGAGTTTGCACCTTATGATTGTATTCATGTTGGAGCAGCTGCACCGCAAATTCCTCCAGCACTTGTTGAACAATTGAAACCTGGTGGCAGACTTGTGATCCCAGTGGGGAACATATTCCAAGACCTTCAAGTTGTAGACAAGAAAATGGATGGCACATTGAGTATCCGAAGTGAAACTGGTGTTCGTTATGTTCCATTGACTAGTCGAGAAGCTCAGTTGCGAGGGCTCTAATGGTGCAGCCATTCACCATGGTACTCGCGTGGCACTGAACTCAGCATGTAATAAGTGGACTCTTGTTTTTTAAATTTTTACTTTTTTGGGTGTACAGATGATGAAGTCTGGTCAACAGCGTGGCCTGGGCTGACATTAGGGTTTGTGAGTAAAGGATGGAGTGATATGTTGGGTTTGAAAATGTTGAGACATATTTTGAGTTGATATTAAAGTTTAATGGGTTAAAATGTCAGTTTGTTTTAATCTGCTAGTTTATTGAAGGTTATAAATAACTGATTAACACCTGGTCAACTTAATTTTTCTTTTCTGATAGATATAGTAACTTGCAAGTGTAATTAAGTGAAAAAGCAATACAGGTTGTGGACATCAAATCAAAATTTCATTTACAGTGCATGCTTCGATTAGTTAAATATTGGATATTTTTAATTTTTTTTGAGAACACTGTAAAAAGTAATGAAGAAATTTTTATATCAAGAAAAATAACAAGCAAAGCCTCGAAGTGAACAAAAAGTTTTAAAGTTGCATCTTATTTTCATTTCCATTGACAAAAATGATGAAAATCATGATTCGGGGTTGTGGGTGCATGGAATATTCATTGTCATTGTTTAAGAATCTGTGGATGTTGTATACATTAGCAAAACGAGTAAATAGAAAACTGCAAGGCATTGACAGACAGAAGCATATATCAATGCGTTGCAACTTGTTTATAATTTCCGGACATAGCTGTTGTCATTACAGAAGATTATGAATGCAACCAACTAGCATAAAACTATGGATTTCACAACATTGCAGTGGCATTTTATATAATATTGTTAAGAGAAAGCCATAAAAGTTGTAAACAGTGCAACATATGCAACAAAACTAAATGAATGAAGAATTTCTTAGCCATTGTATGATAACAAAAAAAACTGACAAATCTCTCTAACGATGAATGAAACATAGATACTACCCCGTTTTAATCAGATCAAAAACCGCCACGCCTTGGTCTTTCTTCAGCAACATTTACTCGGATTGCCCTTCCATCCAAACTCTGCATAAGGACCATCAAGAGAATTACAATGTTAAAATACTTGAACTCCAATTTCTTGAGGATATAATGTATTTATTTCAAAATTCAGCGGTACTTGAAACAGCCTCAGTGTATCAACTAGACAATTTTTTTGGACAATCGAAGTAAAAAGAAAATGTGGAGTTGGGGATTTGTTTACCTCTCCATCAAGATTAGCAATGGCATCATTCATTTCAGACTCGCTTGACATGACTACAAATCCAAAACCACGTGACCTTCCAGTCTCCCTATCAGAGACAACACGAGCACTCACAACTTTACCGTGCTCGCTGAAGAGCTGCTCAAGTTGTGCATCATCCACACTCCATGAAAGGTTACCAACATATATTTTGTAAGTAGGCTCAAATGATCGAGGGGGGCGTTCAGCTCGAGATCCTTTTGGAGCGGCTATGTTTACGGTTAAGAGTCTCCCTCCAAAATCCTGTTAAAGAGGAAAACGAATATAAAGATAAATGCTCTGGAAAACAAAGTCAGAGGCTAAAGAACTTTCATCGTTTTTCTTAAGATTTTAAACCCAATTTAATAATCAAAGATTACTCTAAAACCAATCATCAGCACCAAGTTGGCAACATAATTATCGACATTATGACAATTCATATTAATATAACAACTTTTTATGAAAAGAAAGACGACCATGATGGTCAATGGTGTCTAACTGTGATCAGTAGGTGTGATTATGTTTCTGATAAGAAAAGGCATATATGTTGTAACTTTACAATTTTAAACATTTTTAGAAAATAAATCAATTTCCATTGTACGACATCTTGCTGCCAAAAGTTTGTAGATAAAATAACCTTGGAACTTAAGGAAGAGTAAGTAAGATCCTTATGGAAGTAACAAATAATTGAAGTTTTTAGCAATTATATAGCAAGACTCATCATCAACCTAGTATGATAACTACTATTTGTTCACGAGTATCCTTCTGGGTTTCTTTACTTTTATATTCTCTAAAAACACACAAGTCTAACTAAATACCTCAAGAGAAAAACCAATCAAAACAACATAAATGCATGAAAACATACGGTAACTATCTTCGCCTGTTTTAAAATGTTAGCCATTTTTCGAATGTCTAATTCAAGGACTTGCTGTTCTCTATAGTACCAATTCCTTTAATCAGTCCATGTTCTTGCTTTATTACGCTATTTATAGCCGGTTATCCCTCCCTTCAAACTATTTGAAATAAAAAATGAAATAAGCAACAAACAATTCTGTCAAAACAAAGTAGCATATTGCACTGAAACCAACAGCATAGAATCTTAAAAGTATAACAATAATAATAATACTCACATAACGATGGAACATTTCCACAGCCTTAGTAGCTTCTTCCACTGTACTCATCGTCACAAAACCGAACCCTCGACTCTGATCAGTGTCCCTATTGTAAATAACCTGCAACACATCCATAAATCAACACTACTAATAATTACACAATCATTTTTCTTCAAACAGCTACAAAAATACAACATGAAAACTCAAAACTGGAAATCCGAAATCATATGAACATTGAACCGTTCAACTCATTAAAACCATTAAAAAACAAATTAAAAAACAAAATATTTAAAGTCTTAAACCCCTAAATTTACCTCAGAAATCTCCACAACACCTGCTTCCTCGAAAAGCTTAGCCAATTTCTCACTATCCACATCATATGGCAAGTTACCCACATACACTTTCGCTTCCTCAGGTGGCTCAACAAAACCACCACTCTCACCTCCTTCAAATTCATTTTCGGACCCACCCCAGTTCAAATTACCCACACTTTCCTCTTCTTGTTGCTCTTCAAGGAGCACAGGGTTGTTCTCTTCAAAGACAGAAACTCTTAGAAAGGGTTCTTTCTTCTTTAAAGAAGTGAGCGAAATTGAGGAAGAAAACGAGCACAAGAGCTGGGATTTTATTATGGGTTTAAAGGGGATTGATAGATAAGGGTATGAATGTGAAGCTTTTGAGGGGGTGAAAAGTGAGGGGACTGAAACTAAGCAAACGTTGGTTGCCATTGAAATAGGTTTTGGTATAATTTTAGCTGCTAAAGACATTTTTTTCTTCAATTAATCGATGTGGGTATGTGTAAATAAATTTATAGAGAAAAGAGGAAGGGGAAAAGGGTTTAGAGGAGCTTGAGGATAAGGAGTTGTGTGAGAGACAGTAGGTGAGGAGAGGAGGGATGTTTTGATGAAGCGGCGGGTTGTGCTTTTCTTTTGGGGTTATTTATAATAAATAATAAGCTTATTATAACATATATTATTTTTTGATAAACCTAATAATATACTACTATAGTACAGTATTATATTGAAATTAGTTATTAGTCATGTTATTTGTTGAAAAATTAACAATGGAGATTTTTTTTTTATCTGGAGAGCTTGTTAAAATATGAACACACACAAAGAAGTTGAGATTTATCCTTCAAATAGAATTTTTAATAATAAGTAGTAGTTTATTTTCTATCTGATAAAGATTGAAATTAGTTATTAGTCATGTTATTTGTTGAAAAATTAACAATGGAGAATTTTTTTTTATCTGGAGAGCTTGTTAAAATATGAACACACACAGAGAAGTTGAGATTTATCCTTCAAATAGGATTTTTAATAATAAGTAGTAGTTTATTCTCTATCTGATATATCCCTTTAGTCAAATTATCCAAGCTGACTAAAAAATATACAATCCAAATATATATGAAATTATATTAGACATTAATTATTGTAGAGATAAATTACACTTCATGTTTTGTCCAGCGTATTGGGATTATAATAATTTCACCTTCAATCGCGACTATCATGCACATAAAATTGAGGGTTTTTAGTCATATAAAAATACCAACATTATTTTTATCAGCATACTTCTCGAATTGCATAAAAAACTTCACAAATAATTAGTCAATTACCCATGCACATATATTTAAACTTCTATTTAATAAATGTAACGAATGTAATTTTTTAGCATTATAATAATAAAAACAATAATTTTTTGGTTCTTAATAGGCAAGTCATTTTAAAACAAGATAACTATATGAAACTAATAATATTCATGAACGACATTCCTTAAAAAAAAAATTCATTAAGGACACCATATTCAGACTTGAGAGTCACTTGATCAGAAAAATATGAATTAATGATCACGGTTAAATATATACATGAGCATTTATTTCATTAATGTGGGAATATTCAAATGACTTCGAGTACGATATTGTAGAGCTCTAGATGCTTTTCAAACTATAGCTTAATTCTTTTTTTTTTCCTCTCCACTCGAACTAATCCACTTACTCGGCTTCTTATATATAAAGTAATTTGTGTATCTATCCCAACGATACTAATATTCCGCGACATTATGGATCTGAAATTATTGCATGTAAGTTAGTATAGGCTATTTTCATACAAGATAAAATAGAGTATGACGTTATAGCTTACATGCGAGAGCTACGTGTATAGATATTAAAGATGAAATTAGTAACTTGGATGGAAGCATTTTCATGAGTTGTGTAAGGGTCATTTGTGATTGAAGACCCCTTAATTTGTGTGCAGAGTGTACAGCAGTATGGTGGGATCCCGAGGCTTGATGAAGACACATCCTGCGATTTACATCCTTCAGGGTTCTAGGGCAAGGCTCTGGTCCATGATTAGTCTAGTGTAAGATTGAACACCTAGATTATAAAAAAAAAAAAAGGATGAAATTAGTTAAATGAAGAAGTTACCGATTACAAAACATAGCCATATTTTTAATATTTATATTGTGTCAAACCATGATGTTATTGTTGCTTATAATTTTTTTTGATTTTTTTCATACATAAATAGCTCCCTTTGAAAGTAGCCTAGAGTAATTTTAGTTACAGAACACATGAGGGTCATTTGTCTTTCCAATGTAACATTAGATTTTCCCAACTTCAAGTAAGGTGTGTTTGTTATTTATCCAAAAAAAAAAAAATTTAAGGGGTTCTTGTATGGCTTAATCCCACTTTGCACCCTGCAAATGTATCAATTTGGCACTTTGCACCCTAGAAAAAAATAAATTCCACTTTGCACCCTCAAAACATATATTGTATTTCACTTTGCACCCTGGATAAATTTCAAGCCAAAAGACAAGGGTATTTTCGCCACTCTCTTAAAAAAACAACACATTCCCTCCAAAATATAATAATGTGACATATATGTAATATTAATAGTATAATTGAAAAATTATCCATTAAAATAACTCTGGAAAAAATCATTTTTAGGGCAGTTAAATGAATAATTTACTACTCTTAACTCGATCTAATATAAAATATTATTCTAAATAATTATTTATATAACTTGAAATAAGAAAATATAATATCAATACATAAATAAAACATAGTCTTGTTTTTACAGTAAAGTGGTGGAGTATAAGTAATTATATGGCGCCAAACGACCATCGAAAATACTTGTCACTCGAAAATTCATAAAAAAAAAATTCCGACACGATATTTTTCGACGAAATGTTTCGGTCCCAAGCCGCGACAAATTTTACGTTTTTCTTGTAGTGAGCTAAAAATTTAACGTTGTTGGTTAAAATTATGTTCCATACGAAATATAATATATGAAGGTCTATGTAACAATATATATATATTAGAGCTTTGTGCATTTAAATAACTTTAGGATCCCTAAACTCCAACATGGGCAAAAATATCATTTGATATCGTTCTTTTTAAATTTATATTTACAACATGTGACATCTCATTTTTTTTAATGTTTTTCTCGGAGTTGTTTTAATGGATAATTATCAATTTTACTCTTAACTGCACATGAATTAAAACATTAAAACCCTAAATTCAAATTTATATTAACATGTGACGTCTCAATTTTTTTTATGTTTTTTTCGGAGTTATTTTAATGGGCAATTGTCAATTTACTCTTAATTGCACATGAATCTCACATTAGTACATTTTGGAGGAAATATATGTTGATTTTTTAATGGAGTGACAAAAATACCCCTGCTTTTTGGCCTAATATTCACCTAGGGTGCAAAGTGAAAGACAATATATGTTTTGAGGGTGCAAAGTGGGATTAATTTTTTTCGAGGGTGCAAAGTGCCAAACTGATGCATTTCTAGGGTGCAAAGTGGGATTAAGCCGTTCTTGTATTGTTATTCAAATATCTCCCTGCAATTGACCCATATACCAGGGTTGCTTTTGTAATTAACCTTAACAAAATATAAGAAAATTCCCATTTCATCCCAAATCCCACTGCGTCCAAACAAAATGCATGTAATCTTTCAAATCATTTTTTTTTGAGTCAGTATTCATATAATTGTCAAGAAGAATGGATCATTTAAATTCATAAACTGAAACATAAGACACATCAAACTCAAGAACAATAATAGAAAAGACAAGTAAAACATAAAAACAACTAGGTACTGCATAGTGCATACCAAATTCAAACTTTCCTTAAGTTACATTTTCTAATTTTCCCTCAAATTACTTCTCCTTGCTAACTTAACAGAAATTCCTTCATGGGTGTGAACCTTTTCATCGATAGCTTTTGAGTTTCTTGAAATTACGCAATTTGGAACGTTTCGTTTCTGAGCAAAAGTGTTGGATCCTAAATCACTTGTTTGAACCTACCTTAATATGAAATTTCAATCTCTTTGAAGCTGCTTTCGCCTTGAAGATATATTGTCAATTGTCCATTCTCAGAATTGTATGTAAAATCCTCATCTTTGTTCTCTACCTTGCAAAAACTTGGTTTTTTACTTGAATATGCTCCAAATAATCCAGTCCCTCTTGCTTTAATTGCTACTGATGTGTCCTTGAAGCTACATTCTTCGACTGCTCCTCCCGAGTTATACATGTTAATTAGGCCGATAGGCGCAAAATGAATATCTTGATTCAATACCTATTCATAATATCCTCATTAGTGACTGATCAATATACTTACTGGTGTAAAACTGTAAACTTTTGTTAGAGCTTTGCTTACCTTTATTGGGGAAACGGTAAATATTTCGCATTCTAGTACACCTAAAGTCACTTGAAAAGCTTTGTTGCTGGCCACTCTTGAAAGGGATCCTGTAACAGAATTTCTATGTAGTTTAGTTTAGAAACTATTTGAAGAAAAAGTGTTTTTTTTCTTGGGGGGTGGGGGTGTGACCTGAATTAAACGCATATACAGCACAGTCTCCAGTCGAGTTATCCCCTGCGATCTCATCTAGGAATTCGACATCAACGGGACTGACTCGACCTGTGATAGATAAGGTTGTTGTCGTGGATTCAGATGGTTGTTTCATAGGCCAACTTCCGGCACCTTGGCAGTTGAAAACTCCTATTACTCCAGTTAGCTTATTCAAGTTCCATATCTTGAGCAAGCTATTGAGAAATGAGAATTTAGAAAATATTTGTTAGTTAGGATTATTGATTTGGGTATAAAGATATCGATTTTATATAAAGTACGTTATTATTACCTCTTCCCATCCATGACTGGATCGATAAATAGGCAATCTCGAGTTGGTCTACCAGCATATCTAGCCCTTAAGATGGATCCATCGTGCAGAACAAGTTTCTTTAGGATTTTGAAATCGTGTTCTCCTGGCTTGTCACTGTAATAAATCAATCACAATTGTATGAGTTAAGATTAACAAAATATTATTCGGGATTTGTTTCTAATCTGTAAATGGATTACAGGAACATGGTTATACCTTACGTAGACTGGACACCCGCCTAGTGCTCTTGCTGCACCATGGAACTCGGCCGTGTTATGGTTGCTCTACATTAAACAAACCAAAGAGATTAGAATGCAATAAAATTGTATGTTCAATGAAATTAAAAAAAAAAAAAAAAGAACCTTACATGGAACATATCCCAATCTGGCACGACAATTTCGCCTATGAGAAGACTATTGAATGACACTGATGCAATATGTAATGTCTGAAAAGTCGGCTCATTTGGCATGAAATCCTCAGATGCTCTAGCAGTTGCACTCTTCTTTGAACTATAAACCAACACAAAAGATTTATTATCTCAAACTCGATAATAAAAAAAAGAAAAAAAAAATGGATTCACAATGTGAGCAATTTACCTAAAAATGGAATCTGAATTGTGACACATACAACAAATCAAATTATTGTCTACGAAGTTTTTCTCTATAGATTCATCAAGTGCTTCATGATATTGTTTAGTAATCGACACTCTTCCACCATATCCCGAACCCAATGTTTCTAACAAGTTTTGGACATCAACTTTCACTCCATCTACTCCACTATTGGCGAGATAGCTATGCATGTCATTGTAAAAATCGTAAACTTTTTTAGGGTCAATGACTCCAACACCATACTTTTCCAAGCTATCTAAAGCTATGTCTCTGATATTCCCAACATTTCCTGCTGATTGAACCGGATATTCAAGCTTCGGGTTGTATTTCTTTATTGCTTCTGATGAAGATAAGACTCCACCCCAATAACCGGCTAAAGCATGCCACATATAAACATATCTGCAGCAATAATTTAAATTTTTATTGAAATGTGATCATTTTCAATTTCTGAATGGAGGAGGAATTATGTCAAAGATCTTACTTTAGGCCATAATTTTCCTTGATGTAATGGATTAACTCTTTGAGATTTGTGCTTGTACCATCTGAATCTGAGGCCTTAAACTTAATGTTTTCCTTAATATCTGTTAATCTTGTTGCAAATCTGTGGCAATAACAATACAATTAATGATCATTTTTAGTATGAACAAAAGAAATATATATATATGGTAGTAGTAGTACTTACTGTGTTCCTTCAATAATAGGCTCGCCTTCGTTGTGAAATTCATTTTCTGTTTCTTGCCATCCGTCGTCTATGATAAGGAACTTCGGAGAAATCCCACCTTCTTTAAAACTGTAGCATCAAATTCAACTTCTTTGAGTTTTGATATTTAAACGATATTTTTACTTGAAAATATTGTTCTGTTTTCGAACCTCTGAAGTCCGTCTTTGATTCCGTTTGGACTAACTTCAGTGTAAAAAGCATCCCAAGTGCACCATCCAAACCAATCTAAATGAGCTGGAGTCTGCCATCAAAGTAAAATATGTTGCCAAATTAAATAAAAAACAACTTGTTCTTGTTTGTTTTGTGTTCGTGTATACTATAAAGATTAGGATCAATCTTTATTACCTTCTTGTTTTCCAGGTGACTAAATGTACCCTTATGTTTGGCCAGTATCCTGTACAAAATTAATATTTAGACTAAAGTTGGAGATCATAAATGATTTAAAAAAACATTTATAATTTATGAAATGGACATACTTGATTGAGTCTCTGATGAGTTCAAATGGATTGTCCCCTGAATTAACAAAAACTCCTTCCAATGCTTGAGAAGTTTGGACATTAGGATCACCTTAAAAACGAATGCGAACATCGATTTCAAATTCAACAAATTAAGACAGTCATGTTCGAGAGTAGTAACGTTATTGTAAGCTGAAACCAACCACTTTCATAGCAGAACTGGAGCTCATTTGATGGAGTTCCTTGTAATGTCGTCCTAAAAGCTCCATCCAAAATGGGCAAAACGAGAACGTAGAACTTATTTTCAGTTGCCGATTCTGTAGGAATATCTTCGTCGACTAAATCAAGAATGGATTCTTCTCCTACTTCTAGAAGAAGCATCTGTGTTTCTAGAGGAATATCACTAGCCGATTTTCCAACACGCGGTATCATCCACCATATCTTAGCAATGAAAAGACACATGAACTTGGAGTTTCTGTGAGAGTTATATTAAGGCCAAGAATGTCAGAATTGATTCACATTCTTACAAACACGAAAACTAAACGACGTAGAGTGATTCATTGCAAATAAATACTAGAAACTAATATCAATAATTCAATATTAATCTATGATAGGGTAGTATATACTTACTCAAGAATTCCAAGATTGAAGATATGGTGAGAACTTGAACTGGTTGAATTGGCTCCAAGAAAAGCTGATTCAGAACTTGATGGAGAAATGACAACATTTTCTGGAACTCCTGTTAAGACAACCTTGCCACGAACCATGAGGCAGCCGTTCTCGATAACTGGCACTGCTGTGATCGTCATTGCTTTTGCCTTTGATTTGTGAAAGCCTTTTCAAGAACTGCACAGAGTTGAATAAAGAAAATCCCTTTAAGCAAGTTTAAGGTGTTGGTAAGTAATTAAGTTATAAAAAAAGCTAAATTAATAGTTCTAAGCAACAATATAATTTGAGATTGCTTAAGGTAAATGATAGCTGAGAATTAAAGAAAAGCAAACTAGCATAAGTCATTTTATATTTACCTATATAAAGAAAAAAAGGAAGTAATTTAAATGAAAGGTGATAAAACCATGTTTCAGGATTGGGCTTTATATAGGTACATAGATAAATCAAAAGAAACCTTTAGGAACAACCGAAATAGCATAAGACAATGGGGCAACACACTATTGTGTGTGTGTGTGTGTGTGTCTTTTTGTGTAAAAATAAATTATGTATGGGACCAATCTAATCAAGGTTGACATGGAAATGAGTCATCACTTACATGGAGTGAGACAATTAGAATCATTACATCATAATTGTGGGTAGATCCAATGATTCATATCAAGTTGATTTCAGAATCATAGTAATGAAATTTTTTTGTGCTGATAATCTTTGAAATGATTGGTCACCATGGGTCATTGGCACCTCTCCACAAAAATCTAATCTTAAGTTAATGTTCCCCGTGTTCAAACTAGTTGACTCGAACTCTAGAGGTCTATATGAATCCGTGTTAGTTTGGTTACGAGTATTTTTTTATTTTAAAAAATAGTTTGAATAATTTCAGCAAAACATTTAAAACAGGATATAGATTGAATTTGGACACTGGGCTTCGTGAATTTTGAAAATTCGACTTTGATTAATTTTAATAAATTTTGGCCAATCTCGATGGCACGAGACATGACATCCCAGATGCAGGAGGAACCTAACATGTTTGTGCTTGTGTTTGTTTAATTTTTTAATACTGATTTACAAGAAAAGGTGGTTTTATTTTAAAAGTTACATAGTTTTAGTCAACAAAATAGAGATGGCAGAAATGGTCATAACCCACATGCCTAAAACTATTTTGTTCTCTGTGATTAGCATCCATCATTGATCATGCCAAAATTATTATAGATTTATATCACACAGACACGTGCTGATGCACGTGATCTTGTACAATCATGCATGTGTACCTACCATATTTATTTTTATTGACTCCTAGCTGCAATCAGGTCTCAGTTTCGTTTTGTTTGTTTTTTATTAAAAAAATAATTTATATGGTGTTAGCAAAACATTTGAGATATCATTTTAATTGGAGAGAATTGCACTTTTGGTAAAGAGCTACAGGTCAATTTTTATTTTTGGTATTGAGCTTTATGGGTCCAATATATTTGGTACAGAGCTTTAACAAATTGTGACACATTTGATAGAGCCGTTAAAAATTAGCGTTAAGTGATGATGTGACAGTTAAGTATAATTACAAAGTTGATGCCATTACTTATGTTGACTGATAATTTTACCCCATAATATTTTAGGTTACCAAAAAAGCCCCATATCTTCAAATTTAGTGACGAATTTAGTCCATATTGTTGTCAAGTTTCAAATTGACTCGAATAAGACCACGTGAGGACCAATTTGAACATTTTACTTATTTTATTTAAATAACTAATGTGATTTATAAATAATATTAATAAATTAAATAATAATTTAACATAAATATAATGGTATTAATATATTTAATATTTATTAAAATAATAAATTATATAATTAAAAACTATTTAATATTTATTAAAATAATAAATAATAAATAATTTTAAAAAAAAATTCACAAACCCCACCCACCCACCCCCTCTCCTCCCTCCCCCCAGGCGGCATGTAAATTGGGGTAGGGAGGGGAGGGGGTGGGTGGGGTTGGGAATTTTTTTTAAATTATAATTATTTATTATTTATTATTTTAATATATATTAAATAGTTTTTAATTATATAATTTATTATTTTAATAAATAATAAATAGATTAATTCTATTATACAAATTTTATATTTAAAAAAAACTATTTTCTTAATTTTGGTGATATTTATGTTAAATTATTATTTAATTTATTAAAATTATTTAAAATCAAATTAGTTATCTAAATAAAATAAGTAAAATATTCAAATTGGTCCACACGTGGTCTTATTCGAGTCAATTTTGAAATTTGGCAACAACGTGGACTAAATTCGTCACTAAATTTGGAGATGTGGGACTTTTTTGGTAACATGAAATATTACGGGGTGAAATTATCAATCAACATAAGTAATGACATCAATTTTGCAATTAGACTTAACTGCCACATCATCACTTAACGCCAATTTTTAACGGCTGTACCAAATGTGTCACAATTTGTTAAAGCTCTGTACCAAATGTGATGAACCCATAAAGTTCAGTACCAAAAGTGAAAATTGACCTACAACACTGTACCAAAAATGCAATTCTCTCTTACTAATTGTGTCGTGATATTGAGTTTTGTGATTTTTAAAAATTGAGATATGATTTGAATCTTATTCAAAAGTAGTGATATGTTTATAAATTTTGATTTTGCTTTTGATTATCTAGAAAATAAGTAATATTAAAAAGTACTTTTGAAGGAGAAGATAGAAAATATCTTACTTAAATCAATGAATCATTTACTTATTATGGGAGCACGACTTAATCAATTTGAAAGACATGGTTTGTTCCTAACAAGTAACAACAAAGTCTAGGTAAGAATTTTTCCCCGGAGATCCATAAATCTAATTCGTTACAGTTAGATAATAATTCGAAAAAGAACCAAAAACCATACCATGAGTATCTTTCATAGTTAGATGAATACTAGGAACAGTCACAACTAGATTAGTGTTTCTTGGTGGTATAAAAAAAATCACCACTTTTTAATTAATCACGAAAAATGAAAATGAAGTTAAAAATGTTAAAAAGAAAAGAAAACAAATGATGATTAGTAAGAGCTCAAATCAGGACAGTTTGGCTATATGATAAGAGACAAAGTTCTCTTTGTTTAATTTCAATTCATGTTCCGTCTTTAATTATACTATATGCCAATTTTCTCTTTAGATCACCTCGAAATTCACCGACCAATATTATACAGACAAATTTTCCGAAGATATATAGACGAATCATTTTTAGAGATCGTCCAAGCAGTTATTTGTAACATCCAACTTTGTGTAAAATGCAAAAACAAACAATCTTAATTATGATGCAACAATTTCTTCAGTACTCCCAAAATGAGCTTACCAAAAACATTTTTGAAGAATACAAAAACAAAACTCAGCTCATATCATATATTCCTTGAAAATCATGAAGAAATATCTTTACCAAAGAGTTGTGTTATTCCCGCAGTAGGGTCCTTTTGTTTTACGATCGATTCTCCTACAAGTACCTGTTTCAATCCCGAAGAACATGCTTAAACACACAAAACATATAAAAATCTGTAACAAATTCAGATGTAAATAAAATAAACAGAAAGTTTGCAATAAGCCACACGATATAAACAGTCTTCAGTGCTTACCGCTTTAACACCAGCTTCTTGTACATAAGCAATATCACTAGGAGTGAAAAGTCCCGACTCACCAACAACCTTAAGAATTTGAAGGAAAGGGAAACCATAATAAATTTGCAAGTTAATAAGAGAAAAGATAGGTTTAAAAATATAAGTTTACTCATAATGGTACTTACAATAATGCCTTTCTCGCGTATCCTTCGCCCACGCTCACCTTCAAGGAGCTTTTTGGTGTTACCGATATCAACCTTAAATGTTCCTAAAGAAGGGCAGAAGACGAAACTATTTAAGCAATGTAACAATACTCAAAACATATATGACCGTGACTACTTTTATCATTTTATCTCATTATGCTATTTTCAGTTGCATTATATCAAATTACAAAGTCCTAGTTTCTCATTTGATCCCCCCAAAGGAAACTACATTTAGAAACACAGTAAGGACAATTTATAGACTCTTTTAACATCCAGAAAACATATATATATATATATATATATATATATATATATATATATATATATATATATATTTTATTATTTGAAGCAAGGAATTAAAATACCAAGGTCCCGATTATTAATGCCAATAAGTTCAATCCCCTCAATCTCGAGAACACGGTCCATCTCTTTCTCATCGTGTACCTAGAAGATGGTAGGCCAAAAAACATTAATCTTTCAAATAGCAGACATAATATCATATTATTGAAAATTGTAGACCAAAAGTAAACTACGCAATATCAAATACTGAACCAGAAAAAACATTGGAATCACTTGAATAAAGTAGATAATGGCAAAGACTGTAAAATCCAAACCTCAATTAGTGCTGCTAAACCCAGCGATTTGCAAATCTTAACCATGTACTTGATGTCAAGATCAGGCAAAACGGCAGCAATTAATAGAATTGCATCAGCACCCTTGGTTCGAGCATAGTAGATTTGCCATGCATCGACCACAAATTCTTTACACAAGAGAGGGCACTGATTTTCATGTAGTGTACAAGTCGGTTAAAAGAATAAAAAATGAATCTATAAATTTAAAATTATTGAGGAGAAACTATTTGAAACAAACTTACTTGTACTCCAGAATTCCTTATGGCCTCTAAATTTTCAAAGCTTCCCTTATTTATCCCCAAGAAGGAAATGTAAAGACTTCAGACAAGTATAACTAAACAAGGTTATATATCTTGCAGCAAAGTCGAGAGGATTGAATTCTTACCTGGAAATACTTCTCATCAGTTAAAACACTAAGGCATGCTGCTCCACCTTTTTCATAAGCTTTAGCAATCTCAACCTGTAATATAACAGTTCAAAAATTTCATGCCTTTGTAGAATCATCAACTTAAGTGTTTTTGTTTTTATTGCTCGTCATTCTTAAAAAATATTTGGAAAAGTCAAAGACACAGAACACATAATAAATCACAAATTTTAGTGTCCTTGATATGGATAATGAGACACAATTGCCTAATGTCGCAATTGCATATAAACGATCAGAGTAATGCCGGAACTCCTAGCAATAGTACATATAATATAATCTATGTCTTACATTCCTATTTTTAGACACAATTTCCTAATGTTGGAATTACATATAAACAATGTAAAAACTTGTAGAATATTTCCCATGTTTTTCCTGGTTCAATATGCTACATTTAAATATAGACATGTACATTATTTCCATGCAAAACCAGACCTTTCCTAGAGAACAAAGACGGGGATATTATGTAGTACAAAAATGCAAAGACTTACAGGATCGAAATTTTGTCTCAAAACACCTCTACTTGGAGAAGCCTTTTTTACTTCAGCAATCAAACCGGGAAATCCAGTCCTTTCATTCGCCTGTCTAAGAGCTCCAACAAAATCCCTAACTGATGGGGCATTATTGAGAATATTTTTTAGCACCAAAAGTGGTTTCTTCTCCTTCATCTACCATTCAAAACCCCATAACACACATATCATAATTTAATAATACAGAAGAACCAAAAGTATGCACATTAAACAAATCCATTTGTACCTGAGAGACTTCCACATCCTTTTGCCATACGATTTCTTCAAGAATATTACGTGGCGTACTGCCCTCATTCTGCAAGTGAAATTCGAACGGACCAACATAATGAAGAGGCGGTCCAGTTGGCCTTCGCCTCCTAATTCTTATACCTTGACTTGCAGCAAGTTCATCTTGGAACATTCCAACTTCCCACTCTTTAGCTTTGAGTGCATCTCCATTAGATATTTTGGAATCGGACACTACAGCAGGCCCGTTTTTCATATCAAACTAAGAGTACAAGAAACAAACTATTTAGATTAATTCAACAATCTATGCTCGTATGCAATGGTAGTCCTCAAACTTTGTTCTATTACATATCACCACTCTGGCTCCGCTATTAGAATTTTTTTTGGCTTATGTGACTAAACATTGATATTAATCTTTCCTCTTAAAAAAGTTACAATCTTTTCTCAGTTTTAAGTCAATCTAGCAAAGAAAATATGATAACTGGCAAAAAAGCCCGACCAAGAACTCATATATATAAGGTTTCATCAACCACAATGACTTCTCTCTTTTAAATGATTGTTATCTTAAACTACCTAGAGAACCACTGAGAAAATAAACATTTAAACAAAGCTAGCATTGGGAGCTATTGATCACATTCACCCCTATTAGCATAAACCAATTCTTCTAACCCCTCATATAATTCAAACCCAAACAACAAGGAATAAATTGGAGTTAACCAAATCCCAATACCAAGATTACAACTTTTAGCAATTCAAGCTCATCTTCAAACATAAAAGTTTAGCTAAACCCACCTAGTACCAAAACACGTTACACATATATGGTTCCAAAGGAAAGAAAGCAACAAAGTAATTAAGCATGCCACAAAACATACACTAAGTTTATATTTCGAATTTACCTGTTGAGCTTTAATAGAGGGGAAGGAGATTCTCTTGAAAGGATTGTGATTGGGAATGTGGGTCTGCGGCATAGGCCTAAAAAATGTGGATTTTGAAGGAGTTGATTTGTTGAGAAATTGTTGTAAAGACAATCTTTGGGTTGCATTTGTAGTAGTTGATGATGCTCTTAAAGACATCACTTTCGCACCTTCCATGAATTGAATGAATTGGTTTTCTTGAACAGAAACTGAAACGAGACCAATTTCAGTCCAGTCTCAGCGTATAGAGGTCGAAAGGGCGAGGGCTCTCTACAATTTCGCCTGTTTGAATTGAACTATGGCTATTTACCTTTTTTTTTCCTTTAAATCCAATCAGCAAATTAATATATATTAATAATAATAAAGGTTCGGTATGAATTAAAAATCAGGAAATCCCCATCAAAAAAATAAAAAATAAAAAATAAACAAAAATGGGAAAGATTCAAGAAGAAAATTTATCAATTGTTTCGAATTTATGCTATCTTCTTTAGATGGTTTGTTTCTAAAACAACTGATCAGATCTAATCTAGCTAGAATAAAGATGCTGAGATCTACAAAGAATTGTAGAAAAATTGAGAGGGATGATAAATTACATTTCACATTTCTGATATACTTTAAATGATATTCACTTCATCAAATCAAAAAGAAAAATGGATATTCACTTAATCATACTTGAGTTAATTGATTAATTGCTTAGTTCCCATATCTCTGAATATACCCCTTAGTATCGGTGGAGATCTGTTGAGACGGCGAAGATGAAGGGGGAGTGGAGGGGACTGTCGTAGGTGGAGAGATAGCTGGAGGATTAGGGCAGACGTTGCTTGCGGGTGCAGGCGGTGGAGAATTTGCGTGGGTGGCGGTGGCGGTGACCTACTGCTACTGCTATATTTTCTTTCATGAATTTCATGAAAATTCTTGTCCAAGCTGGTTTGACCAAACTCATCCAATCACCAAGCAAGTGTATTGTACTTGCTTTGTGATTGGTCACTCTCCTGGGAGTTACATCCAATCACAAAGCAAGTGTATTGCACTTGGCATATAGTTGCTTTGGGTTTGACCAAACCCGATCTGGATAAAAATTGGGATAAGCTTTTGACTCACGAGGGCAATTTGGGAAGTTAGTAAAGTACTCCCTCTGTCCCAAATTATCTGTTCTTTTAGAGAAAAATTTGTCCCAAATTATCTGTCACTTTAGAATTTCAATACACATTAATTACATATTTTAGGTATTTTTAGAGAAAAAGTAAGAGAGAGAGTGTAAAATTTGAATAACGTGTAAATAGCTAATGGTGTAATAAATAAAGAATAAGAATATTTGAGGTATATAATTTATTTTTTCCATAAAAGTAAGGCTATGTAATAGGTACCTTAATACGTGTGAAAACATGTAAAATGACACTTAATTTGGGAAAGAGGGAGTAACATTTTGTGCTACTTTATCGCATTTTTGTTAAATTTACTTTCTTAGGTTAAGTGTTTTTAGTTATTTAGATAAAAAAAAAAGCAATAATATCTTTAATTGATGTATTATTAATTAAAGTTACATGAAAAATGTGAAAATTGTAAAAGAAGACTTGCATTACATAATAATATTATGATAAAATGTCACATACAAAAACACCCCGTTATTGAAATTATTACACTTCATCAAGTAGTCCTACATGAACTTATACTATTATCATATTATCTGAGAAATTTAATTAAAACTAGGATATAATTATTAATTCTCTCAATTAAGCATGTATAAATCTAACCCATTGAGATAAGCTTGGAATCCCATCATTAACAACACTAATCATGTAATAGCCAGCAGGTGCAACATTTGCAGAAGGAGGAGCTTCCACAAGTGAATTTACATATCCATCCTCACCCACAACCATACTCTTGCACTTAAGTACCAACATCCTCTGATTCATAGACATTGAATGTGTGTTAAATGGAGGGGCATATGCAGTAAAAACCACTTCATTCTTCTTACTCTTCTTAGTATCATTAGTACTCAACATAAACTTAACCCCAAACTCTTCTCCATACCTCACACCTTCACCATTTCCACCGCTATAAATAGAAACGTTTCTAGGCCTCCTTTCGTTGAATTCCTTCCCCATGTACCCCGGAACAAACGCTTGTAATCGAAGCTCGGTTGGATGAGGCACGTTCTTAAATGTGTAGTTTCTATTAGGATTGCTACCCGCAACAAGAACTCTACCATCAGGCAATAGAATGGCTGATGAATGGTACATTCTTGCGATTTTCGTGGACTTTAAGGTTGAGAATCTTTTCCCAAGTGTTTTGTTTGGTTTGTAGAGGTAAGGTTGTAGGGAAGCTTTTGTTGCATAGTTCCATCCTGCGCAACCGTTTTTGACACCGTTTATGATTAGTACGTGGCCCGTTGGAAGTACGAGCATATCGTTCATTAGTCGTGCTCCTGGCATATTCTCCATTTCCCACTTGTGTTTGTTCCCTGTGATCACCATTCTTCCACAAGTTTTTAGTCCCTTTAAGAATTTACCTGTTTTGGCTGCGGAAACGGCTCCGGAAGACGAGCCTCCGCAAATCATGACTTCGACTTTTCGGAAGCCGTTTTTGTGGTCTAGAGGAAGGATTACTGATGAGCCTGTGCTTGGATAGCTTCTTGATCCCTTATCAGGGATTGTTGGAAATTTTTTCACTACTTTGTTTCTTTTATAGTTGAAGAGAATCGAATCTCGATTGGCGAAGACGAAAAGATTCCCATCGGATGAAAGATGGATCATAGGGTAAAGATTGTTCCCTCCTTCATTCTTCTCATATGTCTTTTCCAAGAAAGGGAGATGAAAAGACTTCTCATTGGCCCCTCTTTTAGGCACAAATTCGTATGAAAAAACATTCCTCCCACCTAAAACGATAACTCGATCATCGTTCTCCGGGAGTTTTAGATTAGAAGCATACCACCTCTCATCCGATAAAAGCTTCCTCCCTTGCCTCCAATCACAATGGCTATTGCCACACGAGTCAAAGTAACGTACAACTCGTGAGCCATTACTATAGCCCCCAGTTTGAACAAGTGTCCCATTGCTTAACATGGATCCCGAAGAACACCAAGTGTCGGTTTTGATGTTTAGAGGCCTAATTTTGTTTTTGAGAACATCATACTCGACTGAATGTGCATAGCACGACGAGTCTTGCAAGTCCTTATGTGTGCCTTTGCATTGCGTTCCGTTGAAGCGTCTGCGGAGTTGGTAACGGGATTGGCCAGAGGATACTTGATCGAACATTATGACAGTGTTGTGGTGAGTTAAGGCCACGTGCATTGCTACCACTCCTGTGTTGTTCAATAGAAGCTGCCATTTGCCGGTTCCACCTGTAGCGTTTGCGGGTTTGTAGAAATAGACAGAGAGGAATAGGAGAAGGGTGAAGGGGGTGAATTTGATGTGGGAATTGAAGAAGTTTTTGCTGTACATGATGAAGTTTTGTTTGTTTGAGGATGTGAATTTTATGTTTGTGAAGTGTAGTTATATAGGGAAGAAATTTACTACAGTTCATGCAATTGAAACATTACGGTTAAGTTGTCTGAATCTTAGGAAGATGGATCTTTGCCTGAGCAGAAGTATAGGAGAATTCATTCATACAAAGCTTGTTGTAAACTTGTAATATTTAATGCATAGCAATTATTATGTATGTTGTGTTGTAGCTAATGTATTAATATATTGATACTAATTACTTCTTTCAATATTTTCTTTTGTAGAAAATCTGTTTTATTATTTTTTTAAATTATCGTATTCATGGAATATTGAAAATTAGACAAATCAAATATCATTGTCATAAAATTTCATTAGTAATATTTCTCGAACTCCACAACTCTATAGTCCTGGATCCATCCATGGTAATATTCTTTCTTCATAATACCATGTGCATTACATTAAATATTTTTGTATAAAATTCAAATCCACAAGTTTGGTGTTTATTTAATTTAAATCACCTCTCTTGCATAATGTATGTACATTGGATCCACACACAGTGAATGAAGCTATACGAAGCCAAATCATCGATCTCATCTCTAATCACTAGTTACTCATCGTATCCTCTGGCCCAGACGGGAACCGAGTATATAAGAGTTCCCAATATAAATGATATAAGAAATGTGATTGTTGCATAAGCATAAGCCCTCCATGGACTTATGCTTTCTCTCATTGCATGAAATTCAGCAACGAAAGTCGAAACTGTACTTAAACAACCAAGTAACCCAAACTGGATTCCGTTCACAACAGTATCACAAGTCTTAGTATTTACCGCTTTTTTCACTGTGGCAAGTGCAGCCATGACACAAGCTGCAAGAACATTGGCAGCAAGAGTCCCGAACGGGATCCATTTTAACGTGTCATTTTTTCCTAAACCACGCCCATTAAGACGAGCTAACAACCACCTCATCCATACACCAAAAGGTCCAACAAGACATGCTAAGTACAACTCAGCTTCACTGCCACCAGTTTCGAATACTCTTTTCTCCAAACCTCCAAATGTACCCCAAAGTAGGCCTAATATTAGTAAAAGCATCACCATAAATGTTAATAGACACTGAAACCTATTCGAAACACAAGTAGTAATTCCGCAGATGAATCTTTTATTTGATCTTTTACGAAGAAGCCATTTGAACCCCTTGGCTGTCTCAATCCCGAAAACAATCGAATAGGCAGCTAGAAACAAACCTGTCAAGGTTTCAGAACTCAATGATTATATATACTTATAAAGTTATGAGCCATTACAGATTTGACGTATAAAGTTACCTATAAGAATGCCAAGAACGGCAAAGACCCATTGGCCCTTAACACTAAGGTCAAGCATCTTTTGATTCCAACCACTAAAAGTTGTAAGGCTTCCCAAGAAACCAGTTGTCAATCCAATAGCTAATTGATCCGAAACTTTCAAAATATCTCCTTTGAAAACAACACCTAACCACCCCATAAGGAAAGAACCGACCTGAAAAAGAAAATATTGATCGGTTTCCAGTATGGCTAAACTGGTAAAATCCCAACAGAATTGTATAAAGAATACAAAGCTATACAGCATATAGATAGAGGATATTGCCATTTTGAACATTTATCAAATGAGATGCCAAATAAAATTAAAATAAAGATGGAGAACAATAACCATATTTGAAGGCAGATCAAGGTACATGTAGCTATGGTCACTAGTTGCACCAATCACTTCAGGTCCAAAGAGTTTTTGGAGGCAATATCTAGCTAAAACCTGAAACAATTATTATTAGAAAAAACAGATAATTCTTCTGTAATTATAGATGTAGATGCTTCAAGTTACAATGTAATTAATTGTATGAAGCAGAAACTGAAAAAATAAAATTATACATCCAAGAGAGCCAAAAAAAAACATATGACAAAGTTTAGCAGATTACCCCTAGAACTCCAAATACTGCAAGAGAAAGAAGGCATGTAATATACTCCAACAACCAAGGCACTTCTCTTTCGACCTTAAATAAAAATAAAAAAGAACACCGTAAACATAAAGGCTAAGCCGATTGAAAATCAATCAACTAAACAGATTCAACGTAGAACAACTTACTTTGTTTTCATCTGTGGACTGAATAATTGCATCAGTCGAAAGGGGAGATATGTTTTCTAACGGTAAAGAAGTATTCAAAGAAGGCTCATCTTGAATGGGAAATACGATTCCATTTTCCAAATTATTATCAAAAGAGAAATGACTCCTCCTGCTGCTTATGCTGCACCTGTTGCTGTGAAGTGCTCTATCCCCAATATCTCCTGCCTCTGAAACACTCTCACTTTCGATAGCAGCAAATGATAAATTTAAAGAGCGTCTTCTAGAAGAACTGGCACTACTCACTCGACCAAAGGAACCACTTCGCATAGGTTGTAATTCACGAGTCTCATGATCCATAATCCCTCTCATCTTCTACTGAAAAACTTTAGCAATAGTAAGAAAAATTTCATGTATATTGGATGATTAAAATAAGACTGTTTAAACTTTATAATCAATATGATGCAATGGCTTACAATCAAACAAATCCATAGCCACCTAATCCATATTTTAAAGCTGAAATTCACATGCAACATGCTTCATGTATTTGCTAACAGCTTATTAGATGCCCATCCAAGAATAATAATTTATTCATAAAGTAACATAAAAAATTAATACATGAACTTACATACATTAGTTACTACATAAAATAAGACAAAACAACAAGTCAAAACAAATAGAAAATGCTAAGACTGCAAAGAAAACAAACTTGAATTCATTAAAATTAGTCGATATTCAGTCATATTTGTACAAGTCCTCATATGATAATTAGATTATAAAGAATTTACACAAGCAATATATACACATTGGATTTAAAGTTGAAATATGTAAGAACATAAATAACAAGTCAGCAAAATATTAAGTGCTGATTATATGAAAGAAAAAGGTGAAATTCCATTCTTCAAGCATGTAACTTTGATTTTTTTATGAAGGTACTGTACTGTTTCATGGTAAGCAAGACCATATAACCACATCAGTCTGGATGATTAAAAATTCATATGTGGACCCTTACAGTTGGGCATGATTAATTACTTATCAAAATGCAAAGGAGAAAGAAGAAAAGGGAACAGCACAATCATCAAAGTACAACAAGAAAACTAAATGCAAAAGAGACATAATAAGATGTTTAATTAATTTAGGAAAACTAAGAATATGTATTTGAATAGGACCTTAACAGAACGGGAACAGAGACATGTCCTCCACTTGTTGAACAAACATCAAATCATCATCTCTAACAAAACCTTTTAGTGGTAAAGTGAACAACAACTCATTAATTTAATGCACAAAAAGTGTCTATCCTCCTCAAAAATAAATAAATAAAAAGGAAACCAAAAGTGTCACCAATGAATTAAAAAGTAAACTTTTTCAAGAACCCACAAGAATCACAGCAGGAATTTAAGAAGCGTCCCGGGCTTTAGAATTGGGGATGGAGATGCAAAACAAGAGACGCCTCTGTTTGCTGGACTGAAATCTAATCTACAATTGTAGGGTGGTTATATTTTATTGATGTGAAGAAAAACTATTTTAGAGTTGGACTTTGGAATCATATACGTCATATCATACGTGTGTTAGACTTTCGGACCCAAATCTGTTCTATTACGGTCTTTAGAAAATTGTGAGATCTAAGTGGTGTGGACGCACAAGGAATTTTTTATCCAAATTATGTTTGACATAATCCAAAGTAATTATATGATAAATACAATACACTTATTTTGTAATTGGATGAAACTCTAAGAAGAGTAACCAACCAATCAAAAGGAAGTGCAAGTTTAATGATTTGATGAGTTTGGTCAAGCTAGCTCTAATCTCTGGACAAGAATTGGGTGTTGAAATTGTGACTCAAATTTGTATACGGAAGCAGATCAAATGGAAATAAGGCTGGTTTTCAACAAGTAAAATAAACAAATAAATGAAACTCAAAGTTGCATCATTGGATGCAAGAGAAAATATTTTTCAAATTTTTTTACTCACTGAAATTCAAAAATAAATCATAAGGTAAATTCGTATGAGCAGCTTAGATTAGGGGGAAAACGGTTATTCGTTCATGATTTTCAGAAAGAAATTTGAAGATCGTCACCACTTCCAGACGAAAGTAGGGTAATTTTGAAAAACAGTCTATGTTAACTTGACTGTTATAAAAAACAAAGGTGTGTTAGGACGTGAGTCGGTTGTGTTTGAGCTGGTCGTGGGACGGAATTCCACAAACACATGACGTGGGGTCTGTATGGAATGAGACTGGCTGGGTTTGGTCTCACCCATATCGGGTCAAACCCCATATGGTGAAGATTTTGAATAAGTCTCAGTTCAAACCTAAGTTTCAGTTCAAAACGAAACCTCAGTTCAAACCTAAGTTTCAGTTCAAAACGAAACCTACACAGACCTACTTGAGACATATAATTAAAATTATTGATTTGACATATGTTATTTACCTTTTACACATAAAGTTATTGATTTGATACCTATAATTTATTTTTCTCCCCCAAACCCCTACAACCAAACTCCAATCCAAATCAAATCTCAAATTTTCAAAACTCATTAACTATTATTTAATAATATTTTATAATCTCAATATTCTATTGAAACCATTATCCAAATCGAGTTTCGAAAGTTTCGTCCAACTTTTGAAACCACTTATTGAGACCAAACCGAAACCAAACTCAATCAAACTGCTTCCATATTAAGGGCATCTCTAGTGTATCAAGAGGAGGGTGGATTTGGGTTTTGGATCTAGGGGGGTGAAAAAGTGAAAAAAAAATGTATAGAGGGGAAACAAGGGAAGCGACTCGCTTGCCTCACCGCTCGCGATCACCCGCCTGGCCAGCAGGTGGTCGACACTTGTCGGCCACCTGTTCATTCTATTTATTTTTTTATTTTTTTTGTTTTTATTTATTTTATTTAATTAAAAAAACCTTTAAATTAAAAAAAATTTAAATTACCTTATTTAATAAAATGTAACTCTTATTTAATCTTAATTTAATTTAATTTGTGTACTATTTTTAAAAAGTTAATTTTAGTATAAAAATGTAACTTTTATTTAATAAAATCAAATTTAGTGTAAATTTAATGTAACTATTATGTTGGAAAATTTAATGTCAATATTAAATTATTTTTATTATTTTCAAATCATGTCAATCAAGTATTTAATTGTTGTATTATTGTGCACCAATTTTAAAATTCCTTTAAAAGTTAATTATTAGAAACTCAAATTTAATTTAATTATTGTATTGTTGTGTTTTTTTAAAAAAAATATTGGTTGTTATTGTTATTATTAATGTCAATCTTAAATTATTTATTTATTTATTATTGTTTAATTTTTATTATTATTATTATTATTGCTATTATTATTATTATTATTATTAAGTGAGAGTGGGGAAAATTGAGAATTTTAATTAAATAGAATTGATACATTGATACATTTTAGATGACTTATAAAAAGGAATGGGGAAGCTGGACTTGGATTCTGAAGGGAAGCTGAACTGAGTGAGGGGAAGCAGGACTTGGATTCTGAAGGGAAGCTGAACTGAGTGAGGGGAAGCAGGACTTGGACTGAAGCAATACTGGAGATGCTCTAACCCGACTTGTCTTCATGACAAAATTGAGACCCAAGATTTTTTTTTTTTTTTTTTTTTAATAAAATGAGATTTCATGGGATAGGAGCATGTGAGGTACCTTTCTCTTTGTCAGCGACAAGTTTCTCATTTCAAATTTGTTTTTAAGTTATTTAATTGTAGAAAAGACAATTATACCCCGATTTGTCTTTTGGTACATTAAATTATGCAAATTCTTCCTCGATCTTCATCGGAAAATAAATCCGGACATATTCTGAAGTGCTTATTTTGCAGGCTTACATCTATTATATTTCGAAACAAGATCAGGGATATTATATACACGTCAATTCAGATCCATATTAAGGTCCAAACATTTTACCAATGCATGAAGCCTGTGAGATTCTTGAAAAACCACTTCTTGTTATTGACAGTTAAGTTAATTGTTTCTGTATATGCAAATATTCGATAATTTACAATTGATTTTGGAACCACCTGCAGAATTTGAAATTGGCCCTATTCCAAAACTTGTCAATGAAGAATATGACCATGAAGTACAAAGATTATATATATGGTAAGCTCAACAAACAAAATTCTTCAATTCAGTGATAATTCATTTCATGCACTAAAATTTATCAGAACTTTTTTGAGCATTCACAATCTATATACTCAGTCGGCTGTAGAGATTAACTTTAAATGGAAATCTTTTGTATTAATAAATCCATATATAAGTTGCACATCAGTACATTGAATGAAGCTAAATCATCTCGATCTCGTCTCTAATGGCACGTTAAACATCGGAAAATTAGTACCTACACCGGTGGATTTAATCCATCCGGGTGTTGGATGAGTGACACGTAAGCATAAAAGGACAATATTTTGTCATTTTATGCCTATGTGTCATTCATCCAACCCCCATGTATTAAATCCACTAGTGTAGTATCTAAGTAACCTTAAACATCATATCCTCTGGCCCAGACAGGAGCCGTGTATATAAGAGTTCCCGAGATAAACGATACAAGAAATGTGACTGTTGCATAAGCATAAGCCCTCCATGGATGTTTGCTTTCTCTCAATGCATGAAATTCAGCAATGAAACCTGAAACCGAACTTAAACAACCAAGTAGCCCAAATTGGATCCCGTTTGAAACAGTATCACAAGTCTTAGTATTTACCGCCTTTTTCAGCGTGGCTAGTGCAGCCATGGCACTAGCTGCAAGAACATTTGCAGCGAGAGTTCCAAACGGGATCCATTTTAACGTGCCATTTTTTCCTACACCACGCCCATTAAAACGGGCTAAGAACCACCTCATCCATACACCAAATGGTCCAACCAAACATGCTAAGTATAACTCAGCTTCACTGCCACCAGTTTCAAAGACTTTTTTCTCCAAACCGCAAAATACACCCCAAAGTAGACCTAGAAATAGTAAAAGCATCACCATAAATGTCAATAGACACTGAAACCTATTCGACATACAAGTAGTGATGCGGCAGAGGAATCTTTTATTTGATCTTTTATGAAGAAGCCATTTGAATCCCTTGGCAGTCTCAATTCCAAAAACGATCGAATAGGCAGCTAGAAACAAACCTGTCAAGGTTTGAGTAATAAAATGATTATTATATACAATAATACTTATAAAGTTATGAGCTTTCACTTGTTCGTGTCCTCGATTTCACGTATAGCGTAGTTACCTATAAGAATGCCAAGAAGACCAAAGACCCATTGGCCTCTAACAGTAAGGTCAAGCATCTTTTGATTCCAACCACTGAAACTTGTAAAGCTTCCCAAGAAACCAACTGTCAATCCAATAGCTAATTTATCCGAAACATCCGAAATATCTCTTTCAAAAACAACACCTAACCAACCCATCAGGAAAGAGCCACCCTAAAGAAGGCAAATATATATCGATCGATTTCTAGTATGATGAATGACAAATAAAACTAAAAGAGAAGAAAAAAGAAGAATAACCATATTATCAAGGTATATGTAGCTCTGGTCACTGGTTGCACTGATCACGTGAGGTCCGAAGAGTTTCCGGAGGCCATATCTAGCTAGAACCTGGCAAAATTATTATTAGAATGATAACAGATAATAATGCTTCACTTTAACATGTGACTAAATGTATGAAGCATAAAAGTAAACATATAACAAAGTTTAGCAGATTACCCCTAGAATTCCAAATACTGCAAGGGAGAGAAGGCATGTTATATGCTCCAACAACCAAGGCACTTCTCTTTCAACCTGAAAACAAAGAAAACACCATAAGCATAAATGCTAAAGCAATTGAAAATCTTTTAGATAACTAATAAACTGTCAACAAAGAACAACATACTTTATTTCCATCTCCGAACTGGATAATTGCATCAGTCGAAAGGGGAAACATGCTTTCCAGTGGTAAAGAAATAAACAAAGAAGGGTCATCTTGAATAGGAAATACAATTCCATTTTCCAAATTAATATCTAAAGAGAAATGACTCCTGCCACTTAAACTGCTGCACCTGTTTCTGTGAAGTGCTCTATCCCCAATATCCCCTGCCTCTGAAACATTTTCACTTTCAATAGGAAGTGATAAAATCAAAGTGCGTCTTCTGGAAGAACTAGCATTACTCAGTCGACCAACGGAACCAGTTCGTATTGGTTGTAATTCAAGAGTCTCATGATCCATAATCCTTTTCTAGATCTTCTTTTAGTGGAGATTAACTTGATCAGCTTATTAGTAAGAAAAACTTTCATGTAAATTGCATGAATATATAAGATTGTTTAAGATTTAAAAATCAATATGATGCAATGCAATCGCTTACAATCGGACAAATCCATAGCCATCTAGTCCATTTAAAAACTCATATTCAGGTGCAACATGCGATCATGTATTTGCTTACAGCTCATTTTGCTATTAAATGCCAATCCAAGAATAGTAATACAGTATGTGATAAACAAACATTAAGATATTCTGATCAATTTGAATTGTTAAACCAAATAAATATTGTAGAATAATGAGATAATTCCATGAACGAACTTACAAAAGTCATTAATATGACAAAAGTAGAAGTCAAAAAACAGAAAATGACAAGACAACATAGATGAACACAATCAAACTTGAAATAAAAAGTAGTCAGTAGTCTACATGTTCTTTATATGATATAGTAATAATAAAATTTCAAAAGTAATACTACATGCACATTGGATACAAAGTTGAAATCTGTTAGAACATAACATACATATATACTTATTTAGGAAAACTGGAAAACTAAGGACATGTTGTTTTGAATAGAACTTGAAGAGGACGGGAACATGGATATGTCCACCATCGTTGAAAAAGCATCAAATCATCAATTTAATGCAAAAAGAGTATTAATCCTAATAAATAAATAAATACATCAGAAAGTAGAAAGGGTCACCAAAGAATTAGAAAGTTGGCTACTTTTTCAACAACCCATCACAACAGAAAAGGGGATTGCAATATAAAGCATTTGGGCCAAATTGTTAAAATTGTACGGTCTAGGTTTTTTTGGAAGAGAAATGTTAAAATTTATATCAAATCATGTCGATATAAGTTGATTTATGTCAAATCAAAGTTAAGTTTGTGTCTTGTGTTAAATTAAAGTGGAATTTGTGTAAGTTTTTTTCAAATAAGAAATTTTTTGTTTAACTTTTCGAATAGTAATTAGGGAAAAATTAAGAGATTGTGAATTTTTTTAAAAAAGTTAAAAAAATATGTTTTTTTTTTCGCTTTTCCCAAAAAAATTATTATGGGAAATGCTAGTCAAACAAACCCTTTTGTTTCACAGACTGAATATATTATAATTTATAAACGGTGTCAATTGGGTTGTGAATTAGACATGGACATTGGAATTTGACTTTCGGACCCAAACTAATTATGGCTTAAGGTTTTTAGGGCATTTCCAACTTCCCGGGGAGAAAGAGAGGGAGCCCGATCACTCATCTCCAACCAGGCGGGGGAGGGGGAGTTTTCCCGTTGTCCCTCCCCCTGCTGTATGGAATCCTTGCATCCAAGCAGTTGGTTCCACTTGCTTGTTCCTTTTTATATTTCTTTTTATTTATTTTATTTAAAATGATTTTAATTAAAATAAAACGATTTAATTTTCCGTACGAGTGAGTTTGTGATCAATTCAATATCGCTGTCGAGATTTGTGTAATAAAACAAACATGACAACTGTATTTTTACTTTAAATATTTGGTACAAAATGGACTAACTAGACATTATTATTGACTAAACCATGTCATTAATGCTGACATCAATTCATTGAGATTCTTTATCTTGTTCATTAATGCTAGAAACTGTTCAAATATATTAGTCCGATCCGTCATTTTCTGCACAAATGTGAAAGCTACTGATCGAGACTATATATTGAGTCCATCAATTAAATTTAATCGTAATGGCTTCATGCAATTTGCAGCTTGAACGGTTCTTAATTAATTGCAACAACAATTTTTTTCTTTAAATAAATAAAGATATGCTAAGAGTTTATTTAATTAGTTTTAGCCAACAATTGAAGTCTGAAGAGTTGGGGTAAGCTGTCGCATGTTGCATTTTAGGGACCAGGAACGAAGTGGGACAGATCACATCTCCAGACAGAAACATATTACTATTATTATTATGTCGAGTATACATTGATTCATTCCCTTAAACAACATTATTATTTACAATGTTGTAACGATTCTTACCCAAATTAGAAGATATGGTGTAAAAACTGCTAAAATTGAACTTAAAATGAATAATTACACACAAAATATGAATATATCATCCTTGCCAAACCCTATAAAAAAATTAGATTCAACCTAAAAGAAAGGAAAAGGGACACCAAAACTTGTGTAAAACGTATTCACCACATGCAAAAAATTACACCTTTAATTGCTTTATAAGTTGATTCTCTCAAACGCCATATCTCAATCACAAAAGTCAAAACTCAAAATCCCAAACACTTTTCGAGCACTTAACCAATATTACACGAAGGAGAAGCAAAGGTAAGTCACTCGTCACCTTATTTAACATCAAAAGTATTTGTTTTGATAATGTAACATCTCATTTTCTTGATGCTTACATGTTGTATGTATGTCTTTTACTAGTTATCCAGAAAAAATGCATCGATCTTCGAGTTACTCTTCTGCTCGTTCATCCGATGAGTTCTTGATTAACTTCTCTCCTTCTGGCTTAAAGGGTGAAGAATTTTTGCCCATTTACAACAAAGGTTATGATCTTGTTTCTTCTGATGTTTCGAAGAAGGATATATCTCCGAATCCTCCAACGGGAGAGAAAGCCGTTCATTTAATCCCGCTGATCTTGATTTTTTGTGGTTTAGTTCTATGGTGGTTCTCCAAGCCAGTTAAACTCCATTGATGAAACACTTATTCCATGTTGGTTATTTATAAGTGACAATAATTGATGAAGTTTTACTATAATTTTTTTCTAGCTTTTGATTGCTGATGAAGTTTGACTTTCCTTTCCTTTACATTGCACATATCATAGTCTCATAATTTGGACTTTGAATTCTAGATCTTTGGTGCCATTGGTAAAAATCGTCGTAAGTCATAAAGTCCAAATCATATCTTCAAGAATGTTATTAGATCAACTTACACATTTCTATTTGAGATTCATGTGAATAATAGTATTTTACGAAGACTGACAGTTCGAGCAACTTCGATTTACAATTTTGGAGAGTTTACCGGGGCATTAGTTTCTCCCAACAAAAATCCATTAAAACCAAAGTTAAGGAGGAATGAAACCCATTATATTTCTTATACATGGCATATGCAAGGTTGATATGTAAAAACACAGAAATAAACATCGCCACACGATTTACTTGTAAGTGATGGATCAATATCTGCTGCTGCTGCTGAGCAAGAAAAAACTTCTCTTTTTATGTTCGACTGATTTTTACAATGCCAACACATTGGAACGTGAATAAGAATATAAGATGACTCGGATGCTCAATAAGAAGATGCAAAAGTAATCAAAAACACCAACTCAAGAACAATAACTATTGTTTCCTCATAAAAAACCGGTTTCATTCTATTAAAAGTAGTTCAACAAAGAGGGGGGAGGGGGGGTATTAACTGGGAAAGAATGGAATAGGATGTTTACAGAATATCTACAAAGAAGCAGAGGATAATCACCTGATTCATTTGTTGTTTTGTCATAACAAAGAGCTATTTCAGAACCTTACTCATCTAATAAAGCTTTATTCTTGTCGCAATGGTCTGTCGGCAGATTGGGCATGATGTGAGGTCTTGTCCACATTCACAACATGTCTGAGACACGAGAAAATAGATGTCACCAATTTATCAGCCATGTCTTTTCTCATTAATCTATCAGAAGGCACAAAATTATACCTGATGACCACAGCCAAATGCCATATTCTTTGGTTCGGTAATGCAGATGGGGCAAAGCTGCAAATGATAAAATAAAAAAAAGTATATAATCAATAAAAATTATGAATTTCGTTCAGAAAAATATCTCACTAATCACTATACTTTGTGGCACTGTAACTTAGTAAATAGATTTTTATTAATTCCATATAAGAACATGTAAAATTGAAATTAAAGCACATTTCTTTAAAAGTTAAAGAAACAGGATGTTATTTACATGGTTATCAGAGGAAGAGGTTGCAGCTGCTGGAGGTTGGCTCATACGAGAAGAAGGTGCACTTGGCTGGAAACTAGTAGTTGAACGGTGGGAAGGTTTCGAGGTGCCTAAAGAAGCAGCACCATATTGAGGAGGAGGAAGAGCAACCCTATCTACATCCTTCCCTCTAGAAGCGCTGATATACAAATCAATCAAAGTAAAAAAAGTTAATGTGAACATTCCCAAGAAAAGATTAAAGAGAAATGAATTTGAAGTGGACAATTTTACCCAAGAATGTTAAGCTCCAGAGTTGCTTTATACTGAGAAGGTATTTCCATCAAGGCTGAAAGAGCAAACTCGGCTTCTTTCCTGGATCGATCCATGTTTTTTGACATAATCTCTGTAAAATTTACAAACTAGAAACACGAAAGAGTTTAAATGTGTTCCTTAAAAATTACCACCGCCAAGATAGATATAGAGTTACATGCAGATAACTTGCCTGAAAGTTGTCGAATGCTCGAGCGGGTATGTTATCGTCGAATTCCCTCATCATGTCCCACGGCCCATCTCCAACTCCCACTAATATAATCGATAATGGATACTCACTGTAATTCAACAATAGGACATTGGGGAAAAATTAAAAGAATATCAAACTCTTAATATATGAGAGGTTATACATTATCTGACACTAGAGAACTAGACCATGGATCTGCAGTGAAAGTACCTAGCTTTTACAATTGCTTCCACAGTTCTCATTTCTTGGGGACTTAATTGACCACGATCAGTGTCAACGCTTCTTGTGACCTATATACATCAAATTACAATCAATAAAACAAAAATTTACAAGCCCAGACATCCATACTTCAAACTATCATAATATATGGTTATGGAAACAATTGAGGTTTGTAACTTCACACTCACAATAACAATAACAAGAACAATGTCTAATATGACAAATGTGTAGTTGATCTTCAGAGGGACTCATTAAAGGTTAAGTTCACAAAAAAAAATCGTAATTTGATGTTAACATTTGAAACAAGAAAAGTTTTCCAAGTAATCTTAAGTCAGGCACATATATGAATCCTGTAATAGGAATTACAATTTACAAAATAGTACCTGTCCATCAGCGATAATCAGTAAAACATGGTACTGGCCACCACTTTGCTCAACAATAGTGATAGCCATTTCAATAACAGGAGCAAATGATGTTGGACCTGTACAGAAAAGGAGACAACTTTTACAAGAAAGAGAAAGATTAATCAGAAAAGTGAAAGTCAAAATGGACTCAGACGTTGAACCTGCAAGTTTCAAATTAGGAACCAATTCTCTGTATCTACTCAAGACTTCCTCAAAACCTTCACAAAATCTCTCATCTGGGTAAAAACTGAAGACTTCTTGATCATGTGTTGAAGCTGTTAATGTCAGAATTGGAAAAATGTTACCATCTCCAATCTTTTACTGCTACTTAAAAAAAAACCAATTCTCAAGAAAATACCATCTCCGAACCCAAAACACGGGATTAAATTATCTTCGTCAAATTTGGATAACGTTCTTCCTATAATTGATATGGCATGTTCATATGGATTTTGCTCGTCTCCTATGTGATGCAAACTTCTCCGGTGAAATGACCTTTGACCTGAAAAAAAGAATTTTTTTAGTGCACTGGAAGCATTATTGTCACAGTAAAGAGACACTTACCTGTCCACTCATTGCTCTTTGTGAAGTCGATACCAACAATTAAATTTGAGGATTCCAAACCAGCACGTGCAAGAGCATCAGTGACCTATTACATCAGACATTAAATAAATGAGCTGAATAATCAACAGAATGCTTCATGGAAACGTGCAAAATACAGTAGGACTAAATACATCACATATTCCAACAAACTTTTCAACACTAAATGGCTAAACATAGCTGATATTTATCGACAGGATACACTATTTTCATCTTACTTAGTAGATGGATTTGAGAGAACAATTTTACCTGATCTAGAGAATTGTAGTGGTCATCTATTTTTGAATACTTCCTCTCCAACTTTTTCTTAGACTCATGGGGAGGACCACCATAGGTTGGCTGCGTGGGTGCATAGCTGTGACTAGGCTGAGCATATGATGATTGTGGGTAGGCATTTTGGTTCCATGATGAACTTGAACCGGCCCCGTAAGATGAATACCGACCTGAAATCGACTTCTTTGAACTCTTGGCACCCATCAACTCTTTTACCTAAAAAGAAAAATCCTTTCCAGAGGAAGGATGCTCAATTTTCACTTAAAAGGAGAATATATTTACAAGCCAGATGATTGATCTTCAGTAAAATGTAATGTCGCAGGTGCCACTTTACATTATTTAACAATTTTATCAGGTAGTTATGCCAACATATAACTTCAAAATAGAATAATCATCCAAGTTAAAGAGAAAATAACTCCTCAATTTGTTTATGATTCTAACCACAGTCAATATAAGCAGCCGACTGGGCATCCAGGCTCGGTCACAATAGCTACACAAAAAGAGGTTGTGATAATGCTACCTTTATGTGTTTCCATTCTTATTTTTTTGGCATGACTCTATATCATTAAACTCTATAATTCTTTGTTATTGTTTTATTTTGACCTTGCTCTTCTTTAGTTTATATATTACACAGAACCAAATATATATTGTTCTATTTTCTTTCAAGGAAGTAGATAAACAATGTCCCATACTCTAAGAATGCAATTGTTTTTCAAAAGCACCCTCCCACTTGAACTAACGACACGAGCCAACTACATTCTTCTAAAACTCCTTACCCAATCATAACGAAGGAAAAAATTGTGATAAATGGAGTATTTAACAATAGTGCAGGTTTGTAACGATAGAAAAATATGCAATGAGAAACATGAACAAAACGCTTAATATTGTTTAATCTTTAGTTCTCATATTTTATGCTTTTGTTCTATATTTCCTAATTTTTATGTTTTATTAAAAAAGTTGCTTCAAATTGCTTAACTACTCATCCATGTATAACTCAACTATGGTTCTAATATTTCATGGAAGAATATTCAATAGGTCATAGATATGATTTAACATCTCAGCAAATTGCAAAAGCAATCAAATCTTCAATGCTTGAATATTGGAGGAAAATTTTCTATCCCAAGTCACTGACTATAAAGACATCACAAAAAAGGGAAGTAAAGAGAGTTTTCTCCCATCCATATTTAAGTAGGTGAAATTCAACAAGCACCTTCTTTTTGGGCATTATAACAATTAAGGCATATCATAACTAAATCTGATTGGAACTCTAATAAGGAACCCCAATTGAAACAGCACAATTCTTGCCTAAAGCATTGAATTAAGGAACCTTTTGAGTTTTTCTTACTCCAACATTGAGTTTAACAGAATCTAACACAATTTGTAAGTACTATAATTTCAACATTAATGGCAAAGCATAAAAAAATCATTTTTGCTTTACTACTTCACCAACTAAACAAAGCACATTCTTGCTATATCACCAATTCAGAATACATAATTTAAGAAAGGCATAGAGAACCAAACCTTAAAAAGAAAGGGACCAAAAAAATAAGAACCCACAAAAATGCCAAAAACTTAATTAAACCAACAAGTTACACAGAAATTCAACAAACCCATTTAAAAAAAAAAGCTAAAAAAGGAAAAAGAGAAACCCAGAAATTCTTGTATTTCACATTAATATATAAAAAAAAAATTAATACCTAGTTAAAAACCTTTTTGCATGTTCAGCAGTCGCGGAGGACACAGAGAAGAAAAGAGAGACTGTGTGTGGACGATGTGACTGTGTGAGAGAGAATGTTGGAGAGATAGAGTTGAAGAAGCTTTGAAGGTTGGTGGATTGTCAAAGGTTTGTCGTTTCAAGTGGAGGAGACCGACACGTTACTAATTTACTAATTAGTAGCCCTACTCCAATTAACTTCCTACTTTAATTTATTAGAAAACGATAATACATCCACTTAAAATAACTTTTTCCCTAATACGAAGTATATAAGTACTCTTTATACATAAAGTGACGGTTCATAGCTTGTTTTATCTACTTAAAGTAGTTAATAATTAATCAATGCATTTGCTCTTTGAAGTTTATATATCTTTTTGTTACAATGTATCTAGGTTTTGTACTGACACAATCTCTTTCGAAGCATCACAAATATATTAAGAGAATTTTTTTCATAATAAGAACTCGAATTTGGCTTTTTACATATGTGATGACTAGTTTCTTCTATATGTTCATATGTTCGTAAAAATGTGAATTAGATAAATTACTTAGATATATCCTAATAACTCGGTGGATTAAATCCATCGGGGTAAGCATAAATTTTCTGTTATTAGATATATTTGATCAAATCAGATTTGAATTAAAAAAAAGGCCGTGGTTAAATTGGTTTAACTTAATCGGTGATTGAATTTGCAATTTAATTTGGCTAGTTATTTTTTTAAACTATATGGGTATGTAAACAATTTTGGATATTCTGTAATCAAAATTTAGTGAATTTAGATTATAAATAACTTAATTAGTGGAGGTGACTCTTCAATTTAAATCCTCGGACAGAGTTCAATCATATAAAGACAAGGGAATGAATGAAAGGGATTTATTTTGATGCAGCCTACAACATGAGGTCCATTTCATTTTGTCGCAGAGTATGCATCTTGAATGGATTTTTTTTATTAACATATATTTTCCTGCATAATTTGGATTTATTTATTTATTAATGTCTTTTCACAGCTTTGTTTAAGTATTATTATTGTTTTGAAAGTCACTCTCTATAATTATATGTAGTAGTCCATAGACGTAAACTCCCATTTTGATACATATATATCATATATAGTTGGGATTGGTTAACTTGAAGAACTAATCTCCTTGTATTAATATAATTGGTTTGGGGATTGAGAATCTACTTTTAGTTGGGAGTAACTGTAGAGTGAAAAGCAAAAAAAAGAAATACATACATACATACATACATACATAGATGCAGGGGCGGATCCAGGAGGTCGGAGGTAAATTTATACAAAAAAAAATTATCAAACATTTAAACTTAAAGTTTATATTATTCACGAGAAAATATATGGCGCAATACAAAAATGGGGAGGTTAAGTTTGACAAAAATAAATGTCAAAATAAACCTTTGAGCAAGTATGCTCTACGAACTCTCTCTCAAATGTTAGAATCATAAAAAGTTATATGAGGGTCGTAGACCGGGATCACTCGGAAGCTCGGGCAAGTCGTTTCTATATGAAAGTTTGGAAGCTCATGCGGGTCACTTTGAATGTGAACGTTACTTGAAGACTCATCGTGAGGTGTAGGTGTAGACTTAAAGTATCTCTCCATATTTCTAATACTATAAAATGTACAAAACGTAACTATCTCAAAAATAATGACATACTCAAGAAGCATAAGTTAAATATAATAGAGACATAATAATAACAAGATTTATTTTTCATTCCATTTGATAAAACAAGAGAGGTTGAACTCCAATAGACCAATATGCTAATAAAAGACTATTAAAAATATAAGAATAGTGTTTGACATTTCAATAAAATAAAAAACTACTAACCATATAAAATTAGTTTTATGTAAATGAACACTATTAATTCAATTGCATCTTGATTTAATCATCATATTATTTTAATATAATAAGTATCCTCATATCTTAATCTAAAACTAATGAAAATCTTAACAAATATATAACTTTAAGCACAAAAATGAAACTTGAATCTAAAAATTGGATAGAGTGAACTACTATTAGGGTGAGTTGTATGATATTAATTGGACTAAGATTATATTTGGACTGAAAATTTTATATTTGGCTAATTCATTAAATTTTTTTTTCTTTCAAAAAGAAATACACCACTCCTATGCTAAAAAAAAGGGGGGGTTTATAGCCCCCTGTCCCTATGTACGTCCGCCCATGCATAGATGTGATATATAATACAAAGGGCCAAATTTCCCATGTGATATATAGGAAAAAATACAAATTAAATGCACTCCGTGATATTGACAACTAATTTTTAACCCGTTTCCAGCAATCACTACCCACAGATTTGTTGCATTGTGCGTGTTTACTCATACGACGACAATTATTATATCCTTACAAATATTCTTTCGCAAGAAAATCAATGTCTTACCCGATTGAGTTCGATTTCAACTAAGTTCACCGACGTTGTTATCTGGATGTGGTGGTGTTACTGAAGAGGGTGGTATGTGGATTGCTACTTGCGACAGACAGAATTATTAGTGAATACTATGAATGGGAATATTAGAATCTTTTAGATTTAAATTTCAATTTAGATTATTTGATCATAGTTAAGTTATCTTATAAGTAAGTTAAAACTTAAAATCATCATGTGTTATACTTAAAGAATTTTTTAGGAGTTACATAAGTTGTGTTGCCAAAGTACTTCTAATTCAAATCCAGAGTAAATTACTAGGAGTAGTTTTGGAGTTAATGACAATTTACTCTCCTTGTGATATTTATAATGTCTAATTTACTTTCGTGTGATTTGAAAAGAGTGAATTTTACTTTTGATACCATAAGTGACCTTACTTTAAGGTTACGGTACCATAAGTTACAAAACCAACATATTTGGTACCAAAAGTGCTTCAAACATGTAAATTGTGGGGTAATTTTGCAGGTGAGAAAACATGTGGGGCAAACTTTGCCAGCAATCTTTAATTATAGGATCAATTTTGCAAATTTTCCATCAATTTTCCATCCAAACTCGAAATTTCCATCAAAAAATTGACGGAAGTACCAAATGTGTTGGCTTTGTAACTTATGGTACCGTAACCTTAAATAAGGTCACTTATGGTACTTAAAGTGAACACTACAAGAAAAACGGGATTTTCCGACGGATTTTCCCACGGATTTCAGCAAAAATCCGTCGGAAAAAGTGGCGTGGGAAATTTTCCGACGGCCAAATCTCGTCGGAAAATCCGTCGGAAAAGAATAATTTCCGACGAACAAAGATGTCGGAAAATCCGTCGGAATATTTCCGACGAAAAACTAATATGTCGGAAATTCCATTTTGTTTACTTTTTCCGACGGATAAAATCCGTCGGAAATTATTTAAAAAAATAAATTTTTTTATTTTTCCGACGGATTTAATTCCGTCGGAAATGGGAAAAAAATTTTAAAAAAAAATTATTTTTTCTTATTTTCCCCCAATAAAAACATATATATTGTTTACATAATCAAAACACATAAATTAAACAATTCATAATTATAAAAATGTACTTATAAAGGGCATGAACCCTGTGCAGTAAATACATTGAACTCCTATCATATTTACAAGAACACACTTTTTAACTAATATGCCCTACACTTCCGTCTATTATATTTCTTTCAACCCCTTCCACGATCTTCATTGTTTCTCATTCAAGCCTTTTTCACACCATTCCATCCATTAATCTAGACAACAATAAATAGAGTTATCAACAAAAGAAGTTGCAATAATTCATGCACAATCAGTTGATCCCTAGGTCAAAGCAAAATGAAGGATCAGTTGATAAAAGTAGCTTATCAAATGTTTTAGATAATTATTTGTAAACACATAAAAGGGCCAAATTTTGATTAAATTAACAATTAAAAGGAAGAGTTATGGAAGAACTTTTTCACACATATTGCCAAAAAGTAAAAATATTACCGAATTCAAAAAGTTGTAAACGGAGTGGAGGGTCTACTTTCTGTTGGTTGGTTGAACCATCTAGTGACCTTGATCCCTATGGAAACCTTGCTAAAGTAGATAAGGAAGATGTAGCCTCCTGTTACAAAGAAAAAAAGGAACGATTCACATGGACACCATCTTATTAATATCCAGAGAAACTCAAACCAAAAAATAACACAATCATAAATACACTGAAATCATTCAGACATATAAATAATGAAGAGAAGTGGAACTCTTACCTAATTCCTCAGGATTTCAACTAAAAATGGGTCAGTTTCTTCTCAAAAAGATCCATAAGTAAATATAATATAATATAATATGATGATCAAAATGCTAGTCAGATTTTATTCAAGATACTATCTGCTCATAAACATAAATAATGGAAAATCAACTAAGAGATATATGATGTATGCTCAAAAGATGGAATACGTATATATGGTGACAACAATTGAATTGCCTTATTTTTTAATACTAAAGTGCTTTTTCATAGATAAAAACATAAATTTCTGTAAATATATATTGCAGGCTTGATGAACTTCATACGTCGGGCCATCGTTGAAGTAAATACGGTCAATCTAGGTAAGATACACAACTAAGTAACAACTAGAAGAGAGAAATACCTCCAATAGATAATTCCTTTCTCCATAGGGATCTCCTGCCTGCAGCAAGAAAACCAAACCATCAAACCAAATCCCCTAACCCCCTGGCCCCTAAGAAATTAAAAAAAAAGGAAGATGTAGTCTCATGTTACAAGGAAAAAAAGGAACGATTCACATGGACACCATCTAATTAATATCCAGAGAAACTCAAACCAAAAAATAACACAGTCCTAAACAAAATTAAATCATTCAGACATATAAATAATGAAGAGAACAAACAACAATGCTATGAAGTTAAAAATCCCCTAACCCCTGGCCCCTAATAAATAAATAAAAATCAACAGTTAACACACAATGCTTTGAAGTTGAATATAAAAACAAATTTAATTTACAAAAAAAGAAACTTCAACAACGTGAACCAAACTAAATCAATGTTGTTCTCAATAGATTGCACAAAGGAATTACCTCGTTATTGTGTTTTATTTCGGGCTGGGCTGGGCTGGGAAGCGGGTTCGGGCAGCGGGTGGTGAGGAGAGGCACTCTGGGCAGCGACGCGGGTCTGGGCATCGGGTTTGAGTAGGGCAGATTCTGGGCAGCGGCGTGGATCTGGGCCTCTGGGTAGCGGCGCGGATCTGGGCCTCTAGGCAGCGGCGCGGATCTGGGCCTCTGGGCAGCGGCGCGGATCTGGGCCTCTGGGCAGCGGCGCGGATCTGGGCCTCTGGGCAGCGGCGCGGGTCCCGACAGCGGAGCGGGTCTGGGCAGTTATGGTGGGAGATATGTGGAGGAAAATGATTGTGGGAGTAGATAAGTGAGGGAGGCGGGTGAGTATATTAAAGGAGATGAAATTAGGGCAGTTCATTTCAAATTTATTTTATTTATCTTAAATCATTAATTATTTTTAATTTTTAAAAGTGCATAAAATTGTTGAAATTAAAAAACACTCTCTCGGTCTCATTATTTTTATTCCATTATCTACAGTAACTAGCAAAATTTGCAATTTTTTAAATGACTTATCATGCAAAATTATTCATATTTGTGATATATTAAATTTTTTAAATATTAATATTTATAGTGTCATATGATATTATTGAATTATTAGTGATATTATTAAATTATTACATTATCTCGATTCTCAAATCGTAACGTTAATTGACCAAAATCGAAATTATTGACCATTAGGTTATGTATATTGAGGTTATTCAAAGTCAGACTGATCGATTCTCGATTTAATAAATGTTAATTGACCAAAATCAAAATTATTGATCATAAGGGTATGTACGTTGAGGTTATTCGAATTGAACGATTCTCAATTTTTAACGTTAATTCGTCAAAAATAAAATTATTGACCATATGATTATGTACATTGAGGTTATTCGAAATCAGATTGGTCGATTCTTGGTTTTTTAACGTTAATTGACCAATATCGAAATTATTGACCATAGGGTTAAGTACATTGAGGTTATTCGAAATCAGATTGATCGATTCTCGATTTTTAAAATTAATTCACCAAAAATGAAATTATTGACCATAGGGTTATGTACATTGAGGTTATTCAAAATCAGATTGATCGATTCTTGGTTTTTTAACGTTAATTGACCAATATCGAAATTATTGACCATAGGGTTAAGTACATTGAGGTTATTCGAAATCAGATTGATCGATTCTCGATTTTTAAAATTAATTCACCAAAAATGAAATTATTGACCTTAGGGTTATGTACATTGAGGTTATTCAAAATCAGATTGATCGATTCTTGGTTTTTTAACGTTAATTGACCAATATCGAAATTATTGACAATAGGGTAAAGTACATTGAGGTTATTCGAAATCAGATTGATCGATTCTCGATTTTTAACATTAATTCAGCAAAAATGAAATTATTGACCAAAGGGTTATGTACATTGAGGTTATTCGAAATCAGATTGATCGATTTTTGGTTTTTTAACGTTAATTGAACAAATGGTGGGAAATGAGTTAAATCAATCAATAAGAGTTTATGCCGATGAAATTTGTGTAATAAGTCAAAGAAAGTTAGTGAAAAACGAGTTAAATTAATCAATAAGGGTTTAAGTTATGAAATTTGTGAAAATACCGGTAAAATTAGAGGAAAATAGGGTTAAGTCGAAGAGAGTTAGTGCAAAACCAGTTAAGTCGATCAAGAATGGTTTAAATTAATCAAAATATTGCAAAAATGGATTAAATTAGAAACATGGTGGATAAAGAGTTAAATCAATCTATAAGGGTTGAAATCGATGAATTTTGTGAAAATACCAGTTAAATTAGTGAGATATGGTCATATCGATTAAATTAGGAAAAAAATAAGCCGAAAATAATTATATCGATCAAGAATGGTTTCTTTTTTTATTTTCTAAAATTTGAAAAATATTAATTTTTTTATTTTCATTTATTTTTCGACGGATATAATCCGTCGAAAAATAGTTAAATTTTTTGTTTATTTTTTGGAAATATAGAATATATTTTTAATTAATTTTAATTGTTTTCAATAAATAGTTTTATTTTATTTCCCACGGATTAAATCCGTGGGAAAATTAATTATTTTAATTTTTATTAATTTTTAATTATTTTCCCACGGATAAAATCCGTCGGAAATATGTAATAAGAATTTTTATTTATTTTAATAATTTTCCGACGGATTAAATCCGTGGGAAAATTAATTATTTTATTTTCTATTAAATTTTAACTCATTTCCGACGGATAAAATCCGTCGGAAATATATAATACATATTTTTATTTATTTTTAATTATTTTCCCACGGATTTAATCCGTCGGAAAATTAACTATTTTATTTTCGATTAAATTTTAATTCATTTTCCTACGGATTTAACCTCCGTCGGAAAATCCGTCGGAAATTTCCGACGGATTTTGGTTCGTCGGAAAATCCGTCGGAAAGTTCCGACGGATTTTGGTTCATCGGAAAATCCATCGGAAATTTCCGACGGATTCTATTCCATCGGAAATTTTCCGTCGGAAAATCCTGCTTTTCTTGTAGTGGAAGTTCTCTCGATTTGAAAAAGAAAACTTTTTATCTCCCTTGATATAATAATGTGACAGTTTACATCATGTGTTATGATAAATATTGCAATTTATCCTCTGTGTTACAAAAATACTTTCCATACTCACTCTCAATTTAGGCAAACTCAGGCTGAATGAGGTAAATTGCTTCTTTAAAATTTTCACATGGAATAAAGTACTCTTTTCTAATCACAATAAAAAAAAAAAGTTGAACATTATACATTTCACATGGGTTAAATTAACGGTAGCTCATTAATTTTGTAATCATCGAAAATGGTAATTTTTTTTTTCAAGCAAATATTCACCCAGAAACCAAATTCAAAAAAATTGAATTGCTCGTGACTCCCACTCATGAAAGTCATTCCCCTTTTGACGCCTTTGCCAAGAGATTCCATGAAAAAGTGAAATTGGTCCAATCAAGGGATATAAAAAGCATAGATATATTGATTGCACTACCTGATTGGTAGTAGTGAAAGAATATGATATTTAGTCTTTTAATTAAGTTGTTAACAAGCATCATATATAACTGCTCATCATATTCATATGGCAAAAGGAATCTTTATATAAGCTATAATAATGGAAAAAGTCCAAAAAGTAAACCAAACGTAGCTAATAGCTAGAGAAATATTATTGGCATGTCATCTCATCATTTCTAATCCTCAAGAGAATCGTTTGAAAATTGTAAAGATGAATTTTGGTTAGCTTTTTTTTTTTTTTTTTTTTTTAGCTAGCTTTAATGAAATACGATCTCTTAAATGGATTCCTTATTCGATGATCGAGTACATGGCAACATGTATTCCATGGTCCATTAATTTAAAATAAAATAGTAAATCTGAATGCAAATGTTTGTTAAACATGTAGTAGTACTGGTGAAGAAGCTGTGCACAAAAGAGGAATTTTCTTATCCATTGTAATCCCCACCACTTCTTCCATATCAAGATCCTCTGCATAAATCCCATTTGGAAGTTCCCAATCAAAGCTAAAAAGAAGATTTGCAAGCGCGAGTTCCACAAGTGGGACCGCGAAATTGATCGCCGGACATCCTCTTCTCCCAGCACCAAATGGTAAATACTCAAAATGCTGTCCTCTGAAATCAATTTCACTGTCTAAAAATCTCTCAGGCCAAAATTTCTCTGGATTCTCCCAGTGTTTTGGGTCGGTTTGTATCGCGGCTGCATTGAAAAAGACTCGTGTTTTCGCAGGGATTGCGTACTTGTTGTTAATGATGCAGTTCTCTATAGTTTCTCTGGGGACGAGTAATGGAGCTGGTGGGTGCAGTCTCCATGACTCTTTGATTACTGCCTTTAGGAATGTGAGTTTTGGGAGATCACTTTCTTCAACTGTTTTATTATTACCTTTGGCAACTTGTGATCTCACTTCTTGTTGAGCTTTTTGCTTCACTTTTGGGTTTCTTAAGAGTTCTGCCATTGTCCATATGATTGTTGTTGCCGAAGTATCAGTTCCAGCTACGAATAAGTCCTGTTGGGAGTGAAAACAATTCTGATCAGTTGAGTTAAGAGTAGTTTAAAACTTTTTCATTTCAAGCAGGGACGGTCCTAGACATTCGGGGGGCTCCAGGCGAATTCTAAAACTCGGGCCTTATTTTATAAAAAAAAAAAAAATACTCAAAATTTTAAAATAAAATATATATATATATATATATATATATTAAATATTGACATTTTATTACAAACAGTTACTTGTGAATATATTTTTATAATTTTTATTTTAAAAAAATTAATTTTAGCGAAAGCTAAATTTATAAGTTTTATATATATACTGAACGTAATTTCACAGCAAGTGTACGCCATTAAATTAATTTTTTTTGTTATCAAGATCAATATTAATTATTGATAACAATGTTACATCAAAGATTCACATAATTATCATAAAGTTAAATTAAATTTATATTATAAAGAAAAGAAATTATGTTCTTTTTAAGGTTTATAAGAAGGAAAAATTCAAAAAAAATACTTAGAAACGAAAAAAGATTAACAGAATAAGAATAATTACTATGAAAAGAAGAAAATGAGGAAAAATTATTAAGAATAAAAAAGTTAAAAGAAATAATTAACATATACGATAGTCATTAATTGTTGGCATAGTTATTAAAGCCCAGCGCCTTGCTCGCTATTGCCCAAGGCAAGGCGAGACGAGCCCTCATCGCCTCGCCTCGCCTCGCCTCGCTACGCCCATCCCCGAAAAGCTCATCCAAGGCCTCGCCTTGGTCGCCTTTGCGCCGCCTTAAGGCCCTGCAAGGCAGCGCTTTTTGGGGACAGGCTTTTTTTTAAAAAAAAAAAAATTTCGTCAATTGACTTTAATTAAAAAAAATTCCTAATTTTTCTAGAATCAATCTATCTCTATTCCCACTCTTTCTCTACCAAACCCTAATCCCAATCCCGTCTCTCACCTGAGCTGCTGCAGCCGTCCGCTGCCATCAACCGCACCGCCGGCTGCCTGCTCCCACCTCCCCCTTAGATTCTAGAGAAGTCATTTAGGAATCTTCATTTATTTATGAAATATGTATAAAATTTATTATATAATCTTACTAAAACTTATTTATGAAAAAATTATATTCAAGCGCCTTATCCCCAAAAAGCCTTCGCTTTTTGCATCGCCTCGCCTCGCCTTGCGCCTCAAACAACTATGATTGTTGGGTTTCGACCAATCCTCCCATTGTGTAAATGAAAAAAAAAAAACAGTAACAATATTTAGTTTTGAATGGCAACATTTTTTTGTTGGTTGCACTCAATAATCTTTTAGTATTTTTGATAAAGTGAAAATAATAAGTTATATAATCACAAATGATAAAATATTAATATCTCAAAAATAAGAGTCATGGAGACTGCACCCACCAGCTCCATTACTCGTTGAGTTGAGTACAAATGGTCTATGATCGAATATGTGTTAACAGGATCAACAATTTCTTTTTAAAAAGTATATAAAAACTACTAATCTAAAAGAGAACTCATTTTCGATTATGTTTTGTAAAAGATCTTAAAACTGGAAGAAACAATTGTTAGAATAAAAACAAAAAAGGTGTCAATATATATAATATAATAATATGTATTCATATACACCTTGAGAATGAACAAAGAAATATAAAATTATAAAAATTGATATGTTTGAATGGAGAATCGAACCCACATCATAGGGTTTAAATTTTAAAACATAAACAACTTTACCATTAAGGATTATGATATGAATTAACAATAATTACTTATTAATAATATTTATTTGTGGGCCACTATATACATTAAATTTTGGAGCCCCTTCATACCGGAGGCCCTAGACATCGACCCAAGTTACCTAGCACTTGTGCCGACACTGAGTTCAAGCTCCATCCTTAGGTACAGTAAACAAGGCCTTGCATTTGCCTTCATATCTTACGATATGCCTTCGTGTGTAGGAAATTAAATATGCCTTGAATAAAGTAATAGGATATGCAAAACACAAAACACATGAAAATGCTAAGAGAGGGTGTAAAGTGCTGAATTATTTATATTTTGGACTTGGCCAAATTAAGTATTATAGGTTAATATAGGTGCCGTCATATTTTCACTTATTCAAACTCTTGTATAACTTTATAAGCATGGGGAATCGAAAGTCAGCAATAATACAATCTAAATATGTAACTAACTATACATAATCAGATGAAGGAAGGGTCAAAGGAATTACTTGGAGCTGTTTCAAGAGATAAAAGAAGTTGTTCATAGAATTAATTAAGTTGAAGTAACACAAAAAAAGAATAAGAAATTTCAGAAAACATACCAACAAAACACCTTTGAGATGTTCATTTTTCAGAGTAAAAGGCAGTTTTGAATCCTTCTGAGTTCTAAGCAACACATCGATAATATCTTCGTTTTCTCCTTTGGGTCTGTTTAAATCAAGGTGTTCTTCAATTACTTGGTCCAAATACTTATCCAAGGACTGAAAGCTCTTGTCCAACCTCTTATCAACTCCATTAAACTTGTTAAACCAACCCATCTTCGGAAAATAATCTGCAACGTTGAATTCCGCTAGCAACCGTTGTATCGCATTATTAAGTTCTTGAATTTTGAAACCATTTCCATCACTTTTAGTCCCATCAACATGGCTAGTTCCAAAAGACACACAACACACAACTTTATTAGCCAATGAAAACGCCAGTTCACTTAGATTGATCGGAACATTAGTAGCACGAGCTATGTTTTCGACCATGAGAGCTACCTCTTGAATCCGTACGTTACCAAAAGATTTGACTCTTTTCACGGTCATTAGCTCCAAAACTACGATTCTTCTTATTTCTCTCCAATACTCACCATATGGCGTGAATGTAATGTCCGCGTAATTGTAAGTAAGTTTTTTTGCAGCGTACAAGGAGGGCCGGCCTGAGAAAACGAGATCATGGGATTTAAAGATTACTCGTGCCATGTCGGGTGAGGATACGACTAAAGTAGGAATGGATCCAAGTTGCAAGAACATGAGATCACCGTATTTTTTGGACAAGTTTTGGAGCGATCGATGTGGTAACTTTCCGATTTGATGGAGGTTACCTATGATGGGAAGCTTTTTAGGACCAGGAGGTAGCTTACATGCTTCTACGTCTCTTCTTTTCTTCTTTATTGATATGAAGATTAAGTAGAAAGGTGCAAAGAAACATATAGAAAGAATCAAGAAAATCAAGGTACTCATATTTTGGGTGAAATGCTATAGAGATATGAATAAAGGGAGGGACAAGACTAGAATTAATTCCTGAATGTGAGAAAGTTATACGGTTCAAGGAAGGTGTTATCTGGCTATAATATCAAGCCAGCCCAGAAATGTTGAATTTTATACTTTCCTATTTGAAAGGGAAAAGCAAATGTTGAATTTTATACTTATCTGTTTGTTTGGGCAAAATTGCAAAAATCGTCTCAAACTAATCACTGATTTTGGATTTTCGTCCCAAACAATTTAATTTGGCGAATTTCGTCCCGTAATTTTATATTTTTTTGGAATATCGTCCCACCATAATTATAAGACGGAATTGCGCATTTGCCGATGAATTATCACATGGTTGCTTAAGTGTCATGACAAGGTAAATTTTAACATGAATAATTATATAATATTGCAGAGTTCGTCCCAAATTAATTACAAGATTTAACGTCATTTTCATTAAATTAGAAATTTAATATTGGGACTAAATTCATATAAAATGGTAAATTACGGGACGAAATTTGGTGAGTTGATATAGTTTGGGACGAAAAATCAAGATTAGTAATTAGTTTGGGACGATATTCCAAAAAAAATATTAAATTACGGAAAGAAATTAGCCAAATTAAATAATTCGCGACGAAAATCCAAAATCAATAATTAGTTTGGGACGTTTTCTGCAGTTTAACCGTTTGTTTGAATTGAAAAAACATTTACTGATGATATATAGAATTTGAAATGTAGCATCCCATATTAAAATTTAATATTGATTCCACTTAAATGGCTTGAGTTTAACTCACATTAAAAATAGAGTTAAAAATTGCTCAAGACTTTATAACATGAACTTAGCCTTGCATCTTTTTTTTTTTTTTTGTTTCCCAAGGGTTTAATCCATGTGGGACATGTAATTAGAACTCATCTGTCATATTCATAACTATTATGACCATAAGAAAGGAATTGGGCCTGTTTGTTTGGCGTTTCCCAAAAAAAATTCGTGTTTGAGAAATGCCAAACAAACATGTTTTCTATTTTCTGAAATAAATTTTTCATCTCTCAATTTTCTCAAATTACTCTCTCAAAACCCAAACAAACAACAATTTTCTTTTCTATAAACAAAACCTATATAAACCATACTCTGATTTGACATAAAGTAATATATCTCTTACATAATTCCTCTCACAACAAACATGATTTGACATAAAGTATTACACATCTTACACCTACAACCTAACTCTTCCAAAAAAATCTACACCTACTTTATTTTTCAAACCTCTCTCTCAAAACCCAAACAAACAACATTACGCAAATCAAGATTATTTCACAAACCTCCACTACTCTCTCAAATACCAAACAAACATGCCATCACGTCTTGGCAACGAATTTGTGTGGTTCTAGCAATAATTAATTCCAATAGAGGAAACAAAAATAACTAGCCTAATACGGAAAAGAGGACAAAGAGGAGATCTAGAATTCTAGACTAGGCTGTGGTGAATATGCACCACAAATATGGATCACTCTGGGAGAGTTTTCCACATACCTGGTCTAGGAGTTTATGATGTAATACAATTCAGTTGAACTGACAGTAAATTAATGTTGCTTAGAGAAGATATGAAAAAGACCAATGGACCATTAATATGTGTAATATAAATGCAGAATTGTAACATTAATATAAAGGTAAAAGTTGAACGAAGAGATCATGAAAAATATTGATTAATGATACAACATAAAGAGGAGTTCAAAGAGAAAATAAATAAAATAACCTTGGCTTTTTAACTCGAGAATGAACTTTAAAATAAACTCCAATTTTTTTTTAACAAATCATACACGAAGATCTAACTGCACAATTAATGATATAAGAAATTGAGGAACTCAGAAAGCACAATGACAATTTACAATGTAGAGTTTAGTTATTACAAAGTTGTATATAACACAAGGTAATATATGCTAGTAGGAGTATATAACATCCAATAATTTTATTTTATGTAAACATATACATATATATGCTATTTATTTATATTATTCTGGGGGACCATGGTCCCCTAAGTCCCAGGTCCGCCCCTGGCTATGAGGTCCATTAATTTAAATTAAAATAGTAAATCTGAATGCAAATGTTTGCTAAACATGTAGTGGTACCGGTGAAGCTGTGCACAAAAGAGGAATTTTCTTATCCACTGTAATCCCCGCCACTTCTTCCATATCAAGATCCTCTGCATAAATCCCATTTGGAAGTTCCCAATCAAAGCTAAAAAGAAGATTTGCAAGCGCGAGTTCCACAAGTGGGACCGCGAAATTGATCGCCGGACATCCTCTTCTCCCAGCACCAAATGGTAAAAACTCAAAATGCTGTCCTCTGAAATCAATTTCACTGTCTAAAAATCTCTCAGGCCAAAATTTCTCTGGATTTTTCCAGTGTTTTGGGTCGGTATGTATCGCGGGTGCATTGAAAAAGACTCGTGTTTTCGCAGGGATTGCGTACTTGTTGTCAATGATGCAGTTCTCTATAGTTTCTTTGGGGACGAGTAATGGAACTGGTGGGTGCAGTCTCCATGACTCTTTGATTACTGCCTTTAGGAATGTGAGTTTTGGGAGATCACTTTCTTCAACTGTTTTATTATTACCTTTGGCAACTTGGGATCTCACTTCTTGTTGGGCTTTTTGCTTCACTTTTGGGTTTCTTAAGAGTTCTGCCATTGTCCATATGATTGTTGTTGCGGAAGTATCAGTTCCAGCTGCAAATATGTCCTTTTGGGAGCGAAAACAGGTCGAGTTAGGTTGAGAGTAGTTTAAAACTTTTTCATTTCAAATTTTCAATCTCGATCGTTAGTTAAAATGAGCAAGGCCTTGCATGCATTTGCCTTCATATCTTACCATATGCCTTCGTGTCTAGGAAATATGCCTAGAATAAAGTCATAGGATATGTAAAACACATGAATTGAAGTTCTAGGAGAGAGCGCAAAGTGGTGAAGTTTTCATATTTCAAGGGTGCTAAATATGAGTTTTGGGGTGTAAAGTGTCTATTTCCCATGTTTCAGGGTGTCCATTTTATCGATTTTAATCATTTCTGCTATGTTTCGACTCTTTTTGCCTTCAGCCGAACTATATATTTTTTTAGTTAAACTAAATAGTGTTTTTTTTATTCATGTAAACTTTTTAAGAAATTTACAAAGATTTCTTTTAAGAAATATAGAGTAGTAGATTTTTTTTATTTAATATTTTAATCTATATCTATATACATATAAAAGTACGAGTAAAATTTTAAAAGATAATTATAACAAGGTTTATGTAGGAGAGACTTCTTGTCTAATTATACTTCTAGGATTTTTTTATTTTACCTTTTTGTCATAAAATTAAATATCACAATATAATTTAAAGGGTATATTAGTCATCACAAAAAAGGGAAGAAATTTTCTTCGCCAAACTCGTACTTTTATATGTATTAGATAGATAGATAGATTAGATAGATATGTAAAACACATGAATTGAAGTTCTAGGAGAGAGCGCAAAGTGGTGAAGTTTTCATATTTCAAGGGTGCTAAATATGAGTTTTGGGGGTGTAAAGTGTCTATTTCCCATGTTTCAGGGTGTTCATTTTATCGATTTTAATCATTTCTGCTATGTTTCGACTCTTTTTGCCTTCAGCCAACTATATATTTTTTTAGTTAAACTAAATAGTGTTTTTTTTTATTCATGTAAACTTTTTAAGAAATATAGAGTAGTAGATTTTTTTGATTTAATATTTTAATCTATATACATATATATAAAAGTACGAGTAAAATTTTAAAAGATAATTATAACAAGGTTCATGTAGGAGAGACTTCTTGTCTAATTATACTTCTAGGATTTTTTTATTTTACCTTTTTGTCATAAAATTAAATATCACAATATAATTTAAAGGGTATATTAGTCATCGCAAAAAAGAGGATTTTTTTATTTTACCTTTTTGTCATAAAATTAAATATCACAATATAATTTAAAGGGTATATTAGTCATCGCAAAAAAGGGAAGAAATTTTCTTCGCCAAACTCGTACTTTTATATGTACTAGACTAGATAGATAGACTAGACTAGATAGATAGATAGATAGATAGACTAGAGAGATAGATAGATAGAAAAGTGAACAGAAAAGTGAACGTACGTTGCACGTTATTAACTAATTTCTCACGTTAGTTGAATTATATAATACTTTTTCATAATATTATGGTGTTAATAACATACTACATAATTTTATTTTCACTTTAATTATTACTATTTTGTTACAAAAAATTTAAAGTTGTTATCATAAATACCTAATAAAAATCTTGAAAATAAAAAAATGAACTATAACTACTAAGTATTTATAACGTAAAAATACATGATATACACTATTTTAAAACTATAATTTGAACGAATGGACAACATCAATTTTTTTCTCCCTTGATCTTGATTTAACCTATTTTCTCACCTATTTCACCATTTTTTGTCAATTTAACTCATTTTTTTTGTTCTTGTTCTTCTATAGATTTGATCTTTTTTTCCCCTGTTATCCCATGTTTAGCTAATATTATTCATATTTATGTCACTTTACCCTGTTGTTTTATCAATTGCATCATTTTTCTTTGATTTAACTTGTTTTTCTTCTATCAAACCCATTTTCCCATTTTTTTTATCATTACTCCATCCGTCCCATTTTTTTTACTCCATTAACTACAATACCCGATCAAACTTTTTAATCTTTTAAGTACCTTATCATGTTAAATATTCAATTCTGTGGTGTATTAAATCTTTTAAATATTAATATATATGGTGTCATATGATATTATCAAGTTATTAGTAAAATTTATTAATTTAATTATTTATTATAATTTTAATAAATTTAGTCAAGTTGGCTGGTTAGCTGTACCAAAGGGATAAAGAAAAATGGGACATGAAAAGTATTTTCTAATCAAATTTTATTCGTTTTCACCGATTTTAAACATTCTATGTTTTGACTTATTTTGACTTAAGTCAATTATAAGTTTTTCAGTTAAATAAATAGATCTTTGTTTTATTTATTTATTTTTTCTTTTTGGTTTCCCAAGGGTTTAATCCCTTTCGAGGCGCGTCGGGCACATAATGTGGGAACCTCTCCCAACAGGGATTCGAACCTAAGTCCGCTACTTTGTAGTGATTAGTCCCTTCCACTAGACCAATCACCTGTTGGTAGATCTTTGTTTTATTCATTTATCTTCAAGTTGAAATTTTGTTTTTAGGTTCTTTAATAAGTGATAATTACTTAAGAACTTTCCAAAGAAATATCGAATTTACCTGCTTTAATTTACATCGACTTTATCATTTCTTTTTTGTTATTGTAACCTGTTCTTTCACCGAATTCACCATTTTGTTGTGGTTTATTCCATTTGTCAATCAATCCATTTTACTTATCATTTGGCTGATTTAACCTACATATTTCAACTTTTTTTGCCAATTAACTCATTTTTTGTTCTTGTTCTTTTATCGATTTGATCAGGCTTTTGGTATAATGTGTCTATCTAAATCGATTTCACCCATTTTTTGGGGTTTATCTCAGTTGTTAATCAATTCAGTCATTTTCTCCAGTTTAACCTAAATTTAGTCGATTTTGATTAATTTTTTTATATGATTTAACCTATTTTAACGACTATTTCACATATTTTGTTAATTTAACTCAGTTTTTTTTTGTTGATTTGGCCTATTTATTTTTTGTTATCCCGTGTTTAGCCGATGTCATTCATTTTTTTATCTGTTTTACCAATTTTTTGTTGGTTTACCTTGTTGTTTTATCAATTGCACCATTTTTCTGCTTTAACTCGTTTTTTCTTCTATCTAACTCAATTTTTCATTGATTTACCATTTTTATCATATATTTTAAATCAAAATTTACCCCTTTTTATCGATTTTAATTGTTTCGATATTTTGACTCTTTTTTCCTTAAGCCAACTATATATTTTTAAGTTAAACTAAATAGTTTTTTTTTTTCATATAAACTTTTTAGTGACAAAATATTAAGTGACACTGTTGAAATTGTCACTTTTTGCATATATTTAATGACAAAAATATAAGTTTTGTCACAATAACAATAGTGACAAGTTCAATGGTGACAAAACAAATTTTTAAGTTGTGTATGGAACTTAAGTTGTCACTATTGACAATTAGTGACAATTAGTGACACTCTTTCAGTGACTACCTACTGACAATAAATATTGTCACTATAATTTAGTGACAACTTTTTAGTTGTCACTTTTGGGGTATCATTAATTGTCAATAGTGACAACTTTTTCACATTTCTTATCACTAGAATGTCTATATACATCATTTTAGTGACAATATTTAAAATCTTATCACTTTGTCATTTACTATTTGTCACTAAAATTCAAATTTTTTGTAGTGTTTACAAAGATTTTTTTTATGAAATATGGAGTAATAATTTTTTTTGATTTAATAATTTGTAAAACTTTAAAAGATAATTATAATAAGGTTCATGTAGGAGAGACTTCTTATTTAATTATACTTCTAGGATTTTTTTATTTTACCTTTTTGTCATAAAATAAAATATCACAACATAATTTAAAAAGGGATATATTAGCCATCACAAAAAAGGAAAGAAATTTTCTTCGCCAAACTCATACTTTTATATGTATATAGATATAAGTATTGGTATAGAATATATATATATATATATATATATATATAGATAGATAGATAGATAGATAGATAGATAGATAGATAGAGATAGAGACATAGATAGATAGAACATATATATAGATAAATGCAACCATTAGACTTGGCCAAAACCAACAGGTGATTGGTGTAGTGGAAGAGACTAGTCACTACATAGTAGCGGACTCGGGTTCGTATCCCTGTTGGGAGAGGTTCCCACTTTATGTGTCCAATACACTTCGAAAGGGATGAAAAAAAAAAAAAATTGGACTTGGCCAAATTAATTATTGAAGGGTATTATAGGTGCCGTCATATTTTCACTTATTCAAACTCTGATATAACTTTTATAAGCATGTGGAATCGAGCGTCACAAGTTATAGCTGATATCAATCAATGATACAATCTAAGTATGTAATTAACTATACATAATCAGATGAAGGAAAGGTCAAAGGAATTACTTGGAGCTGTTTCAAGAGATCAAAAAAGTTGTTCATAGAATTAATTAAGTTGAAGTAACACAAAAAAAGAATAAGAAATTTCAGAAAACATACCAACAAAACACCTTTGAGATGTTCATTTTTCAGAGTAAAAGGCAGTTTTGAATCCTTCTGAGTTCTAAGCAACACATCGATAATATCTTCGTTTTCTCCTTTGGGTCTGTTTAAATCAAGGTGTTCTTCAATTACTTGGTCCAAATACTTATCCAAGGACTGAAAGCTCTTGTCCAACCTCTTATCAACTCCATTAAACTTGTTAAACCAACCCATCTTCGGAAAATAATCTGCAACGTTGAATTCCGCTAGCAACCGTTGTATCGCATTATTAAGTTCTTGAATTTTGAAACCATTTCCATCACTTTTAGTCCCATCAACATGGCTAGTTCCAAAAGACACACAACACACAACTTTATTAACCAACGAAAATGCCACTTCACTTAAATTGATCGGAACATTAATAGCACGAGCTATGTTTTCGACCATGAGAGCTACCTCTTGAATCCGTACGTTACCAAAAGATTTGACTCTTTTCACGGTCATTAGCTCCAAAACTACGATTCTTCTTATTTCTCTCCAATACTCACCATATGGCGCGAATGTAATGTCCGTGTAATTGTAAGTAATTTTTTTTGCAGCGTACAAGGCCGGCCTGCCTGAGAAAACGATATCATGGGATTTAAAGATTTCTCGTGCCATATCGGCTGAGGATATGACTAAAGTAGGAATGGACCCGAGTTGCAACAACATGAGATCGCCGTATTCTTTGGACAAGTTTTGGAACGTTCGATGTGGTAACTTTCCGATTTGATGGAGGTTGCCTATGATGGGAAGCTTTTTAGGACCAGGAGGTAGCTTACTTGCTTCTCTGTCTCTTCTTTTCTTCTTTATTGCTATTAAGATTAAGTAGAAAGGTGCAAAGAAACATATAGAAAGAATCAAGAAAATTAAGGTACTCATTTTTTGGGTGAAATGCTATAGAGATATGAAGAAAGGGAGGGACAAAATTACAAATTAATTCCTGAATGTGAGAAATTTATAGGGTTCAAGGAAGGTGACGTGGTCATAGATTATCTGGCTATAATTTCTGAATGTGAGAAATAAATTAGGTGTAAGTTTTTTTTAGAAGAGTTAGGTTGTAGGTGTGAGATGTGTAAGACTTTATGTCAAATCATGCTTGTTGTGAGATAAACTGTGTAAGAGATAGGTTTGTATAGGTTTTGTTTAAAGATTATAAAATAGTTGTTTGTTTAGGTTTTGAGCAATGTTTTTAAAATCGGACCGGAGAGCGAACCGGTGAGCCTACTGGTTTAGTGGTTTTACTGGTCGAACCGGGCGAACCGCTGGTCGAACCGTTAAAACCAGTCAATTAACCGGACCGGACCAGCTTTCGGTTCGCGGTCGAACCGGTCGGACCGGACGGTCCGGTCCGGTTTTAACAACACTAATTTTGAGAGAGTAGTTTGAGAAAATTGAGAGATGAAAAATTTATTTCAGAAAATAGAAAACATGTTTGTTTGGCATTTCCCAAACACGAAAATTTTTCGGGAAACGCCAAACAAACAGGCCATTTGTCTCTCTGGATCGTCCAAAATGTAAAGATAAATATTTTTTTATCTTTTTGAACTCTTATCTAAAATTTCTAGTCCAACTTATATTGAGACCAAAAAAAATACGTAATTAATAATGAACATTATATTATAAGATATAAAGTACTAAAAAATATTTAAAACCAATTAAAATAAAATATAGGAGCTAAATTTTATTCTGAGTTGACATCTAATCCAAGTATATATTATTATTTTAGAACGAAAATGTTATTATATTATTATTATTATTATTATTATTATTATTATTATAATTATTTCAGTAGTATATTATTTTAGTATTTTTACAAAATAGAAACAATAACAGTGAAAGTATATTATTATCTTAGAATTATTATATGATTTGAAGTAAATATTTTTTCTTATAATTTTGTTTTAGAATCAGTATTACAAAATCTCATGACTACATTGGTCATCATTTTATATTTAATTATAATGGTTAAACGCCATTAATTTTAATAACAAGGATTCTTTATGGTATATTTTTATATTTCTCAATAATCTCTTGATTTTCATTTTAAAAAGATCTTTTTTTTTTTGTTTCGTGTTAAAGCTAAAATTGTTGAAAATCTTTGAATTTTCTTTTAAACCAATATGAAATTATTAAATATAAATAGTTCTCTGTTTCTTATTACATCACTTTGCAACAAATAAATATTATTTGTCCCCATATTTATCGAATATGAGAAGTTTTTACCATTTCTAATTAGTGATGTGAAAGGATAAATTTAAGATACTTTATTGTGTTATATAAAATTTGCAGGAACATTCATGTGGAATGTTTAATATATAGACTCGGCCTGTACGTTTGAAAAATGAGTACGAAAGCCCCATCTATACCAAATAAGTTATTTCCGGAATATTTCAAGATTTTTTTTTAAAAATTACTTCGTGTTGGTCCCTAAAACTTTACGTGAACTAGTCTGAAAATAGTATTATGAAATGTGCCGATCCAAAACAACCTATTTTGAAAGAATGAAGGGTTTTGTACTGAATTTTTTATATTACAAAGAAATTTTATTCAATAAATATTTGACATAGTAGTTTCGTGTGAGTTTTACACAACACAAATGTAGTATCTTGCATTTGTCCCTTGACGTGAATTAATATGAATCCTATTATTGTACGAGATAGCAATAATTAAGTTAAAACCCATACTCAAGGTTGTTTTAATGAAGAGAAGGAAGCCTATATATATACGTATAAAGTATAAACTAAAGACCGGAAAAGCAAGTAATAAAGTGCTAAGCGCTTTACTTAACAGAGAGAGAGAAAGGCGCAGAGGGGCAAAACAGGAAAAATAAGAAATGAAAACAACTAAACGAAAACTCGGAATACTTGGATCATAGATTCATAATATACTATATATAATAATTTCTTTCTTATTTTCGATATATTCTTAATAATTAAATAGTATTAGTTGTAGACAAAAAATGGTTAAGTCAAGTGGTAATGACTTGCGATTTCTAGAGGCGAAACTCAAAATCAAATCCTATTGTGGAGGACCTATACCCTTCGCATTCTTCCGTTTCGAGCTGTAAATACACAGTCTAGTTGATAATTTTTTTTTTCTAGAAGAAGCAATAAACATATTGGGTTTTAAGAATTTGGTCCGCTTCTCTCGATTATTCTAAGCAAAAGAATAAACAAAGTGTTATAATAGAATATGAAATATCTTAGTTTCCTAAGTATTTCAGATCTCTATTATTGTTGTAATCTTTGTTGTATTTAGACTCCTAATTTAGATTACATTCCTAGTTTAGGTTAACTTTTTAGGTTTAACTCTCTTGTATAAATATTCACTTTTGTGATAATGAAAAGGTCACGGAATTATATTCTTTCATGGTATCAAGTTTGGTTCGATAGCCAATCCTTCCGCTGCCATTCTCTTCTCTCTATTCCATCTTCCGTCCACATCGAACACAGGCCTCACGCCGGTTCGATATACAACAATCGATTCAGCCTCACGCTGAAATTGATCTTCGGCCCTTTCTGCTGTTCTGTTTTTTTCTCGATTTCTTCATCATGAGCGAGAACAAATCATCTTCCTCCTTTCACCCTGCCCTTGCGGTTTCCAACATTAGATCGCATGTTCCTATCACTCTTGAGATGGAAAACGTCCAGTATGCAAATTGGGCGGAATTATTCAAGGTCCATTGCCGTTCGCACAAGGTTCTACATCACATTATCCCACCGAAATCTAAGGATGGGAAAGCTATTGAACAGGTAGCGCTCAAGGATGACGAACAGGAATTATGGGACACATTGGATGCTGCTGTGGTGCAGTGGATCTATTCCACTATATCAACCGATCTCTTGAACACCGTTATTGAAGCGGATGTTTCCGCTATGACTTTATGGAATCGCCTTTGTGATTTGTTTCAAGACAATGAAAATTCCCGTGCAGTTGCTCTCGAACACGAATTTAACAACTCTTATTTGAGGGATTTTCCATCAGTTTCTGCTTATTGTCAACATCTAAAGACTTTATCTGACCAACTCAAGAACGTAGGGGCCCCGATTACCAATAACCGTCTTGTTCTTCGTATGGTAGGTGGTCTTACACCAGCTTACAAAGGTGTTGCTTCTGTTATTCGACACATGAAGAAATTACCTCCTTTTTATGAAGTTCGTTCCATGTTAGCCTTGGAAGAAGCTAGCATGAAGGATGCTGTGGCTGGGAATGATGATGCATTGATGGTTGCTATGCGTGATTCGGATGAGAAGCATGATTCTCGTCCGCCAAATCAAGGTCGTGGTAAGCAATCAAAACAGCGAAACAACAAAAAGCAGGGCGGCTCCGGTCAGAAAGGTCCAAACGGTGTCGGTCGTGGTGGCAACCGGTCCGCAAATCAAAACGGCGTCAACTTTTCGGGTGGGCCACAATCTTGGGCTATGCCTCCGTGGTGGACTTGGATGCAGCCGCCGTGGGCTACTCCACCATGCCCATATCCGACCCAGTCCTGGACCCGGCCGAGTGGACCGCGTCAGCCCGGAATCTTGGGCCCGCGTCCCCACCAGCAGCAGCAGGCGTATGCAGCAGCCTCCGAGTATGCTACGGATATCAATTCTGCTATGCACACTATGTCCCTATCGCAGCCGGATCCTAACTGGTATATGGACACCGGAGCTTCTTCGCATATGACATCCACTCCAGGTAATCTCACGTCTTATTTTAATATGAGCAATAATAATGGTGTTACTGTTGCTAGTGGTCAGTCTATTCCGATTCGGGGTTACGGTCATGCATCTTTACCTTCTCCTCATCCACCATTATCTCTCAAACACGTCCTTCACACCCCACATCTTATTAAGAATTTAGTCTCCGTTCGTAAATTTACAACTGATAATCGTGTGTCGGTAGTGTTTGATCCTTTTGGTTTTTCTGTGCATGATTTACAGACAGGGAGCCGTCTCATGAGATGTGATAGTACCAGCCCACTCTACCCAATTACTCCTTCCTGTCCAACTTCGACCACTACATCTAGTGCTTGTCTTGCTTCGACACTTTGGCATGATCGTTTAGGACACCCAGGAGATGCAGTTTTGAATATTCTTAGGCAAAATAAATTGATTGCTTGTAATAGTTCCTCTAGGTCTACTACTTGTCAATCTTGTGTACTTGGAAAACATATTAAATTGCCGTTTATTTCATCCAATTCTACTACTTGTATGCCTTTCGATATTATTCATAGTGATCTTTGGACTTCTCCTACTTTAAGCTCATCTGGCCATCGATATTATGTGCTATTTTTAGATGATTTTTCGAATTTCGTGTGGATATTTCCTATTGCTCAAAAGTCCCAAGTTTTCTCTGTTTTTTCAAAATTTCATGCTAATATCAAAAACCAGTTTGAACGAAATATCAAGACCATACAATGTGACAATGGGGGAGAATTTGATAATCATTCTTTTCGGCAATTTTGTGATTCTCAAGGAATTTCTTTTCGTTTTTCCTGCCCACATACATCTTCTCAAAACGGGAAGGCCGAGAGAAAAATCAGATCCATTAATAATATCATGCGAACACTTCTCATCCATGCATCATTGCCACCTTCTTTTTGGCACCACGCACTTCAAATGACCACCCATCTCCTAAATATTACTCCAAGTAAATTGCTTGCCAATAGATCACCTCTTCAGGTTCTTTATCATCGTATACCATCGTACTCCCATCTCCGGGTTTTTGGGTGCCTTTGTTATCCCCTTTTTCCCTCTACCACTATTAAAAAATTGCAAGCTCGTTCTACTCCTTGCGTTTTCTTGGGTTATCCCGACAATCATAGAGGATATAAGTGTTATGATTTAACCACTCGTAAAATCATTCTTTGCCGTCATGTGCAATTTGATGAAACATTTTTTCCTTTTGCGAAGGGGAGTAATTCTTCTTCCCGAGTCTATGATTTTTTAGGTGATGATGTTTCTCCACATATTTTACACCAACTATCTACCCAACCCAATCCAAATCCGGCCCAGCAGCTATCTTCTTCGCAGACTGCGGTCCAACATAGAACTACTGCAAGTCCTGTTCAACATGCCCAAACTCCTGCTGTTGCGGCCCAGCAACAACAACCAAGCCCTATTCCTTTGCCACCGCCCTGTCCACCCTCACCTCCAGCAATACTGCCTTCGGACCAATCCCAACCATTGCGTCTTTCTCGGTACACTATAAATCCACCGACTCGACCCGTCACACGCAGCCAGCATGGTATACACAAGCCTTCCACTATATTTGATCCATCCCAGGCTCATACCACGATTGTTACTCATTCCCCTCTACCTCGTAACCCTTTGGCTGCCCTTCGTGACCCGAATTGGAAATTAGCAATGACCGATGAATTTAATGCTCTTATTAAAAATAAGACGTGGGATTTGGTTCCGCGCCCCCCAAATGTTAATGTTATTCGATCTATGTGGAATTTTACTCATAAAGTTAAATCTGACGGTTCATTTGAGAGGCATAAGGCCCGTTTTGTAGGCGATGGCAAGACACAGCGCGTCGGAATTGATTGTGGAGAGACCTTTAGTCCGGTGGTGAAACCAGCGACTATTCGTATGGTTCTCAGTATTGCTTTATCCAGGAAATGGTCGATTCATCAGCTCGACGTAAGCAATGCTTTTTTACATGGCAACCTGAACGAGACTGTCTATATGCACCAACCACTGGGTTTTCGCGATAATCAACATCCGGACTATGTATGTTTATTGCGGAAATCATTATATGGACTTAAGCAGGCTCCCCGGGCGTGGTATCAACGGTTTGCTAATTTTGTCTCATCTATTGGTTTCTCAAATAGTAGGTCGGATACTTCTTTATTTACCTACACTCGTGGGTCAGATACTGCATATTTGCTTCTCTATGTCGATGACATTATTTTGACGGTATCATCCAAAGAGTTACGTTTATCCATCATGACACAACTCGGCTCGGAGTTTGCAATGAAAGACTTGGATTTCTTGAATTATTTTCTCGGCATAAGTGTGACTCGTCATAAGGATGGCTTATTTTTATCTCAGCAGAAGTATGCCACAGAGATCATTGACCGAGCAGGTATGAGCTCATGTAAGCCGTGTCACACTCCGGTCGACACCAAGCCGAAAGTTGGAGCTACCGTGGGACAGCCATTTGAGGATCCAACCCTGTATCGGAGTCTTGCTGGTGCTCTACAATATCTTACTTTTACACGGCCTGATCTTTCTTATGCTGTCCAGCAGATTTGCCTACATATGCATGATCCGCGTGAGGAACATATGAGTGCTTTGAAGCGTATTCTCAGGTATCTTCAGGGTACGCTTCGTCTTGGCCTTCATTTATCTTCTTCTTCTCTTACTGAGCTTGTTGCTTATACTGATGCTGATTGGGGAGGATGTCCTGATACACGACGTTCAACATCCGGGTACTGTGTATTTTTGGGCGACAATCTTATCTCGTGGTCTTCTAAACGACAACCGACTTTATCCCGTTCCAGTGCAGAAGCCGAATATAGGGGGTGGCTAATGTGGTATCGGAGTCGTGTTGGCTTCGGAATCTTCTTCTGGAGCTACTTTGTCCTATCAGTAAGGCTACATTGGTATATTGCGACAATGTGAGTGCTATTTATCTTTCTGGGAATCCTGTTCAACACCAGCGCACAAAGCATATTGAAATGGATATCCATTTTGTTCGCGAGAAAGTGGCGCGGGGTGAGGTTCGAGTTCGTCATGTGCCTTCCCGATATCAAGTGGCAGATATCTTTACTAAGGGGCTGCCTCTGGTCCTCTTCGACGACTTTAGAACCAGTCTTAATGTTCGTGAACCTCCAGTTTCGACTGTGGGGGAGTGTTAGAATAGAATATGAAATATCTTAGTTTCCTAAGTATTTCAGATCTCTATTATTGTTGTAATCTTTAGAATAGAATATGAAATATCTTAGTTTCCTAAGTATTTCAGATCTCTATTATTGTTGTAATCTTTGTTGTATTTAGACTCCTAATTTAGATTACATTCCTAGTTTATGTTAACTCTTTAGGTTTAACTCTCTTGTATAAAAATTCACTGATAATGAAAAGGTCACGGAATTATATTCTTTCACAAAGTACCTCCAATAGTTTAAAATGTGCAGGAGTCCTAATTTGAGCCAAAAGAAATGCACAAAATCAATAAAGTTGAATAACTTTTCTTTTCTTAATATCAATAAGCAATAAAATATTTAGTCAAAGTACTAAGCATAATATATACTATATACTAAAAATTAATCTGACCGTCACATATGTACTTCTTTCTTTCTTCGTATTTGACTGTCATGCATGAATTTGATTATTGAATAGCACCATGGTCCAGTCACAATTTTGGCTTTTTAACTAGAGAATTTGATGTGAAGAAAACTACCATTTTTGAGTTGAAAATAGCTAAATTAAGTTGAATAACATTTTTTCTTAACTCTTAAATTCTTCATCACGTGCACTCAGAAATTAAGACCATCTCCAACCGATGCCAGCATGAGGGGAAGGGAAGCCGCCATCGGTTGGAGATGGCAAAGGGCAAGAAAGCGAGCAAATTGGGCAGGGCGGGCAGGGGGCTGGGGCAGGCAGCAGGCGAGGGATGGTCGACCGCCTGCTTACCTGCTAGCAAACGCGCTGGTGGGCACCAGGGTGAGGTGATGGGCTGGTGGTGGGACTTTTTTTTTTGTTCTTTTTAAAATAATTTGATTAGGGACAAAATGTTAAATAAAAATTGTTTTAGGGGTAGAAACGGCAAAACTTTAGCTTGTCCAAATTTAGCTTTTCGGACCGACATTCGTGTCCACACGGTCGCGGGCTCGCAAAAGTCTCGAAGGTTTGAAGTGAAATTCATGATTTGCACCCCACCTCCCACGCGCACGCGAGGGAAGAGACTTTTGGTTGCTAGTTATTACACATCTTAGTTGAGAAATCATATATAAACCTCAATTTTTTTACTCATCTTTCAACGTGGGATAAATTTTTTTTTTTCCATTTCAAATGGTGATCTTTGAGTTTCAATTTCTCATTCACCGGTACTCCGATTCAAACATACAATATACCGTTTTAGTCTACTCACGGAGTAGAATATAATTTTTTCAATGTGACATTCAATGTGGTTAACATTTTTCTCAATTCATTCAAAGAAAGGATGTGAATGATGTGGAAACTCAGAAATTAGCAGTATCGAGTTGGTAAAATGAGATAAGCTTGACCATATAAATTAGTTGTTGGCTATGGAGATTATGTAGTCACGATGCTTGACTTGTGATAATTAAGTTTATCTTAGGTCCTAAAAGTGGCGGGTTATCACAACACCGTTAAACTAGATCGCGATTAGAACTTAATGAAAAGTGTAATTTGACATCATCTCTGCTACCAAACAAGTTTTTAGAATGTTAAACAAAATAATGAGAAATTGGTTCCGGGGGGGGGGGGGGGGAAAGAATATAGTTTGGTCTAGTTAAGGTTTTATGAGTTTAAAAAAGAAAGAAATGTGCATGTTAAATATTTTCAATGTTAATTTTTGACAAATTATTATGTGGGACAGTAGTGGTTGGACACGATAATTTCAAATTTGCTTTTGAAGAATAATTTTCTAAAAATGTGATAAAGTCAAAATAGAAACAAACAACTGTGTAGAATCATTTACACAGTTAACATACAATATACCGTGTTAATCTACTATACATATTTATGATCACACATGAGAGAAAATGACAAGAAATATCATATAGTAGTATGGTCGATTACGCTGCAAAGTGCAAATCCAATGGCCGAAACTTGTGATTGTGAATCAAATTCAACAAAAAAACATTCAAGCAAGAATAGGACAGCATTGATGTATCAGTCTCAATCTTATTTCAAAGATATACGTTTCACATATGTCCCAAGTCCTAACCCAGTTGCTGTGGATATATATGTGAAGATAAGATTCCAAGCCCCATGCTATATTTCTTAATCTTGATTTTCCTTTTTATACATACTGTTGGATAATTACACATTTTATATACTACTCTTATATATTTTTTGCTTAATACCTATAATTTATTAAATGACTTATAGTAACATTTGTAGAATAAATCATTTGTAAGCATGAACTAAGAATTCTTCTTAAATAAACACAATACAACTCTAGAATTATTCATTTTCTTAAAAATACACAATACAACTTAAATAATATTATTCAATCTTAACCCTGCAGTCCACGAGTCGCCCATAAGTATTCGACTAAATCTTTTCTTAATTGACCATTGACATCTTTATTTCGAATACTGGCACGACTAAATCATATTGTGAAGGACGATGCAAGTCAACATTATGTCTTGCAAATATTCTATATCCCAACCTCTGCCAGGCTGTTTAATAATTGCGAAACGAGCCTGCAGGCTCGAAGGCTCATTCAACATCTTTTCTGTAGGACTCTTGCATTTGAGTGAACAATCTTTGTTTAGGGTTAGTAGGATTTCTAATTGATTGCACTAACGTCGCCCAATTGGGATATATACCATCTGCAAGATAGTATCCCATGAAGTATTTGTTGCGATTCACTTCATACTTAACATTTGGGCAATTTTCAGCTGCCAGGCTATCAAACAAGGGACTTCGGCCAAGGACAATGATGTCATTTTGGGATCCGGGCACACCAAAGAAGGCATGCCATATCCATATGTTGACATCAGCCGCTGCTTCAAGAATTATCATAGGTTTTTTTGTTCTACCTGAAAAAGCACCTTGCCATCCCGTTGGACAATTCTTCCATTCTCAATGCATACAATCAGTTGACCCGAGCATTCCTGGGAATCCACGTCGTTCCGCTCTTTAAATAAGCCTCTTGATATCATCAACGTTCGGTTGACGAAGCTTGCGGAACTGGCGCAACGTTGCACATGCAATTGACTCTCCCATATGGTAGGGTTCATCCAGAGCATCAGCGGGGTTTGAGTAAGCTAACATACGCATGGCGACCGTCACCTTCACTAGGGGTGTGAACCCTAGACGTCCCGCCCTATCACGTTTTTGTTGAAAATAGGGATTTTCATGCTCGCAAGCTTCAACCAAACGGAGGAACAATCAGGGGCGGATCCAGGAATCCGGGGCAGTGGGGGCTAACGGGCTAAGCATAGATCAAAATTTCGATAATTTTCATTGAAAATATTAAAAGGTCTTCGTATTTGAGCTACCCAAAACGAGAATATAGAGTAGTTTCTACTTAAACCTATTTTTTTTTATGTTTACAATTTTTTCAAAGATTTTTTGAAAAATTTCTAATATACAACTAACCGAAACATACGTAGAAATTGGAGCTTTAATCCATGGGGCTAAGGTTCTATGATAAATTTAATAATCGAAATACAAAAAAAAGAAATAATAATAATCAAACAGTCAAACTTAAAAAAAATTTCATTCAAGAGAAAATATTTATAAAAAAGAGGAGGTGAAGTTTGATGAAAATAACTTTCACGTGTTACTTTAATTAAATATAATACTCATTTATGATCCCAAAAAATCTCAAAACATCTACGTATCTTAATTATAATTTCAAATGACACCAATTACATTCACAATTATTGACAACGTCGATTTTTCATTTTCGGAATTCAAAGCTAGATCGATATTTTTTTTATGAGGGGAGGCAAAAATTTGTATAGTACTGTATTAAACAAAAATATAATACGAGGAAACCGTACTATAAAAATTAAGAAAAAAATAAAATTAAAAAAATTATTAAGATATAACAAAAATCAAAGAACAATTACCAAGAGAAATATTTAAAAAACAATTAAAATTGGAAAGAAAAAATAATAAATCAAAAGAAAAAGGTGTAAGAATTTAATTATAAAACAGCAGTTCACATGTGTTTCGATCCCTGGCTTCCAGTATAATGTCTTATCTTGCATAAGACAAACCAATGCACCAAATTGACTTTTTTGTTAGAAAAACTAATAATATTTTAATATATGTTTGAGTGGGGGCTATAGACCCCACTTGCACCTACGTGGGTCCGCCCCTGGGAACAGTGGTTTTTTCATGTAAAAACGCCTTCGAAAGTCCTCGTCGTTATAAACAGGCCTTTCGACGAAGTAGTCGCGCATGAGTGATTCGTGCTTCTCTTCGCGGTTCCTCGGTTTATATTCTCGTCCAGTTTGCGAGCCACCCCACACAGGTGCTACATCTCTCTTACGAAGAGTATAATGCCGATAATTTTCAATTCTTTTTTGGAACTCTTCTTGTTGCTCCACTCCTTCATTTTCATTAAACATTGCATAATCATCCAAATTTATCGAACTTTCTCCAAAATTTGGGTAGTAATTACCCGAACTTTCTCCTAAATTCGAGTAGTAGTTATTCGAACCTTGTTCAAAATTCGGGTGGTAGTTAGCTGAATCTTGTTCAAAATTTGAATAGTAATTACCCGAACCTTCTCCAAAATTTGGGTAGTAGTTGCCCGAATCTTCTCCAAAATTTGGGTAGTAGTTACCCAATCTCCGGAGTCCATTGTACAACGAAAGTGTAAAAATCTGAAATATGAAAGTTGATGATTTAGAGAGTGTGAATTATATGGAAGGTGAATAAAATAGATGAGTTAACTGAAGGGTTGTGCCTATCTTAAATAGAGAATGTTCAGATGAGTGAAATTTGAAAAATCACCCACGTGTCATCGTCTAATTGGCTGGTCATATTTCTTATAGAGATAAGATTATTATTCACGTATGGATAATTGGGGTGGACATAACTGGCACAAAGCAAAATAATTGGTAAGAATAAGGCAAAAAAAGCGAAGGGAATTTTTTTTTTCTTCACGTTTCTTCTGCACACAATGTTTCTCAATGTGATAAAATAACTGACAATGTTTCTTTCATAATTGGGGTGGGCCCCATCCACAAAAGTACATAATAATATCACATGACTGGGTACTGTTCATGATGTAAGCGCTTACGTCATTCATCGTCGGTAAGCTTATCTCCAGAAGAAATTCACACGTCTAATGAGGCGGTGACAAGTGTATTATTTCCAGATTTCACTCATCCACAATTCTCTATTTAAGAGAACCTCAAGCCTCTGCATAAATCACCAATTTCTACACCTTCATTATAAATCACTCTTCTCTTTACACCCACCTTTTTCTAAAACAATGGCTCCCAAGTCAAATTGGTCCATAGCTGAAGATGTAGCTTTAGCCAAAGCATACAATACAGTCTCATCTGATTCCATATATGGCATAAGCCAAAAACAATTAGTAATGTGGGAAGCAATTGTCGAGGCAATGCAAACATTCCTAATCTCCGAGGGATCATATAACGAAAAAAGATCCGCTGAAGCTTGCTCAAGTCGACGGAATATAGGAATAGTGAAATATTTAGCGAAATGGCACCAAGCACTGAACGAACCTTATCGTCATAATACTAGTGGGGATAATCTATTGGGCGAGGTAAATATTTTTATAATAGTAGTTCAAACTCAATATTGTTTCAAAATTTCTCATGATATTTGACAAATAATTATTGATATTTATTTGTCACGTTTGGGCGACTTGTCAAGATTGGCCCGTATATAGAGTTGTCCAGCCAAATAACTCACAAACAAGATCGGATCCACTACATACCCACTCGCAGATGGAGAATGAAGGATTCAACACCCCACCAGGGTATTATCGTCCAGAAATTAATTTTTCGATTCCGGAGGACAACATATCAGTGACACCTGAGAGGACTCCCATGGCTGATTCGAGGCCAATTGGTACGAAGAAAGCAAAAAAAGCCAAGGGAAAAGGAAAGGCTTCAACCAGTGTTATGGACAACGAGCGAGAGGAAGAAAATATTAGATCTGCTGAAAGACTCAACTGACATTAGAGGAAGGATGCCAAAGAAGACATTCTGAAATAATGCTGCTTAAAGAAGCGGAGATACGCGCTAAAGAGGAATATAAAGTAATGAAAGTATTCTCAATGAATACATCTCAAATGACTCCGCTTTCGAAACAATTTTGGACGGACACGAAGAAGCAAATCCTCCAGGCAAGAAAAGTAAAAGGGTCTTTATAGTTTGGAGAAGATTCGTCCGGAGGCGAGACCAATCTAGGCGATGATAATTTCACTTCTCCCCCTGGATACCCATGATCCAACTTCTTGTAATCTTTGTTGTTGTGCTTTAATTGTGTGTAGTCGTTCATGTGTACTATTTGTTGTTTTTCCTTTCTGTTCAAATGCATTAATAATAAGTGTTGTTGTTTTTCATTCATTATGTTAGTCGTTCTTGTTCCTTAAATTATGTTTAGTTGTTGTTTATTTTCTTATTATTAAGAATGCCTTTAGTTTTATGATTGTGTAACTATTTAAAAATTATTATTATTATTATTATTATTATTATTATTATTATTATTATTATTAAAAAAATAAGTTTGAGTTGGGGAGAGTGGGAGAGTAAGAGTGGGGAAATTTGTGAAATTGAATTAATAGATGTTAATTGTCCTTCGGTTGGAGATGAGTTTTTTAGATGGGTCAAAAAGGCATGAGGGTAAGACAAGAGGGCAAGAAAATTGGACAATTAGGCAAACAATTAGGCAATTGAGCAATTGGACAATGACTTCTGTTGAAGATGGCGTAAGACACCCACTACTTAAGCGACACATTACCGGAAGATATATTTATTAGTCAAATATGGAAAACTCACTCATTAGTCATTACATTACTTGTGCAAACTTTATGGAATTTTCAGTCTTCTTCCTTGAAATTGAAAATTGGAATAAAAGGAAAAGTCACCTGGCCAATTATTTACCTCATCGCACCAACAATATATATAATTGGTTTAGTCTAGGGTTGTCAATGTGTCGGACTCGGACCGGATCAAGACAGATCCGGATTCGAGTCCGATTTCCATTTTTTCTATCCGGATCTGGATCCGCTCGGATCTGGAATATTAGCAACTGGATCCGAATGCCGCGGATATCCCGGATCCGAATAAATTATCCGGATCCATTTAGCAAGCTAATTTTTTTTTTTTTCCGTTTTCCTCCAAATCACTTGCAGATTCCACCATCATGAATTAAAAATGTAAAATTTTACTTACTTCATCGAAACTATTGCTTAAAAATTGTAGAAGATTGAATATGATGGACAAATATAAACGATAAAAATTAGAACAAAAGAATAAACAAAAATATAAGTAAAAAAGATATAAACTGGGACAAAGAAGAAGAAAACTCAATATTGAGAAATGGAAGAGAAGATAAAAATTGAAGGATGAATGGTTATGGTTTTATTTTTCTTTTTAAATAGTATAAATTAATATGTTGTAGACCTAATTAGTTATTTGGTCAGTCCACCAACATCTCTAAATTATTTTTGATATAGTAAAAGATTTTAGTGGAACATAGATAGTTTTATTTTTATTTTTATTTAAATACATAATATATATACAACATATAGTAATATATATCGGATACGGATCGATATGTAACGGATCGGATCAGCCTAGATCCATATTCGCTCCATATAATTCGGATTACGGATCTTCTTAATCGGATCAGGTCCATCGGATCACTAAACGGACAATTATCCTAATAAATCGGACTGAATTCGGATCGGATCCGGTTCGAAATCCGCCCCATTGACAGCCCTAGTTTAGTCTAATTAGTTCAACTGGGAGACTCAACAAGATTATATAGTTATTTATTTAGAACAAAGGAAAAATGCAAAATTAGTCTAATTTTGACATGAAACTCATAATTTTCGCACATCATACATGAACTCTCGATAGATTCGGGAATTTTGAACTTAAATTGTCATAAAAAATAAGTTACATGATGTAATTAAACCTTCGACGGTTAAAGTACAAATGAACTATAGTTGCAAGACTAATTTTACAATTTTTACTTCACGTAATTGTTCACAAGTGATGCGAATATGAAAAGACTAATAACTACTTCACTTATTCACTTATGTGCATTGCATTCGCTCACCGTTAAAAGAATATTATGATATTCAACTCAAATCTCCCCTCCCCCCTTTTTTTTTCTCTTTCTGCAAAAGAAACAACCAAAAAACTTAAATTAATTCTTGAATCTGATCAAATTAAGGCGAAATTGAGAGACCTTTTCAGCACAAATATCATCTACTTAATAAAAAAAAAATAGTAGCACTGGAAGAAGAAAATTAAATAAGAATATTATATGGCATATAAAGGGAGCCTCGAGTTATTGACTCTACTTATCTTTACATTCTAGCAATATATACTCCATGAATAAGTATTCACAAATCACAAGTAACTGAGGGGAAATTGTAAAATTAGTCCTGTTATTAAAGCTTTCTAGCATTTTAGTCCTTCAAAGAGTCGAATTTTTATTTAAGTCTTGTAATTAATTTTTCCCGACAGTTTTAGTCCTAAATCCTAAAATTGAGAGATCAAGTAACCTGAGATGATATGCTACAAATACGAATTTTGGACAACTGGATATTACAAATATCATAAATATAATTAGCTGGAGAAATTAGTGGTCAAGGAATTTCTGCTGAACTGGGCCGTTAATTTACTTTACTGATCAAAATAAGTGAATCGGGGAATTCTAAATTCAAAATATATTTATGTTCTCTTTTATCATCACGAAAGCACTAATTAATTTTCTGTATGCATGATATTGATATTGTATTGATATTATTAGAATGGATGCATGAAATAATTATAATTACTCTGCAGTATCACTAACCTTACCTTTATTTTGTATTTTTACGAAAATAACATCATACATACCAAAATTACTGGTCAACAAATATGACTTTTCAAATGCAAATTAATTAATTTCCATATAAATTTCCGAACTTCAAATTAAAGCAACAAAAATGGTACTAAAATTTGCGAGAATGGATTTTGATGAGTTTTCTTTAAATTTCACAATAACCATTGCTCTGCTAATTGTGACTATAATTATAATCTTCCTTATTATTAAGGTGAAGAAATCCAAAGCCCCCGCGGTGATTGTTAATTGGCCACCTGGTCCAAAACCTCTGCCCATAATTGGAAACATGCATCAACTAAGTTCACTTCCATTCCGTTCTTTTAGAGACTTAGCCAAACAATATGCATGGCCCCATCATGCACTTGCGGTTGGGCCAAGTCCCGACAATTGTCGTGTCCTCACCTGGAATCGCGAAAGAGATGTTGAAAGAACACGACCCCAGCTTCACAGACAGACCCGAATCTATCTATATATATATCTATCTATATCTATACTAATACTAGAAGTGTGAAACCAACATGTGATTGGTCTAATGGAAGGGACTAGTCACTACAAAGTAGCGGACTCAAATTCGAATCCCTGTTGAAAGAGGTACCCACTTAATGTGCCTGACCCGCCTCGAAAGGGATTAAACCCTTGGGAAACCCCAAAAAAAAGTGTGAATAATTTAAGTTTTTTCTTTTTTTTTGTGAAGACAAAAATACCCTTATTCAAGTTGTAAGTATATTAATATAATATAATAATACATGAATTTTCCTTAAATTTTCGCATCAAAATTTTGGTAGAAAAATATTTTAAGAAAATTTGTAACTTCCTTTCCTTCTAACCAAGCAAAATGATATGGAAGAAAAACAAAAGTATATTCAAATTAGAATGAATTTTTATTATAGTTATTTTCTATATTAACTCCAATAATTAAGAAATTAACTCTTACATCACTTTTATAATTTCATTATTGTTCTCTTGTAACACATGAAAATAAAAATACTATTATTTTGGATAGTTGCTCAAGTATATTTGTAAAATTATTATAATGTATTACCAATATGTTTTTATGTAAAAAAATATTATTTATTTCATTTAAAAATTTAGTACAATATATCACTCCTTAAAAAAATCAATTTCTCTTAAATATCATAAAATTATGTTACAGTAGAATGGCTCTTACCTATGAATGAACAAAAATACTTATGACTTAGTGGATTAAGTATTCTTTATTTGACATGAGAAACATTACCTCAAATTTTCATGGATCTTTTCGAGAAAAATGTGTAAAATAAGTGAAAAACTGATAAAAATCAATGAAAATTGATAAAACCGATCAAATAAATTTTATGTAATTGATGAAAACATGTGAAATCAATCTGAACGAAATTTATGAATACTAGTGAAGTAAGTGAAAAAATAGGTGAAATCGGTAATAAAAAGTGCCTGTAAAATCGATAAACATATGTGAATTCGATGAAAATTCCGGCGATATTTGTGAAAACTGGGAAACAAATCAGTGAGAAACGTACGGGTGAAATATATGAAGAATGGGTTAAATCATTGAAAAAATGTTAGAATATGTGAATAATGTAAAATCAATGAAAATTCAAGTGAAATAGATAGAAAAAATGTGAAATGTGAAATATAAAGTTAATCCAATAAAAATAAGTAAAATAAGAGAAGAAAAAAAAAAGTTAACTAGCAAAAACAGTTTGAACTGAAATAGTAGAATTTTTTTAATAGGAGAACACAAAATAAATCGATGGAAAATAGAAAATACAATGGACAATGTGTTATAATTGATCAAGAACGAGCAAATTAGCAAAATTATATAAAACCAGTAAAAATCAATGAAACTTAAATTAAACTAACTAATATAATAAGTTAAATGCCTTAGATCGGTAAAAAAATATCTTTCAAATTATAAGGTAAGTGAAATAATTTAAGATATACTTAAAAATAATTGAAGATGTATAATAATTTGAGTTGAAAATTCGGTAAATACTTGTGAAATCAATGTAAATTCAAGTGAAATTCGCGAAAAAATGGATTACATCGGTGAAACGATGAAATTAGATAAAAAATGATGAAATACGTGAACCAGGTAAAGTCGTTGAGAAAAATGCTAAAGTCGGTAAAAACATGTGAAAATTGATTAAACTGATAAAAATAATTCAAATCTGTAAATTGAAAAAAGTTCAACCAACAAAAATAAACTCAAACCATTAGAAAAATGGTTTAAATCCAAAAAAAACTAAATAAATAGATAAAAATACTCATGATGAAGTTAATAAATTGAATAGATGTCAGTGATATTTTATGACATAATGGAGTTAATTTTACTTTAATTTACAACAAAATATCACTAAAATTAAATAAAGACGTACAACGTATGTGCACTTTAAATCGGTGAAATATAATGCATGTGAAGTCTTAAATACATTTGAACTCGATAAAAAAATCGTGTAAAATTTGTGAAAAATTGATGAAAACGGATAAAACTGGTTAAAATAAAGGTAAAGTTAGTCAAAATATGAGGAATCGACGAAAATTAATTCGAATGGAATTTATAAGAAAAACGATGAAACCAGTGAAATCCAGTAAAATTGAGTAAAGCTGGTGAAAAAAGGGTAAAATCAGTCAAAAATATAAAGTTTGTAAGAACATATTTAATAAATGAAAAATTCAGATGAATAACATATGAAATTAGTTTTAAAACATGAAAAATAGGTAAAAAGGGTTAAAATGGTAAAAACGAGTGAAATCAGTTAAAAAAAGTTTAATTGGTGAAATCGGTAGAAAAATGGTTTAAACTGAAGAAAAAAACAAAAGAAATCAACAAAAAATGAGAAAACAATGAAAAATGTTATAACCGATAAAAAAAAGGGATAAATTGCTTTAAAAAGTTTAAACAGTGAGAACATATGAATCGATGAAAGTTTGAGTGAAATTTGTGTAGAAACGGGTAAAATCAGTCAAAAAAGCTTGAAGTCAGTGAAAATATTTTTAATCAATGAAAATTTTAGGTGAATAATATGTGAATTCGGTGAAATAGATGAAAACGAGTTAAACTTTAACCGACAAAAACAAGGTGAATTCGGAAGAAAATGGTTTTAATTGAAAAAAAGATCGACGAACAATGGAAAAATAATGAAAAATGTTATAATCGATTAAAAAGCGAAAAAATCAAAAAAAAAATTAAACAGTGAAAACATATGAATCGATGAAACTTCGGTGAAATTGGTAAACATTGGTGAAAAAACTGGTGAAATCAGTAAGAAAAAATGTTCGTGAAATTTATGAAGAAACGGATGAAACTTGTGTCATCGATGAATAACGGATAAACTTGACATGAAAATTACTATGATGGAATGAACTAAATAATGTTCTCATGATCTTATTTTAGAACCAATTTTATGAGATGTAATGACTAAATCATTCATCATTTTTATATTTTATTACAACTATTCAAAAACCCATCAAAATCAATAATAATTAATAAAAATAAATTTCTAACTTCTTAAAAAATAAATTGACCAGTCGTAAATATATGATATTCAATGACATAAAGATAGCTAATTTTACTCTAATTTACGAAAAATAAACATGAAATTAAAACTAGACACGTACAACGTACGTGCACTTTTCTAGTTGTCTTAAAAATTTTATGGTACAACTACTTGGATATCGCATTTAGCCCGTACCGGAACTACTGGAGACAAATGCGTAAAATATGCATCGTGGAACTCTTGAGTGCTAAAATGGTTCGCGCATTTGCCTCCATCAGAAATGATGAGGTTTCTCGTCTGGTCAAATCGATTCAAATGTCTAATAATGCAACATGAGATCAAGCCATTAATTTAACGGTCAAGATTTTTTCAATGACGAGCTCCATCACGTGTAGGGCGGCGTTTGGAAAGGTGAGTAAGGATAATGACGTATTGCTTGAATTGGTAGAGGAAGGAAGGCAAAGGGCAGGTGGGTTTGAGATTGCCGATTTATATCCCACATCGAAGATGGTTAATACTTTGAGCTGGAGTAAGTGGAAACTGGTGATGACGCGAAGAAAACTTGATGTGATTCTTGATGGTATTATCGATGAGCATAAAGTAAATTTGGGTAAAGGTATGGTGAGTTTGGCAATGAAGATTTGATTGATGTTTTGCTAAGAATCAAAGAAGATGGGGGGGAGCTCGAATTTCCAATCCACTACGACAACATCAAAGGTGTTTTATTTGTAAGTACTTCAAACCTTAATTATTTTCAATTCCCCCCCCCCCTCCTAGAAAAGCGCGGATCATCGAGTCTTTTGGGACTAAATGTGTAGTTTTACCTAAAAATGTCGCATATGGTATACCTAGTAGTATAGTGCTCTTATAATGTGTGTGTTCATATAACAATGAGTATGTATTAACTGTCATACTCTATTACTTACTGTGTAAATAAATAGGACATGTTTTCTGGTGGAACAGATACGTCATTGACCCTTATTGATTGGACGATGACAGAACTCATGAGAAACCCACGAGTCATGGCCAAAGCACGAGCTGAAGTAAGAGAAGTTTTCAATGATGACGGAAAAATCATCGACGTGAGTGATGTTCAGAAACTAAAGTACTTGAAGAACGTGATCAAAGAAGCCCTCCGACTACACCCTCCAGTTCCAATCCTCCCCAGATCTTCTAGGAAGGAATGCGTAATCAACGGATATACCATCCCTTCGAAAGTGAAGGTGTTAGTGAACAATTGGGCAATGCAAAGGGATCCCAAGTATTGGACCAACCCCGAAAGCTTTGAACCCGAGCAATTCGAGATCGATTCCAAGGATTTCATTGGTGGCGATTTTGAGTTTTTGCCATTTGGAACTGGAAGGAGAATGTGTCCTGGAATGACATTTGCTTTGGCAAGTGTTGAGTATCCCATGGCTAAACTTCTCTACAACTTCAACTGGAAACCCCCCGATGGAACGAAGCCAGAAGAATTAGACATGATTGAAAGTCCTGGAATTACGGTTTCAAGAAAAGATAACCTTCTCGTGGTGCTCACCCCGTACGAGTCTTTGGCTTGACTTATACTAGTAGCTAGTATTAATGCATTCAATCAAGATAGTTAATCATAATAATTATAATTGGATGTTTTAGATGTCGTATTACTTCTTTATTATGCTTCAATAATTTATTCTACAACGATCACCCGTCCTATTGTTTATTTTTCATATAAATTTCTATTTGGCAATTTCCAAAATTATTCTTCATGTATTAACAATACAATATATGTACAACAATTCTTGATCCAAGCTTTCTATAGGATAATGGGCATTAATTACTGTGACAAACTATTGAATTTTGAATGAAACTGAAGAATACAGTCTATAAAACCAAAACAAACAAAAAAATCATTAAAAATATTTATATAGAAGTAATGAAAATTCAATTGGTTGATCATGAGTTACAAAGAACTACAAATATATATACACTTTAAAACCTTCTTCAATGAGGAAGAGGACTATAAATCTATTTATCCAACCAAGAATTACTAAGTTAATTGATCTTAACAGAAATTTACTTGTTATTATTTTCAACTAATTAAGTATTGTGGCTGCTTTCGGGTATAGTTTGGTCAAGTTCGATTTTATCCAAGTTGGACAGGTAAAACTCTATTTGGGAACGGTATTGGCTGGTTGGGTAGGTTTCCACTTTCCACCCATGTCCCAGATTTTGGCGCGGATGTAGACATGCTCAAACCTATTTGAAGTATAATAAATTATTGATTTGTCATATATCATGTGACGGCCCGAGCCCCCGGGTCGGGTCCTACGTGGACCCACCCCCGAGTCCGGGTCCGTATTCGGTGAACACAATCAAATTTGAGTAAATTTTTTTTTTTCCAAAACAACAAATGACAAACACATTAATTGGAATCATAGTTCAAACATGAGAGCATAAAAACCCGAAACACTGCTATGTGCAGGAGCGGGCACAATATTCAAAATAAGCGGTAACAGCGAGGTAACAAGTTTCCACAATAAACACTCTTAAGTATTAATAATGCCAGATACATAAACGACACAAAACATAACATAATAAAAGCAAAAGATAACAATGATGATGACCCTCGACGATCGACAGACAGTATCTCGGAGACGGACACACCAACGCTAGACATCAGACCATAGGATATATGTATCTGAAAAAGAAGTAAATATGAATGTGTAAGTTGATCGTCCAACTTAGTGAGGCTGTAGTGCACATGTGCGTGTGACGCATGGATGCAACATATTGTACATGAACATATGTAACATTACAGTAAATAAACCCATGCGATAACAATTTAAGCACATTAAACATGTAACCAACAGCTGCTGATGCTGTCCTCCTCTTACCCACCAGTCCATATTATGACGCCCCCACCGAACACTCCAAGTAAGGAACTACCTTACTAACTGTGCGCATAGACGTCTAATGCCAGGAGTTTGACATTCACTCCCCAAGTGTAACATCCACACTTGGCTCGTGAAGCGGGTCTACGGTGGATCGAGGTAACCCTCCGGCCCTAACTTTCCGGGTTATCCACGATTTCGCACACCAAAATAGGTCCCACATAATAATAACAAACAATACAGTAACAACACAGTACAATAACAATCAAGTAACAGGAAATCAGTAAACAACTCAATAAAAATAATCAAAACAATTCGGTATACAATATCAAGTACTTACACATAAGTATTAGCATAATAATTCAACAAGAATAGTTCGTCCTAGCATCGAGTTATTCATTGTATCATACATCGCATGCTCGTTCGTTTAGTCGTTCGTTTAGGGACTAAGTTTGAATTCTATACTTTATCTTATCTGTTTGTTTGAATTGAAAAAACATTTACTAATATAGAGCTTGAAATGTAGCATCCCATATTAGAATTTAACATTGATTACGTCTTTGCAACGAATTTGTGTGGTTCTAGCAATAATTTCCAATAGAGGAAAAAAACTAAACATGGTCCAATAGCTAACCTAATACGGAAAAGAGGAAAAAGAGGAGCCCTTTATTTGCTAGTGTAGCAATTTAAATATTCTATTTTATATTCGACGAATTTAGGATTAAAATTATGAGTAAAATGACTAAAATTGCAGAAGATTAAAACACAAAGAATGTAAATTGTTTGCCGAAACTATATATGTCTCATTTTTGGGTCTCTACAAAAATTAAAGGGCTACAATTACTTTTTTGCCCCTCGTTAAGCTTCAAATAGACATTTATCTTTTTTAAATTGGTTTAAATATTTACCACCCGGGCTTTAATTGGATTGGTTTCAGTAAGTCCACTCGGCCATAATTTCATAAAGCCTAAAAAATGCTCAAATTCAACTTAACGTGCTAATGTCAATATGTTCATGTGATATTTATAATGTTCAGTTAAACACTTCAAATTAAAAAAAAAAAAAATTATTTTCCTGTGAAAATTTTAAAGGAGCAGTTTACATCCTTCAAACGGAGAGTGTAAGAAACATTAGAAAGAATCAAGAAAATTAAGGTACTCATTTTTTGGGTGAAATGATATAGAGATATGAAGAAAGGGAGGGACAAGATTACAAATTAATTCTTGAATGTGAGAAATTTATAGGGTACAAGTGTTGCGTTCCAAATACTAATACGCAAACACACAAGTATACGGTCGTTACAAGTAATATAAAACGATAAGTACATACCGAGTATCGAATCCCAACGAATGGGTAAAAGGTGGGAATAAACGAATCAATGGATGGCTTATTTCATCTAAGAACGATTGATACAATATGATCAAACCCACATATATGATAAGGGTGATTTTATTTATCTACGAGCGGTAAAGTAAATTTAACTACGTAAGAGAGTAAATTGGAGAGTTAATTATACGGTAAGGAGGATTCATAAGCAATTAGTTAAAGTAGATAAATCATGCGGTTGTTAGGTTAGCTATGTAAACAATCCTAGATTTAGTTGTTGTTTGTGAGTTCTAATTAGTTAAGTCTCCCTGTCGGTTTCACTTAACTCTACCAATCTACCCAAACTCTCCATCTCCAGATCAATAACGAACACTGATGAAGGGAATTTTCGTCTAAGTGTCTGGTCCACGTCAAGTGTGCCACGTTATGATGTTTTCCGCTCCACAGTATGGAATCCTAAGCCGGTCAGATCGAGCTGGACTCCACTTCAAGGTTCCTAACCCTGTGCTCAAAGAAACTCGTCAGGTTGTGCCGGTGGTTGACCCGGCGCTGACCCTCCGATGCCTAAGTCAGATCAATTCAATGCATAGCAGAATATAGCAGAAAAGTAATAGTTAAGTCGATCAGAATCTACCTTTGGAAATCCATAAATGCCTTCTATTTATAGATTTCCAAGTTGGATATTTCGGGTCGGATCTTTCGGGTCGGATCTTTTCGGGTCGAATCAAATGGTATTTTGATGTCGAATGGAGCAGATTAATCTGAACCTGGATGTCGAATGGAGCAGATTAATCTGATCCTGGATGTCGAACGAGACAGATTAATCTGGATTGGATGTCGAATGGAGCAGATTAATCTGATCCTGGATGTCGAACGAGACAGATTAATCTGGATTGGATGTCGAATAAGAGCAGATATTGGTCTATGTCGAATAAGAGCAGATATTGGTCTATGTCGAATAAGAGCCCAATCTGACACGACCAGATCTGGACCATGTCGAAGAGAACCAGATCTGGTCTATGTCGAAGAGAACCAGATCTGGTCTATGTCAAAGAGAACCAGTTTGGTGTATGTCTAATAGGAGCAGATTTCTAGTCTTAGTTTGACTTTATTCTGACGTGTAACTTGCCATGTCATTGATTGAATATTTGGTATATCAATAGTCCCCCAAGTTCGAGAGTTCTATTGTAAATCGAAGTTTCGAAGTTTGTAACTTGAATTTTCGAATTCCTAGTATATCAATAGTCCCCCAAGTTCTAGAGTTCGATAGTAGATCGAAGTCTGGAAGTTATAATTTTGAACTTTATGATGCAATTGTCAATTTAATGGGTGTTCAATTTTACTTTCTTGATCGAACATATTATTGAGGTCTCACTGGTTGAGAAGCTCGAGGCATTTATAGTACTTGGTGACTTTTTATGTCGTCGAAGTTTTGAAGCTTTAGATCGCATTTTTGGTCGAAGTTCGACCTATACTTTATCAATATTTGATGTTGATTTACTCTGGTCGATTTATTGAATGATGCAAACCTAATTTTGGTCGAATGTGAATCAATTTGAACAACTTATATGTCGAACAAATAGCACTTTGGTCGAACATGAATCAATTTGAACAAACAATCATTTTGGCCGAATAAGAGACCATTCATTTTGGTCGAATTGGAGACCATTCATTTTGGTCGGATAAGAGACCATTCATTTTGGTCGAATTTGGACTCATTTGATCTAATTCATTTGATCAAACATGAGACCATTCATTTGGTCGAATAAGACTCCTTTGATCTAAGTCATTTGATCAAACATGAGATCATTCATTTGGTCGAATAAGAGACCATTCATTCATTTGGTCGAATAAGAGACCATTCATTTTGGTCGCATTGGACTCATTTGATCTAATTCATTTGATCAAACATGAGACCATTCATTTTGGTCGAATTTTAACCTAACACATTAATCGAACTTAAGCAAAGTTTTGACCGAATTGCAATCCTTTCAAGACACCAGTTTGGTCGAAGACAAGATAACAAACTTTTTGAACTGCAATCCTTTCAAGAACACTTTTTGGTCGAAGAGAAGATAACAATTTCCTTGAATTTAACCACAATAATTTTGGTCGAATTGCAATCCTTTCAAGACCACTTTGGTCGAAGAGAATATAACAATCTCTTTAAATTTTAATCACAACAATTTTGGTTGAATTGCAATTTTTTCAAGACCACTTTGGTCGAAGAGAATATAACAATCTCTTTAAATTTAATCACAACAATTTTGGTCGAATTGCAATTCTTTCAAGACCACTTTGGTCGAAGAGAAGATAACATTCTCCTTGAATTTAACCACAACAATTTTGGTTGAATTGCAATTCTTTCAAGACCACTTTGGTCGAAGAGAATATAACAATCTCTTTAAATTTAATCACAATAATTTTGGTCGAATTGCAATTCTTTCAAGACCACTTTGGTCGAAGAGAAGATAACAATCTCCTTGAATTTAACCACAACAATTTTGGTCGAATTGCAATTCTTTCAAGACCACTTTGGTCGAAGAGAAGATAACAATCTCCTTGAATTTAACCACAACAATTTTGGTCGAATTGCAATTCTTTCAAGACCACTTTGGTCGAAGAGAAGATAACAATCTCCTTGAATTTAACCACAACAATTTTGGTCGAATTGCAATCCTTTCAAGACCACTTTGGTCGAAGAGAAGATAACAATCTCCTTGAATTTAACCACAACAATTTTGGTCGAATTGAAATCCTTTCAAGACCACTTTGGTCGAAGAGATTGACGTTTTGAAGCGATCAATCGATCAACTTATCACTTTGCAGTGTAAGGATTTCGACGCTTTGAAGCTATCGAAGAGGTTGATGCTTTGATGCAATCAATCGATCAACTTATCACTTTTCAGTGTAAGGATTTTGATGCTTTGAAGCTATCGAAGAGGTTGACGCTTTGAAGCAATCAAACGATCAACTTATCACTTTTATAGTATAAGGAATTGAGGCGCAGTTGAGATCGAAGCTTTGAAGCTTTTGATGTGTCGACTTATCATTTTTGTAGTGTAAGGATTCGATGCTTTGAAAGCTGTCAAAAAGATTAATGCCTTGAAAGCTATCAATTGTTTTATAAGAGCCGACACTATGATCATCTTAATTTGGTTGAACAAATCAAATGTTTCACATTTTGTATTTTGATCAATTTGGTCGAACAAGTGAGTAGCAATATATACGAGTGTTTGGTCGAACATATTAGTACCAAGTTGGTCGAAAAGTAGCAATTTGATCAGATATTTTTAACAAAGTGTTTGGTCGAACAGATTAGTACCAAGTTGGTCGAAAAGTAGCAATTTGATCAGATATATGAAACTGACTAGTTGGTCGAACAAATCAGTCTCAATTTGGTCGAAATAAGATGAGTATCAATTTTGATCAAATATATGAATAACTAGTTGGTTGAACAAACCAGTTCAATTTGATCAGGTGTTTTTGTTTTGAAATATAAAGCGTGAGGACTTGAAGCTTTTAAAGCTGTCGAAAATGATTGATGCTTTGAAAGCTATCAACTGTTCCACTTATCACTTTTATAGAGTAAGGCATTGAAGTTTTGAAGCTTTTGATTTGTCGACTTATCACTTTTATAGTGTAAGGACTTGATGCTTTGAAAGCTATCAACTTTTCAACTTATCAATTTTATAGCGTAAGGAATTGAAGCTTTGAAAGCTGCAGATCAGTTCATCTTAGCACTTTTATAGTGCAAGGGATCGAAGCTTTTGAAAGCTGTCGACTGTTCAGAATTCGATGCTTTGAAAGCTGTCGAAATGATTGATGCTTTGAAAGCTATCAACTGTTCAACTTATCACTTTTATAGTGTAAGGAATTGAAGCTTTGAAAGCTTTAGATCAGTTCATCTTAGCACTTTTATAGTGCAAGGGATCGAAGCTTTGAAAGCTGTCGACTGTTCAGAATTCGATGCTTTGAAAGCTGTCGAAATGATTGATGCTTTGAAAGCTATCAACTGTTCAACTTATCACTTTTATAGTGTAAGGCATTGAAGTTTTGAAGCTTTTGATTTGTCGACTTATCACTTTTATAGTGTAAGGACTTGATGCTTTGAAAGCTATCAACTTTTCAACTTATCAATTTTATAGCGTAAGGAATTGAAGCTTTGAAAGCTGCAGATCAGTTCATCTTAGCACTTTTATAGTGCAAGGGATCGAAGCTTTTGAAAGCTGTCGACTGTTCAGAATTCGATGCTTTGAAAGCTGTCGAAATGATTGATGCTTTGAAAGCTATCAACTGTTCAACTTATCACTTTTATAGTGTAAGGAATTGAAGCTTTGAAAGCTTTAGATCAGTTCATCTTAGCACTTTTATAGTGCAAGGGATCGAAGCTTTGAAAGCTGTCGACTGTTCAGAATTCGATGCTTTGAAAGCTGTCGAAATGATTGATGCTTTGAAAGCTATCAACTGTTCAACTTATCACTTTTATAGTGTAAGGAATTGAAGCTTTGAAAGCTTTAGATCAGTTCATCTTAGCACTTTTATAGTGCAAGGGATCAAAGCTTTGAAAGCTGTCGACTGTTCAGAATTCGATGCTTTGAAAGCTGTCGAAATGATTGATGCTTTGAAAGCTATCAACTGTTCAACTTATCACTTTTATAGTGTAAGGAATTGAAGCTTTGAAAGCTTTAGATCAGTTCATCTTAGCACTTTTATAGTGCAAGGGATCGAAGCTTTGAAAGCTGTCGACTGTTCAGAATTCGATGCTTTGAAAGCTGTCGAAATGATTGATGCTTTGAAAGCTATCAACTGTTCAACTTATCACTTTTATAGTGTAAGGAATTGAAGCTTTGAAAGCTTTAGATCAGTTCATCTTAGCACTTTTATAGTGCAAGGGATCGAAGCTTTGAAAGCTGTCGACTGTTCAGAATTCGATGCTTTGAAAGCTGTCGAAATGATTGATGCTTTGAAAGCTATCAACTGTTCAACTTATCACTTTTATAGTGTAAGGAATTGAAGCTTTGAAAGCTGTAGACTATTCAGAATTCGATGTTTTGAAAGATGTAGATAGAATTCTTCGCGTTTGTCGATGAAAAATTGATTTCTTTTTTCTTCTTTTGCTACATAATCAGTATTTCTAGAACGTTGGTCAATGACCTTTGGCTTTCTTCATCGATCTCGTCAATGATGTGGTCAATCAAAATCTTTATGGTCGATCATCCGATGTGTATTTGCTTTTATGTTCACAAAATATGAATGGGTGCTATCGATGAGTTCAGTTCTGGTCGAATAACTTGATAAAGCTTTGTTCTGGTACTGAAAGTCTTTATATATGGTTGTTCCTCATCGCATATGCTTATTCAATCAACTTATATGTTGTCTCCACTCTGATCATACTCTAGCGTTGCTGCTACCATCCTTGATATGATCATCGTTCTTGTTCGAGCATTGGTTAGAGGTTCCCACAGACGGCGCCAACTGATGAAGGGAATTTTCGTCTAAGTGTCTGGTCCACGTCAAGTGTGCCACGTTATGATGTTTTCCGCTCCACAGTATGGAATCCTAAGCCGGTCAGATCGAGCTGGACTCCACTTCAAGGTTCCTAACCCTGTGCTCAAAGAAACTCGTCAGGTTGTGCCGGTGGTTGACCCGGCGCTGACCCTCCGATGCCTAAGTCAGATCAATTCAATGCATAGCAGAATATAGCAGAAAAGTAATAGTTAAGTCGATCAGAATCTACCTTTGGAAATCCATAAATGCCTTCTATTTATAGATTTCCAAGTTGGATATTTCGGGTCGGATCTTTCGGGTCGGATCTTTTCGGGTCGAATCAAATGGTATTTTGATGTCGAATGGAGCAGATTAATCTGAACCTGGATGTCGAATGGAGCAGATTAATCTGATCCTGGATGTCGAACGAGACAGATTAATCTGGATTGGATGTCGAATGGAGCAGATTAATCTGATCCTGGATGTCGAACGAGACAGATTAATCTGGATTGGATGTCGAATAAGAGCAGATATTGGTCTATGTCGAATAAGAGCAGATATTGGTCTATGTCGAATAAGAGCCCAATCTGACACGACCAGATCTGGACCATGTCGAAGAGAACCAGATCTGGTCTATGTCGAAGAGAACCAGATCTGGTCTATGTCAAAGAGAACCAGTTTGGTGTATGTCTAATAGGAGCAGATTTCTAGTCTTAGTTTGACTTTATTCTGACGTGTAACTTGCCATGTCATTGATTGAATATTTGGTATATCAAACACTGCTGTCATCCGATGCTCTAAGGAAAGTCCGAATGCATTAGAGGATTCTAAGGCGTACCATTGTCACCCGGGACCTAAGACTAACCCAAATCCCCGAATAAAGTGAATCTAAGTTATTTGGTGCATTCACGAACGAACCCATATTCAAACACAGACCACACTAGGTATATGTCTATCCTAGGTCGAAATCCACAAATCGTCACTCGCCTAACCTTCAACGTCCTATGTCTAGGATGCATTCAATGTGGAATTAAGCTCGATTATATGATTACGACAAAAAATGTTGAATTTTATATATACTTATCTATTCTGTTTGATTGAATTGAAAAAACATTTACTAATGTTGAGTTTGAAATGTAGCATCCCATATTAGAATTTAACATTGATTCCACCTAAATGGCTTGAGTTTAACTCACATTAAAAATAGAGTTAATTAAGAATTACTCAAAACTTTATAAGATGAACATAGTGTTGCATCTTTTTAATGTGGGACATGTTATTAGAACTCATACGTCATATTCATAATTATTATGGCCATAAGAAATGAATTACGTCTTGGCAACGAATTTGTGTGGTTCTAGCAATAATTTCAAATAGAGGAAACAAACTAAACATGGTCTAATAGCTAGCCTAATACGGAAAAGAGGAAAAAGAGGAGCCCTTTATTTGCTAGTAGGGCTGTCAATGGGGCGGATTTCAATCCGGAACCGTCCGAATTCGGTCCGATTTATTAGAATAATTGTCCGATTAGAGATTCGATGGACCTGATCCGATTATAAAGATTCGAAATCCGAAACTCATGGAGCGAATATGGATTTAGGTCGATCCGATCCGTTAAAGATCCGTATCCGACAACAAATAAAAAGAAAGATATATATACGAAATGATTTATAAAAATAAGTATCATTAATAATATTTCAACGTCAATTTAAGAAGATAGTAATTTATAATTTATTTATAAATTTGTTTAAACCAATATATTCATTCAACAAATATGAATATAGTAAAGAAACTTTGAAAATGTGAGCTAAAATTAAATAAAATTGAAAAGATAATAAACTTGTTTTAGGGAAAAAAAATTAATTTAACTTTTTAAATACAAATTTATTGGATCCGAAAAATATCCGATATCCGGCCAAATCCGACCAAGATCCGTTGGATTCAAAAAATCTATATCCGAGCACTATCCGAGCAAGATCCGAATCCGACATGATTCGATCCGATATAAATGGAGCCGGATCTGGACGAGCCTGATCCGACCATAATCCGACCCATTGACAGCCCTATTTGCTAGTGTAGCAATTTAAAGATGCTATTTTATACTCCACGAATTTAGGACCAAAATTATGGGTAAAATGACTAAAATTAATTGCAGTAAATTAAAACACAAATTAAGAATGTAAATTGCTTGCTGAAATTATATATATCTCATTTTCGCGTCTCTACAAAAATTAAAGGGCTACAATTACTTTTTTGCCCCCTCGTTAAGCTTCAAATAGACATTCATCTATTTTAAATTAGTTTAAATATTTACCACCTGGGCTTTAATTGGATTAGTTTCAGTAAGTCCACTCGGCTCATAATTTCATAAAGCCTTAAAAAAGGCTTAAATTTAATTTAACGGGCTAAAGTCAATATGTTAATGTGATATTTATAATGTTCAAGTTCAATTAAACCCTTCTAATTAAAAAATAAATTTTATTTCCCTGTGAAATTTTAAAGGAGCAATTTACATCCTTCAAACGGAGAGTGTAACACACTCGCGGAAATCAAAAGTGGACATGAAAACACAAGGTGTTAAGATGTCACATTTATTATAACGTAGGTTTTAAAGTATGACACTTATAAGTTGATCGAGTCTAAGTATAATATATTAAAAGAATGTTTTATTCAATTTATATTTTATTTTTTAGTTTAAAAATGTCAAGGAGACGTTATAAAACTTTTATGAAATTATAGGAGATTTAAAATGTATTTTTTCTTTCAAATTACATATAAGTCAAAACTAAAGTTGAGCATTTTGTATATTGGAAGGGTTAAATTGCCATTAACTCTCAACTTAACCTACATTTAATTAGACTCCGGCTTAAATATGTGGCATCATACACCTTCCTTTTTTTTAATTATCGTTTTGAAGAATTGCACACGAATTAAGGAATATTTTAATAATTACTTTTTTAAGTAAAAAATCCAAAATATCATTTTAATCAAATAAGCTTAGCATTAATTAGTATTAATGACAAATATTAGTAAGAAGGGTAAATTGATAAAATGACATTAATTTTACATTGAAATTCTAAAGTTATAAATAAAAGGGAAAATTGTTTTTTGGTACCATAGGATAGGCTGACTTGCACTTTTGGTACCATTGAATACAAAAATACAAATTTGGTACCATAAGATATGTTTTCATTGCAAATTTGGTACCAACCCAATTTTTCTACAAAGTTAATGACAATTTACCACATATGAAATGCATAATATTCAATTTATCCCTCTATAATTTGAAAACAATCAATTTAACCCCTGTAAAATTTTAATGAAACAATTTATTAACATATGGGGATAAATTGCCACATTTATCATAACACAATGGGTAAAAAATCACATTATCATAATAAAAGTGGATTAAATGCCGCCTATAAAAATATCAGGGAGGCGATGCGAAATTTTTACAAAATTTCAAGGGGTAAAATGGTCTTTTTTAAACCACGAGGGGTTAAATTGAACATTATGCATTTAGTACGGGGTAAGTTGCCGTTAACTTTGTAGAAAAATTGGGTTTGGTACCAAAATTGCAATGAAAACCTATCATATGGTACCAAATTTACATTTTCATATCAAATGGTATCAAAAGTGCAAGTTAGTCTATCCTATGGTTAAAAAAAATAATTTTCCCTAAGTAAAAGTAAACAAAAAAATTTAGCCAAAGCTACAAATAAAAAAATGAAAAAACGGAGGGAGTAGTATGAAGATATTAATTTAAATAAAGCACATTGATTTATTTTATCACGTCATTTTGGTTAGTCATGCACCTCAAAGGAGAATTAATGCAATTCAACCCATTTCTCTTGTATTCAGTACAAATACATTGTCTAAAATATACATCTATGCGGTCAAAGCTTTCCGGTGGTCAGAGCTACGAAATGTTTGTGGCAATTATAGGCCGAAGGGGTCAATGTGCGGTTTTACTTTTACATGGGTAAGGTCTTAATCCTAGATTGTTTTTGGTTATTTATGAATGGATTAATTAAAGGTTAGATTGGGTTAATTGATTACTGGTTGCAAGTAATAATTCTGAGATAGGGTTTTGCATTAATTAGGTGATTGTTTGGGGTGAAGTTGGTTAAACAAAGTTAGGCATGATTTTGTGCAAGTAAAGCTGAATTGCTGGGATAGTTAAGATGAATTTGAACGGGAAGTTGTAAATTTAATTTAAGTTATTAGGCTATCTATTTAAAAATAAAGAAAAGAGAATATTTGCTTGCTTATAATTTCTTTCTTGTTCTTGCATCAATGTGTATTTGATATACATTGTATGCGCGTAAATCAAATTAACTTGGGCGTCTTCATTTAAGAATTAAAACTTTTTGGAAGTTATTTTGAACTAGGACCTGCAATTAGACTTTAGATGCGTTTAAACTAAGTTTGCAAATATGCGGTAAAGGTGCGGACACGAATCTTCCCGGATTCTTAGCAAGGTACGATTAAGTAGTACAAAAGGTGAGGAACAAATGAAGCTTTCGAACAAAAAAATAGAATGGCAGTTGTTATTCTTAGCGTATTTTTTGTGCGACGCAATTCAAGGAGGGCCTACATCGGATTTGAATATCAGGTCGGGTTATCACGAAAAAATACTTCTACAACGTGTCTTCTTTTTATCCAACCAAAGTACCTCTTTTTATTTCACATAAGTATCTATGAGAGTTTGAAACATCCAAGACCATCAGGGCATTAGTAAATTAAACTATGTAGCTATAGTTTTCTTTAGATGTAAACCAAGATGAAGTTTAATTGGTATTGTTGCCATCTAATTCATCTTCTCATAAAGTTGAGTTATTGATTCAAGAAAAGTACGGTTTTGCCCCTACAACGAGGGGTGCTTTCCTATGCATTGTAATGCCAAAAACTTCAGTCATATCAAGATCCTTAGCTTGAATACCAGTGGGAAGCTCCCAATCAAAACCGTGAAGAAGTTGGGCCAAAGCAATCTCAACAGTCGAAGAACCAAACGTAATTGCAGGACAACTTCTTCTACCTGCACCAAAAGGTATTAACTCAAAATCTTGTCCTCTGAAATCAATATCACAATCCATAAACCTTTCCGGTTCAAACATGTCAGGATTCCTCCAAGACTCTGGATCCCTCCCAATAGCCCAAACATTAATAAAGATTCTCGTTCTCTCAGGAACTGTATACCCGCTAATGATAATGTCTTCCATCGATTCTCGGGGAACTAATACTGGCGCTGGAGGATGTAATCTGAATATCTCTTTCACAACAGCTTTCATGTAATATAACCGAGGCAAATCACTTTCCACGACAAATTTCCTTTCTCCAACTACGCTTCTAACTTCTGCTTGTGCTTTTTTAAGCACCCTCGGATTTGTCACTATCTCCGTCATCCCCCAATCTAATGCAATGAAGGTTGTATCAGTTCCTGCAGCAAACATGTCCAAGAGGATTGCTTTCACATTATCCATTGTGAGAGGCATCTCAGCATCTTGGTTCTGTTGTATTTCAAGCAATACATCAACAAAATCCTTGTGATGCTCATCTTTTGTCGTACAATGAGAATTATTCCGATGATCCGCTATCACATCATCGAAGAACCGATCGAAACGCTTGAACGTGCGCAAAAGTCTTGATTTTGTACCAGTCACTTTGTGTAAAAATTCCATGGAAGGAAAGAAATCACCAACACTAAATCCACCAAGCAATTCTTGATACTCTTCAAGCATGTTTTGAAAACCATGTCTATCGTACTCTCCCCCTTCCGAGAAGTCCTTACCGAATACAACACGACAAAGAACGTCATTTGCGTACAAAGCAAGCATCTTTGTAAGGTTAATGGTACCATCATCTGAACACGATTGTTCAATTCTTCGAGCCATACGAGCAACTTCTTGTTCTCTCACAAAGCCATAAGACTGGACTCTCTTTGTGCTTAGTAGTTCTAATATGCAAATCTTTCTTACGTATCTCCAGTAAGCGCCATATGGAGAAAAAACGACATTAGTGCAGTTGTAGAAGAGGTATTTAGCTGAATATATATGTGGCCTACTTGAAATCGCAAGATCATGTGTTTTCAATGCTTCTTTCGCCATCGTTGCTGATGAAATAACGACGGTTGGGATCTCGCCGAGCTGTAGATAAAAGACGGGGCCGAGTTTCTTGGCTAGAGTGTAAAGAGAGAGGTGTGGGAATTTGCCTAGTTGATGGAGGTTGCCAATTATAGGTAGTTTCAGGGGAGATGGTGGGAGTTTGCCATTTTGTGAGTTCTTTCTGTTTAATTTGTTTGAGAATTTTTTTGAGTATAGCAGAATTGTAAGTAAGATTGATGGTACCAGAATAAAGAAAAGACAATTCTTGATCAGATCCATTTATGATTTGATCTTGTAAAATTAAGATGCTCACCTTTTTAAGTTTTCTTCAGTGTCAACATAAGAAGCACTTCTTGTGAAGGATTTTATTTGACTGAGGAAACTGTGATGACTAGAAGGCTTGATGAGTCTGTTTGAAGTTAAATTGGTTTCTATCATTGTTGAAATAATTGGTTATTGTTCTCCTTATCTCATTTTTCCTTTTTGTCATCACTTAAATTGGGAGATAGAGTGAGTATGCTTATTGCTTGTGATTGTTCAGCCAAGAGTGTTGGGTTGGGTGGGGCTGAGGGTTTAGTATTATTTTTAAATTATAATTATTTATTAATAATAATAATGACTTTATTATTTTAACAAGAGTTAACTACAGGGACCTCCATGATGTTTCAAAAGACATCCCCTGATGTTTCAAAAGGATTACATCGGTTAGGGTTTTGTTAGTTTTTGTTCATGCCATCGTCAAATTTTTATTGAACTTCCTATTTTATCCTTGGGGTTATTGTAGCTATTTTGGTGAACAAATATGCCTTGTTATGGTTAATTCATACGAGGGTTTTCTCTGCAATGTTAAAAAAAATATATATGTATAAGTATGGGTTCAAATGTTATAAATTTATATGAAACTTATAATTAGTTTATTAGTGTATCTAAATTCTTAACTAAGAAAATACATTTAACTTTCATATTTAACCCGAAATTTTAATAATTTCAAAAAAAAATCATAATTTAAATACAAGGATAAATTAATGAACTATGATTAATTATATGAAAAACAATGTATAACATAAATAAAAATGCAAATACATTTAACTTTCATATTTAACCCGAAATTTTAATAATTTCAAAAAAAAATCATAATTTAAATACAAGGATAAATTAATGAATTCCGTATAATCATGAGAAGAAAAAAAAAACTTGAACAAAAGTTATTAGACATTATAAAAATGCTCAAATGTTTATAATAAATCCATACTTAAAAAATTCGTAAAATTTTAACTAACAAAAAGTAAAAATATTCATTCAATTACCTGATTTAATAAAATAGTTATTATAAAATCATAAATATTAAAAAAAAGTTTATTATAAATCAATAAAAAAAATAGTATATACAATATTACTTAAAAAGAAAACCCCACCCCACCCTACGTACCCTACCCTCGCCCTACCTCATCGTCCCCCAATCAGTCGACCTGCGTTGGCCTGCGACGGCAAACTTAGGCTGTTGCGGGCCTGGAACCTAGGCCGGTGTTGGCCTAGGGTTTGCCGTCGCAGGCCTATGTTCTCCAACCAAGGCCGACGACGGTACCGCACCTTTCAGGTCGGTGGCACTGCCTGGAAGGAGCGATGGTGGTAAGGACGGGGGGTGGGTGGGGGTTTAGGGATTGGGAATAATTTTTCATATTTATAAAATTAGTTTTCTAAAAGTTAGGGTTTAATTTGCAATTATGATTTTTTTATTTCTATTCAAAATTAAATTTGGTAAGGGTAGTCTGATATTTCAAGGGTATATCGGACATTTCATTGATCAAGTCTTTTACTTTTTTATTTAAGTAAAACTAACGAGGGCAACAACATCATTTCACGATTTTCGTCCAGTTTCGTCAGGATCTGTTAGGTTTTGTAATCCTTTTGAAATTTCAGGGGAGATCCACGTAATTATGATAGTCGGAGGGGATTGGGCAAAAATTACACCTAGCCTAACAAATATTAAACAGATTATAAAATATAAATTTTAGATAATTTTAAAAACATTTTAAATTTTTTTCAGATTTATAGTAAAGTATTATTTAATTTATTAATATTGTTTATAAAATCAAATTAGTAAAATAAATATTTAATTATAGCAAGGAAAATCTTTAAATTGGGCAACAATGTGGTGTTGGTGTCTAACAATATGTGTACTAAATATTTCATCAAAAATATTTCTAATTTCAATCTCAGCATATAATAAATAAAGATAATCTAACATATATTAACTCTAATAAAGTTAGATTATATATCAACGTAAAACTAGTAAGAAATACTTACTTGGATCGAAACAAATCAAACAACACTCCAATCAATATACGAAAACTATGAAGTGAGACTGAGGCTTGCCGGAGACTGCCACGGTGCATGCAGTTTGATTCCCGGTAGTCTCCCAAGATGCAACAGTCTGTTGTTCATTATTTACAGAAATAATGAACCAACGGCGAACCGAAGCAAATTGAAGATTCGACATAAATTTAAAGTAGAGAAGATAGTAATTTTTTTATTATTGTCTGAAAAAGGATGCTTAATTGGCCAGATTTAGTCTCCTACTTATAGGCATATAAATGTCTATTCGCAAGAGACACATCGTTTGGATTGCACTGTTTCGGTCCACAAGGTACCTCTTCAGATCGAACAGACGCAACCCCTTAATTACTCTCAACTAATTTTATTCACATATAAATTGTAAAATCCAACATGTGGACTAAAATCGTTAGCAAATTTGAAGATGTGGGGTTATTTTATCAACCCCAAATGTTATGGGGTGGAGTTGTCAGTCGACATAAGTAATGACATCAATTTTGCAATAATTCAAATTGACTAAACTGTCACGTCACCCACTTATGGTGATTTTTACGGTGGTACTGAATGTGAAACGAATTGTTAAATTATGGTATCAAATGTGTTGACCTATTTTTGATTTTTGAGTATTATAAGTAAAAATCGATATAAAGTTAGATACTAAAAATGCAGTTCTCCTAATTCAATGGTTCAAATTTGTTGCCGCCTACCGCCTAGATTTTTTGGTATTCTATCTTTTAGTGCTTCCAAAACGCTTTTTATCTAGAGTGAGTGAAGAGGTATATATCCATTCCTATAATCCTCCAGTTGTCGTCTTTCGCTTCCTCCTCGAGCATTGCAGCATGCCTTTTAGCATATCCAGCCTCTAAATTAGTTGTGTTTCTGACATATCTCGTAGCCTTATCGATCAGAACTTGATGAAGCCTTGGTTTTTTTTTTTTAATATTTTTTCTACTTTATGGGTTTTTTTTGTTGCAGGAGGTCTCCTGCCATTTTGGCCTACAGTGCATGGGAGTCTCCACATCTTCACGTGTTTTTGTTTGAATCTTATCAAATGATTTTTTTTAATATTTGTACGCTTTCGTTTTGTCTAAATGTTATAATCATAGACAAATTTAAAAATTAAAATTAATAATATTAAAGATTTAATTTAAAATACATTGTTATTCAAAATATTTTTTTCTATTTTAAATTACATTTCTTTTCATTTTATTTTAAATTTAAAAAAAAAAAAAAAAAAAAGTGGCGGCTACCTGCTGGCAGCACGCACTAGTGCAATGAGTGTTGGACCTAGGTCTCATTTGAGGCTTGGATTAAGCTTAGGGATACTTATGTCGGTTCGAGATGATTTAAGGGTTAACTTTAATTCGTTAAGTAATTATTTTTATTTGACAGTGAGGTATTTATGTTAAACATGTAATGAGTTAGTAGTCAAAAAGTTTATCACCACCACATTGCACACATATATACTCTGAGGTGTCTTGGGGTAGTAGATAAGAACAATTCAACGATCGATGACACGCTTTTAATTATTTATGTTGCTTAATTAAGTCACTTGTCTCTTCCAATTACTTGAGAAGAAAAATACACATGCACACACAATTCAGTTGTCTCTTCTAATTGTTTGAGTTTCCCTCTATTTGGGGCCACAAATATAATGCACACCTACTGCGGAGAATTTCCAAGGAAATGTTTAAATACATTATCACTTCATAACATGTTACGACTGACTTACATAGAAATAGAATACCTAAATAGCAAATATAAAAGGAGACAAAAGCATGTGATTTTTTTTTTATTCCTAGAATTTAATCATTTTTAAAACACGTTAGACACATTAAGTGAAAATTTATCTCTAAACAGAAATTTGGACTTTACCACATAACCACGATTCCACTGCATTTGCAAGCATTATATACACTAACCAAATTTGAATGATACAGCATGTTAGTTTGTGTCATATTTTTTATACTGAATATGAGAAATCCATTTTACTATTATATATGTGATGTTATAATATGCAATAGATGTAGTGTATCAGGAGGTTTTTTAGTGATGTCATATTTTTTATACTGATATGCAATAGATGTAAATTGTATTACGTAAAATAAAAAAATGCGTGATACACATCTCCTTATAGCGAAAACTTGTTATTCCCACGCGTAAAAATGTAATAGAGACTCTCTTTTTTTTATATTGCAAAGTCAATTTTAAACTAACTTCCGTTGCAAATTGGGCAAAAATTGCAACCGAAAGAATACCGGTTGAACGTCGGTTGCAAATTGGGCAAAAAGTGCAACCGAAACAAATTCGGTTGCAATTATGGGCCAAAATTGCAACCGACATTATTTCGGTTGCAATTTTATTCAAATTTTCAACCGATTTAATTCGGTTGCAAATATTCAGTTGCAAATTTAAGTTTTTCTAGTAGTGATTACTCCCTCATGAAATTAAACTAAAAATGGTTGGGTAATAATTAAATTATTTATTTTATATTTAATACGAGCATTTTAGTTTTAACACAAAAGTTTTTTTTTTATCAAGTTTTAACATAATAGTTAAGTGCTTAAAAGGCTAAGATATGCGGTAAACCTAGTTTTAGCTATATTTTCAGTTTGAGATAAATTGTCTATTTTGAGTATTATGGGGAGATAAATTGCTATTAATCCTAACACTATCATCTAACAATAATCCTCCCATTTGAATTGAATGAGTCCATGATCCGCGGCTGCTGTGGAAATTCTATATTATTACTTATTGTTATCTTGACATTGGAAATGAGAATAAAAATTAAGATAAATATATACATACATATATATATATATATATATATATATATATATTTTATTAGCCTTTCGGAACATGAGCACAAAACACAAATACACAAGTAAAACACATTTGAGGAAACAGAATCATGTCCAAATCTGATCTTCAGAAAATTGATGAGATTATATTGAATCCCCATATAATATTATCACTTCTTACATCTCTTTTCTTGATCTGGGCTATCACCAAATGGCTCTACGAACCTTCTCAAAACAAAAAACTGCCCCCATCACCACCAAAGCTACCAATACTAGGCAACATACATCAACTAGGCTCACTCCCACACCAAAACCTCCACTCCTTATCCCGAAAACACGGCCCCCTCATGCTTCTCCACTTAGGCCATGTGCCTACACTCATCGTCTCATCGGCAAGTACAGCTCGTGAAATTATGAAAACCAATGATCTAATCTTTTCAAACAGGCCTCAATCAAGCATAGCTAAGCGACTTCTTTACGACGGTAAAGATGTTTCCATTGCCCCTTACGGAGAATACTGGAGGCAGTTAAAGAGTATTTGTGTTCTTCAGCTGCTGAGTAACAAAAGAGTTCAATCTTTTCATTCCATCAGGGAAGACGAAACCGCCCTTATAGTCGAAAAAATCAGGGGAGCTCGTTCCGTCAACTTAAGTGAAATGTTTAGTGCTTTAACTAATGACGTGGTTTGTAGATCTGCTTTAGGTAAGAAGTATAGTGAAGGTGAAATTGGGAAGAAATTTCTTATGCTTTTGCAAGAATTGGTTGATTTGTTGGGGAGTATTAGTATTGGGGAGTTCATTCCGTTGCTTTCGTGGATTAATCGTGTTAACGGTTTTGATGCAAGAGTGGATCGAGTTGCGAAAGAACTCGATGATTTTTTGGAGGGGGTGATTAAAGAACGCATGGAAATTAATCCAAGTGAACGGAATGGAGAAAACTTTGTTGATATTTTACTTGATATTTATCGGAATAATACAACCGGTGTCTCCATTGATAGAGATAGCATTAAAGCTATAATTTTGGTGAGTAAGTTTCTGAAATCATGGAAAATAATATTTGCTAGTTATTTGTTAAGTATGTTTTAATCGAATTACGATATTTGTGTATTACAGGATGTGTTTTCTGCTGGAACTGATACCTCGTCCACGGTTCTAGAATGGGCGATGGCAGAACTCATACGACACCCTGAAGTCATGAGGAAATTGCAACTTGAAGTAAGAGGAATCGTGAAAGACAAACATGTCATAACATATAATGACATGGAAAAAATGTGTTACTTGAAAGCTGTGATGAAGGAAACTCTTCGTTATCACACACCAATCCCGTTATTAGTACCTCGAGTAGCAATAAAAGATGTGAAAATAAATGGTTACGACGTTTCATCAGGTACAATGGTGATGATTAATGCTTGGGCAATTGGGAGAGATAGTGACTCCTGGATTGAACCGGAGAAGTTTAAGCCAGAAAGATTCTTGAATTCTTCGATAGATTTCAAGGGATTGGATTTTGAGTTGATCCCTTTTGGGGCCGGAAGAAGGGGTTGTCCTGGGATCGCTTTTGCTATGGCTACTAATGAGTTTGTTTTGGCAAATCTCGTTAAGGAGTTTGATTGGGAATTGCCTGGTGGAGTAGAAGGGAAAGATTTAGACATGACGGAAAGGCCTGGGCTTACAATTCAAAGAAACGTCCCTCTTATTGTGGTTGCATCTTCACGTTATTAGTATATAGTTCAATGAATATTAAAAGTTTGTATAAGTAATAAAAATGTGTTAAAAACTATAAATATTTTGTATTTAACGAGTCATTTTGATCAAATACAATCATGGCGTCGTACTCTGTTTTTTTAGCAGTTATAACTTGACTCAATGTTATTGTTAGTACAATAGGGCGGAGGAAATGATGATTTCTAGAAAAACAGAAAGACTTTAGGAACTTGGGATTATTGATGTGTTGTGATCACATTTCATTTTGTTTATTTTCATGTCTTCACGCAGTGTTTGATTTTTTGCTTTCTAGCAAAATTCCATGCTCATCTTGAAAAAATACGAGCCACATCTGAAATCCCAATTAATGACGAACTAATATTGGACTAATGTGCTATGTAGGTCAAAATGTAACACGCATGGAACCCCCTCTTGCATCGCTATCATTATCAACTTGTCGAATCAATGTAAATCTGATCAACTTTGTATTTGTATCCATATATTTTTAGGAATATTCTTGCATAGACCTAGTCTATGAAATTTTTATAGATCTTGTGGTGGTAAATAAGCCACATCATATATTTTGAGAGCATGACATCACAAAATGTATGATCTGGCTTATTTACTACCACAAGGTCTATAAAAATCTCATAGACCAGATCTATACAAGAATTTTCCATATTTTTATGAGATTTGAAAATGTAAGAAATATAAGTTTTTCAAAAATATCTGACCATGTTCGATTCAGTGAAAATCTCCATTAATATCTCCATAGAAAAAACATTTTTTTTTTTACATTAATCAAAAGTTGTTGACGTCTTTTTGTTTATTTTAGGGAAGTCAATGGGGCGAATTTTAATCCGGATTTGGTCCGATTTGTTAGGATAATTGTCCGATCAGTGATTCGATTAATAAGTTTCGTAATCCAAATTATATGGAGCGAATAGGGATCTAGACAGATCCGATCCACTGAAGATCTGCATTCAATTAATATAATATAATATACTTTCATGTTTCAATGTTTCATAAAATTTCCGTTTTCCTAACATGCTTCCATTAGTTATATGTTGTAATTATTTTTGAAAAGAAAATTAAAATTATTTAAAATTATTTGAAATGTAAATTAAAGAAAATATTAATACAACAACATAATTTCGTCTCGAGTAACTCTGTAACATAAATTTTTTGATATTTTTTATAAAAACGTGTGATAATTTATTCCGAGCCCATTGACATGATGTTAATGAGATAAAAAAAAAATTCTAGTTATTATTTGTTCCGATTAGAAAATATTGATTGTTTCAAAGTTAAATACAAAGTTGGTCCATCTTAGAGAGGAAAATACAAAAAAAACTATTAAAACGCCTAATAACTCTTTTAAAAATAGGTGTATTAAGACCATCTCCAAGAGACAATGTATAACATAAATTATAAGAAAAAATATAAGTTTTGGCAAAAATTTGAGCTCCAAGAGAGCTCTTATATTTTAAGACACACAAAAAATTATAAGTTTGGCCTCTTAAATATAAGAGGCCAAAGTTAAATTTTAAAAGTTCTTCTTGCATTGATAGTACAATACTCTTGTACTTTTCCTACAGAAAATTAAAAATAATTTAAAATAGTAATTCATATTATATTTTTGAAATAATAATATTTTAATTTTATGTTACTTTTATGAAATATTTAATTTAAATTCATAGAACACGATAATTTAATTTAAATAATTAATGTACTTTTTCTATAGAAAATTAAAAATAAATTAAAATAGTAATATATTCATATTTTTTTTTGAAATAATAATATTTTAATTTTATGTTACTTTTACAAAATATTTAATTTAAATTCATAGAACACGATAATTTAATTTAAATAATTAATATTTTATTAGTATATTAAATAAATAAATATTATATATATATATATATCCCACTATTATTTATATTTGAATCATAATTAAAAATATTTTATTAAATATAATATAGATGTTTGAGTGAAATGGTGTTGTAGTTTAAAAGTACAATCTTAAAATATAAACTAGCTGTTGGAGTGCAGAGTAAAAAGTGGGAATGTATAACACTGTTCATCTCTTAAATTTTAAGATAAGAGGTAAGAATTTAAGAGAGCTGTTGGAGATGGCCTAAGGGCTGAAAGTGAAATCTGCATTTGTGTGCAAACTAATACACCACCATAGTTTATGATATTTGTTATTAAGTAAAATGCATTCATTATTAATTATATATATATTGAAAAGAAAAGAAAAAGTGATTTAAGTTATCAGTTTATCACAAGTAAAATAATAGGCAGAAAAGGACAGCCCCAAGATATATCGAAGGCCCAATTTCCAAGGTTTTGGATTACTTTGATTATAGATTGGGTTTTATAGAGTTGCCATTTCAACCAAATGTTTGGGGCCTGCTCGACTACAAGTCTTGAGATCCAGTTTGATTACCGTAGATTTGATTTCATTTTCAATGCAATGAGAACCTCACATTCATGCTTCTGTCGTGTGTTTTTATTCTTGAACATGTTGATTTTGACCGAATTCAAATTATTCACAGAGCAAGAAAAATGAATATATCGCAAGAAAAATGTATATGTCAGTAGGATTGAATAACACTCAATTAATCATAAAATAAATATATTACGTTTACTTTGTGATGAATCATGAGTTCTTGCTAGCCTGATATATGTTAGAATTTCCTGTGTGTTTGTCCGTGCAATAAAGAAGAGAGCAGCCTTAAGTTTGTGCAAACATATTCCTTATATCATTTTTAACATAATTAACAACAATTAGCGTACCTTTGACTCTTGAGCATATAAGATATATCTCTAATTTCTTTAATTTTTTAAAAACTAATTTCATTTTGATACACCAAACAAAGTTATCTTTTATTAAATTTTTGCCGATAAAGTAATAAATTGACGCAACAAATTCTCATTAGCTACTTTAGATGACATAAATCTTAAAAGTTAAAACAACCTAAAGTTTCACTTTTTAGCTTTTAACTACAATTGCGGGCTAAAACATAAATAAAGAGACGGATAGAATCTAGTATGCACGAGTGTGACAAGATAAGAATGTTGAAAAATTCCAGGATTATGTGGACCTAATATGTCAATATAATGTGTATTGCTATTATAAAAAGTAAGTCCATAATTATAGTGGTCTAATTATGTTAAGTTTTGGACTATAGATCTTCTATTATCATGGAATAAAAGTGTAGATATCAGTTTGTGATTTCCAATTTGATAAAGGGTCAAATTGAAAATAATGAAAAATATACTAACCCTAGTAGGTTATTATATATAAGGGGTTATGATCTCCACTTGAACACAACACAACAACACAATATAGAGTTACATAACTCTTATTCTCTACAATTCCTTTATGTAGGTTCTAAGGTGTGTCTTTAAGTGGAATATCATAAATTAAACCCATCATCACTAAATCATCAAGAACATCAAGATTGTTAGCATGAATCACGATAAGTTTTCACTACATTATAGTCTCAGATTTACTTTTAATCTCTTGATAATCGACATGGTAAAGCAATAAAATTTTGATATAAAATCGAATAAGATCTTTTAGATCATTATGTTTGTGTATTAGATTTAAAGAACCAATAAAGGACACGACAACATGGTAGGGACACTTGTTACATATGATCTACATCATGCCAACATTTAGTTAATAATATCAACATATTTATAATCTAGTAAAACTTTAAATTAAATTTTAAGCTTTATTAAAAAATTATATAAGAGAATTCCCGGATGATCCCAGTTACCTGCGGGCAACACGCCCATCTAGTCCATGAAGTGGGCATTCGGTTGGAGATGACATTTTTTGTCCTACTATCCGTTTTCATATAATTTATTCTGCTTTTGGTCCTTTATTATTGAATGAATAAATGCGTAGGGTTTGGGTCTTATGGGTCCAATGCAAGAATGTAAAATTGAGTAAGCAAAATGTATTATAGAAATATAAATAATGTTTTGCATATCCAAAAAAAGTCTTTTCAGTGTTTTGAAAATCGGATCGGATCGGTCGGTTCGATCGGTTTAATCGGTAATCGATTGCTAATCTGGTCCGGTTAACTCTCCAAAACCAGCTTTGTTCTTGACCAGTTTGAACCGAAAAAAATTAGTCAAAAATCGGTAAAATCAATGAACCGATTGAACTACTGTTCACTTATAAAAATAAAAAGTTTATGCTACAGATTTTTATTTCTCTTCCGCGACCTTTAAATTTCAACGATACTCTCACATCTCTTCTTCTATTTTTCACTTTGAATTAAACAAAACCAACAAGAAACAATAAAATCTTATATATAATAAGTTATATAAATATTTTGAGTATCAAATTCAATAGAAAAGTCATTTTTTTCATAAACTTCAAGTATTTTTATTTTTTTTATATAATTCAATGACAAAATTCATCAATAGTTTCTCCTTTTAGTAATAAAATTATTGTTTTTTATATGGTGTTTATTATAATTTGAATTATTGCGTTGATATCATGTTATCATACTTGTAATTTTGTTGCTATCATTCATTCTCAATTCAAATTTTGTAGGAAAAATAATTGATCATGAGATAAACATTTAGTTTATGAAAATAAACTTGAAAAATGAATAATATATTTTTTTTAAATAGTTGGTTACATACATTAAAATTAAAATTAAAATATTATATTGTAATGACGTCACACCGGTTGGAACAGTGGTTAAAACGGTTAAATCGATCTAATCAGTAACCAGTAAAACTACCGGTTCGATTTTCGGTCCAATTTTAAAACATTGAGTCTTTCACTCCAATGCATGTGTATGCAAAATGAATATACATTTTATTTTCATTTTTGTTTTATTATATAATCTATTATATTTACGAATTCATTTTTTTCCAAGATTTTTAATAAATATTAAAAAAAAATTAACTGAGTTGAAATATTCAAATTTAAAAAATCACAAATTAAGCAGCAAATTCAAATCTTGAAAACTTGAAAAATTAAATTTCAAAACACAAAAACTTTTGAAATTTCAAGTTGTGAACAATATAAATATGCGGGAACTTTCAAATCTCAAATTTTGAAACTTCAAATAGACTGAAAAAGTTAAATTATTTAAATTAAAAAAATATTTAAATTCATTTGAAAACTCAAATATAAATAATCTAATTTAAATCAAATTTGATACAATACGAAATGACTATAATTAATAATATTACAATCTTATCTCACAAGTTGGTAGTTATTTGCTCACTATTTATTCCCTTCAATTTTTTCATCCCAGTTTATCTCTCCGGCCTCCAAAGTTTGTAAATATCGGATCCCAAAGTTGAAAATGTGAAATAGATCTCATTTTCCTTATCCTCATTGGAGTGGAAAAAGTACAAAAAAATGTATGCAAATTGGAAGTTATAGCTTTGCATCCCCATTTGCTTACTTGCATTGGACTTGCCCTTCAGTCAAATATGCCTCTGTCTTTTTTTGAATAATATGCCTCAATCGTGGTACTAATTGAAATTACACTTCAAGAAATATGATCATCTACAATAGTCGAGCAAGTAGCCCATATGGCCATATGTTATGATATGTAATAGATGTAGAATGCATCAGGAGGAGGTTTTTTCATTACCAAAATAAAATAAAAATTTGAACTTCAATACGTAAAATCATTGTGTTCTAAACAATTTTTCCTCCATGGAATATATTTAATGGAGAACCTACTTCTCTGTTACAAAAATATGTAGTTACCCTCTCGTGAAATCAGAAATGTGCGGTTCGTGCACCTCTTTAGGACGAACGTTGTTATTCACGCCCGTAAAAATGTAATAGGCTCTCTTTTTATACTGAACATACAATTTTAACCTCAACTATCTATCCCTGCAATATATTTAATGGACAATTTACCTACTAGCGGAAAAGGTCTGTAGTAGAATTACCCCCTCCTTAAATAAAAAACAAATGGTTAGGTAATAATGATAAATTAATTTATTTTATCTTATTTTTAATATGAGCATTTTAGTTTTAACACAAAATTAAATGTTTAAAAGGCTAAGATATGCGGTAAACCTTGTACTAGCTATATTTTCAGCTTGAGAAAAATTGTCTATTTTGAGTACTATTATGGGGATATAATTTGCTATTAATCCTAATACTATCACCTAACAATAATCCTCCCATTTGAATTGAATGAGTCCATGATCCGCGGCTGCTGTGGAAATTCTATATTATTACTTTATGTTATCTTGACATTAGAAATGAAGAAAAATTAAAGATAAGTAATTAAGTATATATTTTATAAGCCTTGCGATTTCGTTGGAACACAAAAGCACAAGTAAAACACTAGAGGAAACAGAATCATGTCCAAGTTTGATCTTGAGAAAATTGATGAAATTATATTGAATCCCCATATAATATTATCACTTCTTACATCTCTTTTCTTGATTTGGGTTATCATCAAATGGCTCTATAAACCTTCTCAAAACAAAAAACTCCCCCCATCACCACCAAAGCTACCGATACTAGGCAATTTACATCAACTAGGCTCACTCCCACACCAAAATCTCCACTCCTTAGCCCGAAAACACGGGCCCCTCATGCTTATCCACTTAGGCCATGTGCCTACACTCATCGTCTCATCGGCAAGTACAGCTCGTGAAATTATGAAAACCAATGATCTAATCTTTTCAAACAGGCCTCAATCAAGCAAAGCCAAGCGACTTCTATACGACGGTAAAGATGTTTCCATTGCCCCTTACGGAGAATACTGGAGGCAGTTAAAGAGTATTTGTGTTCTTCAGCTGCTGAGTAACAAAAGAGTTCAATCTTTTCATTCCATCAGGGAAGACGAAACCGCCCTTATGGTTGAAAAAATCAGGGGAGCTCGTTCCGTCAACTTAAGTGAAATGTTTAGTGGTTTAACTAATGACGTGGTTTGTAGATCTGCTTTAGGTAAGAAGTATAGTGAAGGTGAAATTGGGAAGAAATTTCTTATGCTTTTGCTAGAATTGTCGGATTTGTTGGGGAGTTTTAGTATTGGGGTGTTCATTCCGTGGCTTTCGTGGATTAATCGTGTTAACGGTTTTGATGCAAGAGTGGATCGAGTTGCGAAAGAACTCGATGATTTTTTGGAGGGGGTGATTAAAGAACGCATGGAAATTAATCCAAGTGAACGCAATGGAGAAAACTTTGTTGATATTTTACTTGATATTTATCGGAATAATACAACCGGTGTCTCCATTGATAGAGATAGCATTAAAGCTATAATTTTGGTGAGTAAGTTTCTGAAATCATGGAAAATAATATTTGCTAGTTATTTGTTAAGTTTGTTTTAATTTAATTACGATATTTGTGTATTACAGGATGTGTTTTCTGCTGGAACTGATACCTCGTCCATGGTTCTAGAATGGGCGATGGCAGAACTCATACGACACCCTGAAGTCATGAGAAAATTGCAACTTGAAGTAAGAGGAGTTGTGAAAGAAAAACATGGCATAACTTATGACGACTTGGGAAAAATGTGTTACTTGAAAGCCGTGATGAAAGAAACTCTTCGTTATCACACTCCACTGCCGTTATTATTACCTCGAGTAGCAACAGAAGATGTGAAAATAAATGGTTACGACGTTTCATCAGGTACAAGGGTGATGATTAATGCCTGGGCAATTGGGAGGGATAGTGACCCATGGATTGAACCAGAGAAGTTTAAGCCAGAAAGATTCATGAATTCTTCAATAGATTTCAAGGGATTGGATTTTGAGTTGATCCCATTTGGGGCCGGAAGAAGGGGTTGTCCTGGGATCGCTTTTGCTATGGCTACTAATGAGTTTGTTTTAGCAAATCTCGTTAAGGAGTTTGATTGGGAATTGCCTGGTGGAGTAGAAGGGAAAGATTTAGACATGACTGAAAGGCCTGGGGTTACAATCCAAAGAAACGTCCCTCTTCTTGTTGTTGCATCTCCACGTCATTATTAGTATATAGTACAATGCAATAATAAAAGTTTGTAAACGTAATAAAAACGTGTGAAAAACTTCAAATATCATGTATTTGCTCGAATCATTTTTATTAAATACAATCATGATGTTGGGAAAATTCTTGTATAGACCTGGTCTATGAGCTTTTCATAGACCTTGTGATTGTAAATGAACCACATCATACATTTTGATGATGTCATACTCTCAAAATGTATGATGTGGTTCATTTACAACCACAAGGTCTATGAAAAGCTCATAGACCAGGTCTATGCAAGAATCATCCTTCTTCTTTTTAGCAGTTGCAACTTGACTCAATGTTATTGTTAGTACAATAACAATAGGGTGGATGAAATGAAAGAAAGAAAAAGACTTTAACAACTTAGGATTATTCATGTGTTGTAATCACATTTCATTTTGGTTATTTCAAGTCTTTACGCATGCAGTGTTTGATTTGTTGGTTTTTAGCAAAACTTCCATGCTCATCTTGGAAAAATACGAGTCCACTCTAGATTGTCAACAACTTAGACCCACATCTAAATATTGGACTAATGTGCTATTAATTGTCAAAATGTAACACGCATAGATCTTGCATCCACTAGAATCAAATTAAATCTGCTCAACTTTCTATTTGTATCCATATATTCTAATGAGATTTGAAATTGTAAGTCATATTAGATTTTCAAAATATCTGACCATGATCGATTCAGTGAAATCTCCACTAATATCTCCATAAAAAAAACCTTTTTTTTTTTCTTTACATTAATGAAGTCCTTTTGTTTATCTCATGCTTAGATATACTTGGTCTGCAATGTTAAGCCCATTAAACCAACCCTTATATATAGGGTTGTCAATGGGTCGGATTCTGGTCGGATCAGGTTCGTCCATATCCGGCTCTATTTATATTGGATTGAATCCTATCGGATTCGGATTGTGCTCGGATCTAGATTTTTTGAATCTAACATATCTTGGTCGGATTTGGCCGGATATCGGATATTTTTCGGATCCAATAAATTTGTATTTAAAAAGTTAAATTAATATTTTTTTTCTAAAACAAGTTTATTATCTTTTCAATTTTATTTAATTTTAGCTCACATTTTCAAAGTTTCTTTACTATATTCATATTTGTAGAATGAATATATTGGTTTAAATAAATTTATAAACGAATTATAAATTATTATCTTCTTAAATTGACGTTGAAATATTATTAATGATAATTATTTTTATAAATCATTTTGTATATATATCTTTCTTTTTATTTGTTGTCGGATACGGATCTTTAACGGATCGGATCGACCTAAATCCATATTCGTTCCATGAGTTTCGGATTTCGAATCTTTATAATCGAATCAGGTACATCGAATCTCTAATCGGACAATTATCCTAATAAATTGGATCGAATTCGGACGGATCCGAATTGAAATCCACCCCATTGACAGCCCTACATATATACTCTTTCAAATGACTGGCCCAAGTTCCCGTTTTCCTAATATGCTTCAATTAGTTATATGTTAGAATTTTTTTTTTTTAAAAATTAAAATTATTTTAAAGCATTTGAAACGTAAATTAAGGATAAATTAAGGAAAATTTTAATACGACAACATAATTTTATTGAGTAACTCGGTGACATAAAATTTTTGATATTTTTGATAAAAACGTGTGAAAATTTAATCCGAGCCCATTGACATGATGTTAATGAGACGAAAAAATCTACTTATTATTTGTTCCAATTCCAAAATATTGATTATTTCGAAAGTTTAATACAAAGTTAGTCTGTCTCAGAGAGGAAAATACCAAAAAAAACTATAAAAAACGCCTTATAATTCTTTTGAAAATAGGTGTATCAATGGCTGAAAGCTACATTTGTGTGCAAACTAATAGACCAGCACAGTTTATGATTTTTGTTTGCAAGTAAAATGCATTCATTATTAATTATATTGGAAAGAAAAAAAAATGAGTTAAGTTATCAATTTATCACAAGTAAAATAATAGGCAGAAAAGGACCACCCCAAGATATATCGAAGGCCCAATCTGCAAGATTTTGGATTACTTTGATCATAGATTGGGTTTTATAGAGTTGCCATTTGTCCATTTCAACCAAATGTCTAGGGCTTGCTTGATGAGGGGTATTTCATATATTTCGAATATTATGGAATAAATATGTTATACGGACAATTTACACATAAGAAGATACTTCCAAACATAAAATGCAAGTTTCGAACACAATAATTAGGAACATGGCACACTGGGCTGGCCTAAGGCCTTCGGCTGACGGGAGGCGCGCTGGACCATGGACCTGAGAATTATCCCACACGGATTGGTCTACCTGACACGACAGTACACCTATAAATACCAAGGATATTTAATGTTTTTCAAGATAGTGATGATCAGACCATGTGCTCGATATAATTGCTACTGCTCGATTGCTCGGATCTATTACTTGTATTTACCGTTTTACTCTCTTATACTAAACAAACAAAAATACGTTAAATCACTGCTCAACTAGAAGTCTTAAGATCTAGTTTGGCTACCATAGATTTGATATGATTTGATTTTCAATGTAATGAGAGCATCTCATTTATGCTTTTGTCATGTGTTTTTGGGGTCATTCTAGCTCAAATTGGGTTCGATTGAATTCAAATTATTCATAGCAGATACAATATACTTGTAATTTTGAGATTGGATAATGTTCAACCAGTTATAAATAATTGTATTACACTTATTTTATGGCGGATGGATTCTACCAAGCCTGATTTATGTTAGAATATTCCGAGTGTTTGTCCGTGCGATAAAGAAGAAGAGAGCAGCCTTTACTTTGTGCAATTGAAAATTTGAAATCACAAGGCCGGCCAACATATTCTTTATGCTATTATTTTTAAAATTATTAGGACCAATTATAATTATAAAAAAACAATTAGTGTACCGGTGAGTCTTTGACTCTTGCTCTTATAAGATATATCTCTAATTTTTTAAATTTTAACAACTATTTCATTTTGAAACACATCAAACAAAATTCATTTTAGTATATTATCGCAGATAAAGTAATTAATTGATACAACGATGCACGAGTGTGACAAGATAAGGACACAACAACATAGTAGGGACACGAGTTATGATCTATATTATACTAAAACTCAATTAATGACATCAACATATTAAAAATCTAGTAAAACTTCAAACATATTTTTTTAAGCCTTACTCCAAAATTATACTTCATAAAAGAACTCACGGATATCCATTATGAGATATATTACAATGATAAAGAAATAAAAAAAAAAAAAAAAGTTAGTATACGCAAATTAAACCAAATACATAAAACATATTTAAATTTGTAAATTGAAACTATTTAAAAATTATAGTTTTTATACTGAATTTTGAGATGTCTGTTGGGACTGGATTTTCTATCACACCTCAATGTCACACCAATAAATAAAAGACACGTGGCAATTTCACCAAAATATGTATATAATTAACAACACACAATTAGACCTTATTACTTAACAGATTTCTGGTTTTGACGGCAAAAATGAAAAGGAAACTTTAAAGCAAGGAAAGTTGCGGCTGAGAGAAGGAAAATAAATCTTCCACCGTAATTCAATCTAGCCATGATTCTTCCACCTTCACCATTCTTCTCAACCAAATTTCAATTTTTTCATTTCAATTTTTTCATTATCGGCATCCATCTCCAAGCATCACTGACGTACAATAATTTCGTCGGAGGTCGTAAAGTTCACACGGGTATGGCTTTGACTCTCATATCATAATTTTTTTCAACTTCTTTGCTGCTTGAATTTTAGTTTTATGAGAATTGTAAAAATATATGCTTAGTTAAACTTGTCTATCAAGTGTTTGTTGAAATGTTTTATTAAATATGAATATTAATGAATATGCTTTAACCTGAAATTAAAGGTGCTGAATTTCATGTACATAAATATGTTTAAATTAATAATTCAGCACCATTGTCAAGTGTTAATAGGTATGCTAGTTAAAAATTCTTGGACAAATTAATCAATGGTTATATCTGTTTTCATAGGTGGAAAAGGTGTATTACTTCTTTACATAGCTTTTGTCCTCTTGCTTTAAGGCTAACATACGTTTTGAAATGCTATTTAGAGTTTAATAGTTTCTTTTTAAGAAACAAATGAGTGTGAGTGTATAGAAAATGTATGGTTTTCACTTGTGCTGGTATAAAGCTGACTCGGTATCAACAAATTGACCTTGGCTCAGCATTATTCTTTTTAATGTAATTATAGTCGTCAATTTGTAATTCTTCTGCTGTAAATCTATTTTTCTATTTACACTCTAACCACATTGGTGTAATTATGTTGAATTGCTTATACATATCTATTTGCAGGTTAGAACAAAAAAGAGAGCCATACTCTGTTATTCCTATGCGCAATCTAGATGAGAAAACTTCAGCTGTTCAGGAGAACTCCGAGAAATTAAATAAACGAGATCAAATAGAAAAATATCAAAGTATGTTCCCTCATCCTTGGTTCTATCAAACTAGACCATTTCACTCCAGGGAGTGCTAATAAGCAAACCGAAGTCAATTTTAAACTTTAACATCTGCTACTTTGGAAGAGATCATATACAAGAAAAAGAATCTACAATTGCTCCGACGATGCAGCGACATACATTAAGCTCTATCATTTTTATTAGTCTAAATTAGTTGTAGGATAATGACTTGAACTACCTTTTGATTTTAACACATTGTAATACACTCTTACATCACATTTATTAAGAGCTTATGCTTTTTCTTGAATTCCGGTGATATCTATCAATTATGAACTACGGCATTTATATTCATCATTTTCTTTAAATCCTTAACTCCTTCATTCGGAACAAAACAGTTTTATAATCTCTATTTCAAGATACGACAAGTTGTAATCATAATTCATGAGACCATTAATCAAGAATATTGGATTAAATGAGGTTGAGAAAAAACACATAAGTTTGTGGCTCTTATTATCAACAAAAGTAGAAAGTTTCATTTTTTTTAATAAACCATCCTTTTAGGATTAATTAACGTGCGTAAAGAGATCCAATGATCTCAAAAGTAAAGAAAAATTGCAATCCAGTGATCTTACAAGTAGTAAAGAAAATTACAAGAGAAACTAAAAGAACTATTCAAAAAATGAAATATAAAAACTTTCATCCTATACAACTATAAAAAAATGACCAAGCTAGTTGGCAAAAGCTATATATAGCCGTCGGTCGAAGCAAGACTTAAATTTAAATCTAAAATAAATTAAAAAATTTAACTATAGTAACTTTGAATTCAAAAAAATAAAAAGCTTAGATATCATTTGAAAGAAATAAGAACACTTAAACAATTCATAGTTGTCAGGATCACGTAGTAGTATGAAGATAAACGACTGATCAATAACACTGGTTAAGAGATAAAAAATTGTGTTCTGCCATCTCATTTCTTTATTCAAAACTAGTGGAATAGTCCTTGATTATTTCCTACTTGATTTTGATCTTCCTCTTCCTCTTCCTCTTCCTACAGTGGTTCTTTGTTGTGTAAATGAGCAGCCTGTTCAAGAATATCAAAATAGTTACTTCACATTTCAAACAAAGCAATGTCTCCATACAATTTGATGAAAAAAATTGTGAAAGTTACGCAAATGTCTCCATAGCAGCATCTTGATCTGTAAGGATTGTCTGCGGTTTTTGCTCTGACATTGCTGAGGCAAATGTGTCAAACAACCAGGAAAACGTAACTGCAGTCTCATCATACAATAAAGCAGCACCAAAAACTACATTTTGCTTATGGTTATTAACCCCAACAAGTAAAGCAATTGGCCGACCATCCTTATGTTTTCGGTAAGTTGTATCAAAACAAACTACAGCACCGAAATGTGAATAGTCTGCTTTCATTTTCGCATCAGTCCAAAAGATATTAGTTATGAGAGCATCTTCATCCACTTGTATTGCGTAAGAAAAGTTTGGATCTTCAGCCTGCATTCTTTGCAGATACTCTAGGACTCCTCGAGTATCTCCTAATTCCATTTTTCTCATTCTTTTAGTACACAAATAATTTTTACAATCATCGTATATAAATCCTAAATGTTCAGGACCGCCGACTTGTTTGGCCATTATCTCCATTGTCTCACGTGGAGTTATCCCACAACTAGCAGCTGCATCTACTTCAGACTTTTGAGCAACAGTCATTTTTCGATGGCTTCGAAATAAGTGACTTTTACTTGGAGTCACATAATCATGGTTATGTTCAGCAATAAATCTGATAATACAATATGGACCAGTTTGATGTGTATCTGTTTGCCGACAATTAATTTTTATCTCCGCAGGACAATTGCATCTAGTTAAAGGGCGAGGAAATCTCACGTTAACATCTCGCTCATCTTTCTTTCTTTCCCCTTCTCTAGAGCAGCAAAATATTGTCTAACATCTTATTGCTGAATTTGTCTTTATGACCTTTAGAGATTCTCGTGCCAAAACCAGCTGCTTTTGCATATGCCATATAGAATTTGTAGGCATCATCTTCAGTTACAAACTCCATACCTACCCTTGGAATTAGTTCTTTAGGAATGCGTGCGTGGATTTCCTCTATTCTTTCTCTTGTCACATGTGTATAATCATCCATCGCATTCTCAGCGCTTATACTATTCACATCATCTTCATTTTGTCCATTAGTATCTACTTGGGAAAGTTCATCTACACCCTCAAAATTCAGTCTGCGACAGGGTTCACTTCGGTTGATGGTCATGTCATGTACATCCATTGTTACTGGAAAGAATAAAAAACTTCTAAGTGAATAAATGGTTCATCATGCTTAAATTCGTGTGTTCCTTATTACCATTTATTGGCAGACTATATTTCATTTGAGCTCAATGTCTTTAAACAATAATAAAATTTCACATAAGTTTCATATTTAAAATAGTGGTATGAGTTAAGTATCAATTGCAAGTATTGACAAAGCTTGATATATATTCTGTATATAGTTTTCATCTCTAAGATTTACATTTTCCCATTTATTGGTTAATTTTGAAGGGGAGGGGGTGTTGCTTAACTTGGTCTAATTTCATCTTTCAATGTGTTATTTTCATCAATTTTTCGGGCAGAGGCAGAGTGTGAAAGATAACTTCATTAGCATATTCATTAATATTCATATTTAATAAAACATTTCAACAAATACTTGATAGACAAGTTTAACTAAGCATATATTTTTACAATTCTCATAAAACTAAAATTCAAGCAGCAAAGAAGTTGAAAAAAATTATGATATGAGAGTCAAAGCCATACCCGTGTGAACTTTACGACCTCCGACGAAATTATTGTACATCAGTGATGCTTGGAGATGGAAGCCGATAATGAAAAAATTGAAATGAAAAAATTGAAATTTGGTTGAGAAGATGGTGAAGGTGGAAGAATCATGGCTAGATTGAATTACGGTGGAAGATTTATTTTCCTTCTCTCAGCCGCAACTTTCCTTGCTTTAAAGTTTCCTTTTCATTTTTGCCGTCAAAACCAGAAATCTGTTAAGTAATAAGGTCTAATTGTGTGTTGTTAATTATATACATATTTTGGTGAAATTGCCACGTGTCTTTTATTTATTGGTGTGACATCAAGATGTGACATTGAGGTGTGATAGAAAATCCAGTCCCGTCTCCAACACGTCTGGGTCGTATATGTATTCCAAAAATATTGGGGTTTTTTGCAAGTTAACTCCATGTGATATGTTTAATGGGCAATTTATCTCCCCGTGAAATAAAAATATGTAATTTACCTCCTTGTAATATAAAAATGGACAGTTTACCTCCCTGTGAAATTATATAATGAGCAATTTAACTCCCTATAATATGAATTAATAAGCAATTTAAAGGGAGTCAATGTGCTTCTTTTATAAAAACACAGGGAGGTATTTTGCCATTTTTCTTATCACAGGGAGTTAAATTGCCTATTTAGGATATCAGAGAGAGGTATTTTACCCTTTTATTTATCACAGGGAGTTAAATTGCCCATTTAAAATAACACAAAATATTGACACTACATAGTGCCATGTTTAAGGGGGTTTGTGCATTATAAGATAGAGCATAAGCGGCAATTCACATTTATGCTCGCGCCAAACTACCTAAACGAGAGATTTATAGCTTAGGTGCCCGCATGGGCAGCTCAACTGGTCTCAAAGGTGGAATTTGGAACAAGAGACCAAGGATCGAACCTCACCAGCGGCAATGTGGGAGCAACCTCTCAAAAAATGAGGGGGGCTCCTTGTGCGCAGTGAGCACTGGTCCCAGCCTCTGTTGCCGGTTGAGTCACCATGATTTACCTCCTCTCACAATCCCATCGGGCAGGGGGTGAGGGGCACCCGGAGTGAGCGATTTCACCTTTTGGAACAAGAGATTTATAGCTTAGGAACTACCTAAAGTCCTAAGGCTAGCGGCCAAACTACCTAAAGGAAAGATTTATAGCTTAGGAACTACCCAAAGTCCTAAGGCTAGCGATAATGCTAGAACATTAAATGTTTCTGCCATAGCAGAAATAAATTTTTGACTAATTTACCCTTATACAATTTATAAAATTCCAATTGACTAAAACCTTAAGAGCATCTCCGGCAGTATCATCTATAAGTGGTCATCTATATTAAATTATACATGGTGAACAGTATTTTAGCTACTCAGTTATAACTATCCAATCCAGCAGTCATCATCTAAAATTTTCAAAATTATTATATTTTATTATTTTTCCTATTTTAAATTATAAATGACATTACAAAAAATTTATTACATTTATACGTAAAATATAACTAATAAATATATATTTTTAATATTTTTTATTTAAATATAATAAATTAAAAAAATTGCAAAAAATGGCTTTAAATAACGATTTAATTTAAATAAAAAAATTTAACTCAAACCAATAAATTTAACTCAAATCAATTTAATAAACTATAGTTGAGACATAAATTTGCTGACATGGATGTCCTGTATAAATATACATGGACATCCATATATGCAAGTCCAAACTTGTATTTTACATAGTCTTGTATAAATACAAGATATTGTTGGAGGACAAAAAAATTAACTTGGTTATGTATATTTATGTTTTTAGCTATTGGAGGAGCTAAAAAAGTAACTGCTGGAGATGCTCTAACAATGGAGAGATTATTTAGTACAACCGCTGCACCACGTCATCAAGTACACGTGGTGCAGCCCACCAATACACATGGGACATGTGGATTATTAATCCACATCACCCCATGTTTTGGCCATGTTCCAAAAAAATAGGGGTTCAGAAAGTTGTGTTCACACTGCCAGAATATGGGTGATGTGGATTTTTAATCCACATGCCCCAAGTGTATTGGTGGGTTGCACCACGTGTACTTGATGACGTGGTGCAGCGGTTGTACTACATAATTTCTCCTAACAATGGTTGTTCATTGCCCAATTCTCTGAGTGCTGCCATGAGAGTGAAACACAGCTAATATTCAACTCCACTTCAATTTTTGGGCCTATGCTAATTGATTGTTCCGGTTTTCATTTTTTGCACCATTATTCATTAACCATACATGTGTTCCTCCATTAGAAAGTAACCCACTACTCGCAAATCTGGCTCATCATCTAACACCATATATATGTAAAAATTATTTTTCCATAAGATGGGAGAATTGAATATCTATTGGAATTATTTCATTAATTATATGATTAAACAAGTTAATCAAGTCCAAATTGACTTAAATATCACATTATTTATGCTCTAAAATCTCGAAAACAACTTCTATTTTATATTTATAATCTCCAGTAAAGAATGGTCCCTTTGTTTTATCTCCTTTTTTGTTGGCTTTATTTCTAGCTCTGTTTTTAATTAATTGATTCTGCTGAATTTGTGAAGATGTGAATAAAGAAACCCTAAAAGAGTGTTGACGGTTTAAGCCCCGCGAGGTAATAATTAAGGGTAAATTCGTCATGTTTTCAAATATTTTTAATATTACACTCAAAAAATATTTCTCTACAATGTCGCTAGTGAAGTCCTAAACTACATTATCTCAAAAATGAACATACGGATATTATTATAGTGAAAAAAATCTAAGGCAAAATAGGTAATTCATTTTATAACTTAAATTTTGCAAAATACAATTATAAATACTCGAATACTCATTTCTCTCTCCATCTTTCTTTTCAACAATATAACCATAAATAACTAAATAAAGTACGAGTAAACTTCTCGAAGACCCATTGTCTACTTTAACATATCAAAGACCCATAAATAATAACCTATTTTGCCAATAACCTATTTTGCCTTAAAAAAATTCACCTTAATGGGCAACTTTGCCCGAAAAAATGAGGGGTTTGAGTTTTTTTTTAATTTGAGGGTGTTAAGTGTTAATTTTGTATTTTAGGGTCCAAAGTGTCAATTTATTGTGTTTCGGGGGTGCAGGTTGTTATTTTGTTCTTAATTAGGGAGTATTAAGTGCTAATTTTATTTTTGGGGGTAAAGTGCCAAAGATTTACAATAGAATTACCTATTTTGTCCTTGAGTTTTGCTTGAAAATAAAAGAGGGTGCAAAGTGCTATATTTATCATATTTCGAGGGTGCAAAGTGCTAAATCTAAGTTTTGGGGGTGCAAAGTGCATATTTTCCATGTTTCGGGGGTGCAAAGTGCTAAAAATCCGATTATTTCACAAACTTTCACTAGTACTCACTCAAACTACTAACCCAAACACCAAACAAACAGACCCAACAATTTTCCTTTCTCTAAGAAAATTCTACATTAACCCTACTTTGATTTGACATAAAATAACATGTCTTTTACAAAACTTATCTCACATAACAAACATGATTTGACATAAAATCTTACACTAACAACCTAAATCCTTCCAAAAACACTTACACCTATATTATTTCTCAAACCACTCTCTCAAAGCCCAAATAAATAACATTACGCAAATCGAGATTATTCACAAACTTCCACCACTTTTAAAATGTCAAACAAACATACCCATTGTGAGTATGTGACTTGGAAGTCTTATGAGATAAAATTGTGATTGTTTTTATATACATTGTTTGGCATCCTAACTGAGTGTGCGGGTGACAATAATTGTCTCATGGCACTTAAATTGGGTATGAGGGTGGAGTCATAATCGAATATTGTGGACATTTGTGTGAATGCACTATAAGGAAAATTAGACGTATGCGTCTAATCTAACACTAATTGATTCTGGGACAATTGGTAGCGCATGAGGTCCTATAAGTGGTATCAGAGTCAATCTCACATGTTTAATTCCCAGCAGGAGCAATTGCTGAGGGGGAGATTATTGGACACTCTAATTGAGTGTGCGGGTGACAACAATTGTCCCATAACACCCAAACTGAGTGTGCAAATGGAGTCATAATCCAATATCATAGACGCTTATGTGAATGCAATATAAGTGAATGGTATGTGCCTATCTTAATACCAATTAATTTTGGGGCGACTTATGACGCCTGAGGTGTTACATAAGTCATTAATAAGAAATAGTTTAAGTGTACATTTTAGTCTAATGCTTATGAAGCAAATGTGAACAGGATTTAATATAGGGTTATATTTAATATTTTACAATAGCAGTAAGAGTACTAATCAAATAAAAAAAATCCAAACCTAGTACTTATTTTTAAATCAATCTTGAATGTCCAACTTTAAATAAATTAAGGTGTCTTCTGCCCGGATAACAATTATCCACTTACTAATGCAAACTACGTTTATAATTTAGTGTTGATTTGTATTCGATTCTGTAAGTAATTTCTTTTACATTAAAAATACATCGAGTTAATCGAGTTTATATACACATATATACTAGATTATATAACTTGATTTACTTTCACAATTAAATCAAATTCTAATACAATCTATTCAATTTAATTAAAAAATTATACCAAAACTCAAATACCATTTAATATTAGACACAATTTTCTTACATGCATCCTATGGGCCTAACCATCAGGCCCATCACTATATTTGTCAAAAGTCAATTATCACTAAAATAATTATGTTCCTTCACCAATTTGGTCAACGCGAAAAAGGGTCGTTTCTTCTTTTTTTTTTTTTTTTTTTTTTTTTTTAGAATCAAACGAGTTATATTAATCAAACAATATCCGAGTTTACAATATCCAAAACAGAAATGAGGAGAGAATGACAGGGAAAAAAATCCTGAGATGCTAATTTGGCAAGTGAGTGGGCAGCCCTATTACATTCCCGGAAAGCATGAGTAACCCGAAAGATGTTGATATTACATTCCCGGAAAGCATGAGTAACCCGAAAGATGTTGATACCTTTATTAATAAGCTTGATTTCTTCAAAAATTGGACCTAATACCCCCATTGAAGGTTCATTGCTACTAATACCCTCAACAACTGAAACACAATCACTTTCAAGTATAATATTAGTCCAACCTGCTTCGACACCAAACGTAATCGCATGTAACGCCGCTGTTGCTTCCGCTGCCTCCGGATTGAGTGGTAGACAGATCAACTTAGACCCCCAGCTGATACAAACTCCATTCGAGTCCCTAGCTAGGTAACCCAATCCCACTCCAGCTTCGTGCTTCAAGAGGGCAGCATCAAAATTAATCTTTATAGAACCTCGGGGTGGAGGACGCCATCTTGCCACAGTCCGAATAGGGGGAGGAATACTGTCACGATTCTTGGACATCGAAAACCTGTAAAAGAAGCTACGTATTGCTTGTACCAAGAAAAGTGGTTCCAAATCCAAAACTTCCCAACAAAACTTGTTACGGCTAAACCATAACCACCAACAGATAGTAGAAAAAAGCCCAAATTCCTTCGAGTCAGACTTGTTACGTACCTGAGAGAACCAATTTTCAGCCTCCTCAGAAGAGTGGAATGATAAGAAGTATATGGGATATCCGAAAGGGCCCATACTTGGCGGGCATAAGGGCACGCAAACAAATAGTGCAGCATAGTTTCTGGTCCATCCGAACAGCGAGGACAGCTTGGATCACTAATAAGTTTTCGGTGATGAAGTGCGTATTGAAAAGGGACAGCGTTAGCACAACAACTCCAAATGAAATGGCGGACCTTTGGCGGAGCAAATATTTTCCAGATCCAGTCCCAGTTTCGTGAACGAAGACCACTCGTACCCCTAACCCTTTCTTCAATTTCAGCCGATTTAATAAAGCGACATAACCGGTAAGCAGATTTTACGGTGAAACGACCCGAGCGCTCAAAGTGCCACATCAAGCAATCTGTGTATCTCAAATTCCCCAGAGGGATAGAAAGGATTATTTTAGCTTCATCCTCCCAAAAAATTTCGTAAATCAGATCTCTATTCCACGAGCCAGTAGTTGCGTCAATTAAGGAAGAAACTTTGGAGTCTCTACTGAATAATCTTGAGGGAGAGGACACCAGAAAGTTATTCGAGCGAGGCAGCCATTTATCACCCCATATATTTATTGAATTGCCATCTCCAACTCTCCAACGAAGCCCCGAACGTAAGATGTGTAAGGATCCCCATATACTTCTCCATGTACTAGAGGGTCGAGAACCCACCCTTGCTTCAAGAAGATCACATGTTGGGAAATAACGTGATTTGAAAACTTTACCGAGAAGAGTATCAGGGTTAAGTAAAAGTCTCCACGCTTGTTTGGCCAAAAGTGCTGTATTAAATGAATCAAGGTCTCTAAAACCCATTCCCCCATCTCTTTTACTATCACACAAAGTATCCCACTTTACCCAATGAATTTTGGAAGAATCTTTCTCATTCCACCAAAATTTCGAAACCATGGCTTCAAGCTCGTGTAGTAAGTACCCTGGGAGCTTAAAGCAGCTCATTAGATAGAACGGAATAGCTTGCAAGACTAATTTGATCATCACTTCTCTCCCAGCTCTAGATAAACATTTGGATTTAAGGTTTTGAATTCTTTTCCACACCCGGTCCCTAACAAAATCAAACACCTCACCTTTAGATCTTCCGATAACTAAAGGGAGCCCCAAATAAAGATTATGCTGCTGTTCTAGGCGAACAGGCAAAACATCCATAATATCAGAAATTATCTCCCTTTGCGTATTCCGAGTGAAAACTACACTTGATTTCTCAAAGTTGATCCTTTGACCTGAAGCTAAGCCGAATAAATAGAGCAGGTGCTTTATCGAAACTGCTGCCTCCATAGTAGCCTCGCATAAAATCATAGTGTCGTCCGCAAACAATAAATGAGAGACACTCGGGGCCCCTTGGCAGATAGTGATGCCGTATATGTTACCCATTTCCTCCTCTAAAGAAATCATAGAGCTAAGTGATTCTGCACAAAAGAGGAATAAATATGGGGAGAGGGGGTCACCTTGTCGGATACCCCTTTCCGGCTTAACAAAACCAACCTCAGAACCATTTAAGAGAAAAGAATAAGTAACAGAAGTAACACACATCATCACAAGATTAACAAAACACACATCAAAGCCTAACTTGATCATCACTGCCCTTAGGAAATTCCATTCTACTCTATCATAGGCTTTGCTCATGTCCAACTTAATGGCCATATCACCTACGTCACCTCTAGTTTTATTTTTCATGTAATGGGTTGTTTCGAAGGCTACTAGGACATTATCGGTGATTTGTCTACCAGGAACGAAGGCTGATTGGGTATCGGAGATAACTGCATTCATAATGGGCTTGAGACGGTTTGCTATGGCTTTAGAGGCTATCTTATATATGACGTTGCAAAGGCTAATAGGTCGGAATTGGGTCATGAATTCAGGTTTATCACATTTCGAGATAAGAGCGACGTTAGTAAAATTACACTTTTCATCAAACTTTCCCCTATTAAGAAAATCCAGTACCCAACAAGTGACATCTTTACCAATAATGTTCCAATATTTATGGAAGAAAATAGGGGGAAAACCATCTGGTCCAGGGGATTTCAAGGGGTACATAGAAAAAAGAGCTCGGCGTACCTCTTCGTCAAAGTAAGGTTGAAGGAGATGCCGATTATCCTCAAAACTCACTTTCGTTTTTAAAGCACCTACCACCAAGTTTAAATCGTCAATTGATGGATGAGAAGACGTGAAGATATTCTGGAAGTAATTTACCACCTCTCGTTCGATTTCTTGGTCAGAACTACACCAAAGACCATCCTCTCTTCTAATACCCGATATTTCGTTCTTTTTCATCCGCCCCGTTGCTTTGCTATGGAAAAACCGAGTGTTTCTATCCCCCTCTTTCATCCAATGTGCCTTGGCCCTTTGCTGCCACATTTTTTCCTCTCTATCTAAAAGTTCTTCAAGCTCAACTGAAAAATTACTCTCTTTAGCTTTCGAAAGTGGAGTGATTGCCCCCGTACGCAAAGAGTGGATTTTCTCCCGTAGAAAATTGATTCTTTTAAGGACATTCCCAAATGACGAACTACTCCAAGCCTCAAGTTCTTTTTGGCATATCCTAAATCTGTCAAGAAAATTACCCCCCATATGTGTTACATAAGCAGACTCATTCCAGGCATTGTTGACCACTTTTGAACATTCATTAGAAGTAAACCACATAGACTCGAACAAGAATCTCCTCTTTTTCTTACGCTGAATAGGGATTACTTTATCGAGGGCTCTGATTAGAATAGGGCAATGATCAGAACCCCCAAACTTGAGATGCTCAACCAAGCTGTACGGGAACTTAGTAACCCAAGAATCACTAGCACAAGCTCTATCTAATCTTTCACTGACCGTACGTGGAAACTCCCACCCATTAGACCAAGTAAACGACGAGCCCGAGAACCCTAAATCTAAAAGACCAGAATCTTGAAGGGCCTCTCTAAATTCCCTCAATTGGCAACTAGGAATACGGTTGCCCCCCTCTTTATCCGAATGACTCAATAAGGCATTATAATCCCCTGCACACAACCACGGTTTGTTGCTCGAGACCGAGAGATGGCGAAGAAGATTCCACGATTTGTGTCTTCGAGTGCTATCTGGTTCACCATAGAACCCCGTAAAACGCCAACCCACAGGATCATTATCAACATACACAAAGGCATCAATATGATTCACTGAAAAACTTTGCAAGTCTACCTGAACATCTTTTTTCCATAACAGAGCTAGACCACCTGATTTACCTCTAGCATCAACACCAATACCATTTAGATTAAACCGTTGTTTCAGAAACTCAATTTTCCTCCCTTTAGCTTTCGTTTCAGAGAGGAAAATAATTCGAGGGATATGGTCCCGGATATGAAACCCGAGGTTACGGACTGTCAGGGAACCCCCGAGACCCTGACAGTTCCAAGCTAGACAATTCATAGTGGCAGGCGGGGCTGCTCGGCAGCCTCCGCCTCTTGAGTAACAAGTTGAATTCTCTTTGAAGGTCTCTCAAGAACAACTGAAGTAGCATCTCCCTGTTTAATATGAGTAAACGAAACATTATGGCCAAAACTTTTATCTAGATCAGGTTCTCTCTTTCTTTTTTCAGGTATGTTGGTACTTGGATTAGAGGGGGATTTTGAGCTATTAGAGGTTTTAAGTATAGATTTCAGTTTTGATTAGGGAGGGGGGCGATTTTCCTTGCCTTTGGATCTCTTACGTTTTTGAGCTAATTTCTGGGAAGAGGGATGGGTTATGCTAGTATTCACCCCAATGGGTATGTTGATAAGCGGGTTCAGTGGGTTCAGGCAATTTCCGGAGGCAGTTTGGGGTGTGGTAATTTTGGTGAGCAATTGAGAATGGACAGTATCCGATAAGGTGCAGGTGTTGTGTTCTGTTTTAATTATGGTATTGCTAAACGGGTCGGTCCTAGAGCTGAGATCCGGAGCAGGTTGGTTACTTGATTCAGTCGTGTGAGCTTGGTTTGTGGGAATGTTAGTTGGGTTGGATAATTTGAGAGTATGTTGCCTGGTCAAAGAAGCTTGTGTCCCATGGGCCAGAGAGGGAAGGGCTTCAGAGTTTGAGTAAAGATTTTTGTTGGACCTTAGAGCTTGGGCTAGTAGATGGGGTTGGGGTAATTGGGCCGAGATGAGAGAGATTATGAGAGGTCTGCTCAAAGTTGGAAAATGTATCCGGGTCAGTGAGAGTTAGGTCAATAATAGCAGGTTCTGGGCCTTTCTTATTAAGGGGGTGGGCTGCATTAAGACTAATGGGCTGAACACTAGAAGAAGATACGGGAGGATTAGTAGGAAAAGAGGATAGAGTCACATTAGTCTTTAGTATATTCTTACCTTTATTAATTTCCTTAATGGAAGAAATATGCGGAGAGTAATCTAATTTCTCCCCCATTCCATGAGCCGTTTTATTAACCGTATCCGCCAAATCCGATTTTCCTTTCTCCTTGCTGCCAATCAAATTATTTCCTAAACTGTTTCGAATCGGGTCAGATCCGATTTCAATAACCGGGTTCAAATTTTCCGGAGTTCGGGGGTCTGGCGTTGCGGCTTTTGGGAAAGTCTGGATAGGTGAAAAAATTGCAGCTCCCCTTACCTTAGTTTCATCAGATCGGAGATTAGCAACTGAGACTCGGTTAACAAACTTATGTTGATGCACATAAATTCCCGAAGATTCCTGCCAGCCCCCAAATTGATTTCTACCGGAATTGGGTGCTCTAAGCCAAGACCCATACGGCAAGTCCTCGATTTTTTGTTCCTCCTCGAAAAGATACCGGAAATTACAAAGAGCTGAAGTGTGATCCAACAGACCGCAGTGGTAACAGAAGTTCGGAAGTCTTTCATATCTGAACGAAACAACAATAGTATCACCCGTGTCGTTGAATATTTTCATAACCCTTGGAATAGGGTTGTTGATATTCAGACCCACTCTAGCACGAATAACACTTCCGAGAATTGAGTCCGAGTTTTCCGATTGAATACCTTTGAAAGTTCCTAGCCTACGGCAGATCTTTTCTCCCATAACTCGATTCGATTTCGCTAACGGAAGACCCGAAATCAGCACATAAAAGTCAGTCCAATTAAGATCCACTGTAGATGGGTCATCATCCGGTTTCACGGTATTGAGAACAATCAATCTTTTCTCATACGACCAAGGACCGTTCTCTAGAGCTCTCTTCAAGTCAAGTTTATGTTTGAAAGAGAAGATAAATCTACTGTCACCAATCTGTTTCACGTCAATACCCTTGCTCGGACTCCATGCTTTCGAGAGAATATTTTTAATGGACTCAAGATTTGCACTTTTCAGACCTAATATTCTTCCCACCAAAATAAGATCAATAGACGAATTAACTTGGTCCCAGTCATCTCCCGCAAGGCAGAAACCTTCCTCTACATCTGTCAAATTAATCTTCTTCCCAAAATCGATATTAGATATATCCATGGTGGTAGGTGCCAATAACGTGAGTAAGTTCTTCAGATAATCAGAAACCCTACGAACCAAACCCTACAAAAGAAGACAAAACAAATAGTAAAAGAAATCAAGGGGAAAGGAAAAAAAAAGAGGGAGGGGAAATAAACCAAAACAATCAAATAAATCTAAAAGAGGACGTATGGACATGAGCAAAATCAAGATATTTCCAATGTAATAACCAGGGACGAGGATGATCCACTCTAAACGCACGCGAAAAAAACTGAACTCCCCACTAGAGAGAGAAAAGAGGCTCCCCACTAGAGAGAGAAATTTAACTTGATCCCCATTATTATAGGGTCGTTTCTTCAACGCATAGTTAAATACAATAACTAAGAGTATATGACAAGTTACTAATGCAAATGGTTATAGACTTATAGTTTTTAAATTATCCAAAAAAAGAATAGAAAATGTTATCGTTTAAGGCTTTAAGCATCATGAAAGTGTCCCTTGCCAAATACTATATCAAGTGTCAAGGTATAAATAATTTGCTGGGAAAACGTGATCCCTTGCAAAACCAAGAAGCATGACTAATAAAGTTTAATTCTCAGGGATGTGGGTTTTGGATAAGAAAGCATGTGAATAATGTTTACAAAAATGAAAGCAGACAGATTTTGAAACTTGTGCCGGCCTCAGCCATTTAAAAGTAAATTATAAATCCTACGAAGTGTATTTTTCTACATTACTAGAAAATGCAGGTAACTAATTTGTTTGTTGAATCATATAATTATTTTTTTATCTTACTATAGTCTTAATGATGCATCTTAATTTTTTTAACTAAATCACTATAATTATTACTATGTTATTACCCATAATTTAACATTGTTATCATAAATACCTAAACTCAAAACTTGAAAATAAAAAATGAACTATAATTACTAAGTGTTTCCAATGCAAAACTATATATCTACATAATTATTATTCTAAACAACCATTTGAACGACTGAACAATATCAATTATTTTTTTCCTTGATTTTGATACTTCTATCTGAACTATTTTTTTCATATAAACCAGTTTTCGCAGGTGTAATCCCTTTTTTTGACTAATCTATAATGTTGTCGAATAAATATGTTTTTACACTAAGTTTACCATTTTTTTTTTAATATTTTAACTTTCTCTTTCATCAATTTCATCCGCTTTTACATTGAGTTTACCATTTTTTTTTATGTTATTTTATCGTTCTTTCACCCATTTTTCTCCCATTTTTGTGGTTCATCCCATTTGTTAATCAATTCAGTTATTCTCTCCGATTTGACCAAATTTCAGTCAATTTTACTTATTATTTTCCTGATTTATCCTATTTTCTTGAATATTTCAACTTTTTTTTGGTTAACTTAACTCGTTTTATTGTTCTTGTTCTTTATCGATTTGACCATTTGTTTGTCTAAATATCACAATATAATTTAAATAGGGGTATATTAGTCTTCACAAAAAAGAGAAGAAATTTCCTTGGCCAACTCGTACTTTTATATTTAAATATAAAAATTAATATATTAATATAGATATAAATAATAATAAAATATATAATGTATATAAAAAATAAAAAAAATAAAAAATTATATAAATTTGGTACGTCCTCTTTTTTACTTTGACTGTTATCAGTGGTGTAAGCGAGTTGAGTAGTATCACATCACATAATGTTTAAGTTTGGTTTAATTTTTTATATCGAGCTTGAAATTATGTTTAAAATTGTGCTGATTTCTTTACGAACCAAATTCAAAGGATCTTTTATCGAACGTGCTCAAGCCGAGTATCAAGTAGCTTAATATTTTAAAATATATTTATTTTTAATTTTTAGTTTTTTGAGTTAAGCCCGAACCGAGCTTCCAAAGTTATTAAACGAAAATTCTTGTTCATGCTTGTGATTTATATGACAAATTAAGTTCAAACAAACTTATATCGAACGAGCTCGAATAGATTGATTTGATTTTGCATATACTATGTAAAAAAAGTTATATTTCCCCTTTTACGCATATCAATTTTGTGTGTGTCTTCTGTCCCATTCTGCCTTGAATGTTAGACTCCGAGTTCTAGATAAAAGGCGAAGAAGTAAAATATTTTTTATAGTTTCAGGTGTACGTTGTTTTTTTTTTTTTTTTTGTTTTTTTTTTTTTGTTTTTTTTTTTTGTTTTTTTTTTTTTTGATAACCCAGGTGTACAAGCTTACACTTGACTAATCCTGGACCCTCAGAACCCTTGCCCTAGAATCCTGAAGGATGTAAATCGCAGGATGTGCCTCCACCAAGCCCCGGGTTCCCACCATACTGCTGTACACTCTGCGCACAAAGGGGTCTTCACCACAAATGACCCTTAGATAGACCCATAGAAATGCTTCCATTCAAGTTCCAAATGGGATTCGAACCCCCACCCTTGCCGCTGGAGCAAGCCTTATGAATCATTGGTCGACCAGTTGGAGATATGCCCTGGGGGCTTCAGGTGTACGTTGTTAAGAATAGTGGTTGTGGTTAATGGTATCAAATAATTGTTTTATGTGAGATGATAACTTTGAGAAAATATCATCTATGTGAGAATAATTATATTTATCTTGAGATAAACACAAGAAAAAAGATATATCTTTGGGAAAAAAGAAATAAAAAAAGCAAGATTATCGAATTCTAAAAACAAAATCATCATCCTTGAATTAAAAAAGAATGCAAGATCATCCAGATAAAATGAACTAGAATATTAACGGTAAAAATAATAATTAACAATTAAAAGTAAAAAAAATTTGCTCTATAATTTTTCAAAAATTTATTTGGGAAAATAAGTACTATTCAATTAACTAAAAAAATTATAACTGACTTAAGAAAAAAAAGTCAAAACATTTGAATGATTAAACTCGGTACAAAAGGATAAAATTCAATTAAAAAATACTTCGTATATTAAATAAAAAAAATTAATTCAGAAGGAATAAAAAAGTCACAAAACGATACCTTTCACTTGACTGAATGATCGATAACAGAGAATCTTCAATACAAATGCTTACTTGGTGGGGTTGTCGGGTTTTTGGGCCGTTGAAGGCATGGCCGATGAGATGAAATTTCAGATAATTGCAAATATGTGAAATATATTTTTTTTTTATCTCCAAATATGTGGAATAATTTATTGATGCATAATCGAGATTTAGGGTACTTTTGATATTAAGTAGTTTTATAATTAGGTTGTTTCATAAACCCAATTAAAATAAAGTATATGAGATTAAGATAATTTTAACGACAGCCAAATCCAATCCATCAAAAGGCGAATTAAAGCCACTCTAATCAACTTTTAATCTTTTCTCAGAAAAAAAAAATCGAACTTTTTAAGCTTTCGATCCTACTCCAGTAAATTTAATTCATTGGGATTGGATAAATGTCACATGGACATGAGAGGACAAAAAATTCTCCTCTCATACTCACGTGACATTCATCCAACACCCGGGTGGATTAAATCTACTGAGTTAAGTACTAATTTTCCTCTAATCCGATCCTAATGTTAGAGTGATCTGCAGCCTAACGATAAAAAAAGTCTATCTGTTATTTTTATAGGAAAAAACCTATGTGATTATTTTTCATTAGCAAAAAAAAACCTTCCTCAATCAAAATGACAAATATACCCCACCAATGGATATAAAAACACCCCTCTTAACATAAACATTATCAATAATCCTTCAAGTAATTTGAAAAATTGAGAATAACTCACTTGGATTGGTTTTTGATGTTGATGTTTGAAAAACAAAAATAGGTGTTGAATGTCAAATCAATGTCTTATTTAGAGAGTTTGTTGGGAAAAAATAGATAGTAGATGTCAAATAAGTGTTATAAATTTTAAGAGTTTGGGTGTAAATTTGTAAATAGATTTGTGTTGAGTTCCACGAGTCTGACTAAAACTCATTTGAAATAGGTCTTGCAGCACATACACAAAATCCGGAATTATCATAATTATGTTCATAATTTATGATTGAAATTAATTTTGAATATATTAAAAAATGGCTTAATCCCACTTTGCACCCTATAAAAAAATTTATCCCAGTTTGCACCCTACAAACCACTATTTCATTTCAGATTGCACCCTCAACCATTTTCAACTCATTTTAGTTGCCAAAGTTAGGGTAAAATGGTCCATTCACATTATTAACCACCCCAATTTTTCCCTAAAAATAATATATGAGCAAAATTGACATATCTTCATAATAACTTAAAAAAATTAAAAATAGAAAACAAGTTTTACGGGGGTTTACTCAATTTCTCATCTTTCTTCTTCAAGTAGAGTCCAGTGCCGCCTTTTTCTTTTCCACTTAATTATTGAAATTAATCTAGAGTAATTCTGAGAATGTACATGTAGTTATCCCTAATTACTAATTCTATAAACGAGTATAATAGAATTGTTAAAGAAACGAAAATCAAAACGTAAATAAGATGAGAAATTGAGAATATGGTAAACACAATTCATTCTCTTTTCTTAACACCCAACCCATTTTTCTTCAAACATAAAAAAAAAAAGACGGCACTAGACTAAATTTGAAAAAGAAAGAGGAGAAATTGAGAATATGGTACCCATAAAACTTGTTTTATATTTTTCATCAATTTTTTTTAAGTTACTATGGTGATACGCCAATTTTGCTCGTATATAGTTTTTGGAGGAAAATTGGGGTGGTTAATAATGTGAATGGACGAATTTATCCTTACTCAGGCGACTTAAATGGGCTGAAAATGGCTCAGGGTGCAATCTGAAATGAAATAGTGGTTTGTAGGGTGCAAATTGGGATAAATTTTTTTGTAAGATGCAAAGTGGAAAATGCTCCTATTCGTAAGGTGCAAAGTGGGATTAAGCTTAAAATTAGAAACCACCAAAAGATTTTTCTTAAGATTAAAAGAAAATCAAAATTACCAGATTTTGGTCAATAGAGATCAAATTGAAGCCAACACCCTTCCTTCGAAGCATAATGCTCTTGCAGGGCCTGTTTGTTTCACGTTTCCCAAAAAAATTTCATGTTTGGGAAATATCAAACAAACATGTTTTTTATTTTCTGAAATAAAATTTTCATCTTTCAATTTTCTCAAACTACTCTCTCAAAACCCAAACAAACAACAATTTTCTTATATCTAAACAAAGCCTATAAAACTCTACTCTGATTTGACATAAAGTAACATATCTCTTACATAATTTATCTTACAACAAATATGATTTGACATAAAGTCTTACACATCTTACACCTACAACCTAACTCTTCAAAAAAAAAAAAACCTACATCTACTTTATTTTTCAAACCACTCTCTCAAAACTCAAACAAACAATATTACGCAAATCGAAATTATTTACAAACCTCCACTACTCTCCCAAACTACTTTCTCAAACACCAAACAAACATGCCCATGTGTATGTATGTGTAATTCTTCTTCAAATATTATGCTGTCAATAGATCGAATTTGAATCAAATTCTACAAATTTAAATGCAAATTCAACTTTGATTAATGAATTCGGTTCAAATCATATTGATTTTCAAAACCGCTGACTATATTTTTTTTTTTTTTGAATTTTAAATAAAATCTTCACATTATGTTGGGATCATTCAATTCACCTATCAGCTCAAAATAAATTCTATAATCATTTAGGTTTTATTTAGAGGAGTTTGACTTAATTTTGTGGGTTTTGATTTAATGGTTTGGATATTTGCAGTATAACATTTGAAACTCCATTTGTTATTGAATTTGAATGTTGAATTTTGTGTTCTTAAAAAAGTTGAAATTTAATTTGAATTGAGTTTAGATGTTGGATTTGGAAGATAAAGTATATGGTAGGTGATAAATTAATATTTATTTTCATAGAGTTTGAAGAATAATAATAAATGATAAATATCAAATTAATGATTTATAGGATTTCGAAATTTTGAACGTGAGTTTCATAGCTCATGTTCACTTCTCGGCTCCAAATATTCCAATTGCTCACTGAATCGAAGAGATAATAAAAAGAAAAGAAAACCCATTTATGTTCACTCATTTTTCCAATTTCTTTTTTTAGGATAAATGACAAATAGTTGCTTGTTAGATGTTGGAATATATTTATGTTTATAATATGTTATGTTAAATACAATTCACAATTATTTGATAAGAGTCTCTAGTCGACTCTTCGGTGAGCTATGGACAAGTGAATTTAAAAATAGAACAGGGTTTAAGGCTATTGGAATAAACGACAAAAAGATATTTGTTAGATGTAGTTGGAATATAATTATGTTTATAACATATTAATATAATTATGTTTATAATACAGTTTCGCATAATAAAACGGAGTATCCTACGTCTCCTTTAATTATGTACTCATTCCATTTCTAAATACATGCCGTTTAAGATTGTTGCAAAAAAAATTAAGAAAACTATATTTTCCTTTGCATAATTTTAAACATGTGAGTAAACATATATTTGCACTTGCGTTGTGATTGGATTAGTTTGATTTTTGGACTAGAATAATGCTACGTATTCAGCAATTATTACAGCAAAATGCTGATAAATTTCAATACTACACATTTTTCATCATTCTCTCTGCTACATACTTCCTTGTATGGTTTTTCAACAAAAACTTCCTAACATCTAACACCAAAAAAACACCACCCTCACCACCAAAGCTCCCCATCTTAGGCAACATTCATCAACTTACCAATTTACCCCACCGCGGTCTCTGGGATTTATCCAAGAAACACGGGCCGCTCATGCTTCTTCAACTTGGCTGTAGGCCTACGTTAGTCGTATCCTCAGCCAAAGCCTCCAAAGAGATTTTAAAAACGCATGATCTCTCCTTTTCCGACAGGCCTTCCCTAACCACATTCGACCGTGTTTTCTATGGTTCGAAAGATGTTATTACAATACCTTACGGAACCGAGTGGAAAAACTTGAAGAGCATTATGCTCCACAAGTTGATGAATGGGAGAAGAGTTCGATCGCTAATTACCTCTTCCGTAGAAGACGAAACCGCCCTTGTTATGGAAAAGATTAAGCAGTGTTGCTTACCTATTAACTTGAGTGAGATTTTGATGGTACTTATTCAAGATATAACATGCAAATCTGCTTTTGGTGTTAAGTATACTGAGAGTGAGAAAGGGAGAAAGTTTTTGAAAGGTATAAGTGAAAGTTTGGAGTTGTTGTTTAAGCTTGTTATTGGGGAATCTTTTCCATGGCTTGCTTGGATTAATAAGGTGAATGGTTGTGATTCTACACTGAATAGGATTGTTAAAGAAAGAGATGAATTTTTGGATGATGTGATTCAACAAAATTTGGATAAACCTGGAACTATGTTCAGAGGAGAAACTTTTATTGACACTTTGCTTGGTTTGTACAATGGTGAAACTCATGCTTCATCCATTACTAAAGACTCTATCAAAGCAATACTACTGGTATTTAACTATCTATCTCTCTCTCTCTCTCTTTTTTTAATCTATTACCTTGATTTGTTTCTTTATGAATGGTACTTTTTCTAGCTTTTAGCAAGTTAACTCTTCGTGATATGTCTAATGGACAGTTTACCTCTCTGTGATAGAGGGAGGCAGTGGTGCTTCTTTTAGGTATTTTGCTCTTTTATTTACCGTAGGGAAATAATCTGTTTTTATTGAATAACACGGGGAGTTAGTTTGCTATTCACTAGTAGTTTTTCATATACTTTTTTGTCTTTTTTTTAAAGACTATTCGGACTTTCTGGACTTAACTCCTTACGAGACACGATTGGACACATTATATAAGAACTTGTCCCAACATGAATTTAATACACTTCAACATATTGTCTCTAAACTCAACCCATGATGATAGCTCAAAACATTATGTAATCAAATTTATTTAAGTTGGTTGGTTTAATTATTCCAGGATGTCATAGCAGCTGGAACACTGAGTTCGGCATCAACTATAGAATGGGGAATGACGGAACTCATAAGACACCCTGATGTTATGAAGAAACTGCAAGATGAAATAAGAGGAATTATGAATGGAAGAAAATGCATAATTGATAGTGACTTGGAGAAAATGCAATATCTAAAAGTTGTGATCAAGGAAATATTTCGTCACCACCCTCCGGTTCCGTTGTTTTTCCGAGAGGCTAGAGAAGATGTTAACATGATGGGATACAATATTCCGGCACGGACATCCATTATCCTATTGAATACTTACGCTATTAATCACGATCCCGTTGCTTGGGATGAGCCAGAATTGTTCAAGCCCGAGAGATTCTTGAATTCCTCAGTAGACTTCAAGGGATTTAATTTTGAACTTATCCCGTTTGGGTCTGGACGGAGAATTTGTCCCGGGCTTGCTTTCGCAGCTGCGTCTATCGAGCACATATTTGCGAATCTTGTGTACAAGTTTGATTGGGCGTTGCCCGACGGGGCAAAACCCGAAGAGCTGGACATGACCGAAAAACCGGGTATTGCAGTTGGACGGAAAAGTCCTCTTCTTGTTGTTGCCACTAAATGCTATTTTTAATATAGGAGTATTAAAAAAGTGCATATATGTTATGCATATCGTTAATCTTCAATCATTGTCGGTCACTTGGAGATATTACATTAATATATAATATCTCATTGGTATATTATATTAATATATGATATCTCATTGTTATTTAAAAATAATAATGTAAATTCTAATAAGTACTACGTACATTACATATACCAAATATTCAAGGATATGTACAAAGTATACACTCTTACATGTCTTGTTTATGTGTCTTATTTTGCATTTGTTATCAAATCAAAACTTTCTAGAAAAGTTAATAGACACAAGCTAATCATGACCGGCCGAAAATAGTTAGAAGTATATATTATCAGAAATTAACTCAAATGTTTTTTGAGAAAGGATTATTTTGTGAAATGATAACCTTTACAAATTAAAAAAATGCTAACCTCATAGTAATACTTACTCCAGATTTATTTTACTCCACAAATGATTATTTTCCTGAAAAAATTATCTTTCTTATAATCAGCATTGTTTTTGTGATGTGTTTAAATTATTCTTGAGATAAAAATGTTTTCCCAACCATTTCAACCTTAAATTGTAGTTTAAAAATGTTAATATATGATTACATACACAACGGGCATGAACCTTTTAGTATTAAAAGACTAAAAGTGTAGATAACCACCAGATTTAGTAATGATTATTTATGGTAATTTGATTTTGCAGTATTAATTAAGAGTTAGGGAAAACTGTATAGACGAAATTAATTACTTTCAATCAATGCTGACAACATAATCACCCTGTGCACGTAACACACTTATTTATACTGTTTTTGATAGGGTTCAATAAAATCGTCGAACCGCCCCAATCCAAACCAATCGCAATTTGCGGGTTGAACGATGGATGATTGGTCTTGAGCTTCGTGAAAAAAAATCCCGTAAATTATGATTAGGTTTGAGTTTATATTTTAAAAAACTGCATAAACCGCATCCAACCGCATGTATATATATAAAATAACAAATTGTGTTTTATTATTTAATATGATTTAAGCACATACATACTTTTAATTTACCGTCTCAACCCCAAAGCCAAATTGTCCCCTAAAATTACTCGATACAATTTATTAACAATCCAAGTTAAATTTTATCGATTGACAACCACCAATATCAACTTTAATAATTAAAGTATTTTCTATTTTTGTTTATTTTTTGAAAAAGTCTTGTTCGATTCTGTATTTGAGTAACAATTATGGGTAAATTACGAATACCCCCCCCCCCCCTCAGGTAAGGTCGAATTACAAAAATCACCCTCACGTATTGGATATTACAAAAATCCCCCTCAGGTTTGTCACCTTCAAACAATTAACCCCTTGTCCCTAAAATGTTCCGATTTTGCCCTTGAAAGTTATTTGTAATGGTTATAATATGTTATAAATTTTAAAAATTGGGTGTTACTTGTTATATCTTGTAAATATAAAAATAATAATCATATATTTACAACCAAAATAATTGATATAATTTATATTTTCTCATAAATTTCAATAAATATTTCAATTTATAATACAATATAAGCTTTAACAAATTAAAATATCTTATTTATAATACAATATAATTTATTAAATTTACTAATTTATATAATAAATTCATTTAACTAATGTGTAAACAATTCATATTTATAAAGTATATTATTAAAATTCTAATTAATTTAATATTATACAATTTAAAATTGCTAATAAATATATAAATACCCTTTTTTTTGCAATTTTATCAAAATTTATGGGCAATTATAAATTTTATCAATTATTCTAGTAGTAATTATATAATTATCTTTTTTTTTTAATTTATAAGATATAATAATTAGATCCCAAGTTTTAACATTGATAAGACATTATAGTAAATACAAATAACACCAAAGGGCAAAATTGGAATATTTTAGGGGCAAGATGTTAATTGTAAGAAGGTAACAAACCTGAGGGGGATTTTTGTAATACCCAATACGTGAGGGTGATTTTTGTAATTATGCCTTACCTGAGGGGGGTATTCGTAATTTACCTAACAATTATTGATCTTTACATAGCGAATGTAGACTTTAAATATGTTAACAAATTAAAGCTAAAAATTAAGAAAAGGTAGTACTGTATATATGATTATGAAACATTCAAGAATCTTATTCTTAGATAAAAGTACAATAACGAAATAGTAAGTAAAGTCTCAAAAAAAAAAAACTTCATTAAAATAGGAAAAACTAAGACCGCAAAAACCGCCTCAACCCGAAGGGACAGCAAAGTGCAATCTCTAAACTTATTGAGTTGGGTTTGATCTAGAGTATTAAAAATCTACAAATAATGAATCGGAATTGAGCGAGTATAAAATAGCAATAGACCGCAGCGCGAACATCCCTTATTTTTGAGACATCTATGGATTAACGTTTATCCCAGTTGGGCTTCACACATTAAACATACTATACTAATTAATTCAGGCATGTAGAAAAACCCTCAAGTAGTATGAGTATTTACAGTTACATGTGAAATTGGGCCTGGCCTGTTTTCTTTTCAAGTGCTTCAACTCAACCACAGCCCTCTTACATTACAAACCTAAAGCAAGGAAATAGAAATCCTCAAAAAAAGGAACGGTATTCCTTCCGCCACGCGGACGGTCAGATTTCTCTTAGCCCAATTCTTCGGGAAGATTGTTAGGTCAATATTTAGGTAGCGTCGCTACTCGCTAGGATTCTCACAAACACAAATTATCTCAACAAAAGAAGAAAATCTGATTTTATTTTCTCTCTCTACATCGTCTAGGTTTTCTTTATCAGTAAAAAAAATATTCTCTCGAATTTTCGTATAATCCTGAGATGGAGATGGAACGCGTGACTGAGTTGACGATGGATCGGCGGCCGAGGAAAAGGCCCCGTTTGGGCTGGGATGTTCTTCCTCAACCCCCTAAGGTAATCTTCGGATTTGGTCTGGAAATAATTTGATAGTTTGTATGTTTTTATTATTGGTTTTGTAGATCTGAGAAAAATTTCGGTTTTTTTATTTATTCAGGTATGCGAAAGTTTGTTTCTTTGGTTATTTTTTAGATCTATGCATTTTAAAACTGTTCTGGCGATATATGGTCTTCCTTCTTACAGATTTAGGATTTATGAATGAATCTAATTATCGTGGTTGATTTTCTTAGATGAATTGCTCTTTTTTGTTGTCAAAAATCTCGTACATATTTTTGTTTATGAACTTATAGAGTTATTGTGCCCTAGGTTAGCTTTCTATATAGTGGAGTACTTGTTACGTATGTATTTGATAATTCCAATAACCAACATACCATATCAATTGTTATTTGTTATGCAAGAGATTATTTCCTTATGGATTTCTACATTTGAATGGTTCCATGTCTTTTTATATGTTGATTTTGATTCTTTTTGTTTTGAGCTGTTTGTGTTATTTTGTTAATTTTATGCTGTAATATTTTCTGGTGAGTTCATGAATAAGTGTGATTTGGCATATAGGTGGTGTCACGGAGGTAAATAAACTTAATAACTTTTTTATATTAAAAAGTATGTGAATGGATGGCTGTGTGTAGGCTCAGGTAGGATTAATTTGTGGGCAAGATATTGGAAATATGACAAGCTTTGCACCTTCAAGGGCATTCTCGGACCACCCTAGTTCTCTGTTTGTTAATGGCTTCGCTCGAAATGGTTCTCCCCCTTGGCGAGATGATGACAAAGATGGCCATTATATGTTTGAGATTGGAGATAATTTAACATCTCGCTGTAATTATCTTCTACTATCATTAGATCCTATTGTTTTAATTTTACTCTCAATCTTATAGGCTATTTCTTAGATTTAGCCTGATCCTTCAGTTTGTTTATATACTATTATATAATAGATGTGTTTTGTTTAATTTTGATCATTGTTAAACTTTTGACATAAAGTCTGGCAAATCTTTTAAAAAAATTACAGTTAGTTTAAATGAAGTTTGTTTTACTTTGCTTTGTTTACTATTTAAATTAGGTGTGCATTTATACTTATTCATGTGTTGTGTTTATTTGCAGATAAGATTCATAGCAAGATGGGTGAAGGTATGTTACCTTACCAAGCTATTCCATTGTTTTGGTTCAGATTGGCATGTTTCGTTGTTTGCTGAGTGACATTTTTCCTTGCAGGCACCTTTGGTCAGGTTTTGGAGTGCTGGGATAGAGAAAGAAAGGAAATGGTAGCCATCAAAATTGTTCGTGGTATAAAAAAATATCGCGAAGCTGCCATGATTGAGGTAGAAGTGCTCCAACAACTTGGTAGGCATGACAAAGGTGGCAATCGGTGAGTGTTATTGTCTCGTCGATAGATATTTCCATTTTTTTGGAGTTCTGCGTATAAATGCAGTGGTTGAACAAGTTTATTCTTGCAGTTGTGTACAATTACGGAACTGGTTTGACTATCGTAACCATGTTTGTATTGTAAGTATATGATTGATTTTGGTGGAATAACTTCCCCAACTGACAAATATATTGGGAATTAAAATTTTGGATGGATTAAATGGTGTCAACAGGTCTTTGAGAAGCTTGGACCAAGCTTATATGATTTCCTACGCAAAAACAATTATCGCTCATTTCCCATTGATCTTGTCCGTGAGATTGGAAGACAACTATTGGATTGTGTAGCATGTGTGTAATAGTTTCTCTTCATTCTTAGAACCTAGATTCTGTCAATTATCGTTAATATCATGTGTGATCTTCATTTGTTTGGAGTTTTTAGTTTAATTTTATCTTGGTGCAATCAGTGGGTCTATCAAATTTGGCTCGTCTATTGAATATACAACACCAAATTCCAGTTTTTTGTTTTTTGTTGTGGTGTTGATTGTTTTTTCGTCTCCTCAGTTATGCATGATTTGCATCTCATCCACACGGACTTGAAGCCTGAGAATATTCTTCTCGTCTCGTCAGAATATTTAAAAGTTCCTGACTATAAGGTATTTTGGTTTTTTGACATTTTCTAATCAGTAGATTTTTGGGTTAATGATTAACTAACTAATTCTCTTTTGGTGTGTACTAATATATGTTATTTCTAATTTGTTTCAGGGGTCATCTAGGTCTCCTAGGGATAGTTCATACTGCAAGAGAATTCCAAAGTCAAGTGCTATCAAGGTTATTGATTTTGGTAGCACAACTTACGACAAGAAGGATCAGACATACATTGTATCAACTCGACATTATCGAGCTCCTGAAGTCATACTAGGTAGTTGATTTATATGCCTAATAAATTTTATATCATACAATATTTATATTTAAATGGTCTATTGTCTGACCTCGTGGTTTTTTTGTGTGCAGGACTTGGATGGAGCTACCCTTGTGACATTTGGAGTGTTGGTTGTATCTTAGTGGAGCTTTGCTCGGTATTCACATTTATGCCTGCATGTTTAGTTTAGTTTAGTTGTGGTAGGCTATAACTGTACTCTCGTTTAGCATTGTCAATATTTACTCTGGTTTTACTTCTCAGGGTGAAGCACTTTTCCAAACACACGAGAATCTTGAGCACCTTGCAATGATGGAAAGAGTCCTTGGACCGTTACCCCAACACATGTTGAAGCGAGTAGAGTAAGTTACAGCTTTGCAATTTACATTATATAGAGAACATACGTATATGCAAATTCCTGATGATTTTTTTTTTTTTTGTTTCCAGTCGACATTCAGACAAGTATGTGAGAAGGGGTAGATTAGACTGGCCTGAAGGAGCAACAAGTAGAGATAGTATTAAAGCTGTTTCAAAGTTGCCTCGATTACAAAACCTTATTATGCAGCACGTTGATCACTCTGCTGGTGATCTTATTAATCTATTACAAGGTCTTCTGCGATATGATCCTGTGGATAGGTTGACGGCCGAGGAAGCCCTTAGACACCCATTTTTTACCAGGGATCATTTAAGGAGATATTGAACTTTGGTTGTCTTGAGATTGTGCCAGGGAAGATGATGCAATGCAGTTTTGGTTAATAGTAATTTAAATGAGCAGTGCACCAAAGAGGTGCTTGATTGTTTTAGTTAGGAGAATTATGAACGTATCCACATGTATATGTAAATAAATTTATTTTGTTTAAATTCTATTTATAAATGTTTTATCATCAGTTTAACAATACATGCAATATGTTCTTACTCAAGGTTTGATACATAAAAGTACAACGCATAGAAATGTTTTGATCTTTTTATGTTGGATCAAACTGAACTGTGATAGTTATGAATATGAGAAGAATAAAAGCTTGTTTTCTTACCCAAAAAAATCCGAAACTTAGAACACGTAGTTTTAGGATTTGAGTATTTCCAGATTCATTTAGAATTAGACTCAGTATAAATTGAACGTGGTTTGGATATGTGGGTAATGTATATGTATATGAACATATGATTTTACACACTAAATCACACAATGCTTGAAAGAGCCTTTAATACATGTGTGATGGATGGCCTCTGTAGAAAGTCTTCCTCAATACATCCCTTGGCTAATAGTGTCAAGCACGTTGCACCTCTTAAACAATAATCACTCTCCAGAACAGGATCCATAAAAACCTTCAATGTATCCAGGCACGCTGAAAAATCTTGAAGCTCCAAAAGATCATGAAGACATTTTTTCATTGTAATTGCTTCTTTGCCTGATAATAATTCCAGCAAAACTATACCAAATGCATATATATCCATCTTGGTGGAGACGTGCCCCGAGTTCAAGTACTCGGGTGCCACATAGCCCTTTTTCCAGATTATCACATCCTCTTCTTTACAAGCATCACCCCTTTCTTGTGATTTTGCCCATTTAAATCCTGATATCTTTGCCCTTGAATCTGCTGTTATCAGAATACTTTTGCTATTAATATTTCGGTGAATATAATTAGGCCTCGTGCAGCAATGTATGTAATGTAAACCTACAGCAATATCAGTAGCAATCTGTACTCTTTTCTTCCAAGTCAATAGCCTAGCCTTTTTTGCATCATTCAAGCACTCCCTCAAGCTACCATTTTTGACAAATTCGTAAACTAGATAAGGCTTTGGTACATGACAAAAACCTTCCAACCTCACCATGTTTAAGTGATTGATCTTTGTCAATATTGATACAACATTATTTGCAACTTCTGTTGAATTGAATTTTTCTATTACAACATCAGAATCACAAATTTTGCCTTTGTAGAACGTTGAACCTATTACACAATCATGACTAAAGTCTTCAGTTGCATTCTTTATCTCTTCGAATTTGAAACATATCAAAGAACTCTTTAATTTTGACATCCCATCAAGCAAATCCGGAGATAGTTGTGATGAAACTCTCATCTTGATTCTAACATGATAATGCTTCTTCCGGATGAGTACATAAATTCCGGGTATTAAAATAATTAAGAATAATATGACAATTGCTCCAAGAATAATCTTGATGGTATTTAATCTCTTACCTTTGTTGCTATTTGTTGTTTGATGGCCAAATAATGGAACATGTGGTGAAGAAATGATATCAAGATTAAGAACCGGAACATCTTTTGTGGGAACGAGAATCGTTGTCTGTGGAAATACTGTAGTAAGATGGTCTAATTTATTAGAATCCATTATCATTTTCTCAGAAACTCCGAATCTACGAGCAATCAAATTTATATTGTCAGCTCTTATGACAGGATATGTCACAAGAAAATATGTACCATTCCCTATCTCAGATGAATCAGGACAAGCACATTTTACAGGAACTTCTAGCAAAGAAGAATCGAGTTTATTCTTTGCGATTAGGCTCTGAGGGTTGACTAGACCTTCGAAAACTTCACAAGCGATTGTGAGTACAGAATCAGAGTTAGATGCATTGTATAAATGGACAGCCTTAAAGAAGTTGTCAGTGCAAGAACATGAGACAGGAACGATGATTTCTCGACCGGGTGGGATGTGGTCTGGATCGTTTTTGGAGATGTTGTTGAATAATAGGAGGTGGGATATTGTTGTATTGAATAAATAAGATATGGAATTGAGTGTTTGATAGTGTTTTTGGGCTCTGTAGACAATAAATGTGTCACATGAAGATTTATTGGAACTACATAGGTAGTCTGAGTTGGGAATTTCTGCTTCTGCTTTTGATGTGCACATAGTGTGGTCATATTGTTGTATTGGAAATATTGGATTGATTTGAAAAATTAAAGTGCAAAAACACAAAAGTATTGATGGATGAATCATGTTTAGGGGTAGAGAAGAAAAGCAAAAGGGTGAAGAAGAGTTTTTTATTTACATAGTCAATAACTGGTTTTGTAGTTTAGAAATTTTGTTTGAAGGCATAAATTGCCGCCTTTAACCGGCTACAGATTTTTTGTAAAGTACGTTGTACACTTGTACTAAATTGTAGGATCCAGCTTATTTGACTAAATAACGATATTGATGTTTTGTGACATATATAAATTTGACTGATGATTCATTTTTATAGTGACATATTAATATATATAATACGTGTTTGTTTAATGTAGTGTAGTTGAATTGATCACATGTCTATTACGAACAAAGGTATCTATTTTTATTTTATCTCAAATAATACTAGAAAGATTTGCATTTCAATTATGTTTTCTTTAAATTACTAGAGTCATGTGTTTTACCTATTTTTTTTAGTTTCTTCAGTGTAATTTTTTTCCCCCAAGGGTTTAGTCCCTTTTGAGACGGGTTGGACACATTAAGTGGGTACCTCTCTCAACAAGAATTCGAATATGAGTCCGCTACTTTGTAGTGACTAGTCCCTTCCACTATACCAATCACATGTTGGTTCTTCCGTGTAATTCTGCTAGATAATGAAAAGAGATGTTTTTGAAGCATACATATATAATTATTCATTTACAATATTTCTTGCATTAATTATGCACTAAAATTAACATTGGTCCAAATATCGCTACGGGTAATAATAAGACCAAAATTGACTTTAATCCTTTATCCTTTCTCTTTTACCCCATCGAGATGGAAATATATTCGTTTGGATATGGGCGGCGTCGATCGTGTTGCGCCTTTTCTTTGATGAATGCCATTTTCATCAGTATTCCACTCCATGAAAAAGAAGACAGCAAATCGGTTTTGAATTCTCCTATGTTTTTTCTACTTTTGTTTCTCAAGTTAGAAATTAATTTATATAAAGAATTCAAGAATAAAAGTACATGACATTTAGAAAATACTATAAAAGGTTTTACACTCTATTAAATGAACTTCGAAATCCTATTTTTTGAGTAAAATGCTGTATAACATCTTCAAGGCTGCATTGTGTTTTACTTACTCTAACTAGGAGTCATTTTTATGATTAAAGTTAGACGTGACAAATATATTCCTAAAATTTTATTTTTTGGAATAAAATGTGAAAGTACAATCACCAAAAAATCGACAATACCATATAAATTTAAAATTTGATTAACCAATATTCCCCAACTATCCACTCTTAATTTTCAAAGGAGTGCACTGAGCTAATAAAATAAAAACATAAGAAACTTTTCATATTGGGCTAGTAAAATAACACTGGAGGTTTGTTTATTTGGAGTGTATTTTAGATAGTAAACGTGTATTTTAGATAATCTAAATAAAATGCATATAATAATTTGTTAGATAGTAAACGTGTATTTTAGATATAAATAAATAATCTAGATACTTGAAAACAAAATGAAGACGTTTTTTTTTAATCTAAATTTTACTGAGATAAAATGTTAAAATTAGTTATTAGTATAAAGTAAAATAAATTAAGAATAACATGTTTATGATTGTTGTGCATAAAAATGACTATTTTATCTCTATATCGCCGACATTCATGAATTTTTTTTAAGGAAAATACATTAGAGTGCAAAATATCATACAATTTATATTTATATATTTAGGGTGCAGGCTGCAGAGTGCCAACAAATTTAAATCGGGGTGAAAAGAGCCAATATTTTATAATTTTAGAATGCAAAATGTCAACATTCTATATTTTAAGAGTACAAAGTGCAATAATAAAATAAAAAATGACTAGTCTACCCTTTTATTAATGAATTTTCTAATAAAAATACACATTATGGTGCAAAATGCCAATTTTTTTTATTTTCAGAATGCAAAGTGCTAAAACTTTTAAAACATGATGCAAAATGCTAAAACCTTATAATTCTACTTTACTAAATATATGTACCTAAACCTATTTAAATTTGCAACAGCCACAAAACAAACTCCCGTTATAAGTTACCATGCTACTGGTGTTCAATCTCAAATTATGAAGAAGGAGAAAAAGATTTCCCATCTCTTTGCCAAAAATAGGTGGCGGAATCAAAATCAATTACTTAATATAGTTTCAAAAGGTAAAGAGTACTCGTTATTTCAATTCACCATTATTTCTCTTCTAAAAGTTTTCCTCTTTTCGCGCGTGATTAGGTTGGCTATTTTGCACCGCGCATTAATCCAAAGGCTCTCCTTCTTCTTCTCCTCGTGTCTGCATATCTTACAGTACTATTTCACTTCTATATTCCTAAATTCCCACCGCCGTCGCACCTTCAAGCTTTCCTCTCCGCCTTTCACACCCTACATAACTCTTCTTCCTCCTCGCTCACACTTAATTCTTACCCAAAGACACACTCCCCGTATAGACACAATTTGTTTTCTTGATTTCAGGCAACGAAATGGACTCAGCAACATTATCCATCAGAGCCGCTCACTCCTCTTTTTTCTGCAACTCCCCAAACCCTAAATTCACCCCTGTTTTCTCTAACCCTAAACCCGCCTCACCGCCACCAACTTTCCTCAGATGCACCAATTCTCAAAACCCACATCTCACTTCTGCAGTTCACCGAAAACCCACATCGAATTCACTTTTTCCTTGCTCAGCTGTCACCTCACAGAGTGATATTCTCACCGCCGCCGCCCCTACTAAAACAAAGCTACATCTCCTAATTCAAGAATTCCAGTCCTTACCCGAACCCGTGGACCGTGTGAAAAGGCTTTTGCACTACGCTGAGCTCCTTTCTCCTTTTCAAGATTCAATGAGAACCACCGAAAATCGGGTCCCCGGTTGCACTGCACAGGTGTGGTTGAATGCAGAATTGGATGATGATCACAAAATGAGGTTTTCAGCTGACAGTGATTCTGAGATAACAAAAGGATTCTGCGCATGTTTGGTTTGGATGCTCGATGGGGCAACTCCCGAGGAGGTATTGGCTTTGAAAACAGAGGATTTGGGGGCTTTGAGTGTTGTGGGATTGAATGGGAAAAGGGCTGGTTATTCCAGTAGTAGGGCGAATACTTGGCATAATGTGTTGATGAGTATGCAGAAGAGGACTAAAGCTTTGGTGGCAGAGAGAGAGGGGAGGCCACGTGGCGAGCCATTTCCTTCGTTGGTTGTTACTGCCGATGGTATACAAGCTAAAGGGAGCTATGCTGAAGCTCAGGTGGAACTTTTATTCTGCTCTTTTGATAGTATTTGATTATATTTTTGTGCCTTTTTATTTTGTCTAGTGGGGTCTGTGTATTTGATTAACAATAAGAGGGAAATTTCTGGGGACAGTGTTACGTCATGAGTGGATAGAAAATGGTTGGTAGATGGCAAGATCAAGCAAATGTAGATTTATCATTATCATTCTTTTAATATGGGATTTGGGACAGAGAATTCGACCTATCCATTTCTGTTTAATGAATAGAAATGACATGACTAAATATTAACATGTAAGGTGTGCTGCTTTTAAGTTCTTGAAAAGTAATTGCACTTCATGCTTACATGGAGATTTAAGGGTTGTAACCAGAAGATAAAATGATTGGGAGACATGATTTTGGACTATTTTTCCTCTGCTTTTATTGTAAAGGAAGGTAAGTGGTAATAAACAGACAGAGTAGATGATTGCTTTATGAGTCTAGGAAGATGTCTGTTACATCTGTATTAATATTTCTATCATGAATAGAGATAACCAGTTCTGGGGCAAAAAATAAGAAATATTGTGCTAGAACTGAAGCAAGGATCTTAGTTTATATTGCTTATATGTTTGAGGGTACTATGAGTACACATGCTTCTTTAATGATTTTGAAATTGGGGTCAGTTGCCTCAATTTATACATAAAAGTAGTTTATTCGACCAAGAGTTGGCAGCTGGTGTTGGGTAGATTGTCGTAGAAATATAGCCAATTATCCACACATATCTTCCGAGGCTTTGGATTGCCCTAAGTAGATAATCTTGCACTTCCATTGTGCTGTGTTGATATGATCTGATCTATAAATGAAATATGCAATTTCAATACATTCAAAAGAATATACAGGGCTTTCAAGCATGATAACTCCGCCATCCGAACAAGATTTTTAAGTTGATCAAGAGAAACATATTACGCTTCTACAATACCATTCTAAGTCCCCTTGGTTTCTTCAAGAACTCTGTTATGTTAATTTTATGAAGTTGCATGAAATCTTATTGTATCTTGGCATTTTTATCTAATGTGTAATTGCCCGAGTTTAAAATGCCTAAGTTCCAATATAGTTTATTGCAGGCAAAGTTTCTGTCCCCTGATGAAGTGAAAATCGAAGAGCTTGTGAATTTGCTAGAGGAGAAGAAAATTGGCATTGTTGCACATTTTTATATGGACCCTGAAGTCCAAGGAGTCTTAACTGCTGCAAAAAAACTCTGGCCTCATATCCACATATCCGATTCATTAGTTATGGCAGATTCCGCTGTAGCTATGGCTAAAGCTGGCTGTAAATTCATCACAGTTCTTGGTGTCGATTTTATGTCAGAAAATGTTCGTGCTATCCTTGACCAGGCTGGATTCACAGAGGTACAAACAATATCTTGCTCTTATATATTTCCTTTTGCTTGAACGTGTTCCTGTTTTAGGCATATGTTTGACTATGAAGATACGTTCAGGTAGGTGTCTACAGGATGTCTAATGAACGAATTGGTTGCTCATTGGCTGATGCTGCAGCCAGTCCTACATATATGGACTACCTTGCGGAAGCTGCAGCTTCCGTTTCTTCTCCATCTTTGCATGTTGTCTATATAAATACTTCTCTTGAGACCAAAGCTTTTGCTCATGAAGTTGTTCCCACAATAACTTGCACCTCTTCTAATGTAGTACAAACCATTCTACAGGTTCGATTTGTTATAATAATTATTTGTTGGTGTTACCTATTTTCCCATTTCAGCTTCTTTTCGATTAATTTGAAATCAATCATCTAATATTTTCAGGCTTTTTCGGAAGTGCCTAATTTAAACGTGTGGTATGGTCCTGACACCTACATGGGAGCAAATATCATGGAGTTGTTCCGTCAAATGACTGAAATGAGTGATGAAGAGATAGCGCATGTACATCCAAAACATAATAGAAGCTCTATCAAATCTTTGATACCTCGCCTGCACTATTTTCAGGTGAATTTATTATTGCTTGAAATAAAAAATCTGAAAATAATGCCTTTAAATACTGGCCTGTCTTAAATATTGAGTTTTGATGGTTCAGAGGTTTCAAAATTTTCCGGGTGTTTGTCAAGTTACCTTCCTGTGATATGCCTAAAGGGCAGTTTACCCCCCGTGATGTGAAAATAGACATATTACCGCCCTGTGATATATAATAATCAGCGTTTTACCTCCCTCCTCATGCAAGTGTTGCACACACGCTCCAAAATGCCATTGGGACTTCATCTCTTATGTGGAAAATCATCAATTTAATCCTACACTAACCAAATATAACGGGCACTTTATTCACTTGTGATTTTGCCTAATGAGCACTTTACCCCCTGTGATGATGTTTAATGGACCCCCACCCCACCCCAACCCGCGTGGTGATATTGCCTATTAGGCACTTCTTTTACAAAATTACAGGGGGTTTCTTGCCCTTTTATTTATAACTACCTTTAAACAATAACACTGGGAGATAATTTGCCATGTCCTTTTTGTTGGAAATGTAACTATATGCTGTTATCAATCCATCTCACATTAATTTTCCCGAAAACAGCAAGTAGTAAGAGAAACGGAAGGAAATACATAAATATGATCTCTTTCTGTTGACTAAATCATATTGATATAACTAATCATCTTGCAATAACTTTTTCTTTCTTGTATCAGGATGGAACATGCATTGTTCATCACCTATTTAATCATGAAGTAGTTGGTAAAATAAATGAAATGTATTGTGATGCATTTTTAACCGCACACTTTGAAGTTCCTGGTGAAATGTTCTCACTTGCAATGGAAGCAAAGAGAAGAGGAATGGGGGTAGTAGGTTCTACTCAAAACATATTAGACTTCATCAAAGAGAGGGTAAAAGAGTCTTTAGATAGAAATGTTGATGATCATCTTCAGTTTATTTTAGGAACTGAATCAGGAATGGTGACCTCAATTGTTTCTGAAGTCCGTAAACTTTTGAAGTCCTATGATGGAGCCAAAGTCAGTGTTGAGATAATATTTCCTGTTTCATCAGAATCAATGACAAAAATGCCCTCGGGCGAAGCAGGGGACTTCTCGAAATTAGCTGTTATTCCTGGAGTTGCAAGTGGAGAAGGTTGTTCTCTTCATGGTGGTTGTGCATCTTGTCCTTACATGAAGGTTAGAAAAAACTAAATCTTGTTTAGTTCTCTTTATACTCAAATACCACTATCATTGTTCATCTTTTTCTAATTCATCATATTTTATTCATCAATTTAAAACATGTCATTTTTTCTATAAATACGACCAAACTATTTTCATTCAGTGATAATATCTTGAGGTTTGCAGAATATACATTAGTGTTCGTTCTTGTTAATAAATACACCACTGTGTTATATTTATTGGCAAATACCTCCTAGTATTCATAGAAATGTCTTATGTAGCTAACTGCCTTATCACAAGTTAAAACTCAATAAAATATGTTAAATACACCATCTTAAGTATTAAATACACCATTCATAGAAATATTTATGACTCCCATTTTAAGTATTAAATACACCATCTTACTTTCCTAGATCGTTTTGGAACAAGAAGAATTTGGTAATATTATGATTCCATTTTGGAGAGATTTTTTATAATTTTTTTATTTTCATCTTAAATCTCAAAATATATAACTATTTCTTGATAGGCATATTATCATATCGAGACTAACATACACCAACCCACTTAAAATGAACACGGGAGAATGTTTTGCAAATAACTATAAAACTCCCATCTTACTATCAGCATATGCTTGGATAGAAGTTGCAGGGTGATTATCATTTGTTGCTCTGTGTAGCTGTAGAACTCTAGTTATGAGAGTTTCATGTTCTCGATTGTATTAATTTATATTTCAAATTCTTTATATAAACTTTGTGTGTATCTACATGAGTTTTAGCCCCTCGTGTCATCTGATTTTGTTATTTGGTTTTTAGATGAATTCGCTTAGTTCACTTCTTAAAGTTTGCCAAAGCTTACCCAATGAAAAGGATAAGCTTTCGGCGTATGAAGCTGGAAGATTCAGTTTAAAGACACCAAACGGAAAACTAATAGCAGATGTTGGTTGTGAGCCAATCCTGCACATGAGGCATTTTCAGGTTCGTATTTCAACTTCTACATCTCCGTTGCAATATACTGGGTAATAATCTTGACAGGTCAATCTTCTTTTCGCAGGCTACAAAGAGATTGCCAGAAAAGCTGATCCAACAAATCCTTCATCCTTGTAGTGATTGAATATGAAGTTGTAACATCAAACCAGTTGGAAAAAAGTGACGAATGATTTCCTTAGCTCATCTAATAAATTTGGAATTGATTTGAAAATCTACATGCCTTTTTTTTCTTCTAGTTTTTCAGTTTGACTGGTTATACAATAGGAGAGTTAGATTTAGTGTGTGTTGTTCATTTTTACATTAAAGTGTAACATTATCTTGTAGGAGGTGTTACTATATATTTGATGTTGTTAGCTTATCATCATATTGTAAAAGAACATTTCCTGTGGAAATGAAAGGCCCATAATTTTTGGGGTGAGAGAATTCTCCTAAATTTTTTCAAGAATTTTGTATTCCATTTCAAAAAGTGTTAAGAAAACAATTTTCTACTTCTTTTATCACTTTATTCTTTAAAGAAAAGTATTAACATATTTTAAAATATTTTTAGTACCAAAAAATAAAATATATCCCACTACAACTTGTTTGATTCCTTCTAAAAATGAATAGAGAGTTTGATACTATTCTACTCCTATAATTGGCTTGCCATTACTTACAAGAAATCGTGTAACGTATTTTGCTGATTCTTTGAGAAGACGGGTCCGCTTTTCATTAAAATTTGATTGAGTAAACAAATCGAACTAGTAACTCTTACTATTACAATTACAAACTTTTGAACCCAAACATACTTTATTAGACGATATATAAGTCCAATCACAAAAAGTCAATATCCTATATTCATATATATAGTATAGATGCATTTTATGCTTTCCTAAAAAAATATGTTAATTTTAATAATAACAATAAAGTATTATGGTCGACAAGGTTGAATAAATATGATCAAATATCCTCTCATAATGGAAATATTATCTTGTGTTGTGTAGCATTTTACACATGATAAGACTTGGGAAATTTAATTTTCACGTGCAATATAAATATTAGTAGTTTTTAAATGCAATACACGAATAAAATGAAATATTGAAGTACAACTAATCCTTAAATTTATATTATTATAACATAATTACAGGTATATGCCTGTTATCGGATGCACAAAATTAGATTAATGACAGTAAAATATCGAACAAGAATGATAACATGTATTAAATCTTATTTCTTATAATAACATAATAACTATAAACTGCACCGCCTAATAATTCAAAGTTTATGTACATATGCAAAAAAAAAAAAAAAAAAAAATTAATATTCCTAAAACAACTCTAAATCCAAATCCAACTAGAATTCGAACTCTATGATCACATAATATCTTCATTTTGATTTTATATTTAGAGTAAATAAACATCAATTCCTAGTGCCAAAATGAAAATTAATTCTTCATTTATAAATAAATTAGGAATTAGGAACATCCTTGTTTGTGACAAAAGGGAAAATTGATTAAGGCCCACAAGTAATAGTCGACCAAAAGACGTGGTAACGTTAAATAGACAACGTACGACGAGCTTTAACTGCCCGCTTCACAGGCTCCCTTTCTCTTGTTCTCTCTCTCTCTGTATGTGAGAAACAAATTTGGAGCATTGGGATTCCAAGAAAAAGGGTACCTAAATTTCTCCTCCGATTCTTATATGTAATTCGAGGTAATGCTTTTCGTGAATCGTTTGTTAAAAAATCACTTTTAGTCCCTAATTAATTCGCATTACCGATTGTTTATGGTGCTTCTTTTTATTCATCATGCTTATATAATTGTTCAATTTAGACGATGACATGACTTATTTCATGTGTTATGATTATAATGAATAATGACCCCCCACCCTCTGTATATTTGCATGATGACCTTAATATTATGTATTCTAGTATGTAATTTTACTAAGTTGTTACATGGAACTGTTTGATTTAAGCTCTGAGTTTTATTTTTATTTTTAATCACCTAGTAGACATAGATTAAAATTTTGTTACCTTAGGTGTGATTTTCTTCTTTCCTAGTTTCCCAAAAAATATTTTGAATTCGAAGATATATCCTGTATATGTGGCTCCAGATTGTATGTATTTAGGAGATTAATTTCTTCTTTCTTTTCTTGAGGACTGTAATATAATTTACATATATGTAAAGGATGAAGGTTGGTTTTGTCTTCTTAATTGTTAAATATATAGTCATTTTTTGGAGCATCATGTTCCCTCTGAGTAGAACGAGTTACTTACGGGCTATGTTATATGTCTTCGTTGTAAATAGAAGACTCTTGGAATGCTTATGTTTTTAGCGAGTTATAAGTGCAAGAAGTGGCCGTGTTCTCTATCTCGATCTGGACATCGTATTTTGAATTCTAGGATCCTAAAGGGATGAGTTTATTGTCATCAAATGTGTTTTTATTTCATATGAATCCACATTTTAGCATATTTAGTCACATCACATGTTATATTTTTAAATTAGGATCCCTATCTAGTTCTATTTTGCTTGTAACAATTTCTTTATTTTTTTGTTCCTTGACCAAAGAAGTCCAAAACTCTCAGTTAATTATGCTCTAAGTTTGAGATTGTGAAATCAAGTTTTTCTTTGATCTCAATTGTTTGTCTGATTGTTATCATGGAATTAATGTTCTGACCCTTTAGGCTATGTTTGGTTCTTAAATCTCATGAACAAAAGATGAAGCTCAATGTTGTATCATATTTATAGTCATGATCAATTTAACATTTACAACTTGTTCATGTATAGGATTGCTTCTTTTCTGCTCAATGGTTCAAGAAAATGGGTTCATCAATTCACAAGGAAAACTGCCCCTCGTCTCCTTTGGGGTAATATCCGATGTCCAGTGTGCTGATATTCCTGATGGCCGTTCATTCCTCGGTGTTCCTCGCTACTACCGACACAGCTTTCTCGTGTTGCAAAGAGCAGTCCAAAAATGGAACGAGAAAAGGCTCAAATTCGCAATCAACTTTGGAGACATAGTAGACGGTTTCTGCCCAAAAGATCAATCTCTAAACACAATTAAAAGAATCGTCAACGAATTCAATCTATTCAACGGCCCCATCCACCACATGATTGGCAATCACTGTCTCTACAATCTCCCTCGCGAGAAATTACTCCCCATATTAAACATACCTAGTAATGACAATCTCGCCTATTACGAGTTTTCTCCAATTCCACAATACCGATTCGTAGTATTAGACGGCTTTGATATAAGCGCAATTGGTTGGCCTAAGGATCATGTGAAAACGATAAAGGCGGTTAATTTCCTCAAGGAGCGAAATCCAAATTCAGACAAGAATTGTCCGACTGGACTTGTAGGGAGGGAAAGAAGGTTCCTTATGTTTAATGGGGCAGTCGGGAAACAACAGTTAGAGTGGTTGGATCGTGTGCTACAGGATGCAACGAAATTGAATCAGAGAGTCGTGATATGTTGCCATCTACCGTTAGATCCTCATGCAGCGTCTAATGAAGCATTGCTTTGGAATTACGATGAAGTGATTGATTTAATACATAGATATGATTGTGTGAAGGTTTGTATATCCGGGCATGACCATAAAGGTGGACACTCGGTTGACTCACACGGTGTACACCATCATGTTCTTGAAGCGGCGTTAGAGTGTCCTCCGGGGACAAATGCTTTTGGATATATCGATCTTTTTGAAGATAGGTTAGTGCTACATGGTACGGATAGAATGAGGAGTCGGGAAATGGTTTTCGGTTGTTGAGGTTATTTGTGTAATTTTCGACTCACACCATTCAGATTTGGTTCTAACATAGTATTAGAGGAATGTAATTGTATTCAAGAAGATGCATATTTTACAGGACCAGATTCCTTGTAGGTATTAAAGGTGTTAATAGTTGTTCCAACTTTTTGTAAATTGAGGTGTTAATCCATTTTGCAATAGCTAGTTTTTGACTTTTTTCATCTGGAGATGATTCTCAAATTGAGGTATTAATTCATCTAGATATCATGATGTTTGATTAATAATGCAGTGGTCAACTATTATATTTTAGTTTTATTAATTAAAAAACTATATGTAGATGCTAGAAACATTAATATCAATAGATTAATAGTTGATTACTGCATAATAGTTATCTTGCATTTTCTATTACTCCATACAGATGTAGTACATATGTACGGTTCATGATGCTGGAATATTCTACTAAAATATAAATTGATTCTGCTTGATTAATTCTCAATAAGTCAACTATATAGCTATAATATCGCCGCTTTATTAATTATTATGAGTAAAGTTTAACTTAGTATATTTATATAAAAATTGAATCTAATCAGTGTAATAAATTTTTTATTAAGACCACTCAAATCAATTTTTAAAACTAAAATAAAGTCAAGTAAAATTAGACTACTAAACATCGATCCATATAAATTATATATACCAGTTGTTTTATTGTGGGACAGTACTTTAACATAATAAAGATGGCAAATTTTTCTTCACGGTGACGCATTTGAAGTTGATCTATATATACAATATTTCTTTGCGGGAACATTCTTTACCCGCGCGTTTACTTTCATGATAGTTTCTTTTTTAATATTGATACGGTAGAAATGAAATATTGATTGTGGATGACTGATTAATTTCAGGTAAGAGCTGCAAAATAATCTAATGGCTGTAGATTCCGTTTAATCATCTCTTAGGCCATCTCCAACCCGTAGGGCTATTTACAGCCCTGGGGTGTCAATCTCCACCCGGGGAATCTGCACCTCCCTGAGCATCATCTCCAACCAGTAGGGCTATCTCCTCCAATTAATTAAAAAAAAAGCCTTCTCCACTCTCACCTATATTATCTATAATAATAATAATAATAATAATAATAGTAGTAGTACCAATAATAATAATAATAATAATAATAATAATAATAAGTAATATTAATTATTTAAATATGAAAATGCATAATAATTAATTTTAGAGACAATGATAATAAAATAATAATGTTACATTCAAAAGGACTTAGTCGCTCATGCGTGGGCCTTTCATCGTAGCTAAGATTTAAATTATTGGAATGTTTTTATAAGTTCTTATAAGTTAGTATCTACTTAATATGTAATTTTATTTATTTATATAAGTTGTTATTTGTATCCACGTATGTGTACAAGTATTTGGAGTAATTTAATGCAAAATTGTATTTCTTTTTTTTTGGTTTCCCAAGGGTTTAATCCCTTTCGAGGCGCGTCGGGCACATAAAATGGGAACCTCTCCCAACAGGGATTCGAACCTGAGTCCGCTACTTTGTAGTGACTAGTCACTTCCACTAGACCAATCACCTGTTGGTTGTATTTCTACATTTTGTCTCAATTATACATTGAACATTAATGCTATATTAGAGTTTAAATAAAATTAAAATATTTCAAATCAAATTTTAAATGTGGCTAAATAAATTATTGTTTCATAGACAAATATATATAATTTTAAAATTAATAATGGATAAGAATTTTTTTATACTAGATTTTTTTTTTAATTTTACTTTCATGTTGCAATTTTTATATCTAATAATGTTACATCTTTATTTAAATTAAATTGATATTAAACCTACAACAATTTTTATAATTAAATGTAACTTTTATTTTTAGTTAATTAAAATAAATAATGTATTGTTAAAATTTGTAGTTAATTTTTTAAATTTTTTTAACTTTTTTTATTATTAATTTAGTTATTAATATTAATTTTAAAATTTAATAAAAAAAAATAAAACAAAACCATCAGGTGGCGCCACATGATGGCAGCTGGCTAGGACGCGCTAACAGCGCGTCCCAGCAATTGATCACCCAGCCCATACACCTGATTTGGACCGCCCTATATAAACTCCAACCCGGGAGGATGGGGCTAGGCCCATCTCCACCCACCCCCCTCCCGGGTTGGAGATGGTTATAGATAGTGATGACTAATATACTCCTATTTAAATGATAAATAGAATAATTGAATAATCATATACTTTTACGTAAAAAAGAAGTCTACTTTAATATAAACACTCGTGCATCAAAATAATAGTAAATAAAAATTGGACAATATATATATATATATATATATATATTGGTGGACTTAGAAATTTGCTTACGGAAACTAACATGAGGATTAACAAATATTATTATCGTTTTAAGAACAATTTGTTTATTTGTGAAAGATATATTTAATATATATAAATCCTAATTTGGGCATTATTAAATGTTTGAAGAAAAAATTGATTTATGTCTAGCTAAATTCCTAACAATCAAATGTTCCACAAACGGGTAAAACTGTTAAAAACTGAAATCAAGTAAACACTTGATAATAAGACAAATGGATCAAATTAGTAAAAGAACAAGAACAAGAACAAGAACAAAAAAATGAGTTAAATTGGCAAAAAAAAAAGTGAAATAGGTAAGAAAAAAGGTTAATCAACAAAACAAAAAAGTAAAATAGACTAAAATTGTGTTAAACATAAGAGAATGGGTGAATTGATTAACAAATGGAATAAATCAACTAAAACTGGGTTAAACTGAAGAGAGTGGGACGAATTGATTAATAAATGGGATAAATCACAAAAAAAAAAAAAAAGGGTGAAACCGGTGAAAGAACGAATTAGAATAACAAAAAGAAATGGTAAACTCAGTATAAAAGCGGGTGAAATTCATAGTTCTTGAGAAAGCACTTAAGTAATTATCACTTATTAAATAACCTCAAAAATATTAAAGAACCTAAAAAAATGCCACCTTCATGCTATATTAATTAAAAAAAAAAGGTACTATTTTGTTATTCGAAAAACATATAATTCGTTTAAACAAAATAAAGTCAAAACATAGAAATAGTTAAAATCGGTGAAAACATATGAAATTCGATTAAAAAAAAGATATGATACACAAAATGTGAAAATCAATGGGAAATTGTGTTGGATAGAAAAAAAATGAGTTAAAGCAAAACAAAAATGGTGCAATTGATAAAATAACGTGCTAAACGATTAAAAAACATAGAATAGTATCAACTAAACACGTGATATTAAGGGAAAAAAAATTGATCAAATCGATAAAAGAACAAGAGCAAAACAAATGAGTTAAATTGGCATGAAAATGTGAAAGGTGAAGAAATATGTTAAATCAACACAAAAAAAAAAAAATAAAAAAATAAAAAAAAAGACTAAAATTGGGTTAAACCAGCGAGAATGGAGGAATTGATTAACAAATGGGAACCGGAAGGATAAACCACAATATGGTAAAATTGATAAAAAGAGCCTGTTAATATAACAAAAATAAAATGGTAAATTCAGTGTAAAAGTGGGTGAAATCGATATTTCTTTGGAAAGTTCTTAAAAATTTATCCTTTATTAAAGAACCTCATCAAAAAATAAAATCGTGTCACCTTCGTGCTATATGAATAAAAAAAAGTATTGTTTAGTTAAATGAAAAACTTATAAATGACTTGAACAAAAAAAAAATCAAAACATAGAAATTGTTAAAATCGTTGAAAACGGGTTAAAATTCGATTAAAAAATATATGATAAAAAATAGCAAAATTAATGGAAAATAATTGAGATCAAAGAAAAATAAGTTAAAGCAACCGATAAAACAACAGGGAAAATTGACAAAAGCAAGATAAATCGATACAAGTGAATGGCATCGGTTAAACACGGGGTACCAAGACAAACGGACCAACTCGATAAAAGAGAACAAAAAGATGAGTTAAATTGAGCAAAAAACAAAGGTGAAATAGGTGAGAAAAAATGTCAAATCAACAAAATAAAATGTAAAATCGACTAAAATTAGATTACATGAGAAAATGGGTAAATTGATTAACAAATGAGATAAAATCAACTAAAATTGGGTTAAAACGAAGAGAGTGGATGAATTGATGAAACTGGTGAAAGAACATGTTAGAATAAAAAAAAATGATAAACTCAATATAAAAGCGAGTGAAATCAATATTTCTTTGAAAAATACTTAAGAAATTATCACTTGTTAAAGATTCCAAGAAACATTAAAGAATCTAAAAAAATAGGTCATTTACGTGCTATATATGAATAAAAAAAAAAACTATTTAGTTTAGCAAAAAAATCGTAATTGGCTTAAGCCAAATAAATTAAAACCATAGAAATGATTAAAATCAGTGAAATATATTAAATTTGTTAAAAATATATGATACACAAAATGGTAAAATCAATGAAGAAAATTTGTTAGGAAAGAAGAACAACGATTTAAAGCTAAACAAAATGGTGTAATTGATAAAACTAGGTAAATGGGTAAAGCCGGTAAAAATAAATAAATGGTATGAACTAAACACGGGATAATAAGAAAAATTGGATCAAATCGATAAAAGAACAAGAGCAAAAAAATATGAGTTAAATTGGCATAAAAAAGGTGAAATAGGTGATAAATAGGTTAAATCGACAAAATAATAAGAAAAATTGACTAAATTGAGCTACCTGGAGAGAATGGAAGAATTGATTAACAAATGGGATAAAATCAACCAAATTTGGGTTAAACCGGGGAGAATGAGTAAATTGATTATCAAATGGGATAAATCACAAAAGGGTTAAATCGTGAAAGAACTGGTAAAATAACAAAAATGAAATTGTAAACTTAATGTAAAAGCGGGCGAAATCCATATTTCTTTGGAAGTTCTTAAGAAATTATCACTTATTAAAAACCTCAAAAATATTATAGAACAACAAAAATAAAATTAAGTCGCCTTCATCCTATATGAATATAAAAAAGTCTACTCCCTCCGGTCGTTTGTCTTTTACTTGTCGTTTTGGAGGATTGCATACGGATTAAGAAATGCAATATATAGCCAATTTTTTTAAACAAAAATTCTAAACCACCCTTTTAATCAAATAATAACATCATTAATTAGCATTTATTGTAAGCATTAACAAGAAGGATAATATTGATAGAAAATAATTAATATTAGATTGAAATCCTAAAACGACAAATAAAAGTAAACAATTTTTTTTGCCAAAGCGATAAATAAAAAAAAACCGGAGGGAGTATTTAGTTAATTGAAGAAACTTATAAATGATTTAATCCAAAACATAGAAATGGTTAAAACCGTTGAAAATGGATAAAATTCAATTAAAAAATGTATGATTAAATTTGTTAAATTAATGTAAAATTTATTTATATCGAAGAAAAATGAGTTAACGCAACAAAAAAAATGGTGCAATTGATAAAACAATGTGGTGTACTGGAAAAACCCGGGTAAATCAGTAAAAATAATGAATGGTGCTGGCTAAACATATCCAATCGATGAAATAACAAGACGACAAAAATGAACTAAATTGAAAAAAAATGTGAAATAGGTGAGAAAATAGGCTAAATAGACTAAAATTGGTTTAAACAGAAGAGAATGAGTAAATTGATCATCAAATTAGATAAACCACAAAAATTGGTGAAATCGGTGAAAGAACGGGTCAATATAACAAAAAATAAATGGTATTCTCAATGTAAAAGCGGATGAAATCGGTGAAAAAATATGTTAAAAAATAAAAAGGATAAAATGTAAACTCAGTGTTAAAGCTGGTTAAATCGATAAAATAGGTTCACTTGGCAAAATTGAGAAAAATTGATAGCAGCGGGTCAAATTGGCTAAAAGATGGATTAAGCATGTAACTGGAAATGGATAAATTCAGTAAAAGACATATAACCGGTATAAGTGGTGAAATAGATAAATAAAAATGGGATTAAACCTATGAAAATGGTCTAGATGGAAATATCAAGGCCAAGAAAGAAAATAATTAATTTTGTCCATTTGTTCAAATGGTAGGTTTAGAATAATATTTGTATAGACTTAATTTTAGGTAGAAATATTTAGTAATTATAGTTCATTTTTAATTTTCAAAATTTCATTTTAGGTATTTATCATCTCGAATTTAATTTCATGATTTAGGAAAAAAAATCATAGTATGTTATATTAAGATGATAATATGTAGAATAATCATTGTATATATGATGCAACTAATGTAGAAAATTAGTTAATCACGTGCGTTAATTTAAGACGATAATATGTAAAATAATCATTGTATATATGATGCGACTAATGTAGAAAATTAGTTAATCACGTGCCTTAATTATGTGCAATGCATGTGCACTTTCCTAATAAATATTAAAAAAAATCAATGCATATTACTTATTAAGTTGTTGGATTAATGAATTTTGAGCCATTCTATGAAAGTGTGGGGTGATGTGCGTGTAACTCTTTTTTTTTTTATGAATGAATATTTTTTTGTGGAGAGTATGAAACATTAATTATTGTAAGTACCGTAGTTGCTAGATGTTCATTATCATTGACTTTAGGAAAGTGCCATGCACCTTCTCACACAAACACAAAGTCAATGCTAGAAATCTAAAACTGCTGAGATGAGAAATTGGATGAACCACAGTTAAGTTTATAAATTGATTATGATAAAATTGCAGAAAACGTTCCAAACTAATAACTGATTTTGAATTTTCGTTCCGAACTATTTAACTTGGCGAATTTCGTCCTGTAATTTAATATTATTTTGGAATATCGTCCCAAACTAATTACTAATTTTGATTTTTCGTCCCAAACTATATCAACTCGCCAAATTTCGTACCATAATTTACCATTTTGTATGAATTTAGTCCCAATATTAAATTTTTAATTTAATGAAAATGACGTTCAATCTTGTAATTAATTTGGGACGAACTCTTCAATATTATATAATTATTCATGTTAAAATTTACCATGTCATGACACTTAAGCAGTCATGTGATAATTCATCACCAAATGCGCAATTCCGTCTTATAATTATGGTGGGACGATATTCCAAAAAAATTATTAAGTTACGGGATGAAATTCGCCAAATTAAATAGTTTGAGACGAAAATCCAAAATCAGTGATTAGTTTGGGACGATTTTTGCAATTTTACCAATTGATTAATTAGATTTATTTATTTATGATTCAATTCATGGTTTAATTTAACTGTTGTCCACCTTTGAGTGACGTGACTTTGTTTTGTCCAAGTAAATACTCAACGCCGTATTTTGTGCGCATATGCACCTTCTGTGTTTTCATAGTTTATAAATTATTATTGTATTCTTCTATCTCACCGTTTTCTCTTGCCCAATTAATTCCTAAAACTGAAGAGGACACATTTCTTGACATGAACAGATGCCAAGTTTGATTTGATTTCTTATGAAGACTAAAATAAAGTTTATGAACAATAAATATTTGTCCAAATTTAGTTTGACAAAGAATAGCATTAAATGAACTTCATTAAACAAACTCGAACTAATTTATAGCTTCGTTTGATTTTCTTCCATATATTTTTTTTATCGGAAATATAGCATTGCAAGATAAGAAAGACAAAATGAAGAGAGCAGTAGTTAAACTTATTGATTAAACGCAAAGAATCCCTCATCCTTCCTTATACATCACACACACAGAAATATTCATATCTCTTGGAAGCACTAATTAAATCAGACAAGCCTGATAAATATAATGCTTCTAAACATTGATTGAAAAACAAGAACAGAACTTCATATTACAAACCACTTTTAATCAAAGAAGAAACATATTGAAAAAGGACAAAGATAGAGAGAACATTAAAGAAACACTTACGTCAATTAAATAAGATTACTTTGTCTTGGCCCTTCTCTTTTCCAAAATGAAGAATCCAACCAGAGAGATAATCGAAAAAGCAGAGAAGCAAACCGAAGCAATATCGAGCCCAATGCTACGTCCAGTCACGGCCACAACTTCAAACAAATTCGTCGTTTTCATTTCATCCGTTGTGTCGCCAAAAGCTACAGTCTCTTTGTGCGCATTGTGCACGTACAAACGTACAAAATACGTAGCGGAGGGTACATCTTTCTTAATTGTGGCAGTGTACGAATTGTTAGATGGGCTGTATGGTCTTTCAACGATTTTGTGTTGACATGTTTTGTCCTTTTCTAATTCTGGCTCTGTTCTTCTCCAGCCGCGGTCCTTTTGGCTAATTGGTGCGTAGCAGAGCATAATTTCCACTGTTCTGTAATCGGAGGTGTCTATTCCGGTGGCGTTTAGTGACCATGATATCGTGAGCGTGCTTTCCCCACCCTTGAGAACTATGAATCAATGAAAACGAAAGTAAGATGTACGTACGAGTACGAAGTTTCAAAACAAAATCTTGATCCATGATTAATTAAGAGTAAATAATAGATTAATAAGATTAATGATCTTAATTACCTTGACCTGAAGGGGTAGAAGGTGTAGCACTGATGGCGATAGTTTTATTAAGAGAAGCGAAGGGAACGCCATAGCAATTGGCAACCAAACAAGAAAGCAAGATTAGTGAAATAGCAAGGTTCTGAATTGCCATTGATTGTATTATTCGTTTGCTCTTTGATTGATTGTGTGATGTTGAACATGGGACAATAAGTATGGTCTTGTTTCCTTTATATAGAGGATGTAAAATACCTTTTGCCTATATTTCTAATTAAAAAATAAGGCAAGAAGCATATTTTTTTATGTTTATGTCTTTTTCAGGAAATAGTCGACCAAATTTTTTAGCATTAATATCTAGATATATACATAGACACTTAAATATATACTAGAAAAAATTCATGTGCAATGCACGTGATTAACTAATTAGAAAAGTGTCCTTGCGTTGCACGTGATAACTTGTTTAACATATAACTATTTAATGATATATCTTATTTCTATTGGTTATAACTAACGGCACCTTATAATTTTCCAAAGATATATACATAGAAACTTAAAATATATAATGTATTATCAATTTTCTTTTTGGTACAAATGTATTATCAATATGACATCATGTCACGATAAAATGTCTATTTTGGAAAACTCATGATTGTTAAACGACGTTAGCATAAAAAAATCAAACATAACCGACCAACCGACAAATTTTCCAAAGTGTTAGTAAATAGGATCTTTCTAGCATGCGTCCATCGCAATTACGTTAGCATGTACGACCTTCATCACAAACCATTGATTTAAGTCGCCTTCATCTCGACCGTCCATCACGTAACTCGGTTAACTATCATAAATATTTTCTTTCCTCTTTCATAAACTCTCCACCAATTTTACACCTTCAATTAAACATCTTCCCCAATTTTACTCCTTCAATTAAACCTCTTCACCATTTTTACAACTTCAATGAAAGCCCTACAACATTTTTATACCTTCTATAACATGGTTTTAATTTTTTCCCATGGTATGCGTTTTTTACTGAAAAATACATATATATTCTAGCATTAATATGTGATCCGGACTTTAAGTTGTCCAATACATTTTTTTCAGAAAATAATTGAACAAAAATTATAGCATTAATATCTAGATATATACATAAACACTTAAATATATAATGTATTATCAATGTGACATCAAAATGCGATAAAACATCTATTCTGAAAAAACGCATGATTGTTAGACATCATAAGCATAAAAAAGTCAAATATAACCGACCTAACTTGAAGATTTTCCAATTTTGTGTTATTGAATAACAAAAAATTACTTAATTTAATTGATTCTTCACTTTTTATGTTGATTAGTTTAATTGGAAGTGGCCCAAAAGAATATCCAGAGGTTGTGTTCGGCTCTAGTTTTGTAGTTGACTTGGCTAGATACATTATTGGATAGTTGGATGAACTGTAATCTTTCTCAGATGTGTTTAAGAATCATAAAAGAAGATTTTTTTGGTATTTCCAATTTTATAGTATGTGATTTATTCTTATGTGGCCCTAGTTTAATTTGGTCCCCTCGAATATTAGAAAAAAACATTTATAAAACAAGAAACTCGGGGAAGCTTGTTTAAAAGGGATAAATGCAAAATACTCTCATACTCTCATGTGTTACGTTAAATTTGTAAGAAACCACTCTGTAAAATTTTTATTGTCCCAATTACCTGTGTTTTTAAAAATCCTGCAAAAAACACCTAATTTGTAAAAATAAGTCATTTTGGATTGACATATTTCAAGAAATCATTTCTAAAATAGTTGAAGGTGGTCCCTACAACTTCACTTGATATAATTTAAAAATCATTTCTTGAAATTTGTCGATTCAAAATGATTTATTTTTTACAAATTGGATTTTTTTTGCAGAATTTTTGAAAACACTAGAAAATTTGGCGTAATAAAAATTTCGCAGGGTAGTATATTGCAAGTTTAACATAACAGGGGAGTGACTTGCATTTTCCCCTGATTAAAATGACAACCATGTAACCTTGTTTACAATGACAGATCAAAATGGTCTTGGTGACAGAAGTTGAAAAATTGGAATGAAGAATTAATTTGAAAGGACAATACAATACAATACATGGATGGGTTAGCTAGCTATGATGTTGAAGCAAGAGGCAAGTGAGAAGTTGCACCTCGATTAAATTGCAGTTGAAAATCTTCTTGACAAGTTGGGTTGTATTGCCCGCGTTGATTTGGGGTCATATGGCGACTAGTCAAAAACTCAAACTGCAAATTTACAGACAACACACAATAGAAAGAAAAAACATTTTAGTGATTAAACTAAATATTGCCATGTTTGAGAGCCAATAAATTGTTTTTTTTTTTAATGTGTGCGCAAATAAAATTTGAGATTTGAGATGAAGGATTCCAGACCGTTTCCAATTAATGTTAGAGTGAATTGCAGTTTTGGTCCCTCTTATGGAATGACTTTATCACTTTTATCCTTTTTAAATTTTTCGTAGTAGATGTATCCCTCTTATAAATATAGAGTATCACATTAGTCCCTCTTATCAATGTAGTGTAATACATTCATCACTCTTAAATTTTTCATAGCAAATTCGTTCCTCTTATCAATGTAGTGTAACACATTGGTCCCTCTTAAATCTAAAATGCATCCTAAAATAGAAGTAAATTAAAATTTTATTTTTGACCATATAAAGTGACTGCTTTTCAAATTGGCCATTTATTGTGGTACCTCGACAATATGTCATTTATTGGGTCGTCGCTATCAACTTCAGTCCTTATCATTAAATTTTTTTAAGTATCGCCGGAAATCATCAATTTATGTCTAATCTGACTGAAAATTTTAATTTTAGCAAAAAATATCATTCTTCAAGTGACACTTAAAGATTGAAAATTTCAAGTTTAAATCATGTGATAGATCTATAACTTTAATTTTTATTTAAGATTATATTTGTAGAATGAAATTTGTATAAATTTGAGGCAAATGTGATGTCAATTTGACCTATTTATTTGTTTATAAATAAAAACACGTATCTTCGATTTATGTGGAAAACGAACTTTAACCGTTTTTCATTGAAAATTGAAGCTATAGACCTACTACATTAATTGGACTTACAAATTTTGGAATAAGAATATGAGATTCTTAAATTTTAATTGGCATTCTAAAATTAAAATTTTCGGTCAGATTGAACATACATTAGTGATTTCGGCAAACAATTTAATTTTTCGGTCAAATAAGACATAAATTGATGATTTCCTGCGTTAATTAAAAAATTCGGTCATAAGAACTGAAATTGAAGATGATGACAAAATAAATGACATATTTTCTCGAGGCAACACAATAAAATGACCAATTTTGAAATGCTACCACTTTAGAGGGCCAAAAATAAAATTTTACCTCCTAAAATGGATGTATTTTTGATTTAAGAGGGACCTATGTGTTACACTACAATAATAAGAGGGACGAATCTGCTACGAAAAAGTTAAGAGGGACGAATCTGTTATATTACAATGATAAGAGTGACTAAGGTGATACATTACATTGATAAGAGGGATGCATTTGCTATGAAAGGAACAAAAATGATAAAGTCAAATAATAAGAGGGACCAAAAGTGCGATTCACTCTTAATGTTATTAATAGTTCAAGAAAAGGGATATAGCCAAACAAATTTGAGATTTTGGGTAATTATTTTGTTTAGGGACTTAAATTTGAGAATAATCACCTACATGCTCCATGCGATTAGGTAAAATTACACGAACATCTACAAGAGGTCTCAACAATAACCCAAATATTTTCCTATTTTAAGTTTCATATCAATATTGACTTTATATTGAACATTTTTTTAAACGAAAACACCGTTCTTTCCCTTGAATTAAGTACTTGATCCATTTAACAAGGGTCGACCAAATTACAGGATATTTTTGATGGAGGTAATTACTAATTACTTAATAGATGAGGTATTGATCATTACTACTTATTATTGAAATTTTAGGGATATTTCTATATTGTACCAAACCTCATGGAGTGTATATGATTATCCCTAAATTTAAAGCACAATCAGCCCCTGTTCTATATCCTAATGGGCTGTTTAATCAGATAAAATCTAATGGGCTAAACTATAATCAGATAAATTCCTAATGGGCTGACTTATATTTTCATGGCCCAACAACTTAGCCTAAAATACATACTTCATTTCATTCTTTTATTGGATCAACCCATTTAAAAAGGCCTTACACAACCCCATATTACTTGTGGTCTCTGGCTTAGGATAATCAAGTAAACTTAATTTAATCGATTTCGAGACTTAGATGGTGTTTTTAAATATTTGAAATTTTATTTAATTTAGAGATTTTTGATTAATCACTTAAAAGTAGTTGAGAATAGAAAGTGAGAGGTGTTTGCATTTTAAGAGGAAAAGTGTTTTATTGGGTAGTGTTTGCAAATTAAGAGGAAAAAAAAAACCACCGTAAGCTAAAATCAGCCCCTTTGCTACTTCTGCTCTTCTGTCATTTTTATCTTTTTCTCAAGAGAATCTTATGAAGGATCCGAAATCGAATACACACAATTAAGTACTTTTAAATGAAAAAAAAACAGAAGAATGATTTTATATGCTTTTGAAAACTCTTGAAAATTTAATGCAATTTAGTAATGGAAAATTTATTTAAGATCATAGAACAATTAGACCAAGAAGAATTTTCAGCCCTGGATCTAGACTGTTTTAAATTCGCCATTCGACACCTTAATCCAAATTTTAGTACTACAGATAATGAATAAAATGTCACAAACGCTGACATATAGTATACTTCAGAATATGAGCATTTCGTTAAATTAAGGTGATGACATCACCTCTTCCATTACACTAACTGGCCGCACATGAATATTTGTAATAAGATTATGGGGGCGTATTGATAATTATTGAAACCACAGTGGAGGCTTTTGTAATTTGATCCAACTTCATGGGAGGTGTAAGTAACTATCCTAGCTAGAAAGTTTACATCACTTTTGTTGAGACAGTTTAGCTTTTCTCTTCTCCAAGAAGAAAAATCCAAACAGGGAGAAAATGGAGAAAGCAGAGAAGCAAACAGACGCAATATCCAACGATACATGGCGCCCGGAGATCGCCTGGATTTCAAACAAGTTAATCGAACCCGCGGTCTGGCCAAAGGCTACTTCCTCATCAGCTGAGTTATATGCATAGGCCCTAACAAAATACGTAGCAGTAGGCACATCTTTCTTTATTGTCCAAGTGAATGTGTTATTAGAAGGACTGTATGGCTTCGAAACAATCTTGTGTTGACATGTTTTGTCCTTTGCTAAATTGTCCACCGTTTTTCTCCATCCGCGATCCTTTTGGCTAATCGGTGCATAGCAGAGTTTAATCTTAACCGTTTTATAGGTCATATCTGTTCCAGCTTGAAGGGTAGTGTTCAGTGACCATGTCACTATAATTTCATCTTTTCCTGCTTTCAAAACTACATAATATAGTTCAAATGAGTTTAGCAAGAAGTTTATTTTGTTTTTATTTTTAGAATTTTGTTGGAGAAGATGACATACTGATATTTACCTTGTTGTTGGGTAGTCGAAGTAGTGACGATTATAGTCCTCGGAAGGGAAGAGAAGGTTATGGACTGAGAAGTGGCTGCAAGGCATGAGAGTAGAAGTGAAGCCACAAGAAAACCTTTAAGTTTCATTGGTGATTTTTTTATTTCCTATCTCACAAGGCTTAAAGTGATTGAGTTTGTGTGCTTAAGATTGATTAATATAAAGAAATTTCAAAGGAAAGAAGGGTGCAATTTGTTTCTATTTCTTTGTTTTTGGTGTGCACTTTTAGGCTGCCTTGTTGTTCTTAATTGCAATGGAACAAGTCAAGCTCTCCCAATTTGCTTATATGATGATGAATAATAAATGGATTTGAGATGGTAAAATGACTCTAAGGCGTGATGAAGAGGTAGACTTGCATGAAGATATCAATAATTTATGAAAACCTTGAATTTATGCGTTTGGGGTTTTGTGTAGAAGTTGGCTTTTCTTGGATATGTATTTTCTTGTACGTGGATGTAATAGAAATTTGTGATGTACATGGGATGATATACAAACTTTGTCCTTTAGTGCATAGGAGAAAACAAAGATGAAGAAGGAAGTGAATTGTTGCAGAGTTATTTTAGATCTAAACATTTGAGCGTGTTGAATCAGAAGGAACAATTTTGTTCGTCCGCGAAAGGAAAATATGAGTTTTTATGTATCACTACAACTGCCAACTTCTAAGAGGAAACTTGTGGAAGACTTCCTAGTCGGCTAATCCATTCCTTTGTAGAATGGATTTTTCACCATGATCAATTACTTCCAAAATAATCCACTATTTGTTACCAATTCATTCTTTTATTTGGATCGGTTAAATCAAAATAATCCACAATTTGTTACCAATGCCCATAAATAAAAGGTTTGGAAACTATTGCCCTGTTTGGTTCAATTTTGCACGAACTTTTGCTCACAAGATATAGGCCAAGCAATTTATAATCGACTTTGGCTCAATTAACCAAGGCAAAAAAATTTGTGTTTCATGGCTGCCCAAAACAAGCACAACTTTTTTTGAAAAGCTTGACTATAGTATCTGTTTACCATTATATCAACAATTATGTCGTAATACAAGCCGTTTAAAACTCAAATTTTAATTTCAGACATCAAAATAAGGCCAAACAATCCCAACAACCAATCTAAATGAGCCCTGGGATGAGCTCTTGCCATTATTAGGCCTTTACATAATTAGAGTCTGTTTGAATGAGAAAAGCATCTCCAAAGCTATATTGCAAAATTCGTGAACTAAATCCAAATTTTACTAGTGTTTTTTAGCATCTCCAGGGCTATCTTGTTAAATTTGTCTATCTAAACCCAAATTTTACAGCATCTACACTGTTCTGTAACACACCTGTCTTCGGCACTCAATCCAACCATGTCTTATATAATTTAGACATAGAATCACATTTTATTATTTTTTAATTAACAATTTGTACATGATATTCTAATATATTTGTACAAATATATCTAGGGGGAACAACACCAAGCATTGCGTTGTATAAATAAGTGGATTTACCATACCAAAAACTAACATTGCAGATTGTATAAAATATAAATAAGAAATACCCAAATGAAAGACAGAAATATGAACTGAGCATAAGGAGTATTAATTCAAGAGAAAAGGTAAAACAATATTAGTCAGATAATTGACAGAATCAAGAAATTGTTCATCACAATCCATTAAATTCACCACTAGAAATTCTAACAATCCAAAAATGTTTCATTGCAACAGAGTAACTTAAACAAGCTGCATAAAATTGTCCCAGATGCAACTTGAACAGCAAACTATCTTCTTATGAAGAAAAGAAAAACAATCACCTCACATCCATGCTCAGTAGAAGAACCCAAGTACTTTACCACCAACATTCTTCCTACGGGCTTCCTCATGATCCATGATTCCAGCAGACGTTGTCAGCACAATATAACCAAACTGCCATCAAAGTGAGACAATGTTAAAGTTTCCCCATTTAAAAATTACTCCAAAATTAATCAACTTATTTCAGAAATTTGTATCACATATGACGAATATTTACTGTTGAAAATACGCCAGCCATATTCAGATAATTGCAAAATCGAAATTGCTACTACTTCAGCTTATACCTGTCTTGATGGGAGTAGTCTGGCAGTCCAAGGCTCGATTTCCTTGACACCAACATCAAACCGAGGGCTAATAACTCCACATTTGTTTAGCCTTCCATTCAATTCAACCACAATTTTTCCAGACCTGTGGTCATCAACGTACTCAAACTCCCCAATGTATCCTGCAACACCAAATTCATTGCCAATTCATTATGCACACGTAAATGAAATTAAAATTAGGTGTGATTTTAAAGAAGGGTTCGAACCGTGCTTCTGCATGACCATAAGAAACTTGATGATAACTTTTGAGGACGGCCTGATCATGACCTGTCGTTTTCCAATCTTTTCGGCATTATACATGCTCTTCAGAGCATCATTCAACACACTGACTCTCACCATCTTTCACACAAGCTGAAAAAATTTATACCAAATATTAAGCAGGCAAAAATACCTCATTTTTCTATACTTCCTCAATATAATAAGAATCTACACATTTAAAACGCCAGATCACTAAAACACATTACAAAAAAACTTAACTTTGACAATATTTGGATTCCGATACTCAATCGATACAACAACCACAGAAATCATAAAAGAACAAAAACAATTTAGGGATTTGAAGATCCACCAAAGAACTTCACAAACATAAACGACAATATAAAAACAGATTGAGAACGAATTATAACAATTACATTTACTAGCAGAATTTATTTGAAATCAGATGGAATTAGCACATTACCTGCAAAAATAAGTTACCGCCGCTTCTCTTGACGAGTGATTATTCTATTCAGCAGCGAGCGAGGAGGTGAAAAGAGCGAACCTTTGATTAGGGTTTGAGCTTTATAAATGACCGCTTTATTCAGGTTTTCATTTCTTTACTCTGGAAATTACTTAAATGCCCTTAGAATGCTGCCTATATAGTATATTTGAGTTATTTGCATTTGCACTCCTAAACTATTTAACACAGTGAACATCGTATATTGAAATTAATTTCATATTATATATAATAAAAATATAAACAAACCATTCTATCAAATATCAACTTATAAAAGATGCAACTAATATTGACATTTAAATCGAACCATGTTCACGTGCAACATTGCATACAATATTGGATCCAATTTATTTCTCTATATTGAGTATTTATTTACATAATGTAAATATTGAATGTGTGTTCAATAATATTGAAGTTCAAATTAAGAATTTAGGTTCTTGTTTCTTTTAATATATTTTTTTTCTTTTTTCAATGATATTCAAATTTTATATTGCATGTCGAATATAAAAACTTTTTCCTTGTAAAGTTTAAATATAATTAGTAACTTGAATATGACGTTATTATATGCATTATTATGTAATATGTACATTACATAAACAAAATGTCCAGAACCTTAACATTTAATAGAAGAATGTGCAAAAGAGAAAAAAGAATCTCATCGTGAGTGATTGGGCTTGATATATTGCCAATATTCAGATGAGGGGCTGAGGTCAATTGGCCCAATTTATTTGAGAGCAAAACTTAAATTTGAGAACCTAATATACTGGTACTAAATAGAGGCAAATAAAATGGTTGTCCAACAAGCATAAAATAAATACAGTTCTACTCTACAAAAGTACAAATTAAGATATTTGAACTAAAGACTTACAAACGATTATATTTCCTTATTTTTGTTCAAAAAAAAAAAATGTTCAAAACAAATAATATTTTCGTAAGTTTCCTTTTTCTTGTACTTGCATTAAACTTGAGAGAAAGTTACATGGACATCAGTCATCATCATGTTAATAAGAAGTATCATGAATGCAAATGTCAGTTGAATCCTAAAAGAACATTGGACTGCCTAAACTAAAATGCCAATGTGCCTTTCCTAGAAGGCCAAGTAAACATAATAGACGGCCAAAAAAGACAGTGCTTAAGGCCGGCATTTGTTCTATATACATATATTTATTCCTATCCTTGTAAATATCATCATCTATGCGCAACTTCTCAATCCCCCTCAGATTATTCAGTCTTTCACCTCCGAATGATGAAAACGGAAGCCATGAGCAGGAGATTCAACAGGCAGTTGCCAAACGAAGGCAAGCCAACCATCATCAGTCTGCAAAAGAAGCTCGCAGAGACGGAACGCCTAAGACAACAAAACAAGAATTCTCAAATTCCAGACTTAACTGATTTCATGAATGACATGTTCTTTGGCACAATAAAAGTCGAAGATAATAAGAAAACATATAATCTAACAGGCGGTGCTGAAGGTCGCGTGCTAGGGAATCATGATGAAAATGATGATTTTGAGTCGAGCACAAGGAGCAATAGCAGTAGGCAGACTCAAGAGTGGCTCGAGGAGGCCAAACGTGTAGTGGCTTCCTCTCCTTCAAGAGGGTCGCCGTGTGATTCTCCCACTCGTCTTGCTAGCTCACCGAGGTTTGCTATTTCTCAAGGCAGGTTTTCAACTTCATCACTTGATAAAAGAGACCCCCTCTCAAGATCAGCTAGAAGGTATAGCATACATCAAATTTGTATTTTTTAATTTGATCACTTTATCATGTTATGTTTGATTCCTTTATTTCTATTATTTGATGCAAGGAAAGCATTTTCCTTAGCGTTTCATCCACTGAAATCATAATACTTTTCTGAATTTTCGCTTCTTCTTATGGGGAAAAATATTTAGGCAAAGAGGAATGGAAAGGTTTAGTGGGGAAATCCTCTCGAAAACAGCAACCCATGCCCGCAATAGATCCGAGACGAATATGGATCCTGTATTATCCCCTGCATCAGAAGTCCAAAAATGGGTATCAAACAACATCAAAATCCCCAAAAGCCCTGACCAGGCCCTTTCTCCTGACCCCACACCACCAAGCCCCACAGGGCCACCACTCCCTCCCCGCCAATCAATCCACCGCAGGTCAAGATTCCAAACCGACCCGAATGCACCCTTGTCACATAACCCGAACCCGGGTACCCCTCCCGCCATTTCCATTCCCAAACGGAATTTCAAAATAACAACTACTACTACTACTACAAACAACAATAATACAATTTTGGGTACTCAGTTGCTATCCCCACCAAGGAATCTAGTGGAGTCGGCTCACCGGAGGTCGATTTCGTCGAGCACGTGCTCTGTGCTCGAAGATAAGGTGTTGTCGCCACCACGGAACTTAGTGGAGTCGGCTCACCGGAGGTCTGTATCTTCATCTACTTGTAGAACAGATTGGATTATTCAGAAGGCGAATAGTATGAGTGATGGGCAGATGAAGCGAGGAGAGTTGGACGGTTGGGATTTAAATGGTTTCTTGAAAGAGCAAAGGGTCAAAATTGATAAGCTTTTGAGTGGAGAAATCAATGGCAAGGCCAAGATTGTGCTATCTGGACCCTCAAACAGTTAAGCTTCTTTGGTATTCCTTGAAATTCTCTTCAATTTTGACATTAGATATTATTAAACTCGTGAATTGAACTAAGCCTACCTAAATAAAATGGAAAAGTTATTTGGTCCATCTGCTGCACGGATGACGTGGTGCAACAAAGGTAGGGACGGTATTTGCTCCCTAAATTCAATTAGAAGTTGATTGCATGATCTCATACCCACCGTGTATCGATATGCAAAAACTGTTTTGAATAAATTTCATCCCTTTGTTGCTCCATATTATCTATGCAGCGGACACACAAAATAATCTCTCATCAAACTAGGCCTCACTCACTTCAAAAGTTAGTTTGGGTTGCTCAAGACCATATAAAGATGATATCCAGACTATCCTATCCGGTCCATGCGGGACTTTATTCTCGACAGATATAGTCCCTTCAAAGGATAATTTTATGTGCCAAATGCTTACTGGTTACTTCATTTTGAGTAATTTAGGTACGAGTTCAATGGTTGCGGCAGTATGTTACGCGTGGTTACTGGAAAACAGAATGCGGGTTGATGACAAGGGAGGACAAAGAAGCGGGAAGAATTTGGAGTTTGTTGTACCAGTGATGAACATAAGGAGAGGGAAAATGTGGAAGCAGCGTCAAGCGGCTTGGCTATTCCACCACGTCGGCATTGATGCCGCTTCGTTGCTCTTCTCCAATGAGGTATTGAAAAACGATATTATTTACCTTAATGCACTCTATTTGACCAACTTAATCTGAACTTGTTACACTTTTAACTCTTCGTGTGTGCATTAACTTTACAGGTTGACTTGGAGACGTTGATGATGTCTAAACAATTGAGCATGCTTATAGTTGGCGAGGATATCCTCACAACCAATGGCGAGGTTGAAATTTTTCGTGTGTACTTTTATTTTCGAGTTTTTATATTTGAGTCCCTCCAGAAGTAAAGGTTTTCGACTTTTTGGCCTATCTATAGGTTGGATCAGCATGCACTATTCTTACAGACAACTATTGTGAGGATGCGTACGATCTTCTTCAGACACCAATCTTGAAAAAACTTCTGGTAAAAATAGTTACATGTATGTCTGAATGATAATTCGTATGTATATTCTTAAAGGAAACTATTCATATTTTCAAATTATCAGCTTGCCGGCATTTTGTTAGATACAAAAAACTTGAATAGTACTTCACCAAAGTCATCTATGACTAGAGATGTTGAAGCAGTTCAGCTGCTTTCGGTTGCTTATGCCCCTAATTACAGGAATAAACTTTTCGATCAATGTACGTTCTCAGATTGTCTCTTCGTTTTTTGACAATTCGAAAGATTGTCTTTTTGGTAAATTGATTGTTATCCTTTTATGTTTCAGTGATGCAAGATCAAAGAGATAACAACTTCTTTGAAGTTCTTTGCGATACTTACGGGAAACCTCCTAGTGAAAGTAAGCTAATTGAATTCTTAGAATGGGATTATGGAAGTAGTTGTCTATAGCTTTTCTTGGGTAGTTGAATAAGAAAAATCCTTCAAATCACCTCATATACATACATTTTAACTTTTTTTTTTCATTTTCATTTATGAATGCATGATGCAGTTAACTGGGATTACAAAATCTCAGAGAAGATTGGTTCAAATGAAGTAATTCCACCACTAACTCCACCAATTGATGATAATAAAAAGCAAAATGATATCAAAGATGTAAGAACAAAGAAGTTTTCACCTATTCCAGGTAATCTTATCACTCTTGTGATCTGTAGTATTTTTTACTAGCAAGAAATTGTCAAAACTGAAATGACAACAAGTTGATTTTTTTTTTCCAAAATGAAAACTTTGAGTTGTTTATTTATTGAAATATTCCAACAGGTTGGCTAATTTAAAGCCATTTCTATGGTGCAGGTAAACACACACCATCTCCTGTGCATGCTCCTTCAAAGACAGAAGCAAGAACAACAAACTCATCACGTGGAAAGAATAAGAACTTCTTCGCAAAATTGTTTGGTTTCGGCTCAAAATAATGACGAAAATGTGGATATTGTTTTGTGGCTTATAACTCTGATGATGAATACTCTATGGACTATGAATATAGCAAGATATCTAGGATCAAATTTTGAAGTTTAAGCAAATAATGATTTGGAATATCGGCTGTCTACTTGTTGTATATTACTGCAAGTGACTTTAAGATTTTTGAGTCATTTGCCAAAGTTTGGTGTAGATTATATTTCGATATTTGAAATTAACTAAAAAATCTTGCAAGGAATTTGTATATAGCCTTAATCATTTTCGAGGCACGCTGGACATATTATATAGAAACCTCTCCAGGCCGGAATTTGAACCTTGGTTCACCACATTGTGGAGAGTGGTCCCTTCCCCTAAATCATTCACCGGGAAAAAAAATCATTAGCTGCAATCAACCGCGTATAAATGATACTTAATCCATGGTGGCTCTATCTGTCAATTACAACGTACACAATGGACTGTTTCAGGTATAACTCCAAAATATTACTTGCAAGTCTTGGACCACATAGATACCAAAACAAAGATATTTATCTGACAATTTTGACAATAATATTGTTCATCACAAGTTCTTGTTTTACATATAGAAAATTGCTCCTTGTTTTGTCAATTACCAATCTACCATCAACAGAATACACAATATATATTATGAACTTTGTCGACATGTGCAAATTGGGCCAAAAATATCTATATATAGATTACAATAGTTGCTCTCTTATCAAGACCGGATCAATATAACTTAGTAATAAAACTAAAATAATATTAGAACATAATGCCTCTAGATTGAAACTATTGAGTATATGTGTTATCCTATCTGTTCACAAACCAGCTGTAATAAACTTCCCATGTGCCCCTACCTCAAACCCAATCTTTATTCTAATCACATTCCAATTTGGCCCATAACATGACACTCTACTTGTCCTAATGTTTTTGTAGGGCCAATCTAACTTTCTCATTCCACCTTCCATGCATACAAAAACAAGCAAAAATCAGACACTGTTGTCAATGGAGATGAAGAAGATAACAGAGTACTCGGCTTGAAAACGAAGAAAGCGTGTCGTAAACCGGGGCTAAATAGCCAATCATGAACATCCCAATAAACCTCAATTCTTGCCTTATTGAGACAAATTGATTCATTACCTCTAAACTTCCATTGCAAATGCTTAACAACTATGACTAAATGCCCATCCATTCTTATCTCCATTTCCGGATCAACCCCGTTACCGTTTTTGCACTCAATGAATATCTCATGGAAACTACCCTTATCTTGAAGCTTAAATCTTGTAATAAACTTCTTTTTACCAAAAATATGCTCTTTTCTTGATACCAAAACAGGATCAAACAGAGAAGGCCTACATCCTGTTTTTCTATAAGCTTCCTTTTTCAAGTTCCCAAGAAGTAACGCAACTTCATTGTCACACACAATTGCTACATAGTGATTCGAGCTTGGCTCCGTTTCTCCACTGAATTTTGCAGACTTAAGGTCCCAAAAAACGTCCACGGGCTTATCGTCTACAAAAAAGCGTTTCGAGCCTTGTTTCTTCCAGAAGTACCATGGTTTGAGATCAACTTTGCAAGTGTATTGGCTTTCTCCTTCGGGCCCCTCGACTGACACTGATAGACCATGAAGGAGTAAATTCTTGCACCATGTAATCGTGATTAAACGAAATTCATCGGCTATTTTTGTTCTGTAAATAGACATGAGAACATTTTGGCCTGATCTTGTAATTGTGGAAGGATCATCACTAAGTTTCTCACCTGATGAAAAGCAAGCTGGAATTCCTATTTGCTTCTGTAACATAACTGAACTTCGAATTTTGATTTTTAAAACTTTTGGGCTAAAGAAATGAAATGAATATGTGCTTCAAGGATGAAACAACACATTATATGTGTATATACTGAATTGCGTGGATTTATTTTATTTTATTATATTTTTTTGTTGCTTTTCATAATTTATTGGTTGCATGTCAATTTTTATACTATTTGTGACCAGACCAACTCTTTTGAATCCAAGATTGGATTGATTCTGTTAGAGTTAAAATATTCTTGGTAAAAGAGAAGTCAAGTTTTTTTCACCAGATTTGGGGCATGGGTTTCCACAATATACTGATTCACTGGAATGATCAGAGCACATGTTTTGGGGAGTAAATAGGACAGTGGAAAATTAACTTATGATTATTTAACAACTAAGTTGGCTTTTACCAACGGGTGATTGGTCTAGTGGAAGGGACTAGTCACTACAAAGTAGCGGATTCAGGTTCGAATCCCTGTTGGAAGAGGTTCCCACTTTATGTGCCTGACGCGCCTCGAAAGGGATTAAACCATTGGGAAACCAAAAAAAAAAAAATGGTTGGCTTCTCAAATGTGGGGTTACCTTTATTCTTTTTCTCATCTTTCAGTCTACCTTGATTGGAAAATATTATCGGTATTTAGGAATGTATAACGAATTGAGCTTAATTTTCAAAAAAGGGAACCCCCCTCCCCTGCCAACCCACCCAAAGAAAAAGAAAAACAAGATAGAAAGAGGAGATTAATGAAATGGGATCTGTAGTACGCCATGATTTACACTGTCGTATATAACATCTGTGTGCTCAGTTTTATTTACCACAAAACTTGGATTGCATATATATCTCTAAAGATTAATCTTACACCAGGAATAGATATCTTTGCAATATGGTACGTAGAATATATATATTCTAATCAAGTAACTATTTGATATGCTGTATTTTTCAGCACCTAGAAGTTTTTCTAAGTGCAAAGCAAGTAGTGGTTAATTACTACATCCATTCATTTTCTTTTTATTGCTGACCAATGTATTAGGGTGTGTCTGTATCTTGTTTTCTTTCTCACACGTTAATGATCTTATTATGGACTTGTTAAAATTGGTCATCGGTTTTAGACTAAATAACGATGAGGTCCTTGGATGTTTGTGATTACTATCAAAATGATGCCTGCTTAAATCAACGGTTCATGGATGATCAGGGACACTGTCATATTTTTTTTAATTAAAGGGGAAAAAGTGCGAAAATAAAACTTTTCTGCAAAAATTTCAATAGATTATGATGTTTAGTTTTCTAGGATATGCGCAAGATAACTTAATTTGTAATTTGTAACTACTCCTATTAGATTTTCTTAGATCACATTTTTCTTAATTTGCGGAAAAGAATACTCCTGATGGAGTATTACATTATCAAAATAAGAAAAATATTGTAGAAGTTTGTTGAAAAGATCATGGGTGAGAGCCGGATTACTCACATGCGAAGAGACGAAAATTAGTGTGCCGAGACGTTAGCACGTACAATAAAATTTGGGATGAAGTGCCAAGGAATGTCTTAGCCTTACTGGAAAATGATGTTTTGTAGTTGAACTAGTTCGCTTATGTACCAAAAAAAAAAATAATAATAATAAACAAATTGATTCATGGGGCAATTTTTTAAATTTAGGCCGAAATTAAATCCACCGTTGTCCAGCCCAGTACAATCTGTTTCCCTCAAACTGAAAATGAACACGCGCCCATTTTCTCTTTAAGTGGATCCGTATTGGATCACGTCGATCCGGGTCTGCATGTCCTTTAATGAAATTTCATAATACCTTTAACCAATATATGCCTTTATACAAATAGGTTGAAAGAGCAGAGGGAAATCGTTCTAAACAAAAATGGCGAAACCTTCGCAAGATGTTCCCAAAGAAAAAGTGGAATCCCTTCCCCAAATTCTTCCATTTGATCTCTTAAGCAACCGTATTCTACCAAGGCTTCCGGTGAAATACTTTCCCCAAATTCTTCCATTTGATCTCTTGAGCAACCGTATTCTACCAAGGCTTCCGGTGAAATCCCTCGTTCGATTCAAATCGGTGTGCAAAAAAGGGAAAACCTTCATCAAATCTCCCAAATTGGTTGCTACCCACATCAAATTCAGTAACCAATCCAAATCTGAAGGTCAGTATCCCCTAATTCTCTACGGTGAATCTTGTTATACTATTAAGAATAAAAAACCCATTTACTTGAACAAACTCGGTTCAGTGTTTGGATGTAAACTGTATGATGAATTTCCAGTCGAATCTTGCAATGGTTTGATATTAGTTAAGATACTGAATGAATATGGTGAACGGGAATTGTTGTGGAACCCGTCTATTAAAAGATCTAAAACCATTGATGTAGCATACCAGGAAGAAGATGTTAATGACTCTGGGTACAACATTAGGGAACTTGGTTACCAAGAATCAAATACAGACTATAAAGTAATCAGAATCAAGTATAATGCTGATGTAGACATTACTAAATTCTCTACTAAAGTAGAGATCTATAGTTTGATATCAGATACATGGTCTAATGTGGATTAATTGGTTTCAAAGGAGGGGTATTTCTGTATGGCCGTGTTCATTGGCTGGCTGCCAGAAAATTTTGTAATCTTAACACGCATGAGGGTTTAGCTCCTGCTGAAGATTCAGTGGATTCTATCTTATTCTTCAATTTTGAAAAGGATTGTTTTGGAGAATTCAAGTTGCCGGAAAGTTTTGATATCGAGGGGGCTAAATTCGTAGCATTTAAAGAATGTAAGGGATGTTTGGCTGCCATGTTCTATAACTCTGCGGATTATAACTGTTTTGTTTGGGTCATGAATGAGTATGGATATACAGAATCGTGGAATAAAAGAATTACTATTAGGCTATCGGAAACATGTGGTTGTCCGTTTGAATTTACAAAGAATGGAATTTTTGTGTGCCAGGAGCATAATCAAGAGGAAGGTAATACTCAATCAACGGAGATGGCTCCCAAAATACTGGACAATTTAATTTTCTTGAATAGTGAAGACTTTAAAGAACCAGTAGAGGTTATTGATTACTCGGAGAGCTTGGCATTGCATGATATAAATCTTAGGGATGATGAAGATTTGAATCACTATTTGACTAAAATGACTCGTAATATTTTTTCATCTCAACTCCTGATTGAATTGTTTCTTCTTCTTTGTTTTTCGAAAAAAATCATATTTTAGATTGTTGAATTATAATATGTTTATGTAACATTGTGATAATCTGATGTGATAAAAAATTAAAAAACTATTTATGTAACATAATCTGTTTTTGCAAAATTGTAGGTATGCCCTGATGTGATAACAAGGAGAAGAGGAGAGGGTCACAAATGCTTGTGGTAAAATTTTGGTCTTTGTCCTTTATAGACTTTTGTTTTCTTTGTGATCTTTTATGAATTTTTGCCTAGACCTTGTCTAGGAGATTTTGGGTACACATATATGCACATTATACATCATGATCAGAGATAGCTTCATCAAAGTTAATGATAAGGCAACAATATTCTAGGTTACATGTCACGGACTTAAACTTCTCGTAAGTTTACCGTGCGGCACTTAGCCACAAATGCCTTTAGCGATGGTTCCGCCCCTCCGTCGGAATTGGCTAAGTCAGCCTCGCCCCGTCCCTAAGTAGGTTGCTAAGAAAGTTGCTAAGGAAAAAGTGAGAAAGTGCACAAGAGAACTTGGAAATGCTTGGATTGATTTGTACAAATGAGCCCTACACCTATTTATACTACAAGTCTCCTCAAATGGATGGCTAAGATCTACTTGATCTAAGAGCTAGGAATGAATCTTTAGGCCCTTCTACTAAACTCTACCTACACTAGAACTATGTACAAGGTTATAGGTTGTTCTACTATATACATACAAGGTTGTGGAGCCTTCTAGATGCTCCTACAATATGCTACCAACTTCATGAGCCCTCCACAAGGTTTTAGTCCCTTCCGGCATGTTCTCCACTTGTGTAGGCTCTTCCGGTTCCTTCTAGTGCCTTCCGTCACCCTCCGTGGTCCGGCCCAGTACAATCTGTTTCCCTCAAACTGAAAATGAACACGCGCCCATTTTCTCTTGTAAGTGGATCCGAATTGGATCATGTCGATCCGAGTCTGCATGTCCTTTAATGAAATTTCATAATACCTCTAACCAATATATGCCTTTATACAAATAGGTTGAAAGAGTATAGGGAAATCGTTCTAAACAAAAATGGCAAAACCTTCGCAAGATGTTCCCAAAGAAAAAGTGGAATCCCTTCCCCATATTCTTCCATTTGATCTCTTAAGCAATCGTAATCTACCAATGCTTCCGGTGAAATCCCTCATTCGATTAAAATCGGTGTGCAAACAATGGGAAACCTTCATCAAATCTCCCAAATTGGTTGCTACCCACATCAAATTCAGTAATCAAACCAAATCTGAAGGTCAGTATCCCCTAATTCTCGTGGGGGAGGGGTTCAAAACGTGACGTTTGGGCAATTTTTTATTTTTGAAGAAATTGAGTTGTATTCTTGCTATTAGTAGGGCTGGCAGACGAATGATTCTACAAAAAGACCGTAACTTCCCATCATCATTACCATATAGTATAATTTATTTTCACTGAAAAGATGGGTGTTCTCTAATTTATATTTTATTGTCGGATGGGACACCTTGACATCCCTAACCATATGTTGTTTTCATGGATTTTTCTAGGGTGCCATGCGGGATGTTTCATTATGCCGTTCATTTGATTCATATTGATCTGGGTCGTTGATTAGGTAACTTGGTCAAAATGAATTTGTAATTATTGACTTTAATTAAATTACAATTTATCCTTTCACTTATTTTTCTTCTAAAAAAATTGCCTATGATATAAAAGACCACTTTACCCCTGATTATTATCAAAGTCAGTTATTATCTAAATTGGGGGTAAAACGGTCTTTTTTATATGACAGACGAGTTTTTTATATTTTTTTAAAAGCAAAATAATTCAATTCGTAAAATCGCAAATCATAGGGGTCAATTTGCAAAATTGTCAAAGTCAATTATTATCAAAATTGGGGGTAAAGCGATATTTTTATATCGTAGGCGGATTTTTATTTTTATTTTCATAAGCAAAATAATTCAATTCGTAAAATTGCAAAATATAGGGGTCAATTTGTTAAATTATCAAAGTCAATTATTATCTACATTGGGGGTAAAACGGACTTTTTTATATGAGAGGCATTTTTTTTTAGAAGCAAAATAATTCAATTCGTAAAATCACAAAACATAAGGGTCAATTTGCAAAATTGTCAACTTCAATTATTATCAAAATTGGGGGTAAAGCGGTCTTTTTTATATGAGAGGCGTTTTTATTTTTATTTTTTAGAAGCAAAATAATTCAATTCGTAAAATCGCAAAATATAAGGGTCAATTTGCAAAACTTTCAAAGTCAATTATTATCATAATTGGGGTAAAGAGGTCTTTTTTATATGAGAGGCGTTTTTGTTTTTGTTTTTTAGAAGCAAAATAATTTAATTCGTAAAATCGCAAAACATAGGGTCAATTTGGAAAATTGTCAAAGTCAATTATTATCAAAATTGGGGGTAAAACGATCTTTTTTATATGACATGCGATTTTTTGTTTTTTGTTTTTTTTTAGAAGCAAAATAATTTAATTCGTAGAATCGCAAAATATAGGGGTCAACTTGCAAAATTGTCAAAGTCAATTATTAAAGGTTATAAATTTCTTTAAAGATTATCTCAACTTGTATTTAAAATAAAAAAAGGGTAAAATGGTCTATTTACAGACCGAGTAAACTCGCCGAGTTACATATTAGTTACGTGCGCTACATGGCATGATTTCAGGTCGTCCCGCATGTGAGGGCGAGTTACCTTGCCTGCACCATAGAAGTCTCGTGGATCTTTCTAGGGTGCGGGCGCCCGAGTTACGCCCTCACATGCGGGAGGGTTAATCGGGCCGTTCATTTGGATTAGATTAATCTAGACCGTTGATTTGGTAACTTGGTCAAAGTCAATTGGTAACTATTGACTTTTAATTAATTTACAATATACCTAAATTACCCTTTTAATTAAATTTTAAAAATAAAAAATAAAAAACCGGCCAGTATTGTTTTTTACCACTTTACCCCTATCTTATTAATTGAGTTTGACAATTTTGCAAATTGACCCCAATGTTCCGTGATTTTACGAATTTAATTATTTAGCTTTTAAAAAAATACAAAAAACCTCCTTTCATATAAAAAGACATCGTTACCCCCAAATTTGATAATAATTAACTTTTACAATTTTGCAAATTGACACCTATGTTCCACGATCTTACGAATTTAATTATTTAGCTTGTAAAAAATATAAAAAAACCTCATTTCATTTAAAAAGACCTCGTTCCCCCAAATTTGCTAATAATTGAGTTTGACAATTTTGCAAATTGACCCCAATGTTCCGCGATTTTACAAATTGAAATATTTTGCTTCTAAAAAAATATAAAAAACCCGCCTGTCATGTAAAAAGACCGCTTTACCCCCAATTTTGATAATTATTGACTTTGATAATTTTGCAAACTGACCCCTATATTTTTTGATTTTACGAACTGAATTATTTTGCTTCTAAAAAAATAAAAATAAACGCCTCTTATATAAAAAAAGACCGTTTTACTCCCAATTTTTATAATAATTGACTTTGACAAATTTGTAAATTGACCCCTATATTTTACGATTTTATGAATTGAATTATTTTGATTCTAAAAAAACAAAAAAAAAATTAAAAAAAAACCTCCTGTCATATAAAAAAGACCGCTTTACCCCCAATTTTGACAATAATTGACTTTGACAATTTTGCAAATTGACCCATATGTTTTCTTATTTTACGAATTGAATTATTTTGCTTCTAAAAAAAATAAAAATAAAAACGCCTCTAATATAAAAAGACCGCTTTACCCTCAATTTTGATAATAATTGACTTTGACAATTTTGCAAATTGACCCATATGTTTTGCGATTTTACGAATTGAATTATTTTGCTTCTAAAAAAACAAAAAAAAAACCGTCTGTCATATAAAAAAGACCGATTTACCCCAAATTTTGATAATAATTGACTTTGACAATTTTGCAAATTGACCCCTATATTTTCCGATTTTACGAATTGAATTATTTTTTTTTTAAAAATAAAAATAAAAATAAAAAACGACTCTAATATTAAAAAGACAACTTTACCCCCAATTTTGATAATAATTGACTTTGATAATTTTGCAAATTGACCCCTATGCTTTGCGATTTTACGAATTGAATTATTTTGCTTCTAAAAAATAAATAAAAAACCTCCTATCATATAAAAAAGACCGTTTTACCCCATATTTTGATAATAATTGACTTTGACAATTTTACAAATTGACCCCTATGTTTTCCTATTTTACGAATTGAATTATTTTGCTTCTAAAAAATATAAATAAAAGCGCCTCTAATATAAAAAAGACCGCTTTACCCCCAATTTTGATAATAATTAACTTTGACAATTTTGCAAATTGACCCCTATGTTTTGCGATTTTACGAATTGAATTATTTTGATTCTAAAAAAACAAATAAAAAACCTCCTGTCATATAAAAAAGACCGTTTTACCTCCAATTTTGTTAATAATTGACTTTGACAATTTTGCAAATTGATCCCTATAATTTCCGATTTTACGAATTGAATTATTTTGCTTCTAGAAAAACAAAACAAAAAAATCCGCCTCTCAAATAAAAACGACCTCTTTACCCCCAATTTTGATAATAATTGACTTTGACAATTTTGCAAATTGACCCCTATATTTTGCGATTTTACGAATTGAATTATTTTGGTTCTAAAAAAACAAAAAAAGCGCATGTCATATAAAAAGACCGCTCTACCCCCACTTTTGGTAATAATTGACTTTCACAATTTTGTAAATTGACCCCTATATTTTTTGATTTTACGAATTGAATTATTTTGCTTCTAAAAAACCGCCTTTTATATAAATAATTCAATTCATAAAATCGGAAAATATAGGGGTCAATTTGCAAAATTGTCAAAGTCAATTATTATATAAATTGGGGGTAAAGAGGTCTATTTTATATGACAAACGTTTTTTCTTTTTTGTTTTTTTTAGAAGCAAAATAATTCAATTCGTAAAATCTAAAACATAGGGGTCAATTTGCAAAATTTTCAAAGTCAATTATTATAATTGGGGGTAAAGCAGTCTTTTTTATATGAGAGGCGTTCTCTTTTTTGTTTTTTTAGAAGCAAAATAATTTAATTCGTAAAATCGCAAAATATAGGGGTCAATTTGCAAAATTGTCAAAGTTAATTATTATCAAAATTGGGGGTAAAGCGGTCCCTTTTATATGATAGGCGGTTTTTTTTTCAGAAGCAAAATAATTCGATTCGTAAAATCGGAAAATATAGGGGTCTATTGGTAAAATTATCAAAGTCAATTATTATCTAAATTTGGGGTAAAGCAGTCATTTTTATATAGTAGGCAATTTTTTTATATTTTTTAGAAGCAAAATAATTCAATTCGTAAAATCGCAAAACATAAGGGTCAATTTGCAAAATTGTCAAAGTCAATTATTATCAAAATTGGGGGTAAAGCGGTCTTTTTTATATGACAGACGGCTTTTTTTTCAGAAGCAAAATAATTCAATTTGTAAAATCGGAAAACATAGGGGTCAATTAGCAAAATTGTCTAAGTTAATTATTAACTAAATTGGGGGCAAAGCGGTCTTTTTTATACGACAGACGGTTTTTTATATTCTTTTAGAAGCAAAATAATTCAATTCGTAAAATCGCAAAACATAGGGGTCAATTTGCAAAATTGTCAAAGTCAATTATTATCAAAATTGGGGATAAATCCGTCTTTTCATATCATAGGTTGATTTTTATTTTATTTTTAGAAGCAAAATAATTCAATTCGTAAAATCGTAAAATATAGGGGTCAATTTGCAAAATTATCAAAGTCAATTATTATCTAAACTGGGGGTAAAGCGGTCTTTTTATATGACAAGCGATTTTTTTTTTTAATTTTTTAGAAGCAAAATAATTATATTCGTAAAATCGCAAAATATATGGGTCAATTGGCAAAATTTTCAAAGTCAATTATTATCTACATTGGGGGTAAAACGGTCTTTTTATATGACAGGCGGTTTTTTTATATTTTTTTAGAAGCAAAATAATTCAATACGTAAAATCGCAAAATATAGGGGTCAATTTGCAAAATTGTCAAAGTCAATTATTATCAAAATTGGGGGTAAAATGATCTTTTTATATCATAAGTGGTTTTTTTTTTTTTAGAAACAAAATAATTCAATTGGTAATATCATGGAACATAAGGGTCAATTTGTTTTTAGTTTTAACTATTTTGATTCAAAGGTTATAAATGTCTTTTATTAATTGAAGATTATCTAAAACTTTTTATTAATTTTTTTTTAAAAAAAGGGTAAAAGTGTCTATTTACAGACCGAGTCAACTCGTCGAGTCACATACTAGTTACGCATGCCACATGGCATCATTTCAGGGCCATCCCGCATGTGAGGGCGAGTTACGGTGCCCGCACCCTAGAAGCCCCGAAGTCTCGTACATGGTTTTTTCTATCTTTACAAACTTTTGGTATGACATTTTGACAAAGAATTAGTACAAATAGATTAAATATTAAACATTTGTTCCAACATTTTTCACCAATCTTAAGTGTCATATATCGTATAGGCGACAATAGAAGTACAAAGGGAAACCTTCCTTTACCTTGTTCCAAAAAAAGGTGAAATCGCTCACCCCGGGCGCCCCTCACCCCCTGTCCGACGGGATTGTGAGAGGAGGTAAATCATGGTGACTCAACCGGCAACAGAGGCTGGGACCAGTACTCACTGCGCACAAGGAGCCCCCCTCATTTTTTGAGAGGTTGCTCCCACACTGCCGCTGGTGAGGTTCGATCCTTGGTCACTTGTTCCAACTTCCACCTCTGAGACCAGTTGAGCTGCCCATGCGGACAAAACCTTCCTTTACCTTTGTGTACGTAACGTTGGTTCTCTCTATCTATAGACTAACTTATTTTCCTATTAATTTGACATCTTAAGATTTTTTACTATTGCAAATAAATATCTAAACTAAATCGAATGGTTAAAAGAACATGAACATGACAATAGGTAGACCATAAAAACATGCCTTTCATTTAGGGGTGGGCGTTTGGGTCGGGTATTTTGGGACCCGTCCCGATCCGTTTGGGTATTTCCCGTTTGGGACAAAAAAACGGGTATTTTGACATTCGGGTTCGGGTGGTACCCGAACCCGAAATATATTTTCGGGTAGGGTATTGGGTATTAATTTCACACCCGAACGGGTATTCGGGTACCCGTTCGGGTATTTAAAAAAAAAATTCGAGTAATTTAGTTGGGATTTCAAGCTTCTAGGTGGATATGATTGGTGAAGATCCGAATGATGAGTTAAAATGTGAAATATTATTGAATGTGATTTGTGATTTTATGTCTATTGTAAGTTGTAACTTTCATGCCATGCGATTGTGATATTTAATATTTTGATGCTTTGAGACTTTGAGTTTGATTTGATTGTAATTTATTGAATACTTGAATCTTGAAGGCTTGAGACATTTGTATTGTTTTGTTTTGAAGTTATTGTGTACAATTAATGTTTGAATTCATTTATTTACAATTTTACGTATATATATATGTTGAAAAAAAATTCTTGAAAAAAAAAAGTGTGAAATTTCGGGTACCCAATACCCAATACCCGAAATACCCAAAAATTTCGGGTACCCGAACTTCGGGTACCCGCCAAATCGGGTAGGGTTTCGGGTATGAAAATTCACTACCCGCCAAGTCGTGTACCCGACCCGAAATACCCAATACCCGAAATACCCTACCCGCGCCCACCCCTACTTTCATTATCTCGAGGCACAACAAATTGTGGTGGTGTTAAATGCAATGTTATTTAAATCGGACCGGACCGGACGGTCCGACCAGTTTGACCGAGAACCGAAGGTTGGTCCGATCTCATTTACCCACAGTGTTTTAAAAACCAGACAGGACCGGCCGGTTCGATCGGTTTAACCGATAACCAGTTACCAATCCGATCCGGTTAACCCTCCAAAACCAGTTTTGTTCCTGACCAGTTTGAACCGGCAAAAGCCTGTTAAAAATCGGTAAAACCAATGAACCAGTGAACCGATTGAACCACTGGTTCACTTATAAAAATAAAAAGTTTACTCTATGGATTTTTATTTCTCTTCCGCGACCTTTAAACTTCAACGATACTATCACATCTTTTCTTTTATTTTTCCCTTTGAAATAAACAAAATCAACAAGAAACAAAAAAATCTTATATATAATAAGTTATATAAATATATTTGAGTATCAAATTCATTAGAAAAGTCATTTTTTTCACAAACTTCATGTAATTTTTTTTTTATATATAATTCAATGACAAAATTCATCAACAATTTCTCTTTTTCATAGGTGATTAGTAATAAAATTATTGTTTTTGATATGATGTTTATTATAATTTGAATTATTGCGTTGATATCATGTTATTATACTTGTAATTTTGTTGCTATCATTCATTCTTAACTCAAATTTTGTAGGAAAAATAATTGATAATGTTATAAACATTTAGTTTATAAAAATAAACTTGAAAAAATGAATAATATATTTTTTTAAATAGTTAGTTACATATATGAAAATTAAAATTAAAATATTATATTGTAATGATGTCACACCGGTTGAACCAGTGATTAAAACGGTTAAACCGATCTAACCAGTAACCAATAAGACTACCGGTTCGATGTCCGATCCGGTTTTTAAAACATTGTTTACCCCCTAACCCACTTACTCCAAAAATCAATTTGAACCGGGTTGAACCGATCCAAAACCGGCGAACCGGTTCAACCAGGTTCTAAATTTCCTTTTTTTTTTTTTTATATATAATGTTAAAAATAAATTAAAAATTCTTGTAAAAGGTGGGATTTGAACACCTAACCTCTAGGGTGAAACATAACTTCTTTACCATTTAAGCTACATCATTTTTGTTAAATTTTGAATACAAATTAAAATTTATTAATTATAGAAACTTGTAGCCAAATTTATTTATAAATTAGATAATTAACTCAAATAAATATTTTACACATTATGAATTAAAATTAATACTCAAATATTAATTTTTTATTAAAATTTATTCTACAAAATATTTCTTTTCAATATTATTTTTAGGATAAAGAGTCAAATCGATATAATATGCTAGTTTGACTTTGAATATTAGACTTTTATACATAACCAAATTTTAAAATTTATGAATTTCTTATTTTGTTGTATTTTTAACTTACACTTTTAAATTTTTATAAAGAAATATAATCATATTATAATTATGCGAGCATACAAATTAGTACCATATTACCGTTATGATATAAGTTAGATAAATATTATATGATTTAATTTAAGTATATAATAAAAAATTTAATAATTTTTAATCAATTGTAGGATAATATTTAAATTTTATGCATATTACATATACTTTAAAATTAAATATAGTTATTACATTATTATGACGTCATTCGGTCCGATCAGCGGTCCGACCGGTTCGATCAGTAAAACCAATGGTCAGTCGACTCACCGGTTCACTGTCCGGTCAGGTTCTAAAAACATTGATTAAATGTGGATAACAACGTTGTTACTTAAATCCTACACTAGTAGATTTAATCCATTGGGGTTGGATGTATGCCACATGAACATGAAAGGGCAAAAAATTGTCCTCATATGCTCATGTGGCATTCATTCAACACCCGGGTGGATTAAATCCACCGGGGTAGGTATACTTTCCAACATGGCTAGTGGCTGCAGCTTTAAATTTCGAGTAAAATTTGGACTTATTATTAATCGACGATAGAATTCTACAAATTGTATAGTGTAGGCGAGGATTTTTTGCAATGCAAGTTGCTAAGTCTATTGCATTGCATTTCATATTTTTCCTGCAAGATTCATTACATGATAATTGTGAAAAATTTATAATTTCAGTATTTAATTTATCCTATATAATTGCATTCGATCAGCACAATACAAGCATATTTGTTTGATGTTTGAAAAAGTAATGGAGGTTTGTGGTATAATTTCGATTTCCATAAGTAATTTTAGAAATAAAGTAGGTGTAAATTTATTTGAAAGAGTCAAATTGTAAATATAAGACATATAAGACTTTATGTCAAATCATAATTATCATGTGAGATAAATTGTATAAAAAATAAGTTTTTTATGTCAAATCATAGTAGAATTTGTATAAATTTTGTTTAGAAATAAAAAAAATTATTGTTTGTTTGATTTTTTAAAGAGTAATTTTTCAGAAAATTGAGAGATGATATATTTATTTCGGAAAGTAAAAAATATATTTTTTTGAAATTTTCAAACACGAAATAATTTTGAAAAACACCAAACAAACAGGCCTACAACTCTAATCCAGTTTAATACATTTTACATTTTTCTAATATCGAATAAAACCACATTCGCTTGCAAAAGAAGGCAAGACTCGTCCAAAGTATGAAAATGCTTAAAAGGGAAAGAAACCACGTTTAATTATATTCCCAACACCAAATAGCCTAGGACAGGTTTACAGCAATCAAAATTCAGATAAAGCACCGCACCAAAAATCCGAAGAAAGAGAAATGCATACAGGTAAAAAAATTACGGTCGATAATGTTTGTTGACAGGTACAATCAAATTTTACTATGAAGCTACTAGGATGAGGGAGCATCAGGCAAACTAAACATGAATCATCATCCAATAATTGGAGGAAAATATGTTATAGATAAACTCGAACAATAACGTCCTGCCATTTTGACTGTAGTACATTACCAAACAGTAATTTGAATGAAATAGCTCTGGTTTGAGAGCCGCTAGCGGGGAATAATAGGGTCAACAAATTAGCTTGCTTCTCGTGCCATAAACAACTTACATCTCAAATGTCGAATTCTATGCATAGTAATTCAAGCTGACTTTCTTCATGGTTCACCTAGAAAACAAAGGGCCTATTTGGATGGATTTTGATTCGATTTCCTAGGTCTTTGGTTTTAAAAAAAATGGTTTTGTTGGTTTCAGTGAAACATTTGCGCTGTGTTTGGATGAGTTTTGGCTCGGTCTCGCGGGTTTCGTGAGACTGAGTCAAAACCCTTTCAAATAAGTTTTCGCCAAACCCATAAAACCATCATAAACATATTCAGAAACTCACACTCAAACTCTTCAAACCTATAAAACATTTATTTGACACCTACCACCTACTTTTTCCCCCAATTCTCACTAAAAAAGACATTGATTTGAAACCTATCACCTACTTTTTCCCCTAAACTCCAGCACCCAAACCCAATCCAAGTAGGGTTTCAACTTATTCAAACCCCAAAACCCAAGAGCCAAAACCCATCCAAATGAAGTCTCAAAGGTTTCATCGAAACCACCCAAACCAATTTATTTAAACCGAGACCGGCGAAACCTAGCCAAAAAATATCCAAATAGACCCTTGAAATCCCATTTGCTTAAGTTCGGATGTTGAATTTTGTGGTTCTGAAAATTTGAAACCCCATTTGGATTGACTTCGAATGTTGGGATTGAGGTAAAAAAAAGGTGACAGATGTCAAATCAATGTATTTTTTAAAGAGTTTTGAGGAAAAAAATAGATGGTATGTATCAAATCAATGTTATATAGGTTTCAAGAGTTTGAAGAAATATTTGGAATGAAATTGTGATAAGTTTCATTAGTTTGACGAAAACTCATTTAGAAGGATTTTAACCGATCTAACGAAACCTGCGAGACTGGGATTCCTATTCGTTTGTATCGTAAGTTACATGTATGTTATCAAATCAATGTTATATTAAGGTTATCAAATCAATGTTCTAACATTTTATCAAAAGAAATCATTGTTATATCAAGGTTATCAAATCGTGTATCGTGTCGCACATTGTTTCCTATTCGTTTGTATCGTAAGTTACATGATCAGTACATAATAAAAAAAATTAACGTACATAAAAAATAACATTTTATCAAAAAAAATCATTTCAAATTAAATCAAGTTTCAAGTTTAGCATTCAAGTCATAAAACAAAATCATATCTTCACATAATAAAATCTAAGTTCTTGAATATTTATATCACTCAATTCATCTTCAACATCTAATCTCGTAATTCCCCTACTTCCTCCTCATCTTAATCTACTTCTTTAATATGTGCTATCTCATTTTCATCTCCTATGCTGGCTTTTTCCTTCTTATTGGCATTGGCCCAATCACCGGCATTGAAACTCAAATTTCTTGGACCTACATTTAAAATTAAATTAGAATTTGGAGAATTGCTATTTAAATAAAAATTGTAAAAAAACATACATCTCTTTCGTTTAGAGCTTGAAGCATCTTTAACTGTAAAGCTTTCACGTACTTTTATCCATGAAGTCTATCCCAGGTCCACTCAACAATCGAATCAATATCGTTGAAATGTATAAGATCAAAAGAATCTCCTTGTTCTACTTGTCGCATTTGCTTCACTTCAAGTTGGAGATTATATTTCACAAACACAAGTGCATTTAATCTTTGTTGTTCCAAACGATTCATTTTATTAGTATGCACTTGAACATAGATATTAAAAGCACTCAATGTGCACGCCTTTGCGCGAGTAAGGAGAGCCCTCATCGCCTTGCCATGGCAGTCCTCAAAAGGCGACTCAGCTATCAAGGCGTCACCTTTTGGGAAATCTGATTTTATTTTTTTTATTTATAAGTTAAAGTCAATACACTTTTGACTTCAATTTTTTTTCCTATTTTGCAAATTTCCCTCTCTCCCGCTGATTTCTCTCTCTACCAAAGACAAAATTCAAAATCCTGACAATTAACTTTTTGTCCCTAAAATATTTTAATATTGTCATTGTGTGTTATTTGTATTGTTTGTAATGTCTTATAAATTAAAACTTGAGATATAATTATTATATCTTATAAATTAGAAAAGAGATAATTATATATTTACTACTAGAATAATTGATAAAATTTATAATTGCCGATAAGTTTTAATAAATATTGCAAAAATAAGGTATTTATATATTTATTAGCATTTTAAATTGTAAAATATTAAATTACATAGAATTTTAATAATATATTTTATAAATATGAATTATTTACACATTAGTTAAATGAATTTATTTTATAAATTAGTAAATTTAATAAATTATATTGTATTATTAATAAGATATTTTAATTTATTAAAGTTTATAGTGTAATATAAATTGAAATATTTATTGAAATTTATAGGAAATTATAAATTATATTAATTATTTTGGTGGTAAATATATAATTTACAAGATATAACAATTAACACACAAATTTTAAAATCTATAATATATTATAAACATTACAAATAACTCCCAAGGGTAAAATTTGAAACTTTTTAGGGACAAGGGGTTAATTGTAAGAAAGTGAAAAACCTGGGGAAAATTTTTGTAATACCCAATATGTGACGAAGATTTTTGTAATTAAATCTTACCCGAGGGAGTATTCGTAATTTACCCTAACTCTAAATTCTAGAATGCCAATGCTAATGTGAGAATAATATTAAGTTTTAAGAGGAGTGTTTTTTTCCCTAATATATTAAGTAAACAAATGTTTTATAACTTTATAGGATTTTAGTTTTTCTTTTATTGCCTCGTTCCAGTAACTTGAAAGACATTCTTGATTTTAGATACTGATATAAACCTACGATACTATTTCAATTTATTCATATATATATATGATCCCATACCTAGCACAAAGGGTATTCTTTACATCTAATTCATTTGTCTTTTGTAGAGTAATTTCCCAAATTTTGAATTCAATTACCATCAAAATTATAAATCTACATCTAATACAATACAAATGGGATGTATTTTGCAGTAAGCGAGAAGTAATCAACAGACTTATCATCCAACATCAAAACCAAAACAACCCTTAGGCAATTACTCCCTCCATTTCACAATACATGTCATTTTAGGGAGAAAAAAAAAATCCACAATACATGTCACTTTAGCAATTCAAGATAAAATTAAATGTTATTTTGACATTTTTACCCTTCTTCATTAAAAATTAGAACAGAGAGATGAATTATGAGAAGTTGCAAAATAATTAATTGTTCTCAAGGGTAATTTTGTTCAACTACACTTTTATTTTCCTAAAATTTAAAGCATTAATTAATTCATTAATCCTTGTGAAAAAACCTTAAAGGACATGTAATATGAAATAAAGGGAGTACTTATTTAATATCTTACACGAGTAATAATAATAATTATAGATATAAAAATAAAAATAACAATAATGATCTAGTAATGGTAGCCATTATTGTTATGATTCCAAAAGTACGATGATCCAAATATGTATTAACCATCTCTAGTAGAAGTTCGTAAACTTTTGTGCCTTGTTTAGAATCTAGATAAATGACAGGAAGTTAATTCTTGTGTGCGCATTAATACTGTAACATGTACATTAATACTAACAGCCAAAGTAATCCTGATCTAATAAATGAAAACAGTACATGTTTCAAATCATCGACGATATCGATAACGTTTGAAGTTGAAGTAAACATGCAAGATCCCCCTCTCAAACGTACATTTAAACCCCCTCTCATTTGAGTAGTCCCATTCTTCACTCACAATGCGAAATGCCTGTAATAATAGTTCACACACGTGTAAGAGATTGCAAGTACTTCTAGTAAACCAACTATAGCACTACAAAAAGGTAAAAGAGACAACTTACTATGTCTTCGTATGGAGGCCCAGCATGAAATGTTATGATACAAGTGTCAGCTCTATCCCCATCTTTTGTAATGGTGTAAGTAGGGGCTTTTGACTTGTCAACCAAATCGGGATAGAAAATGTTGAACTTGTATCCTTGCACAAACTTCGGTGGTGGATTGTCATGATCATAATGGGTCTGGTTGTACTTGTTCCAATGGTATCCCGTATGAACACGGTTAAAGTATTTTGGTTTTCTTGGACGATATTTATCATGCCACCACACCTGTACAGTTGCCCCAATTATTTGTTATTGAAGGATGAAAATTTGCTATACTTTGAAGATATAAATCTCATAGTTCAATGGGATGAAATATTCAATCAAATATAAATTTACCTGAGGATCGAGGTTGATTTCATTATTTGAGCCAAACATAGCATCGCCTTCCTCCACAGCTCCCATGACTTTCAAAGCAATACTCTCATCTGCAGGAGTGGTTGGCCTTGAAGCCAATTCTTGCTCTTCTTTTACTGCAATTCGTCTCCTTTCCTATAGACAAATCATCCACACATTTCTTATTACTCCTCAACCCAATAAATAAATGTACGAGTGAATATTTGAGTACTATAAAGTCAAATTACCAAAATGGCCTTGTCCTCTTCAGGGTCGATGGCATGATCTTCATTTTCATCCCCATGTAACAGTTCTGGTGAATATGATCCCTCATCTGGTTCTTCATCATGGACCTCTGCATCCATTACCGGTATTGGAGAGAGAACTTCAGCAACTACAATATCACAAAGAGTGTCAAATGACAGCTGAATGTCCTTAAAATCCAGAAAGGCAAATTAAAAAAAGTTGCAAATAATGCATACTTTCCACCAAATCTTGCTTATCATGTTCTGGATTCATTTCCCTTTTTTCATTTTCACCTTCTGATGGTGTCTCTAGGCGTTCCAAATGATTTCGCAGCATCTTTGCATGAATATCCTTCAGACAAGCCTGACGTTGCATATGGAAACTGTCAGAGATAACTCAATTACGAATGCAAAAATACCCAAGACGCAATAAAGAAATACCTTTGCCTTGTATATGTGGAGACGTTTAAGAACAGCTTCCCAATATTCAACCACTTTCGCAGTCCCGGATCGCATTTGTGACTCAATCTGGGATTGTAGGTCTTCTAGTTCAACATAGGCTTTTCCTTGCAATAGATTCTTCACATCTGCTTCAATGCCCGCATGCAAACCTCTTTCTTCACCAATCACCTCGGAAGGTAATTGCTCTCCGCTAATTCTTGCAAGTTCTAATGCATCCCTTTTCCTGGCTTCAGCTAGCTCCCATTCACAAACTACCAAGAGAGCCTGGTTATTATAAACAAAGTCAGAAGTAAACCCCAAATATGCAAGTGTGTCGCATCAATCTAAGATTACAAGGTTTAAAACAATCTATAGATAGTCTCAGAATGCAACAGGGATTAATCCTACTCTTATTCTGGGTGACTAATAAGCATGCAAAGTAGGAAGAAGGTATAGAACAATGTAATACAAAGAGTAGAACATACCACCTCATTTGTTTTATTGATTAAAAAAAAAGCAAAAAACTTGATATGCATAGAACCAAATATTTACATCCGTGTAAGCATTTTTAATTACTTCATAAAATAATTGAAAAAAGAAGTTCTGAAGAATCAACCATGAGCGAAATCGAGAATTATGAACAATTGAAAACGATAACATAAAGGACCATAAGATGAAAACAAATAACTAAACAACATATACATGTAAGCGAAATATATCATATCTTAAGCATGCTCGTATCAGGGTTATAAGAAAACCAAAAGACATTAATAATACCTCCCAATATCTTATATGTGTAAGAGTTGTCCTATCTAAATTGAGGTGCATCTTTATGTCATCATGAAGTTCTTCCATTTCCTTTGTAGTCAAGCCCTACAATAGCACAACCCAGGCATATCAATATGCAGTCAAGCGAGAGATTAAAACAATTATTCACTGGCTTTTAAATACAGACAAGAGAAACATATAATTCCTTATTCTTTTTCAATATAAACAGGATGAACAAAGACAGAGAATACAAGAAATTTTACCTTAAAGACCATATATGGTTCATTTATTTCTATCCCAAAGTCATCTGAAGGATCCAGATGTTTAGTGAGTATATCAATCGGCTTAATACGACCTTCACGCGACCGAATCTTTGACCTAACTTTGCTTTGATCAAAATGAAACTGTGAAACAACATAAACAAAGGTCAGTGAGTAGTTAATTTTGGCAAAGCACAAAAGCAGCAATTATACCACAAAACACAAATATCTCAAAAAGAAACAGAAATGATTGTATTAATGTTGCTATTATGCTTGACCTCTTCTTCTTTCTTCTCCCAGTCTTGGAACTCAGCTCGAGCACGCTTTCTTGCCAACAATGCCTACAAAATTGTCATCGTCATTATTAGGCGAATAATAATGATCAATCACAAGCATGCTATCTTCGAGTTCAATCAGCTCCTACAAAGAAAATAAGCCCTTCAATCTCCAATATAAAATAAAAAGAAAAGATGTGATGGAAAATCTTACCATTTCCTCCTCATGCTGTGCTTTCTCGAGTGCCCTTTCCTCTCTTCTCTTTTTTACTTTTTCAATCTCAACCTACAGTAAAAGAGAAAACAAATAAATACTGCCTACCTGGAGAATGAAATGAAAGAAAACAAATTCAAGAGTGTAAACTGGCAGATGGAGTGAACTCAAACTACTAGAGAATGGAACGATAAGGGAACGCAAGAATACTTATTCCACTATCAAATCTGTTCACATATAAGCGCCTGCCTTCATGAAAACTTTACTACATGTAAAACTTTATCGCAGAAAAATTGACAACGTAAAGTTAAATGCATGAAATAAACCAAGGTCGGGAGGCCCCAACAGCACTTTAACACAGGAGGGAAAAAAGGCAACACCATAACTGCCAACAGGGATTGTCTGTGCTTTTATGGTCCATTCGTTTGTTTAATCTTCACCAGTGGAAATATTATATCATTTTACATTAGTTTTGAATGATGTCTACTTTAGCTACAACAGTTTCTCAACAATACCAAACCAAAAATTGTATCGCCACACTCTTATGTGAATGAAATTACAGAAAAACACAGCAAGGATAGACATGTCTATGAAAATAAGGACACTTGTAGGTTCAATGTAAACAATATTCTACTAGAGATCTGGCTTAAACAAATTACCATTCTCTCTATCTGTCTCTTCTTCTCTGCTTTCAAGGAGAAAGTATCAAGGGGCACGCCTTGGGACACATCACGCTCAATCTTCTTTCGCCACACAAAGCTGACATTCAGAAAATTGAAATTTCTCAGTGAGTGTTAGAGCTATATATTAGGATATTTTTTTTCCACTAACAAAGTCAAATATTCCACAAAGGTTAACAAACAAACTTTGCTGGTAAGATAGCATTCTCTACTACAGAGACATGCTAAGGTAACCATGGTACAATTTTCAACTAAGTACAAAGACAAATAAAATCGAAAACTCAACTCACTTGTCAGTAAGGTTAGAATCACCAAAAGGTTTTGAATAATTCGAATATGATACAGTCTGCGACTTCAATTTCTTCGCAACTTTCAGAGCCTATCAATAAGACGAAATAAATAATAATGCGAAAACTGAAATTGCAATCGCATCAATAAAACAATAAGATAATAAGGAAACTGATATTGCCATTGGTGTATGGAGATTGAATTAGAATTAAACCGTTTTCTGTGCTCTTTTAGCTAGGTATTCAGAAATCTCTTCGTCGGAAACTTTCCTCTTGATATTCCCGCCGCGCTTGCGTGACTTGTACCTGTCTGCGCATATCCGACTCCGAGGGCGGTTCTCACGTTTCCTGGAAATCGTCATCCTCCGCTTAGCGTTTGCAACTTTTTCTTTTATTTTCGCTTTTCTTTCGCTAAGCTCTAACCAATGATAAACCTCGGTTTAAATAGTTGTTCGTTTTGCGGACTGGATCTAAAATAGGGCTGGGTTTCATTTGGGCCGTGAGAAGAGATTGGATTTTAAATTAATTATTGGACCCAATTACCCATTTAATTATCTGGTGATTTTACTTTTGGGCCCAACATTTTGGGATGTGGTTTTTTTAGCTAAGCCTTGGCATAATAAATAAAAACAGCCCGTTTCACTATCAAAATCATCAAGGTTCTATTTGGATTGATTTTGACTCGATTTCGTAGGCCTTGATTTAAAAAAAATAATTTGGGTGGTTTCGATGAAACCTTTGAAACTTCATTTGGATAGATTTTGGATGTTGGGTTTTGTGATTTGAATAAGTTGAAACTCCATTTGAATTGGATTTGAATATTAGGGTTTATGGAAAAAAGTATGTGGTAGGTGTCAAATTAATGTCATTTTTAGTGAGATTTGAAGAATATTACTAATAAACTAAAAGTCAACTCGAAAATGCTGCAATGATCCTTACCAATATCTAAACTACTTATAAATAAATTATTATATGTAAAAGATTTAAGAATAATATTTCTCAACCATCTCAATTACGTTCAAATATACAATAGTTTATTTGAGCATTGTAATGTGTTATGTGTTGGTTTTATCTAGGTTGAGCTTCACTAAGCTCACATTTGACTCATAGATATTTCGAACTTAATAACATGACCTAAACTCAAACCGATTCACATTTAATTAGATTTAGACTCACTTTTAAATATAATCACCGTAGAACGGGCAACCAATATTCGCGTCCTTCAATTCATTCTAATTTTGTTCTCAATATAAGATAAGTTCGGGCCTAAGAAAAACGAGTCTTACATAGTTGAGCCACATATGTAATCCAAATCTCCAAACACTATAGACAAACATAAACTGAGAGAGATTAGTCACTACAAAGTAGTAGACTCAGGTTCGAATTGCTGTTAGAAGAGGTGCCCACATTAATGTGTCCAACCCGCCTCAAAAAGGAGAAATTATTTAGTACAACCGCTGCACCACGTCATCAAGTACACGTGGTGCAGCCCACCAATACACATGGGACATGTGGATTATTAATCCACATCACCCCATGTTCTGGCCATGTTCCAAAAAAATAGGGGTTCAGAAAGTTGTGTTCACACTGCCAGAATATGGGTGATGTGGATTTTTAATCCACATGCCCCAAGTGTATTGGTTGGCTGCACCACGTGTACTTGATGACGTGGTGCAGCGGTTGTACTACATAATTTCTCCTCAAAAAGGGATTAAACACTTGAGAAAAAAAAAACTGAAACATAAGAGGATTATTTAAGGATAATTCATATATATGACGAAAGACATACATAATTCATTGCAATACCTTCATGTTTTCTAGAATATATATATACTTATTTGGGAGGGGTCACACAATATGTCAAGGCATTCAACTAATATGCATTGCAAAGACAATACATCCAGACGGTATAAACATGCAACAAGTAGCCCAAAATCAGTTTAAATATAAATTACTAAAATTAACTTTTTATAGATAAAAAAAAGTTAATCACACCCAAATTCCATCACTCATCCAACACAAGTTGTAGCTAGATCAAATGAGCACTCTCTCTTGACAAAATTAACTTTTCTCGTTTTCTCCTTCATTTTTCAATATTGGGTTTTCTACTTCTTTGTCACATTTTCTCTCCTTTTTTGTTTATATTTTGGTTTGTTCATATGTCTATTTTTTATCGTTTATATTTGTCCATCATATTCAATATTCTACAATTTTCAGATAATAGTTTCTATGAAACAAGTTAACTGTTACATTTTTAATTCATGATGACAAAATGTGCAATTGTTTGAAGGAAAATGGAAGCAAAAAAAAAAATTAGTGTTAAATGTGCTAAATGAATCCGAATTTTTAATCCAGATTCAGAATATCCACTGAAATCGAATTAATTTTCAAGATCCCAGTGGATTCAGATGGGAGAAATTGCAATTGGACTCGAATTCGAATCAGCCAGGATCCAATTCGCAGTCCTACTAAAGAATCCCCGCCCAAAGTCGATTTGCATAGGTGAATAATTATGTATCTCTTTCTTTAGCCTTTTTATTTAGATCTAAAGTTATGCCCAAAATAGAATAATTATGAAAGTGAAACAAAACAAAAAAGGGTAAATTATAAATACCCCGAGGTAAGATCTAATTATAAAAAGCATCATCATGTATTGGGTATTACAAAAATCTCCCTCAAGCTTGTCACCTTCTACAATTAACACTTTGCTCCTAAAATGTTTCAATTTTGCCCCTTAGCGTTATTTGTAATATCTTATAAATATTAAAACTTTGGTGTTAATTATTATATCTTATAAATAATAATAATAAATTAATTTATTGTTATATAATTTAAATTGTTAATAAATATGTAATTATTTTTGCAATATTAATTGAAATTTTTGGGTAATTTATAAATTAAATAAATTATTTTGATGGTAAATATATGATTATTATTTATAAAATTTATAAGATATTATAAATATTAAAAATAATCCCAAGAGCAATATTAAAATATTTTAAGGACAAGGGATTAATTGAAAAAGATAACAAACTTGAGGAGGGTTTTATAAATATGTCTTACCTCTCAAGAGTTAATCGTAATTTACCCAACATAAAATAAATTATGATCTTCGAATCAATGATATTTCCTTTTATGGGTTAAATCAATAATAAAAAATAAATATAACTTTTTCATATATTTTAATCGTGCTTAACTAGATGTAGTGACTATAATTATTCGTTGCCACCAACCTATTCAAAAGTCAAAATCACATACTCGATTTTATATTTGCATATTGCAAGTATGCATGTAGTACCACAAGTGCTGTCAATCTTATTCATATAATTTTGTTAATCAATATTTCCATTTAATCACTATTAAAATATAAGATAAAAAATCAAATTTTTTATAAAAATATTTAGTTAAATATATTATGCTAATCCTTTACGCATGCACAAAATAATTCACTTTGCTTTCTTCATCGCCTAAAACTCTTCTCTCATAATATATAGTATATAAAAAAAAAAGGAAAAAAGAAAAATATTTAGCGTTTCGAATTGGAAACCTTTCCCAGTTGAAACACAATTACGTTGATTCTTTCATACCTACGAAAAGGCATCGAGTTTTATTATTTTGTCGTTGGCGGAAGCTAAAATTTGATTACTGGATCTGAATCTGTTCGTTTTCCCCCCTTTTTAAATTCAGTCGAAGAATGCCAGATTCGCCGTTGGAACCCGACCCGGAAGATTCCGACACTGAGCCCGAATTCGTCGAGATTGATCCCTCCGGTCGCTACGGTCGGGTTCGTACATCTCAATTCTTTATTTTCCATATTTGTGTGTTGTATATAGAGCTAAGGTTGCGTTTTTATCAATATTATGTCATTCCTCAATTTATTTTTGCAGTATAGGGAGGTACTAGGCAGAGGAGCTTTCAAAAAAGTGTATCCTTTTACAGATTTTTTTTTCATTGTTTTGTAGTATATGAGTGTTTGTACCAAAATATTTTTCACGTTTCTCAGGCCAATAATGGCCCAACAAGAGATGATCACAAAAACAAGCAAACAATGAGTTAAGGAATGAATTTTGTATGAATCCTTAATTTTGAATCTGGTAACATAGATATAGAGCATTTGATGAATTGGAAGGAATTGAGGTGGCTTGGAATCAGGTTAAAGTTGCTGACCTCTTAAGAAATGCCGTGGATTTGGAGCGCTTGTATTCGGAAGTTCACTTATTAAAAACCCTTAAGCATAAAAATATTATCAAATTTTACAACTCGTGGGTCGATACCAAGAACGAGCATGTCAACTTCATCACCGAGATTTTCACATCTGGAAATCTGCGACAGTATGTTTGATTTTATTTTAGGAGCTTCTATGAATTTGGATAACCATTTACTGAAATATGTGAGAATCAAGCTGGTTTGTGTATGTTTGTGTAGGTATAGGAAGAAACACAAGCATGTTGATGTGCGGGCATTGAAGAAATGGTCTCGACAAATCCTTGAGGGGCTTTCGTATCTTCATAGACACGACCCCCCAGTAATTCATCGGGACTTGAAGTGTGATAATATATTTATAAATGGGAATCAAGGAGAAGTGAAAATCGGTGATCTGGGACTCGCTGCTATTCTCCAGCAGGCACGTTCTGCACACAGTGTCATAGGTACCGTCGATTGATTTTTTATCTTTATAGAAGTTTTAAACAGTGAAGGTAATTGATTAATGTGATTTGATGCTAGGCACACCCGAATTCATGGCACCAGAACTTTATGAGGAAGAATACAATGAGCTTGTAGATATATATGCCTTTGGTATGTGCTTGCTGGAGCTGGTGACCCTTGAGTATCCATATGTTGAATGTGCCAATGCTGCTCAGATATATAAAAAAGTGACAGCAGTAAGTGATGCTAAGAAAGATGCTAAGGCAATAAATCACTAAATCAATATGATCATAAAGATTCTCTGAAAGTCGCACACCCAAATCTTCCTCTCCAATAATAATGAGACTTGCTCATTCCCAAATACTAAATATTACCCACATATGGTGTTATGTCTAGTCACAGGATTGACAAAAGCAAATATGTTTTTATCATGGGAGTGCAACCCCCCGCCTCCGGTCTTTATTTTCTCACACCTCGACTTTGCAATAAAACCTAGTTTTGTTCCTATTTAAAGCTGTGCAAATTGTGAGCCTGGTTGAATCATGGTTCGGGTTCAGATACATGAAATTTCAGCGCAACTTTTTATTTTCTTTAATGCTGGAACCATGTCTACCCTAGCTTGATGGAGAGACTGTTGCGTATATTCCTAAGCATGAGTTCCAACTTTTTCCTAATATGTCCATAACTGATCTTCCTGTCGCTATTATAATTCAATTGCCAAAAAGAAAAAACAATCACCAGCTAGATCTATACTCCATATGTCATACTTTAGGTTGGATTCCCCCCTATAATTTGAAGTTGAACTACACAGAAAACAAAGAGTTAAATACTTCTAAGTTTGAAAATTAAATTGCCGAAGTTGGGTGTATTTTGAGAAGGCTCACTTATTTTTGTTTTAACTTTGTTTCTATGTGACTTACAACTAAACTATCATTTTTCCCAACTATTGAAGGGAATTAAGCCTGCATCATTAGCAAAAGTAAAGGATGCTGGAGTCCGAACATTTATAGAAAAATGCATTGCAAAAGTTTCTGACCGGTTATCTGCCAAAGAACTACTGATGGATCCATTTCTTCAAATGGATGAGGATTCTGGGACCAGAGGTCGTTCACTACAGCCCCAATCTTCAAATGCAGGTACACTTTGCAGGAATTGTTTATTCTTCGACTATTTACCACTCTTTTTCCCGGGTTTTGAAACTCTATAGCTACAGATGATAATGCCAGCAAGGTTGACACTGAAAAACAGCCTGATGACATTGTCCTTGAGGGCGGTCTAGATTTCACAGTGCAGGGTCAAAGAAAAGACCAAAATACCATATTTTTGAAACTCCGAATAGCAGATTCATCAGGTTATTGTTGCTCCATTCCTTTTCCCTTTTTTCCCCTTAACTTCCTTTTATTAGTATAATAAAACTTCTACTTTCTTTATGAGCTTAGGTCATATACGGAACATTCACTTCCCGTTTGATATAGAGGTAGATACTTCCACTGCCGTAGCTAGCGAAATGGTAGAAGAGCTTGATTTAACAGATCACGATGTCTCAGTTATTGCTGAAGTTATCGATTCCGAAATTCGATCCCATATTCCTGATTGGGCACCAAGAGAACTCTCAGCCGACAACAATGAAAAAAACGAAAAAGCTCCAGAAATTGATGAGCCTGGTACACAGGATGATGATGCTTCCCCCACTACTAATGATTCATCTCAATCTGTTCCTCTTGTTCTTGAAAGAATGCCATCAGGTCGAAAATACTGGGTTGATTCGCCCAAAGCTAGCGGGTCAAACTCTCCACTAAGACCAGGGCCATCCAACGTGCTATTGGTTGAGTCAGTAACCTCTGGAGACTGCTGGTCTGAAGAAAATCTGCATTCCCCTCCTGCTAGTCATAGAGATGCAAACAGTTCTCACGATGCATCTCCACTCAGGCATGTGGAATATGACTCTGATCATGAAGATTATACAAAAAGCGAAGCTGGTCCCAGTAATTCACGGTTTTGTAGCAACGGGCCTCTACCAAATGAAACTGACTCGGATGAGATTAAAAGTATTGTAGAGAAGCTCGAACACGTACTGAAAAATCAGCTGAGGGAGCTAGATGAACTTAAGTTGAAGCATGAGCTAGCTGTTTTGGATCTTTTACAGGAACTGCCTGAGGAGGTTCGTGAGCGAGTTCTAAGCATTTGTGACCACAAGATAGCTAAACTTACATTGCAGTGATTTTGAGAGATGATGCTGTCGATATAACAATGAAATAGAATATTATTCATATCTTATTGTGGATATGAATATATTTTGCTCATTGTTTTATAGGTTATCTAATTTTCTTGACAAGTTTAACTGTACAGATAGATACATGTTTGTTTATTGACAAAACGGAAGCTGATTGTTCTGGAAGCATTTTGTTAGCTAAATTTCTGTCAAGAGAGAGGGCTCATTTGATCTAGCTACAACTTGTGTTGGACGAGTGACGGATTTTGGATGTGATTAATTTTTTTTTTATTTATAAAAGTTTATTTAGTGATTCATATTTAAACTGATTTTGGGCTACTTGTTGCATGTTCATATCGCCTGGATGTATTGTCTTTGCAATGCATATTAGTTGAATGCTTTGAATATTTTGTGACCCCTCTCAAAGAAGTATATATATTCTAGAAAACATGAAGGTATTGCAATGAATTCTGTATGTCTTTCGTCATATTTAAGAATTATCCCTAAATAATCCTCTTCTGTTTCAGTTTATGTTTGTCTATAGTGTTTGGAGATTTGGATTACAGATGTGGCTCAACTAAGAAGACTCATTTTTCTTAGGCCCGAACTTATCTTATATTGAGAACAAGAAATTAGAATGAACTGAGGGTCGCAAATATTGGTTGCCCTTCTCTGGTGATCGTCCTCGTGAACAGTAGTTATGGTTGAACTGATAATATTTAAAAGCGAGTCTAAATCTAATTATGTGTGAATCGGGTTGAGTTTAAGTCATGTTATTAAATTCGAAATACCTATGAGTCAAATGTGAGCTTAGTGAAGCTCAAGCTAGCTAGATAAAACCAACACATAACACATTGCAATGCTCAGATAAACTATTGTATATTTGAACGTAATTGAGATGGTTGAGAGATATTTTTCTTAAATCTTTTACATGTAATAATTTATTTATAAGCATTTTAGATATTGGTAAGGATCATTGCATCATTTTCGAGTTTACTTTTAGTTTATTAGTAATATTCTCCATAAGTACTTTAGTAATATGTAGATTTTCTTTTCAAAGAATCTAGCATTAGTCAAATCGGTATAAACTCGAATATTGAAATAATATATGAGTCACATTTGCAACGAATGCATATAAAAAAATTATGAGTTGAGTTTGAATTTTGTAATCATCAAATTCGATTATATTTTGGGCTTGAACCACTCCAAATCCCGACTGAAAACATTAATGACTTTGTAGTCGGAGGGCCTTTTTCTCAAAAGTAATACACGTTTAGGGTAACAATATGCTACTCCCTTCGCCTCATTTTATGTTAGGAAAAAAATTGTTGCTTTGGAGCATCTAAAAAAGAAAACAAGAGTAAAAATAAAATGATGGAGATAGTACAATTTTTGGAATATAAGTGGTGCAAAGTATCAAATAACTCTAATTCCAAGGATGCAAAGATGCAAATTACCCATTGAATTATCGAAGAGATATGTAGAAACCAAAAAGAAATGGATGGATAGATAGAAAGAATACAATAAGAACCATATCAAGAGGTCCTCTTTTCTTCTTCACACAAATAAGTTAACACTCCCTCTCTCTTCAGTTCTATCCTCTCCCTCTCCTCCAAAACTCTCTAAAATCCCATCCTTCCTTCCATCAATACATTTCATTTCTCCGCCATGGCTACAATAACCGCCGCCGCCGCCTCCATCACTAAACTCACACACCTCTCCACCACCCATTCCCTCCAAAATCCCACTTCCTCAAAACCCACCAAAATTATCCTATCCTCTTCCTTCACCCCCTCCTCCACAGCCCTTTTCCTGCATCCCACAACCCCCGTCACCACCACGCGCCGCCGCTTCTCCATCCGTGCCGCCCGTGGCAAATTCGAGCGCAAGAAACCCCATGTCAACATCGGCACAATCGGCCACGTCGACCACGGTAAAACCACCCTCACCGCCGCTCTAACCATGGCCTTAGCTTCCCTCGGAAACTCCGCCCCCAAAAAATACGACGAAATCGACGCCGCCCCTGAAGAGAGAGCCCGTGGTATCACTATCAACACCGCCACAGTCGAATACGAGACCGAAAACCGACATTACGCCCATGTGGACTGCCCGGGCCACGCTGACTACGTTAAAAACATGATTACCGGCGCTGCGCAAATGGACGGAGCTATTCTAGTGGTGTCCGGTGCAGATGGTCCCATGCCACAAACTAAAGAACATATTTTATTGGCTAAACAAGTTGGTGTTCCGAATATGGTCGTTTTCTTAAACAAACAGGACCAGGTTGATGATGAGGAGTTGCTTGAATTGGTTGAACTGGAGGTAAGAGAATTACTTTCCTCTTATGAATTTCCTGGTGATGATATTCCTATTGTTTCTGGTTCTGCTTTACTTGCTTTAGAGGCTCTAACGGCAAATCCAGGAATTAAGAAGGGTGAGAATGAATGGGTTGATAAGATTTATAAATTGATGGATGAGGTTGATAATTACATTCCTATCCCTCAAAGACAAGTTGATTTACCTTTCTTGATGGCTGTGGAAGATGTTTTTACTATCACTGGTAGAGGTACTGTAGCTACTGGTAGAGTCGAAAGAGGGACTATAAAAACCGGTGAGACTGTCGATATCGTGGGATTGAAGCCCACGAGGCAAACGACAGTTACTGGAGTCGAGATGTTTCAGAAGACTTTAGATGACGCTATGGCTGGGGACAATGTGGGGTTATTGTTGAGAGGTATTCAGAAAATGGATATTCAGAGGGGTATGGTTTTGGCAAAGCCCGGGACTATCTTGCCGCATAGTAAGTTTACGGCTATTGTTTATGTTTTGAAGAAAGAGGAAGGTGGTAGGCATTCTCCATTTTTTGCGGGTTATAGGCCGCAGTTTTACATGAGGACTACTGATGTGACTGGGAAAGTGAACTCGATTATGAATGATAAGGATGAGGAGTCGAAGATGGTTATGCCTGGTGATCGTGTGAAGATGGAGGTCGAACTTATTACGCCTATTGCTTGTGAGCAGGGGATGAGGTTTGCTATTAGAGAAGGAGGGAAGACTGTGGGTGCAGGTGTTATTGGGTCCATTATCGAGTAAAGAACAGTGCTGGATTGAGCTTCACTTTTATGGTTTTCTTATCCCTGTGGCTGCAAGAAATGTTAAATGTCGTATATGATGGCGCAGGGTTTTTTTGGGTTTACTTTTGCTATGCATTAGTGTATTAGTTTAGCTTAAGAACATTGTTTTGATAATTCAATGAAAATTCTTATCTTATTTCAACTGTTTCTGCTTTCTTGGATCTGCATAGTGTTTACCTTCTTAATTTTTGGAAGGAATGAGGAATTTCTTGTGCAATTTGGAATGATTAATGTTTTTTTTAAATAGATTGATGTTTCTTGAAGGCCTATGTTTGGGTTTGGTTTTTGTAGTGGGTACGTCAAATGATGGAACATTGAACTTGATTTTAGTTGTTAGTTTTCAATATCGTTTTACTGAGATCCTAGAACCAAATATCATTTTGGTGATGCACTTTTGACTTTGATAAGCTAGTGGATGTATCTGTAAGTTAAGATGAATTTATTGCCGGTTGCTGTGAATAAAACAGGGTTTCATATTCTAACCAGGATTTTTCCTTGGCTTTTTTTAAACAGCATAGCATGCCCATGAGACACACTCTGCGAAAATTTGATACAGCTTGGCCAAAATGGTTCCAAACAGGGCCTATGTTTTTCAACGAGATTTTTGTTAGTAACAATGAAAAACAATTTTGATCAAGTTATTGTTGGTAATTGCAGTAACAATGAATTGGAGAACAATTTGGATCGGGTCTAAAACCCAATAGTTGATGTTCACAAGTTATTCTTCTTCTAAAATCTAGATCCCTTTCTTTCTCCTCTTTCTTAAGGGAATCTGGCTTAACCCCTATTGAGGTTCAGTTAGGCATATAAATGAGTTTTTTTCTAAGCTTGTCAAACTGTGGTGTCTAGTCCGTTCCACTAGACCCAACCCAATAAGCATTCCTTTCTACTACACAAGCTACAACAATTTGATTTTAACCTCTCTAACCCTAAGAGTTAGACTCCGATCATTGCATTTAAGGCAGGTTATTTACACGTGATCTTTCTTCTGTAGCTGTACAGGATTTGTATGTCGTATGGCAGCCACTTACGATCATTTTCGCTTTATTATTCCTTGTTGTCATGATACACGACGAAATTATAACCCCTCGGTAACATTTATTAATGGTGTTTCTTGGCACAAATTGAAGTAAAAGTGGTTCAACTTCAAACAAAGCCTTGCAGAATCGATGAACTCGTAGATATATGGAATCCATTGTAATTATTTTTTCATAGTAAATTCTATTACAATTTAGTAGTATACATCAGATGCACAAGTACTAATAAAACCCTGGTGTCCATTGCTTTTACAACACTAAAAGCAAGCAGAGGTAGCTCTACAAGTCGAAGAAGATGGTCGAAATAAGCAGCTCTTGAATGAATGCAGCACCATTCCTTCTTTCCTCACAATTTTGTCCCACAACTTCATCTCGTCCACTTGTCGTGCTGCTGCAAAAATGACATAATCGATCATCCCTATCGTGAAACAGAATCCAATGCAATATTGTCCTAAACATCAGATTACTATATGATAGTCAATTTAATATCGCATTCTGCAATGCAAAACAAGTTTTAAACAATGTTTACGTATCAGAATATTCCTGAAATGTATAGAAACACGATCTAGACTTACCTTTCTGCATCAGTCGTTGCAGCCACAGACGAGGATGTATATATATCCTTGTGTATGTGTTTTGGCACAGTGCAGAGAAATGGCGTAAGAATTGGAGATGCATTACAACTCCAGAAGCCAGAGTTTTGAGACTTCTTCCTCCGCTGAGAAGAAAAAAGACGAGACTTGTTCATCTCTGTTTCATTTCGGGCTCAATTGGGAAAAGACGAACATACCTTTACTGAATGTGCATGTTGCATCGTGAAATGACTAATTGTATCTTTCTCTAAATTTGCAGCACATATGGGACAAACCTTGAAAATAAATGTAAATTCGATCAATAAGGGATAACCAAATACAAACAAGTTATCGTTCATGAGAATTGATGAGGAGGAACGTAAATATGGAACTCATTTATATATATATACATACCGCGTTTTTCATGTCAAAGTAGTGCTCTTCTTGCAGATGAAGACAGAGAATGGGGACTTCAATTTCCACATAACAAAAAGGGCAAGGAAACCAAGCTCTAACTTCTTCATCTTCCATATTTATGTTATTACCTATTCGAGAATCAAATACCATTCTCACTTTTCAAATACTGCCAAGAATTTAAGGCTATATTGGAACTTAAAGAGGAAAGTGAACAAAAAATTAAACTAAAACTCGAAGTTCTATCCTTTAATGCAAATAAATATTTTAAATTATTCAATCATAAAGGATTACCATCACAAGCAGGGGGGTGATTAGCTGAGTGAACTTTTGCAGCCCAGAAATCCACATCCATCTTTGTAATTCAAAATAATTCAGAAAGCTTTATTGACACACAAAAGCTAGCTACTTATAATGGATTTCTGACACGTGCCAATTAGTACATACTTAAAATAATTCGAGAAAGTTGGCCCCTTTATTTTTTCTCTTTTTTTACTTCCAATATCGAGAAAGGAATTTGCGGTAATAATGAGGGAAATTTCAGAATTCAGTTCACATTAGGTGATTTCAAGTTTGATGCGTTTGTGCTCGGTTTAATTACTTACACAGAGAATGACTTGACTTGACTTGATTATGTCACTCTTGGAAAATTTACTCCTTAAACACTATTTCATATTAATCAATCAATAAAGAGCACAAGCAATTGAATCAGTATCCAACAGAGCAAATCTAGTGCACTTGTCATGTGAATGTTTACGGTTCGACCATAATTTGTCAAGACAATAATTACTGGAAAAATTTATCGTGCGAAGAGTAGTACCGTACAAGACCGGTTTCATTTTTTGATTCACCAACAATGTTTTCATTAATTCGAGTTATCTTTACTAGTCCGAATTCCATCGCTATAAATATCAGAAAAAAAACTAATTAAATCAAGCATGCAAATTATATATGTTATTGTAGAAAGATTTTATGTGGAAAAAAGGTAGTAATAAAAAGTTGTGGAACGGACAACTAAACAAAGGCATTAGCACGAGCTAGCAAACACGTCAAACCAGCAATTGAGTGCAGTCATGGTCATGGATGTCGACTATGTAAATATGTATGTGGACCAATTTTCTTTGCAATCATATATATTATACACAACATAAAAGGGGCAAGAAACAATCGATAAAGAATCATTCACAGTGTGACATTTTTCTATTTATTTATTATGAAAAGGAAAAGTAGAAAACAAAGCAACTTAAATTGATACAAAATGGTGTGTAAACATCTACGATAGAGGAGGTTATACTTATATCATCGTTCGTCACAAACGAGTCACTAATATTTATACACTAGTAATTAATACCTTTTTTGTCCAATTGAGTCTATTAATTACTAATACGAAACACGTGGTTTTCAAAAGAATTTCTAATATAAAAATTCAACGTGTTTCATGTTATTTAATAGATTTAATTGGAAAACCGGTTTTGTTAATATATAAAAATTACTCCTTATGTTCTTTTCTATTTGTCGTTTTGGAGGATTATACACAAATAAGAAAATGTAATAACCACTTTTTTTTAAGAAAATATCTCAAAATACCCGTTTAACCTAAAATCACAACTTTAAATAGCATAAATTACAACCATTAACAAGAAGGGTAAAATTGATAGAAAATAATTAATTTTACATTGAACCCCTAAAACGACAAATAAAAGTAAACAAATTTCTTTTGCCAAATCTACAAATAAAAAAATGGAGGGAGAAACTCATATTATAAGTACTCCTTTTGTTCCACAATATCTGTGCAATGTAATCTTACTTACCCCTTTTTCAATTTAGCCCTTATTTTTACACCTTAAAAGTTCAAACTCTACATTATTTATTCTAATGCAATATTAATTAAGAGTATTTTTGGTATATCTTTTGTTTTGTTTGTTTGTTTGTTTGTTTTTTTACCAATAGTCGTGCAATACTCTAAAACGATATTGTGGAACGGGAAGTATATAATTAGTCTGCCCGCATGGGCAGCTCAACTGGTTTCAGAGGTGGAATTTGGAACAAGTATATAATTAGTCATAAATATTAGATCATTAATTGATTGAAATTAATGTAAGCTGCTAACCAAAAATTGAATGATACCTAAGTTGTTGGAAATCTGGATTTTGTATTAACTTGCTTGAACCAAAAAAAGGTCGGCAAATATGATTTTTGTCAAAAGAAGTTGTGTCCTCAATCTGTTATAAGATATTTCCTTATTGAAATACTAATTCACTTTCACTTTATTCACCTGTTGCTTAATTGGGCAGTATTATTATTATTATTATTATTATTATTATTATTATTATTATTATTATTATTATTATTATTATTATTATTTTATTTTCTGTCCATATGGTTCTTGATCAGACAAAATAAGCCCATCCCACATCTCTATTCTATCCCATAGTCCACTCCATTGAAGAGATCAGAATTCAGACACACAATCTTATACCTCATCAATATCAAAATATTAACATGTCCCATAAGTCCATAACAACCTTTAATTTCAAGATCACTAACTATGAAGAAAAATCACAAACATGAAGAAAAAGAAGAAGATAAGATTGATATTCTCAAGGCCGCGGCACACGTGTGGCATGGCCACTCCGACAGTTCCAAAAATACGACAACCACCTCAGAAGCCGATGCCCACATCAGATTTTTCAAGGGAATTAAGCCTACTCGGTTTAGGCTCGAAGCAATGAACATAGGAAATAAAAAGGAGTACCAATTAAGTAGTAAAAATTATAATTGGGATTTTGGGCAGTCACTTTGGGATTCTAATGAGATTGTGAATGTGTACAAGAAGTTGGAGAGGGTACTAATGCTGGATAGCTCGTTTTCTGCATTGGATGAGCTTGAACGCGGTTTCAAGAAGCGAAAAGAGAGTAACAATAGCTTGAGGAATTTGTTCAGTAGGATGTCATCAAGAAGAGGGTGATTTCAAGGGAATCAAGTAGTTGTATTTGATATTTTTCGTAATAATATTTCTAAAAGCAAGTACAAATTTGTAGGGTTAAATAAAAATCGAGAGGTTTACATCATCAGCCATATAATTTTGTGTTGTAAGATTAATTCTCATCTATCTTTTGTGTTAGTGTTGAATAAATACTATTCTGCAAATTAGAATTTGTTCTTTCCCAATAAGATTCTAATGTCATCATCTTACAGTTAGACATTCAGAAAGATCTTGTAAAGATCAGAAAAGGTATAGGGAGCAATATTTCACAGAGCAGAACACACAAATACGCCTACACTATATATGCAGAAAACAAGTATAAAAGACAGCGACAGGCATCTTATTTATATTTAACTGTATTATTAAGCCTGCCAATCATTAATTAAGCTTCCCATTTGCACAATTCAAAGTTCTTGTGCTTCTGCTGGATGAATCCATCTGCTTCCACATCAACTGTTTTCTCTTCACAAACTTCTCGTCTTCCATCCCTTCCGATTTCACTGATCTTTTCATGTTCATAAACGTGAACGTATGCCTCTGGAGCTTGATGCTTGTGGTGATTCACGTGAGAAGCCCTTTCCTCTGCATCGTTGTTGAGAACCTCGTAGACGTTTGGAAACTCGGGATAGTCAGCAATCAAAGTAGGCGATTTATTCATTATGGTGATTCGTTCAAGGTATATGTCCATGGGTGACCTCGAGTTCCGATTATAGTAGCTGCTATTATGATAACCGGGTTTTTTCATTGTTATATGATAGAAGAACTTGAGAGATTTACTTCATTTATAGAGGAAGGCTTGCAAAAGATATTCGATTCGAGATGATCCATTCTTTACTGAATCTGATACTCTAGCCTTTAGTCAGTTTCAGTGACTTGCTTTATCAATATCATGATAAGTGTCCTGGGAAGTGAAAGTGATAGAAAGAAGCAAAAAAAAAAAAATGAAGCTGACATGTTTGTTTTATACACAAATTGCCCTTTCCCTGGAAGTGCAATATTTCAACATTTACTATGTGTCAAAGAAGATTCTCATTATATACTCATACAATTTGATGTATGAATAGCTCTGAATTCCTTAACATGTTAAGACTATTGTCCCCATATAATTAATTATGTTTAAATGTAAACAGAAAACAGCAGTAGTGTACATTAAGCATAAGTTAATATTATTAACAAACGAGTTCACACATTACAATTTCAGAAAGCAAAACATACCACATAGCAAGAGTGTAAATACCAGAAAAGGTTCTAAACATCCTTGCATTTATTTAATGCGTGCAATAACTATATACTACTATTTTATTTCAGGATCAGAAGTTACACGCTACATATTCTCTCCAGCGATGAGATCCATGACCACACGCTTGATACTTCCATTATTCTTCTTCAGCAGGATCTTGTTCATCTCTGTATCATGAAAACCCTATAAGAATCCACAAACCAAATTCAATATTAAATTTAAAGGCAAAGGAAGAGGATGTATGAAAACGGAGAACAATTACTGCATCACAAGTGTTCTTTGACTCACCATTTCCTGGAGCTCCTCCAGGATTGGATCCCACTCAGACACGCCACAAAGATCATCCACAGCTTTCTCTAAGTCATACTCGTTAATCCTCAAGATCTCCTTGTTCAGATCAACCTGCTTGAAGCCCATCTCCTCTAGTTCCTTTAGAAGGGTCTCCTCTGACTGTGAACTTGCAACAGCAGCCGATGATGAAGGATCAATCGTAGATGGGGCTATAGAAGAAACAATCGGGTCCACATAAGAGAGATCGACAATAGGATATAGAGGAGATGGGACAGCAGCAGGAGCAGAACTCGATGCACCACTGCCAACAAGCAAGCTATCATTGATGGGGAATTTCATCTCATGCTCAATGTTTGGCTGCAATTCAACTACAGATTCAACTGGATCCACCGTCTTTTTGGTGGTATCAGGCTCGGGTGGTTGGCTATCTACAACCATAGGTTCTGGTTCCACATTTATAATTTCGGGATCAGTTAAAACGCTGCTTAAAGGGGGTAAGTTCAGGTTCAAACCCCTAACACCTTCACGGCGTGTCTCTTTAATAGAAGCATCAACCTACATCAACATGTCAAGGATTTAGAACAGCAAAACATGACTTCAAAAGATAAAACAGTTAAGGATCACAGAACAATAGCTGACCTGGATTAGAACCCAGACGCGTTGCCCAAACTTTTGGCCAGATGATGAAGCCATTCTCCAGTAAGAGACATATCGGCCTGGAAGCTCAGGTGCAATGAAATCAACTGCGACATCAAGCTCATGGTCTACTGGCAAACCAGCAGCAGGAATCTGGTAAGACATGAAACCAAATATATTGTAAGAGTTACTCTTAAAGAAAAAAAGGCATGCATATCAACAAAAATTGATAATAATCATTCAATGAGCCATGCTAGTAAAAGACATACTAAATTAAATAAGAAATCACGTGTAACCTAGTTGCACAATCCAACCCCAAACAAACTTCTCTTGAAAGAGACACAAATAGGACACCTAAAGTCAACATGAGGGCATACGCTCCTACTTGTCCCACCAGATTAAAGATATAGATAATTCACATAATCAAATAAAAATAGCTCACCTCTACTTCAACAGACATTACATTGCTCAATCTATCTCCTCCTATCCAAACAAGTTGTGTTTTATGAGGCCAGATCACTGTACCATTGTTCCTCATCCGCCAAATCTTTGTAAATGGAGTTAAAGGTGCAACAATAGTACCATCGATGATATTTACGTCCTGAATGAAGCGACTGTCTAGCTTGGAAGCACCTGATTTAGCCTTAAAACCCCTGCTGCAGACCTGTGATAATGGCATCTGGAATTAAAGTGAGACGTAAGGCCAATATGCTTTAAAAATTAAATATTTGCTCAAAGAAAGAGATCAAAAGAGAAAAGAAATGGTGTATACATACAGTCTCATACATCCCCTTAAATGGCATATGATTACGATAAACGGCTGGACGATCCATTCTGATATAGTCCATCTCATTTCCCATTTCAGAGAAGCAGATGCTACAAAGATCATAGTTTACCTTTCTGAAAGAAGATGGGAGGAGGAGAAGGTTAGCGACTAGAGATATTAATCAAGACAATCAACCAACTCCAATGTTAATTCTTACACTTTTGACTTGAACCTAAGACCAGTTATAGGATGGACCCCACAACCATCGCAACGAACACCTCGGTGGAAAATAATCCCACTGCCCTCGTTCTGACTATTGTTCCTCGTAAATGGAAACAACTTAGAAGCAGGAGGTGGAGGAGGTGGAGGAACAGCTGGCATATTTTCCAGAGGTACCCCAGAAAATGGGCACTCGTACATGGAACTATGTCCAGAGGGTGAGCTTGGAAAGTTCATATTACCATAAATAGGTGCCCACATTGAGGCTGGAATCACTGGGTGAGCACCAGACAATAAGGATCTCCCCCTTCCATTTCTCGAGTCACCCTTCACATGGTACGGAACACCCATATGGACCATCTTTGGTGCAGAGGGAGGCTCACTGAGCTTATTAACTTCTATTCCAGCAGGAATACTACTTCCAACAGTAGGCGGATTAGTGAATGAATACAATGACTCACCAGGCTTCCCAATCAGCAAATCATCATTTGCAAAAGTTGCCTTATGAGACTTCTCGTTTGAACAACCTTCACTGATTTTCTTGCCCTTGTCTTTCTTGGTCTTATCCTTTTTACCAACACTGATAGTTGAGGCCACAGCATTAAAGCCAGGTGCTTTTAAAGATGAAGTTTCTATCGCCTTTCCATGTTTGACCTCTTTGATCTCCGTGGTTGCCTTTGGCTGAGGTTTTGTACCCTTGTCGTTTTCTGGAACCTTCAATATGGCAGCATCAACCTTCGCTTCACTTTCTTTTGCAACTGTGCTACTTTCAGGAACATCATTCTGTGTGTTCGGAAGCACTTCATGTTGGGAATCTGAAAGCTGATCGAGATAGGACAAGCTCACTTTTGAGAAGTAGTCAACAAGCTCACCAACGGCTGGCGCAGATGCGGCTGATTTAGATGCCAAATCAGTTGAGAGCTTCACTAGCTTTTCGCGTATAGGCTCTTGCACAGTTCTCAAAATCTCAGAGAAAGTAGAGATCGAATTGTTCAACGATTTTTGGTCAGCAGTATCTGGAGTAGGGGGCAATGATTTTGATGCCAAATCAGCTGAGAACTTCAGTATATCACGTAAAGGCTCTTGTATAGTTCTAAGAATTTCAGAGTGATTAGGGTTTGCAGGTTGGTGCACTTGAGAAGTAGGAGATCTCATAGGAGTAGAATTTCCACTCGAACGATCATAATGAGGGCCTTTTTTTTCAGCATTCAGTTTAACAGTAATTCTCAGGGGATTCAAGGCCTGCTTCACCACATCTCGGATATCCTCGTCATCAACAAGAGCAACTTCATCACCATCTTCATCAATATAAGTAAGTCTTAGCTCAGTCTCCGGAGAAAAGCCAAAGAGAGAAGAGATCTTCTTTCTTAGTCCATCAATATTGAGATCCAGATCCACATCAGCATATTGAGCACTGAAACGCCTAAGAGTATCACCATACTTGACCTGTAGAAATATTTTAACATTGCGATCAGAGAAGATTCAGATGATACCAAGTACAAGTATAAATCAGAAATAGGTAAGACAGCAAGGAAAAAATACTTGATCCTAATACATAAGCTAAAAAACAAGGGTTAATGGCTGTAAAATGCGGAAAAGACTGATTGTAAAGGATTAAGATTTTAACAACAATAACATCCAGTGTATTAGTTTCCTCGTGCTCATATATCAAGGAAATAATAAAGATAATTCAATTACTCAAATTGAAAACTATTTGGTTGACTCCGTACAACATCCATCCGCGGTTCTCTAATTCAAAACAGGGGTTCCAAATAACATCCATGTAAATTATCATTTTGAGACACTCATTCCAAAAAATTAACAGATGTAATCAGAAGAACAAAAACAGGGTGGCATCCGTAGTAGTTTGAGAAACATGTCAAATGTAAACTTAATAACTTCCACATGAAGAAGCACCTAAAAAAATGGCAAATGTTAAGACTTTGAAGATATATTAAGTCAACAAGAACGTTTGTCCATATTACTAAAAATTGAATTGGGTTCTGAACTTGAGTATACAAAAACTAGAAGCAGAAAATGGAAATAACAGATATTTAAGAAAAGTAAAACTATTGCAAAAATTACAGAATGAAGAAAGAAAGAATTCAGAAGTTATACAATAATTACTACAATCAATCGAAATATGTCATCATGATCAGACATATCATATAGTGTCCAGAATCACATATTATTATACATCAAAACCCTAGAATTCAGAATCACATATATCACATCAAAACCCTAACACAGAAGACAAATTCAAAATTGAAAACCTTAAAGAAAAACAGAGTAAGAGGAAAAATATTACCTTGATCACCACAGTAGAAGGAGTCGCCATAGCCACACCGAATCGCGTTGCAGGTAAGCCGCTAAAAAATAATCTTTTACACCCTTCTTCTGTATATTATATATACAACACAAAATAAAAATATCAAGCGAAAGCCCTAATCCTGATATTAACAGATAAATTATCAAAGGAAAAAGAAAAATTAGCCGCTAAATATAGTAAACACAGAGGGTGGATGAATTAAACACCGACTAGGTTAAATAAACTGAAATCCGGACGTGATTTCACGCAATCCACGCGTAGCCGTAAGCCGCGTTTCAGTCTACAATTATTTGATGAGAGTAGGAAAGTGTGTGATGTGATAAGAGAAACAGAGGTTTTGCTTTTATATATATCGGGTGAAGGAGCAGATGAAGAGATCTTGGATATTTGGAATGGGAATGGGAATAATTTTTTTTTTTTTCAGTATATATTAATTATGATATTAATTAAAAAAGATTAATTCCTTTTCTTGCTTCCAAAGAAAACCTACGGGACGAAGGAAACGAAAAAGTCGTTTGTGTTTATCAAGTGGAACATTCAAGAACAAAATTAATAATATTGATTTTTTATAGTATAATAACTTTAAAATTAATATTATTTTGTGCATAAATATAATAATTTTAATTTTCTATGCTAACATAAACACAGCTAAACGAAAAACCTGGATATTTAGATGTTCCACTGCTGAAATTCCAAAAATAATGAATCCAAATAAAAATTTAAATGTATTTTATATTTTGTATTTCATAATTTGACCAATAATATAAATTCTTGTTGATCACTATTGTCCATTTTTGTCTATATTTGCCCAGTCATCTAAGAGTTAATCAAAATATGTTTTATTCATCGTCCTGAGGTCAGCAAAAAAGTTTGTTATTTTGTTCTACAAATACGAGAATTCAAATTTGAATCCCATAGATTTTCTTTGGAAGCAAGAAAATGACTTAATTTTTTTTTTTATAACAAAAAAAAAAAATTAATCCTAAACAATGTATTACGGATATCCTAAATTCTATCAAACATTTTCCTTGTTATTGCAATACTTCAATTGCTCCTAAAAATAAATTAGAGTCATAATTTTCTTGGTTGAAAATCACACAGCTGTATTTGGGGAGTTCTTCTATTGGTAAAGTATGTCCAATATGCATAAGTGGTTGTGTTAATTGATTTTGTAAAGATTGTGACAAAAAATATTAACTATTATTATATCCGTCTCATTTATTTTTATCTTGTGGTAAAATTGATCAGAACTTAATGAAATTTATAAAAATTATAATAAATAATTTGATAATATTATATGACACTATATATATATTATTTTCTAAAAGATTTAATACACTATAAATGTTAATAATTTATTATAATGAGTCACTTAAAAATTAAAAAGTTTAATCGAATATTATAGGCACTGAAGTAAAAATAATGGACTCAGGAGAGTATATATTAATCTCATTAAAATTAATAAGTTATGTTTTGATGATAAAATTGTTATCCCATGAAGCAGTTCTCACTTCTCACATTTCTCATCATAAAAGAGGATTCCTTAGCCCAACAATATAGCCTGAGGCCTTGTCTAAATTGGCCTACCTCAAACGTGGGCTGGGCTATAAAGCAAAGTCTGTCTTGGTCTACTCCAACTAAACATATTATGCTTTATCCAATTGAGCTAATACATCATTTATTCATTTATAATTATAAACATATAAAAATAAAAAAATAAAAAAGATTCCAATTAATTGTTCCTGCTGGAAACGTAAATTCTCCAATTAATGCTTTAAGAAACATGTTTAAAAAATCATTTTCATTCTTAAATATTTCTATATCTATATTTAGTATAGATCAACGTTATCTCAACATACTTTTTTTTTTACTAATCGTATCATTCCAAAAAAAAAAAAACTATATCCTAAAATAAGCATAGTTATTACGAATAAATTCTCTTAATTATTCCCTCTCTATCATCCCTACTATCCACTTTTTTCAATCTCAACGAAGCCTCCACAATTACCGTATATTTCTGCTTTTATTCCTAAACAATGTTTTTCTGTTTTCTAAAACAAAACCTACTATTCATTTTTATTTCTAAAAGTAAAAGACAACCCTACTTTTTTAATGGACGTAAATCTGAAACTTGGCCTCATTTCTTAAATCACTGTAATGTAATAAATGGCAACCAAACAGCCCTAATTTTTGGATCATAATGAAAATGTATGCAAGGCTAAGTCTACTTAATTGAATAAGTTTCACTCACCTCAAAAGCTAAATTAAAAAGTGATGAATCTTGATGTTCAATCAATATAAGATATTTAGTCTCAATATTGTTATTTCACGATCGAGTGGGTGGGATAAACGTGTAGGCGGAATAAGACCAACGTGTTACACAAAAGTCCAACATTGTCAATTATAACACGCGGTAAAGACCCAACAAATGAATGAAAACAGTCCATGCCAAGCTATATGTACGAATAATGACAACACAATATATGTTATTTAGGCAAAATGTGCGGGTGAAAAATGAAGCCTCACATGTGAATAAGGAGGAACCAATCACGGGAGTAGGTGGGTCAAATAGTTTCGACCTAACTCACTATTGAGACTAAATGTCCCACATTGGTTGATATTAGAATTCACCACATGGATTGGGCTAAGTCCACTTATTTGGCTTGGGCCTAACTCAACCTCAAAAGCTAACTTATAAGGTGAGGATTGTCCAATGCCTTATAAGATGAACTTAACTATTGTTTTCAACCAATGTGGGACATTTAGTCTCAATACTTCCCCTTCACGTGTGGGCGGGCTGAATGTGTGGGTGAAACAAGCCCAACACGTGACATATTAAAGCCCAATATTTGCGAATTATTAACATGTGGGTAAGAGTCCAACACGCGGATTTGCCCAGACCTTGTGGATCCCAACACGCGGATTTTCCAGACCGTGTGGGTAAAGAATAAATCCCATCATGCGCGCAAGGAAGAGCCCATCATGGAAGGAGGTGGCCCACTTCAACTTGGGGCTCTGATACCATATTAGAATTCACCACATGGATTGGGCTAAGTCCACTTATTTGGTTTGGGCCTAACTCAACCTCAAAAGCTAGCTTATAAGATGAGGATTGCCCAATGCCTTATAAGGTGAACTTAACTATTGTTTTCAACCAATGTGAGACATTTAGTCTCAATACTCACCTCGAAAGATAGCTTAAAGAGTGATGATTGCACAAGACCTTATAATTAAGATGTAATTAGACTTGATATTCAATTCATGTGCAACATCTATTTAAAAAAAAATGTTCAAGATTACAAACACGAAACGATATATTTATGTAAAGAATCAAACAGTGAAAACTACATTTAGGAGTAATATTCACATTACAAATCAAGTATTTGCTTTTTATCTTTGTTTACTTTGGCTTCATGTTGAATTTAATGGATTTTGAGTCACATTACAATCACAATCATGGTCATGGTCTCAAATCAGACTTGGGCTTCAAGGGTTGGCGGTCGGCTCAGCAAACCCCGCTTGCTAGCTTGTCAAACTAGGCGACAACCTAGGGCCTCACTCGACTTGGGGCCTCCAGTCCATTATATATATATTATAAAAAAATAAAAAAATTAACCCAACCCAAATTTATAACCCCGCTCAGCGCCCACAATTTTTATTTGAACAAAACAATGGCCTGCCTCTTATTGTTGTAGATTTCACAATTAAAAAAAAATATTAGCTTTTTCAAGAGTTAGGGAATTAGGGTTAAAGGTTTGACGTCAATTCCCCCCCCCCCCCCCCCCCCTTAAAAAACTATTTCGTATTCTTTTCTCCATTGTCCAACAAAGTACATATTATTTCTCTACTCTTTTTAATAATTTCTCTTTCCTGAATCAATTTAAATAAATTATTCTTTCTCTACTCTCTCACAATTTAATTATATCGAATCTAAATGTCAATCTTTTATTACTCTAATTTTATTTTTTATTAAGATTTCAATTTGGATATTGATGATGACATATTTACGATTAAGTATGTTACAAGGAAAATTAAATGAATTGACTTTTTTATCTATAGAAAAAGATATATTAGAAAAACTATAATACGAAAATTTAAAAAGTACTTTTGCATCTGTTAAATTAAGAAATAAAATTTTAATTTTTTTCTTACAATATAGGGCCCGGATTTTAAGCTTCGCCTAGAGCTCCGGGAAGTCTAGGGCCGGCCCCAGCGGTCGGATCCGACCTCTAATCCAATTCAAATGCGAAGTGGTGCATTTTTTCACTTTAGTTGCGCTCCGAACTAGTGTATCCATCTATGATCGAAATAACACATTTTTGAGCTGAAATTATGGTGCAGTAATTGAAATGAGACTGAGTTCAATCCAAAAATATTTTTGAAAACACTAAGTGCAGAGATTAAGTTAGACAACAAAACATCATCCCTTAATCATTTTTAGCAGAGCAATTTACAGAGTCATAAGTGTAATCATATACTTAGGAAAGCCTTATCGAACCAAAAATAAACAAAATGACTTTGGTTTTTGGGTCAGTTTATTTTCCTCTCTTAGCCAATCATTTTAATCTTCTCATGACTTGAGAAGAAAACTTCAAATTAATTATCATCACTAAATCTTAAATAAACATAGAAGAATCCATAAAGAACAGAATTGAAAAGGAAAAAACTTACATACAAAAAGTTTTCAATAAGCATATATATACCAGCCTAGCATAAAAAACACACAAAAGTAAAAGGTGATACACTTAAACTAGAATCCCAATTTAACAATTTCTACAATCTACACATAACATAGTTATCTTCAAAATTTAGCCTACAAACAAAGTTTGATGAGATACTCCTAGACAAACCATTGCCATTAAACTAACAAATGTGGCGCAAGCAAAAGCCACAAGACTCTTTTCCTTAAGCACAACTTGTACCAAATAAATTGCAACATCTGATGTGATCTTTCTTCCCTCCTTAGCCAAAACACGGCGTCGTTTCCCGGCAAAAGCCAATAGCACCATTACCGTGATCCATGTCACGATTGTTGTTCGGACAGCGAAAACGATCAAAAGTGCAAGTAGGATTGCTAGAAAAAGTGGCAAAATAGACGTGTAATAACCCGAAGAATGTATTGTCCTATCAACCGATGCAATAAATATGTAGAATGAAAGGAAGAAGAACAGCAAACATGTTGTGTTCTTTGTTGATTTGGTGATTTGGTTCATTTAGTTTGAAGGGAGAAAGAGGGTGGAATTGTGAGTTGTTTTTTGATCAATTGTTTTGCGTAGTGATTGTGATATGGGAAATTATTATAATTAGTTTGAGAGGGGAAAGGAATTTGAAGCCATGTGTGCACATGGCATGGTTGGCAATTGGGTTACCAACCTTAATAATTTACTTAGTGAAATTTTAGAATAATTGGATTATAATCACATAATTATTAAATGAATATCAATTTGTGTGCTTGTGACATACATTGGATGTCTGAATGTTATATATGTACGACATTTTTTTTAACAATTTTATGATAAGTTCTTGGAACATTACTTGTGTCATGTTATCATCTCTAGAGATCAACAACTTTTACACGTATGGATACATAAACAGATAAACTATACAATTAATATATTGTCCATGTTAGTTTTGAGAAATCTTTAAAATTAAGAAAAAGGGTATCAACTTTACCGACCGACCTAGCTAGTAAATTTGAAAAACAAGCGACACTGTCTTCCATGTATCAGAAATAAGTACATTGAATTGATATTCAAGTGTTACTTTCAAGAACTAGGGGGGCCCTATTTCAGAAAATGAATTTGAGTACCTTTTGTTCATTGGATGGTTTTCCAAATTATGGATAAGAGATTCGAGTTGAATTCAATTGATTAAAAATGAAGTATATATCTCGGCTCGATATATCATTAAAAAAATCAAATACAGTATATATTAACACATATTGATTCACAATGGGCAATAACAACTAAAAATAGGAACATGTAAATCACAACTGATCATTACAAATAATTAGAAGACAAATCAATCGTTTCATGAGGACAAAATACTTTAGGATTTTCATTTCAATTTGCTTTTTGAAATTATGACAAAATTTTTAATTGATACATTTATTCAATTACAAAAGATAGTAGTAATATTATTCATAATATATTAAATATATATATAATATAATATAAATCAATCTTAAACCAAAAAAAAAAAGAAGCCTAGATCCGCCTACAACGCTAAAGATAAAAATTTTAAACTTGTGTAACTCATAAAGATGAGGATTCATTTTCACCCTGGCAATCATGTGAGTGGCGTGTTTCAATCCACAAAAGTGGACAAAATGTGAGTGAAAATGCATCTTCGGCTATTCCTCAGGGGAGATGTGATATTTTTCTTTTTGCGAAGGGTGTAAACTGCACAAAAAGTCCTAACTCAGGGATGCAATCTGCAAATTGGTCCCTAGTTATGCTTAGACAAAGTTATGCATTATTAATGAGTTTTCTACTAACTCCACAAATAGTCTAACTATAGATTAATGCACAAGTCATCCTTTTTTTTACGAGAAAAAAAAAGTTGAAATATCCTTGTTTACATTCATCTTTATGGTCTTTTTCTTCTTGATTCTCAGAAAATTATTGCGTACACTCAATTTTCATAAACCATGCACAACATCTTTCTAGTAAATTAAATAAAAGAACTAAGAAAATACTTTTAAAAAAAAATCAGAAGACCAAGAACAATCAAATTAAGACTCACTCACTCACTGTACATTGCAAAGATACTGTGAATTGTGACATTTAACAAAATAAGACTTCGCTGTCCATAAGACATCAGATTAACAAGCTTATATAATTTCACAACCTAGAATTTGCTTTCCAAACAAATGCGATGATCTCCAAATCAAGAGTCACAAATCTATTAGTATTATACTTTTTTTTATCACCTTATTAATATAAATACTAATTCAAACCATTATCACCAGAAAATAACACAAAAGAAAGCAGTATCAACAAGGAGATACAGTGCCACGAAGAATAACCAGGATTTATTAAAGAACACTTGTGGCCATATTTCAGTTGACGTAGGAACAAAATATAACTAGAAAATAACAATATTAGTGACAGCCTCACAAACTCTAATACACAAGTTAAATGAAAAACATCAAATGACCAACTTCATTCCTTGTTCAGAGTAATAGGAATAATAAACACGAAAGGAGGCAAAACGGTCTTTCCCATTTATTGAAAAACTAATAGGGAAATGGAGTACAGAGAAAGCTTTAAACTTAACCTTCCATCTCCAGACTAGCTCAAATTCGGTGCTCAAAATACCTATAGCACATTGGACGTAGATCTGTGATACATTATTTCACATGTGGTGGATTTGATGGAGATGTGGGTGGCTAAAGTACTTGGGTCATCGGGAAATTGGTGCAGATATCATACCTAGAAAAATCCATGAGGATCCATGATTGTTGACTTCACTGAGCAGATGGTGGTTGATATCAAGCAAGGGGAAGCGGCAGAAACCCTTATATGGTAGGCGACGGGAAAATATAAAGAAAGACATGTAAATGAAAATTGCAAAAACAGTAAGGATTCCAGCTACAAGGATGGCAAAAGAAGTTCGTATCCTATCATGTGTGAGAGTCCCAGGGTGTAAAAAAACTTGAGAACAATAAAAGAACCAGCTAAGAGCCATTTATTTTATCTGTCATTAGAACTTCAGGCAAGTAATTAAAGAACATGGGATTACAGCTGCTGATTCAAGTAAGGGTCAGCATTTGGTTTTGCAGCACCTCCCAAGTATCCTGAAACCGTACCAGAAACGTTTGAAACAACGCTATTCAACCAGGATGTGCTTCGAGTCAACAAGCTAGTCTGCCCCTGGTCATGCACTTCACTCATGCTCTTTTTCTCTTCCTCCATCAGTATATCTGCCCATCTTTTGACCATATAAGCCTTCACAGCTTCAACACCTTCAGCCACCACCTCTTTAGGGGGTACTGCAAGAGGGTTTTGGTCCACGTCAAGCTTCGTCAGATTCACAAGCCGGCCAAAGGTGTCGGGCAGTGCATGAATCTGGTTGTTGCTTAAATCAAGTTCTTTCAGGTTGGTTAGGTCTGAAATTGTCTCGGGAAGTTCGGTCATGTCACTGAAGTTGCTGCTTAGATTGAGGATCTCTAGATTTTTCAATTTCCCAATTGAAGGTGGTAGCCCATGGAGCTCGTTGAAATGCACATCTAAAAGAGTCAATGACTTCATCTCACCAATCGATGTGGGCAGTGAGCGGATCTTGTTTAGGTGGATAGAGAGCCTTTTGAGATTTACCAGTTCAAACCCTATGTTTGTTGGTAAATATGTAAGTTTGTTGAAACTTGCATCCATCTCCACCAATGCCCTGAAAAAAGGATGAAAAATCATTGGTGTTTTTTTTATGGAAAATACGTTTTTGTATTTAGTGTTTGAATTTTACCTGCAATGAGAAATACTGTCTGGCAGGGCAGAGAGTTTGTTTCTGGAGACATCTAAGATTTTCAACTTAAAAAGCAGGCCCATTGAATCAGGCAATGACTCTAAGAGATTTGCTGAAAGATTGAGCTCCTCGAGATTCTCTAATCCTGAAATTGAATCAGGAAGTGCCTGTTTCGCTCATAAAAGAAAGCCAAATCTTGAGTTAAGCAACGGAAAAGAATTCTTACTTCTTACAGATAAACAAAAACGAAATGGAGAAAAAGAAATATTTTTCACATTGGCAACGGCCATACTATTTGTCTAACTATTTATTATGGGAAAATTGTTATAAGCTCTGCAGCAAGTGGTTAATGCTCATAAAATAGAATGAATAGGATGCATGAAGAGAATAGCAAAACATTTTTGGTAGGATAAGAGTACATATCAACATGACACTCAACATGTAAAATCCCCTCCTAAAAATAGTACAGATGGAAGAACTAATAAACTTACTGTCATGATGAGCTTCTTTCCCTTTCCCTCAATCTTGAAAAGGAAAAGTTTCGTGATCCCATTAATTTCTTTTAAGGTTTCATTTGAATAAAAACACGTAATTTGACAAACACTGACAAAGCCAGAAAGTTTAAAAAGACAAGTTTTACCTTGTGTTATCCCTAATTACCTTAATAAATGAACTAATCTAAACTGCTTACTGTTCCTAAAATTAAAAATTTAAAAACTAACCAATATTTCAAAAATGATATGAAATAGCACAAAAACTGAAATCAGCAGTAGAACAAACCCCTATTAAGCCATGAAGAAACTAAACAAAGAAAGAAAAAGGAAATTCTAAAAAGGAAAATTTAGAAAATTTTAGTGGGAACAATATGCTTATTATATGGAGATACTAAAAAGGAAATACTAAAAGAGAAAATAAGAGGTTATTGATCCCAGAATTTGCTGTGAAGTTGGGGTGTAACTTGAGAAGAAATATCAACGGGTACAGAAATCTTTAACCTACATAGAAGTGCTAAAATAAACATTTCACTGGGGAGCAATAGCCCCCTTTGGTCCCAGCTCGTCTGCTTTGCTGTGGACAAAGATGACAGCATGAATCAAGGTTTCAAAAGTGATGACCGAGGAAGACTGAAAGAGCTTTATTCCAATTATATTACTTGCTCGCTCTAAAGCATCACTGCATCAAGGATTCCCAAACACTGGAAACAAGTATAAATATAAAAAGAACTTAAAAATCAACAAAATAAACTCTCAATGACCTATTAGGCCCTCAAGGCTTTATAAATCAGCTACTTAACTCCATGTAGCTGTGAGGACCACTTTAAAACTAAGAAATTCTGAAAAATGCATAATTACTAGAAGATTATAATTCAAAGCTATGTTGCAAACTTAACATTGGATCCTTAAACTTGGAGTTTATGCTGAACTATTTAGACTGAAAATCATAATCCAAATTACATAAGTCTCAAATCCCTTGCTCTCAAATTCTACATGAACCGAACTGCACTAACTTGTAGCCGTGCAGGAAACCTACAGTTCACAACAGAGAATCCCAGATAACATAATTCTTCTAAGAAAGAAGTGGTTGAAGAAATGAAAAAATGACTTTGAGGCCTTAGATTGTCAACAGAGCTCCCTTATTTCATTTCATCTTCCATGATGATACTACCACGCATCAAAATGTTCAATTTAGAAAAAGAGGCAATTATTTACTCAAGATTTCAGTGAATGGCACATATGTCAAGTATACAGGGAGAGTTACGCATTATCGAGCCCTCTGAATAATTGTAACTATGTGTCCTTTTCAAGATCTTCTTTATGCTGATTCATTTGATTGCCAAGGTGATTAACTCCACATCAAAAGAAGAAATAATTTTTCTATTAAAATTGTCTAGGTATTAATGAGATGGTCACTGATTTAAAAAAGTGCAAAAAAAACTTCCATATCAGCAAGCTGCTTCCTCAAAATGGATTCGAGTTAGTATGCAATGCCAAAGAATGATAGTCAATATAAAACTAAAGCAGATTCTGTGAAATTACTTCTTCTGACACGATGATAAATTTCAAATCACCATCTCTGAACCATGGAGATACTTGTATATATAACTCCAAGAAGAGTTTTCTCGAAATAAAAACTATAGTATGAATTATGAAACAATTAAAATTATCATGAACAACTTCCAAGTTCATAGTGACATAATTGATGGTCTAGAACAAAATTAATAAGTAAATATTTTAGCTCTTCTCAACAAAACTTTATGTGTATTTAAAACTTTGGTCATCCTTGTTGGTCTTTTGGGGCTGAAACGAGTTCAGAAAATAAATGTAATAGATGGCAATAGTTTCACTTCAACTTGCTTCTGCATTATACGAACACATAGTTCATTTGATATCACAATCATCAGAACCCTATAGCCAATAGGATTCACTAATTAACCAGAGCATCATAGGTGTAGTATGATGAATAACTATTTGCAAATTTCTAACGGTAAAACTTTATCCAAATTATCTATAGATCAAATCAAACAAATATATGACCAAACTGATGAAAATATTTCTGCAGAACCCCTCATTATAGCATCCCCTAGCACATTCAAATAATCCACAGAAATGCATGAGGCCAACAGTTCAACCAAATTCAAAATCAACAAATCAACAAATCAAGCAGTTCAGGTAGCCTATAATATAGTGAGCAACGCTAACCTCAATCTGATTATTAGACAAATTAAGCACAACAATCGAGTTCAACTTTCCAAACGCCTCCGGGAAAATCCTCAACCCCTTCCCCGATAAATCAACCCTCTCGATCCTCTTCCCCGATTCTGCATCCTTCAAAATCCTCACCACCTCCTCATTCACTTCCTCATCCTTTACAGCATTCTCCTCCTGGTCATCCTCAATCAGATCATCTTCCCCAGCCAACGCCGCTTCGTAAATCTTCTCCAACTTCTTCTCCGCCTCACTCAACATCCTCTCATACGCCTCGTGCATCTCATCAAGCGAAATCACCGCCTTAAAAATCTTGTAATCCTCTCTTAATTCGTCCGAATCTCCAGATGCTTGGGCATCAATTTCAGATACTCGGAAGCGGGCGTTGTCGACGGTCTCGTGATCGGGACGGGTCCCTAGAGATCGGAGAACAGATCGGGTCTGAGAGACGTCGGTTACTGTTTCGCGCATGGCGGAGATGAGTTTGGGGTTCTTTAGGTGAGGCATTTTTTCGGCGAGCTCGAAGTGAGGTTCCTGTGGTTTGGGCACCGCCGGTTGGGGATTCTCGACGTCGAAATCATCGGAGGTTGTGGAGGAGAAGGTGCGTTTGACGGAGGGGATTTTGGCCATCACGTAGGAGAGAATTGGGAAGTTCGTCGGACTTGGATCCATTGTTGATGCTGCTCGCTTTCTCTCTCTTTCTTCTGTAATTGAGTATGAATTTTGTAAGGAAGTGAAAACTGTGTCTATGTCATTTTGTATAGTTTATTTATGGTTCAGCAAATTAATCGATGATTAACTAGCCGGCTCATCAGTCATCACATGAGTAATAATATCATTGACCTTTTCTTCCAAATCCACGTCGGGTTTGACCGAACCCAAAGTAACTACAAGACAAGTAAAATACTATTACTTTGGGATTGAATGTAATACAAGACAAGTAAAATACACTTACTTTGGGATTGAATGTAATTCTCAGGGAAGTGACCACGGGCCGACTAGGGTGCGGCCTCACGTAACTAACCGCACGTGCGGCCCCCCCTTTAAATCGCGACACGTGGCGCGATAACTAATACTTTATTTTTGCCAAGGTTGCACCGATTTTTTAATGTCCTATTTAACCTTTTGTTTTATTTTTAAATGAAAATCAAAATAATAACTTAAAATTAAAAAGTCAATAATATTCTTTTTAATTAATTTAAATTTAAAACACTTAAAACTTAATTACAGAAAGACACTTGTACCCTTTCACATTATAAACCTAAATCTATATCCGATTTATTTCCATGATTTAAAAACACAATTAGGATAAAACTAAATTTTATCTTCCACGATTAAAACATCCAAATTCGAAATTTCACGATTAAAAAAACCAATTACAATCCAAAATTCATTTTTCACGATTAAGAACACTAATTACAATTCAAAATTCATCTTGCACGATTAAAAAAACTAACTACAAGTTCGTTCAAAATCAATCTCTTCATCACTATCTCCTCAAACCTAATCAACACTTTCATCACAATCTCCACAAACCTAAATATGGTGGGAAATTCTACAATCCCGATCATTTTTATTATGTGAACTAATTAACGTAAAATTAAATCGAATTTTACAGTAAACCTCAATCAAATTCAAGTTTTTTTATATGTGATTATATTGTTATCTTAATATAGTCTGAAAATAAAGATTTCAACCTAAATTTATTCGGATTCAAATTAAATTTATTATTCGACTTCATATTAATCCGAAATAGTATTAATCCGTATTATTCGGCTTCATGAAAAATTATCTAACTATTAGTTCATGAAAAATTGATGGATGTGTTGAATGAATGACTTTTGTAATTGACCTATAACATGAGAACTGAAATTTAAACTATTATCTAAGAAATTCGAACTTAATCGACCGAATAGAAATAAATAAATAAAAGGGGATTAAGGATTATATACATCAAAATTATTGATTTGAGATATTGATTTCTTGGATTCAAAAGTAATTGAGAATTTAATTTTTGTTCTAATTCGAAATTTGTAAAGCAATTTTGGAGAAGATTCATTTAAGGAAAAACATCTTTTTTATTTTTCGTCGTTTTTTTAATAAATTGGATCAAATTCAAATTGAATTCATATCAAGTTCCCTTCCATTAGCAACCCTAATTCCATAAGTCATTTGATTGTTTCATCCAATTTTTACGTTCTCAACATTGTTATTGTAGTTAAGATACTCGTCAACCGTTTATAAAATTGATCAAATATTCATAATCAGTTCAGCTTTAATTCTAATATTTTCTTTAATTTAATACTAATATTTGTATTTAGTTTATTTTAATATAAATTTAATAAATTCGATTCAATATGATAATATACCGATGTATTCACCATATAACGGGAACAAAAAAACTTGTACTGAATTTGAATTTGGACTTTGTGTAAATTGAATTATAAGATAAGAAAGCTATTTGGGCCGGCATCTCTATGGACTATGATTATGTTAAAGGCCCATATTTCTGCATGTGTTATGTCTTACATCATGTTCATGGCCCACACACATACACGAAAAAAAGTTTAAAAACTCTTAACTTTTTTTTAATTAACCAAAATACAATTTTGAAATTTGAAAAGAAGAAAAAATGCTGCAGTACCCAGCGTTCATGACCCAATATCCATGGTCGACTCGGATTATTCCGACGTCGTATTTGCTCCCTGCACAGTGGCCGCAACCCCAAAACGACGAGCTCTTACTCGCCATGGAAGAGTCCGAATACGAAGAGAAGGTGCTTCCTCTAAAATATTTTCCCCTCATAATATTTCAACTAGTATATTACGCGCTTACATGTAATTTATTGTTTATGATTAATGAACGGTCTTGTAAGTGATGATACTCTGAATCAGAATCGCTTTACTGTTGGGAAATTTATATTTAAATATTAGTGATTTGTTCTGTAAGAGCTTAATTATGACTTTAATTTGGCGAACGATTGATTGGAATGGGAAAGGGAATGTGAATTAGGGTTAGAAAAATTAAATCGGGTGAGTGGAAATGAAACGATGAAAGTGCTATCGTTGTTGTGGAATAAGAAGCCTTCTTATCTTAATGCACGTATTTGATAGGGGAATACAATAAAGGTATTGCTCTTTTATTGTTTCTAATTTCTAGGATGAGAGAAAATCAAATTTTTTTTATAGCTTGCATAATTCTTTCAGTTTGAGGGGGGAGTTATGACTCACTTAGAAAAAGGCATAGATATGTTTTATCACGAATGCTTTAAATTTGTCATATTTCTTGTCAATCAGTGAGGAATTGAGGATGCTCGATGTTCCTTTTATGCATTGTCAACACAGTCGTAACATGCGTCTGAAGAAGAATACTTGATTAAAATTAGTTCTATAGCCCGATTGATTGGCTGCATTTTGAATACATTAGATATTTTAACGACTTATATAGTAGCTTTTCATTCAAACCTTACTTTTGCAGTGTAATGAAATCAGAAAGGGAAATAACAACTTAATCGTTATTGGGAAGACCACAGTTGATAATGATAAAGAAGATTTTGACAACGATGCAGATGATGACGATGCCGACAATGCAGAAGAGTCTGAAGGTGATGAATTTGAGCAGGAAACAGGTTGAAGTTCATTGCATTTCATATGTAAAAGTGCAAGAATCCTTTAATATACACCGTACTTGAAGGTTCTCAACTGCCTTATTCTTTTGGGAGTCCTTTTTATATTTTGCAGTACACATTTGAAGTCTCCAACTTGCTTTGAATAGCTTTACTTGACATCTTCTCTGTATTGTGGATGTGAAAGCTTGCTGATAATATGTTTGTTAATGATAGATATTATTACGTACTACTTTAGAACCTAAGAAGAAATGTTCTTCCTTACAATTCTGAAGTACCGGGCTTTTTATTCTGATGCGTTAGACTCACATTGACATGGATACCTGTAGTTATGGATTAAAATTTTCATATGTTCCACTATATACACGAAAACATTGTTGTTATTTGGTTAATTGCAACAAAAATCTATAGTAGTTCCTACTTCACCAGACTCATTTGATTTACAATTTCCCAGATGTTTTCCGGAAAATTCACAAAGAATTCCTATTATTTAACTGACGAAAGCATGTATACCAAAATGAAATTTTAGTCAATTCATGTAGAGGACTTCTCCTTGTGCAATCTAATTGTTTAAATATTCTTTCATGATATTCTTCAGATAATTTGAGACACTCAAACTATGCCTATGGACAATTGAAAAGCTTTGTTAGCGATTTTAATTTGCGGTGGTGACTGTGGAGGCACTTATATTTTCATGTGTTTTTCTCTTTGAGGCTATGTTTGGTTCTTGGATTCCAGTGAGTAAAAAGCCAAAGAAAATATTCTTTTGCATTAAATGTTATAACATTGAGCTCCATTTATTGTTTATTTTCATTTCTCGTATCATTTTACTAGTTAAAATCCAGGAACCAAACATAGCCTTAACTCTTTTTTGTTTCCTGACCTTGATTACAGAAGTAGTCCATTCTTTGTCATCTTATTTTCGACATATTACTGAATTCCTTGCTTCCCTTGTTCTTTATGTGCACTTTTATCATTCACACATTGACTCATAAGATGGGTTAACTTGCCTATCAGCTGATATTCTTTCTCTAGGAATGTGGCATCTTTGGAATCCTTTCAATTTGATCCATGATCTTATAACCTTTTGAGAGATTTTTTCTGGTCCAGTATCTATGAGCAAGGTGAAAGGCCGCCTGTTTTTTGTCTTTTTGACATGTGAACATGTCTAAATACTGAATACAATTGTGAGCCTGTCTAAGTGCTCAAAATTCTAACCAAAATGGTTTTACGTCTAGATACACTAAAATTCTAGATTGGCTGTCTGTACCCACTTCATTAACATACAATTGAAATGCACTTTTCTTGTTTTCTTTGTAAATTTTTTTTTTCATATTATATTGTTCATTGTTGTGAGAAATGAAATGCATATGAAAGACTTGTTACTTGTATGAAGCAGCGTTCCATTTTTGACTTCACATTTTACAGTTTTTCATTCAGATTTGCATATCCAACTTATTAACGGTACACTGTTTCAGCAGAAAGTGTAAGTTTTGACCAGATATCTTCTAAGTTACATCTGGTACTACATTTTGAGTTCCCAACAAATGCATCTGGGAAATTTGTGCATGTTTCTTCTCTGATCTAATTTTGTTTGCGCTAGTCTCTTTGCCTTGAGCTAATTAGGTGCAAAAGCCTAAAAATACAAGTTTCGAAATCACACAGGCCATTTCCATGTTCTTTAGTCCAAATTAAAATTGAGTTACATAAAGTTGAAGAATAGTGCAAATGACTTGGATTTAAAAAGATGTAAACAATTGAGAAGCATGTACAGTTAAATGTAGTTCTGCAATAATGAAATAGAGAAATGTACTTTAATTGTTTTAAATACTCCCTCCATTTTTTTTAATTTGTCACTTTGGCCAAAAAAAATTATTTACTTTAATTTGTTATTTTAGGATTTCAATGTAAAATTAATTGTTTTCTATCAATATTACCCTTCTTGTTAATGCTTGTAATAAATGCTAATTAATGATGTTATTATTCGATTAAAAGGGTATTCTGGATTTTTTGTTTAATAAAGTGACTATTTATTGCATTTCTTAATCCGTGTAAAAAAAACCGGAGAGAGTATCAAAATATATATTGGGACTTGTAAAACCATTAAAATGATTCTTAAGATCTAAGGGTTAAATGTTTGCTTAAACTAGTTGATTAATTATTTATCTGACTAACCTGATACATTATATGTTTCTTAATGAGGAAAAAATAAATTGGAGTCCAATTTTAAATTTTAATTAGATGCATGGCCCTACACCTCTAGCTTTGCTGATGTTATCGGCAAGTTTTCGAATCCCTATTCTTTTGCAACTAACTACAAATCAAATGAATGTTTCAAGTTTCAACTAACAGGAAATCACATGAATGTTCATTCTTTTTTTCAAGGATTCAATTCTTTTCAAGATGCGTAAAAAACATTAAGTAAGAACGTTTCTCAACAGAAATTCGAACATGATTTGTTACTTTGTAGTGACTACTGACTAGTCTCTTTCACTAGGTCACGTCCCATTATCATCAAATATGAAAGAGTCTTACGACATATTACCTAACTTAAAACATTTTAAATAATACATGGTGCTCCCATATATTTTTCATTTTAATTTGTTATTATTCAAAAAATATAGTACGTAAAAGACACGAGAAAGTTCTGGATACAGATAACAGAAGGTGCAAGAGTCTTAATCATATATATCCTTCTAATCGTGTTAAATTTTATCTTATCATGATATCATCCAATAATATCATGACCCAGCTCACGCAAACATTAATTATGTACTCCCCAACGCTATTCGATTTCTTGTCCTCAACCTCAAGTCCCTCCAAATGAGATAATAAACTATGTGAAATAATGGTAGAACTGCCTCTTCGCACGGCTCAAAAAATAATACTACTATTTCAGACAGTTTTCATGGAAATTTAATTATAAGTTGTTCCAACCCCAACCAGCTCAATGCAAACCGTTGCACAATCATGGTTTACACCTTCACCCAACTAGGGATTTGTGGCTGGCAAATTGCCTGATTCCTAAACACCTGTTTAGACAATTAATTAATTAATTAGTTTGACTCAACTAATCCTGTAACCTCCTCTTACCTAATCTCAGATAACTATTGGTGATAGATTAAAAAAAGTTGGAGCTGTCTCTATCACAAATATTATAACATTTGCATGTCCCAATTCATAATGGTGTCTAATTACTAGAAAATTCAAATTAGCTCGCCAATTCAATTAGTCCAAGTCACATTCAACTAATAAAAGAAATTTGTTTAAATCCAGCAAATTTTACTTATTTGGCCAAGGAACTCCAGTCTTAACTTGTTGACCTGCAATAGATAAAAAGAGCCAATCAAAACACGCAAGAGATACAGGAAATGACTATTAAGGTAGTTAAATAATTAAATTGAGAGAATGGCGTTTATATTCCCATGAACTAAAACTCCATAATCCACTTGCATGTCACGTGTACACCACGCCATAAGACGTTCCAAAGCGCCAAATATAGACAAAAACCTTTAAATCACGTCACGTGCACGAGACGCAAATAAACGCCTTCACAGCCACACAAGACACACAGTTTTAACGGCATTACTAACGGCGTCTTAAGGTGCCCTAACTAATGTCCAAATAACGGCAAGTCATCTGTATACTGCATTTCGAGGTAAATTGAATTTATGTGCACCTTTGCCACAATAATTTCGAGGTAAATATTTTTTAATTTATTTTGATGATTCAAATTTCTCATCGGAAGCAATTTTATCTGCACAATCTTCTCGAACAAATCACATTCTACATACCACTACAGAGAAATCTCTTCTTTCTTTTTTTTTTTTTTTTTTTGAGAATCACTACAAATCTCAAACTTCTAAATTTTGGCTTCTGGCATTTTTTTTTTTAAAAAAACTAAGGTATTTTAAAATGTATATCGTCTGAATTTCCATTTTGTGTAAATGAAGAAAAAGCAGAGCATCAAAACTCAAACTAACTACTTATTTTCTCCCCCTTATTGATCCACAGTACTAATGAGAATGAGTCCCGTGAGCCACATGGTAAAAATGCCTTGGACTCTTTCCTTCATGAAAACAGTATTTCCCAGTAGCAACAGGATATGGATATCCAACTGCCCGCGAGGAACACATGTACGCCGTTGCGCTAGGCGGAGCTGCGCGGAAGCAAGCGGTGGAAGGAGCTTTCACGTGGTGAGGTTTTGGAGCGGTGGGGAAATCGAAACAAGACAAAGGAGATGACGGAGGAGAGAGTTTCTTCGCCGAATTGATAGGGAAAAGCACGGCTCTGATTTTCGCCTCCGGCGTAGCTCTTTCGTACTCTTCGATTACATTCCTTAAATCTTCGTCGGATTTGATTGAAATTAAAACATCCAATTCCTCCGTCGGTAACTTGCACTTCAAATTGACGGAAGATCCACACGATTCCCCAAATTTAACCATCAGCTCTGTTTATTGAGGAAAAAATTAATACTCCATTTGGCGAATAATAAAAGAGTAAATAACAAAAACATGTATACAGATTAGCAGCATTAAATTACCTGAAAAGGTAATTGAACGATCGACGGAGAGGACACGAGTATAACCGCCGCCGTAACGGAGCTTGCCGTCGGTAGGACGAGGGACTATTTTGCCGCCGTAACTGTAGAGGAACTTTACCGTTTTCGTACAGTTAGGGTTTGAATTCAATGTAGTCATGCTGTGGAATATTTTGTGTTTTCTTTACTGAGAAAAAGAGGATAGAATAGAGGAAGAGAGAGAAGATGCTGAAGTCTATATTTTGGCACCTTCAAAGAAAATAGGTAAATATGTGACCAATTTATAGAATTTGTCTTCTCAAGATTATAATTTAAAACGCGGACTCGCGGAGATGGATTTGGACCCATTCTAAAATACTTTTGTTCAGTATTTAATTTTATTCGGATATTCTATGTCTTTTAAGTTTTAACGTATGAATTCGGAAATCGACTTGAGGGAGTGTTTGGTGAAAGGAAATTGTTTAAGGGATACTTCTAAGAGATATAATAATAAAAGGTGCTGAGTATTTGGTATTTTGAATCACACAAATATATTATGTTAACTCTTAAAATCATCGAATTGCATTTCTTTATTAATATAGTGGACACTTTGCATTATTAGGGTGCACTTTGCCGAAGAATATATACTTTTAAGGTGTAAGAGTGTCAAAATTTCAATTACATCGTGCCAAATGCTTTGTATTTCTAAAATGCAAAATATCAATTACTTTAAATATGGAAATGAAAAAATAATTCTGGTTAAATAACCTTGGTTTGACGATAAGTTTAGGATAAGTAATTTCGATTTTATGGTTTACTAGTAGCGTATAAGTGTTTGCTACTAGTATATCTATCTTTATTTTTCAGTTTTTGCCATGAATAGCAACAGTTAAATTCAAACAAAAGAAAAGTTATTTGAGCAAAGGATTGCAACAAAAATGGTACATCAAATAAATTGATACATAGATAAGTCTCTTACACTTATCCGCAAACAAGCTCTAAAAGAAAATGATACATGATGTAGTTAATACAATCCGAACTATATAGAATGGCCCGCTAAGATCATTCCGAAACAAATCCATCCCGTATCGACCTTGATGTCGTACGGTGAGACAGGGATAGCACAAGGCGGGCTAAACGACTTAATATCCGAATCTCAAGGAGAAAAGCGGATCAACATGACAAGGAAATAAATCCTAAAAACATGGAAACTTGCATTGAATGAAAAGGATTATAGGGAACTTGGACTTTAAACATGTATAAAAACACAAAGGTATGCCTTTTTTAACCTTAATTTTCATAATGACAGAACTTAATATGTTATTCTGCTATTCCTTTTAAGTTCGAATACAATATTATTGACTTAAGCATCAGAGGAGTCTCCGTCGGAATAATCCCGACGTTGTCTTTGTATGTTTTGCAAGTTCAGGTGTATACTATATAGAGACATGAATTCTCTGAAGTTGATCTACATATTCGACTCTTTTACATTTGTCTGCAAACAAGTTGTAGAGGAAATGATACGTAGATACATCTTTTAACACTTACCCATGAATTCAGTTGAAAACTGTAAATTTTAGATATATATATAAATAACTTCAATAATTGATCAGAACTAAGCAAAACAATCTAAATAACGCACAAGACATATCTTAACACATATTAAACATGTACAATACAATAATGATTAAGCACCTTCCAAATTAAAGATCTAAACATACTATACACACATAAAATAGTGATCAAAGAACTTTGCATCATAGAACGTTTGAAAGCAGTACCCATTTTCTATTTCGTGGAATAGTTAAATATTATTGGCTAACCTTTTATAGCTAAGCTTTTACTTTAGCATACACGCACATATGTACACACTGAACATATGTATATTATTGATGCACTTTTATGACTTTGTTCAATACATGGGCTAAATGCAAGATATTATTTTGTATTATAATAAATCTATATACCATATCAACTTTTTATTAAAACCCTATGTATTTTAAAAACTTCAGCACAGAACCCGTCAATTTTTAAAAAATATGTTGAATCGATATATTTTAAGAAATTATTTTTAATTTATGTTGGTCCCTACAACTTCACGTGAAATATTTTAATTAATTTATTGTAATAAGTCAATCTAAAATCACATTATTTAAACATGATATGGTTTCATGTTGAATTTTCAAAAGTACAAGAGTACTATTTATGCAATAAAAAAATTTACATGATCATTTCGTACATATTTCAAAGAAGAAGAAGAAATATCTTGCATTTCCTCCAAATTACTTCATTCATAGTATAGTGTCAATTTATTACTCATTTGATTCCCATTTCTGAAGAATCATGCATCACTAAAGTTCATTTGAAATTTAAAGATGATAATTCTTTTCAGCATGTTTATACTCGAGTCATTAATGTACTACAATGCTAAGTTGAATCAAAAAGTGTGTAAAGTAGAATATTATTCCATCCCCACTTAGGCACCCACCAAACAGTCCTCAAGCAAAGGAATAAAGCAAAAATTCCCGCTGGAGTTAGGCTCCATTAGGATTCAGATTAGTGGCACAAAGGCCGTGGAGCCGTTATATGGGTCCGAGTGTCCGCCCCTACTTGTTCGACACGTGGTACCTAGATCTGGATTCAAGTCGGATCCTTTCGACCCATATGAACTCCATGATCGACACGTTGATTTTTTGGTGATGATGGTGTTAATTTAATGGGGCCCACTAACCAACGCAGCTTTTCAAACCGCTTCTTGTTTTTTTTTCTACCACGCTTTTGGTTTATATGTTTTGGTCCTTTTGGACCACAAAGAATTGGCGTTGAGCCATTTTCAAATTTCCAACGTTTTTTTTCTGATAAAGAGTCTGAATGCTTGCTTATTAGTATGATTTAACTCATTCGAGAAACTTGTACAAGGTTCGGAAAGCTACTTTGAGACATTGTGATAGATTAACTTTGATGTTAACTATTGGAGTTGCTCTTAGTGATAACCCTGGTCGACATTAGAGGGGGTGCGTTCCTTTCATTTCGTCGTGGTGCTACTGCTAGGTGTGTTGATTCCCCAATATAAAGTTACTTAATTTTTTATTTGAGATCTAACAGTGCATCAACACTAAACCTAGTATAACTTATGTCCACATCAATATCAAAATATCCACACTACCAACAAGTGATTAGTATAGTGAAAGAGACTAGTCACTATAAAGTAACATACTCAAGTTCGAATTCTTGTTGGAATAGATTTTCACTTAATATATTTGACGCACGTCGAAAAGGATTAAAATAGGCTAACGATAATACGATATTGCCAGAACATGAATTGGTGTTGCCAAAGCAATAAATTATAACTTCCTGAATTGGCCCTCTTTATTAAGAGCAGTAAATCTGATTTTATCAACTACTTATTATCAATTCCCGAAAACACTGCATTGCCAACTATTAAATTCTCTCTCACTTTAATACATATTAATTTTTTTATGTTTTTATCAAGCAAAACTTTAAATCTGATTATAAATTGCTATTCTTTTCTAGGTCTTTCATGATCTCTTTTTATACCAATATTGTCACAATTAAAAAGTCATTTATTGATTTATAATATTTACAACTTCTTTTATATCAAAAAAATTAATTCTCTCTCTGGCTTCCGCCTTAAACGGCTCCTCCAGGAGAAATTATGTAGTACAACCGCTGCACCACGTCATCAAGTACATGTGGTGCAGCCCACCAATATACTTGGGGCATGTGGATTAAAAATCCACATCACCCATATTCTGGCAGTGTGAACACAACTTTCTGAACCCCTATTTTTTTGGAACATGGCCAGAACATGGGGTGATGTGGATTAATAATCCACATGTCCCATGTGTATTGGTGGGCTGCACCACGTGTACTTGATGACGTGGTGCAGCAGTTGTACTAAATAATCTCTCCTCCTCCAGGGATGGAGGTTGTTATTTTTTAAAAGTGTTTTCTTGATTTATACTTAAAAAAAAAATTCATTATGTCCTAGGTTACAAAAAATAAAATTAAACTTTGTAGATCAATGTAAAAGATTAAGATTACCGCTTACTGTTAATTTATTAGGTTTCCACAAAATAAATTTAAACTAAATTCATGAAAAAATGGACAAAAAAACACATGTAATATAAAGTAAAATTCAGACATATCAAAAAAATTATTTTTGTATAAAGAGAAGGATTAATTTTTAAACGGGTCACTCACTCTCTTGTAATTTTTGAATTTTTCTGTTAATATAATAGTATATAAAATTATTATTTATAATTAGAATGCTCTTCTGAATCCATTTAACATATAATTTATTTTTTTTATCAAAGATTTTACTAGTTAATAGAGAATATTTGACTTTATGAGAAGGGAATTATTAATTAATTATTAGAAGATAAAATAAAAAAACTAAAGAAACAAAGTTAATTAAATTTCATGTTTAAAGGTTTTATGAAAATGAAAAATAATCAATGTGCTGATGTGAGAGAATATGTAGTTGCCATAATTAAAGAGGAGTATTGGATATCGTAAAATAAGATTTTTTAGATTTTAATTATGAGGGATAAATTAGGAAATACTTCCTCCGGTTCATATTAATGGGCACATTTCTCAATTTTTTTTGTTTAAAATTAATTAGCATGTTTGGGTTTTTGAAGCAATTTTTTTCAATTTTTCTCTTTTCCCTCATTGGGGTTGATTAATTCAATGGTCACCATTCACTAACGAAAAATTAGAAAGATTATAAAGGGTATTTGAGACATTTTATGATAAAAAAATGTAATTATGAGATTTCTTAATCTGCATGAAAAAATAAGAATGTGTCAATTAATATAAAATGAATGAAATATGAAAAAATTGTGCAACAATCTTGGCTCTGCCAATATTACCGTCCAATAAAATATTTTGGAAACAGAATCCACCAAAGGCACCAAAATTTGTCCGCCAACTCCATAGACACAATTATAACTTCTTTATTTTTATCCAACAACTCTGTTTTGAATTTGCCTAACAATTTTTTTTTAGAACATTTAGTCAAATATTGAGCTTAATTATAATTTTTGGTTTTGATTTTGGTTTGATTATGTTTGTGAGTTTTTTTTTTTTTTTTAATTGAATCGTAGTTTAACTTTTTAATTTTGTATTTTCGTCAGAAATCTTATTTGTATTATTTGACGCAAGTAACAAATATATATTATATTTGAATTTAACAACTTTAAGTATGATTTAAGGCCATCTCCAGCCGAAGTGGGGAGGCAAGCAACAACCTCCCCTTCGGCTGGAGAAGAGCTCCCCCCGGAGCTGGCAGGCAATCATCCGAGGGGAGATGCTTATTGCCTCCCTGCCTGCCAGCAAGCTCACGCGCATACCCTTTTTTTTTTTTTTCTCTTCAATTGGTTGCCTTCTTTCTTTCTTTCAATCTGCTGAACATTTCTTTCTTTCAATTGATTGTAGTGTATTATTGCAATATTACCTGCTTTTTTTGTCTTATTTTCGTGCCTTCCCTTTTTCTTTTTCTTTTTCTTTTTCTTTTTTTTGTTGTTCTGCCTATAAGTTATAAGTTAATTGTAGGATAAATTTATAAGTTATAAGTCCTGCAAGAATGTAATTTAAATGTATAAAAAATATATAGGTTAATTCAATATAGGTCTCGTTTGACAAATTTAATTCACTATTATTAATTTCTTTTAAGTTGAATGTTTATTGTGATATTTAACGTTATCAAATTTCTACTCCATTAGATTATATTAAAATTTTATTTTAATTCTTTAAAAGTTATATAATTAAGTTTACTTTATGAATAAGATCTAAATTTAAAAATACAATTTAAAGATCAATTAAACAACTTAACAGATGTGATTACTAAAAGAGACATGTAATTCTAAAATAGCCCATAAACAACTTAACAGATGCGATTACTAAGAAACACGTAATTCTAAAATAGCCCATGTGTGTCCACAAGTGTTCGACTAAATCTTTTTTTCAATTGGCTATTGAGTTCTTTATTTTGAACGTTGCCACGACGCATCAAATATGATTCCATATCGATATTGCCTGATCTTGTGGATAATTCTATAGTTGTAGTAGTTTTTTTCTTTTGCGATTGCTCATAATCCTCGAAATTATCCACAATATCGAAAAAACTACTACAATATCGAAATTATCCACAATATTGAAGAGTAGCCCATCGATATTGCGACGCATGAGCCCTACTAGATCTACGAGGATTGGTCTCATCATCACTAGAGTCTTCATCGCCGTATTCATCACGTTCGTCCTCCACAATCATGTTATGAAGGACGATACAAGTCAGCATTATGTCGCTCAAGTCTTCTATGTTCCAACCCCTACCTGGCTGCTTAATTATCGCGAAACGAGCTTGCAGAATCCTAAATGCTCGTTCCACATCTTTCCGATATGATTCTTGCATTTGGGTGAAGAATTGATCTTTAGGGTCAATTGGGTTTCTAATTGCCTGTATCAATGTCGCCCACTTTGGATATATACCATCCGCGAGATAGTACGTCATGAAGTATTTCTTGTTATTTACCTCGTACTTAATTTGTGGGAACGTCCCTTGTATCATGCTATCAAACAAGGGGCTTCGACCAAGAACAGTGATGTCATTTTGAGATCCGGGTGCCAAAGAAAGCATGCCATATCCAAGTATCGGCATCAGCCACTGCTTCAAGAATAATAGTAGGTTTTTTTAGTCTTCCTGAAAAGGCCCCTTGCCATCCAGTTGGACAATTCTTCCTATCCCAATGCATGCAATCTAATGACCCGATCGTCCCAGGGAATCCA